>OX243895.1:6340957-7640957 GCA_945859665.1 Anorthoa munda | reverse complement strand
AAAATTTTTAATACATTTTAGCCATAATTTCCAATCATCAGGATCAAAATTATTATTTTGAGATTTAGAAATGTTATTCAAGTCGCTATCTAGTTTTTTTGTTGTAATTTTGGGTTACATTTAGGACAATCGGTTATTTTAACTCCTTTAAGACCGCATTTAAAACATATCAGATATTTAGGTTTAGTGCAAGTTTTTAAGGAATGACCCGAGATACGACAGCGATAACAAAAGTCTACTTTAGAGTCATCATTAGTTTTAGTAGCAGAAAGAGGTTGTTTATCATCTCTAATTGCATTTGTATGTTTTATATTTGGAAGGCATTTAGAAGTAGAAGGCCGATAAGCAAATTCGGTAGCATATGAAGCTGTTTCATATTTAGGTTCAGAAAAATTACAATCTTTTTCAGAAAATTTTTCGTATGTTTGACAAGCTGAAATTAAAGAGTCAATTGTTTTAACATCTTTAAGCGCTATAAAGACTGAATAACACGGTCTCACATTATTAAGTAAAATTTCAAGTTGTTCATTTTCATCTAGTTTCTTAGTAAGGCGAGAAAACATTCCAAACATAATGCTCACATACACAATAATGGACTCTGATGCACCCTGAGTTCTGTTTCTAATAGCTTCGAGCATTTTGTAGTCATAATTATGTAAACCAAAATCTTTGATCAATAAAAGATGGATTTGACTCCAAGTCAAGGTAGGATTTCGATTAAATTGAAATCGAAACCAATGAAGTGCATCATCAGTGAAAATTTCAAATGCGTGTTTGCAAAGCATTTCTTCAGATACATTCCTAGATAAGCAAAATTCTTCTAATCTTTGGAGGAATGACCTAGGGCATGATTTGCCATTAAAAGAAAATTGTTTAAGTTCTCTGGCAAAATTATGTGGAGGATGATAATTTTGCCAAATCATGGAAGTCTGTGGGTTTAAGATAGTAGAAGTGGTCAAAATAGGTTCAGAAGGTACAGGAGTTGCAGAACTTTGAAGAACTGTATGAGGTATTGAAGGGATCAAACAAGGACCTGGTTGTGCTTGTTGAGGTTGACTGTATGTTTCAACTAACACGTCTTCACAAGAAAACCTTTCTGTATCGCTAAAAGCGATAGCCTCAAACCTTTTATCGAGAGTGTAGAAGCGTGATCGTAAGTTAGAGCAGGCTTCGATGAAGGGTGAAGTTGCTTGAAATCGTCCAAGACGATGATAAAGGTGGTTTAAAAAAGTTTCAATTTTTTTAATGTTAATTTTGTCTTTAGAAATTTCCAATTGGGAAATTTTGTCTTCTACGTATTTTAAAGTAATTTCCGTCTGGGAGAGATCAAGTTTGAGGGGAATGGGAGAAGATTTTATGTCTTCAGGAAGAACGTGAACAAGTTTTGACATTTGTTCTTTGAGAGTTTGGAGATTATCAGCTGGACTCTCAGTTCTGATAATCACCTCATATTCGAGTTCAGGTTTGTTGAGATAAGAGTACTTAATTGATCTAGCCATGATTAAATGACAAGTAAGATAGAATCAATTCAATAAATAATACTCTCAGTTAAGGTTAAAATATAGTTGCAAAATTACAACCAAAAGTAAAAAAGGTTTAATTAATTAATAAATCAAGAAAATTAGTTTAAATAAATTATTAATTGAAAAATATTTAAGAGTTATTTAATTATTTGTAGAGAATTATTTACTAAAGGATTTTAAAGAATTAATCCAGAATTTATTTAAGAGTAAATTATGCAGAAAAAAGAAAAGTGCTAGCAAACAGAAATGATAATGAGGTGATGGCCTGAAATAGATACCAAAAGTTATTCAACTTACTTGTGCAAGTAATGTTTTTGAATTTTGAGAAAGATCGAGCCCACGTTAAAAAAAAAGTGTAGTAAAAAAAAAGTAGAGTGTGGGTGATGGGGTGAGTTCTAGAAGAAAGTTGGGCGCCAAACTGTAGCGTTACGTATAGTTCAAATGAACTATACGTAAGCCACGTTAATAAAATTAAAGGTAAATATAAATTAAAACTAAGAAAAGGATATAAATAACAGATTAAGGTCCGGCTTCGTACGACGTGGGCAGCTAGGAAGGTCCGGTTTCGTACGACGTGGGCAGCTATCACACAGCTAGGCAGTTGGACGGGCAGGAAGGCTTGGAAAACTCGAGGTAGGCTGTAGAGTAGGCTGCAGGACGACGTGGGTAGCTATCTCACAGCTAGGCAGCTGGACGGGCAGGAAGGCTTAGAATGCCCGAGGTAGGCTGTAGAGTAGGCTGCAGGACGACGTGGGTAGCTATCTCACAGCTAGGCAGCTGGACGGGCAGAAAGGATTGTGGTGGCCGGGCTGTGGCTTCGTATGCCGATCAAAAGAGCCCTTTAAAAATGAAGCGGTGTCCGACTAGGTCAATGAAATTTAGGTTTCACACTCAATATATATTATATTTATTGCACTTCAAAGATTTAAATACATTTACAGGCCGTATTTATTATAGTTTTCAAGAGTTTTTTTAGATACAATCCTATACTTCATAGTATTAACAGAAAAACGGACTCTAGCGTTCAGAGCAGATTCAAGACTAAAAAAGTGACACCCGTTTTTCTTCGTTCCGACATGTCTTCTAAATTTTAAATTTGAATATCAATTAAGAAATCGTGAACGAATAAAAACGGTTTACAGAGGCGCAGTCTGCCGCTGCCCTTATAATCAAATATAATGTACAACGAGCTTAATAAGCTATAGCGAATGGTATCTTATGTCTATGGTTTAAGAAAATAAAATAATGACAATGTCATGTCAGGTAAAAATGTCAAGAGTTAAAAATAATATAATAGTTTTGGATGAATCAACAAATCTTAAGCTTTTCAGGTGTTAAAGAATACATAAAATGGGATACTTGAGTTAATACAATTTCTAAAATTATAAGGATGAAATTTGAAAAATATATTATAAAACGTAAGTAAACTAAGACATGTGGAATGAACACCACATTTTGTAGTAAATATTTGTCACTAAGAGCTTGTTCATACTAATTGCTACACTGGTTGAACCCGTCCACAACAACTTCATCAGTGTGTTGAATATATAACTGAGCCATTTCTGTTTTAAATTTGCTATTCCTGTCAAGGACACCAAGGAACTCCATTTAATTTTATTTTTTTTCCCTAATCAGTTGGTCACAGAGCTCTTGAAACGCTTTTAATTCGCTCAAAGCCTGACTAGAGTTTGGTCTCTTCTAGGCGAACCCGCGCGCTGCGAGTCATAATCATGATTAAAGAGAAGAGGTTGGAAAATAGTATTGGATTGATTAACAGATGATTAGTTGAACGGAAAATGAAATTTAAATCGTAAAGAAAGAAGTTCTGTCACCAAACTAGTTAAGGTTATGTTTACGTTTCATAGGTTATTGGCATCAACTTGTAACCGTAATAAAAGTGATCCAATCCTTCAGTTAATTAACCCTGAGTAATGTCGGTGACTCCAGTGGTTTTCTGGATAATCTTATTTTGGATAAAATCCTTCAACAAAACCTTGAGTACATAGCGCGTTGAGCGACTGTGATTTTTTGGCCTAGTTCGACTGTCCATATTTGTCAAATATTTGTTAAAGCTGTCAGGGCACAATAAGTGAAGAAAACCTGTATTTTTGTATATATTCAGTTCATCAACATTAGCATCTAGCGATGTATGCTTACCACTTCACCGCGCAGGGAGTATTTTCTCAGGCGTTAAACAATAAGTTCTGTAACAGATACCACTAATGTTCAAAAAACAGTGTGATTCTAACATGTATAACCAAAATTTTAGGCCTATGTCTAGCAAAATTCAACATAGAATATACAATTCAAAATAGGTACAACCAAATATTTTTGAGTGTATAATGCTTAGCTAACCCCTTCTGGGAAAAAAGGGGTGTTTGTGTTCTGTTGTAAAGATTATATAATGGCTGTAACGTTGTACGTTATTATTTACATAAACAACATAATTATTGACAACAATAAATGTCAAGTCAAACCACAGATGTTACCATTAGGGACGTCTTAAGTTACTAACTCAATTAGTTAGCTGTCCGTGCTAGTGGTGGCTTAGCGGTATCGGCCGCGACTTATAAGTTGTAGGTCGTGGGTTCAAACCCAGGCAGGCGCTTTACTTTGTGTAAATCATCCACCAACCCGCATTGGGCCTGTGTGGTGAATTATGGCCCATTCACTAAAACAGAGAGGAGGCCTGTTTCCCAGCAGTGGGAACATTAAAAAGGCTGATGATGATGATGACGATGACACCACTAACAAGTTATAGAAAAAATATCATCCCCACTTTACGTGTACAGTGCGTTTTTCTTACTTTTTTGTTGTACCACTTTGTCGGCGTGATTAATAAGTATATCCATGCCAAATTATGACTTGTTGAGTGGTAACCTCTTAAACGTTGTCAAGAGGTTACCACTCAACAAGTCATCGGGTGAAGATAAAATATCTAATCGGATGATTATAGAAGCGTGTAAAACAGCCGGTGATGCGATTTTGACCGTTTACAACCGCTGTATTGCGGAGGGCGTATTTCATCGTATATGGCGACGCGGATTTATACGAATCATCCCGAAAAGTGGCGACAGACCCCCGGACGACCCGAAGTCGTACCGGCCCATAACATTACTTCCTTCTTTAGGAAAACTCCTGGAGCGCCTTATCGTTCCACGTTTGCTACCGGACGGACCAAAATTTCATAACAATCAATTCGGTTTCCCTACTGGAAAATCTACCGTAGACGCGGCCCTTACTGTTAGGAAAATAATTAATACATCTGAACATAAGTACGTAATTGGGATTTTTCTAGATATTTCTGGGGCTTTTGATAACGCATGGTGGCCAATGTAATTACTTAAAATGAAAATTCGGGGCTGCTATAGAAATATATATAATCTAGTTTACTCTTACTTTTTAAATGGTTCCGCGAAACTCAAACTCGGCCATCATTCCATGTCAAAGTCTCTCACCTTGGGATGTCCTCAGGGTTTGGTTATTGGTCCACCTTTATGGAATTTAGGCTTTGGTAGTTTCCTCGCGATTCCTATTCCAAGCGGCTGTTCATTAACCGGTTACGCGGACTACGCTCTTCTGCTCATTCAATCAAGTACTCGAACTGGACTCGAGAACTTGGCTGACATTTGCCTACGATTAATATCTCAGTGGGGCGATCGAAACCACCTGAGCTTTGCTCCGCACAAAACTTATCAACTCAGTTTGAAGGTAATGTAATTGTAATCTTAAATCGTGTCCTACTATTAAATTTAATAACGTTCCCGTAAAAAGGAAGCAGTCCGTGTGCTATCTTGGTCTCGTGTTTGAGAGGAATTTTGCATTTATAGATCATATTAATAGTCGGTGAAAAAGCAAAAAAAAATTCTATGCCTTAACGAGAATATCTAAATCTACGTGGGGTCTGTCTTTTTTAGCTTTAAAAACTATTTATGGGGCTACTTACTTGGGTTGTATTTGCTATGGGACGCCTGTTTGGGCTGATAGGGCCACCATAGGGGCGGTGCGACGTAAGTTGCTTCAGAGTCAGCGTTTAGCTTTGATATTCTTATGCAAAGCGTACAGGACGGTTAGTACTGAGGCCTTACCGGTACTTGCTGGCGTACTTCCGGTCGACCTTGAAGTGCAGCGATGTGCTGCAATGTACTATTCCGCACGAGAGACCACGGACGCGGACTTTTTAACGCGGAGTGACCGTGAGAAAATCTCTAGGTTAAACCACCTATTGATATCTGGTAGGAACTTTTATCCGAATGGCAATGTAGGTGGGATAATTCCATCAAGGGCCGATACCAATTCTTTCCATCCGTTCGCGTGCGGCTGGCCAGGACGTGGGACGTCTCCTGGTTCATATGGAGGGAAGTGGAAATTTATATTTTTTCCTACTCCTCCATTCTTTTCTGATTAATTTCGATGCGGGATCCAAGACAGTTAAATTCATTCTCCGGGGCTTCGTCGAGCTTCATTGCCTTGGCGCTTTTCTGGTGGTCGCCACTGTTGATTCTGGCTTTCAGTTGCAGTGGTTTGGGAATAGTGCAGTGGGATTGTCCCTAAAAAAAAAGCCACCACTACACTCGGTGGTATCAACCAGGTAGTAAATATAAGCTTATAAACCTTGTAAAAATTTACAAAAATAAAATCATAATATCCTTAATAATAATGATTTGTAAATTAATAATGTTTACATTTGAATAACGCATTGCAATGGGCGACGGCGTTTGGGAAGTACCATATAAGTTTTGATTCCCTTGCGAGTGTCATATATGGGATATAAATGGCCGCATCTATTGATTGCATTATTTAGAAGTTTTATTTCACAGCTCCCAAGGGATTGCTGATCTGGGTGTATGATATTAATTTCATACACCCACCTTAATATACGGACAGACAAATAGACAGACGGAAAGACAATAACAAATAAGGATCACTATAAGGTTTCCTTTTTTTTCCATTTGTGGAACGAAACCTTAAAAATCCACCAACCCGTATTGTGTCCGCGTGGGAAATAATGGCTCTGAAAAAAGGCCTGCATCCCACCAGTGGGATAAGTGCCCACTGCAGGCATATATAAGCGCAATCCTCATTCATTTAAGTGTGGTAACATTTTGTGTCTATTATTCTAGTGCTCTCCTGTCGGCTGCCATAATGATCACTGTATTCCTGGGAGGAAAGTATCTACTGGATATGGACCGCCGAAACAATGCAGTTACCCTAGGAAACATCACAGGATTAAGTAAATAAAAATCATTAAACATTATTATCAAAATAATCTTCGATCAATAATACACCAGATACACAATCCCATACAAAACCACTCTTTCAACTGTCACCATTTGTGTTTTCGAAATTCTAGTTGAAATAAATAAACATTAATGCAAATTCATTTTTAAATGCAATGCTTAAAGTTGCATTAACAAAGCTATGAACAAAAAGCAATAAAAATTTAAAAACAATATTTAAAAATAAATAATTAATAAATATTTTTTTAATATTTTATAACACATAATTACATAGTTCCAGAACAGTCGATGTTTGCTACAATAGTTGGCGCGTTGTTGACGCAAACGTTGGCCAAACAGTTTGGTAATTGATTTATATTTACTATTTAATTCGGTTTTTACTTTATGAAAAATACTTAATGATATGCACTTATGGAATAAAAGGTATTCCTTTAAAAATCTCGTTGTTACGGTGGTTGTTTGCACAATTTTTGAACGCAAACTGCGGCATTTTGTCGTCTCAATGTTGGCTATGATTGGCACATACTAATCTGAAATAAGACACAACCTTATTTGTGCTCTTATTTTTCGGCCCGTTTTTGAAGCGCTTACCGGTTATCTAGTTTATTACTGATCGGAGAAAATAATATTAATTAAGAGTCTGAAGTTCAGTTTCTGGAAAGAAATGATCGACAATACACAAATTAGAAGCAAGTCAAGTGATGCCATTTGCTAAAGAAAATTCATTCAACCAATTACAACAACTAAAGCGAGTTTGATAACAATAATATCAGATTTTCATTCTAGAAACAGTGCATGAGACATTTAACTTTTTTCTGAATAAATAAGTTATTTTACAACAAAACAAAACTTATAGAATAATACATAACGTACCTATATACTAACTATTTACAAGCACGTATAAAAAGGGGAGAGAGGATAAGGCTCATTGGGCGTCAAAATTCGTCCACATCGTTATCAATGGGGCGCACGGTTGGCGCAGTGGTTGAGCAATTGACTGCTGCGCTGCGTGTCGCGGGTTCGATTCCCGCACGGAACAAAAATTTGTATGACCTACAGATAATTGTTCCGGCTCTGGGTGTTTGTGTATGTGAGTTTATATGTTTGTAAACGCACCCACGATACAGGAAGAAATTCCTAGTGTGGGGCAATGTTTTAAAAAAAAATAAAAAAAAAAATAAAAAAAAAAATTAGAAAAAGTATTTGGAGCTAGAAGTGTTTTTAATTGTAGGTACCTACCAAAAGAAAATTTATTTTATCAAAAAATTAAACCGACTTCCAAACACACACACACACACACACACACACTATAAAGCGAATAATAACTTTCTTTTCCGAAGTCGGTGTCTTTTATTGTACCCATTGTTTTCCGTTATTCGACATCGACTTAGTAAAAGAAAGTAATTTTTCGCTTTGTTATGGAAGTCGGTTTGATTTTTAGATAATAAGATTTTATTTTACTCTATTTAGTTTTGGTAGGTACAATTAACATGAAAATCATTTATAGCAAAGTACATCTCTCGACGATTCCAATAAGCCCAAACACCTCAAGGATACATTGTTTTATTTTCGAGTTCCAGTCGCTATTGTGGTCCTCTTCATCAGTTCCACTTCACCGAATGATACTTTCTGAGTGCAAAAGATTATATTATTGATGAAAATACTAAAATCGCTATATGTATGCCAATTGTAAATGAGGAGTTCCTTCGATTTATCTAGGATTCCATCATCAGATCCTGGTTTCCTTATCATGGTACCACCCTTGAGACATATCCAACAAAAAAGAATCATCAACATCGGTTCATAAACGACGAAGTTATCTGCGAACACACATAAAAATATTATATACAGTCAAAATGAGATACCTCCTCCTTTTTGAAGTCGGTTAAAAAGAGATAAATAAATATTTTTTACAAAAATAACAAACCGACTTCCAAAACCATTTTTTTTTGTTAAAAAGTTTTTTAATTATCTCATTTTAGTTTTGATCTTCAAATATCATGAATAATGATACTTTCTGAGTGAAAATTATTTATTTATTTATTTAATCAGTAGTAACACATACATTTTATATATTTAAGTTGATGCCAACATAAACTCATTAGAGTTTTACAGTGCTAAACATCGGCTACATAATATAAACAAAAAATAATAACCACTTAAGTAGGTACTTAGGTAAAAACTAACAACAAAAAGAATAAAAATTACAGCGGCTTTATGTGAAATAGTTCTCTAATATTAACAAGCGCACATCTGTGACCACTCCGGCCTTCCATCCTTAAAACAAAAGTGGCGGAGAGTTTTTAAGTTGATACAAGTTGTTCCGAAAATAAAACCTAATGCTATGATTGCATTATTGAAAAATCGCTATATGTATGCCTATAATAATTGAGAGGAGTTCCCTCTATTTCTCCAGGTCCCCATCATCATAACCTGACCTGATGACCATGGCACCACCTGGGTAGTAAACCCTTTCAAACAAAGAATTTTCTAAATTGGTCCAGGCGTCTTTGAGTAATCGGGTAACATACATAAAAAAAAGGTTTCCGACGAATTAGGAACCTCCTCCTTTTTATGAAGTTGGTTAAAAATGCCCAGAACGCTGGCAGTCAATGTAGCAATCATTGGATAGCAATGCTGATTCCCTGGCCGAAGCAAAGCCCATAACTAATTTATTTTTACTTTCAGGCGATGAAAGAATCATCAAACTGATGTCAGGAAAATTGATTGGCTGATCATCAGAAAACTCACCAGAGTTTATTTTATTGAACGTTATTTTGTACTCTGAGAAACAAGTAGGTACCCATGTAATTTAAAAAAACCTGTTATAAATACTTTAAAAAAAATATTACCTGAGTATAATGTACCTATCAATCGTTCCAAACATTGAAGAGTCTAACAATGGCCAGTTTGAGGAACATGGTTAAATATGTTAACCAATGTTTTAAAATTTCGGTAAAATTTGTTAGCCTCGCAAATGGTCAAATAAGTTGGAGAGTTAATTATTTGACCGTTTATTAGACTAACAATCGATGAATAAATGCGTTTTATTGAAACCATGGGCTAGCCTATTTAATCATTGGTTAAGTAAACCACAGATAAAAAAACTGGGCCTTAAGCCACATGAGTAGATAAACGGAACAGAGGCAAAGCTTCCTAAGAACGTACAAAATTGTTACCTATTTTGGTAGGGTTGTCACAATAGGTGAAAACAAAAACAAAATATGTGTTAATTAGTTTTATTATTTAACAAATGTTTTGTTATTTATGATAAAAATCGTGTTAATCTATCAAAATTAAACTAACATACAAAATTTCGTGACCGTGCTACTACCCGTTGAAGAGTCCCCTAGTGAAAAGATAATCCTGGCTGCAGCATCAAGTTATATCTATCATATTATTGCATGGTCACTGAAGTTACGGTATACAAAATTTCAGCTCAATCAGACATCGGGAAGTGGTTCAAATCTTACTTGCAATATTTGAACTTAACACACATACCTACTACATACCAACACATCCACATACCTAGAAATGTTTAGTAAAAGCTTGTATTAACAATAAAAAGGTAAAAACACACCGTGTAGTCACTCTTCTTATCAAAAAAATGATCAAACAATAAAATAAATGTACTTAATTGAAAAAGTAATATTCCAATATTTACTTACTTAATGTACTCCTTGGGATAGTTAAAGTATGATATATTTTTATTTTTTCTAGTATTATTCATACACACAGTACAATAAAAAACCATTATTAATAATAAAATACAACGTTAATACACTAAAATATTCAAACTTGCAACTAACAAAACAAACAACGTGCGTTGCACTACTACTACTTGCTGTATGACTATTTAAATGAAAAATGCTAGGCCTACTACATCCGATTTATTATGTTAGAGGAAAATCAACATTAGTCTTATGAATAATCAATTTGTTATATTTAATTTAGTTTGTATTAGTTTTAAATCTGACTGTAATGTATTAATGAATAGGTATTTGAATTGGTATTTCAATTGTTTCGAACTTAATTTTATTTGTGTGTAATTTAAATTTCTATCGATTTTTTTATTTTTATTTATTTTTTTATTCTGACATTTAAATATTATAATAATTATTTCATGAGACTGACATATTTAATTTAATTTTATCTTGTACCTACTTTTCATTATTTGCATACCCATGTGATGGTTAAACATGGAGAACTTTATTACTTATATAAACTGAAAACATCAATGTAAATCTGTACCCATGTTTGCAAATAAATAAATGATTTATGATTTATGCACAGACCCTGAGATTGTACACTGGCTGTGCCAACGTAAACCGGTTTTTTCGCGACAAGCGGCCAGTGATCACGCACTCATGCGTCCGCGTGCTTGTAGTAGTGCAACCGATTCGCGCTGTTGTATGAAGCTTTATCTCTGTTCCGTTTATCTACTATCTTAACAAAGTCTATCAGCGGTAGCGATGGTCGATGCCAAAATGTAAGGGATCACGTGACATTTTATAGCGCTTAGCATTCCCGCAGGCCTATTACGTATCATGCAAGAGCAAAACGATAGTGATTTTGCCGCAATAATTTCTCGTCAATACAAAAGTTTTAGAGTTTTTGGTGTTTTAGACATATATAAGTGCATTTGATTAGTTCAACACAATCCAGAAACAGTTTCCACAGATTAATATACAAGTAAATTAACCTAAGTGTAACAAGAACCAGAAGTTCACTCAGTTTTTAAGAAGTCACAATTTATAACATTATAATATTTAAATTTATATGCCAAAATATTTCTTATGCAAAACCTAAATTTGGGTAGAGAAAGGTGAAAAATATCTAAATCTTGATTTTCTTTTAATGAGATTATGTCGTTGTACAGACGACATACTCTTTTAATTAAAATATTCTTGCCGTAATTGGTTCGGGAGAAACCGATTTGGAAGAGAGTTCTCCTGCGTGCATTTAAGCGTGGACATACAAAACTTGTTTTGCTGAGAAGATAAGGGGAGTCCAATTGGCCTCTAATAATTTTATATAAATATACTAGATCATGAAATTTTATCAAATGCTTTTGAGTAATCGGTATACACGACATCCACCAGAGGTTTGTTTCAGTTGATTTTTTAGAAACAAATCCACGTTGCTCAGGTATTATAAGTGGCTTTAATAAGGGCGTTATTAAGTCACAGACGATTTGCTCAAAGAGCTTAGGTATAACACTCAACTTAGAAATTGGCCGGTAATTTGTAATGTCATGTTTGTCGCCATTCTTAAATATAGGTACAACGTAGGAACGTTTCCAAGCCAAAGGCATAGTACCAGATCGCAATGAGGAACTAAATAGCAGATATAAGGGAAGTGTTTTGCAACATCTCTGCAGAAACAGTGGTGGAATTTCATCAGGGTTCATCACTGCTCTTGTTTACATCAAGAGATTTGATATACTTTACAATAGTATTAAATCCATACTAATATTATAAATGCGAAAGTAACTCTGTCTGTCTGTCTGTTACCTTTTCACGCTTGAACCGCTCAACCGATTTAGATGAAATTTGGTAAAAAGATAGATTGAGACCTTGGAATGGACATAGGCTACTTTTTTTTTAGCAAAAAATGCGAAGGGGGAAAAATGGGAGAGGGGTTAATTTTGAATGAAACTTCTTATTATGACTTAAGCCACTGAACCGATTAAGATGAAATTGGTGTGAAGACAGTTAGAGACCCTGGGCAGGACTTAGGCTACTTCTTTTTTGCATAAAAACAAAGGGGTAGAAATAGGGGGCTGGGTTAGATTTGTATGAAACTTCTTATTATGGCTTTAAACCACTAAACCGATTTAGATGAAATTTGGTATGCAGATAGTATGAGACCCTGGGATGGACATAGGCTACTTTTTTGTATGAAACAAGGTGCGGGAGAAATGGGATGGAGTAGTTATAAAATATGAAAATAATATGAAACTTCTTTTTATGGCGTCCTTCTTATTCGGCTGTAGGCATGATATAATTATTTATGAAAGATTTGAGTGTCAATTTGAAAAAGTCAACTTAATGTTAGTGTCCGGGAAAGTGGTAATTTAAGCAAAACTTTAAAATATTCTACTGCTTATTTTTATTAGGGGGATATTTTTATGCTGTGGATATGCCTTGCAAGCGTAAATCTCATCTGAGCCGTAGCTCTAGCAGAGCTCGAACAGCAAGAGTAGCTGGAAGCCAAGAAACAGAGAAGCAGACTCAATCCGTCTAATTTTAGAAGTTGAGCGTCACGCAACCCAAAGAACTGCTGAGACTTTCGATCAGATTCAGGCTCGCCAACTCGCAGATGCTGAGCGCCACGCAACTGAAAGAGCTGCTGAGACTTTAGACCAGATTCAGGTTCACCAACACGCAGATGCTGAGCGTCACGCAACTCAAAGAGCTGCTGAGACTTTAGATCAGATTCAGGTTCACCAACACGCAGATGCTGAGCGTCACGCAACTCAAAGAGCTGCTGAGACTTTAGACCAGATTCAGGTTCACCAACACGCAGATGCTGAGCGTCACGCAACTCAAAGAGCTGCTGAGACTTTAGATCAGATTCAGGTTCACCAACACGCAGATGCTGAGCGTCACGCAACTCAAAGGGCTGGTGAGACCTTTGAGCAAACACAGGCCCGTCGGATTTTAGATGCCGAAAATCACGCGTCATCAATAGCTGCTGAGACGCCTGAACAATCCCAAATACGGCGTATTTTACGAGCGCAACGGCAGTCTGAAAGGAGACGTACGTTTGCAAGAAATACATGGGAGTCGTTCCACAACGCTGCGTCTGATTATGACCCATTGATTGATTATACTAACCATCGATTAGTTCTCATAGGGAACATGGATAAAATGTAGATATTGTGAAGCACTCAAGTGGAATGATGAGACACCGGGTATGTGTTGCTCTGGTAGAAAAGTTTCAGTTCCAACGCTTGGTGAGCCAGGAGAACCACTCAAGTCTTTGCTTTTGTATGACAGTGACGAATCGCGCCGTTTTTTAAGCAGAATAAGAAAATATAATACATGATTCCAAGCAAGCTTGAAGCAAGTGGCAGCAGAGTGACTCACCCTGAAACTCTACAGGGTGAGTCACCACCCTTAATTCTACCCTGTAGAGTTTCTTAACTCTTTAGAATTATCAGGGGTACCGTCCCATACGTTGAGGCTGAAAGTTGGTGTCCCAGTCCTGTTAATGAGAAATCTGGACGCACCAATTTTAATTTTATTTTTTTTAAATAATAAATCGTTTATTTTGAAAAATACATTTGTTTCTTTAAATTACAACCCACCAAACTGCGAGGCAGTTTATCGGCGGAATGGCATCCGACTACAAATAACACACCTGGGACGCAATATAGTAAGGGCAACAATTATGACAGGAATAGCAAAGGGAGAAGATGTAGTGATTTCACGTATTCCGATAATCCCAACCGATATGCAATTCCAATTTAAAAGATTGCAATTTCCCCTTAAAGCGACTTTCGCGATTGCCATAAATAAAGCTCAAGGGCAAACACTGAAAGTTGCAGTAGTGCATTTAGAAAAAAACTGTTTTTCCCATGGGCAACTGTATGTAGCGTGTTCACGAGTATCAAGTCCACATAATCAATATGTTTTAGCAAAATATGCTAAAACTAAAAATATTTTTTTACACGACTGTGTTTAAGTAAGTTATTAAAAACCGGCCAAGTGCGAGTCGGAAGTCAAAAAGTCAAAAATGCTTAATACATTTATTGCTAAACGAATTTAAATTATGTGAGAAGCTCGTAGCTAAATAATAACAGATGCACGGGTCGATTTTCAAGATTAAGCAACACTTGCCGAGGTCGGTCTGTGGATGGGTGACCATCTTTACATAGAGAGTTTCCTCCGTGCCTCGAAAACCTCGTTAAGTTGTTGGTCCCGGCTGCCATTTGAAGATCTTTGCCAGTCGTTACGGGTAGCCAGAAGCCTGAAATCTGACACCATTCTTGCCAAGGGGTATCGTGTTACCCAGTTATTGAGATGTGGAGGTAAAATGCTCCATGTAAAACACTGGTGCTCAGCTGAATCCGGTTAGACTGGAAACCGACCCCACCTAAGTTGGTAAAAAGCTACACGGATTGATTGAATTAAAAATTATGTTTCTTCAATCGCTTGAAGATGAGAAAGACAGAAAGATATTTTTAATACATATAACGCTAAACTCATTTAGGATGACTTCATCATCATATCATCAAGATAGAGAGAGATGTCAGTGTCATTATTTCTATGATAATTGTAATATCGTTTGAACTCGGTTTAGATGTACTGATCACGTTCAATCTGTCGATTCTGTAAAAAAAACTCACCACAAAGACTCACCCAAGGTGAAGTAAGTTTGAAGTCAGCTGTCATTCTAATCGATGCCAGGGTTTGACAGCCCACTTCACTTACGTTACCATGGTGAGATGTTTACGGAATAACACTGCAGATTCATTGGTGGATTCACTCTTAGTGGTTTATGGTGTAAGCAGTCCTATATGTTCTTGAATAAATGATGGGTGCTAATTAAACAGGCTTCTTTTTAATATCATTATTCGCCCCCAAAAATGTATGTTGCCTTCTAAATTACTAAGTCAGCCACAATTAACGAGCATCTAAATAATACTATGTTAGCCACTAGTTATCTTCTATGTAAACCACTCTAAATACAACTCAGCATGATGGTTATTTTTTAGCATCAAAATTTTTAACATGCATTCTAACAGTAAATTTCTAAAATACTATTAAATGACATCAAAAAATATATTTATTTAGCTTCTAATTTTTTAACTCAGTACGTTTAAAATGTAACTCATCCCATATTAATTGACCGTAAAAAAATTGCAAAAACATTTCATCAAATAGTATATTGGCCACTAATATTACCAGAAGCTATTGAGGAGAGACAAAATAAAAGACTATATTTTTTGGTTTTAATATAGAATAGGTGCAAGTTGGATTAGTATTTATGCGACAGAGTCGACGGAGCCCCGCTGCGCGGGGCTCCTATTTCTGTATGCAGGGTTTAAAGTAACCTAACACGAAGGAGATGACGGGAGCTGAGTTCGCTCGCTTTGCTCGCTCACTTCAGCTCCCGTCATCTCCTTCGAACCTAACCTGTCCGTGTCGGGGTGCCCTAAGCTCCCGAGGTCGCTACGCTCGCTCTTGGACTTATTCATTGACCGTCATTTATTATTTTAAATATAATATATTATTTAAAATTCCTCGTCAGAACAGTACAGTGGTACTTCATTTTCACTTTTAAACGTCATAACTAATTATTACTCATCGAAAACTTTAATTTAATTACAGCGAAAACAATTGCAATACGAACGCACGAACGACAATAAACAATTACATGTGATCAACTCAACTCGTCGTCACATGAATCGAATGGCGCTCTCTGATTGGTGCAAATGGCCGGTCGCTGTCGTCTCGCGTACTCGCGCCAAATCATGCAGTGGCTATTTTCACGATAAAAGAATATGATGTATTGTTTTACATGCTAAGTTATAATAAATTATGCTTTCTTTCTTTCTTCGATAGAAGCTTGAATTATATTTTTTTGAGGATATTGCGTTGAAGCTGTAAAACGTAAAATGGTGACAAGATATAAAATCCGTGGCCGAGTTAGTAAATTACGTGGCAATGTATAATAAGAAGGACAAGCCACAATAATTGATGATCTTTACTTGACGCTTTCTGTAGAATATTTAGTTGGCGTTGCAAAAAAGACGAATTAGTTTATTAGAGGCTATGTCATTTTCCCGTTGCTTAGTTATAAAATTAGAAGTTTAATCACGTGTCCAATAAATAATTTTGTGGCTAGACTTATAATTTCCCATAAATGATTACCTGATAAGAGTGTGGTTTTTATTAATTGAAATAATTTTTCTATCAAAATATAACTTTATTGACGTACTGGAATTTTTTATTGAATTACTTTTTTTTTTTTTTTTGGTCTCGCTGGGAAAAAATGCATTACGCATACACCCGCCCATTGGGGGAATGGGGGGCTATGTGGGACTCTCCGGGCTGACTGACCCGGTATACCCACTAAAATAACCCAGCGGCACTCCCGCATCGTCTGAGTGGAGGAGGACTGGGAAACCGGCACAGCCTTTACTTCCAGTCCTCCGCCGACGACCCCCAGCCTTTACAGCGGGGCCTTCACGACCCTCCCTTAGTGGAGGGGACCGGGAACGACCGCAAGTGCTCAGCCGTTCCCGCCCAACGAGGGTGGTGATTTATGCAATGCGAGCGAAAGACGCCCCCGCGCCTGTCGCCCGCTAATCACCACCGGGAGGTGGGAGGAGACAATCATACAACCGCCTTCTCCCACCCCTTCTTCGCCTGCGGAGCGGCGGCGCGAGAGGATCGTCCTCCCGCGCACGCTCCGCCGCCTCCTTTTGCGACATCACGACCTCGCAAAAGAAGGCGACCGCCGCCCAGGCCTCCTCACTCTCCAACATGGAGTTGAAAAAGCAGGGAAGTGAGAGGTCCCGCCCGATCACACTTGTTAGGGCACGGCGCAGCTCAGCCCAGGCTGGGCACTCGTGCCCGGGAGGAGGGCTCCCCGTAGGAGCCAGTCAAATCCGATCCGATCTGATCCGATTATGACTTACTTGACTTAATGTCCTATAACCCCTAGATGGGGCAGAGGGCGTCCACAGATGTCCTTCATCGCGATCGGTTCGGCTTCACCGCTTCGTGGCTTCTGCCAACACGGTGCGACGCCAGGTTTGATGGGGACGGCCAGTCAGTCAGACGTCCAGTCCAAAGCTTGCTTGGGTATGTGATCGGGACCCCTTCGGAGCGTGTGGCCAATCCATCTGCACTTGCGACGCTTGATCTGGCGGTCGATCGGGCTCTCGTGGCATTTCTCCAACAGCTCTACATTGGAGATGGTCTCGGGCCAGTAAATTCCGAGAATGCGACTAAGACAGCGGTTGGCGAAGACTTGTATTTGGCGTGAGATGTCCTTTGTGACCTTCCACGTTTCGCTGCTGCACGGATATGACATTAGACCCGAAGATTTTGAGTTTAATCCTTCGGGTCAGTTTCCGCGATTGACAAACAGGTCTCAGCTGCGCGAAAGTTGCTCGGGCTTTGGCGATCCGTGAAGCGATGTCCTCTTCACTACCCCCAGCCTGTCGTGAGGCTCCCGAGGTATGAAAATTTGTGAACGCGTTCCACTGCCTCTGTACCAATCAGCAACGGTGAGTGGTTCTTCACACCAGTTCTCATTTCCTGGGTCTTCCGGATGTTTATTTTGAGCCCCGTTTTTGCCGCTTCCTGACGTAGATCGTTTAGCTGTGCTTGCATATCGGCGTGGGTATGACTCAGCAGGCATAGGTCATCGGCGTAATCCAAGTCTTCCAAGACGTTAGATAATCCCCACTTTATGCCACGGCGCCTGTTATCAAAGATGCGAAGCATAATTCCATCAAGAACGACTAGGAAGAGGAGCGGCGACAGAAGGCAGCTTTGGCGGACACCCGCGTGCACTGTTACGTCATCTGATATGAGGAAGTTATGAGTAACCTTACAGGAATATTTCTTGTAAATACTCTGCAACAGACGGACTATTTTCAGCGGCACTCCAATGTCCAGTAAGCGAGACCAGATACTAGACCACTTCAGCGTATCAAAGGCCTTTTCGAAGTCTACAAAGGTTAGATAAATCTCCCTCTGCCATTCTGATGCCTGTTCCAGTATGATACGGAGAGTGTTGATCTGGTCCGTACAGGAGCAGCTCAAGTTGAAACCAGCCTGCTCTTTGCATAGAAGAGGATCCACGGCCTTCGACAATCTATCCAGGATGATCTTGCAAAAAACCTTAGAGGGAATCGAGAGCAACTTTATACCTCTCCAGTTATCGCACTGGCTAAGATCACCTTTGATTACAATTTAAAAAAAACCGGCCAAGTGCGAGTTGGACTCGCGCACGAAGGGTTCCGTACCGTTATCGCAAAAAACGGCAGAATAAACACGTTTGTTGTATGGGAGCCCCACTTAAATATTTATTTTATTCTGTTTTTTTGGATTTGTTGTTATAGCGGCAACAGAAATACTTCATCTTTGAAAATTTCAACTGTCTAGATATCACGGTTCATGAAATACAGCCTGGTGACAGACGGACAGACAGACAGACGGACCGCGGAGTCTTAGTAATAGGGTCCCGGTTTTACCCTTTGGGAACGGAACCCTAAAAAGAGTAATAGAGCACTGTCTTTCCATTTCGTCATAGTAGGTATCATATGTTGGATGAGGTTTCTTTAGTAATAAGAATCACCTTTGTACCATTTTTAGAGTTCCGTACCCGAAGGGTAAAAACGGGACCCTATTACTAAGACTCCGTGATCCGCCTGTCTGTCTGTCTGTCTGTCTGTCTGTCTGTCTCTCCGTTTGTCACCAGGCTGTATCTCATGAACCGTGCTAGCTAGACAGTTGAAATTTTCACAGATTTTTGGGAACCCTTCGTGTGCGAGTCCGACTCGCACTTGATCGGATCTTTTTTGTTTATTGTGTATGTTTATTAATGGTCATTATTCACTTTTTTATATTTTTGATGCATAAAACGTTGTGAACACTAGTACCATAACGGGCGAGGACACACTCCTGTAACACAGGTCTCACCTAACATCCGAGTCAGGCTTTCAAATGAAAATGTATAACTTTTTTTTTTGTCAATTTAAAATAATATTATTATATATATTTGTGTAATTGTGTATACATTAATTGTTCAATCAATAAATCAATATTGCCGAGAAAGAGTTCAAATTCAAATTAAATTTATTGCATCCATAAAGCTCGGAGGAGCTCGTGGCTAAATAATAACAGCCGCACTGGTCGAAAATCAAGGTTAAGCAACGCTTGACGGGGTGGGTCCGTGGATGGGTGACCATTTCAACATACCGAGTTTCCTTAACGTGCCTCGGAAAGCACGTTAAGCCGTTGGTCCCGGCTGTCATTTTAAGATCTTTGACAGTCGTTACGGGTAGTCAGAAGCTTGAGATCTGACACCAGTCTTGCCAAGGGTTACCGTGTTACCCAGTTACTGGGTTGTGGAGGTCAGATAGGCAGTCGCTCCATGTAAAATACTGGTACTCAGCTGAATCCGGTAAGACTGGAAGCCGACCCAAATATAGTTGGGAAAAGGCTAGGCAGATTGCATCCATAAAGCACGGTTTTTGGGCGCACGGTTGGCGCAGTGTTTGAGCGATTGACTGCTGCGCTGCGTGTCGCGGGTTCGATTCCCACACGGAACAAATATTTGCATGACCTACAGATAGTTGTTTTGGCTCTGGGTGTTTGTGTATGTGAGTTTATATGTTTGTAAACGCACCCACGTTACAGGAAGAAATTCCTAGTGTGGGGCAACGTTTTTTAAGAATAAAAAAAAAAAAAGCACCTGTACGACACACGTAGTTCAGTCTCGTTTGAGAGATTTGGTCTGAAGTCATTTTCGATATATTCTATCTGTATAGGTAGGTAAATCGCTACACAGATACAATACTCTTTATTAAATGAACACATATCATAATCAAATTACTTCATAGTCGCTCACCGGTTTAATTACAATGGTCGAAGACAATAGTTCATTGTTCCTTGTTTCCGCATAACATCATCGCCATTTTGAAACCGCATTTAAAAGGCCTATATTGTATCATCGCATCCCTTCGAACACGTTCATTATTTAGTTACAGTCATTAGCTGTATGTGCTCATAATGAAACAGTGGTATGTGAGTTGCAAGATAAGAAGATTAATGAGATTAAAATTAGTTGCATGCGAAGCGTCTGTTTTTTGAAAATCTTTTTGGAGATTCTTATAAAGTGTACAAAAATAACAATATATTAAAATAACAATAGAACTGAATAATACACATAAAGTTTTGAGTGAATGGATGACGTTATGAAACAAGCTTGTTTATTTTAATAAAAAAATGGGAGACAAACATTATTTTGAGGTTTTTGGTATTGGTATAAGTATTGACATGAGCTCTAACAAGAGTTAGAAAGGTTTCGAAAAGAGGTATTGAAATATCGCAGGTCTTAAATTTAACACAATGGCGGCGGGATTGTAAGTATATTTTTAATTTTTACCTACACCTTTTTAATAAATATGATTATCTTTATATCTTGTCCTTAGAAAAATAAACCTTTACCAACAAAATATAAGAAAATACTCAAAGTCAATGTTTATTTTTCTGATTAAGAATAAAAGAACAATGGTCAAAACTGTTTACAGCAAATTCAATAATACTCGTATATTAATTAATTTCATGTAACTAATGGACAAGAGAAAAATGTTATCAATGAACTTTTTCTAACTGTAGGACACAAATAAGACATAGGAAGTTATTATTTAACAGCTTTTTGAATAATGAATATAATTTTATGCTTAGATGCAATGTTATTTGTAAATTTTAATAGCCGTTTACGGAGACTCTATTGTATATTTTTATTTATTAGTTACTTGCAAATAATAACAAGTAATACCAGCCCCACCATATCATTAACCTAGGTGCGCACCCTTTTTTACAAATAATTACTTGTTTGAAAATTGGGCTCCTAAAGTTGTTGTGTGTATAGAACTGCACTGTTAGATATAAAAATTAATTTGTTATTTTTCAGAGTAATCATTTATGATTAGTGTGCTTTGGTATATTAATTCATGTTTTTGTGCACATATATTTGTAAAATTAGCTGTATGTTTAACAGTTAAGCGCTTGATTAGCTGTCTTACTCTGTAGTCTGTTATGAATCAGATCAGAGGTTTTTATGAATAAGGCTGAATGTTTAGACAGTGCTGTCTGTTCTATACTGATTATTCTGATGATTTTTTATACATCCATCGCATTCGGTTCCGTTCCGTTCCACTGATATAAATGGTGATTTATCTATCGTCGTGGAACGGAACCGAATGCGATCGATTTACAAAAAATAATTGGTATAATCAAATGAAAAACACTAGTTACGTCGGCACGGTTTCTTTGTATGGGATGAGGCATCTGTATGCTAGTATTATATTATCTGTGGTTTAGAGAACAGGCAGTTTTATTTAGCTAACTGCTTATCTCCTTACAAATCTTCTTAAGTCAGTGTATCTGTAGTAACTGTGTAGTAGATTATTTATTTAATCGATTTAGAAAACACACACTAACTGTCATTAAAAGAAAACTGTCACGCTTTAAAAAAAAACACTTTTTCATTTCAATTAATTACTTTTTAGGATTCCATGCCCGAAGTGTCCAAACGGAACCCTATTAATGGCACTCACGTCTCCATCTGTCTGTCCATTGTCTGTCACACATGTTTTCAATTTTTTTACTGACCTATGAATTTGAAATGTTAATTATTACCTATATTTCTAAAGCTTAACTAATTTAAAAATTAATATTTTATTGTATTCTTCGAAACATGCACAAATTTGTCAAACATTCAAATTATTATTTTCATAATAATTCAACCAAATCATAGCCACAACAACACGTCATATAACTAGTCAAATAACCGGCCCTTTACTGTTCCCGGCGCAAAGGTGCCCATAATGCTTGGATGGCAAAGGCTAACCTTTGCACCAAGAACGAGCCGGAGCGAGCGTCACCCGTTGAGTCACGGAGCTTGTGGCCTATCTCACTGATGAGCTTCTTGGCCTCAGTGCCCTAACCGCCCATGGTCTCAACCGATATTTTGCTAACAAATACCAATATATTGATAAATTCGTACGGCACCCTAAATGTGCCAAGTCCGAAACACACTTGGCCGGTTTTTGTATTAATTAGTACTTACCTACGCTATATTTATTATATAAATAAGAAAAAATGTTTAACTGGTATTATATCAATTATATTATTGTGGCACACACTTAGGATGTAGTAATATAGTCTTTAACATTTTTTACAGTTTTCTTGCGCTTGGAGCTTTTGCATTTTCACTTTTCTGGACTACAAAATTCGTACGAGAAATTTACGAGTACAGTCATCTTAAACCGATACCAACAATGAAACCATTATTATATGATTATTTGCCGTTTATAAATAAAAAAATAAATTTTAGTAAAATTTATAGTTCTGTATAAAATCTGTGATTAAGTGTTAAGAATTAACAAAAATCAATAATTGGATCTTATTTGTTTATCCCCTTATTCATGAATGGTGTATTGTGACAACCTGTATAACATCCAAATTTTCCATTGATCCAATATTTGAGGTTCAAACTTGGCTAGGAATGGGGAATAGGCAAGCAAAAAAAAACTTAAATATTTATGGCCTATAGGCAATGAGCTTTCTGAATAAATGTAACTAAGTATACTAGCAAGATTTAGAAATAGTTATTAAACCTGTAGATACTTCATTTGTTTTTTTTAAGCTAACTTATACGTATAGTGTTATTAGTTATTAAGTTACATAAAATACTTTTTAATTAGTTTTTCATAAAATATTTTTTCATTTATTTTAAATTTATATTATTAGATTTTAAAATAAATCTTACTATTAAAATTAGTAACTTGATAACTTTTTTTTGCAAATAACTTCCTCGAGTCTATTTATCAACGTCACGGCGGACCGGCGGACCACGTGGTGGTGAGAGTGTTAAGTAATCGTATAAATCGATGGTATTTTATTAGTATTTGTTTTTTTCTTTGTATACCTTAACAATAGGTGTGTACACCTAGCTGTCAAAATTCAAATTCCAAAAAACTATATTTGTTTTATAAGAGAAAAAGAAATTACTGTATGCATAACCTACACCTTTTTTAAGCCGGCTAAAAACACACAGTAGACGTAGTGACACAGCTTATCACATTTTCTTACAGCGTTCTTCTGCTTGGAGCTTTTGCATTTACAGTTTTCTGGACCACAAAGTTTTTACGAGAGGTTTATGACGGCACGTTGCTACACAATGGAACAACGACACACAAACCATTTATAAAAGTTACACTCAAGGATATGGAGTTTATAGAATATGTAGATCCACAATGGTAGATATTTCTTCTTTATTTGCATAAATCACTCTTCAAACTTTCCTTAGGTATCTATTTGTTGTATTTATTTCGGATGAAAACTATTTCAGCCAAGCCAGCCAGCCGTTCATATTAATAAATGACATTTTAAGACGCTTTATCTCGCTGTTTTGAAACTGGTTTGCTATAGTACTAGAAACTATACAACAGATAAACTGATACAATTAAGAAAGCTGTTAGATTAGACCCCACTCTTAAACCACTCACTTAAAAGTACGAGTATTTAGTTTTTTTAGGAGTAAATAGTTTAAAGTCATCATATCAGCCGAAAGACGTCCACTGCTGGACATAGGCCTCCCCCAAGCGTCGCCACATTGACCAGTCCCGTGCGTCTCGCAAGTAGCAGATCCCAGCAACCTTCACCAGGTCATCGGTCCACCTAGTGGGAGGCCTTCCAACGCAACGTCTTACGGTTCGCGGTCGCCACTCCAGTACCTTTCTGCCCCATCGGCCATCCGTTCTGCGAGCAATGTGCCCTGTCCACTGCCACTTGAGTTTGGCAATTCTTCGGGATATGTCGGTAACCCTGGTTCTCTTGCGGATTTCTACATTTCTGATTCGACCACGCAAGGAAACTCCGAGCATAGCCCTTCTCCATTGCCCTTTGAGTGACTGTAAGCTTTCTGATGTAAGCGACCACGTCTCAGAGCCATATGTCATCACTGGCAACACACACTGGTCATAGACTTTCGTCTTGAGACACTGTGGTAAGTTGGACGAGAAGATACCACGCAACTTCCCGAACGCTGCCCAGCCGAGTCGGATTCGACGGTTGACCTCTTTCTCGAAGTTGGCCCTACCCAATTGGATCGTTTGTCCCAGGTAGACATAGTCACCCACAACTTCGAGTATAGAGTCTCCGAACCTGATAGGAGTGGGTGTAACATGGACATACAACATCACCTTGGTTTTGTCCATGTTCATCCTAAGACCCACTCTTTCGGAAGCTTTACTGAGATCATCGAGCATTGTACTGAGGTCCTCCATGGGTCCGAGGGTCTCGAGGTCGGCCATAACCACTATATCGTCGGCAAACCGAAGGTGAGTGATGTACTCGCCATTGACGTTGAGGCCTAGCGCTTCTCAGTCCAGAACCTTGAAGACATCTTCCAGTGCAGCAGTAAACAGTTTCGGAGATATGACGTCTCCTTGTCTCACACCTCGCTGCAGAAGGACTGGTTCCGAAGTCTGATCCTGAAGTCGAACTGACATGGTGGCGTTTTTGTATAAACACTTCAACACTTCGATGTACCGGTAGTCAATTTGGCACCATTGGAGAGACTGCAATACAGCCCAAGTCTCAATCGAATCGAAGGCTTTCTCGTAGTCCACAAACGCTAAGCAGAGAGGCAGGTTGTACTCTTCGGTCTTCTGTATAACCTGGCGCAGCGTGTGTATGTGGTCTACGTTGCTGAAGCCTTTACGGAATCCGGCTTGTTCGGGAGGCTGGAAATCGTCAAACCTGCGCGCGAAACGATTCGTGATGACTCTTGAAAACAGCTTGTAGACATGGCTAAGAAGTGTGATGGGCCTATAGTTCTTCAGTAAGGCATTGTCAACCTTCTTGAAGAAGAGTACCACCACACCCCTGCACCATGCCTGTGGCGTTTTTTTCTTCGAGTATGACGGAATCAAACAGCTTCTGAAGGGCTTCTTAAGTATTGGTTTTACACCCGCCTTCAGGAGTTCGGCCGTAATTCCGTCGTCACCCAGTGCCTTGTTGTTCTTAAGCTGTTTCAGAGACATCCTAATCTCATACAGGCTGACGTCCGGAATGTTTTCGGTATAGTGTCGGGTCAATCTAGCTCTAGGGTCATTCGCTAGATTCGCGACGGGTTTACTGGTTGACGTGTAAAGCTGCCCATAGAATCTCTCGTTCTCCCTCAGAAGCTCTGGTTTGGCGGAAACGATCCTGCCATCATCGGTCTTTAGTTTCATGAGCTGGCTCAGCCATTGGGCAGACAGATCTCTTGCAAAGACCTTGGAGCCCTTATTCCGCTCAATCGCGTCTTTAATACGCTCAGTATTAAAGCGGCGGAGGTCGGTTTTCAAGGAATTTGAGATCCGTCTATTTAGCTGCCGGTATTTCAACGCATCGTCTGAAGACTGCAGGATCATCTCACGCCTCTCCTTCATTAGCTTGAGAGTAGGATCAGAGAGCTTTTTGTTCCTATCTGTACGGTGGGTCTTGAAAAACTTAGACCCGACCGTATGGACAGCTTCCACAGACCCATCGCTGTATTCGTCCACGGTGCTCCCTAGGCACTCGAAACGATTCGGAGTTCGAGCTGAAAGCTCTCGGGGTTTTGGACCTGGTCTGTGCTGGACGGAGCATGGACTTCATCAGTCGAGACCTTTCAAGCTTGACATTAATGTTCAATGTGCCTTTTACCATGCGGTGATCGCTCCCGGTTTTCACCGAATTGATCACAGAGACATCATTGAACATTTGCTTCTTGGTTGACATGATGAAGTCGATCTCGTTTTTAGTTGCATCATCGGGGCTTTGCCATGTCCACTTCCTGTGCTCACGCTTTTTGAAGACTCCATAAAACTGGTCAGTAGGTGACCCCGGTGGTTCCGACGTCCAACTCCAAATTGCCCCACTTGCAGCTCATCCTCGTCTCGTTTGCCCAGTTTCGCGTTGAAGTCCCCCATGACAACGGTGAAGTGAGTTTTGAAACCATGCATGGCTGTAGAGATATCCTCATACATGGCCTCTACCTCGTCGTTAGGGTGTGCCGAGGTCGGGGCGTAGACCTGTATGACCTTCAGCGAATATCTTGCGGATATTCTGAGTATAAGGTACGCCACCCTGGTCGACACACTCTCGATCTTCACTACGTTGTTCACAAGGGACTTGTGGACGATAAACCCGATACCACCTTGGGACTGCCGGTCACCCTCTCGGAAATAGAGCAGGTTACCGGATTTGAGGATTATAGAGTCCTCCCCCTCTCTTCGGACTTCAGATAATTCTATAATACTCCATCGCAACCTGCTCAATTCTGCCTCAAATTCGGCTATCTTCTCGTCGGTCCGGAGTGTTCGCGTGTTATATGTTCTCAGGTCCAGTCGTCGGTGTTTATTGTGGTAGCCGGGTCCACTCCGGGGATTCTTAGCACCCCTTGCCATGCCATCGCCTCGACCGCTACCGTAACCGAGGGTAGACGGGCTGCCGAGCACTCGGGGCCGTTTTTTATTTGTGCTATTCATTTGGTTTGGGGGGGTTTGCCATAATCACCACGCTTGGCAGGTGGGTTGGCGATTGCAGTTAGTTGTTAAAGTGCACAGAGAACACTGCTGCCCGTTCTCTGGTGCGTCCCTTAGTCGCCTCTTACGACACCCACGGGAAGATATGGGATGGTGAAATTCTTTACGTCCGTCACCATACGGTACATATAGTTACATGATGAATTTAAACAAGATTGCGAAAATTGTTTAAGTCAATAATCCCTAAACTAAAGTAATTATTGTGAAAATAAAACAAAGAGCGGAATCGAGGTAAAAATTACTTTTTACTTTATTAAAATAACGTTCAACATAAAATTCATAACAAAAAGCTTCGCCGAGATATGTGTGTTTCATAAAACAAGTTTTATATTAAACCAGCGAAACTCTTTTTCTCTAATGCTTCATGGCTAATTTCTGTAAAATTTTGCCCAGTGTCCTTTAAGGTAATAACAGGTTTCTTCGATTTCTTTTGTTCAGTCACTATAATAATTATAAAAATAATTTTATTCATTCATCAAGTCATACAAAAATTGTTCATAAATAACAAATACACGTTAAGGCAAAATACAAATGATGGAACCCTGACTTCCAAAATTACAAATATTTTAATAGAGCATGCATGCAATTACACTTAATGAAAACGCTAACGCTAAAGGCAACCAACAATTAATTAAAATATAACTTACAGGTATGTATCATTTTTATTGCAGATTCTTATTAGGTGCCACTCTCTTCTATACGGCATATACCGTATATCCCCCGATAAAGCTAGTCATCAAAACTATAATAAACTCGCTTAGCGATGAACTTGGCGCCGGCGATCAAGAATCTTACGAAACGTTTGCGAATTGGACTGAAACGTGGACGTCAAATTTTACTGGCAATGACAGTGCGTTTGAAATTACGGATACACTACAATACAAATTTTAAGACAATTAAAAACGTTACAATAAAGTTAAAAAATTTCATGAAGTGTTTATTAGCAAGAATACAAGTACGAACTTTAATAACATTGATTTTATATGAAATATTTGTTGTACGATATTTTTGCTCTTTGTGATTTTTCAGACCTATTAAATATGTGGCAATAATTATAGTGAATGCAACTATTTATATCAATTAAGTTAAGTTTAGCGTTAAGACTATTGTCTACTATTATTATTATAAATACGTAGGTAAGACTTTTTTCCTTGCACTGATTCGTTTTATAAAGTATTAAAATTATATTATTATATAAATTATACTTTATACAATAAATCAGAGTATTAATTAACCATTTAAATACTACCCTTATAATTTTGTCGTGTTATATGAATAGACATACCTATGTGGAATATTTGAAAATTAACTGTTATAAGTGGAGAAATGTTAGTTACATCTGCCTAATTCTTCGGCAATACAGGGCTGATATTATCTTATTTGAAAGTTAATTTATATCATTACGTTTGATGGTTACTTTGTAGATAATATACAGCTTAGCAGCTTACAGTTTAGCAAATAACTAATCTTAAATATGAAGTATAGAATCTTTGGAAGTATTAATAAAGAAACCCACAAAAATTATGTTTGGGCTCTCAAAAAAATGCTTCATGAAATAAATACTGTTTTGATACAATTTGACATGGGTCAAGTTACTTGTTACTAGACTATCCCCCGAGTTCTGAATTAAGCATTTGAAGTTGAGTATTTGTCAAACTATACTTTAGCCTGAAAACCTGTCATTAAAGTAGAGTTTGACACGATCTTAACCTTAAATACTTAATTCAGAAATCGATCGTATATAAGTTAAATGACTGTGTAGAAATATATTAATATAAACCAGTTGATTTTGTATATTTTTGTGCTCTGAACTTTTTCAGGTAATTTTCTGTCAAGACTTATTTTATACCACCTTGACTGCATTTCATATTGCTGGATTGGTGATGGCCCATTAAAACTTGTCAAATGACACGTTCAATCTCTTGTTGAACAATGGACATGATGACATACTTCTAAAAGAGGTAAGGTATCTAAGAATTCTGGGTAAATAATTTGGGTTAGATTAGGTATCACGTCATTAAAATAGTCCACAAACGATCGCCAAAACTCAAGTACCTACAATTCAACGATGTTCATTTTCTGAGGGCTGGTTTCTGAATTAAGTTTCTGGAGTTAAGAACGTGTCAAACCTTACGTTAATGTCAAAGTTTGGCAGGATTTCAGGCTTAAGTAGAGTTTGAGCAACGATTTCAGGCTTAACTAGGGTTTGGCAAAAACTCAACTTCAAATTCATAATTTGAATTTCGGGTAATCACCTTTAATCATGTTTCCAACAACAAATTACAGATCAAATGCAGATTATCCATAGTCAAAACAAAACATAACAATACTTGTTTATTTGCTTTGTTCAGTAGAATTACCTATATTGAAAGACAATGCATTAGATGACGCAAGTTCTTCAAATATCACAGCAGGTTAACTGAGAAGTACTTAAGTGCTTGTACATTAGAGACACCGTTCATTCATATTTGATTAGGTAGTGCTCATATCGCCACTGAAAACAAAATTTTAAGAAATGGTGTTTTCGTCGTACCTGTAAATATTTTTTATTTTGCGACTGTCTTGTTGGCTAGGTGGTTTTATTTAAGTGCGTTTCCAAGTCTGGCATACTGATGGTGTATGCTTCAGCGTTTCCATATTCATATTCATTTTTATATTTTAAGACTTGATTTGTGCCTGGTTGGAAGTTGGGAAATTTCACACGCTCCAGTTTCCGGGTAGCCGGTGCCAGGTACCCGTTTAGGCATTCAGCTTTCACACGAGACGAGTTTGTAATCAGCAGGTCTGACCATCAACGCGAGCGTTCTTGTGCGTTTACACTGCACAAGAACTACGTACATAATATAATATCCTCTCTTTTTTATTAAAAATGGAATGCAATCAATTGAGTGCATTGTGGATTTTGTACCGAAGATATCGTCGCCGGAAAAGAACGTCAAGAAAATATCGGGTTCGTTCGATTAACATGAAAAGAGAACAATGTGGAGTATACTAACATTAACATTAGAAACGGGATATTTACCATGTTTAAAAACTTATATAATGTGGAGTATTCTATACCTTATTCACAAAATACATCAAAGCATTTATATATATTATATAAAGGGTGTCTCAGAATATTTTTCGTTATTGATACTTAAAAAAAGGTAATTAGTTAAAACTCGGTTTATTTACTGTTGAATTAATGAGCAGTATTTCAATTTAATTTGTAAAAAACGAAATTAAGTAAATTCGCACCCACCTCCTGACACTCATTTGGCCTGGAACTAAAATTTTCATTATTTATTTCGTCTGAGAGTCTTTGCTTGCTTTCAAACATTCAGGTTGGGTGGCACTAGTTTGTAAACTTACTTAACGTTACTTTTTAAGTAGCCCCATAGGAGTCCTCTTTCCGCTGTTGTTCCTGGGTGATTGGCCGCCGGCCGGTGTGTATCGGCGTACATGGCTATACATTCGCCGCCGGGTAGCCGGCACCGGCAAGCCGGCAACCGGGGCGTGTGAAAAAGCACTTCTCCGTCCAGCCTGTTATTTTGCATTTGAAGTTTCATAATTATTAATAGGCAACTACACAAAGTACGTAAGCGGTCAACTATATTAATAAAATGCAATACTTCATGGACACTTACAGTAGTGAAGCAACGTGCTTATTCGCTCCGTTATTCCGATAAATTAAAATTCACAGTTAAAACGATTTACGTAGCAGCAGTTACAGTGTAAATATGTGAAGGTTACATTATGAAAAAAGTAATTATGGATATATAAATATAGAAAAATAACAAATAAAATGACTGAAATAATTACGATTTTATTAAGATGAATCGTTGGATTCTTCTTCATATAAACTGTAATCATCACTTGAATCCTCAGTAATATTAATTATTATTAATTCTCGAGTGCACAAATTGTCAAACGCAACATCACAATCCCAATCAGACAATATATAACAAAGTATTAAACACATCTCCTTCATGCCAATTTCTGAAATAGTGTTTCCTGTCTAGTCCAATATATTTATATTAATCTAAATTTTTTTATCATCAAATCACAACGTACAAAATGTCAATCAAAAATAAGTAATGTAGTCGCCATGGATACACTCTTAATCCAACCTTAATCCGACCTTAAACTAGCTAGCACCATGGAATAACTTTTAGTCCAAAACTAGAGTCTGATTAGTATTTCTCTCCTTATTCCGTGTTTATTAATACGGAAATTTGTTAATACGAAGCTAATGCTTGGAATAAAGCTAATCTTACCTTAGTCCACGTGTATTAATAAGACGGTAATGTTTAGTTTTTGACCTGCCAAATGTAAAATTACAGGCTGTTTCAAAATTGCGATGCGAAATGTGTATGAGCATATCCCGTCGTCCGGGAATTCACCATCATCATATGAAGTGAAAGACATCAACTGCTGACATAGGCCTCCCCCAAGCGTCGCCACATTGACCAGTCCCGTGCGTCCCGCATCCAGCGGATCCCCGCCAGGTCGCCCTTCACCAGGTCATCGGTCTACCTGGTGGGAGGCCTTAGGCTTGAGTTGTCCGGGGATTATTCTGGCTTACTGTTAATTTCTATATTAATGTTGCTTATATTGTTTTTTAGAATACTTCTCTCCGGAGTTGCGGCGTATTACATATATCTAGGTGTGAAGACTGTGAAGGATAACATCGATCTAAAACGTTCAGTGGAAAACTACGAATATATAGAATTTAAATCATTTGCAGACTTAGCTAATTGGATATTGAATCAAACCACAGTTAGTTCAACTCCCTTAATAATGAAATCGGATTAGAATAATGTGAAATGAATTAGTTAGTTTATTTTCTACGCATTTATGATTAAGTAGGCATGGCAAGGTATCACTCTGAAACCATGTTACATTTCTAAGGATTAAGCCTATTGACGCAGAGTTGAACCGAATTTATAATAACAAACATAGCATATGGACACCCATCTCCTGTTCATGTTTTTAAGGATTTGCTTCGACTCTGTCCTGTACTACTGTAATTTGAATTGACTTAGATATGTTTTTTTTGGTAACATTGACCCTGTCTTATAATATATATTTGTTATAATATGAATAATTTAGTATGTAATAATAAAGTAAAATTAATCATGTAAATATTTTGTAAATAAATAAATATAGATTTATGATAATGATATAGGATAAGGTGGAATATTGTTTAATGTTAATGATAGGTACCATTTATAACAGTATGCAGGTTGTATTGTAGTAAATCTGAAAAAATCATCAATATTAAAGTTACGATATTATATTTTTGTGTTTTATGTAAACAAAAATTACAGTTTTTTTTAAAGTAGTTCACTTCTAGAAAGACTGTCATTTTATCAGCTATTACGATTGTTGAAATTTCAAATATTTTATTGACATGCGAAAGCGAAATGTGATGTTATCAATCCCAAACATTTTGGCATTTTGACAAGGAACGTCAGTTTAGGGCTCCTGAGGCTCTACTTGTACTCGAGTTCATTGAATTTTTCTCTCCGTGACAAGAGGTATTTAAAAAAAAAAAATCTTATTCTTATTATTCTTTTCCAAAATCGGTGTCTTTGGCACCTATTATTTTCGCTTTTTTGACACCGACAGAAAAATACGCTTTGTAGTATTTTGTTTTGTTTTTTTTTTTGTTAAAACAGTTTTTTATTTATCTCTTTATATTTTTGGTTTTTAGGGTTCCGTACCCAAAGGGTAAAAACGGGACCCTATTACTAAGACTTCGCGATCCGTCTGTCTGTCTGTCTGTCCGTCTGTCTCCAAGCTGTATCTCATGAACAGTGATAGCTAGACAGTTGAAATTTTCACAGATGATGTATTTCTGTTGCCGCTATAACAACAAATACTAAAAACAGTATAAAGTAAATATTAAAGGGGGGCTCCCATACAACAAACGTGATATTTTTGCCGTTTTTTGTTAGTGTTTAGTGTTTAAAGGGATATTTTCGGGAGCGCACTCAATGAAATGTCAAGTTTACGAACCAACTGTTTAATGGCGGCTTACCCGCAACTTATAATTATCATACAGATACCACACGTCCCCTCTTAAATTAAAGAAAACACACTTATCGATAGGCAGTAGGTATCTACATCAATCAATTGCTTTAACTGTTTTAAAACAACTGTTACGTAAGAAAGTATATAATACTGGCCTCTGCTAATGCTAAGTAAAAACTATAGTATCGTTTCGCTCAAGGAATAGGTTCCTTAACTATTTATGCATTTACAAATTTATAGACTTACATATAAATTGAAAAGCATATCCTTGAGTGAAATTCAGTAACATAACATAAAATATCAACATATATCATCATCATAACAACATAGTAGATAAAAAAAAAAAACATAGCTTTAAAAGTCAGCAAGTCAACAAAAGAAAATACCATAAATGATGAGTAATAATATTAATATTTGTACTTCTTTTTAATTAACGTACAAGCGCGCTGTTGGCGCATACTTGACTTCTCAGGAGTCTCATTGTTGCCTAATAGTGGACCTGGGTTCGGTACTTGTACTTCTTGATTTGATGCATTAGAAATGTCTTTATTAGTAGCGCTACTATCCTGAACATTGGCATCGTCCACGGTCGCGTCCTCTAACTTATCCTCAATATTGATGCAGTCTGTTAACACTGAATGCCGTTTAGTGGTGCGAGACGTCCCTATAGGTAACAATTGATCAATGTGTCTTTTCCACTCTTTACCGTCTGCACTACGCACCCGGTAGGTTAGCGGTGCCTCTCTCGCGGTGACCACAGCCGGCGACCACTTGTAAGCGCGCGCACGGTAGTCCCGTGCTAGCACGTGGTCGCCGGGCGTGGCGTGGCGCTCGGTGCCCGGGCTGTGGCGCGCGGCGTGTGTCGCCGCCTGCTCGCTGGCGCGCTCGGCGCTCGGCCGCAGCACGTCCAACCTACCACGGAGCCGTCTGCCTAGCATCGCGACAGCAGGCGCGACGCCTGTAGTCGTGTGTTCACAATTGCGATATTGGAATAAAAATTTTGTGACTGCCGTATCTACATCGACAGTCTCGTGCGCGGCTTTCTTCATTGCGCGCTTTACTAACTTCACCCCGTTCTCGGCCGCTCCGTTACCCGCCGGCTTATAGGGACTAGTAATAGTGTGTGTGATGAAATTTCTCGTAAAAAAACTTGCTAGCTCTGCCGATCCAAAAGGCGGGCCGCCGTCGCTCACAACCTGCGAGGGAAGACCGAAACGAGCAAACAGTTCCCTAAGTCTACCTATCGTTGCCGTGGCGGTAGTGCCCGACATTTTCTGCACCTCAATCCATTTACTATGAGCGTCCACGGTGACGAGATAATGTTTGCCCTGAAATTCGCCGAAATCGACATGTAGTCTTTGCCAGGGCCGTGCGGGGAACTCCCACGGATGTAGAAGGGAACGTGGGGGTGCGTCACGCTGCTGGCGACAAGCACTACAATCTTTCGCGAGAGTCTCAATTTCTAAATCTAATGTTGGCCAATAAACATAACTCCTTGCTATATTTTTCATTTTTACTACGCCTAAATGGCCTTCATGTAATTCGGATAGAACTGGTTTTCTAAGTGCCTCCGGCACGACTACCCGGTGATTGTACAAAATGCAACCACGTTCCAGCACTAAATTATCTTTCCGATTGTAATAAGGCTTTTCTAATTCGGCTGTTATTTTTATTGGCCAGCCAGTAATAAGATAATTTTTAATTTGACTTAAAATTTTATCTTTCTGTGTCCATGAATCCACCTCTTTTGCACTGATTGGGATTGATTCCTCAACATAGTTTATATATGATACCGAACCCAAGTCATCACAATTTTTCCGTTCATATGGTAATGGCAATCGCGATAGTGCATCTACATTGCAGTTATCACTCGATTTAACAAATTCAATCTCGAAATCATAAGACGCCAGCCTAGTGGCATATCTTTGTAGCCTGCTAGCTGCCGTTTGAGGTAACCCAAATTTGGAACCAAAAATAAAAGTTAAGGGTTTATGATCCGTTTTAATAATAAAACGACGGCCATAAATATACTGGTGGTGCTTGATCACGCCAGCGATAATCGCAAGGGCCTCCTTGTCCAGCTGACTATACGATCGTTCAGCTGCATTTAAAGTCCGTGACGCGAAACAAATTGGGCGCTCGTCGCCGTTCGGAAAACGGTGTGAAAGCACACTGCCGATACCATACGAACTGCTATCCACGGCTAGTACTAATGGTAGTTTTGGGTTATAGTGTACCAACACCTTGCTACTAAGAATAGCCGATTTTATATCCTGGAAAGCTTTTACACAATCTGCTGACCAGACCCAAACACTTTGTTTTCGCAATAAACTATGTAAAGGATGTAAAATCGTACTCAACTGCGGTATGAACTTGGCATAATAATTTATCATACCGAGGAATGATCTGAGCTGAGTTAAATCTTCTGGTGGTGGTGCATCCACCATCGCTTTTATTTTGTTTGGGTCAGGATGCAAACCATGTTTATCTATAATAAAACCTAAATAAGTAATACTTTCTTTCATAAAGCTGCACATCTTTAGTTTAATCCGCAAACCGACGTCACGCAAGCGAGACAACACAGCCCTTAAATTAGCAATATGCTCAGACCTGCTAGCGCCTGTGATTGCCACGTCATCTAAAAACACTGCAGTTCCCTTCAATCCCCTAAGTGTTTCTTCCATAAACTTTTGGAATTTCTCGGGAATGCATGTCAAACCAAAAGGCGTGCGCAGGTAAATAAAAGTGCCTATATGCGTTGTTATCGCACTACAAGCCCGCGAATTCTCATCCAAAAATAATTGTTGGTACGCGTTGGTGAGGTCGATTTTTGAATACCGCTCGCCGCCACTTAATGCAGCAAATAATTCCTCGATTCGTGGCATAGGGTACGGGTCGCGAATCAACTTTGGGTTAATGGTGACTTTATAATCTCCGCAGATACGTATTTCACCAGATTTCTTTATGACTGGTACAATAGGTGTACCATAATCAGAGTAATCCACCTTAAGAATAGTACCCTCTGCCTCGAGCCGTCGTAACTCTAGTTCTACAGGTGTACGTAAAGCTAATGGCAATGATCTCGCTTTGATAAAAACGGGAGTCGTGTCGCCTAGTCTTAAAGAAAGTTGCTTGGTACATGTGCCAAGACCCGGGGCAAACACGGTGGGAAATTCATTTTGCAAAGTATCTTCTAATTTATCGTCTAATAAGTTCAACATCATTTCGTTAATTTGAATGTGATCGATATTCAATTTACTCAACCAAGATCTACCCATTAAAGGTGGTCCACCATTCTTAATGACAAAAAGTTTTAAATCTCTCGCCGAGTGTGACCCGATCTCCACATTAACCACTATATAACCGATCACTTCAATCCGAGTGCCGTTATAAGAATGTAAACAAACATTTTTCGCGATAAGCGGCAACGCCTTGAAGTGCTCATCGAATGAATAAGTACTAATTGCAGACAACTTACTGCCAGTATCCAGTTCAAACGTCATCGCCTTACCGTTAACTTTTACGCATACATTGTATGGCCGATCACTATTATTGCACACATTTAGGTTATATATATCTGAGTCCAAGTCGCTTTCACCATTATCCATATAATTTTGACCTCCCCGCGACAACCGCGCGTCGCCCTGACGGGGATTTCGTTTGCTGCTGCCGCTGCCGGCGCCGGTCGCAGCGCGCGCCGTACCTCGTCCCATCGCGAGCCGATGCATCGGCTCGGGCGCCCCGGAACTCGTAGACGCTGCTCCGCTGCACGTGCCGCTCGCTTGAGCGTGCCGGTCAGCAGCTTCGAGTGCGAAGGCCAACTCCACCGCCCTCTTGTACGTCAGTGTCGGCTCGGCGAAAAGCCGCGATCTCATGTCATCGCAAACAAGACCAGACACGAATTGGTCTCTTAGGTTTTCTTCGAAACCACTTTTAAAATTGCACGTGCTGGCCAGATGTTTGAGAACTTGCAAATAATCGCTCAGACTTTCGCCGCCATTTTGACGTCTCATTCTAAATACATGCCGCTCAGCTATCTCTGAGCGCTTTGGTTCGAGATGGTCGCCAACTATTTTCACTAACTCCCGAAAAGTTTTGGTCTCCGGATTGTCTGGCGCACAAAGATCACACATCAGATCATAAGTGGCTTCGCCCACTAACGTGACTAACGTAGCCACTCGTAATTCTTGTTTGATTTCGTTGAGCGCCATAAACTGTTCCACGCGTCGAATGTATGCCAACCATTTTTTACTCGATAAATCGAATTGTTCGATTTTTCCGATCGGCATTTTATTGTCACTTCACAATAACACTGTACACTAACTATTAGTGGTAATTTAACTTAATTTTACTCGTCGCCAGTAGTGTTTAAAGGGATATTTTCGGGAGCGCACTCAATGAAATGTCAAGTTTACGAACCAACTGTTTAATGGCGGCTTACCCGCAACTTATAATTATCATACAGATACCACAGATATTAATAACGGCATCAGGTAGACGCCTGAAATATTCACAGAATGTTTAGTGTAATATTTACTTCAAAAAATAATAATTAATAAATTAAAATAAAATAAATTAAGGGGGGCTCCTATACAACAAACGTAATTTTTATGCAGTGTTTTGCGATAATGGTACGGAACCCTTCGTATGCGAGTCCGACTCGCACTTGGCCGGTTTTTATTTTCATGTGATTGGAAGTACCTCTCCAATCACATGAAAATTATTTATAGCCAATTTACATCTCATGACAATTCCAATAAGGACAAACACGACTAAGATACATTGATTTATTCCAGAGTACCAGTGCCTACCTTCCAGTTTCATCATCAGATCAGTCCAATGGTACTATTTTCATCAGTAGGATCATTTATTTATAAGTATTTGCTTCATCATAGTAGTTAACTATTCAAGATATCTTATAAGTATCCGTGATACTGTCATATTTATTGCCAATATCAGTGCACGCCCGGACGAGTTACCGTACGCACGAACCTAAAGCTTGTGGTATAAACCAAAAAATATGAGGAAGTGTTATTTTCATTGATTATTGTGAAATAGGGTGGTATTTAGGTATTTAAAAAAAAAATATTCTATTCTATTCTATATTTTTTATGGCAAGCAAAGCCGATGTCGACTATTCTGCCAATATCCAGAGTAAATTGGAAAACAAGTGTGTCTGAGATTGGTAATTTAATTAAAAGAGAGAAGAAACTGTAGACGTGAACTATGTTCTTTTTGATACAGTTGAACACTTGATGAGTTAGTACGGGACTGAAACAAACAAAAAATAAGAATACATAAATATTAAAATTGTTAAAAGCTAAAACATTAAAATACATATACCACAACACCACAGAAACAGTAATCGGGACTAGGAACTACAATTTGATATTGTTGTGGCGGATAAATCTCATCAGCGCCACAAGCAGATCTTGGGAAGGATATGTTAGGAGGGAAGGGAAATTAATTGGGAGAGGAATCTTGAATTTAGGGAGACGGCTGTATAGATCTAAAGGAGGGATGTTATTGGGGCATTCAAAAAATATGTGGTCTAACGTACCGTCTTCCAAACCGCATTCACATAGAGAGGAGTCACGAACGCGATTTTTTTCTAGAAAAACTGGGGTACAACAAAAGCCTAAACGGATCCTACAGAGGACAGATACAACGGTTTTAGATACTTTTTTGTATGGGTAGAACCAAGGTTTTGGTTTTATAGTAGGTTGAACTGCATAGTAGAACCTACCCTTCTTCCTACCAGTGGAATTCCACTGTTCCTGCCATGAACACAGAAGGCTGACTTTTGGCATGTTCAGTAAGTCATACCCCTGGTAAGAATTGTGGGAAAGGTTAGCTGTAGCTGACGAGCAAGCATCCTTGGCTAAGGCATCAGCGCACTCGTTGCCCATAATACCGCAGTGACTAGGAATCCAAACTAACTGAACCTCTTTTTGGCAATTGGCGCATGAGAGTAAACATTTTTTAATTTTTAAAATTAGGGAGCTGTGCAATTTACTTTTGAAGGGGTTTTTAACCAAAGCCTGTAGGCAGCTAAGGGAGTCAGTGAAAACAACGGCTTTATCAATGTTATGGTGTGACTCTATAAAAAGACATGCTTCCAATAAAGCCACACATTCGCCCGTGAACACAGAGGACTCCTTAGGACATTTATATTGCAAAATGATCCTGGAGCTTTGGTAATATACTGCAGCCCCAATGCAACTAGAGTCAGTGAGCTTCGAAGCATCAGTGTAAAATTTTTGGAAACCATACCATCGCTCATCCACCACCGCGTTGAATGTCGAATTTGCCGAAGGGGACTTTTTGGATATGCCGATATTAAAAATAATTTTTTGAGTAAAGCACAAGGCTTCAAATTCGTAGTTAAAGAGGGGTAATTTGGGGAATTGGACGATCGGACATTCTAAATTTTGGATTAAGCGAAGATGTTTTAGTATCAAAGGGATTTCTTTATTTCTCCAATAATTTGAGTGTCTGCATACGGTATTTAACTCGTTCAGTTTTGCAATTAGAGGGTGGGAAGATCTGCATATTATCCTAGCTAAAGAACGGGAGGCTAGATACTGCCGTCTTAGGGCCAGGGGAGGTTCAGCGCATTCGACCTGCAACGCGTTAATGGGAGAGGACTTCATACAACCAGAGATGATCCGAAGGCACTTGGATTGAATCCTATCTAGTCCTGCCAAGGCACCTTTGTTACATGGAACCAGATGGAACGTCCCATAATCTAATATACTACGGACTAAGGCATTATACACTAATTTTAAAGTGTAGGGGTGGGCACCCCACCAGACACCCGCAAGAACTTTTAGGATCGAAATGACTCGTTCACATTTTTGGATTAAGAAATTTATATGATACTTACCTGTTAATTTAGAGTCGAGAAAAACGCCCAAAAATTTGACTTTATTTGTTAAAGGAACAATGTTACCTGAAATGGTCACTGATATGTGGGGGATTAATCTTTTTCGAGAAAAGATTACTGCCGAACTTTTAGGCGCGGATAACGACAGTCCATGGCTTAAAAGCCAATGATTCAAAGAGTCCAGAGAGACGCAAAGAGAAGACGCGGCGTCAACTATGGAGGAATCTGACACATACAGCACTAAGTCATCAGCGTACTGTAGGATATGACAGTTATTGTTTAGGCAGGATCCAATATCGGCTGTATACAGATTGTAAAGTAAAGGACTGAGGACGAAGCCCTGCGGGAGTCCCCTCCAAGTCTGCCTTTTGTCAAAATCCTCGCCCTGGACCCTCAGAACCAAGGAACGTGACCAAAGAAGTCCACATATGCATTCGATCATCTTGACTGGAATACTCAGCTGGTGCAGTTTCTGCCTGAGGACAGGAAGAAGAACATTGTCATATGCAGAAGAGATGTCCAGGAAGGCGGCTACAACAGAATAGTTTTTGGAAAAAGATAAGCGAATATCTGTTAATAGAATACCAACACTGTCCATTGTGCTGAGCCCCCTCCTAAACCCGAATTGGTAGTTCGGCAGCAATCCTCTAGATTCGACTATCCACTCCAGGCGATTTTTAATAAGGTGTTCCATTAGTTTGGCTAAGGCTGAAGACAGAGCGATAGGTCTAAGGCCATTCGGATCATCCACATGTTTGCCTGGTTTTAATAGGGGTATGATTATTTGTAGTTTCCACTGGTCTGGAACCCAACCATGGTTATAACAAAGATTAATTAAATCTAAAAAATATTGCTTAGCTTTATCCCCACAATGAGTAATAAAAGAGTAAGGTATACCATCAATACCAGGTGCTGAGTCCCGGACATGACTCAGAACTATATTTAATTCCTTCAAAGTAAAAGGTGCATCAAAGGGGTCATCAGAAACAATATGTGAGGGAACATTTATGCATTCAGAAGGGAGTGGGACATACGGTGGGGCAATTCTGTCAAAAAAAAGTTCAGCTGTTTCCCTAGTGATCGGTGCAGAAATTGATGGTGAACAACCTCGTCTAAATCTATTAATGCTCTTCCACACAACTGAGATTGGGGTAGAGGGTGATAAGGAGGTGCAGAATTTAACCCAACCTGCACGTTTTTTCCTACGGAGGAAACGTTTAGATCTGGCATAAACCTGCTGATAGGCCAACAGGTTTTGGGTATTCATCTCCCGATTGTATTGTTTCTCAGCTTCATTCCTCGACCTGACCATCAAAGTGCATTCCTGATCCCACCATGGGGGTGAGGGGATTTTATTTCGGGCACTGTTTTTTAGAGGGAAACAGGAATCTGCGCTAGAGGTAACGGCCTCAACAAAACCTTCATAGCAGTTCTTGGCATGGCGGTGATCAGAAAAATAAAATAAATTTGAATTTAAATTTGGCAGATTGTCAATTTTCTGCTCCAATAATGATACAAACCTAGTCCAATCTGGTTTGGACAAGTTATATTTCAAAAGTGGAGGAGAAGTTTTTTCTAAATAAGTTTTATTAATTAAAGATATAATAACAGGGTAATGATCACTACCATGCGACAAGGATGTGCACTCCCAGTGGGATGATGCTGCTAGATCAACTGAACAGAAAGTGAGATCAACGCAACTCTTCTGTTGACCAGGAGGAGATCTACGGGTTGGGCAGCCATTGTTTAAAACGCAGAGATCTAGGTCATCCAGGATCTCCACTAGAGCTATACCGAAGGCATCACAGCGTTCAGACCCCCATCTATAATGGTGGCAGTTGAAATCACCCATAACCAGTAATGGACCGTGTACATTACTAAAAATGTTTTTCAATATGACTAGAAAGTCTAGGTGAGGGTGCGCAATATAGATGGAAAACACTGTGATACCCTCCACCATACCTGCTACTACACTCAAATTACCCTGAAGGGGAGGAAGGGATAAAGGGGAAAGTGGGACCCGATTATTTACGAAGAGAGCCGACCCTCCGTACCCATCGGATCTATCGCATCTAAGGATGTTAAAATGTGGCATACGAAAGCTGAGACTTGGGGTGAGCCAAGTCTCAGCTATGGAACAAGCCAGTGGCTTGTATTTGTTCAAGAGGAATATGAGGTCGTGCTTTTTATGCCACACGCTCCTCACATTCCACTGAAGAAATGTTTGGCGGGACGCCATTTTTAATGGATATTAAAAGAGAAATAAGTTGGTCGGCAACGTTGGACGGTAATTGGGAGTTACTAGAAGAGGAAATAAGGGTAGGTAAGAGTTTTACTAAAAGTTCAATGACTGAAACTGTATTATTGCTGGGGACGTTACTATTAAGGCCACAGCCATTAGACTGTGAGGATCGAGGAGTGCTTACTATCTGCTGATGAACAGCTTGGTCAAAAGATTGAGAGAGAGGGGCATGGGTCCTGGGCTTGAGGGTCACAGTCTTACGATAAGACTGCGATTTAGTGGCATTAGCATAGTTACGGGTGACAATCGGGATGACTTTGCTGGCCTCAACATAGGAAATGGATTTCTCCGCCATTACAGTCTTAATAGCTTTCTGTCTACCATGCTCGGGGCAAGACTTGCTATTAGCAAAGTGGTTTCCCGAGCAAAGCACACAGAAGGCCTCGCCCTCTGAAATGTTGCAACCATCACCGGGGTGATCGTGGCCACATTTACTGCAGCGTGGATTTGATCTGCATAAGTTTGCTATGTGTCCAAAACGACAGCATTTCCGGCATTGGATGGTGGGAAAGATATATTGTTCGACAGGGAGAGATGTGTAGCAGCAGTATACTCGCTTAGGTAGAACCTGTCCATCAAAAGTCAGTACGCAAGTTTCTGTGGGTTTCCATTCGACTATGCCTTCTTTATGAACCTTCCGATTGATTCGTCGTACTTTCAAAATATCTCCACAACCTGAGGGTACAGATAATAATGATAAGGCCTCTTCTTCATTTATATCTGCGGGAACACCGGTCACAACACCCATCCTGGTGATGTTAAAGGTAGGGATAGCTGCTGTATATCTGTGTTTGGAGAGTAAGGAGTTAACTAAAAAGGCGTTTGCATCCTGAGGGGATGTAAACTCCACGGATACCCTATTGCGACCTACTCTGTTGACTCCACCGCGGACAACGTTTGCAATCTTATTCCCTATTAAAAACTTGCCAAAATTTACTGGGTGAAGTGTGGTGCCTGACGCTTGTTGAGTTTCCACGCGAGAAACGTGGACAACAAAAGGACCCTTATCCATGACTGAATATTTGACACGGCCAATTTGGCTCTTTGCTTGCTTATTGGAAGATGAAGTGGATATTTCTGAATTTCCAGGTCGTTTACGCGTGGTTTGCTGAGTTTGCAGGACTTCCATTTCGGATACGCTGCAGACAACATCAGCAAATTGCGAGAGAGGATTTGGAGAGGGATGAAGAGGAAATAAGGAGGCTGGAGAATCAGGCGGATCGGGGTCGGGGGGTTTATTTTTGTCCATTATTATGGATGTATACGAAAACAAGGAGGACAATCACAGAACAAACCTGTTTACAAACAAGGACAACACACTTAAAATACACAAACGACACAAAAGTAGCAAAAATTGGTTAAAACACCACTAGGCACTCGGAACACACGTGAAAGCCAAGAGACTCGTGGCGAGAATCAAAAAAAAAAAAAAAAAATGGTTTACAATTATAATTTTTTCCACAAAACTGGGAAAATTTCCCTCACGCTGACTTTACATAAGAATTAACAATACGTTACAAGATTAAACTGGATTAATCCATTTGAAATGTGATAGCTAGAAGCTAGTTCATACATGGTTCCCATACAAAACTTTCGAGAAATCGGCGTTTTACTGACCGGCCCTCCCTACCACGGACCACCCGGCCGACTCTGGGCCTGCAGTCTCGACATAGATAGCAATCGCTAACTCTTAACGATCGGTCGCTAAGTCCTAAGGATCGGTAGATAACGATTTTTGGTAGTTTCGACTGTCAAAGCTGTCAACTTTTGACGTTTGTCATCGCAAACTTAACGTATATTTACGCTAAGGTAACGATTTATCGGTATGATATCGAACTTCCTAGCGAGCATTTTTGACAGTCCACTAAGTATTCGTTACGATCGTTAACATTGGTTTTTGAGGTTATAAAAACAATAAATAAATAATAATTAGACAAAAATATGGCTGTAGCAGTATTAAGCGTGGGATTTGGTAGTGCTCGAGCACAGACGTGATATGTTAATACAGCGACAAATTGTACAAAACCGGCGTGACGGTGAAAATCCTTTGGATTTAGAGGATGGTCCATTTCTCTACCTTCAACGAGTAAACAAGGACATGTTTCATGAGCTCGTTGGTGAACTTTGCCCATCTATTCAAAGACGACGGCCTTACGAACTTTCTGTGGAGTTTCAAGTGTTTTTGTGTTTGGTAGCTACCGTGCCTAAATAATATTTCTATTAATTTTCTCTAATATCCAAGAAGTACTTTTAATTTTCTTCTTAATATATACTAACGGCACTCCGAGTTTACGCAAGTGGGTGCTAACAACTACCTGTTGACTTGCAGCATGAGTCAATAGTCAGTAAGCCGAGTAATACATGCTGTAACTTTGGCTACTAATGAAAACCTTTTAAAAATATACGTCAAATTTCCCATGACCCAAGAAGAATGGTGTGCAGTTTAAGCAAAGTTTATAAATACTCCACAGCCATTCCCAGATGAGATTGGAGCCATAGACTGCACACATATAAACATTTTATCAATTGGGACCACCGTACATGGCTGCTTGGTGACAAATAATAAATGTTCATTATAATCTGTCTGGAACAGGTTGCCCATTAGACTGCTGAAAGTACACTCTATGTTTTATCTTTTAGGTGATGATGGATATCCTCTGAAACCATGGTTAATGACTCCTTTAAAAATTCAACGGTCAGTGACACCGGAGTATCAATATACAAATGCTCATTGTTCAGCCAGGAACGTCGTTGAAAGATGCTTTGGTGTGCTAAAGTCTGTTTTTAGGTGTCTGTCCCACCACCGCATAAATTCACATAAATAAAACTACTAGTTTTACATAATTTTATTTTATTGACCCTCAGTGATTTAAATAAAAAACATATTAAATCATATATTATTTTTATTTACAAAAGCTGTTATTGCGTTAGCTATTTTATTTGCAGCCTACGCAAATAACACCGACGCCTCGGCTTGTGCCTTGTTACGTCAGCCTGCATCTTGGCAGCGTCTGCTTGCACTTGAGTTTCAGCTGTCAGCATCTGTAAAAAAAATTATGTACTAAAAATGTCTCTTAATGCCCTCTAGCGAGCTAGTGATTGTAATAATTAAAAAGGAAATAGCATAACGTCCGGGCAGTCGATGCCAAATGTGTACTCTACACCAATTAAGGATGTTATACGTCTCTCCACCTCAGTCAAAGGAGCAGTAATAATGCCCCGGTTGCCATGGTTTGTTTTATTTAATTTTGTTTTATTTAATTTAAGGCGGCACCTTAGTGCAAATACAACTTTTTAAGTCTCTCCAAACCTGTAATTAGAATAATGTATTCTACTTAATATACATAAACCTGACGTGGTTTGTACTTAGAGTTAAAAACCAACTTGTGATTTAACGTCATGCTCTGCTCGGGCTACTTGTTGGATTCGTTTGGGAGTTTGTTGAGCTCCTTGGCAACCTCCTTCAAGCCTATTTCAAAATTTGCCTATATGGAGATATGGACGGGCTTCGCCAAAAGCGCATCAATCTGCCCCGAAGTACGCCTGAAACATTTAAGATATTCATTAAGTAAACATAAACACAAACTACTTCGGACTAACCAAAGTATTTAATTTAGTACTAAAAATAAAAGTCGAAAATTGTTTTAGGTTGTATTTACCTGACGCTCACGTTGCTGGCACTCGGGCTCGGGCCGCAGGCCCTTTGTCACTGTCCTCCACCATCGAAATACGGTTCTTTGCCAGTTTTTCTATCAATTCCAATTCTATCTCAATGTCTTATTTGTGTACACACAAACTTGACATGTTCAACGTCTGTGTTGCAAGGAAGCGAACTATTTTCTTCTTTGTTAAGCGTATTCTTAAAAACGGTATAAGCTACTTACACGTTTCGATGCAAAAAATTGTTACCATGATAAGGTTTACCTATCTTCTGTCCAATTTTCAAAGAAAAATAGTTTTTTTTTAATATCTTGTCTACCAATTTTTCCTATAAAACAAGGATTTTTTTCAACTGCCATAATTTTACAAATAAATCACTGCACTATGAATACGAACATCGTTAGCGTACCCACATGGCTAAGTCAAGATAGTGACCGATTTTGCACGTTAACTCGGCTGTCGAGACTTGCGTTTATCGTTAGCGTCGTTACGGCAAGCGTATGTGTATAGCATGTTTGTTTGTTACTCAATCACGACAGAACGGCTGAATGAATCTGGATGAAATTTGGCACAGAGATAGACTATAGGCTGGAATGCCCCCCGGTTCCCGTTTTGTCGAGGCGGGGGGGCTCAGTAGCCGTGGCCACCGGGCCACGGTGAAGTGAAGAGGAACCCGAGGAGGGGCCGCTCGTCAGGGCTTTTGCCGATTAAGCCGACGACTTATATTTATACTAGCTTTTACCCGCGGCTTCGCTCGCGTAAAACGTAGAAAAGGAAACACAGAGTAGTAGTACAAAAATAGTGTATTTTGCGTTACATAAAATGCAGTAGGTACTAATTTGATTTTTGATTCTTATAAATATTGTTTAGGTCGTCAAAAGTGTGGAAATGGGTTCTGAGCACAGAATTGTAATTTTTAATAACTTAATTTAACACAGTAGTGTAAACAATATTTTTAGTTTTACCAACTTTTGCTAAAACATATTGATTATGTGGAGTTGGTACTCGTGAACACGCTACATACAGTTGCCCATGGGAAAAACAGTTTTTTTCTAAATGCACTCCTGCAACTTTCAGTGTTTGCCCTTGAGCTTTATTTATGGTAATCCCGAATGCGTCCAGATTTCTCATTAACAGGACTGGGACACCAACTTTCAGCGTCAACGTATGGGACGGTACCCCTGATAATTCTAAAGAGTTAAGAAACTCTATAGGGTAGAGTTTCTCACTTTGAAGAGTTTCAGGGTGAGTCACTCTGCTGCCAATTATTTCAAGCTTGCTTGGAAGCATGTATTATATTTTCTTATTCTGCTTAAAAAACGGCGAGATTCATCACTGTCATACAAAAGCAAAGACTTGAGTGGTTCTCCTGGCTCACCAAGCGTTGGAACTGAAACTTTTCCACCAGAGCAACACATACCCGGTGTCTCATCATTCCACTTGAGTGCTTCACAATATCTAAATTTTTTATCCATGTTCCCTATGAGAACTAATCGATGGTTAGTGTAATCAATCAATGGGTCATAATCAGACGCAGCGTTGTGGAACGACTCCCATGTATTTCTTGCAAACGTACGTCTCCTTTCAGACTGCCGTTGAGCTCGTAAAATACGCCGTATTTGACGCGTGACGCTCGGCAACTAAAATCCGACGGGCCTGTGTTTGCTCAAAAGTCTCACCAGCCCTTTAAGTTGCGTGACGCTCAGCATCTGCCAGTTGGTGAGCCTGAGTCTGGTTGAAAATCGCAGCAGCCCTTTCAGTTGCGTGACGCTCAGCATCTGCGAGTTGGCGAGCCCGAGTCTGGTCGAAAGTCTCAGCAGCTCTTTGAGTTGCGTGGCGCTTAGCATCTTTGTGTTGGCGAACCTGAATCTGGTCTAAAGTCTCAGCAGATCTTTGAGTTTCGTGACGCTCAGCATCTGCGAATTGGCGAGCCCGAGTCTGGTCGAAAGTCTCTGCAGCTCTTTCAGTTGCGTGACGCTCAGCATCTGCGATTTGGCGAGCCTGAATATGATCGAAAGTCTCAGCAGCTCTTTGGGTTGCGTGACGCTCAGCATCTAAAATTAGATGGGATTGAGTCTGCTCCTCTGTTTCTTGGCTTCTAGCTACTCTTGCTGTTCGAACTCTGCTAGAGCTACGGCTGAGATGAGATTTACGCTTGCGAGGCATATCTACAGCATAAAAATATCCCCCTAATAAAAATAAGCAGTAGAATATTTTAAAGTTTTGCTTAAATTACCACTTTCACGGACACTGACATTAAGTTGACTTTTTCAAATTGACACTAAAAACTTTCATAAACAATAATTATATCACGCCTACAGCCGACTAAGAAGGACGCCATAAAAAGAAGTTTCATATCATTTTAATATTTTATAATTACTCCACCCCATTTCTCCCGCACCTTGTTTTATACAAAAAAGTAGCCTATGTCCATCTCAGGGTCTCATACTATCTGCATACCAAATTTCATCTAAATCGGTTCAGTGGTTTAAGCCATAATAAGAAGTTTCATACAAATCTAACCCACCCCCCTATTTCTTCCCCTTTGTGTTTTATGCAAAAAAGAAGTAGCCTAAGTCCTGCCCAGGATCTCAAACTATCTTCACACCAAATTTCATCTTAATCGGTTGAGCGGCTTAAGCCATAATAAGAAATTTCATTCAAAATTAACCCCCCTCCCATTTCTCCCCCTTCACATTTTTTGCAAAAAAAAGTAGCCTATGTCCGTTCCAAGGTCTCAAACTATCTTCTTACCAAATTTCATCTAAATCGGTTGAGCGGTTTAAGCGTGAAAAGGTAACAGACAGACAGACAGACAGACAGACAGACAGAGTCAGTTACGTCATTTTTACAAGTCTTGTCAACGTCAACTCAACAGAAACTGTCAAATCTCGATGACAGCGAGTTGACGCAGTGTTGCAACAAAATAACAAAAAAAAGGAAGCCCTATTGGTTCCGAACAGCAAATAATTTAGTTTTAAATGTTAAAAAAACGAAGTGCATAAAATTTGCCTTACATTATGATATTTATATTAAACAGGGAGAAGCTGGAAGTCGTCGATAAAACGGTTTTCCTGGGGATCACGCTAGACCCAAGGTTACAATGGGGTCCTCATTTAATATCACTTGCAGGGCGGCTAAGTTCGGTAGCTTATGCTGTTAAAAAATCGTCAGTTTACCTATGTAGATGCCGTGAGGTTGGTCTATTTTAGTTACTTGCATGGTATAATGTCCTACGGTATCTTATTTGGGGAAGGGCTGCAGACATTGAGTCAATTTTTATTTTGCAAAAACGAGCCATCTAAGCGATATACAATCTTCGCCGGCGCGATTCTCTAAGGGAACTAACTGTTTAAGGACATTAACTTCATGACGGTACCTTGTCAATATATATATATTTTCTCACCACCAATATACACAATTTAAATGTGAATTAAGAACCCATTATTCCATAACTTTGTGATTAGGAAAGTTGATTGAACAAGAACATACAATTTTTATGATCAATTCTAGAAAATATTAAATTTACACACAATTCAAATTCAATACCAAAGTGATGCTATCGCGCCATCTAGTGACATATATTAGAACCAAATTTTCTTTGTTAGCACTGGGACCCCGGGCCATAACTAAAAAAATCGCGTTCTGAAGAATTGTTTCATTTACGTAGTCATTTTCATTTAAATAAAATAGTGTTAAACCGACTGTGCTTTCATTTCCAGTAAAATTTGACGTCCATGTTTCTGTCCAATTTGCAAAATCCGTGTAAGATTCTTGATCGTTCTCCCGATCGTTGAAGCCAGTTTCATATTCCTCACCTTGTAAAAATTTGAAGTCTCTCCACCATTTTTTCACCGTAGGGTATAATAAAAACATACTATAATATATTGTGCCTGTAAATAAGAATCTGCGAAAAGAAACAAATACAGTCTGTAATTACTGTTTATGTAAATATATTTAGGGTTGGCTCCTCGAACTAGTGTGGTGCGATCACCGCCAAACAGAGGCCAATTCTTAAAACTGAGGGGTAAGTTGTATATCTGTAGTTTTAAGGCAAGTTCGCATTCGCAATCTGTCCAAGACACGGACGGACGTGGTGGATTACGGCCCATACCCTATCACCGAGAGGAGGTCTGTGTCCCAGCTGTGGGAACATTAAAATGCTGATGATGATTATGATAATACCGTAGGGAATAATAATTACAAACTATAATATGTTGTGGCAGTAAATAAGAATCTGCGAAAAGAAACAAATACAGTCTGTTATTATTGTTTAGGTAAATAAAGTTAGGGTTGGCTCCTCGAACTGGTGTGGTCGCACCACACCAGTTCAACGCCAAACAGAGGCCAATCCTTAAAACTGAAGGGTAAGTTGTATAACTATTAACATTGGCATTCGATATGAACTTGATTGCACTTGCTTGATTGGCATCCCTTTATATTCTAGAAACTGTAATGTTTGTTAGGACAAATAATCACTTATTTCCCCGAATGGCGGATAAATTTCCCAGAAACAGGCGTGATCAGACAAGTCTGTCTACATAGAAGTAGGACGGCACTTATGCGCAAAAGTGTCTTCTGCATGGCTCCTACTATTTATAATAAGCTACCCAAAAGTTGGAGGGAGCTAAATAACGTCCAATTGAAGAAACAATTAAAAATATTTCTAAGTAAAAAGGCTTACTGCACTGTTAGCGAATTTCTGGCGGAATCATTTATTTTGACATAGATTATTATTGATATTTTAGCATTTGATGAATATTGCATAGTTTTGACATATTTAGATTTTTTTATATTTTTTATTTGACATATATTTGATATACTACACAACAATCTGTCATACATCATCATCATCATCATCATTTCAGCCGAAAGACGTCCACTGCTGGACATAGGCCTCCCCCAGGCGTCGCCACATTGACCGATCCTGTGCGTCTCGCATCCAGCGCCTTCCCGCAACCTTAACCAGGTCCTCGGTCCACCTAGTGGGAGGCCTTCCAACATACCGTCTTCCGGTTCGCGGTCGCCATTCCAGAACTTTTCGGCCCCAACGGCCATCCGTTCTGCGAGCAATGTGCCCTGCCCACTGCCACTTAAGTTTGGCAATTCTTCGGGCTATGTCGGTAACTTTGGTTCTCCTACGGATATCATCATTTCTGACGTGATCACGCAAGGAAATTCCGAGCATAGCCCTCTCCATTGCCCTTTGGGTGACTTTAAGCTTTCTGATAAGGCCCATTGTGAGCGACCACGTCTCGGTCCCATAGGTGATCACTGGCAACACGCACTGGTCATAGACTTTTGTCTTGAGACATTGCGGTAAATTGGACGAGAAGATACCACGCAACTTCCCGAACGCCGCCCAGCCGAGTCGGATTCGACGGTTGACCTCTTTCTCGAAGTTGGATCTACCCAACTGGATTGTTTGTCCCAGGTAGACATAATCATCTACAACTTCAAGTAAACAGTCTCCGATCTTGATAGGAGTGGGTGTTACATGGGCATTCATCATGACCTTGGTTTTGTCCATGTTCATTTTGAGACCCACTCTTTCGGAAGCTCTATTGAGGTCATCGAGCATTGTACTGAGGCTCTCCATGGTCTCAGCCATGACCACTATGTCGTCGGCAAACCGAAGGTGAGTGATGTACTCGCCATTAACGTTGATGCCAAGCGACTTCCAATCCAGAACCTTGAAGACATCCTCCAGCGCAGCAGTGAACAGTTTCGGAGAAATGACGTCTCCCTGTCTCACGCCGCGCTGGAGAAGGATTGGTTTCGAGGTCTGATCCTGAAGACGGACTGACATGGTGGCGTTTTTGTACAAACACTTCAACACCTCAATGTACCGGTAGTCGATCTGGCACCGTTGGAGAGATTGCAGTACTGCCCAAGTCTCGATCGAATCGAAGGCTTTCTCGTAGTCCACAAACGCTAAACAGAGAGGCAGGTTATACTCTTCGGTCTTCTGTATGACCTGCCGCAGCGTATGTATGTGGTCTACGGTGCTAAAGCCTTTTCGGAATCCGGCTTGTTCGGGAGGCTGGAAATCGTCAAACCTGCGCGCGAGACGATTCGTGATGACTCTTGAAAACAACTTGTAGACATGGCTAAGAAGTGAGATGGGCCATACTGATACATGTCATATGACATTTGCTTGATACAATGTCAAAACATAGTATTTTTTATTTTTACATTTTTTCTTTTATTTTTCTGCTAATAATGTCATGAAACATTATTAGCAGATATTTGACTCAGATAATGACATACATTTTTATTTGACATTTAACATAATTTTGTGAGATATTATTATTAATTGACATTTCTATGTATATTTGGACATAATTATTAGTTATTTTCAGTTCTTTATTGTTGACATTTTTGTAATTATTTTGTTTAAATTCATTTTTGTAATAGTTCAACTTTGAAAATATTTGCACGCCATAGAATGTGGCAAACATGTTCAAACTCTTTGTACCTTTTTATGTTATCCTGCATGCAGGCATAAATAATGCCTGCATGTATATGTCGCAGGGATATGATGAAAACAGGGAATTGATCAAATCTCTAAGCAAAATTGGTTCAGTGAAATGACAAAAATAACTTTTCTGTAGTAATTTAAAGGTTTATTTTGTACGTTGAATTAGTATTTGTGTGGCAGAGCCGACGGAGCCCCGCTGCGCGGGGCTCCTATTTCTGTATGCAGGGTCTAAAGTAACCTAACACGAAGGAGATGACGGGAGCTGAGTTCGCTCGCTTTGCTCGCTCACTTCAGCTCCCGTCATCCCCTTCGAACCTAACCTGTCCGTGTCGGGGTGCCCTAAGCTCCCGAGCTCGCTACGCTCGCTCTTAGAGAGATTTGATCAATTCCCTGTTTTCATCATATCCCTGCGATATATACACGTGTTTGAGCAAATAAATATCTTTATCACTTTATCTTTAACTGTAGTTTTAAGCCAAGTTCGCATTCGCAATCTGTCCTGAAGACGGACTGACATGGTGGCGTTTTTGTACAAACACTTCAACACCTCAATGTACCGGTAGTCGATCTGGCACCGTTGGAGAGATTGCAGTACTGCCCAAGTCTCGATCGAATCGAAGGCTTTCTCGTAGTCCACAAACGCTAAACAGAGAGGCAGGTTATACTCTTCGGTCTTCTGTATGACCTGCCGCAGCGTATGTATGTGGTCTACGGTGCTAAAGCCTTTTCGGAATCCGGCTTGTTCGGGAGGCTGGAAATCGTCAAACCTGCGCGCGAGACGATTCGTGATGACTCTTGAAAACAACTTGTAGACATGGCTAAGAAGTGAGATGGGCCATACTGATACATGTCATATGACATTTGCTTGATACAATGTCAAAACATAGTATTTTTTATTTTTACATTTTTTCTTTCATTTTTCTGCTAATAATGTCATGAAACATTATTAGCAGATATTTGACTCAGATAATGACATACATTTTTATTTGACATTTAACATAATTTTGTGAGATATTATTATTAATTGACATTTCTATGTATATTTGGACATAATTATTAGTTATTTTCAGTTCTTTATTGTTGACATTTTTGTAATTATTTTGTTTAAATTCATTTTTGTAATAGTTCAACTTTGAAAATATTTGCACGCCATAGAATGTGGCAAACATGTTCAAACTCTTTGTACCTTTTTATGTTATCCTGCATGCAGGCATAAATAATGCCTGCATGTATATGTCGCAGGGATATGATGAAAACAGGGAATTGATCAAATCTCTAAGCAAAATTGGTTCAGTGAAATGACAAAAATAACTTTTCTGTAGTAATTTAAAGGTTTATTTTGTACGTTGAATTAGTATTTGTGTGGCAGAGCCGACGGAGCCCCGCTGCGCGGGGCTCCTATTTCTGTATGCAGGGTCTAAAGTAACCTAACACGAAGGAGATGACGGGAGCTGAGTTCGCTCGCTTTGCTCGCTCACTTCAGCTCCCGTCATCCCCTTCGAACCTAACCTGTCCGTGTCGGGGTGCCCTAAGCTCCCGAGCTCGCTACGCTCGCTCTTAGAGAGATTTGATCAATTCCCTGTTTTCATCATATCCCTGCGATATATACACGTGTTTGAGCAAATAAATATCTTTATCACTTTATCTTTAACTGTAGTTTTAAGCCAAGTTCGCATTCGCAATCTGTCCAAAACAAGGACGGACGTGGTGGATTACGGCCCATACCCTATCATAGAGAGGAGGCTTGTGTCCCAGTAGTAAGCACTTTAAAAGGCTGATGATAATGATGATAATTATTTTTTTGTTGACGTTAATTGTCACGGAGATGATAAAATAAATCGTTTTCGACGTTTTTTATTTTTGCGAATTTGAAAACTGAACATAAGTTTTTGATTTTAGTCGGATCATATACCTTAGGGCATCCCCTTTAAGTGCTATCATGCTACTTTCCTTAGCTTCATTCAAAATAGACTTATACAAAATTTTATGGAAAGTGGTCTATGAAGTTACAAAGATGTTTGCAGTTTTGCAGTATTAAATCTAGTGTGTTAATTTTGTTTTGATCTCATCAAAATGTAACCCAAAACTCACAAGAAAAATTACTAGAAAAAAAAAATAAAAAAACTTACTGCAGCTTTTAACTACAAAACTGGTCAAAATCCCTTCTAGGCTTTGTGTGCTTACCACCATCGGCCACATCATCACTGACCACGGTGCGATTGTGGTCAAACACAGGCCTATAAATAGTAAAAAAAAAAAAAAAAAGATTTTCATAATATTAGCTGTTTATTTTATCTATATATACTATAGTACTATAATATAATAATATTATAAAGAGGAAAGATTTTTTTGTTTGTTTGTACCGAATAGGCTCTGAAACTACTGGACCGATTTAAAAAATTCTTTCACCAATATAAAGCTACAGTATTCCTGAGTGACATAGGCTATTTTTTTATCCCGAAAACGGGGCCTGTGGGTTGGCCCACGGCAGCGAAGCCGCGGGGTAGTATTATTATAATATCTTTATTGTTCCCCAGAGGAAAATACTAACAAACAATAAATCTGCCCAGTCTTTTCATATATGTTGTCTGTGCAACTAGATTATTTTTTTTGTTTGACTATTCATAACTACCTATAAATGTCTAGTTGAAATAAAAATATTTTGATTTTGTTTTTTGTTTCTTTTTGTTTATGTTTCCACTATAAGCACATGCAGCAAGGAAATAGTTGTTGATGGTTCAATGGCAGTGATGGCAGTATTATGAATTGACTGTATATCTGACATCTGACGACCAAATCCCATTTAAATGATCAGGGTGGTGACCATAAGCTCATAGAGTAAGGTTATTTTGAGTGTGCGTAAGGGACAGATGTATATGACTTGTATGCATCTGTCCCTTTTACACAGTTGAACCTTGATAGTTTTCACACGTCATGGTACGGGGGCAGATATGTGTAGACTGCAATTACGGTTAGATAATATGCATGCGTGAAAAAAAATGATCAATTTGGTTTATAGGATTATGATGATGATGTGATAATAATCCATTATTTTAATATAGCTATGTTGCATCATTCTTTAGTCTTGACAAAAAATCCTTTTCATGATTTGAATTAGCACCGCGACAGCGACACGCGACCGAGTTAAAGTCAGTAACATTAAATTATTATTCCACATGCAAAATCAAAATGTTTATTTTTTTATTTTACATAGGCCTACATGGACACTTATAAAACGTCGCTAAAACGTGCACGGTTCGGGTTGGTCGTTTCCTATGGAGAAGAACCGGCAAGAAACTCCATAGTTACTCTTATAAAAAATGGTTTGGTTTACAATATTTCCATGTTACAGCATTAGTATGTATATATGAGGGGACAACGTAGGCCCGACAATAAGTCGTAAGAAACCACAAAAAGTTGTAACGGGCAACCAAGTTATCAAGTTATAATTGAAGGAACATGAATACGATGATATGATATTGTATTACTAGCTTCTGTCAGCGGCTTTGCCACAATCATAATCAAACAGTTTATTTCAAATAAACCTTAGAGGTACTTTTGAAATGTCAAACAAAAAAAAGGGTGACTCTAGTTGCAAATTCGCAAGCGTCAGTAGGTCTCAATGAAGAAGAATATGCAAAAAACTCCACGGACACTCTTTTCCATCAGTTTTGATTACAAGTATTTGGTTACATCATTCTTGTTGAAAAATACATATATGTGAGAACGATGTAAAAAGACGTGCACGTAACAGCGTCTAGAGTAACAAATAATAAAAGAAATACACTAACAGGCCGAGGCAGCTAAGTTATGACCAATCCCAACGGATGGCGCCACTAAGCTCAACCATCATGAAGGAAACCGAGTGATTCAACACATGTGCCACCATCAGAGAAACATTAGAGAGAGCATGACACACTCAACTGCCAGGCCACACAGAAGTCAACGAACGACACATAGGTACAGTGAATGGTAGATTCACAGTCGGAACATAGTACTCACAGTCTTACACATGTGCTTGTAGTTATATAATACTAAAAGAAATAGAGTTTATACAATATAAATATATTCATACAGTCTTCAGCAGGTCCAACAATACATCAAAAATTTTCTGCCCATAACTTGTTTTTGTGCACTAGTGGCTGCTGAGCAGGACCAGCATTGAGCCAAGCATTTTTATCAGCGATGTAATCCTCCAACTTATAATTAAAACTTGTTTAAAATACAAGTTTTAAATTTTGTCTCATTCAGTTCTAGAATGTAGGGAGGTATTTTATTGTAACATTTTATACAGTACCCCATAAAAGATGATGCTACTTTAGCCAGCCTGAAACCTGGTTGAATTAATTGGTCCCTATTTCTAGTAACATAATTATGTCTGTCGCCGTTTTTACTTAAAAATATGTATATTCTTTCTAGCGTACATGATGTTTTCATATGCATGTATGACGTAATCACAAACAAATGTATTCGTTTTAATTATGTTAAGATAGAGACAGACCTAAAACAACTAGACTTCAATGAAGTATACAATACCCAAGATCCTCATGTAGCAGGGGAAAAATTAACTAGCTTAATAAAACACGTGATAGACTCAAACTCCAAATCCGGTAATACCCCGAACCGTAAACAAGTATTAAAGCCATGGATTACTCCTGGTTTACTTCGCTGTTAGCGGCATCGAGACATATTGCATAGAATATTTAATAAGGCGCCTAATAACGAGATTTAAAATAATACTTTTACTAGGTACAGAAACTATTGTAATAAATTATTAAGAAAATTAAAAATAGAATTTGAAAAAAAATTGATCACCCTCTATTAGATCAAAAGAAAACACTAAACAGTTATGGACGGCTATAAAAAATATCTCAAGCAGATCGACAAGGAAAGACACCACAAAATTCTATAAACCATGTCAATGACTTTTTTGCCAAAATAGGTGAAAATCTAGCTAAAAACCGAAAGAGTACACAAACAAAAGTTACAAAGGGAAACTAAATTAACAGAACGCAATCCATGGTAATGCTCCCAACAGATGAGGAAGAGGTATAAGTTTTTAAGCTGACATGGTCACAATCATTAGAATTGATATTTGTATGGTAAATATCCCAAAACAAATATCAATTCTAATGAGGAAGAGGTAGCTGGAGTATAAATGAGTATTAATCCGCAATAACTACGCCGCGGGATGGGATGGGATATCCGGTGACCACTTGAAAAAGCCGTGATTGTGCCTCCGTTGACGTACATATGTAACCTTTCTCTATCCACAGGTAAATTTCCTTACGTTTTCAAAAAAGCTATTATTCATCCGATCTACAAGAGTGGGGACAGGAGCCGTGTTGATAACAACAGACCTATATTTGGGCTGTGTTTTTTATTTTTTTTGTCTATTGGGTAATCATTCACAAATTACTTCTCCCGCTCTGGGTGAAACGGAAAGGTGTGTCAGAATTTTACTAAAACCCACCGTGTTCCTTCAGTTGCTTATGCCAGGGCCGGTAACTCTCTTTCAAATTTATCCGCGACCCAGACAGGCATCGGCCCTAGCGGACCCCATCAGTTTTTGCTGACATCTCATTGAGGCGCGTGTGGTAAAAACCTAAGATTTCAAGGTCACATAACTACTCTAAGTAACAAATTACGATAACTAATATATGTTTTCAAAACGCTGAGAAATTTTATGAAATCAATGTACTATGCCTTCGCATAATCTATAATATATTTTTAAATAAAAACGGCGACAGACATAATTATGTTACTAGAAATAGGGACCAATTAATTCAACCAGGTTTCAGGCTGGCTAAAGTAGCATCATCTTTTATGGGGTACTGTATAAATGTTACAATAAAATACCTCCCTACATTCTAGAAATGAATGAGACGAAATTTAAAACTTGTATTTTATACAAGTTTTAATTATAAGATTACATCGCTGATAAAAATGCTTGGCTCAATGCTGGTCCTGCTCAGCAGCCACTAGTGCGCAAAAACAAGTTATGGGCAGAAAAGTTTTGATGTATTGTTGGACCTGCTGAAGACTGTATGAATATATTTATATTGTATAAACTCTATTTCTTTTAGTATTATATAAATACCGCTACTACTATCCGCTGGTTGCGAGACGCACGGGACCGGTCAATGTGGCGACGCTTGGGGGAGGCCTATGTCCAGCAGTGGACGTCTTTCGGCTGATATGTGTATGTATATAACTACAAGCACATGTGTGAGACTGTGAGTACTATGTTCCGACTGTAAATCTACCATTTACTGTACCTATGTGTCGTTCGTTGACTTCTGTGTGGCTTGGCAGTTGAGTGTGTCATGCTCTCTCTAATGTTTCTCTGATGGTGGCACATGTGTTGGATCACTCGGTTCCCTTCATGATGGTTGAGCTGAGTGGTGCCGATCCATGCGTCATGTTCGTGAACGGGCGCAATCCGTTGGGATTGGTCATAACTTAGCTGCCTCGGCCTGTTATTGTATTTCTTTTATTATTTGTTACTCTAACCAAATAGCTGTAATCAAAACTGATGGAAAAGAGTGTCCGTGGAGGTTTTTGCATATTCTTCTTCATTGAGACCTACTGACGCTTGCGAATTTGCAACTAGAGTCACCCTTTTTATTGTTTGACATTTCAAAAGTACCTCTAAGGTTTATTTGAAATAAACTGTTTGATTATGATTGTGGCAAAGCCGCTGACAGAAGCTAGTAATACAATATCATATCATCGTATTCATGTTCCTTCAATTATAACTTGATAACTTGGTTGCCCGTTACAACTTTTTGTGGTTTCTTACGACTTATTGTCGGGCCTACGTTGTCCCCTCATATATACATACTAATGCTGTAACATGGAAATATTGTAAACCAAACCATTTTTTATAAGAGTAACTATGGAGTTTCTTGCCGGTTCTTCTCCATAGGAAACGACCAACCCGAACCGTGCACCTTTTAGCGACGTTTTATAAGTGTAGGCCTATGTAAAATAAAAAAATAAATATTTTGATTTTGATTTTGCATGTGGAATAATGTTACTGACTTTAACTCGGTCGCGTGTCGCTGTCGCGGTGCTAATTCAAATCATGAAAAGGATTTTTTGTCAAGACGAAAGAATGATGCAACATAGCTATATTAAAATAATGGATTATTATAATCCTATAATCCAAATTGATCATTTTTTTTCACGCATGCATTATTATCTAACCGTAATTGCAGTCTACGCATATCTGCCCCCGTACCATGTTGTGTGAAAACTATCATGGTTCAACTGTGCAAAAGGGACAGATGCATACAAGTCATATACATCTGTCCCTTACGCACACTCAAAATAACCTTACTCTATGAGCGTATGGTCACCACCCTGATCACTTAAATGGGTTTTGGACGTCAGATATACAGTTGATTCATAATACTGCCATCACTGCCATTGAACCATCAACAACCATATCCTTGCTGCATCTGCTTACAGTGGAAACATAAACAAAAAAAAAAACAAAGTCAAAATATTTTTATTTCAACTAGACACATATAGGTACTTATGATTAATCAAACAAAAAAAATAATCTAGTTGCACAGGCCTCAACATATATGAAAAGACTGGGCAGATTGATTGTTTGTTAGTATTTTCCTCTGGGGAACAATAAAGATTTTATAATAATAGAATAAACAGCTAATATTATGAAAATCTAAGCTGGTAATGGTCGTTGAAAAAAAAATACAATACGGGGAAATGTAAATAATTTTGTTATTGTACGTTATATAAATGCATGTTTTAGAACCAGAGGACCTATACATTGGTTAGAGGTGGGACGTCAAAGGTGCGGGAGATAAGAAGGTCAGAGGACTGAAATATATAAAATGGCATCGTTCCCGGGGTTGTGAGTACCTATTTCTTTAATGTTTTTCTCATTAAAAAGTAAAATGATTTTGAATCTTTTCTGAGGCGCTATTTTGAGATATAAAGATATAATTGGGATATAACTAATGTAACCACATTATCTGTATTTTTAAGACTTTATCCAGTTTTTGTAGTTAAAAGCTGCAGTAAGATATTTTTAATTTTTTTTTATAGTAATTTTTCTTGTGAGTTTTGGGTTACATTTTGATGATATCAAAACAAGATTAACTCACTAGATTTAATACTGCAAAACTGCAAACATCTTTGTAACTTCATAGACCACTTTCCATAAAATTTTGAATTAAGTCTATTTTGAATGAAGCTAAGGAAAGTAGCATGATAGCACTTAAAGGGGATGCCCTAAGGTATAAAATCAAATTGTTTATTTGTGATACATGGCACGTATATGATCCTACTAAAATCAAAAATTATGTTCAGTTTTCAAATTCGCAGCCCGATCCTCGTAACTAAAAAAACGTTTGAATTGGAGTCGAAAACGATTTAGTTTATCATCTACGTGACAATTAACGTCAACAAAAAAATCATTACCATAATCATCATCAGCATTTTAATGTTCCCACAGCTGGGACACAGACCTCCTCTCGGTGATAGGGTATGGGCCGTAATCCACCACGTCCGTCCGAAGAGATTGCGAATGCGAACTTGCCTTAAAACTACAGATATACAACTTACCCCTCAGTTTTAAGAATTGGCCTCTGTTTGGCGGTGATCGCACCACACTAGTTCGAGGAGCCAACCCTAAATATATTTACATAAACAGTAATTACAGACTGTATTTGTTTCTTTTCGCAGATTCTTATTTACTGGTACAATATATTATAGTATGTTTTTATTATACCCTACGGTGAAAAAATGGTGGAGAGACTTCAAATTTTTACAAGGTGAGGCATATGAAACTGGCTTTAACGATCGGGAGAACGATCAAGAATCTTACGCAGATTTTGCAAATTGGACAGAAACATGGACGTCAAATTTGACTGGAAATGAAAGCACAATCGGTTGAACATAATTTTATTTAAATGAAAATGACTACGTAAATGAAACAATTCTTCAGAACGTGTTTTTTTTCTATGGCCCGGGGTCCCAGTGCTAACAAATTTGGTTCAAATACATGTCACTAGATGGCGCGATAGCATCGCTTTGTTATTAAATTGTGTGTAAAATTAATATTTTCTAGAATTGATCATAAAAATTGTATGTTTTTGTTTAATCAACTTTCCTTATCACAAAGTTATGGAATATTGGGTTCTTAATTCAAATTTCAAAGATTATTATGAATGGATCATTTAAAATTGGTTCCAATAGATGGCGCGGTTTTAAATATCTGAGGCATGCCACTCGATTTTTTAAATTTGTATTGTCACACATTTTGGTACAATGAAACTGTAAAAACGTGCAAAAAATACTATCAAACAAATCTTCACTGTATTTAAAGAAAACAATTGTCACGCACTGAGAAACACTTTTACTTGCAAGTCGCTGCTAACACCATCTATAGCCGTGGAACGGAACCGAACGCGATCGAAGTACTTATAAAAATAATCAGCCTAATCAGACAAAAAACGCTAGTTACGTCGGCAAGGTTTCTTTGTATGTGTACAGTTCGTACACTTGCAGAGTTGTTGTTGTTGAGGTTGAAGCACGAAGAGAAAATATCACTAATTTGCCGTTATGTTTATTACGTATTTTTGTGTTTACAAATATTACTGTTGACGATTCCTTTCTCTAATGTTAGTCAACGCGTAGCAGTTATCTCACTCGTCGATTTATTGTGATTCACGTGTATTTATAATCAAATCAAATAATCAAATAATCTTTATTGACATAATATTTGGTTACAATAATTTTGAAGCCTCTGACTGCCGAACTAGGCGGACCTGTATGACAGGAATCAGCGCCCTTCCCATTTTATTTCATCTTAATATCAAATCAAACCAAAATCAATATTACATTCTGAGGAAAATGAATTAGGTACATATTAATAATACTAATTGTTATTATAATATCAAATGTCAAATCAAATTAAAAATTAAAATAGATATAAAACTTTGAAAGAAAGTCAATAAGTAATAATAATAATATAAAATTTTAGCATAACAAAATTCAACGAAAATAACTAAAACTAAGTCTAAGTCGTGCTGTGTGTGTGTGTATGTATGTACGTGTATGTGTGTGCGTGTTTGTGTATGGTGGTATGGGCAGATGAATGAAATTATGATTGAATAAGTTTCTGTAAAAAATAAACTAGATTGATTTAAATATTAATTAATTGCTATTAAGTATTTTCTCCACACTATCGTAATCAAGAGTGAAGAGCCAGTTCTTCACCTTTAATTTACAGTCACGTAAAGACATCGGATAAAAGTTTAGGAGCTTATTAATTTTGTTGTAGACATAACCAGAAAGATAGGCATTTTGCCGTCTTGCAAAAGCCGTGCGACATCCTTCCGATTCAATGACATTTGGTATTTTTCGTTTATTTTAAAGTTTTGTATGATCATATACATTTATGTTGCTTAGTTATCAGATGAAGAATATACAACTGTCTCACCGTGAGCACTCGGCATAGCTCATACAGAGATTTTGTGGGAAATCTGAATGGTTTAAATGTCATCGTCTTCAGCAAGGACTGTTGTGCTCTTTCTAGGCGTAAAAGGTACGTTTTGCAAGCACCTCCCCAAGCCCCTATACAGTAACCAATAACTGATTGAGCCAATGCTTGATAGACTGTACGAAGGAGATCACTGTCTGCCACATACCTGAGATTTTTAAATACCCATGTAAGTTTCCTTACTCTTGACGAGACCATCTCGATATGTGGTTGCCAGGTTATCCTCTCATCCAAGAGAACTCCAAGATATCTTACAGTTTTAGACTTATTCAAAGTTGTACACGAGCACTGTTGGGTAAACGGTGGTTCACATGTGTGGATCCGAACAGTTACATTCGGCTGTTTTATACGAGCATTAGTGAACTGTACATATGAGGTTTTAGATATATTAAGGGTCAGCAAGTTATGGCCCAGCCACGAGCTGGCTTTATGGAGCCCTATCTCCGCATTTTGTTGGACTTCATCCCAAGTCTCTCCCCGAAATATCAAGGCTGTGTCTTCTGCGTAAGTAAATATTTTGCCTTTATAGAGTATCATTTGACATAAGTCATTTATATAAATCAGGAAGAGACTGGGACCAAGAATGCTGCCCTGTGGGACTCCGTAAGTGACTGCGACATCTGAGCTAATGGCACTGCCAACCTTAACTTTTGCAATCGACCAGTAAGGAAATCGCTGTAAATTTTGTGCATGGCACCGCGTCAGCAAAATATGTACAGTTTTAGACTGTACAGTATGGGAGGAGGCGTCTGTATGCTAGTATTATATTATTTGTGGTTATGGGTAGTATTATTCATAAAAAGTATTTATTTTTTGAGGCTTTACAAAATAGTATTTGTACAAAAAACAATGAATAATAAGGAGTTTTCTTCTTTTTTTGGGGTCTCATACCTAGAAAAAAAAATCAGAACCCTTATAGGATCACTTTGTTGTCCGTCCGTCCGTCTGTCTGTCTGGCAAGACCCTTTTTCTCAGGAACGCGTGAAGGTATCATGCTGAAATTTATATCAAATATTCAAGTCTACTGTCCCTTAAAGCTGTGAAAAAATCAAACTTCTTACCCAACACAATCAAAAGATACAGACGTTTATGCCGCAAATTTCTTGTTACATCATATAATAAAAATATTTAACATATATTTATAAAATATTAAACGTGATCTGGGATCAAATTGTCTTAGGGTTAAATTAACATTGACTTGAAAAAACCGGCTAAGTGCGAGTCGGACTCGCGCACCGAGGGTTCCGTACAAACTTGTAGGTATATAAGTAAATGTTCACCCATCACGACAAAAAAAACCGCCACCGACACTGGCGGGTCTACCTTTTATAGCAGAACTTTTTATGTCATAATATTATTGTGCATAATAACGGATAGCTTAAACTTCATTTCACAGAAAATCTTTTGGCATACACTCATTTATTATACATTCAAAATTCATAATTTTGTAAATCAGAATCATCTTTAGGCATAAATTGCATACCGATAGTCACTAAAAGGCAGAACCATCATATCGCAGAAAGTTCACAGTAAGAATCGTCTTTTGGCATAAATTTCATATCCATATTAATTAAAATACTCTATAAACATATTACAGAAAATTCATAGTTAGAATAATTTTGCATGCACCTTACATGCAGCATAGGCAGGCAACAAGCATACACCATGCCTGCAGCAAGCATGCTGCATTCAAACAAGCATACATCATGCATGCAGTATGAAACATGCAAAGAAGCATACACCATGCATGCAGCAAGCATGCAACATGCAAGCAAGCATGCAAGTGAGCATGCAGCAAGCATGCAACATGCAAGCAAGAATGCAAGTGAGCATGCAGCAGGCATAGTTTTTGTCATGGCTCTGGCGCTGCGGGGCTCCGGCGGTCCCATGCGAGCTTCTCGTCGCATATGGTTTTAACGCTTACCAACAGTCGGTTTTGCAGTGATTCGTTACTGTCACTAACTTTTGTAACACAACATTTTGACTTTTTAAGACAGTATTTTAATTTATGGTTAAAAATGCTATTTTATAGAAATGCCGACTAAAAATATTCCAAATGAATTTCTTCCATCTTCATAATATGCCAAGTGAAATTATGCCAAATAAGTTCTGCCATCTTAAAAGTAAGTCATTGTAAATTCAGACATACAAACATTCGGCCAAACAATAATTATATTAAATCATTTTTATGCCTTAAGAACATTCGTTTAAAGAAGATTGTTCCAAGTGCCAAATATATTTCGGAGCATAAAGATTCTGCCAGATAGAGGGAACCCGCATTCACAATGGTGCACTCCAACAAGACCGAACCTTCCGTTTATTTTTTGGTCCTATTTTGAACAAAAAATAAACCATTTTGCCATGTTAAGGTCTACCCACACATATCTAGGCCGTGCCCGGGACGTGACAGGGTCGGGCCTAGGCATTGAAGATTCGTCACTGGCCCGTGCACGGACGTGTGTGAACGAGTTCATATAAAATGTACACATCGTAAATTTTTTGTGCCACTGACGAGGCACGGTCCGTCCACGTCCCTGGCATGGCCCTGATATGTGTGAATAGACCTATATGTTTGTAGCCTACCCAAGTGCGACCGATTAAGTGTTTTTTTTTAATATATCAAACTTTCACCTCGCATGTGATATAAATGGAAAAAGTTTACATTTGTTTTAACGTAGTATTTCTGTTTTTGTTTTTTTTTTAATGAAACCACACTATATTCAGTAAGTAATCCATACTTGTAAATAGTTAGTTTTATGTGAGCTAGTTTTAAGGGTTCCGTACCCGAAGGGTCCAAAGGAAGACCTATTGCTGTCACTCACGTGCCTGTCTGTCCGTCGTCTGTCACACAGGTTTACAGCCAAACGGTTGGACCTACAGTCTTAAATTTTCAAAGTATAAGCTTTTTGACCCAAAGCCATACAAATCGTCAAAAAATTATTTGAAATGTTTTAAGCCCCCCTTAAAAATATATACACATATAAAGGGGGGCGTCAAAAAATATTTTCTGACCAACCCCATCGAGTGGGGTATCATTGTTTAGAACTCGTTGTGAATATAAATAAAGTATTTTTTGTTTGCAAAAATATTTTAAAACAAAGGAGTGATAAGCCACCAAAGTCAGCTTTTTTTTACTAAGTTTCGTTCCGATGAATTTTTAATTTTCCATCCACCTATGATCTTGAAATTTGGTGATAATGTCCATTATTACGTATATTTTACTAACAAATACCAATTTATTGATAAAACAGATTTTTCTTTAAAATTCCCTCATTCTTCCTATTCATTATCATCATCATCAGCCTTATTAATATTCTCACTGCTGAGACACAGGCCTCCGTTTCCTTAGACCACCACGCGGGCCTAGTGCGGATTAGTAGATGACATTTTTCCTATTACAACCAACTTAATTTAGCGGTTTGGTACGGAACCCTAAATGTACAAAGTCCGACACGCACTTGGCCGGTTTTTTAATTATTCTCCAGTTTCTGTAAACTCTATTTAATGCCAGAGGTTTACAGGCTAAAATTACAAAAACTCAACATCAAATTATTTGAGCAATCGGGGCTTTTCTACGTAGTAGAAATTGTTAAGATTTTAATCCCTTATTATTAGTTACTGTTAGTAAAGATGTTTTAATAATAATGTATTAGATATTCGAATATATATAAATAGATGATAAATAGTCACAGATATTGGTTGCGCCAGCATTCAAAATTTGACTGACATCCGCTATCTCCTATACGCCATCCCTTTCCCGCACATACCTCGCGAGTGAATAAGAAGACTCGCCCTGTCATTTTCTTTGCGAAATGACGTCCGAATTGAACCGCACCGCGAGCGCAATGGCTTTGGCCCGCTCCGTATGAAAAATATTAATAACTTTGGAATTTCCGCGTTTTCGCATGTAATAAGACTTATAATCAACAGTTTGTGTTTAACGTGTGATGACAGTAATTTGAGGCCCAGCTGCCCTTGCACCCTGGTGAAGTGATTCAGTGCACCGACGACGCGACCACGAGGTTCCAGTAAAGGTTTGTGTTGCCTCCCCTAATTATTTTCGGGTTGTATTCTGTTATCCCACACCCACCGCAACTCGAATTACCTCTCCAAGCGTTTGTCCATTGTTTTGCTCCGCATCGCAGATACAGTCCACTAAACCAGCCCTGCTCGCCATAATTTTTTTTAGTCCCTCTCACTGGATAGTTAGGTATTTGAATTAGGTACCTACATATTTGTAGTAGTTCAGTATTTAGTATTTATTCCATATGGGAATAAACGCACCGCAGCCAGTTTGTCCATCACAGCCAGGCAAATCACACTCGCGATCGACCTAAACTACCGCCCATTCAGATACCTGAGTTTAATGGTGAGATTCGCAATTGGAATCTGTTTATAGATAGTTATGAAAACATTATAGATAAGAACGTCTCTTTGACAGATCATAAAAAATTATACTATCTGGTTGAAAAGTTAACTGGTAAGGCTAAAACTGTTTGTGCCAGCATAACTTTTAGTGTAGAAAATTATTCATTTAAAAAAAAAAAAAAAACTTTTAAGTCGAAATAAAACGAAGAGAAAAGATAAGTAGCTACCGCATATTGAGATCTGGGGGGTGACCATAATCTCTTAGAGTAAGGTTATTTTGAGTGTGTAAGGGACAGATGTATATGACTTGTATACATCTGTCCATTTCTTTTAGTCGGACTATGATAGTTTTGACACGTCAGGGTACGGGGGCAGTTATTCGAATTGAAAAATATTACAGTTTGTAATGAACATAATTTAGATAAGTTTTGAGATACTTTTGCATCATCTATTCGCGCAGTAAAGAACCTAAAAGTCCCAGACTTTTTGTTTTTGTATTTGGGTTTAAAGAAATTTGATAATGAAACTGTCCGTTTATTTTAAATGAACCATCGCAGTAGTAAACTGCCAAAATTCAATGATTTAGAATGTTTTGTACGCGATCGTACTAAAATATTACAACGCACTTCGTCAAACCATGAATTCGACCGTCGAACGGATGCGCCTTTTAAGTCACAAAAGACGACACATACGTATGTGAATACCGCACCTGCACCTGTACTATATATTTGCTCTTTGTGTAATAGTCAACATTCACAATTGTACAAGTGTTCTGGTTTCTTAAAATTTATACCTTATGATCGTTATAAGTTTGTTCGCGATAATAATTTGTGTTTTAACTGCCTAAGTTACAAGAATCGGGTTACATCTTGTAATAGTTGTCAAAGTTGTCGTAAGTGCCCTTCAAAGCACCACACTTTACTTCACACGGAGTAAAGTTCTTATAATGCCGCATCCAATGTGAGCACAGTTAGTATATCAAGCGGTGACTCGCCGTCGCAGGCAGTTCCAACTCGGCGGCCGCTTCGCAGCCGCGCCACAGCTAGCGCGCGACGTTGCCCGCTCGCAGGACGCCGTGAGCGACGTCATGCGTTGTCGATGGCGTTGTGTTCGATGTCCGCAATCCGCAAGCAGTGTGCGTACTACCATGGTGCTCGCGAGCGCTCACGTTGTTGTTGATGATGCTTGAGGTAATCCGTATCTCGTCGAGCGTTGTTAGATTGCGCTTCGCAGAGTAATTTCTTAACTCAAAATTGTTGTCAACGCCTTGGGTTTGGTATTAATAACCGGCCAGCCCGCTCAGTAGTTAAGGGGTTCGTTGGTTTAAAATCAACCATTCATGGTTCGATTAAAATTTAATTTGCATCACGTTTTAATTCTGATATTTGTTTTGATATGATGGGCTTGTCGTAGATAAAATTACGGAACAATTGTCTACTGTCCCGGTTGACACGTCTTTATTAAACAAATTTAAAGACCTACCATTGGCAGATGAATCATATGGTGTCCTTGGAGACGTCGATATGTTGATCGGCGCATCGATTCTCCCGCACCTCCAGTTATCGCGTAAGGTTCAAGGTCATTCGTCGTATCCCGCACCGCACGCCCTAGAAACAGTTCTAGGTTTTTTATTGTTGGTTCTACACCCGCACATTTAGATAGCTACTCGACTGTGTCACACTGCTGCACTGCAGGTTCTGAGAAATTGAAGAGGTCAATGTCCCGCCTATCCTAAGTCCTGATGATGAGGTGGCAGAGGAGATTTATTGTCACACGACTATTCGAGATAATGATGGTCGTTATGTTGTCGCGGTCCTATTCAAGGGGGATATTTTTTCACTCGGTGACACCTACGCTTCCGCTGAAAAACGATTTTCTTGTTTAGAACGTAAGATGTAAGCATCTTAAGTTGAAGCAAGCCAATGATGAGGTCGTCATTGAATACCTAGATAAAGGATATATATATACCTCACCTGCACCCACCGCCAAGACTGACGAGACTCGCGATCATCCATCTTACATCATCCCGCACCACGGAGTTGTTAGAGAAGATAAGCTTACTACTAAGCTTCGCGTGGTTTTGGGCGGCAGTGCTAAGACTAGCACTTCTGTATCACTCAATGATATTTTGTATTGTGGTCAAAATCTTCAAGGTAACCTATTTGACATTATTGTAAATTTGCTTGTTGTTGTTTATTGCGCTTGTTTGCTGTCGCGCTTTCCACCGACATAATGCAAATATTTATTTCTATTGGTATTCGCGAATACGACTGCAGATTTCAACAATTTTTGTATAGCTTTTCGCCTCAAGAACCTTTGAAAGTTTTCGAGTTTAATCGTGTTTGTTTTGGACTGAAGTCGAGTCTTTTACAATCGCGCTTCGCACTATCAAACAATTGGCTGGGCTATACATGGATGACTTTGTTTATAGTGTAGCCAGCGAGGCAGAGGCCGTTGAGATCGCCTCTCAAGTAATAAGTCTTATGAAAGCCGGTCAGTTTGATCTTGTGAAGTGGACAAGTAACTCGCAAACCGTTCTAGATTCGATTCGATTGATGGTGATGACAGGATGATGCACACGAGGTTCTAGGCTTAAGTTGGTCACCCGCGTCTGACATGTTCAGTCTTAAAGTTAGTTCGGCTCCGCAAATTTGTACTAAGCGCATTATCCTGTCGTGTGTAGCATATATGTATATGGGATGTTATGGGATTTGTAGCTACCGTCGTTTTATATGCCAAGTTGCTTATAAAGGAACTTTGGCTATCCAATAGTGATTGGGACGACCCCACGCCCGACAATATTGTTAAATTGTGGGCTCGCTTTTGCAAAGAGCTTCTATTGCTCAATCAAATAAAAATTCGGCGCCATGTTGGTATATTGTCAGTCAGTATAGTTACAGTTGTAGGCTTCGCACACGCCAGCGAAAAGGTTTACGGGGGAGTAGTTTATTTTCATGTTTTGAATGCTGATAAGATCTCTGTTAGTCTTATAAGCGCTAAATCCAAAGTCTCCCCTCGCAAGGTCGTTTCTCTGACGCGCCTGGAGCTGGATAAAGCTGAGTCAGTCGTGCTTCGTGAATTGCAGAGATTTTATTTTGCAGGAGAATTTAGTAGTTTAGAGTCCAACCGACCTTGTAGTCGCACATTTCAACATTTGAAACCTTTTTTGCAGGATGGTCTCATTCCAGTTCGTTTGAGAAATTCCGATTTAGGATTTGAACAAAGGCATCCAGTAGTTTTACCCTTCAAGGACCATATTTTAGATTTGATTGTAGATTATCATCACAAGGTGAATTGTCACGCAGGTGCGGACTTCTTGTTGTCTATCCTTTGACAGAAGATAATTTCCGCTCGAAATTTGATTCGCGCTAGAGTGCACAAATGTGTGCCCTGTTTTAAGCTTCGCCCGCGGTTTATCGCGCCTGAAATGGCCGATGATCGCTCTTGCCGTGTTGTTCAATTCGCTAAACCTTTCATACACACCGGTACCGACTTTGCCGGCACGTTTAGAGTAACTATTGCCCGTGGTCTTGGTATACACTCCACGAAGGCTTACTTGTACGTTTGTCTTTTTATTTGTATGACAAATCGTGCAGTTGACATAGAATTGACCGGTGATTTAAGTACGCAAAGTTTTATGTCCGCGTTTAAGCGTTTTCTGTCGCGCTGTGGCCCCGTCAAACGTTTATATTCGGACAATTGTACTAATTACGTTGGAACTCGCCGTGTATCTCGGAGTTAAACACATACTTGCGGTCAAAGTATTATCAGAGTGAATTCGCTCATGTTTTGGCCGAGAATCGTTTTTTATGTCATTTTAATACGCCCGCTGCTAGTCACTTTGGGATGGTAATTGGGAGGCTAATATTAAGAGCCTCAAGTCACATCTGTTCCGCGTTGTAGGCGTACACATTCACTCTTATGAGGAGCTGAGTACGGTACTCGCTCAGATAGAGGGAGTAATGAATACTCGTCCACTGTGTCGAACTCTATCTAGTGACCCGTAGGAGATTTTAGTTTTAACGCTGGCTCACTTCTTAACCACGACTCCTCTTAAGTATTTGCCCGCTATGGATGTTGATGAAGACAGACTGAATCTCCTAAAGCGTCACGCTCTTTTGAATAGATTAGTTCAATCATTTTGGAGGCGTCGGAGAACTGATTATTTGCACACGCTGCAGACGCGTCAAAAGTGGAATACTCCATCGAATCCAGTCATCGTTGGTTCTGTGGTAGTTTTAATGACCTAAAGTGCGCCCCCTCTAAACTGGCCTCTAGGTGTAGTGGAGGAAGTTTTTCCCTGATTCAAAGGTAGTATAGTAAGTAAAGAATTAAAACAGCAACCGGTTCGTATTTACGTCCGGTTATTCGCCTCTGTCCTTTGCCAAATCAGCAGCAGGTTTCAACTTAGTTTAGTAGTTATGGTAACGCTTTATACATATTTAGTTTAGCAATAGGTAAGCAGTTAGAGGTTATACCAGAATTTTGTTATTTGATTAGTTTCGCTTATTGTTTTTTGAAAGTAACCCTTCAAACCCGGGGGGAATGTTTGCGCCAACATTCAAGATTTGATTGACATCCGCTATCTCCTATACGCCATCCCTTTCCCGCACATACCTCGCGAGTGAATAAGAAGACTCGCCCTGTCATTTTCTTTGCGAAATGACTTCCGAATTGAACCGCACCGCGAGCGCAATGGCTTCGGCCAGCTCCGTATGAAAAATATTGATAACTTTGGGATTACCGCGTTTTCGCATGTAATAAGACTTATTATAAACAGTTTGTGTTTGTGTTTAACATGTGATGACAGTAGGTGTTGAGGCCCAGCTGCCCTTGCACCCTGGTGAAGTGATTCAGTGCACCAACGAGGTGAGCACGAGGTTCCAGTAAAGGTTTTTCCTCCCCTAATTATTTTCGGGTTGTATTCTGTTATCCCACACACCCACCGCAACTCAAATTACCTCTCAAACCGTTTGTCAATTGTTTTGCTCCGCATCGCAGATACAGTCCACTAAACCAGCACGTCGCACCACCACATATGTTCTAATATTTATTTTAACCAATTGATCTGTATCGCGTTATACAGGCAGATTTCACTAACCAAACTTTTGCCAGGCATTGTATCAAAACTGTGATAAAAATCACGTTGTTTTTTAAGTATAGGTATCATTCGTTTTTATTATTAACAGTTGTTAGAGTATTAGTTTAGGTACCATTAGATTACCATAATTTAAGAAAAAGTAAAAATAGTAGTACAGGGTTATTTTTTTTTAATTTGACTCTAGTTTAGGTCATAGGTGACAGAGACAAAGTTGTCGATAGAGTGAGCTTACCCAGAAGGAGCCTGTTCACTCTAACTTTGAAGAAATTCGGGTTCGTTTCCGAATTGATAATTAATTAAATAATACTTTTTAATGTATCCATTTTTTACGCAAATTAAACTACCATATATTCTGCGGTGTATTGAAAAAAAATTATCTATTAAGTAATCAGTACAAATGTGTAGATTAAATAGCTATTAAGACACTGATGTTAATAAATTAAACCTAGTTAAATGTACAATTTATTTTTCTCACTTATCCCGTTTTATTCCAGGTTATTTTCTGACAGTTCACAACATAATAATGTTTGGGATTCTTCGAGGTGGTAGAAATATAATAGCAGACTGTAATAAATGAATGGTTCCGTATATTGTACGTAAGAACGCGCGCTATCTGGTCCGTGTTTTTTACCCGACAGCCGAAGGAGGGTAATGTGTTTATCAGTCTATATATGTATTTATGTATGTATGTATGTATGTTTGTTCCTATGTGGCGTTCTACAGACCAAACGCGTTGGCTGATTTTGATGGTTCTTACGTCAATCGATTCGTCTTAATCCTGCGATTGTCATTGACTATATTAAAATTGGAAAATAGAAAAATGGCGGATTTTGGGCGCCATATTGTGGGAGCCCAAATTTTTTTTTCTTCTGATCCTATCGTGTGGAGAATCAAAATAAAGTAAAGTCCTTTAATAGCTGATTTCAAAAATATATAATATTTATATGTTAAAATGTACCTAATGCTAAAAAACGATAACTAAAAAGTTATAAATTAAAAATGTGATATAAAACAATTCAAAAAACCCGACTGTATCCTCCGACCGGACAGCATGATTTTCTTCTTGTTTACATCTTTTTAGTTCGCTTTTTAAGCAGTCGCGTTTTTTGAATTAACTTTTTTTTTTGAGTAAGTGGTGGGGTGCAGGTCAGCGGCGCGCGGCGGTCGGTGTCTAGTTTCGCGTTCTCCGCCCGCCGCGGCGGGGTGCCGCGTTTGTCGCCGACAATAATGTTATACCGTGGCATTTTAGTCGTCTTATAAAAGCAGCCCACTTCTTCTGCTCATGTATATGAACAACTATCTTCATGGAAGTCGGAGAGTTCTCAAAAAAAAAAGTTACAACTCAGTTGACGACAACTTTGTATGGAAATTAAAATTATTTCTATGGGCATTGCCTTCCAGGAAGAAAGTTTTCAATATATGGGTGGACGAAGTGGGCTGCTTTTGTAAGACGGCTAAAATGCCTCGGTAGTAGTGTATTATTGGGGGTTCTGCATCACTTGCTCTCGCTTCGCTCGAGCGCGTTATGCAGAACGCCCCAATAATACACTACTACTATGGTCTGCCTCAAATTTTGACACAATTTATGTGAAACAAATTTCATTCCCTGGCAGTATCTGGTAGCAATCAATATCTTCTAATGCAGGTAAAACTAACGCACGGGCTGTATCACTCTCCTGATGAAATAAATCTGCTGTTGCTGTCGATATACTACTCCCACTAGTCTTTGACGAACTCGCAATCGATTTTTCATTATCAACCTGTTTGTTGATAACATTAACGAATGTGCGAAGAAGCTCACCAGACTCGCTTTTGAGTATAAGATACTTAGTATTTTTCAATTTAGATTTCTCTGGATCTTCCAACTTCTGGTAAAATAAATCTTCTGTTTGTGTTTTAACATTATCCTGGTGTTTTAATTCACCTACGTCCGATATTTTTTTTTTAGGGTGCATATCTTGAATATGTATTATCTCACCCCTAGCATTCTTGAAAATCATTTTACGAATGCCATCTAAATTAGATTTCACTGAGTGAAACATTATAAATAACATCAATAAATGTAATTATTTATTTAAGAAATAAATTTAATATTGAACCTTTGCACTGTAATATTCAAAGTTAAATTGCTGTGATGCACGACGCCTATGTAATATATACCCATAAATTGACTCATTTTTAAGTGCAATGTGACATCCTATACATATACACTTTAATAGGGTAAGTATTCCAAACACTTTTTTGTAATATAGTTTGTGCCCTTCACAGCGTTTAAATAAAAACATTTAGGAAAATGTATGGCATGTTGCGTCCAAGGATCATCATAAATCTCCCAATCTTCAATAACACCTCCACATGAGAAACATGCTGCAATATCATTTATACTATTTCCATAATAAAAGAATCCTGCGTCAGCCATTTCCATCACTAATCTTTTCTTTTTATTAAGTGTCCCCCAGTAATAATTAAATGAAAATTCACGCATTTTAAATGTGTTATACATGTCATATCGAGGCTTGTATTCATTTTGAGACATGTTTTATTGACTTTCTAATTCAATTAGGTACAAATGTATAATGGTATGGTCCAGCTTTTGTCAGCAACATATAAAGACTGGACAGAAGTAGGAGGAAGGGGAAGAAAACTAAGATGCATTTCACCTAACTACAGAAATAAAAACAATAAAATATTTATTTTAGAATTTTATTGTCAACACACCACTTATTTAAACACAATACATTTTTTAAAGCACATACAGAGTCATGATAAATACAGTTATATAAATCTTGAGAATATTTATATTGATCGTATAAGCTTATCAAACTTGAACATCCTTTATCTTCTAAATTGAATATATTACAATGACTATTTCCTAAAATATGCTTTAACCACAACACTTTTTCTAAACCCTTAACGTAGATACATTTATCTCTTAAAATATCTATAACCAAATTCTGATAATTAGAATAGGGAACAAATCCTTCACGCCAGCGTATCTTTCTGTTACGTTCAATCCAACTTACTTGTTTTTTTTCTTGCTTCGTTAATTTTGAAAATGGAAATGGTGGCTTAATTAAAAATATTTGTAATGTTTTATTATACAATATGGCGATTTCTTTTATTATAAATTCATTTGTTTCTGTTTTAAAGCCTTGAATATCCACAATAGCAATCATGATAACCTGCGCACGATGTTGCTGAGAGGTTTGTATTCTACAAGTCGATCGTTTATAATCAAACAATATGCAGTCGTCTTATCTGGTATTGCTGTAGAACATTCAATTTCCAACCTCACGTCCACTGGACCAGTTTTCAGGCTATCGTTTTGTCTTGAACAGTCTAAGATAAAGAGAGGGGCTTTTTCTTTGAATTCCTTTAGGTCAAGCAACGGGTCTACTGGATAGTTGTAATACGACTGACGAAATTTCACAAACATTTCGTATAATATACTATATTTGTTCTCAGAAAACTTTAAACCTAAAGGTTCATAAGGATAATATTGTGAATTCAAAAAGAGCGTAACGTTTGTTACTTCACAATGATCGAATACTGAACTATCTTTAGTTTTATTATTTTTTCGATTAGTTTGTAAACAAAAAATTACATATCTGGGTTTTTCTAATTGTGAAGCAGTTTTAATAGACCAAGAATGCTTTGTTGTTTTAGGTAGTAATGGATACTCATATAAATCCCAATTTCTATACGCCATCTGAATAGGTTTATCTTTTTCTAAATGTTTTAAAAGTGACAGTCGTTCTCGGTCTGATACTTTTATGTGTGGCACCCTCCACTGAACTCTTTGCACATCTATTTGAAAATTAGCAATATCATCAGTAAGGATAATGCTATTTAAATTAGTGTTACTTCTGTTCAGTATAAGTTCATGTTTACAATTTATCACTATTTTATTGTAATCCTCTGCAAACCCTAAAACTTTATTTAGTGGTATCACAGCACTAAAATGCCCATCACTTTGAAATCCCTCTAAACACCAACCCCATAGGGCAGCAACTTTATTTTCTGCTTCATTTAATGAGATGTATGATTTTATTGTTGACGTTATTCCAGAATTTTTTATGCGGTCTATTTCAATACCATTCATTTCGTATCTAATGTCTTGAAACAAAAACATAACAGGGTTGTTAGTGAACGTAACATTTTTCTTGATTGGATTCCCATCTTTACCGAAGAACTTCGCCTGTCCTTCGATGTAAATTGAACTGGCTGATGGTAGCACGTATATGTCTTGCTGGTGGAGGGGAATTCTGATTTCATCGTTTTCTCTAAAGCTGCTATTGTAGGGATTGTATGAATGGACTTCATAACTTTCGATCGAAGTGTCAAAGTGCGGTAATTCAGCAATCTGTAGTATATTCATATTTTAAATCCTAGAGCTTTAAGAAAATCTTTATTTACTTTAGTCAATTTCTTAACTTTTTTCTTGCGTCTTTGCACCTTAGCAATCGCAGAAGAACTAAGACGTTTTTCATTCGCTTGAGTGTTTTTATAATATACTATCATTTTGTTTTTCTTAAATGAAGTCGTAACTGAATTTGTTTCTCTCCAAAGTTAACACAGTGGCCAAATTGATCTACAATCTTAACCGATATTGATGAAATTATATTTTTGTTTACTGGAAAGTAAATAACATTTTGCGGTATTTCAACACACTGATGGCCTGGAGTAGTATCAGACACGAATTCGTGAATAAAATGAGTTGGTAATCCGTTGCAATACGAACTGTGAACAAGATCACATTCGATTTTGATTACAGACAGACCTCTGTTAATAATGGGGTTATTTGGTGTTGATTGTAATACTGAAAAGTATATCAAACCGCACTCATATTGATCTGACAAATGCAGCGGTGGTTGAAAGTATGAAACCAATTCCGATTTATGTCCAGAGATGGTAACCGTAGTAGACATGCTTCTATACTGACTTCTTTCGGCAGATCCTGTTTATTTTATTCTTCCACTACACCAAAAATTGTTCAAAAAGTTTAAACAAAGATGTCCACAATTATAAGGGTGATCACGCTGAATATTATCATAATTATAATGAACTTTGGATCCCAAGTATTTTATAAATTCCTTTGGAGGCTTAAGATTTCCATAACTATCAAAATATTCAATATAATCATTGTATTTTGCATAGGCTACCCAATGAGAACCAAGATTTTTAGAGCTATCTAAATTTATAACACCGCATTCTTTTTTAAAAGGGTGTTTAGGGAGCTTATCTCTCATAAAGACGCCTCTGAAATAGGGAATATTATTCCCATACTTCAAAATGTCTAAATTACTCAAGGCTCGATTGGGTAGCCGATATCTTAGTTTTTTTCTTTCGATACAAAAATTCCGAGTCCACCTTTATATGGTTTAAGGTGTAGTCCTTTTCCGATGCAGAGAGCTTCCATTTTTTCATTGTGTCTCCTCGATTCTATGAATAATTTTTTTGCCATCTTGAATTCATTTATGGTTTTAGCAATACCAGCTGCACCGCCTGCTAAAGCTCCCACCGCAGATAAGCCCGCAAAAATCGGAATCAAAGGCAATACTCCACCAGTTTTTGGTATAGGAATAATACGAGGAAGTTTAACGGATGAATCATCAGCTAATTTTCTGGCAGCAGCCATAGCTAATTCTATTGCCACTTTCTTGCATTTCGGTTTTAATTTTTTGATATGTCTTTTCGTTTTTCTAATAACATTTTTAAATTTGTTTTTTAATGCTTTTTCAGGTTTAATTTTGGGAGAACACTTTTTGCTTTCTTTTTTTAGGCCAAAACCAGTTTTGATTTTTGTTGCCATAGCGCTGCTTACTAAGCGTGCTGACAGTTTTTCTCCTACAGTCGCATCTGAGGCAAGTGCTCGCTCTTTAGCCATATTTAACAAAACTAAATCTGCCTTGTGGCGATCCTTTAGGTTTGAAGACTTGTGATAGGCAATGTCGTGTTGTTTGCAATATTCGTCTAATTTATTAACACCTTTATCTCCACGCGTAAGCCTTTTAATTAATTTAGTGCCAGGCCCGCAATAATTGTATCCCGGTAAATGTAACTCAAATGGTAAATGATTTATAATCCAATTGAGAAGACTACTCTCTTCAATACCCATCATAAGACTGAAACATTTGGACTGAACACTTAATAAATATTCGATTTATCAATCCAACTGTTTTCAGAAGAAGGCAAGCCTAACCATTTTACCAAAACCCTGTTTCCTTTCCTTCTAAGAACTTTTTCAACCAAATATACATGAGGATTTTTTGTCTTTTGAAGCTCTTGTACATAAAATGCACCTAGAATGGGCTGGCCCCTGATTGCATCTTCAATTAAATAGGTGATAGGGGTTGTTTTTTGAATTTTTCGAATTTTAAATATTTCTGTCGACCAGTTGGGAGTATATCCTTTTTCAAATGTCCCCTTATACTTACTAATGCGTACATAATCACCCTCTTTAAACTTGCTTTTTATGCTATCGGTTTTTACCAGCCTGAAATATCTTTGTAATATGCGTTGTTTATTATTATTGTCCACGTTTGCGGGAATTTCATCAATTGTGCGATGATAGGTGTGATTGTATTCATAAATAACTTTATTAAGAGTATTATCGATCCAGTTATAGCTTCCTTTTAGACTAAATTCTTTATAAAGTTTAGACTTCAATGTTCTGATGAATCGCTCAACAATTGAAGCTTTTTTTGTTGAGAAGGTTGAATAATGATTAATATGATAAGATCTCACAAGTTTTTTAAATTTATCATTATAAAACTCTGCCCCATTATCAGTTTGCAGATTTTTAGGCATACGCCCTTTTTCCAATAAAATCTTGAAAGAATTGCATACAACATCTTTGGTCTTACTTTTCAAAGGAAAGATCCATGCATATTTTGAAAATGTGTCAATAACAGCAAGAATAAATCGAAAATTTTTATTGTCTTTAGAAATTGATTGCATATCAATTAAGTCCGCTTGCCATAAATCATCTATATCTTTCATAATAACATGTCTTCGCGGAAAGTTTACCCTTGCATTTTTATGAATTTCGTTTACTACGTCGGCTTTACTCATATCTTTAATTCAGTATATCAACATTTGTCTTGAACCCACCATTGATACTGAATAAAAACCATAGTATCTCCACTATTTATTATTGAATTATGTCAGCTTCTTTTAATTCTTCAACTATCGATAAAATTTCATTATCATGATTGGTATTGCCAGCATCTCTCGAAGCTACTAATAATTTTAATCTCTCAACCAATTCATTGGGATCATCCCAATATATCAAGTCGGTGTTGTTTTTGTACTTCTTTAACTTTGGCAAGTTTCCTCCAAATTTAGTGTGAACAAGTTTATCATCGTTTGACGATTCGGAAAATAGGTGTTTGATTATTTTACAATATTTTATACCTTTGTCACCTCTTATTTGACCTTTAGGATTAAAATCTCTTTTATGTGCATTTGTATAATGTAACATATCCTTATAGACAAGTTTATCTTCGCTCGATATTAACTTTAAATCAGGTTTTCTTCGGAGTAAAAGTTCTTTTAGACCAGCAGTTAAATTGTAAGCTTTGTCACCGATTTTAATTAAAATGGTACTTTCGTTATTCAAACTATCAACTTTAGAAAATGATACTGTTGAATTACCCATGAATAAAGTATTGTTTTCACTTCTGATTCCAAACGGTATACTAATACCATCATAAATACCAAAGATGTCATCACCTTCTAATGAAATTTCTAAATTATCAATCGATTCCTTTTTAGCATTTTGTTCGACTAATTGGGTAGATTTTATTTTTGGATCGTAATAGTCATTGAACTTTATAGATGAACTAGCATTATTTTCATCGGATTCGATTCCTTCGGAATTTTTTAGAGTTGTATTTTCATTTTTATTATTTTTTTCTGCAGATTTATTAGAATTAACTAAAGTCTGAAGAGGATCTGTCACCGGTTTTAGCATTTTATCAAGTGACAAGTTCATTGCATGTTCCTGATTTTTCATATGTTTTATTTTATTTTTTATGGAGTCAACAGACTTCATTAATTCCATTTTAATATTTTTCTCCATATTATGTAACCACAACTGTATTCAACTAAGAAAGGAATAACACTAGCAATGTTTTTTGTATACAATTCATTTATATGTACATGTATTTGCTTTCATTCAAATTTAAAAAAAAAATCAAAATTCTGTCTGTACCTTCCATTATTTAATGATGAGTCTTTGTTAATAAGAAGAAAGTTGTAAGGGTTACTCCAAACACTTTTACAAATATCTTTGAACTGGTTCCACGGTACATCAGAGTTGACATGTTCTTCATAGATGTGCTTTAAGTTCACATCATCTTGTTTAAATATTATAAGAAAGTTAGCATTATCGCGTAACAACTGTTTCGGGATTTTTGAGTAGGTTTGCGATAAATAAAAGCAATCAATTAGCTTATGTCTACCCATACAGAAATAATTGCGGATATTTGTTTGATTTTCACATACAACATCATCAAATATAAATACAGAATTTGGTAAAGCTTCACTCGGAGATATGACATCTTTATCGTCATTGAACTCATGAAATTTTATCTGAGGCACTCTTTTTAATACTTCCCGTAAAAAACAATATTTTGGTTGAAAATTAGTCTTCGAGTAAAGGTAAAGGTTTTGAAATTTGAGCCCATTTTCATGCAGTAACAAACTGATCACAACGTTTGTTTTACCACAATTTGAGGGGCCGCAAATTATACAACGAATCGTATTTGGCAACAAAGCGCTATGTCTAATCTCTTTAGGAGACTCACCAAGATTTATATTTTTAACGTTAAGTGATATGGGTTGTTTGATCAACTTCATCTTGTCAATTAATTTAATTATTAACTAACATAAACATATATACTTTATTTGGGGCTATCTTTAGACTTGTCCCAACAGGAATGGTTCTAGTCTCATCTTACAAGATAGGTATGTATATTTAAGAGCTACGTAATGATCCATATTACTCATCGCAAATCAAATAATTTTTGCACGTGTTATAAAAATAAGCGATCACTTCACAGCTGGTGTTCTATGCATAAGGAGGTCGTTTTGTTAACGATTTTATATTTTCAAGGTAAGGTTTTTTTTTAATTTAATTAATTAATTATTTAAACTAATAATAATAAGTATGTAATGCATCCCTTTTTTTTTACAGAATTATGTCACACTCACCATCGTACAGCCCCGTTGTAGATATGACCGCCCCGCAAAATTTAGCGGTATGTAACTAATAAGATTATCTTAAATCAAACATTAAATCCATAGTTCATGCTGTTTAGTTATAATATTCTTAGTATTCTTTCAGAATGCGATAGAAGACTCAGACCCTGTCACCAATCCGTTTTACTATGCTCAAGATGGGGAGAGCTGGTATGCGGAAGTAGCAGCTAAAACATGTGAGGAGAGTCGAAAGAAAAAAATAGAGGAACGAAGATTCAAGAAGAAAAAAAGTAAATCTTTTAAAAACTCTTCTTTTATCATGCGTAAGGAGCAAGGACGTGTTCGCCAGTTAATAAAAATTATGGTTTTTGATTTGGAAGGCCGTGATATGGAAGAAATAGACACTGAAACTGATAATGCGAGTGTGAATGTGCAGTATTTAGTGACAAGTGATTATGACGATATTGTTGACAAAACTGATCATTTAGTTAGTAAAATAGTACAAAAGTTAAGCAAATCTAATGTGTAATGTTTGTTATTGTTATTATTGTAAAAGTGAATTTAATTATTATTTGAATGTATTATTGTTAAATCAAAAAGAAATGTTTAAATTAATCGGGTTCATGTTATACCTGTATAATAAGACAGTATGAATAAATCAAACAACTGCTGTAAGATTACATAATTTATTTATTTCACATATTATATTAAAATATATAATTATTAGTACTTAAACTACAAACTAACAATTCAAGTTAGGTATTATTAATACAAGATGCTCAAATACATGCAATAAATAATATTCGAAAAAATCAATAATTTGTTTTCATTTAAAATATTGTTTTATGATGACCCCATGGTAAGGTTGTTATCTTATCAGCCATTATTTGTCGTTTATCATCGCTGTTTGACAAAATTACTTTATTTATCTTTTGAGTAAAAATTCTATGATTCTTAGATCTAATAATACACATATCATCTCTGAGTATTTCATTGTTCAGTAAAACCTTTTTATATTTTTCTATATTCAGCTTTTTTGTAACACATTTCTTAACACCTTTAGCTTTCTTTAAAGTGGAAATTTTAGAATCTATACAGTATAATTTTGCTCCCAAACCTACAAATTCTGATATAATTTCACCACCCATCTCATCTTTGAAGTAACCAGGTGTTTTAGCATTAACCATTGGTATATTAAATACATTATCTTTTTCAAAGTTGCTAGTATCAAAATATTTTAAATGTGCTTTTAAGTCTTCGTAAAAATCCTTTGTCTGTATTAAATATAGCAGACTGTCAGTGTCTGTATAGCAAAGCTTTAATTTATTTTCGTAAATTCTTTTCATGACCGAATAGTGGAATTTATATAAGTGACATTTTGCAATTTCTAAAATACTAAATCCGATATAGATTGGACGATCTAAAACTATTTTTGTTTGGTTCATTTGAATTGTTACAAGAGATTCTGAAATAACAGAAAAGTTATTGAAATTAGGTGCGCTAACATATTTTTCAGCCCCGTAAAACTTTTTAGTTCGATTAGATTTGTCTCTCCATATATTTACGAGCTTAACATCAACTTGTTTTCTTTTATTCTCTATGGTTTTTCCAAATATAGAATTATTTTGTTTTTTAAAAAAATCTCTTTCAAAATCAGAAGTTGCATTTTGCCTCAGCCCAGTATTTAAAGAAATATATGATTCTAAGAATTTACTTTGGTGAAATGCTAATATTCTATATATTTTTAACAGTTGTAAACCATTATTTAAGCATTCTTTTAAATGAATATAATGAATAACATATCTATGTTTATTGAAAAGATTAGCAATAAGTTTAGCATTTCGACTACAGAACGGAACAAATTTTTCGGGCGCAAATGGTAAATCGGAATGGTTATCATGCAAGTAGTCAGGGTAATGAAGATCTACTTCTAATATAAATCCAATATCAGAATCAGATGATAAGCTCATAACATCAAAATTTAATATTTCCTTCTGAAGGAGAAACCTAAATCCTCCTACTGGAAGCTTTTGCATCATAGCATATCCATATAAATTAACACAATCAAGATAAATTAGAAAACTATCAGGTTCTTCACTATTATAGTCGGTAAGATATTCATTATTTGCCTTAGCATATCTGAGTGAACATTGAGCAAGTCCTCCTCTTATACCCTTTTCTATCATTTGATATATTTCTAAGTCAGAGATTAGATCTAACTTGATTTTAGTATACAATAACATAGCATCCCAACTTAAGGATGGTGATGAAACGTAATAGCAAGGATCCAGACCATAATTATTTAAACTCATTTTCCTAAATTTTTCAAAAACATCGCACAGAAGTAAAACGTCACATTTAAGATACAAATCGGTATATTCACCCAAATTTTTTATATCAAAAGTTTTCCAAACATTTAAGGCATGCTCATAGTCTTTATCAGATATAGATTCAGATGTAAGTTTGTTGAAAAATTTTGATGGTTCTGGTAATTTATTCTCATCATATCGTTCCCAGGAATCTATGTAATCGTAACAATAAATGCCTTTTCTTCGAACAATATCAAATAAAGTATTATTATTAAAAAAAGATTTTAAATGTTTGAAATCTTCAGGGTTCATAGTCTTAACCAATTTGTCCATACTTGAGCTTAAAAAATTATATGAGTCAATAAATTTCAATTTTACAACATTTGTTGCATTGATGGTTATGAATTTTGTAAATGAAATATATTTCTCTTTAGTTCTCGGTATGAGATGAATTCGACCGTTTATCTTTGAAAGTTCATTAATAAATAAATGACTGTCATAACCGGATAAGTTATGAAACACTATGGGTATAAAAGTGCATTGCTTTGCATTTAAATTGCATATATCATGCGCAGGTCCTCTATATTTTCCAGTAAAGTGATCATGGTCCTTAACAATATTATCATTACACGAAAACTTATTTTTACAAATATGGCACTCAGTGCTGTTGATAAAACATCTATGTTCATCCTCAGTAAGCGGTATCATATTTTCACTCTCTAATAATACTTTATATAATCGTTTTACATCATTAGTCAAAGATTTGACAAATTTCTTAGAACAATCTGGCCCTCGGTAAGATATGAAATCATTTAATTCGGGATTTGAATTACAACAAATATAGTAAGCAAAACACGTAGCCTCATGAACTTGAATATTTTCTACATGTGTTGATTTATGTTTGTCAGAATATTCACGCAATAAACTTTCAAAATCACCATAAATCACTATTGGTACTCTTTGAGTTCTTTCATAATTTATGAAACTTATTTCAGTACCCTTCTCAGGTAATATGGTTTGTATTCCGGCACATTCGTGACAATTCAATTTCTCTTCAGTGTGAAAGTAAATAAAACATTCATCACATAAATATATTTTACTTTTATGTTGGGTCAATTGCTTGTGTACAAGTTTTTCAAAGCTTTTAATTAAACAGAAATGACTCTTTCTATTGTTGCTAATGTAAAGCAAATTGACATGGTATAAACGACGTGATTTTGTTTTATATAAGGGACCTGTAACTGTAACATTATTATCTAAACCGTATATATTGATACTGATATTAGAATTGTTTATTTCAAAGCGCTTAATGTCATTGAAACTAGGGGGAAAACTCATGTCAGAAATATTAAATAATTCGGAATAATGTGGATATGAAGAAGTTCTGTTTGGATTGGTCTTTGCCGGAAACATATCAGCTACAATACACCAAAGAAAACAATGTTGGTCTTCATTTTTTATGTTTAGGCATGATTTAGTATTGACAATACGTTTAGGCAATGGTAAATAAGAACCACCTCGCAAAGGATTATATTTTACGATATTAATTTCTAAATGACTGATAGACTCAATTGTCCAACCTGACTCAGACAGTTCAAATTCGGAACATTTACAAATAAGTTTACCACAAAATGATTTATATAAGGACAAAATATCTGTGTTTTGCACGACTACATTATACTTTGTGTTAAATGACTTTAAAGATTTTTCATAATTTTTTGGTAATATATACCAAACAAATAGTTCAAAATTAACTTTTACCGATTTATGTTTTTTCATCTGGTCTTTGATAAGGTAACAAATCGTTTCAGAAATTTGTGTTAAAAATAATTCAAGTGAAACGTTAACCATTCTAGGATTCACTCTATAACTGATTATCCGATTTCTAAAAGCTGTTGCTATTATATGAACATTATCAAAACGTGTCTGTAATAAGCAATTCGATTTGTGTACATTAGTTTTTTTGTGTGCAGAATATTTCGGAACTGAAACGTTACAGACTTCACAGAAAAACATATTTAGATAATTGTAATTGCAAAAACTATCTTAAAGTATTTAAATATTCTGGATTTCGGATATTAATTTCCTGTAAATTATTATTAAAAAACGAAATTTAAAGTGGATAAAGTTTAAATGTAAAACAAATTACAAATCGAATATTATAATTAAAATAATATCGAGTATTCTCAATGTTGAGATTTCTCAGAATCGAGTATTTTTAATATCGAGTATTCTGTTTCTTAGTATCGAGTTTTCTTAGTATCGAGTATTCTTAGTATCGAGTATTCTTAGTATCGAGTTTTCTTGGTATCGAGTATTTTTAGTATCGAGTATTTTTTGTATGAATTTTAAAGTGGATGAAAGTTTAAATGTAAAACAAATTACAAATCGAATATTATTATTAAAATAGTATCGAGTTTTCTCATTGTTGAATTTTTCTCAGATCGAGTATTCTTAGTATCGAGTATACTTAGTATCGAGTTTTCTTAGTATCGAGTATTCTTAGTATCGAGTTTTCTTAGTATCGAGTATTCTAAGTATCGAGTTTTCTTGGTATCGAGTATTTTTAGTATCGAGTATTTAGATTTTTAATATTTCATATATTTGAGCTTCCTGTAAATAAATCACAATTAATAATATAATGAAAATAATATTAATAAGTATATTATATGGATTACATTTGTTTAATAAGTAATGTTTTAGTATAAGTCAGTATCGAGTATTCTAAATATGATATTTTAAAGTGGATGAAAGTTACAAACAAATTACAAATCGAATATTATTATTGAAATAGTATCGAGTATTCTTAGTGTCGAGTATTTAGATTTTTAATGTTTCATATATTTGAGCTTCCTGTAAATAAATCACAATTTAATACCTAATGTAAATAATATTGTGGATTACATTCGTTTAATAAGTAATGTTTTAATATAAGTATAAAGAAGAGTATATGAGTAAAATAGGTATCACAATAATATTATTTTATTCCATCAAATAATATTATTTGGATACAGAACAGGCTGCACGCCCTTAAATTCTGCTTTCGCTGCAGATACAAGATTATTAGTGGCGCGCCAAGTCGCTGAATCGGAGTATACAGAGGCCCTATACGTGAGGAGCGCTTGCTTCCATCGGTCCTTTCCGAATTTTTCAGCGTCCCTATGGTTATAAATACGGAGCTCGATATAATAATCACCGCTCCGTGTTAGGTCCTGCTGATAGGAGTTTCCAGAAGCTGTTCTTCTGGACAGGGACGATCGCAGTGCAGCTGCCCTCACCGGTTCAAGATCTCCCTCTTCCTCCTGTAAACATTGTTATAAAATAGCATTAGATAAACATATTTGAGAGGAGCAGAGGAGAGCAGTGGTGACCCAGTGGTAACGACCGTGACTTACAAATTGTAGGTTGTGGGTTCGAACCCAGGCTAGCGATTTACTTTGAGTAAATTATTTCGTCACCACTGCTCTCAAAACGGTGAAGGGAAACATCGTGAGGAAACCGGCATGTCCTAGAACCAAACATTTTAAGATATGTGCACAGGGCCCATGTATCCGCCACCCGGGCCCACTCCCTCTCACGGAGAGGCCTGTGTCCCAGCAGTGGGAACAAGCCGTCAGATTGAAATCCTATAGGTAATTATAAATCTTAAACACATGTTTGATGAAATATATATTTTTTTTACTCACCGAGGAATCAGCCACACAAATCCGCTTGATTTTCTTAGGCCTCTTTGGTGAAGTATCGGTTTCGGAATCAGACTCACTGCCAAATAATTCTTTTACAGGTGGAGTTGAGGCCGCAGCTACTTTCTTCGATTTGCCTTTGCCTTTAGCCACTTTTATTTTCGGCTTTGTATTTCTTTTTGGTTTAAACGATGTAGAGGGCTCGTTGGGATGCGACTCTACATCGGATTCAAATGGATTCACAAATGTCGACCTAAAATAAAAAGAAATAGTATATAAGAAGTTATACAAATGAACGATTCCTAAAAGGATAGACAGAGTAATAGAACACTCTCTATAACAATTTTCTCTATCTGGAAATCGATCCTTGAATACTTAGAAAATTGAATAAGTCGTTATTTGGTTCTAGAACTCAGCGTCAATACTTCATGTTGTGAAATGGTAGTAACGGTTATTAAACCACTGCACGAGAAGCAAACAAAATAACTCAATAATAAATTTTAATTAGATCTGGAATCGAACCCAAAACTTTGCATTCGACGGTGACACTGATGTTGAATGGGCTACAGGGAACGTAAGAAATAAAAACAATTAACACATTAAATATTTATACCTTGGAGTCGAGCCAAAGATTTTACGTTCAGCAGTTATACTTGTAGTCTACATCATCACTGAGTTACTAGTAAGTTTAAACCCGTAAATAAACAATACTTAAAATTGGGAATCGAACCCTAGACTTAACTTTCGATTATTGCATTTACCATCACTAAATTGCAAGTGCAGTAAGTTATACAAAAAAATAATGTGATACGTACATACTTGTTGTGGAAGATATAAATTTGCACACTTAATCACTGAAGATGATGGAACTCGTCACCAACACAAGAACACCAACAATTCACAAATAACTGATTATGATTGATGGATGCGTCATTGAAGGGACTTATTTATAACACTTTTACGTAAGGTAGCGATTATATTAATATTTGCAACTATTGTTTTAATGTTTCACTAATATTTGACTTGTAAATTATATTTTCATCACTCCTTAAATAAGGTCTATAATCATTTGTTCTTTATTAGACACTATGCACACAGCCTACAATTCCATTTTTGGGGCGGTGGCGACACTCTGTCGCAGCAATCTGAGACGAAAATCTAAAAAGGAAGTTGCATGTACCTTGACCATTCAATATCGGTCTATGAAGTCTCACATTAAAATGGTAGCAAGAGGTTTTGTAAACACTTACCAAAATAAGTTAAGCCTAGACATTACATTTAGGAAAATGTATGGCATTTTACATTCAAGGATTATCGTAAATCTCCCAATCTTCAAAGCGATCCAGTATTTTGTCACATTTTTCGACGACACGTATGGCGCATTGCTTAAGAGCTCGTCTCGCTGCATCACAATGTAAATATTAGTTTATAAACGTGCTGCTACTAAATGTCCCAAGTGTCGCGGGTTCGATTCCCGCACGGAACAAATAAGTATTTGTTCCGGTCTGGATTTTGTTTTCATGTTTTATTTTTACCATTATTTAATTTAATAATAATAATACTCTGAAAAATGAGCAAGTATGAGCCTGGCTCAAAACATTCTTTAGGTACTTACTTAATGGTAAGGAGGTACGATTGGTGCAGTGGTTAGATTGACTTCTGCCCTACGTGTCGTGGGTTCAATTCCCACACAGCAAATATTTGTATGATCTACAACTAGCTCCGGGTCTGGCTGTCTGTAAAATGTATGTCTGTCAACGAAAGAAATCTTAGGATCGTATCGTTTTATTCTTGGCTTTGTGCTAATAGTCTGCTGATATCTATTATTTTTTAATAGCATAAAGTGTAACGTCGGTTCCCATGTGCCTAATGAACCTGCTGGAATTTATCGGGTGCAGATCCAAACTACTCGCTATTAAGAATTACGTTATAGAAAATAAAATAACACTGGACCTTGGAAATCAAACTGGGTTCCTCATGCTCAACAATTGCAAAATTAAAATCGCTAGACCAAAGAATAAAATAGATAAAATGCAAGTAAATTCTTGAACTACTAATTGATGCACTCTACATTGTTTTACCTAACTACTTTAAAAGCATCACACTTTCGTCAAGTAATATAAAATATAGGGACATAAGTTGATCAAACGAGTCGAACTTGATATGGTTGTTTATAAATTTTTAGTACACATCGCACCGTTGATTGAGGCATTCTGCATAACGCGCTATTATTTATTCCAATGTTCGACATCGCACCGTTGAATGAAATAAAAATATTCAGCCCGTATTGCAAATTTGAGGCAGACCATAGTAGTAGTGTATTATTGGGGCGTTCTGCATAACGCGCTCGAGCGAAGCGAGAGCAAGTGATGCAGAACCCCCAATAATACACTACTCTCGGTGTATAGTTTAACACCAACAATGTAACATGGAACTTTAACATAATATATCTAAAGCTTAAGAAACGTAAGGTCACCGGTGACCTTCTTTCCATTGCTTAAATAATTTTAGAGTTGCCAGGTTCCGCTACAAAGCATCGGTGGAAAAATCTAAGGGTTAATTTATTGCGTAAAATAGTAGAACAATTAGATAAAGAAGCTCCGTAGTCTCTTTTATATCGTGAGTTTAAAGCCAATCAATCCGTCGACCTCGCGTTTGTTCAGAACATTAAAGTAAATAATAAACACAGCACCGGTATTGAGGAAACAACTGAAATTTTGCTGAATACTCTTATACCTAATGACTTAATTGCTAATGATAGATAGATAGATAGATAAACTCTTTATTCGGTGCACACAAAAAACACAGCACAACACACAAAATCACATTTTTTTTTAATTTACCTGTAGGTAGGTATTTGGAAACAATTTAAGGTGCCGACATACAAAAAATAAGAAACAGGAAAAATACATTATACAAATAAAAGTGACACAAATAACATACCTACTTCAATTAGTAGTTATAATGATTAAAACACAGTGCGACAACGACAACGATTACCATCAACATATCAGAGCGTGGGCAGCTGTACCACCTGAATCACCAGCGTCAGACCTTCCATCCACTGACGAATTTATTAACGTAGTCAAGATTATAATGAGGGTAGACGGGCACTGCTGACAACAATATTTGCTCCGTATTTAATTGTTGTTAAAAATGTTTTTCTCATAATAACTGTGCTGAAAACTAATGGAATAGTAAAAGTGTTTTCCAATAACTCAGTGAAAGTATTCGCAAAGGATTCTAAACTTGAACACCGAAGATAAACATCAAAACGTTTCAGTATCTAATTTGTCAATATCAATGTCAAATCAAGTGTTACTGTGAAAAAAAAAGTACTGTTACTGTAATTTACTGTTAAATTTATTAAGTGTTACTGTGATTTACGCGAAGAGTGTTCAAGAATGTGACGATAAATCACTATAATCACCAAGTAAGCTTTCTGCTACACTATTAAATAAAATAAAAGTTGTTTTAACTTTGTCAGTACACCGTCATTCAAATAAAAGTACAAAGTTATATAATGAGTTATAATGAGTGAGAGCAAAAAAGCGACGAAAACATTAGCAAGTGTTAGGGTTTGTGAATTTTGATTTTGTTAATTGATTATTTTTGTCGATATTCGTATTAACCGAGCTTTCATTTTAAACTTTACGCTGGCAACTTTACCTTTTTAATATATTCGTGAATGCTCTGTGATTGGTTGCCGCAAAATGGCGGGAACCAATCAGAGAACTCGCTTATTCCCACTAATAATAGAGATATCAACGTGGGCAAACGGAACGTGGCTGGTTGCGCCGTTCTCTTGAATTTTGGGACTCGACGCGATAGCTTGTTAGATAATAAGTACTTATTCCTGTATTGATTTTTGTATGTACAAGTGCAAGTAAAATATAAGCCTGTTTCGTATAATCGCTGTATTATTACTCAACTACGTCCTGTTCCTGTTGGTGTTTCCCACACAAGCGAGACTATTACGACTAGCAAAAAGAAATTCTTGATTGCGAAACAAAACAATAATGCACTGCACTCCTAAATCGCAAAAAGAAATACCACTGTCTGTGCCCCCTTACACTAAAACTATTACAAGCCGAACTACAGGCAAGCAGGAAAATAATAAGCTTTGCATCATAAGTAGCAACAATAAGAATAAAATGCTACCAATAGCAGAAAACACGTTTCCGAACTACCAAGTATGTCACTATCTCACACCGAATTTTGGCGTCGAGATTTTAATTCGTAACATACATGAAAAACTGACCAACTATACTCAAAAAGACTACTGCATCATATTCATAGGAGAAGAAGACTTTCACGTACCCAAAAAAATACTGTAGTCTTATTGCCAGTATCAGAGAAACCTTAAGTATAATACAGGATACTAACATTATAATTTGCCTACCTACATACAAACACAGTGAGCACAAAGTTATGTTCAATTGGAGTGTAGAGACGTTCAATAACATGTTGTACATGGATATCCATTTTTATTGATGATTATCTCAACCTTTTAGATTCCAATTTAGAATTAACATTACAAATGTTTACTGGCTACAATGGCAGAATAAACAATAATGGAATGAAAAACATATTATATCATAATTTGAAAATATTAATTAATGAGGACATAAATTATAGCTTAGACATGACTGTTGCTAACATTTTTTTTCTTTTACATGACTCCTAATTTACCACAAATTGATACGAATGACTCAGATCAACATAGCAAAGGAAACATTTTTTTTCTTTTATAATTAACTTCATCAGAATATTGCTGGACTCCTAAACAGATTTACTTACAATTCATCTTCAAGAATTATCTATGAGTCAAAGGAATATAGACGTAATATGCATAACTGAGCACTTTATCATGCTTGGGCACGAGCATATGCTAAATATACCTACCAGGCTACAAGCTCGCTGCTTGCTATGCAAGTCGTGAGAAGAAACGAGGAGGTGCCTGCATTTTAGTAAACAAATCGCTTGATTACACAGATCTTCCAAATGTATCGCGATATTCAATAACAGGTTTACTTGAATGTTGTGCTGTTAAACTCGTTAAGCAAAATTTGATAGTCATATGTGTTTATAGAACTCCAAAGTTGACTAACTTACATGTTTTTTATGATCATTTGGATGTGGTCTTAAAATTGTGTAATTCTAAACCCTATGAAATTTTTTTTTTATGCCGAGACTTATTTATTTATTTATTTAAAGGTACACCATTACAGGCATTACATACATAACATTTTATAGATAACAAAGAAAAAATTAAGGTGCTGGTATGTATGCCTGTTACAGGTATACGCAGCTTACACCATATGGTCAGAAACACAAAATTATTAACAATTTCAAAATATAAATATTAAATATTAATCTAAAGTTAAAAAAGTTAAAAACATAGTAAAAATAAAAACATACAAAATGAAAAACAGACAGAATAAAACATAGAAGCAAGATGTATATATTCGTAATTACCCTAAGTTGAGCAATTTGCGCACTCCCGTACCTCCGGGTCCGTGGCTTAGGCCCCCAGTGGTCGAGGCACCTGTGGCCGACGTCCTGATTCTATTAATTTATTTCAAAGCAGTTTTTGATCAAATGTACTGTCAGGCACAAACATGTTGTACGAAAATAATAAATGTATATTGATTGTAAGTATATGTATAATATTAAATCATAATTATATTAATAACAAAGTAATGCTTTTATATTGGTTGTATCTTTTGAAAAATGAATTTATTTATTTATCTCAATAAGAAATCTAGTAAAAAAATTGTATATAAATCGCAGTTTTTATCATCTATAAATAAGAAAATCATTTAACTTAATTATAATAATCGGATCTTAAATGTAATAAAATAAGATAGTGATTTTTTACATGTGAAATGTTTCAAAATTTTCCAAGCATAAAAATAATCAAGTGTAAAAACGTTTGTACATAATAAATATTCTTTTATTGGGGAAAAAGGTGTGTAAGGAAAGGGTTAAGTGTTAAGTGGCGACCTATTCTCTCTACTATTAGATAGATAACTTTTGTTTAACAAGGAAAAATACTTTATTATGGTAAAACACTTTTCTCATTTACAAGTACTAAGTGAAAAAGCACAAAAAAATATAAATATTAAATTTAACAAATCGGAGGCGTCGGCCACAGGTGCCTCGACCACTGGGGGCCTTAGCCACGGACCCATACCTCCGACACTGCCCCTCTAAACTTATTGAGTGAAACACCGTGTAAGTCAGTATCTGGATTTGTACAAAAACTATTATAGCTTCTACACATGCGGAGAACTGGAGCGTTGAGGCCTAGTTTGGTTTTGCGGAATGGAATATGGAGTAATTTTGTGATAGGATGTCTGGGAAGTTTTGACGGGACTGAATATTGGATAAATTCTACTAAATCACTGCACTTATTAAACCCGTTTGCTACTTTGTAAAAGAAAATTAGAACACGCATACGGCGACGGTCACGCAGTGTCTTTATTTTGAAAAAGTGTAGGTGCTGTACATACGGACAGCAATGACTAATTCCTCTAGATATAAAAGCCAGATGTTTAGTGAACGCTCTTTGAATTTTTTCAAGTCTTTGCGAATGAACAGCGTAGAGTGGGTTCCAAGCGACACTGGCGTATTCCAACCGACTTCGCACTAACATAACTATTTTGGTCTTTGGTTGTTGGAAGCCTCTTGTGTTGCGTTTAACAAAATCCAGCATCTGCGCAGACTTCTTTATGACGTCGTTGATGTGTGGCTTGAAGGTGAGCCCATCATCCACCAGAACCCCTAGATCCCGGATTTCTCCAACCTTTGACAACGAGGTGTCGCATAGTGGTAGTTGGGAATGATGACTTTTTTCTAGAGAAACGGATGTGAAAGCATTTTTGGGGGTTTAAGGTCATATTGTTGGTTTTGCACCAATTTTCGACGTTTAACAAACGTAAGTAATCACTTTGAATAAGCGTGATGTATTCAGGCCCAGTGATTTTTTTGTAAATTTTCAAATCATCTGCAAACAACAATGTTTGGCAGTGCCTGATATGATTTGTTATGTCATCAACGAATAATAGAAACAAAACTGGGCTAAGGTGGGAACCTTGCGGAACACCGGAGCGTTCATGAAATTCGTAAGAAACAGCCATTGACAGCAACGAACTGTGAACGATTTATAAGATAGGATGCAAACCATCTCAACAAAGATCCGTGGAACCACTGACCTCAAGTTTTGCTATCATGAGTGGATGACTTACCTTATTGAACGTGCTGCTGAAATCGATTTATATTGCGTCGACTTCGTGTCCGGAATCGAGCGCCTCAGATATGTCGGATAAATATCTGACTAAATAAGTCTCTGTGGAACGTCCAATTCAGAATCCATGTTGGCTATTGGAAAGCTTAGTGTCCAAGTAGTTGGTAATGATGGGACAAACGAGACACTCAAAAAGCTTTGAAACATGATAGGATGGAAATAGGCCTGTAGTTTATAATATTGCTGGAGTTGCCTTTTTTGTGCACCGGCACTATCCGTGCCTTCTTCCATTCTTCTGGAAATACTCCCGACTCTAAAGATCGATTAAATATTAGACACAGTGGCTCTGCAAATGCTGTCCCACATGATTGAACAAAAACTGTTGGAATACAATCGGGACCGGCACCCTTGGATGTATCAAGTTTCTTTATCTTCGCTAAAACTTCTTGAGGAGAATTTTTTATGTTACTAAGCACTCCGGATGATTCTTGGATGATTGTTTTGGTACAGCCATTTGGGTCGGTGAAAATTGAAGAAAAATGAGAAGCAAAAAGGTTTGCAATGTCATTACCACTATTAGCTACTGCATCGTCCATGTGCATTCTGGCTGGAATCACTGATTTACTGTTTCGTTTGTTTTAAATGTAACGCCTGAATAATTTGGGATTTTTGTTATTTCGCCCTCAATGTGTTGTTTATAGTCGCTATAGTTTTGGTTGATCATTTTATGACAACGGCTTCTTAGTAAATCGTAGGTCAACTTGTCTCGAGGATTATTGTATTTTCGAAATTTTCTACGGTTCTTCTTTTTCTTATAGTGCTTTTATGAGAGCTTTACTAAACCAGGAAGGATATTTTGAGTTTTTACAATTGTGTTGAGGTATATGCTTATCGAACAACTCTTTTAATTTCGTATAGAATACAGACACTAGATTATTAATATCATTGGAGCGAAAATTCTAGATCCCAGCCAATAGCTTGCAGGTCAGACATAATTTTTAGGGTTCCGTAACCAAATGGTAAAAACGGGACGCTATTACTAAGACTTCGCGATCCGTCTGTCTGTCTGTCTGTCCGTCTTTCTCCAGGCTGTATCTCATGAACCGTGATAGCTAGACAGTTGAAATTTTCACAGATGATGTATTTCTGTTGCCGCTATAACAAAAAATACTAAAAACAGTATAAAATTAATATTTAAGGGGGGCTCCCATACAACAAACGTGATATTTTTGCCGTTTTTTGCTCGATATTAATAACGGCAACAGGTAGACGCTTGAAATATTCACAGAATGTTTAGTTGTATATTTACTTCAAAAAATAATAATTAATAAATTAAAATAAAATAAATTAAGGGGGGCTCCCATACAACAAACGTGATTTTTATGCAGTGTTTTGCGATAATGGTACGGAACCCTTTGTGTGCGAGTCCAACTCGCACTTGGCCGGTTTTTACATAGTCACATTTGTAGAAGTTTGGGCGAATGTTTTTATTTGAACGCAAACATTTGATATTAACATGTGATATGGAAAATATTAAGGCAGGGTGTTTAGGATCAAGTCTAGTAAGAAGGTCGGAGGTATGGGTAACATAAAGATAGAAGAAGCGCATATTACATATAACTAAATCAAGTGTTCTTTTATCAATGTTGCAAAAGCAGTTAAATTGAAATAGTAGTTTATGAAACTGTTGCATAATAAGGGGTATTAAAACATGAGTGTGTGTTTAAAAACCGAGCCGTAGGCGAGGTTTTTAATAGTATTCACACGAATGTTTTAATACCTAGTTATGTGCAGTTTCATACACTACTTTATCTACACTCATACATTGGGATTGAACCTACTAAATACCTTTTTTGCATTTTCCATGCCATAAAGTCGTGATAGCATTTATCATATAATTTTCTCGACTTTGCTGGTAAAAAAATATGAGTAATTTCCTTCGCCGCATCTAAAATATCGGGCGAAGTCAAATATTCTTCACATTCACTGATATCAGACATTTTTAAGCAAGAATTCAAAAAACTCATGAAATTCAATACAACTAAACCTGCAAAATATGAATGGCGCCAAAACCCAGCACATCACCGCATTGCACATGCGCTAAGGTTTAGCACGCACTGCGATTTTTATTCGTGCGATTTTTTTTCGCCTATTCTGCGACCTATGGCATTGTATGAAGTTGCACGCATTGCGGTAAAAAATCGTGCAGAAATAATACCGCAAGAAATCCGTGTTTTGCCACAGAATCCACCGCACCGCGGCGCGAATTTATTTCGCGCGAATATTTTGAGCTCTATGAACATCTAGAAAGAGACAAAATTCGCGCGAATAAATATCGCAGTGCGTGCTAAGCCTGAAGCGGGCATTGTCATAGACAAGTAAAAATTGGAATCAAATCTTTTTAAATAGGTACTATAAAAATAGCATTACAAAAAATAATTGATGAAAACTTCTTGGATTTGTCCTGTATCGTAATAGAAAAAAAAATATATTATAGCATTATTTTGTTAGAGATAAAGTGTTATAATAAGATTCTATTTTTAAATTTCGGTATTGTGTTTATAAAGTATGTCAATATAAACTCGTTTTGAAGTTTATAATTCGAATATTACGATATGAGAGTAGATAAAAGACTGTTATTGGATAGAACATCAATAAACGTTTCCCCTAAAGTAATACTATAGTTCTTAGGACTAGTATAAGTTTGTCTATCTAACGGTGACCAATTAATGAATCCGAGAATAAAATCTCCGAGGATAAGAACTTCTTCAACGTTGTTTACAGTATTACTTACAGTATTTAGAAAAAATGATAAAGACTCTACTTTTACAGGAGGGGGTAAATATGTGACACAAGTGGCTATATTTTTTACAATGTTATTAAATTTTAATTCAAGAGTCACCCAGAGGTCTTCATTGTCACTTGCCCAATTGTGGACTCTGGCTGAAAGAACATCCCGAGAAATAGCTAGGAGAACACCGCCGCCATCTTTTTTAGCAGTATTATGGCATATTCTATCGCGACGGTAAACAGTATACCTAGAATCAAACAACTCGCTATTCAGGATGTTTGAATTCAGCCAATTCTCAGTAAAAGCTATTATTTTATAATCGTTCAGCAAAGTGTTTTGGTACAGTTCGTTTGTTTTCGTTCTTAAGCCTCTTACATTTTGATAGTAAATATCAAGCATTGTGGATATAATTCTAACCAGAAACATTGTCTGAGTAACGGTTAGAATGATAAAATAAACTAATGAGCTATTCTTTGGTTTTGAGTAAAACTAAGCTTTCCAGGTTGCGAATAAGAATCGCAGCGTGGGTAACGTCTTTACGCACAAACACTCGTCCATTTTGAACCCACACAAACTTATAGCCCAACTCCTTGGCTGACTGCCTTGTGGCAGCATGCAGCTGTTTGTTAGCTAGACACAAATGCTCCAACACGTACACTGGCGTTTGATCTCCTCCTATTTCTAAATGTTTAGAGTTAAGCTTTTCTTGGGGTTGTTTTTTTTATTGAAATTCGCGACTGCTGCTATCGAGCTGTCACGGAGATGGGGTGTTCGTAGTTTAACAACCATAGGACGAGGCCTATAGCTCTCAGCGTTTAATTTGGCAACTCGTGTAGCATGAAGGATATCGCCGTCTCCAAGTTGTTCTCCTACAGCTTTTGCTAGTTGAATAACGGTAGTGATAACATTTTCGGTCTTGTACTCCGGTATTCCATTGATTTCAATGTGGTTTACGCGTAGATTCTGCTCTACTAATGACAGTCTCATGGAGTGGTCTGCGGATGCTGTTAATAGACGTTCGTTCTCAGCCTGTAATTTTCTTATCATGGTGTCTTTTTCCTCGAGACAGGACTTGAGAGTTTCATATTCAGTGTTGTAAAAATTGATGGAGTCTTTAAAATCTGATATTTGATCTGTCATCTGTTTGAGCTGGTCTGTTACAAGGACTTTTATTTTATATATTCCCCTGAGGGACCCCGGCATTAATACCCAGTTGGTCAGACGAGCGGCCATCAATAACCACTCGAATGGACCGATCCCTCAGGAAGTCTGCAATCCAATCGCACATACCACTGGGCAGACCGAATGAAGGAAGCTTACCAATAAGGCTTTTATGCCAGATCCTATCAAAAGCCTTCAAGATGTCGAGGGAGACGGCAAGCGCTTACCCGTTCTTCTCGATGGCCTCACTCCAGATGTGAATGGCATACGCTAGAAGATCCCAAGTTGACCCATTTTGGCGGAAGCCATATTGGCGGTCACTGAGGATGTCGTTAGCTTCTAGGTGTGCCAGGAGCTTGGAGTTGATCACTCGTTCCATACTCTTGCAGAGGATGGACGTTATTGATATGGGTCTGTAGTTGGCCGGGTCAGCCCGAATGCCCTTCTTGGGCACAGGCTGAACGTTAGCTTGCTTCCAAGTATTCGGCACTTTTCCCGTCTCATACGAAAGGCGAAACAGGCGTGTCAGTATTGGAGACAGTTCAGGCGCATAGGTTCTGAGTACAATTGCCGGAATCCCGTCGGGGCCACTAGCTTTATTCACGTCAAAGTTGCGCAGCACCCTACGAACATCCTTTTGGTGGATGCGAATATCCGACATACTCGTCTCGCATCCATCAAGATTATAATAATATAACGATCAAATGATTTTAAGAATTATTAATATAATTTCATTTTACCTTATTTTATATGGTATAATGAAAATTTTATATAATGTACATTTGAAATAATATAAAATACAAATACAAAATCTGTTTAATGTAGTTTAGAAACGTCTACTTTTTAGGGTTCCAAAGCCAACAAGGAACCCTTATAGTTTCGCTCTGTCCGTCTGTCCGTCCGCAGCTTAGTTCAGAGAATCTAAGTACTAGAAAGCTTTAATTTGGCATGTATATACATATTAATAATTCCGATAAAGTGGTAACATAAAATCATGAAAGAAAATTATCAAGGATAACAAGGCTTTACAAGTTTACGAGTAATAGTCGACCAACTTATTAAATGTACTTGGAACAGTAAAAATTTTGTACAAATGCCATTGAAAAATTACTTAAATAAAGTTGATAGCTGTGTAAAACAGAGTAAATATAATGCTTACGAACCATGTTAAAATATACAAAAATAAAATCATAACATAATCCTTAATAATAATGATTTCTAAATTAATGTTTCAGCTCGAATAACGCATTGGAGTGGCCGGAGTCACTGGCAGTACCAGTCTGTAGTCCATACGTCGCATGCGCTCGGAGTCTATTTTGTGTTAGTGCAGAAGTATTTTCGAAGTTTTTTAATTAAAACGTAAAAGTAAAGTCAAATTAGATTCGATTTCCAAGCAAATTACTTATTTTCTTTTGTCGACATCCTTCTATAAACACAATATTCAACCCGACTTCATCACTAATTGAGTAGCGTAAAACTTTCCAGAATGAAATAGTGAATACCGCAGATTAGAGGATTCACCTATCAAAATATATTGAGTATATACCCTATGCATTTCTCAATTTTGGCATTGTTATCAATTAACTTTACATATTTTTAAATTATATCAATTTTATACGTCTTTCAATTTTACCAATGTTATTAATTTTGTACTTTTTATCATTTTTACTTTTTATTATTGTTTGTATTCAAATTTATCAATTTTTAACAAATTTTCCAAAAATTTTATACACTGATCGATTTTATCATTTTTGCTTTAATTATTGTCTTTTAATTTATTTTAGTCCAGTGAACTGCCCCCGCTTTAATGACGTAATACAATATTTATTTTATTTGTTCTCTTTTGTTAATGGGCACATTGAACTTTTATTTTTGTTGTGTTATATTTAAGAGTCGCACAATTTTATTTTAGTTGTTTTATTTTTACAAAACATTTCAGTATAGGTATTTCAAACTTGTGTTGATGTTTTCGAGCGTATGGCACTCGTGGGCTGCAGCTGAAAATCAGCGTCAGGTGGTTAACCCTGTATTACCATTTGGCTTTATGCTTAGCTGAGGCCCTTTCGGCATTAATAGTTTTAATTATTTATTTTGTTAAATTTTAAGGTGTTTTTGTTTTTAATGCCAATAAACATATTTTTCTTTCTTTCTTTCTTTCTTCTTTCACCTGTAATCTGCGGTATTAGAGGTGAATACATACGATTTTTTTCTAATTCCGAAAGAGAAATAAACAAGGAGCGTGCACGTAAGGATCTAGGAACGAACTATACCATTCCCCGTGGCTCTAACGCGCGCTCGTATCGGCTCCTTTCGCAATTGGTACTCAAATAGATAATATTTTTCTAACTTCAGTTGCGAAGTTGGATTTTATAACTCCTTCTTCAGTTACCAGTTAATCCTTATTTAGTTTAAGTCAAGAGTGAATAGATTACATCTAGCAAGCGTGCTTCACCGTAGACCACATCATCACTTACCATCAGGCGAGAAAGTGGTCAAACGCGAGAATATAGATTAAAAAAAACATCATCCTATGTGGGCCCGTTTTTAGCCTTTGTGAGCCGTTGAAACCGTTCTAATGTTCATGTAACAACAACAAAACTACCTACTACTTTATAGGAACCTGATTGACAGTTGATTTTATATTTTTAATCAAAATTTAAGTAAAATTCTAATTATTACTTAATTCGTAATAATTCAAATAGTGAAATTCACTAAAACGACTCAATAGCAATCCAAAAAAAGATTGCGGCGATACTCTACAACTTGATCCCTAGATACGGTTGAAGTGTGTAGTTCCTACTGTTATAAAACCTATGTTATATGATAAGATATTCTTCATTTAATTATATGACAGATTAGAGGATTCACCTATCCTTATTCAAATACAGCGCGAACAGTTTCGATACACTTCTGAATAAAAGAAATACTTTCTTTTTACTGAACTGTTTTTTTTTTACAAAATTAATGATTGATTGAAAAATGAGTTTTTATATTTAGTATGAATTCAAGTCACACTCACTTGCATACATTGTAAAATAGTTATGTGACCCATACTCTATTTCATACTATTATGTCAGTAAGTTAAAATAAAGAGTTACATAAAAAAAAGTTTTAATAAATTAGGGGTGATAATGATGAATTCATACGTCATTTTAAATATATTAACTTAAATTAGTGCTGACTTAACTTAAATAAGTTATATATTTATAATATTTAAGTTAAGTATTGAGAATGTTCATTATTTTTATTTTTCAGTCTATAATATCTTCACCTGTCCTCCACATCAACTGTAGTTTTGCATCAAGGTCTTTACACCGTAAAATAAGCCTAGCGCCGCACTTCCGATGAGAAAAATTCTGCAATTTGATAACCCATGATTACATATACAGAAAACAAAACACTTAATACTCTTCTCCAAAATTGAAGGACGATACTTACAACAACATTCTGTTTTTTTAATGCCACGACAATTTTTACTTTTTTCTTTAACTTTCAATTTATAGCTATAATATTACTAATATAATATTCATGTTTTATCGCAGCTCGCCATTAAACACTGCCGCGAGAATGCAACTCTTACAACGAATGCAAAGATAATTCATAAGAAGAATTTAAATAGACTTTTCAACAATGGTTATTATGATAATAATTTGCTTATAAATATTTTTTGTTAAGTATTCATAATATTTTAAATAGGTGAGGCATTTGTAATTTGAATCACTGTTGGAAACAATTGTAGCATTCCAACGCTGTAATCTGGCTACGACAGGCACATTGGAATTTGGTAAATATACAAATAAAATGTAAAATATATAAAATGTTTTGTGTTTTATACCAAATGCATCCCATTTTTTTGAACGTGTTGTACTCTGTAGAGTTCTTGCGACTGGCCATTGGTGGCATATTAATTTTTGTCTCATAACTATTATAAACTTCTCAACAAAAAAATCAGGCATTGAAATAAAAAAGAGGACTGATATCATTAAAAATACGCCAATAAATAGCTGGCAGTTTAGTCTACAACAAAAAATCCAATCCAATCCAAATCCAGTCCAAATATGAATTTAAATTTTTGAATTTTCATCCAATAAATGAGTGTGGAGATTGTTTTCAATGTTTCCCACATGTTTCCATTGGAATTTCTGCATTTAATAACATTTTATTTTGCAAAAAATTTAGTTTTTTAATAGTGATTGTTAACTAAGTTCTGTGAGATATTTTTTCTAACAAATATGGATATATCGCCCACGGAAGCCGCCCAAGTGGCGTTGCTGTATTCAGGGCATAGTCAGCGTGTTTTGGCTGCACGATTGCATCCTAGCCTCTCTGCTGTCAATAGAGTGCATCAGTTTTATCGGGAGACTAGTATGCTTACTCGTCATCTAGGATCAAGTAAATATCAAGTCACGTCTGAGCAAGATGACCAGTATATTGCGTCAGTTTCTCTAAGAAATTATCACTTTAACTCTATTCAACTGCAGCAGCGGCTCCGTGTATTGGCTGTGAGTGATTCTACCATTAGAAGAAAATTGGCGGAGCGTGGCCTGAAACCTTCATAAACCAGCTAATGGTCCAAAATTTACGGTAGACCACCAAAGAGCGCGCCTTAACTTTGCACGTGAGCACTTAAATTGGTCATAACTTCAATGGAGCAAAGTTCTCTTTTCCGACGAGAGTAAGACCGTGCTGTATGATAAAGACGGAAGAAAGAAGGTGTATCAAAGAGAGGGAGAGCATTTTGCATAGTGCTGCATTGTAGAAAGAGTACTACGGTGGCGGTTCTTGGACGATTTGGGGAGGCATAAGTGCCGATGGAAAAACCGAACTTGCTTTTGTATTTAAACCTCGCTTACCGTCATTAAATGGGTCACGTTACATCGAAGAGTATCTTAGTCTCATGTGGTACCCTACGCACATTTTATTGGCGAAGAGTTAATTTTTATGCAGGACAATGCCAGAGCTCATATGCAGGCAGGCATTGTAAATGAATACCTGAGCGAAGTCGGTATTACGGTTATGGGCTGGCCAGCAAGAAGCCCGGATATGAATCCCATAGAACGCCTATGGGCTGAGTTAAAGAGATGAGTCAGCGCGAGAGATCTGGCTCCGGAGACACTTGGCCAGCTTAAAATAGCTATACAAGAAGTGTGGGATAACACCCCACAACACAAGATTGTAACCTCATCCATTCCATGAGGAACAGCATAGAAACAGTCATTAGAGCCCGGGTAGGAAATACTAGATACTGAATAAACTTTTTTTGTTTGTTTTACTTCTTTTTTTTAATTTTGCAAATTCTTCTTATAGGTTAAAAACCCGTAGACCGAGACTGAACCGGGTAATTTGTAATCAGCACAAATTCTGATAGTACCGTTATTTTCTACCACTGGCATGATGGGTGTGGCCCAGTCCGATGATGCACAGGTGTGAGGATGCCATCCCGCACCAGCTGCACCAGTGCAAGCTCCACCGGCACGCACAGCGCGTACGCCAGCGGGCGCGCTCGCATGAACACCGGCCGCGCGTTGTCCTTCACATGAATGCTTACCGCACCAACAGTGAATCGACCCAGACCTTCCTCGAACACCTTCCAGTATCTGGAACTAAATACAGACATATTAAACTCCTTATATTGTACATTATTTACTGACACAACCTCACTTTTTAGACTGGGCAATAGTATTTTCAATTCAATCATCCACTGTCGACCTATTAATGTAGTTTTAAATACTTTAATGACATACAAATCTTATTTACTACAATTAATTCGATATTTGACTTCTGGCTTTATGACCCCAATTGGTTTTACCTTTCCCCTGTATAATATCTTAAAAAAATATTACCTGAGTTTATTTAAATGTCACCGTATAACTGTTTGTAAGTCTCATAATTGATACGCGATATGGCAATTCCAGTGTTGCATTCGATACTTAAGTCTCTGTTGTGCACTATAAATTTCAAAAATATAGATGAAACTTGTTTTACAGATAAATTATTAATTTCTATCACCCTTAACTCGTCACTTTGTTCAGCATCTGAGGTTATGTTTGAACTCCTTCTAAATGATGATGTGTTACCTCTAACGGACATACGTGGCGTACATGTCCTTGTTTGTTGCATACCCGACAAACATCGCGAGAATTTACACCACGCCGAGTTATGCTGACCTCCACAAGCGTTGCACTGTTGATCTTTCCGAGCACGTACCCTTGGTCCGGCCTTCGTCACCGCGTTCTCGCCATGATGCAGTTCGCGCCAACTCGTACGTCGCTGTCCGTTCTGCGTCCACGGGCGACTTTCACCACGCGCCCCCGCTGTTGATTGCTCCGGCTCGCCGTGGCCACCGTTTTGAACCGACGTTCCCACCGCCAAGCAGTCACTCATCGTGCTCGCCTTGTCCGTCGACTTCATGTTGCCCTCGACGACAGCGGCATTTCTCTCGGCCGCTTCCATACTAATGGACACACTAAAAGCTTTTGCATAGTCTAGCATTTCCTCAGCGAATAATCGTTGCCGAATTACTTCACTACTTAACCCGCCTACGTATTGATCCCGAATACTCTCTTCCAGCCACGTTCCAAAATTGGTCCCATTTTAATTGGTGAAGATTAGATGAAGAACTTCGGAGATAAACAACAGAACTCTTCAATAAATAACGGTATATCTCTCGGGATTGCTGCAATCGCATGTCTGTTTATTGTTTATGCCATTTCTTTTTTTTTGTTCTTTATTTATTTAAAGAGGGTTTTAATCTAAACAGATTATGCCACCCTCATCGTTACAAATCAACTTTATACACTAGAAAGAACTAAAATAAATTGCTCTTTTTCGCAAATTACCCCTGCGTTTAATCCCAATGTTAACGAGTCTGTACATCATCCTGGCTGCTTTCGATGTAGGAGCAGCAAGGATGCTGTTCATATTATTAAATACACACACACACACACACACATACACAAATCTCGTCTCTCCGGCTCTTTTCGGACACACTCCATCATGATGTGGTAAACATCTTCAACAAAGTTGCATTCTACACAGTTTGGAGAAGTCACTTTACGCATTAAAAAAGCGAATTTATTTAAGGTTCTTTTTTTTTTATTTTTTTTTATTTTTTTTTTGTCCGGAGCGAAGCCGGAGGGCTGTTTTATGATCGTTTGCTTGCCCAGTTTATACCATTTTATAACATAACATCACGCCAGTACGCTCGCATCGTGCCGGTACGCAGATGTATACAGTTCACCTTGGTACACTCTCATTTCACTGGTTATGTCCAGTTTCATGATATTCGGGTAATCTATTCTGGCATTAAAGGTATCCTACTTAAATAGGTACAATTAAAAAGTGAAATATAAAAAATAAACTTTTTACAAAATAATACTACCGACTTCCAGATATATATATATTTTTTTATTTTTATATTTATTTTTGGAAGTCGGTGTCCATAACGCAAAAAAATAATACCTACCAAAGACACCAACTCCCAAAAATAAAGTTATTTCTCACTTTGAGTTTTCTTATTTGGAAGTCGGTAGTTTTTTTTGTAAAAAAATATTTTTCACCTCAGCACCTCAAACAAGGAGGTTTTGCTGTTTAAAGATAGTCAGCAAAATTCGATAATGCTGCGAGCGTGAGACAAAGTAGCTTTTTAATATTTTTTTTTTTTTTAAATTCCGCGAACATTGCTGGGTCTACTCACAACATTCGAAAGATTTGAACTTTGTTCTGTCACTTTCACTTCGATTCGATAAAAGCGAGAGATAGAAACTAGTCGATTCAAAATTCGATTTTAAAATTCCATAAATAATAGGCCCAAAAATGAAACCAACAATAAAACGTTCGGATACACATCATAACTGTAAAATTTCAAATCATCTGTTAAGGTTTAATAGTTATTTGTGCAACAAGAGAGCAAAGTCGTTTTTTGCTGCGAGTGCTGATTTTGAATCCTGAGCAAGCGAAGGATTGAATTACGAGCGTAGCGAGTGATTCTTAAGTTTAAAGGATTCAAAGGCACGAGATGCAAAAAACTTTGCTCTCGTGTAACACATAACTTTTCACTTCAGCGGCAAGAACACTTTAGGAGATAAAATAATAAACAGGAATAGATTGAAATAACTATTTATTGTGAATCAAAATAATTAACATTGTAGGTAGAGGTACCAATTCAATAAAATTGAACATTTTAAAAGTTAAAAGTAAAATTACTGCAATTCTGCAAATTAAAAGTAACAGATTTATTTGGCAACGTTATAGTTGCATTGAGTTGAGTTTGATTATCTGGGGTTAAGGTTTCTGTTTCGGTAGCGGATTGAGAAGGAACAACGGTGAATGTTGGTAACTCTGATTGGTTTTCTGTATAAGTACACTGTGCGTCGTTGGAAGTGGATGGGCCACGCCAAAGGAACCGAAGTCGAATTCAGACTTATTGTTTCCACTATACGCTTACAGATTTTCGACTTATTTTCTATTGAGTTTTCAATATAGCCTTCTGCAACCGTATGGGACTTCCACCCGCCGTGAAGTTTTAAAGTGGTGAGATCGGCTCCAGAATCAGCCAAAAGCGTTGCCGAAGTTCTCCGAAAGCAGTGACCCGCCGCAGGCTTATTATGTATCTTTTGCAAGAGCAAAGCGATAGCAATTTTTGCGCAATAATTGCTCTTCAATACAAAAGTTTTAGTGTTGTTGGCGGTTTTTTTTTTTAATAAGTGCATTTGACAAACAGCGAGCGATTAGCAAACGATTGTGTAGGACTTACCATACCTACACTGCAGGTAATTTCGACTTTTACGACATAAAGCGTTTGATTTCTATCGTTTTGCTCTTGCAAAAGATACGTAATAAGCCTACCGTGTATAGCTGAGGCTCTTGCAGTTTTAAGAAAGTGGCAATTTCTCGCGGTATACCACCTATTTTATTTACTCCCATAGGCTGTCTTGAGCATTTATTATTATGGTATTGTATGAAAAATCGGTCGGTTTTTATATTGGCAGGACGTAAATTTTGGTATTTTTCTACAATAGTTACACATTCTTCGCGTATGACCAAAGACCTGTCAAGGTTCGTCTTCGAATTTTTCAATTTTGCTAACAGTAATTTATCTGAATGCTTTTCGATATTATTAACTGTTAGCTGTAATAGCTCGTTATTGCGACACGCTCCACTAATTCCTATGATCAGTACAACCTTTAATGAAAATATTACATAATTAATATGCATAATTTAACATTTACAGCATCTTTTACATATCGTAATTAATATTTTAACAGTATTGCTAAGCCAGACTAGGATTCATTGCGCCTCCAAAAATTAGAAGTATGCAGTAAGTACCTTTATACATAACAGTCTACACACAAATTTTAATAACTAACAACATAGATTCATATGTACCACTTACTTTAGCGGCAAGAAAATTGCAGTCCGGAGTTTCATTAAGAAATTTGAGGAGCCCATGATGGAGGTAGGAAACTTAATTCTGCATTAATAACTTTGTTTTAACTCTTCTGGTGTTAAAATACTATTCTCGTCGCTAGTTTCACTCATATTTTACGATTATTTTAATATTTTTTAACTTATTCAACTCGTTACGCCAGGCAATAAATTTAATGCCCGCTCTTTTATTTAAATTAAGGCGTGTTTGGAAATAGCACCCATGATATTTTACTATTCAAAATATGTTACGTAACATTATTGAAACTAGAAATAAATATTTACAGGTTAAATATCAGTTTTATTTGCAGTAAATACTTATTTTCGTTTAAATACAACAATAAGTTAAAAATTCAATAAATTACATTAAAAGAAATAATTATCTTTTTACAAAATTTCTACGAAAGTACGAAATTCCGAACGTGTTTCTCTTTGAGGTTGAATTCAAAATCGGAACTTCGAAAGGGCCGGTCTGTGTCTCTCTCTCTTTCTAATGGCGGGAAAGAGATAGAGTGTGAATATTTCTAATTGTATGATTAATCCAAGGCTTAATAAGATATTCGCGGCATACTGAAAAAAAATAATGTCACTTGGTCTCACTCAGTGAGCAAAATCGCATTTTGCTCACTGATTTCAGGCAGCAAAACCTACATGTTTGAGCCACTAAAGTGAAATAGTATAATAAGCAACTAGTGAATAAAGGACGGATTTAAAGCGAGGGCCATAGATGAATCACGAATTATGATGATTGAATCACTCGCTATGCTCGTGATTCAAGTGTTAGAATCCTGAGCGACGCGAGTGATTCAATTGTTAGAATCCTGAGCGACGCGAGTGATTCAAGTGTTAGAATCCTGAGTGACGCGAGTGATTCATGGCCGTCGATATAAATCCGTTTTATTCAAGAGTTAAGAAATAAAGATTTAAGCAAAAAGCACAAGGAATAATAATAAATAAATAAATAAATGGTTCATTACCTTTAAAATTTACAAAAAATGTGAAACGTTAGGGTTTCACATTTTTTTGTAAATTCCAGGCCCAAAAGCCGCCATATTCTAATTTTCCAATTTTAATGTAGCCAGTGACACTTGCAGGGTTAAGACGAATCGATTAAAGTAAGAACCATCAATATCGGCCAACGCGTTTGTTCTCTAGAACGCAACATAGGAACAAACATACATACATACATAGACTGATAAACACATTAAACGTAAAGTAGTAAGCGAACTAGAAAATAATAAAATACAGTAGATCCTTATTTAAAGGACCTAAGTGGATCGGTAAGTAAAGACATCTATTGCGACGAGCTCAAAACAAAAAGAAAGATCGAATGGCTAGTTTGATCAATTTTATCATTCAATGGATTCGAATTGAAGTTAAAATATTTAATTAACTTTTTTGTTCAAAATACGTGAAAAGATGTAAATAGATGAATTACCTTTATAGAAGGGTATTTTGATTATTACTAAACATACTTTAGCCAAACTCTGACGTTAAACGTTTTTTAGCGATTGTTTATTTCTTGATTGCTACTTATGCTGCCACCTATGATATTTTTTGAAGATTAATTATTATTATATTTTGAAGATTAATAGCGGCGTTTAAATTTTTATTGTTTTCTTCTTCTGTAACGCTAGCTACAAAGTTACACATTGGCTATTTAAAATAATAATAAATAAATATGAATGCATCCAGTGTTGTAGTCTGCTATTTAACACCGCAAGAATTGAAGCAGTATGTAAAAAATGCAGAATTAAGTTTCCTGCCTACAAAATCTCGCGAAAAATATCTAAAAGCTTAAGATATTTTTAAGCAATTAAATGTAACTGTTAATGCCATCGAAAAGCATTCGGTCAGGTCGTTTGTTATTCGCGAGGAACATGTAAATATTAATGAAAAATATAAGGCATTACGCCCTGCTAATACGAAAACTGATCGATTTTTGTTGCAGTATCATAATGATAAGTGTTCCAGACAGCCTATGAATGACAACGAAATAGGCGGGACGCCGCGAGACATAGCCACTTTTCTAAAATTACAGGAACCTCAGCTTTACAATGGACATTGCTTACGGCGAACTTCGACCACGCTTTTGGCTGATTCAGGAGCCGACCTCACTACATTAAAACGACATACTCAAGTCGTTATCACAACAATATCAATTCCAAACAAAACTGTTACTTTTAATTTGCAAAACTGCAATAATTTTACTTTTATTTTTTACAAATGGTAAATATTTTTATACATGTGGTTTAATTTTTCCCCTGTTGTAATTTTATCTTTAGGTAATATGTTCTCGCTGCTGAGGTGAAAAGTTGTACGAGTTACACGAGACCAAAGTTATTTGCATCTCGTGTCTTTGAATCCCTCACTGCATTCAGGATTCTAACATTTCACTTACTCGGGATTCAAAATCAACACTCGCAGCTAAAACCAACTTTGCTCTCTTGTTGCTTAAATAACTATTAAAAGTGTTCTAACAGTTCGTAAATTCAAACGTTGCTCAATAAATTTAAACTGAATGCAACTTTTTTCTTCCTTGATGGTCCAAATCAAATCAATTTGATAAAATATTACGAAGTGGCCCGTTCAACGATGTGACATCGATATTGTAATGTTTCCATTGTTTTCAGTGGCGATTTGAAATACACATTTCTTACATAAGTAATAAAATAACAACACGTATTATAAAATAACAAAATATATTCGCAGATGCTTTGTTTATTCATAAAATAACCTTTGTTCAAAATCCTATTTAACTACTTCTAATGTAAAATCTAAGCATTAAGTACAAGAAAGAGCCTCTGACTTTCAGTCGTGTATGAATTGCTTAGTGCAGTAAAAGAAGAATATTATTTTGTTCTAATAAGAGAATTCATGAAATAGTGTTCGTGATTCATACTGAAACAGAACAAGTCAAAGAAAATTTAACTTCTGATAGTGGGATTAAAATATTCTACGATGTTGATACATGTGTAAGTATTTGTCAAAAATGTTTGAGAACAATATCAGATACTGTTTATGTTTATTCTAATGTGGATATTTATTTTACAGAATTTTATTAAACGCTCTATTGATTACTCTCGGAATTATGAGTGCAGCCTATATCGTAGAAAAGTTCATACTTAAAAATTGTAACGGAAATAAAAACTAGTATTTCTCTCTTATTTTAAAATTTATGTTAAGAATAGTAAAAGTTAACAATGTTATATATTTATTATTACATGTCTATAAATATCAGTTAATCATCTCTACCTTCCAGTAAAAAAAATTTTTTTGAATGCTCACCATTGAAGCAATTGTTGTTAAATGTGTTCTATGAAGTTTTTGAGGAAGAAGATGGGGCAGAATCACTAATGGTTATTAGTTGTAATATTACGTTGAAATATTATTATCTTTTAATGGGCAAATATGGTTACGGCATACGGAACGACAGAGGTGAACGTCTAATACAATACGCACAAGCTGACAGTTATGAACACATATTTCAAGAAGACAAGTTCCATAAAATGGACATGGTTACCACCAGACCATAAAACAAAAAATGAAATTGACTTTATATTGAGTCCCAACCCAAAATCTGAAACAAATGTAGAAGTCCGGAACAAAATGAGCTTCCCGTCAGACCACAGGATGCTAAGATGCTCTTTAAAAACTCAAAAACCTAAAATGATCAGAAGAACATTTAAAACCACGCCTAGCAAATTGAAGTCTACACATGAGAAAAACAACTACATACAAAATCTAAAAAAGAACTTACCAATACTGCAAGAATTTCTAAAGGAAAATAAGACTGTACAATCCTTCAGCGATAAACTGGAAGAAGCAATCACAAAAAAGCCTTAAAATGGATGAAAACAATAATCAAAAAGTAAAAATCATTAGCGAACACACACAGAATTTATTCTGTAGAAGAACTGAACTTATGTTCACGAAAAACAAGTCCAAAGAAGTGCGCCAGTGGCACCCGCTGTCACCAAAGTTATTCATAGCTGTACTTGAAGATTTTTTCAAAAACATGGGTTGGGAAAATAATGGCATATGGATACTTAATATTTTCCCAATTCAAACTAACACACCTAAGGTTTGCAGGTGACATTGCTCTTTTTAGTGAATCCGCGACAAGATTAGAATCAATGCTACAAAAACTAAATTCTGAAAGCATTAAAATCGGCCTACACAAGAACGCATCCAAAACTAAAATTATGTCAAACATTCAAAAGAAAACAATTAAACTAGGAAAAACCAATGGACTATGTAAATGAATATGTGTACCTAGGTAAATTGGTATCCTTTGAGCAAATAGCAACGGAAACGTAATAGACAGAGGAATATCAACAACTTGGAAAAAAAACTGGGTCCAAAAAGAAATTCTAAAAGGGAACTATAGCCTTAATGTAAAAAAGACTATAATGGATTCATGCATTCTCCCAAGCTTAACTTACGCCAGCCAGACATGGGTCTTCACAGAAAAAGTAAAGAACAAAATTTTATCATGCCAACATGCAATGGAACGAAGTATACTGAAACTGAGAAAAATACAGAACACGAGAAACGAAGACATCCGCATGAAAACTAAATTAACTGTTGCATTTCATTTTAGTTTAAAACAGAAGTGGAAATGGGCAGGGCACCTGTCAAGATAAGAAGATAAGAGATGGACTTACCAAACAACTAAATGGCAGGGTCCAAAAGTCAAAAGGAAAGTGGGAAGACAGAAGAAAAGATAGGCGGATGACATAATGAACATAGCTGGATAAAGTTGGATGCATATGGCCAAAGACAAGGCAAGGTGGAAAAAAAAATGGAGGAGGCTTTTACTCATAGGGGGCCACATAACAATGAAACGGGAATGAAATTATTATAATTGCATGTATATTTGTAAAGTGTTAAGTGGAAAATAAAGCTATATTAATAATAATAATCGTTGTAATATTGTTGAAGGCAGCGGGCTTTTTGTTTGTCTTGTTTTTAGCTATAGAAGGCGTTTTTTCTGTTCTGTGGTTTTCAGTATCAGTTTATTTATATCTGTGTTACTAACATAATTGTAAGTTTTATTAACCATATTTTGAGTCATGAATACTCGAATAAAGAGAAATTCTATTCTATTCTATTAAAGTTTACTTGATTTTAATTTAAATTAAATCCTTAACACAAAAGAAAAGAACAATAACATACATAAAATAACACCTGTACAACGTCCCAAAAATATTTCGCATAGAAATAAAACAAGGGTGTCCCGAGTAAGACAATTTAGTACCTAAAGTATAGCGGAGGTCACGCAATACAGAAAAACTCTTAACACCGCGATCTACAAAAGTGATCGTCACGGAACAACGCCATCTGTTATTCAATAACGGTACTAAGCTTATGACAAATGTTGACTTTCGTTTATGATTTGTATCATCATCAACATCATCATTTCAGCCGAAAGACGTCCACAGCTCGAGCCGCCGCCCCGAAAGATATCAGAAGGCCTCTTGCCTGGAGCTCAGAAATATTCATATCAGTGCTAACGAATCCAAAGATGAACTAACAAAAATTATTATCAATACCGGCAAGGCTCTGAAGTTGCACATCAATAAAACTGATATAAAGGATATTTACAGGTTAAAAACTAAATCGGAATCGAGTAAACCTATATTAATCAATTTTGCAACAGTTATTATGAAAGAAGATCTACTAAACTCAGTGAAGAACTATAACAAAACTAATAGTCATAATAGACTTTCAACTGCCAAGCTGAAACTGAAAGGCCCAGACAACAACTTTCACATAAGTGGCAAAAAACACTTATACTTACTCGCATTCATAACTACTACACATATACACCAAAAATCCTTAAATAGTTAACTAATAATTTATCTAATATCACTCTAACACATACACAAGCACTGGGGGGCTCTCACTGACACATTCAAACATTCATGGCGCTTTCATCAGTCAGGTTCATTCATCGGGATTGTCATGTAAATTAAACTGTGATTTAGTACCAAGCCAAGCGTAGTCCAAGCGTATCAAACTTGCCATTTGATCTTGAACCCTACTCCAACTTTCAACTCGCAATATGGATAAAGAAAACAAGAGTATTACAGAGGATTTAGAGCAACTTTCGGTTACTAATGCACAGTTATGTTCCCCAGAACAATGCCATACATATTTAGGCAGTGGACCAAATGAACTAAAATTCTTTCACCTGAATATAAGAAGCCTTGGCAATTCCTAAAATTTTCATAATCTTCCAATATTACTAAACCGAATTAAAGTCGAATTTGACGTAATCGTGCTATCTGAGTGCTGGCTGAGCAAATATAGTGATAGATACATAGTGCTTTATACTACACCTACGAGGAAAATAAAAAACTAAATCTTTACTAATTGAAATTTATATTGAAATTGTTGCAGTTAGTGAAGCTTAATGTAACACTTTTTCCATTAATGTTTGTTTGAGATGTTTGCGACAATGTAGGAGGAATAACTGGCTGTGCTGTTGGCACTGCGCTCGTAGAAGGCTGTGGTGCCAAAGGGGCAACTGGCTGCTGAGGGACATCTGGCATCGCCGCGCTCGTTGATGGTTGAGGAGATGAGTCTTGATGCACATTAATCGATCCCGATATTTGGTTATTTATTCGTGTTTTGTTTTCTACGGAATTCTCTATGTAGCTTTCTGCAACAGCGGACGATTTCCAACCACCGTGACCCCATTTACTCCTAAAATCAAAATAACCTGTAAACAAAAATATCAAACATAAAAACCTAGTAGATTTCTACTCATAAATAGGTACGTAATAAATCATAAACCAGTGCATTTTGTTCATAAACTTACCTTCATCAACAAATATTTGTCATCTGGAGCATTCTGCAAAAAGGAATAAACATCCTTTGTAGTAAGCACTTTTGATTTCTTACTACGGAATCCCTCCGACTTTCTTTTCAGAAATGCTGTAAGTTTTTTGTATTCTTGAATATTAATGTCGTTTCTTGTCAATATAGTACTTTTCAACATTGAGTACATAGACCATAACGTACTTGGTTTGTATTTTTGGGCTTTTTCACTGAAATAAGCTAGCAAAACAGTTTCAGAAAAAGATGCCGCATTTTTTTCACTTTTCCATTGCAAAAAATCGTCATAAGTTTTATTATATTTTTTAATTGATTTCTGTGGTAAAAGGTTATCAATCAGTATTTTTGCTGTTTCCTTCAACTGCGGCGGAGTTAAAAAATCTTCATCATCACTATCACTACTTATCATTTTGATAGTTTTATTTTACTTTTCTACGAAAACTGAATCCTCAAACAACACACAAATTGAAAATGGCGCCAATGGCGTCTGCAATTTTTACATGTTCTTTTTTCAAATTGTTTGACACCATCCAACACACAGCTAGTGGCCAGTGTCATTTTGCGAACTTGGAGATAAAAACTCACTGTAAAAACTTTTTGGCTTTTGATATTTAGGTTACCAGCGCATAGTCTTACCCAAAATTAAAAAAGAAAAACCACGTAAGAAATGGATTTTCATACACTTTTCTCTCCCGCTCAGATGCGTTTTCTCGCCGCATATTTGTTCGATCTGCAATGATGTACTTTCTACCGTAAATTTGATAAAGTATCAAGGTACTTTCCGAGCAGGTGTAGTATAAAATATTATTAAACCGTGGATTAATCCAGGGAGGGCTTTTGAAATGTATACGAAATCGTGACAACCTCTATTGTAAAACAAAACGTGATCCCGATAATTACATTCTTAAAATTATATATTATATAATTATAGAAATTTATATACCCGTTATAGAAATTTTTGCAATAATATACTGAGAAAACTTAAACGTCAGTATGAGAGATCTGAATTCCTAAAACACCGAAAGAATCCAAAAGCTATCTGGAATCTTATTAAAACCATATCTAACTTAAAGAGTGATAAGATCTCCCCCAATAAACTTGTGTCTCTTCATTCAGATCCCAGTCTTTCACTCAATCACGTCAATAGCTTCTTCGCAAATGTGGGAGAGACTGGCATCCAAAATTACAAGTGTTCCTTAACTCAAATTCTGATATTGGTACTGGGTCACCACATGACTCAATGGCCATATTTGGGACAGATAAGGAAGAGATCGAAAGAATTATCCTGGGTTTGAAACTTAATACCGCAATAGGCTGGGACAGTGTATCTTCTACCCTAATTAGGGCTGCTAGAAATACTCTTATTCCTATTATCGCCCATGTCTTCAACCTTGTTTTCGAGACCGGGGTCTTTCCCACTGTGTTCAAGAGGGCTGTTGTACGTGTACACCCTATTTATAAAAGTGGGGACAGGGCCAGTGTCAATAACTATAGGCCTATCTCGGTGCTCACTATGCTTTCTAATATACCTCTCGAAGGCTTTTGACACTGTTTATGTGCCTCTTTTGCTCGCGGTATTATTTCGGATTGGGTTAAAGGGGTTGCCACTGGATATTTTCAAGAGCTACCTTAGTAACCGCTCTCAGGTTTTGAAATTGGTAACCAAACAAGTAAAGAACAGTTTCTCACCTACGGAGTTCCTCAGGGCAGTGTCCTGGGGCCTACCCTCTTCCTTATTTATATAAACAGACTCTGTAGACAGTCCCTAACAAATTGCAAAATCATAACATACGCGGATGACACAGTTTTACTAGTTCATGGAAGTGACTAGGCGGATGTGCGCTTTCATGCAGAATCGGCTTTACGGGAAGTTATAAATTGGTTAAATAATAACTTGCTCACCCTGAATTTAGAAAAAAAACAATTCATAACGTTTGCACCACAGGTTACTGCTCACAAATACAACTGCAACCTGCTGTGCTACAATTATGCGAACTAATGCAATTAAATATTTGCGGGTTATTATAGATAGCACTATGACCTGGAGTGAGCAGATTGAGTTATTGGTGTCACGTGTCAGAAAATTTACATTTGTTTTTAAAAACCTCGGCAGATTTTCACACGTTAAAAACTGTGTATTTTGCACTAACACATTCTGTGGTTACTTATTGCATTACCGCGTGGGGATGCTCTGGTTAATGCCTTCTTCTTCGTCTGGAAAGAACACAAAGAGCTGACAAGCATGACTAATAAGCATATTATTACGTAAGCATGGTGACATTACAGTCTCGCGCGAAACAAATTGACTTAAAAATTGAAGAGAAAGAGTTTTTTTTTTTTTATCTATTATAGGCCCGCGCTTGACCACTATCTCACCTGATGGTAAGCGATGATGTGGTCTACGATGGAGCACGCTTGCCTAGTAGTAACCTATTCACTCTTGACTTAAAGACCCCTAGACTGTAGCTATCGGGAAACACAGACTCCGGCAGAGAATTCCACTCCTTAGCTGTACGCATAATAAAAGCATTCTCAAAACGTTTAGTGCGTATGGGTGGGATGTCCACCATGTACCGATGGCGCATCGCCGTGCGTCTGGTAGTCCGATGATGAAACGGGCTGGGCGGAATTAGATCATGCAATTCCATCGCACACTCCCCGAAATGTAATCGATAAAAAACCGACAAGCTGGCAACTCGGCGACGATGTTCAAGACTCTGGAGCTTTGACTTAACCAATGCCTCATCGCCGATGAGCCTCCTGGCCCGCTATTCGATCGACTCTAGTGCATCAAGCTGGTATTTGGCAGATCCGTCCCAGAGATGAGAACAGTACTCCATGCATGATCGAACTTGTATCTTCTAGTATTGAGTGTGAAAAAGAAGTTGTTTCTGCCAAGAGATTAAAAAGACAATTGGATAGCGGAGTTTGGACACAAAGCGAGACTATTCGCATTGGTTTTAAAAGTTCTACCTTACCCCCGTATTTGCTAATATACGGGTGTAGATTTAAGGTAGAACCATACACTTTTCCCGTTAGTCGATGTTCGGGATGTTGGAGGTTTGGACATCTGATTAAGGCCTGTCCAACTAAGAAGCTATTGTGTCCAAAATGAGGAGGAAACCACGGCAATTATGAAACCGACAGCTTTAAGTGCATAAATTGTAAAGGCCCACTCATATCTATGAAATAAACCTTGCCTTGTTTTAAAAAAGAAAAAGCTATCCGAGAAACCATGCGCGAGGAAAATTGCACCTATAGAAGAGCTTTGATGATATACTTAAACAAAAATAATCATCAACAGGACAATGATAGAACTAACATAGAATATAATATTTCTTTCTTTCTTTTCTTTTTTTTTTTAAAAAAAACGTTGCCCCACACTAGGAATTTCTTCCTGTATCGTGGGTGCGTTTACAAACATATAAACTCACATACACAAACACCCAGAGCCGGAACAACTATCTGTAGGTCATACAAATATTTATTCCGTGCGGGAATCGAACCCGCGACTCGTAGCGCAGCAGTCAATCGCTCAACCGCTGCGCCAACCGTGCGCCCAATTAAAATATTATATCTCCAATGCACCAAGGTCCACTTTCGGTCAACAAAGAAAAGCCATACAGAGATGTGTTGTTGTCACAAGTTCAAAATCACACAGAGAAAATGGATACAATACCCAAAAACTCTGAGAATGGTGAAACGAGTCGAGATATGTCTATATGTCTATGGAGGAGCCTACAAACTATCAATATGCTTCAAAACCTACGAAATTATCTAATATTAGAGACAAGAGACGATATAAACAGAACGAGATCTATGAGGAAGAGCAATCTTCAAATAAAAGTGAAAGTACGGAAAGCCAAGAGAAGCATACATATAGAAATATATTTTATTTGAAAAAGTTAATGGATAAACTAAAAGAAATCTACTTTTCCAGGTCAGGTATTGCTGCTAAAATTAAGTCAGTGGTCAGTGTTATGCTTGAAGAAATTATTCGATTTGTAATAGGTTTTGTAAGAGACGGTGATTTGATAAAGAAAGTTTTCTCGTTTTTTAATAATGGCCTCTAGCAAACCACGCAAATTTGCTCTTAATATACTGCAATGGAACTCGCAAAGTATTAGACCTAAAATCACTGAGTTTGAGTCACTTTTATTTAAAGAACATATACACAAAGCTATCATCTGTGAGACATGGTTAGAACAAAATAGTGTTTTAAATTTATCCCAATATAATATCTATAGAAAATACCGAGCTGATGGATATTGTGGACCCTCATCTCTCTAAAATTGTAGCACAAAGAAGACCCGACGCCGGCGAACTTGGCTGTGCTGGAAAATATAACTTTAAAAGCTAAACAGGAAACTCGAAAAGCCAAGACAAATTGTTGGCAAGAGATCTGCACTTCGATTGATGGCACTGTAACATCATCGGAGATGTGATGTAAGATGAAATGGATTTGGGGATATAGACAAGCTTGTAACTATGTTTCTATTGATAATAAAAGTGAGCTTTTGCATAGTCTAGCCCCTGATTCAACTCTTTCGCCTAAACCCCTGTTTAATTCAAATAATGTGACATTAGAATCAGATTTTACTTTACAGGAATTGGAAGCTTCTATTAAAAAAAAAGATACAGCTCCTGGAGAGAGATAATATCACATATTCTATGATATTTAACCTTCCTAAAGTTGCAAAAAAAAATACTTTATATATATAACATCATTTTTGTGTCTGGATGTATCCCTAATGAATGGCGTAATATTAAAATAATTGCTTTACCCAAAATTGGGAGTAATTCCAAATTAAGACCAATTTCATTAATATCCTGCCCTTGTAAAATATTTCACTTAATGCTGACTAAAAGAATAGAGTGGTTTATCGAACACTATAGCGTATTATCTCCTAGCACAACCGGGTTTAGGAGGGGTCGATCATGTTTGGATTCTCTTGCGCAGTTGTTCACTAATATACAGTTGGGTTTTACTAAAAACACACTCACCTTAGCATGTTTCTTAACACTGAGAACGCATACAACAACGTCTTAATTGAAAGTGTAGTTAAAACGTTAGACAAGCTAAAAGTAGGCAGTCGAATATGTAACTATTTATGGGAATTCCTTAAAGAAAGACATTTAATTGTTAAAGATGACATGGATGAGAAAAATTATATGATTAGGTGGACCAATAGAGGTTTGGCACAGGGAGATCCAATCTAGCCACTATTAATTAATATTGTAACACTTGAAATTTGTAACACAATTAATAATTCTAATATGGTCAAATTGTGTCAATACGCCGATGACTTCGTTATCTTTATTAGCTCGGCAAAAATAAATGATAGTTGATATGTGTATAATGTAGGTTCAGAATTATCAACGTCTAAATCACAAGTCTGCCTATTCAGTAGAGGATATAGAAGGCAACATGTTCAGTTATATATAAATGAAGTGCCTTTAGTAGTAAGTGACAGTATCAAATATCTAGGTGTTTGGCTAGACACTTCACTTAGATGGGGCAAACACATTAATTAACTTAATGAATGAAGTATAAAAATGTTAAATATTATGAAAGTGTTAGCTAGTTCTAACTGGGGAATGCATCCACTACAAATGAGACTTTTATATATATCTTTAATTAGAAGTCGATTGGACTATGACTGCATATTCTATGATAGTAGTATTAAATCACGATTATATAAATTAGACAAAGTGCAAAATAAGGTTATGAGAATTGTTGATGGTGTCATCAAAACTACCCCTTTTCATGTGATGGAAAGCGAGTTGTGCTTACCCCCATTACATATAAGACGTAAATATTTAGCATTTAAGTTCTGCCTTAAGGTTAAATCGTGGACCAATTGTGTGACGAGTAAATTTTTGTCTGATCTTGGAGCTCTTACTACCCACAGATATTAGACAAATAAAAAAATACCTGTGCTAATAGCAACTTATAATATTATCAAGGAAGAAAAAATGTACTCGATCAACCGATTAGATATGTTTAAATTAAATACTTGGTGTAGCAATATTGCAATTAAAAATGTAATTAAAATTCATTTACATAGTGTTAATAGGCCCAAATGTTCATACGAAAGTAATTGTTTGAGAAATGACGTCTTGCAAGAACTAAACTGTACATATAATGGGTGGTACAAACTGTTTACTGATAGTTCTATTGGAGCGGCTTTCTTTGATCCCGTTACCAAAACAGGTGGATGTTTCAGTATTGTTTCTAAAGTTTCTATCATGACAGCAGTTATCTATCTCCTAAGCGTTGTCCTACATTGCCACATTACAACACACTAATATAGTCATATTCACGGATAGCAAGAGCGAGCTCCAGCATTTGGCACAGGGACACAGAGGTGTATCGATAGCCTTCGCTGTTTTGAGTAAAATACAATCATCTATTTTAAATAATGTTAATTTAGTCTTGCAATGGATCCCGTCACATATTGGTCTACAGGGAAACGGGGAGGCTGACAGATTGGCTAAGATAGCGTCAGGTTAGAGGTTTATATTTTACCAGTTCATTCGGAAATTTTATCCAAATTCAGAACCTGTTGTAATGAAGAGGTAAGTAAGATAAAGGGATATGGTATAGAACAATCCAATGTGAGCCCTCTTGAGCCCCATGGTTTAGTAGTTTCAAAATTAGTCGAAAGATGTTGGTAACTTCTTTCTGGATTCGTTCCGGACATATGCCATTAAGAGCCTTTGCATTTCTAATGAGAATGGTGGATTCTCCGAATTGCTTAGTTTGTGATAGTAAAATAGGAGATGTCCATCATCTTTTGTTGGAATGTGTCAGGAATGAGTCTGAAAAAAGTACGTTAATTAGTCAATTGAATATAAATAAGCTAGACTTAGGTATATTTAATGTTATTTTAACCAAACCAATGTCGCCAGAAGCTATATTAGTTTATTCATTAGCAACTTTGTAATTATTGTGATTTCTTTGGGTAAGGTTACGATGGAACTGGAGTAACATTATGTTAAAAGTTCCTTAAATAAACAAACTAAAAAAAAAATGTTGGCATTAAATATGATCCTAATCTTAATACTCAAAAACGCAGAGTTAACAGAATATGTCAGACAGAGAGCGTAAATCTAGTTATCGCTAGAAGACACTATAACTTTTTGAGACCTGTTATCTACAACAAAATTTATGACAAATTAAATATCTATCCGCTCTCTTTACGAGAGCGCAAACTGAAAATTTAAAAATGGCTCCAAAACCTGACTTATGAGGAAACAGAGTGCCTCATACAAACTTAAATTGTATTATTAGCACATCCTTCACATACACATACACGCAACCTTCCTACACACACACTCACAGTCGCACGCACCTCCATACCTTACCTCACACACACACCCACTTATACTGCTACAATCTATTATGAATATATCTATGTTTAGTTTTATTGTTATTAAATGGTAATGATAAATGATTTTATTTCTGTAAGTTGGTTTGTACAAACACTTTTACATGTCGATCATATTTTTTAAAACTAGATGAGGTCGGCTTTTCCTGTCTGACTACTCTGAGAAGAAAGGCCGAAACAAACTCAGAGGTCACAGTTTCTTTTAAAGTCCAGACAAAATCTTGGTTAGATCATGTGAAGACCGTGTAGATTGGTGTCTGAAATGGTCTTTTGAGGAAAAAACCAGCCAGATTGAGTGGACCTGTCCAGTCAGTGCACGCATTTGTCAATAACCGTGCAGCTCAACTCAGAATTTAAGGAGCTCAACGAATTGACGAACAATACCAAAGAAAGGACATTAGGGTAGGCCGCATAAATACTCAAACTGCCAGACCATGATTAAAAAAAGAATGATCCACATAGTCTTCACAATCACAATAATTAAAATAAAAAATTGTAATACTTTAAAAAGTAAATATTCTTGTCATTGCAAGAAAAATAAAAAAAATAAAAATTAAAAATTCACGGTGCATAATAAAAAAAAACTAAATTTATTGGAGCATCTCAATCCCAAGCCTTTTTGTCCTCAACGTAATCTTTAATGTTATAAAACGCTTTCTGGCACAACTTAAGTTTAATTAATGATTTGAATTTATTAACACTTAGACCTTGTACGTGGCTTGAAAGCTTATTATAAAAGCGTACACATTGACATCTAAACGAGCCACCTATTTTCTTGAGCTTTGTTGTACGTACTACAAATTTGTGTTTGTTCCTAGTATTTATGTTATGGATATCACTGTATTTTTTAAACAATTTTATATTAACAAACCTTCCCATTATCTCGCACAGTTGCAACCAGCCATACAACAATCCCTAGAATACCATATACAAAAAACAGGTGGTGTCAAAAAAGCACTAAAGGAACTAAGGGAGGCAGCAAAAGAGTGGATACCAAAACTTAAAAGGAGGTCAAAGATCACTACACATAGGAAGAGCATCAGTGAATTAGCAACAGACTTCTACCGTCAACTATACGCAAAACATACACCAAACATAGCAAGAAAAAGACATGCCGAATCAATATTTGAAACCACTCTAGAAACCGTACCTTTAATTTTACCAGAGGAGGTAGAGAAAGCAATTAGGAGTCAAAATCGCCTGGACCAGACAGAATCACAAATGAGCTGCTGCAGGGATCAATAGAAGAACTGATACCCATTCTAACTCAAATATTTAACGAGATTCTGAGGAGCGATATTCCTGAAAGATGGGCTAAATCCCACATCATCTTAATACACAAAAAAGGCGATAAAGAGGATATTGAAAATTATAGACCAATTAGCCTAACGTCAAATGTGTACAAGATATTTGCAAAGGTCATACTGGATAGAATGAGCCCAATGTTGGATGAACAACAGCCAGTTGAACAGGCAGGTTTCAGAAAAGGGTATTCGACTATTGACCATATCCATACAGTCAAACAGGTCATTGAAAAATATAAATAATATAATAAAAAGATATATATTGCCTTCATTGACTACGCTAAGGCTTTCGATAGTTTAAGTCACGAATACATATGGGCAACTCTAAAGCAACAAGGAATTCCAGCAGCATACATTAACATCATTCGAACCATTTATGCCAACAGCAAGGCTAGAATTCAATTGGAATCTCTGGGAAACGAATTCCACATAGAAAGAGGTGTACGGCAAGGTGACCCACTATCTCCAAAATTGTTTTCTGCCGTTCTGGAAAACATATTTCGCAACTTGAACTGGGAAAAGTTTGGTCTGAACATAAATGGTTTGAAAATTAACCACCTCAGATTTGCCGACGACTTAGTGTTATTCGAAGAAAGCCCAGAAAACTTGCAAATGATGATAAAAAGTCTGAGCGAGGAAAGCGAGAAAATTGGGAGAAAATGAATTACAGCAAGACAAAACTAATGACTAACTCGTTAAGAGTAGACATAAAAATAAAAGAAGAAGCTTTGGCTTATGTAGAGGACTACATATACCTTGGTCAAGTCATATCTACCAAAGACCAAATTAGCCAGGAAATAAATATGAGGATTGCAATTGGTTGGAAAAAATACTGGTCTCTCAAGGAGATAATGAAGTCTAAAGACCTAAGCATGACTTTGAAAAGAAAGACGTTCAATTCATGTATACTCCCATGTTTAACATATGGGTGTGAGACATGGGCACTCACCAAATCGCTCAGAGAAAAGCTTGCCCAGTGTCAAAGAGCAATGGAGAGAAGTATGGTAGGCTCAAAGAGACAGGATAGAATAAGAAACACAGATCTCCGGGCCAAAACAAAGCTGACCGACATTCTAACAAGAATAGACCAACAAAAGTGGAGGTGGACAGGCCACATGATGCGAGACACTAAAGGCAAGTGGAGTAAGGTAGTGACAGAGTGGTATCCAAGGGACGGCAAAAGAAATCGGGGAAGACAGCTTACCCGATGGGAGGAGGAAATAAAGCTGACAGCAGGTCCAAACTGGAAGAGGGTACCCCAAGACAGACGACAATGGAAACTGTTAGAGGAGGCCTATGCCATGAGGCACACCGAAATGAAACTGTTGTTCCTCGCTCAGACTTTTTATCATCATTTGCAAGTTTTCTGGGCTTTCTTCGAATAACACTAAGTCGTCGGCAAATCTGAGGTGGTTAATTTTCAACACACCTCTTTCTATGTGGAATTCGTTTCCCAGAGATTCCAATTGAATTCTAGCCTTGCTGTTGGCATAAATGGTTCGAATGATGTTAATGTATGCTGCTGGAATTCCTTGTTGCTTTAGAGTTGCCCATATGTATTCGTGACTTAAACTATCGAAAGCCTTAGCGTAGTCAATGAAGGCAATATATATCTTTTTATTATATTCTTTATATTTTTCAATGACCTGTTTGACTGTATGGATATGGTCAATAGTCGAATACCCTTTTCTGAAACCTGCCTGTTCAACCGGCTGTTGTTCATCCAACATTGGGCTCATTCTATCCAGTATGACCTTTGCAAATATCTTGTACACATTTGACGTTAGGCTAATTGGTCTATAATTTTCAATATCATCTTTATCGCCTTTTTTGTGTATTAAGATGATGTGAGATTTAGCCCATCTTTCAGGAATATCGCTCCTCAGAATCTCATTAAATATTTGAGTTAGAATGGGTATCAGTTCTTCTATTGATCCCTGCAGCAGCTCATTTGTGATTCTGTCTGGTCCAGGAGATTTTCCCACTTTTTGACTCCTAATTGCTTTCTCTACCTCCTCTGGTAAAATTAAAGGTACGGTTTCTAGAGTGGTTTCAAATATTGATTCGGTATGTCTTTTTCTTGCTATGTTTGGTGTATGTTTTGCGTATAGTTGACGGTAGAAGTCTGTTGCTAATTCACTGATGCTCTTCCTATGTGTAGTGATCTTTGACCTCCTTTTAAGTTTTGGTATCCACTCTTTTCCTGCCTCCCGTAGCTCCTTTAGTACTTTTTTGACACCACCTGTTTTTTGTATATAGTATTCTAGGGTTTTTAGTCTTTTGATTTTACGGTCCCTTCTGATGCTAACTTTTGGGTTATTGGACGACTCGCCCGAATTTAACTCGCCCGAATCGGGCGAATTGTCCACTATTAAAAACATTCATTTTTCTGTGTCGATTCGCCCGAAGTTATTTTATCGGTGGGCGAATCGACCACTCCAATATTATTTAGTGGACGACTCGCCCGAATTTTATTTTAGAGAACAAACAATATAAAAGTACAGTCGTGCTCACCCGTATCGGTGCCTGTTTATCATATCTAACGTTCAAATCTCAACGTACTCTCGTACTCTTTTTACCGCTCATGATTCTTTTGATTCATTGGCGACAAAACACTAAGAGGGAGACAGCAATATTCGCTACTAAAAAAACCGGCCAAGTGCGAGTCGGACTCGCACACGAAGGGTTCCGTACCATTATCGCAAAACACTGCATAAAAATCACGTTTGTTGTATGGGAGCCCCCCTTAATTTATTTTATTTTAATTTATTCATTAATTTTTTTTGAAGTAAATATACAACTAAACATTCTGTGAATATTTCAAGCGTCTACCTGTTGCCGTTATTAATATCGAGCAAAAACGGCAAAAATATCACGTTTGTTGTATGGGAGCCCCCCTTTAATATTTACTTTATACTGTTTTTAGTATTTGTTGTTATAGCGGCAACAGAAATACATCATCTGTGAAAATTTCAACTGTCTAGCTATCACGGTTCATGAGATACAGCCTGGAGACAGACGGACAGACAGACAGACAGACAGACAGACAGACGGATCGCGAAGTCTTAGTAATAGGGTCCCGTTTTTACCCTTTGGGTACGGAACCCTAAAAAATAAAGAGAAAGTTCTATACGCTATCAGGTCATTTCGGTACCAGGAGATTATAATCATGAGGAAGCTAGGCTGGAATCATGAGCAGTAAAAAGAGTACCGGGCGATTTTCGATTCTGAAGCCCTAGTATTCCGTTAGTCTCTACCGCTAATGATTCTAGCTCTGCAAATACTTCTTCATGATTCTGGCCTCCTGGTAGTTTGAATTGATTTTCTAGTTTCTAGTACAATATCTATAAACTTCGATTAATTCTTCATATTATTACCGATACGGGTGAGCACGACTGTACTTTTATATTGTTTGTTCTCTAAAATAAAATTCGGGCGAGTCGTCCACTAAATAATATTGAAGTGGTCGATTCGCCCACCGATAAAATAACTCCGGGCGAATCGACACAGAAAAATGAATATATTTAATAGTGGACAATTCGCCCGATTCGGGCGAGTTAAATTCGGGCGAGTCGTCCAATAATCGTCATCGTCAGTTCGGTCGTAGCCACCGCGGACGACCGACGCGCGCTTAAATCTATCTGCGCATACGCAAACTAAAATGGCAGAATCAAGAATTATAATTAACGAGTTTCTAACATTCGTGCAAAACAAGATAGATTACATGGACGAGCTGATTGTTACTCAAGTGTGTAATAGTAATTTTACCGAAAGCGAGATTGATATTGGCAAATCCGTGTTATTTACTGCATTGTCGCTTAAATGTGTGCAGAGAAAAGGAGAAGATAAAAGCAAGAAAAACATTAGAGATGTGATTAAAGCCTTCAAAGAGTCTGATCCATCGGAACAACCAGTATTTGTGGCGAAAGATCTGAACCGCCTACCCCCCGTGACGTTTGACTACATAGATGTGTCACGGCATCTAAAGGAACTTCTTATCTTGAAGACCGAACTGCAGAGCTTGCGCGAAAGCACAGTCTCCAAAGAGGACATGAATACTTTCCAAAACAATATTAATTCGGAATTAATCGACATGCGAACGAGCATTGCTAAGAAATCGGAACCTTACCATGTTAAAAATAAAGTCGAGAACCGAGCAATGACAAGGGCAATGCCGCCGGTAGTACAACAAACAGCTGTTATGGAGTGCGTTGATAATATTCACCTACCTTCAACTTGCGCTGAGCGAGAATGTGAAACATCGATTAAGACGGTCACCGACGCGCCATCCTACCGTGATATTGTAAAAAGTGTCGCTAAACTGCGCACTAATGAGCCACTCGAAAATAATGATGGTTATACATATGTAGAAAATAAAAAGAAGCATACTCGCAACAGGAATATGCGTGGAACGGCGTCGGCATCAAGTCGCTTAGTAGTAGCGGATATACCGGATGCGGTGTACCTATCCAGGCTTAAAAACACCACGACCATTGAGGACATTAAGGAGCATATACAGTCATTGGGTGAACAATGTATGGATGTTCAAATACTACCTCAGAGACAAGAAACTAGTTTCCGTTCATTTAAGATTGTTGTATCAAAAAGTAAGCTGGCTACTTTTTTAAGTCCAAATTCTTGGCCGACTGGCATTATATTCAGACGATTTCGTGAGCGTACAACAAGCGTAAACAAAACAACATAAACATTGTGTAGTATGTAAGTGTTCCGAGTTGGCTTGTTATTTATTAATTTCAAGTCTTATAAATGCAAATATAATTGTTTCGGAATTATTGTTATTATTCTTTGTTCTTTTCAATTGACATTCTTATGTAGGTATGTGACTATTGATTAATTTTAATGATTTTTTTTTATTGACTTTGTATTTTAAATTAATGATTTTTTATCTATTGAATGTAATTTTAAAATGAAAGTATTATTCTATGTAGTGTTATTTTAATGATTTTTTTTAATGATATCTATAACGTATGATATGTGACTTTTTAGTTTAAAAAATTGGGATGTAATGCCTTTTTTAATAAAATTTATTATTATATTATTATTATAATAACCCTAACTTTTATTTTTTTACTTGCCTCTGTTATTAATTTTAAATTTCCTTTTTTTACTTGGTTCTTTATCAGTTCTTCCCTTTCCCTTATCAGTTGAACAGTTTGGTCGCTAAGTTGACATTTTTTACTATTCTCTTTCCTGTTTGAAATCAGATGGTTTTGTATTTTTTTTTCTAGTATATCATATTTCTGTGTCACTGTTAAATCCTTCGTTGTAATATTTTTTGTTTCTTCTGTGTACTTTGTGCTTTGTAGATCTCTTAGTTGGTCTTCAACCTGATGTCCTGGAAAGTGCATATTGGGGGAACGTCTGGCAGAGTGAGGAAACTCATAGCGATTTTCAAGAACTTGCGACATAGTGCTGACTTAAATACGCTCCGGACGGTCTACTTTTCACTCTGCCAGTCGGTACTCTCATTTGGGATAATCGCTTGGGGTGGCGCTCCAAAAACATACATGCTGCACTTGAAAAGGGCACAAAGGGCTGTTCTTAAAGTTATGACTTTTAAACATTTCCGGTATAGCACCATGCAATTATATAAAGACTGCAAAGTTATGACCGTCAGACAGCTCTTTGTTCTCAACACTATTTTGCGCAAACATGGTTCACTGGATCTGGGACACAGTGCGGGTTATCGGGCTAATAGGAGATCTAAATATGTCTGTCCTGTAGCTCGTTATAGAACCAAACTAGCTGAGAGACACTTTCAGGTCATTGGTAGTCGAGTTTATAATGCAGTTAACAAAAAATGCAACATACATGGGATTACAAAATTTGAATGTAAAAAGAGGGTGAGTCAATGGCTCACGACTCTTACTTACCAGGAGATTGAGAAGTTGTTAGGCAAGCTTTTCTGATTTTTCATACAATACAACCATACACCATCCATACACACAACACATACACTTTCACGCATACACTTTCACACACCCGCATCCGTACTAAGAGAGGCTATACATTTCTTTCTTTTTTTGTTAGTTAATTAATCGAGAGAGCCCTGGCACTCATATCACAAGTTAAATCTTAGCTTGGGTGCCAGAGGTCAATAATCTGTAATTTATGCAATTTTTATAATGATTATGTTTTTTTTAACTTGTAAATTGAATTTTAAAATGTAAAAATTGTATTTTTGGAAATAAAGTTATTTATTTATTTATTTAATTGACCAAAGCTTTTTATAGCCCGGCAGTCTAATGTTAAGTACTGCTAATCTGTCTGAAATTCCAATAAATTCTTGTATATATTGTTTTAGATACAATTTAATCAAAAACCCTACTCCTCTCTGACCCGCTGTTTCACCTTTTTGATATAAGATATAATCTGTATATTCTTCAATTTTTTCGCCTAGTCTTCTCATTTCACTTATACCCAGTATGTCGAATTTTATATCTTCTAGACCTTTGTTTAATTCCATCAAGCTTTCAGGTGTCCTAAGAGTTCTCGTGTTTAGTGTTGCAATGTTAAATACTTCACATCTTTTAGTTAGAGGGTGGTGGTCTAGTTCTCCCGCGGGGACCAGCCGTGCTGGGAGACATTTTGTTGTTAATCGTATCTCATGTTGCTGTGATTGTCCGGTTAGTGGTGCTTAATCTCTAATTTCTGTTTGATCTCTTGTCCGAGAACGAGATTGATCGCCCCCGTAAGTACTGAAAAGCATCCAGCTTCTTCATTTTTGGGTCGTTTTTAGTGCTATCATTCTCGTTCTTGGGGCTTGGAGTTTCAGATCTTTTCCTTTTTTCGTTTTCATTTTCATTTCTCCCCTGGTTTCTGTTTTCTTTATTCTTTAAATAGGTTTCCTTGGGTAAATCATGTGTTATATAAGTATTGGGTTTCATTTTCTTTTTGTTTTTCAGAATCTGGATCTTTTTGCCAAGGGTCGTGGTAGCAAGAAGAATTGGTCTTATCTTACCGTCTTTATTTCCTTTTTTGCCCAGTCTCTGGACTCTATCGATTTCTCCTTATTTAAGCTGCACCTCTATTTTCGTTAGTGTAGATGTTACCAAGGTTATTAAATCCTCCTGATTTTCGTCCTTCAATTCTGGGACCCCATGGATTATTACGTTGTTCCTCCTTCCATTCATCTCAAGGATTTCAATTTTTCTATTTAGTTTCTCAATTTCGTTTTTCAGTTTCCCATTTTCTTCTATAATAGGTTTAATTTTTTCGTCGACCTTCTGTAGTATAGCTGTGGTAATATTTTCAGTTATTGTGTTCGTTTGAACATTAAGTTGGTCTGCCATTTTAGACAAAAGCAGTGACATCTCAGGTGACAATTGTGCAGACATCGTGTAATAACAAAACGCAGCTCAGTCATTTTTTCTATGTTTCCGAACGCAAACTTTTTAATTTTTATTAGGTTGGTAATGTAATAAATTCTATACTGATTCTTTCTGGTATGCTGTTTTGACAGATAACCTCAACTTCGTCGAGATGTTTTATGCCTTCATGTAGACTTTATTGGCGGGATCTTGTTGTTTTTCTGTTGTGATTCAATGCACATTCACACAAAATAATCTTCAGAACGGCACTTTTGTAAGTACATCTTAATAAATCCGTACACTTTTTAAATAAAACAGGGGAACGTTTTGCAAAGTGACTGACGTAAGTAAACACCGGAACCGGAATCCATGTTTACTAGTAACTACCCTCAATGATTTATTTGATTTAGAATCATCATGACCTTTAAATCTATTGTATAAGAGGGGTTTATTGCTGTAACCATTGAAGGGGCAACAGGCACCAATTCATTGAATAGACTTTGATTCAACGAGGCAGTGATGTTAAGATTTGTAGTTTCAAGTTGTTCAATCTGACATTGAGCCTCATGTAGCTGCTGTTGTAGTAAATATTTTTGACTAAGAGCTTGTTCATACTCATTGCTATACTGGCTGAACCCGTCCACAACAACTTGAAGCCTGTCCCGGGCTGATATGGTTTCAGTGTGTTGAATATATAACTGAGCCATTTCTGTTTTCAATGTACTATTCCTGTCAAGGACACCAAGGAACTTTATTTCATTTTCATCCTTTTCCCTAATCAGTTTTAATTTGCTCAAAGCCTGACTGAGTTTGGTCTCTTCCAGGCGAGCCCGCGCGCTCGTGGGTGGTGCCGCGGGCGGCAGCTAGTCACAAATAATCTCAAAATGTTATTTACTCAATTTTACAACAGAGTGACAATATAATATAATGTATATCAAATACTCTGAAACATCTTATAATCGTGTACATATGATATACCTAGTTAATCATTCTAATTTTCTATTAAATTATCAGCTTGATCATCGTCACTACTAGTGCAACTTTCATTAAGATCTAAAGCAGCTACAAGAGCCCATGGCAACATTCTATTAGCAGTTGCAACTGTCTTATGTTTATTTTTCCTACTACATAATCCGGGAATTGCGGCTAACTCATATATATCATTGCCGATCAATAAAACTACACGGTATGGCCGGGAGGAACATTATGCTTTTGCCGTAATTACTAAATGTATTTTTTTGGGACAAACCCACCGCACTATTCCCAAACCACTGCAACTCCTGAAAGCCAAAATCAACAGTGGCGACCACCAGAAAAGCGCCGAGGCAATGAAGCTCGACGAAGTCCCGGAGAATGAATTTAACTGTCTTGGATCCCACAACGAAATTAATCAGAAAAAAAAATTGGAGGAGTAGGCAAAAAAATACAAATTTCCACTTCCCTCCATATCGAGCAGGAGACAGAACAAACAAACAAGACCAATAGGCACAAAGGGTGGTTTACAACTGGGATAAACCCAGTTGCCTAGCACCACGGATAAATATTAGCATTAATATTAATGGGTCCTAACATTGTGAGCTGTTATACTTGAATCCAATAATAGGTATGGCAAAAACGCTTGTACGCACGGAATTTTTTTCTAGTTTCCACAAGGTCCGTATAGTAAACAACTCCTGATACAGCCTGTATTTTATCCAACATAGTATTGCGTTCATTCTGCTAAAGAATACAGTCCCATATGATATGATGTGCAGATTGTACATATTCGCAGTCAGATGTAGAACACTGACATAAAGGCGAGGCAACAAGCTTGAAGGAAAATAATTTACTTTTAAAGTTACCATGCCCTGTGAGAAATTGGGCAACACAGTGATCCACCTCCAGCCACGTCCTGGCCAGCCGCACGCGAACGGGTGGAAAGAATTGGTGGAGGTGTCGGCCCTTGATGGAATTATCCCACCTACATTGCCATTCTGCTAAAAGTTCTTCCCAGACGTCAATATGTGGTTTAAATAATCTAGAGATTTTCTCACGGTCACTCCGCGTTAAAAAGCCCGCGTCCATGGTCTCTTGTGCGGAATAGTACATTGCAGCACGTCGCTGCACTTCAAGGTCGACTGGAAGTACGCCAGCAAGTACCGGTAAGGCCTTAGTACTAACCGTCCTTTATGCTTTGCATAAGAATATCAAAGCCAAACGCTGACTCTGAAGTAATTTACGTCGTACCGCCCTTATTGTGGCCCTATCAGCCCAAACAGGCGCCCCATAGCAGATACAACCCAAGTAAGTAGCCCCATAAATTGCCCTTAAAGTCAAAAAAGACAGACCCCACGTAGATTTAGATATTCTCGTTAAGTCTTAGAAATTCTTTTTTGTTTTTTCACCGACTATTTTAATATGATCTATAAGTCCAAAATTCCTCTCTAACACTAGACCAAGATAGCATACGGACTGCTTCCTTTTTACCGGAAGGTTATTAAATTCACACGATAATGGACACGACTTAAGATTACCTTTCAAAATGAGTTGATAAGTTTTGTGCGGAGCAAAGGACAGGCGGTTTTGATCGCCCCACTAAGATATTAATCGTAGGCAAGGGTCAGCCAAGTTCTCGAGTCCAGCTCGAGTACTTGATTGAATGAGCAGAAGACCGTCGTCCGCGTAACCGGTTAATGAACAGCCGCTTGGAAGCGGAATCGCGAGGAAATCATCAAAGCCTAAATTCCATAAAGACGGTCCAATAACCGAACCCTGAGGACATCCCATGGTGAGAGACTTCGGCATGGAATGATGGCCGAATTTGAGTTTCAAGGAACCGTTTAAAAAGTAACAGTAAACTAAATTGTATTTATTTTTATAGCAGCCTCGAGTTTTCATTTTGAGCATTGGCCACCATGCGTTATCAAAAGCCCCAGAAATGTCAAGAAAAAATCCAATTACGTACTTATGTTCAGATGTATTAACAATTTTCCTAACAGTAAGGGCCGCGTCTATGGTAGATTTTCCAATAGTGAAACCGAATTGATTATTATTAAATTTTGGTCCGTCCGGTAACAAACGTTGAACGATAAGGCGCTTCAGGAGTTTTCCCAAAGGTGGAAGTAAAGTTATGAGCCGGTACGACTTCGGGTCGTCCGGGGGTTTGTCGCCACTTTTCGGGATGATTCGTATAAATCCGCGTCGCCATATACGAGGAAATACGCCCTCCGCAATACAGCGGTTGTAATCGGTCAAAACCGCATCACCGGCTGTTTTACACGCTTCTATAATCATCCGATAAGATATTTTATCTTCACCCGATGACTTGTTGAGTGGTAACCTCTTGACAACGTTAATAAATTCGTCAATGGATGTAAAGTAAAGTAAAGTAAAGTAAACGTTTATTTGCATGGATTGTAGGTACATTAAATAAGATGTGACAATTAAAACATGGGTGATCCTTGTACAATCTACCATATATTAGGCATGCAAACATTATTTAATGAGATGCAATGATATTATGAGGTGCATTCACATAACAATATATTAATTTAAATGTCTTAGTACAATATAATAGAAAAAGAATTAATGAATTTGAACAATGTCATAATTAGGTAAGAATGTCAATTATATAATAGCAAGTTATTGAGTACAAAATAATATGTCAGTGTCATTTAGACATTCATTTACAGAATAGTAGCATTTTGCAATTAATAATTCTGTCAGTTTCTTTTTAAAGTTTCTTATTGTGTCATTTTTAATTGTGTTAGATATTGTATTATATAATATTGGGCCCATACTAATAACACTCTTTTTCTGTAAAGCAGTATTACAACAGTATTTATACTGACTTCTTGAGGCCTCTTTCTAACTTTTGACACTGCAGTGAAAAGTTTAATGTTACATTTAACGAAAATAGCGACTTCTAAAATGTACATAGCCGGGAAAGTTAATAATTTGAGGGACTTAAACACAGGAACGCAACTATCCATCACTTTCATATTATGCATTGCCCTTAAGCATCGCTTTTGGGCCTTGAAAACCTGTTTTCGTAGAGTACAGTTTCCCCAAAAGATTATCCCGTATCTTAAAGTGGACGCGACTATACCATGGTATGAAACCACAGTTGTGGTGGTGTTGACCTTTTTCGCCAGATTGTATAAAACATACGCGGATATGCTCAATTTTTTACAAACCTCTTCTGCTTGAGGTTTCCAAGTCAACTGATTGTCTATCACTATACCTAAAAATTTTGCAACTTGTACCTGGTCTGTAATACAGTCATTACGTTCTATTGTTATCTTGAGTACTGATGTGCGTTGATAAAAATGCATAACGTTAGTTTTTTGCAGGTTAATTACTAAGTTATTTACGTCAAGCCAATCTACAATGTCCTTAAGGGTATTATTTATGTCCTGTTCATATTGATTGAAAAGGGTGAACCTGTATCTGAAGTACAAACAACAAAATTTCTTGGTCTAAATGTAGATAACAAATTAAAATGGAAATCCCAGATTGAAACACTATGCAAAAGAATGAATAAATCAGTATATGCGCTGCATGAATTTAAACAGATTTCTAATATCAACACCCTGTGAGGTATGGTGTAATTTTTTGGGGAAATTCAACTGACATTGACCTAATTTTTAAAGCACAGAAGCGGTGCATAAGGGCTATGTTTGGACTCAGAATGGTTGAGACCTGTAAACCGTATTTCCAGGAGTACAAAATACTAATTCTCCCAAGCATATATATTTATGAGATTTCAATGTTTGTTAAGGTCAATCATAACTTATTTACATTGGCCTCAGAAGTCAATAATAGGCAACAACGTGACGCTCTTCGCCTCTGTGTGCGCCAAACCCGTACCACATTAATGCACAAAAGTGTGTTTCGGATGGCTCCTGAAATTTACAATAAACTACCTAAAGAAATAAGGGCAATGAATACTGCCTTATTTAAGAAAAATCTAAAGAGCCTTTTAGTAGATAAATGCTACTATAATTTAAATGACTACTTAAACGATAAATTTTCCAAACTCAAGACTTCAAAGTGACATCAAGTTATGGTATAATTATGCATGTATCTTCAAATAATTTGTCAATTGTTATTATTTATCAATTTATATGTTAATTTATTGTAAACATACTAGAAATGACATTGAAATAATTTAATTTGATTATTATTATTATTGAATGAATTGAATAAATGATTATTGAAAAATATACATTAATTTAATTTTAAGGAGGACATTACATTAATTTAATAACTTAAAATATTTTAATCCGGTTTTATGTTTCAATGTCAATCTTGATTTTAATAAACCATGATTGTACACATTTTGCATGCCTTTCGGTCGAATCACTTGAAACATGTACCATTTAATAACACCATGGTAACAGTGTTTTCTGCAAAAATAAATAATTTGGTTTGATTTGATTTGAAGTCTATACATTTGACAAGTGCGGTGCTGTCGTCAGCGAATAAGACCATTGGGTGTTCAATGTAGTGTGGCATTTATGTATAGCAAGAATAAAAGTGAGCTAAGAACTCCGCCCTGAGGCACACCATGTCTGATAAGTCTTGATTTGGATATGTATTTCTTCTCACGCCTAGTGGTTGTGCAGATTTTAGATATTTCCGTATATTGTTTACGGTTACTAAAGTATGATTTAATAAGACTGAGTATGTTCCTTCCTATTCCATACCTGTTAAGCTTATCAATCAGGGTTGCATGATGGACACAATCGAAAGCCTTTGTCATGTCTGTAAGGATTGCGCAAATTGGTACTTTTTTATCCACCTGTCCCATTATTATACTAAGTAAGTCGTAAATAGCAATATTTATACCTTTGTTCTTCCTAAATCTTTTCTGTTCATCACATAAAATATTATATTTACTTAAAAATTATTAATTGCCTCATAAATTATCTTTTCGATGACTTTAAAAAATATAGGAATTAGGGCAATGGGTCTGTAGTTTACTAAACTTTCTTTATCGTGTTTTTTGTAGAGTGGTTTTACGATAACTATTTTAAGACCATTTAGGAATACTCCAGAGCTAATGCAAAGATGACATAAGTGTGAGGCGATATTATTCGACACGAATTTTACTAATTTTGTAGCTATGCCATCATATCCAACGCTATTTGTATTTTTTAATGATTGTATCATTCTTATTACGTCTTGAGGTATCACTGGAGACATAAATATTGAATGTATGTTAGGTTTAAAGATATTTATTTTCAAAAAAGACACAAAGTCACTTACATGAGAACGTGTATGTTGCTAATTAATCCAGTAGTTACATATTTTGGTGAGGTATTAGATTGCACCTAATCAATGAATAAATTGTTAAATGCATTAGCAATACCTTCTGGGTTATTAATTACGGTGTCTTGGGTTTTGATTTTGCATATTGGCCCGACATTGCGTGTATTTTTATTTATAATACTCCACGAGGCTTTTGATTTATTACTAGAGGTGTTTATAAAATGATTATTTTGTGCTCTTTGAGTTAATTTTATTATTTTCCTTAATTTTAGAGAGTAATTTTTGAACTTCTTTTTATTTTCCTCTGAAGAGTCACGTCTACATTTCCATAACAGATGTCTCTGTCTTTTACTGCAAACTCGTATACCACGTGATAATCATTTAATAGTGTGATTTGGTTTGATAGTGACTAACCTGTATGGAAAACATGGATCGTATAGCGTACGGAAGTGTTCCAGAAAATAATCATATGCTTCGTTTGCATTTTCTATGAGCTATATATCCGAGAAAGAAAGAGAATGGAGATAGTTTTTAAACCTAGCTAAATTTTCGAAAGAAAGGTCACGTTTCATAATGCGCCAAGAATTAATTCTACAGGTTCTATTTACCTTTACTGTCAGTACCTGTGCAGTGTGATCGGATAATGCTAGATCTATTATTACACATTTACATTTAAGTTGACAACTGCAAGCAAAATGATCTTGCAACTGTTACTGGATAGTCTAGTTGGTTGTCGAAGTTCCAAATTAAGATTGTACCCCAATAAAAAGTACTCGAAGTCTCTGGTTACGTTATTTCTTTTCAATATGTCTATGTTGAAGTCCCCACATACAATAACCTTCCTATTAGATTTATTACAATACAACTTGGACATTGTCTTGAAACTAATAGTTTCAAGACAATGTCCAAGTTTTCATAAAACACAGTTAGGTTATTTAATTTTGGTGGTCTATAGATACAGATAATAATTAGTCTTTGTTTGATTAGTTCTATTCCGCAACATTCGAATATATTTGTTTTTGATTGGCATGAGATATCAGTTAATTCCTTATATTCTAAATTTCCTTTGATAAGAATGCAAGTTCTTCAGCGTTTTTTGATTGTCTTGGATAACACGCAGCCAGTTTATAGTTCGGAATGTTCAATACTTTTTCGTGGCCAAGCATAATGAAGTGTTCTGTAATGCAGATAACATCTATGTGTTTTTGTTTCCTCGACATTTCCTGAAGGTGGACAGCAAGTAGGTCAGCTTTATTTATAATACCAGCAATATTTTGATGTAGGATATTTATACAATTAAAGACGAAAAAAATCAGAGCTGCTTGTGGGCACATTTGCTTCCTTAGTTTTGCCAGGAGGCGTCTCTGAACTTATTACGTTTGTATCGGTCCAGTCATATGAAATTACATCTACTAATGTTTTTAAGTTTTGGAAGATATTGAGCATTCCTTTGTTATTTAATCAGCCATTGTACCAGGAGAACATGTCCTCCTTATAAGATAACCTTAAATTAGAGTCAAGCAGCCAAGCATAGTAATGACTTTGATTATCCATGTAAAGCATATTGTTAAAAGTTTCGATTCTGCAATTGTACATCATAGAATAGTCATTACATTTATATGTGGGTGGGCACAAGATAATATTTGTGTTATTTATTTTAGTTAAAACCTCCCTTATGTGAACAACCAAATCATAGTAGCTGTTTGTTTGAAGAAAGTCATCCTGTCCTATAAATATAATACAGCAATCTTCTACGTCATAATTTAACAGTTTGGAGTGTAAATTGTCAATTAGTTTCTCAATGCCGCAATTAGGTGTTAGATAGTGGCATATTTGATAGTTATCAAATGTATCTTCTGCTGTTGATAATATGCTGTTAGTTTTGTTGCTGCTTATGATACATAATAATAATAATAATAATAAGCTGTGGCCTGACTTGTCAAGAGTGACATTCAAAAAATTCTTAGCTCTTCGTATTTTCTATAATTTATTTATCAAACCGTATTAAATCACCGTAATATCTGTATAAAATTAAATTTTAATAATGTTGACATATATATATATATTCAACCAAGAAGAAAACAAATACCTAATATAATTACAATGCCTAACCATACAAAAACACACGTAAAATGACATAAGCTAAGAAGAAAATGCTCACGCGAAGCCAGGCCCGAGCCAAACACACACGCCCAACATCTTCGGGTTCGTCGCTCAGCTCCGCCTCGCAGCCACCGGGATCCCCTACATCCATGAGTGAAGAGATCCTGGACGCTGCAGTAGCGTCGAGCTCGAGCGACGAATACTTCTCTCCGCCGACGACACCACCACCTGCGCGTCGACGGGGAGGACGCTGGCCGCCGGACAGCCTGGGACTTCGAGGCCCATCGGCCTCTGACAGGGTCCCCGCTCCCGGTGGAAGTGTGCAGCGCATGCGATGGACGCAATCGATCAACGAAAACGTCATGCGCGCATACTTTGGGGCTACAGAGGGGGGAAGTAAACTGACTGCGTACCGTGGTCGGATGCTCTCTCTGTTTCAGGTGCTTGAGCCAGCTGTCAACGTGTCGGCCCAACGTCTATCGGATCAGGTGCGGGTCATCCAGCGTAACCATATGCTGGATGACACCGTACTTGATAGACTGCGTGAGGAATCACGGAGTAGCCGTGTCTCGCCTGCCTTGCCTCCGGCCGCGGTGCAACTGCAACCCAGTGCTTCACCGCGACCCGATCATGATGGTGAGGATGACGACGACAGGGCTATATCTGTGAGTACCCAATGCAATGTACGTTTAAGGAGCGCTTTGGAATGTGCATTCAGCGAGTATCGTTCCACACCGCCTGAGCTTAGACCTCGACTACCTCGTCTGCCCATGCATAAGAAAAATAGGGCGCTGGTGTGTGCTCTTGACTCGCAGCTATCAAATGTTTTTGATAGCAGCAAAGACCTTGCCGATACCCACTCAATACTGTACTGTGCGGCTGCTGCGGCATGTCGTGTAGCTAACGTCAAATTCCCAAAAAGTGACAGAACTACACGACCAGCTGTACCAGCCTGGCAGTCCAGGATTGAGCGTCGTATCGGTGAGGCTAGAGCACTCATCGGCAAGCTTATCTGCTTCAGGGATGGCAACACTCGCCCTAGAGTGATGCGCTTTGTGAGGCGGGCTTTCTCGGGGACTGATATCAGTTCTCGAGATTATCTGTCCCGCGTCACAGAGCGTATCGACTTCCTGAAGCAGCAGATCTATGCATGGGCAAACCGTATTCGTCGGTACAAGCGGCGAGTGGAGCGATACATGCAGAATCGTACATTCCAGAACAACGAAAGGTGGGTTTATAGGGATTGGGAGCGACCCAACCAAGGTGTGACTGATACACGCCCACCAGATGATGACGCCATGTATTCGTTCTGGCGCAATATCTGGTCGGTGCCTGTCAGTCACACCGAGGGTGATTGGACTCGGGAGGTCGAACAAGCGTGCGATCCGATACCACAAATGGGGGCAATTACCATCAGCCCCCAAGATGTAGCTCGTGCAGTCCGTCCGTTGCCTAACTGGAAATCGCCAGGGCCGGACGGACTGCACAACTTTTGGATAAAATGGTTCCAAAGGTCGCACGCTCGTTTGGCAACTCAGTTCCAGTCTGCCTTAGAGTCAGGATCGCTGCCCCAGTTCCTAACTACAGGAATAACCCACCTGCTCCACAAATCAGGTAGTACTGCGGAACCTAAAAATTATAGACCGATAACATGTTTACCGACGGTCTATAAAGTTTTTACATCCATTCTGAGAGCTAAAATTAATCAACATATTGATACGAATTCAATCATGTCTGCTTCTCAGAATGGATGTAGGAACGGGTCCCGCGGTACTAAGGAGCTGCTCCTTATAGACATTGCTATTAGCCAGCAGGTTCGCCGTTCCCGAAGGGATCTGGTGACATGTTGGATAGACTACAAGAAGGCCTATGACTCAGTGCCACATACATGGCTCATGAGGGTGCTGGAGTTGTATAAAATTGATGCAACTCTGCGCACCTTCCTGATGTCGTGTATGGGGCAGTGGAGGACGGTCCTTCGCTATCCAGGATGTCGACAGATTCAAGAGGACAGCGAACCTATAAGGATCGAGCGTGGAATATTTCAGGGCGATAGTCTGAGTCCACTGTGGTTTTGTTTAGCCCTGAACCCTCTTAGTACACTGCTGGAGGGTTCGGGCCTGGGCTATCGGTTGAGAAGAGGAGGTCAGGTCATATCTCACCTCCTTTACATGGATGATCTCAAGCTCTTTGCCCCCAACAACTTGCAACTGATGAAGCTACTGAAGGTTACAGAAACCTTTAGTGACGCCATCAGGATGGAATTTGGTGTGGACAAATGTGCTGTCATGCATGTAAAGCAAGGGGAGATTATGGAATCCGAGGGAATTCAACTCTCTGATTCCATACACCTTCGATCCCTCTCCTCGACCGAAACTTACAAGTATTTGGGTATGTCGGAAGCGTTGGGCATCAACAGTTCTGACATGAAGCAACTGCTGAAGGTGCGTTTCTTTGGCCGCCTGAAAAAGGTATTAAATAGCCTTTTGTCGGGCGGAAATAAGGTGCGCGCCTTCAACAGTTGGGTCATGCCGGTTTTGATGTACTCTTTCGGCATACTCAAATGGACTCAGACCGAGCTCGACGCCCTCGATAGGAGGGTCCGGACACTGCTGACCGCAAACCGGATGCATCACCCACGATCATCGGTGATGAGACTGTACATCCCGCGGAAGTGTGGGGGTCGAGGCTTTTTAAACGCCAAGACTCTTCACAACCGCGAGGTGTGCAGCCTCAGAGAATACTTTTTAAAAGCTGAAGTGGGTATGCACCGGGATGTGGTCGCAGTGGACAAGGGACTCACCCCGTTATCCATGGCTAAAGAGAACTGGCGCAAGCCTGTAATACTATCGACTGATGAACGCAAAGAGGTATGGCAAGGCAAGGAGCTACACGGGCGCTTCTATCGGGCTCTCCTTGGGCCCGATGTAGATTATTCAGCGTCCGTATCCTGGCTACGTTTCGGCGACCTTTTCGGGGAAACTGAAGGTTTTGTCTGTGCAATTATGGACGAAGTCATCCTGACGAATAACTACCGGAGATATATAATGAAGGACGGGACGGTTGACGTGTGTCGGGCATGCCACTGTCCTGGTGAATCCATCAGACATATTATCTCTGGTTGTTCTCGTCTGGCTAACGGCGAGTACTTACACAGACATAACCAAGTGGCCAGGATTATTCACCAGCAGCTTGCTTTGAAATACAATCTGGTGGATTCTGAGGTACCGTATTACAAGTATGTGCCCGACCCAGTTCTCGAAAATGACCATGTCACGTTGTACTGGGATCGGTCTATCATCACTGATAGGACTATTGTTGCCAATAAGCCGGATATAGTGGTGATAGACCGATTAGCGCGCCGCACAATGATAATCGATGTCACCATCCCGCATGACGAGAACCTCGTGAAAGCTGAGAAAGAGAAACAAATCAAGTATCTTGACTTAGCACACGAGGTTGTCGACATGTGGAATGTGGACTCGGCGATCATTGTGCCGATTGTCGTTACGGCCAACGGCCTGATGGCCAAGAGCCTCGACGACCATCTGTCGAGGCTGTCATTGGGCGGTTGGATCAAGAGTCTGATACAGAAGGCAGTACTCCTCGATACGGCTCGCATTGTGAGGAGGTTCCTGTCTCTGGAGCCCTAACCACCGGTAGCTTGGACCCTGCTCCCGATACCGGTTGGCCTCTATTTTTATATTTTTAAATGTTTTTAAGTTTTCTTTTTAATATTTAAAAATGTAGTAAATAAGAATGTAGAAGAATAAAGGAAATAATAATATAATAATAATAAGCTGGCAACACCGAAATGTCAACATGTTTTCGTTTTTTCTTCAACGTATAATAAATTTTAAAATTCCTACAACCACAATATTTGGACAAAATACCCAACAGAAGTAACCAATAAATAATTAAATCTATTCACCTATTCTACTCAAGCAAATTCACAACAAAACCAAACCAATATATATAAATAATACAAGAAACCGGTTGACGTCTGTCAGTGACGACGTCAAGTGCAATGAACAAAATGTGTAAGGAAAAAACATAATGTTGACGAGAGCAGCAGCTAGTCGCGCACGACTTCCACCTCCGGACTCGTCGCTCAGCTCCGCCCCGCCGCCGCCGGACCTCGGATCTCCTGTGTCATCGGTGGCTGCAGCCGCGTCGAGCTCGAGCGACGAGTATTTTTCCCCGCCAACGTCGCCAACACCTGTACGTCGGCAGGGGAGAGGCCGGCCGCCGAGGAGCTTGGGACCTAGGGGCCAACCGGTTCCGCGCCGGGTCCCCGCTGCCGGTGGTTGTGTGCAGCGCATGAGATGGACTCAAAATATGAATGAGAACGTCATGCGCGCATATTACGGGTCTACAGAGGGGGGAACTAACCTCACTGCGTACCGTGCTAGGATGCTGTCTCTGTTCCAGGAACTTGAACCAACCGTGAACGTCTCGGCCCAACGATTGTCGGATCAGGTGCGGGTCATCCAACATAACCACAGGTTCGACGACACCGTACTTGATAGGCTGCGCTCAGAAGTGCTGAGCAACCAAATCGTCTCACCTCCGATACAGACCGCTGCACCGCCAGCCACTATTGTTGTCCCGCCGCGGTCCAATCGTGTTGATGAAGAGGCAGATGATAGGGTTGTTACAGTAAGTAGCCAGTGCAATGATAGATTGAGGAACGCACTGGAGGATGCGCTTCGCGAGTATAGGTTCACTCCATCTGCACTTAGGCCCCGATTACCACGGTTGCCTATGCACAAAAAGAATAGGGCGCTGGTGTGTGCTTTGGACTCGCTGCTTAAGAACATCTTCGAGAGCAGTGAGAACCTCGTTGATACGCACTCAATCTTGTATTGCGGAGCTGTTGCGGCATGTCGTTTAGCCAACGTTAAGTTTCCAAACGAGGCTATTCGACCAAAGCCTGCCGTGCCAGCCTGGCAATGCAGGATCGAACGACGTATCGATGGGGCCAGGGTACTCATCGGCAAACTACACTGTTTCAGGGAGGGCAATACACGACCACGTGTGATGCGCTTCGTGAGACGGGCGTTTTCGGGGACTGGAGTTAGTCCCCGAGAATACATATCCCGTGTCACGGAGCGCATCGACTTCCTGAAACAAAAAGTTTGTGCATGGGCAAACCGTGTTCGGCGGTATAAACGACGGGTTGACCGGTACTCGCAGAATCGCATGTTCCAGAGCGATGAGAGGTGGGTATATAGAGCTTGGGAGCGACCTGAACATAATGTGACAGACGCGTGCCGCCCGGATGATGTCGCCACGAGTACATTCTGGCGAAGCATCTGGTCGGTGCCCGTCTGTCATACTGAGGGTGGCTGGATGCGTGATGTCGAGCGCGTGTGTGAAGCTATACCAGAAATGGAAAAAGTAGTCATCAGTCCATCTGATGTAGCCAAAGCAGTTCGTCCGCTACCGAACTGGAAGTCTCCGGGTCCGGACGGACTGCATAACTTTTGGCTAAAATGGTAAAGCAGCTCACACGCACTACTGGCATCTCAATTTCAGTCATGCTTAGAGTCTAGGTCGCTGCCGCAGCTTTTAACAACTGGTGTTACCCACCTGCTCCATAAGACAGGTAGTCCCGCGGAACCTAAGAATTATAGACCAATAACATGTTTGTCGACGGTTTATAAACTTCTTACATCCATCCTGAGAGGAAAAATTAATGTGCACATTGAAAGTAACATAATAATGTCTGCCTCTCAGAATGGATGTAGGAATGGGTCCCGTGGCACTAAGGAGCTACTCCTCATTGACATGGCCATAAGCCAGCAGGTTCGTCATTCCCGTAAGGATCTGTCGACATGCTGGATAGACTACAAGAAGGCATACGACTCTGTGCCACATACATGGCTCATGAGGGTGCTGGAGTTGTACAAAATAGACGCAACTCTGCGCACCTTCCTTGAGTCATGTATGGGGCAATGGAAGACTGTCCTTCGATATCCGGGATGTCGACCGATTCAGGGGGATGATGAGCCTATAAGGATTAAGCGGGGGATATTTCAGGGCGACAGTTTGAGTCCACTTTGGTTCTGCTTAGCCCTGAATCCTCTAAGTACACTGTTGGAGGATTCAGGTCTAGGCTATCGGTTGAGAAGAGGTGGTCAGGTCATATCTCACCTTCTTTACATGGATGATCTGAAACTCTTTACCCCCAATAAATTCCAACTGACGGAGCTACTGAAGGTAACTGAAACCTTCAGTAACTCCATCAGGATGGAATTTGGTGTGGACAAATGTGCAGTCATGCATGTAAAGCAAGGGGAGATTATGGAATCCGAGGGAATTCAACTCTCTGATTCCATACACCTTAGACACCTCTCCTCGACCGAAACTTACAAGTATTTGGGTATGTCGGAAGCGTTGGGCATCAACAGTTCTGACATGAAGCAACTGCTGAAGATGCGTTTCTTTGGCCGCCTGAAAAAGGTATTAAATAGCCTTTTGTCGGGCGGAAATAAGGTGCGCGCCTTCAACAGTTGGGTCATGCCGGTTTTGATGTACTCTTTCGGCATTCTCAAATGGACTCAGACCGAGCTCGACGCCCTCGATAGGAGGGTCCGGACACTGCTGACCGCAAACCGGATGCATCACCCACGATCATCGGTGATGAGACTGTACATCCCGCGGAAGTGTGGGGGTCGAGGCTTTTTAAACGCCAAGACTCTTCACAACCGCGAGGTGTGCAGCCTCAGAGAATACTTTTTAAAAGCTGAAGTGGGTATGCACCGGGATGTGGTCGCAGTGGACAAGGGACTCACCCCGTTATCCATGGCTAAAGAGAACTGGCGCAAGCCTGTAATACTATCGACTGATGAACGCAAACTAAAATTGGAACGATACAGAGAAGATTAGCATGGCCCCTGCGCAAGGATGACACGCAAAATCGTGAAGCGTTCCACATTTTTGAAACCTGATATAGAATTTTTCACTTTTGTGAATATTATACATTTTTATACTGATAAGTGTTGTACAGAATTTGTCTACGTTTTTATTGACTAACTTATTATCATTGTCGTGTTCTTTAGTGTCTAGAGGATAAGAATAAACGTCGAGTCATGCCATTAGTATAAGGTTTAGTTAATTCGTATTATTAGGAGCTTCATCCACTTTAGCACAATTACATATCGTGTATTATGAAGCTCCTACATTCAAAATAACATCGATTTCGAAAATTTCGGAATCTATGTTATTTGTTGTATTATCTTTAGGTACTGAAAAGCCGTGTGGTGACGGACGTAAAGAATTTCACCATCCCATATCTTCCCGTGGGTGTCGTAAGAGGCGACTAAGGGCTACCAGAGAATGGGCAGCAGCGTTCTCTGAGCACTTTAACAACTAACTGCGATCGCCAACCCGCCTGCCAAGCGTGGCGATTATGGCAAACCCCCCCAAACCAAATGAATAGCACACATAAGAAACGGCCCCGAGTGCCCGGCAGCCCGTCTACCCTCGGCTACGGTAGCGGTCGAGGCGATGGCGTGGCAAGGGGTGCGAAGAATCCCCGGAGTGGACCCGGCTACCCCAATAAACACCGACGACTGGACCTGGCAACTTATAACACGCGAACACTCCGGACCGACGAGAAGATAACCGAACTCGAGACGGAATTGAGCAGGTTACGATGGAGTATGATAGGGTTATCTGAAGTCCGAAGAGAGGGAGAGGACTCGATAATCCTCAAATCCGGCAACCTGCTCTATTTCCGAGAGGGTGACCGGCAGTCCCAAGGTGGTGTCGGGTTTATCGTCCACAAGTCCCTTGTGAACAACGTGGTGAAGATCGAGAGTGTGTCGACCAGGGTGGCGTACCTTATACTCAGAATATCCGCAAGATATTCGCTGAAGGTCATACAGGTCTACGCCCCAACCTCGGCACATTCCGACGACGAGGTAGAGGCCATGTATGAGGATATCTCTACAGCCATGCATGGTTTCAAAACTCACTTCACCGTTGTCATGGGGGACTTCAACGCGAAACTGGGCAAACGAGACGAGGATGAGCTGCAAGTGGGGCAATTTGGAGTTGGACGTCGGAACCACCGGGGTCACCTACTGGCCAGTTTTATGGAGAAGGAGGGCCTCTACATGATGAACTCCTTCTTCAAAAAGCGTGAGCTCAGGAAGTGGACCTGGCAAAGCCCCGATGGTGCAACTAAAAACGAGATCGACTTCATCATGTCAACCAAGAAGCAAATGTTCAATGATGTCTCTGTGATCAATTCGGTGAAAACCGGGAGCGATCACCGCATGGTAAGAGGCACATTGGACATTCATGTCAAGCTTGAAAGGTCTCGACTGATGAAGTCCACGCTCCGTCCAGCACAGATCCAGGTCCAAAACCCCGAGAGCTTTCAGCTCGAACTCCAGAATCGTTTCGAGTGCCTAGGGAGCTCAGTGGACGAATACAATGACGGGTTCGTGGAAGCTGTCCATACGGTCGGGTCTAAGTTTTTTAAGACCCGCCGTACAAATAGGAACAAAAAGCTCTCTGATCCTACTCTCAAGCTAATGAAGGAGAGGCGTGAGATGATCCTGCAGTCTTCAGACGATGCGTTGAAATACCGGCAGCTAAATAGACGGATCTCAAAATCCTTGAAAAGCGACCTCCGCCGCTTTAATACTGAGCGTATTAAAGACGCGATTGAGCGGAATAAAGGCTCCAAGGTCTTTGCAAGAGATCTGTCTATTGGGCAGAGCCAGCTCACGAAACTGAAGACCGATGATGGCAGGATCGTTTCCGCCAAACCAGAGCTTCTGAGGGAGATCGAAAGATTCTATGGGCAGCTGTACACGTCAACCAGTAAACCCGTCGCGAATCTAGCGAATGACCCTAGAGCTAGATTGACCCGACACTATACCGAAGACATTCCGGACGTCAGCCTGTATGAGATTAGGATGTCTCTGAAACAGCTTAAGAACAACAAGGCACCGGGTGACGACGGAATCACGGCTGAACTCCTGAAGGCGGGTGGAAAACCGGTTCTTAAGACCCTTCAGAAGCTGTTTGATTCCGTCATATTCGAGGGCAAAACGCCACAGGCATGGTGCAGGGGTGTGGTGGTACTCTTCTTCAAGAAGGGCGACAATGCCCGGCTGAAGAACTATAGGCCCATCACACTTCTTAGCCATGTCTACAAGCTGTTTTCAAGAGTCATCACGAATCGTCTCGCGCGCAGGTTTGACGATTTCCAGCCTCCCGAACAAGCCGGATTCCGTAAGGGCTTCAGCACCGTAGACCACATACATACGCTGCGCCAGGTTATACAGAAGACCGAAGAGTACAACCTGCCTCTCTGCTTAGCGTTTGTGGACTACGAGAAAGCCTTCGATTCGATCGAGACTTGGGCTGTATTGCAGTCTCTCCAACGGTGCCAAATTGACTACCGGTACATCGAAGTGTTGAAGTGTTTATACAAAAACGCCACTATGTCAGTTCGACTTCAGGATCAGACTTCGGAACCAGTCCTTCTGCAGAGAGGTGTGAGACAAGGAGACGTCATATCTCCGAAACTGTTTACTGCTGCACTGGAGGATGTCTTCAAGGTTCTGGACTGGAGAGGGCTAGGCATCAACGTCAATGGCGAGTACATCACTCACCTTCGGTTTGCCGACAATATAGTGGTTATGGCTGAGACCATGGAGGACCTCAGTACAATGCTCGATGATCTCAGTAGAGCTTCCGAAAGAGTGGGTCTTAGGATGAACATGGACAAAACCAAGGTGATGTTGAATGCCCATGTTACACCCACTCCTATCAAGGTCGGAGACTCTACACTCGAAGTTGTGGGCGACTATGTCTACCTTGGACAAACGATCCAATTGGGTAGGGCCAACTTCGAGAAAGAGGTCAACCGTCGAATCCGACTCGGCTGGGCAGCGTTCGGGAAGTTGCGCGGTATCTTCTCGTCCAACTTACCACAGTGTCTCAAGACAAAAGTCTATGACCAGTGTGTGTTGCCAGTGATGACATATGGCTCTGAGACGTGGTCGCTTACAATGGGCCTCATCAGAAAGCTTACAGTCACTCAAAGGGCAATGGAGAGGGCTATGCTCGGAGTTTCCTTGCGTGATCGAATCAGAAATGTAGAGATCCGCAAGAGAACCAGGGTTACCGACATAGCCCGAAGAATTGCCAAACTCAAGTGGCAGTGGGCAGGGCACATTGCTCGCAGAACGGATGGCCGATGGGGCAGAAAGGTTCTGGAGTGGCGACCGCGAACCGGAAGACGTTGCGTTGGAAGGCCTCCCACTAGGTGGACCGATGACCTGGTGAAGGTTGCGGGGATTCGCTGGTTGCGAGACGCACGGGACCGGTCAATGTGGCGACGCTTGGGGGAGGCCTATGTCCAGCAGTGGACGTCTTTCGGCTGATATGATGATGAACGCAAAGAGGTATGGCAAGGCAAGGAGCTACACGGGCGCTTCTATCGGGCTCTCCATGGGCCCGATGTAGATTATTCAGCGTCCGTATCCTGGCTACGTTTCGGCGACCTTTTCGGGGAAACTGAAGGTTTTGTCTGTGCAATTATGGACGAAGTCATCCTGACGAATAACTACCGGAGATATATAATGAAGGACGGGACGGTTGACGTGTGTCGGGCATGCCACTGTCCTGGTGAATCCATCAGACATATTATCTCTGGTTGTTCTCGTCTGGCTAACGGCGAGTACTTACACAGACATAACCAAGTGGCCAGGATTATTCACCAGCAGCTTGCTTTGAAATACAATCTGGTGGATTCTGAGGTACCGTATTACAAGTATGTGCCCGACCCAGTTCTCGAAAATGACCATGTCACGTTGTACTGGGATCGGTCTATCATCACTGATAGGACTATTGTTGCCAATAAGCCGGATATAGTGGTGATAGACCGATTAGCGCGCCGCACAATGATAATCGATGTCACCATCCCGCATGACGAGAACCTCGTGAAAGCTGAGAAAGAGAAACAAATCAAGTATCTTGACTTAGCACACGAGGTTGTCGACATGTGGAATGTGGACTCGGCGATCATTGTGCCGATTGTCGTTACGGCCAACGGCCTGATGGCCAAGAGCCTCGACGACCATCTGTCGAGGCTGTCATTGGGCGGTTGGATCAAGGGTCTGATACAGAAGGCAGTACTCCTCGATACGGCTCGCATTGTGAGGAGGTTCCTGTCTCTGGAGCCCTAACCACCGGTAGCTTGGACCCTGCTCCCGATACCGGTTGGCCTCTATTTTTATATTTTTAAATGTTTTTAAGTTTTCTTTTTAATATTTAAAAATGTAGTAAATAAGAATGTAGAAGAATAAAGGAAATAATAATATAACTTTATTGATACAGATAACCTTTGTTACAAAAGTACTTAGCTTACTCAGTGATTAGGTTACAAGTTCAGATAAATAAAGGTACATAGTTTCATTTTTTTCGGCGAGAGACTGAGAGGTAGGCTGCCGTACGTTATTTATGCAATTTTGCATTGCCGGAGAGGAACAAGAGTCATGCCCTGGTTTTTGGCATAGGTCTGGGGTGCTGTAATGTTTTTGAGTGGTGTTTTATTTTTGTTATTATTTTTTTATTAGGCGTCTGACTGGTTACTATTTTAAAAGCTTTTTTAGCTATTTCATGTTTCAAATTGATGTCCATTGTAGATTTTTTTAGCTCCATATTCTCTAGTGACAGGTTGTTCATTTCCTGGTGAGCTGATGACAATTCTCTCATCTCAATCTGTTTATCATTTTCGTCGTCGGATAGGTTCGGTAAGCAGTTACTAGTGCCATCTAGCGTCAAATTGTTGCAACGATTACTACTTTCATTGACTGACGATGATCGAATACGAGGCATGCTTTGAGATTTTGTCTTCCGATTTCTAAATGTGATATTCTCTACGAAATCCATCTTTCTTTTATAGAAAACATTCAGAAAAAGAATATCGTAGAGAACTTGAGTTTGAACCCACCCACGGTCACGAAGTGCAGATACTTCAAAAACCAGCCTTCTTATCCGCTGCGCCAAACGTTCAATAAATTATGTGTTGAAATAAGTATGTTCTAATAAATTACTTATACAAGTTTTAAAAGACGGTTAATTTTCTTGATTTCAAAAATTTGCACCGTAACTGTGTTTTTGTAATTTTGTGACGAGAACATAAAAAAATTGTTGGTTGCACTTGGTTAAAGTTATTTAGTGGTACGGTAATGTTATTTTGTTTTATAAAAACACTTATATCACTGATTTGAGACGAATCTTCAATTGTATTTTTAAATGTTTATAACTTTTTAGTTTGTGGCAATAATCTCTGAATAACAATGTCGCTTACGTATTGTGTGTCACTTTCACCAATTAACCATATACGAACTCAAAATTATGAAATAAACTATTTTTTTAAACAAAATATTACGGAGGCGATTTGCGTTGTGTTGTGACACTGGTAGTGGGTAGGTAGTTCCGATGGAAGGTCTGACGCTGGTGATTCAGGTGGTACAGCTGCCCACGCTCTGATCTGTTGATGGTAGTCGTTGTCATTAGCAAGTAAGTCATCAGGTATTAAAGTATTCAGCAAAACTTCAGTAGTTGCCTCAATACCGGTGGTGTGTTTATTATTTACTTTAATGTTCTGAACAAACGCGAGGTCGACTGAACGATTAGCTTTAAACTCATGATATAAAGGAGACCACGGACCTTCTTTATCCAATTTTTCTACTATTTTACGCAATAAATTACCCTTTGATTTTTCCACCGATGCTCTGTAGCGGGACCTGGCAACTCTAAATGTATTTAACATAATGGAAAGAGGGTCACCGGTGACCTTACGTTTTTTAAGCTTCTTAAGATGTTTACGCGCTCGGCGATAACTTTTACGCTGTTCAGTTAGGTAGTCAGACCACCAATCACATCTACGTATATTGGTCATAGATCCTCGACCAATGGCAATGTCAGCACAGTAAGTGAAGGTGTCTGACATAATTTCAGCACTTTCTTCAGCTGACAGCCCATCACGACTGTGAGCTAAAGAATTCCCAATTCGCACCCTTACATTTATACCTAAAGTTATCAATGACATGTGACGTACCCTGAGTAAAAACCGGAACAAATTCGTACACGATCAAGCGATGATCACTACAAGACGCGTCCGGTAGGAAACGCCACCTATCCAAGCGTACGTCTGCACTAGAAAGTGTGACGTCAATACAAGATTCGCCCATTTGGCTGCAAAAAGTTGGTGATGGGTATTATGAATCGTCAGATTCATTTCAGCAATGAAATCATCAACAGCGCAGCGTCGTTCATAATCCGTAGATCGAACTTTGCCATACCTGAGTGATGATGACGCATTAACATCAGCGCCAATAATAATCTTGCAGCCCGCGAGCGACTGCAAGACGTGACGAAGGTTATGTATATGAAGAGCAACAGGGTCTGAATATTGAAAGTAGCAGCTCACAACGTAAACTTTAAAAGTAGACGATAAGACCTCCGCAACGGCACCACAATGGGGTGTCATAAGGTTACGCAAAGACGTCACTGTGAAGTTAGAAGAATGCGCAACGTAAATTTTTGTAGTTGCAGTTTACCGGTCCCCCTCATACAACTCCAAAGATAATTTTGACAACTTTTTGTCAAGTTTGAATTGTGTCTATGATAAACTGTCTAGCTGCAGGAATATCGCGCTTGTTGGTGACCTTAACATTGATCTTGGCCAGGGATATGGGTGTGACTGGAATGTTAATTATATCGCACTAAATGCATCGCATGGGCTTCTCCCTTCCCATCTGTTCCCCACTCGGCTTGAAGGTAGTCTGGACCACGTTTTTCTTAAGACCACTCTGCCTGCTACCACTCTTGTATTGGAATCATATGTTACAGACCACAAACCGATACTGCTAATCCTTTCCAATGCTTCCCCTGTCCGCAAATCTTGTTACCACCATTTCCACACGAATAAATTATGACGCTATAAAGATAGAACTGGAAAAAACGGACTTTGCGATTATATACAAAGAAGATGGCGCAAATGTCTTAATGACTAAATTTGTTAATATGGTAACCGAAATAGCATCCAAACATATACAGCATATTCCAATACCACGTAAACGTATAACTATTAAGCCATGGATAACTCCTGGCCTTCTTAAATGTATAGGGAACCGTGATAAGCTACATATCAAATCTAGAAAAGCGCCTGACAACTTGGTTCTCAAAACAACCTACTGTCGCTATAGGAACTTTTGTAATTCTCTGTTAAGAAAACTAAAAGTAGCGTATGAAAGCTCATCTCAGCTTGAAAAAGTCCAAAAAAATCCAAAAGCTTTGTGGAGGACAATTAAAAATATCACCAACTCAGGGAAAACATGGTCTAGTCCTTCTAAGCTGCTTGAAATAGGTGCGAGTCCCGGGTCGTCTGCTGACGAGGTTTGTGAGTACTTTACCAATATGGGAAGTAACTTAGCAGCGAAAATATTATCCCATTCTCCACTACCCGTGGCTACTAATCTGCATACCTCTACAGCAAACTCTTCTCCACCTTCATCCAAAAATGTCTCCCCTCTGAACACTCTTGCGGTTTTAGAAGTAGATCAAGCGGAGGTTGAGTCTCTTGTGATGCAATTGCGCAACGACTGCGCTATCGGTTGGGATGGTATAGGTCCCGATTTACTGAAGACTTGCCGCCATGTGCTGGTGCCGCCAATAACTCACCTCTTCAATCTCTACCTTCGTACGGGAGTGTTTCCGGATGTCCTGAAAAAAACTATAGTTCATCCCATCCACGAGGGGGGGAGCAGAAGCTGTGTCAGTAACTATAGGCCCATATCGGTTTTGCCCGCTCTCTCTAAGATCTTGGAGAAGATCCTGAACAAGTGTCTTAGAAATTTTTTAAATAAATATCATCTCCTATCGGATAATCAATATGGCTTCCGGACCGGGTTCTCGACCGAGGATGCTGTACTCAATCTCACTCAATACATTGCAACTAATCTTGATGGGAAAATGAAGTGTCTAGGGATATTTCTGGACCTCTCGAAGGCGTTCGACACAGTTTCTGTTCCCCTACTTATTTCAAAGTTAGAAAACCTTGGTATTCGTGGCATCACACTCGAGATTTTCAAGGACTATCTCAGAAATCGGAAGCAGCAGGTAAAAATTGATACGTACCTTAGCAGTGAGAGAACAATGACATATGGCGTGCCTCAGGGTAGTATTTTGGGTCCTTTATTGTTCCTCATATACGTAAATGACCTCTGCAATATGTGTCTCCCCAATTGTAAAATTATATTCATATGCGGATGATACCGCTATTCTTGTCTGTGGACGTACCTGGGACATTGTAAAGTCCAATGCTGAATCGGCATTAACTAAAGTTATGGTTTGGCTCAACACAAATCTGCTCACACTTAACGTTCAAAAAACAGTTTACGTCCCTTTCGCTATTAGGCGTAACACCTCACCGCCCTGCTCATTCCTTTTAACAGCCCATACTTGTCCCAACCCCTCTGCCTCCTGTCGATGTCCAGCGCTCACCCGAACCGATAGCGTTAGGTACTTGGGTGTAAATATAGACGACGGACTGCGATGGGATAAACAACTAGACGCCCTCGTCACTAGAACCATGCGACTTATCCATATTTTTAAGTTATTAAGAGAGTCTGCAAACCGTGGTACGCTGAAAATGGTTTATCTTGCATTGTGTCAATCGATCCTAGGCTATTGCATTTCCGTGTGGGGCGGTGCTACGAAGACCAACTTTCTGAGAGTTGAACGTGCCCAGAGAGCGATACTTAAAGTTATGACCCGGAAACCATTCAGATACCCAACTACGGAGTTTTACTCGGACTGCAAGGTATTAACAGTTCGACAACTCTATGTGCTTAAAACCACCCTCAGAACACATTCCAGGATACCCTCTAAAAACACTAACAAACGAAGGATCCCAAAAACATTTACACAGCATAAAACCACGTTTGAAAAGCATCAACATTTCACACTATGCACCCACATATACAATCAAATTCACAAACAACTCAGCATACAAGACCTGAACAGACACACACTTAAATGTAAAGTCACTGAGTGGCTACTACACCAGGACTATTCCTACACGGAATCGTTACTCACCTACATCTCTTAGATAAATGATTAACACCTCAAATCTAATAAATCACACACTCTACTCCACACCCCAGTACTCACCCTACTCACACTTTACTTTATTTAAGTATATGTATTTTTTTTATTTTGTTTTTATTTGTTTATTTTTATTTATTTATTTTTTTATTCTTACTTTAACGGTTATTTTATTTTACTTTTATTAATTAGTCTTTTTTTGAATAGTTTATTAATACTAAATTGTGATTGCGACGACTACCTACCACATATTGTACATGAATGCTAATATTGTATAAAATCTTACCTGAATACTGTCTCTCAAGATACAGGTTGCCCAAGTTTGAGAGGCAGGGTTCATTTTTTAAATGGTTACAATGGAATTTCTTGCAATATAGCTGTACGTAATGTAACCTTTTTGCACCAATAAACATTTTTTTTTTTTTTAAATTTCAGCTCGTGCTTTGCCATCCAACTGTACTACTTTGCGACGTAAACGTGCGTTTTGATATTGTTCTTGAACAAGCATTATATTTAAGTTATAATCGATAATTAGTTTGTCCAGTTCAGAAGTCGCCACCCTATCGTTGTGGAGATTTAATTGTCCTATGGTTAATCTATCCATTATCTTAGTAGTTGAAGATAAGTTGTTCGAGCTTAAGTTTATAAGTGGCACACCCAGGTGACCCACAGCGATGGTCAGATGGTTTCTTTGAACGTTTACACGCTACGCAAGACAGTGTATAATTTAAATTATCCTTATGCGGGCAGTCTTTGGTTTCATGTGCCTCAGAGCAATTAGCGCAGGTAGGTGATTTAATAGTGCAGTGTTTCTTAACATGACCGAACTGTTGACAATGCGCACAACGTACTACGTCGACATCATCAATGAAACGGCAAGTCGCCCAATCAATAAACAATTTATCCTTAGTCGAGACTAAATGTTTGCGGACCGCGGACTCGAGTTCAATGCATATCCATTTTTGACCCTTGTCTAGTGAACGCCTACGTATAATTTTTGTTGATTTAATAAAGTCGTCTTCTTTTAATGGCAACTCGTCTTTAATGTTTTGACAGAACAATGCATGCAAAAAGGCACTGTCCTCCATTGACGACGGAACGTCTTTGACTAAAATACGAGGCCTACGGCCTTTTGGTTTCTCAAGTCGCAAGCCAGCGGACCTAATGGCATCGAGCGATTGTAATTTTTTATTTGATTATCGTTAGCGACGCCAGACTTTGCAGCTTTCTTGACACCTACAATTTGAAAGCCGTCACTAGGATTTATAGCTTTCATGAGCGCTTGTTTAGTCGCGGAAGAAGTTGCGAAATCAGTTGAACGCTCACCAGTGGAGTAGGCCACAAGACACGGAAGTTTGGCACGAGAATTCACTAATGGAGCCACTTTAGGTAAACGAAGTTTTAATTTGTCAGCATATGAAATATTATTGCTAGCAATAATACTTAGCAATATCGACACCGGAATTATATTTTATTTTATCTAATTCGCTTTCCGTATTGGCCAACTTAGTCTCGTTGACGGATGATTTTATTACTAGCAATGAGACAATAGCCGTTATGCGCTGAGTCATGTCCATAATTGGTTTGTTGAATCAATTTTTTTTTTGTAAAAAATGGAAAGATCATATATAAGTTTTCGTACAAAACTATTTTTAGTTTTATTTTTTTCATTGTAATTACAAAGTAAAATCCAAACGAAAATATTTTTTTGAATCCAGTACCGAAAACACCCCGACAGTTTTCCGAACAAACCCGAGCCCGTGTGACGTCACAACGTTCATTTCTACTCATTGTGGCACATAGCTTATACAGTGTTTTGACTATTAACCGATTCAATCTTGTTATTATCGTCAATATATTGATGAATATCGAATATATTGATCATAGATATCGAACCTTAAAAGTTATCGTGCTTGCTTCGAATCATTATGTACAAACACTACAAAAAGATCTCCATTATGTGTATCGCGCAATAGCCAAATACCTAGCAATCTGTACTAAATTTGAGAAATGTTCTATGTCTAACTAGATTCCAATTATAATGTGTTAATTATGTTGTTATCTTGTTTTAATTTAGTATTAGATCCGAATTAATTTCTTACTTTGATCATGAAAGACTGAGAAAAGTAAATTTTTAAGGGAACTTTCGAGCAAAGTTGACATTGTTGTATAATTACGTAACTTGAAAACATGATTTTTTGTTTATGGAGATATATCCATTATTTTATTCTTAAATGACAGATATAGGCGTAAAACTAATATTTCTGTTTGAATTATGAAAACCGGTCGACGCATTTAAGAGATATTTACTGACGAATTAGTGTAAGGAAAATCTACCAAGTTAATATTTTCACATTAGTACATTAATACCTCAATGTATTTTCACGTTTCTGTTCTACAAATTTATTAGTGTTTGTAAATATATAATATAGATATTAGTGTTTAATATTATTAAGGGATATGTAAATAATGTGAATTAACGAAAATGTTATGTTTATGTGTATCATATTTAGTGGTATCTATTGAATTTTTTTGATATCCAAAGTCGAAGTTTCGCGCCAAACGTGTTTGTTTACTTTTTAGGGTTCCGTACCCGATGGGTGAAAACGGGACCCTATTACTAAGACTCCGCGGTCCATCTGTCTGTCTGTCTGTCTGTCTGTCCGTCTGTCACCAGGCTGTATCTCATGAATCGTGATAGATAGACAGTTGAAATTTTCACAGATGATGAATTTCTGTTGCCGCTATAATTACAAATACTGAAAACAGAATAAAATAAATATTTAAGTGGGGCTCCCATACAACAAGCGTGATTTATCGTTTTTTTGCGATAATAATGGTACGGAACCCTTCGTGCGCGAGTCCGACTCACACTTGGTCGGTTTTATTATTTTACACCAATATCACCTACCCATATGTAAAAACGATTAAGTTATGACAATTATGTTTCTAAATGTACCTGGTAAACAACAATAACTAACACGGGTTCACTAACCCGTAATAATCATTACGACTACTTTATTTATGCTCAAAACTTCCAAATCGTCCATCAGGTGGGTATATTATCGACATTAGCCTTTATGAATCCTTTATCACACATGATTAAATAAAATTTGTTGTTTAATTATATTTTTGCACTAATTTTCGGATATTTTTAATCAATTCACGTGCAGTTGACACTGTACTATCGTGAAATTCCTTGAACGTTATGACGTCACCAACATGGCGACCAATCATGGCCCGTTTGTAGACAGGTGGTTCTTTTTAAAATTTTATCGATTTTCAATTGCTTATAATAAATTGAAAAAAAATATTTAAGAGATTTCTGCAACGACAATATAATTTATGATATGTAAAGTTTCAAAATAAATTTAAAAAATCGTATTTTTTTTTAAATTCAACAACCCAATTGCGGATTTATTTGCAACGTTAATGCGGGACCCTTGGTCATTGACAAGGTCGTTAATTTTTGACAGGTACGCAGACGCCTGAGAAACCAAATCACAATAGTTGTCATTGCTTTCATTAGTGACATTTAAAACCCGCGGAGACCTTCCAATAGACTCTGATGTTTGCGTTCGCTTTGATCTATCTTTGGGCGAAATGTAATGAGATATTTCACTAAATAAACGCTTAGCAATAGCGGAGGTCGTCGGCGACCTTGGTTTGTTTATTCGGCGGAATAATATTTCTCCACCACGATCAGATGGGTCATCATCATTAGACAACATATTTACTTATGGAAATTAAACGAATAAGCGTATTAGAACGTGAAAAGTGAATGATTAACGGACAATACAATTATTTCGATATACCCACACGTCAAGAAAAGTAAATGTACTCATCGATAGCTGACGAAATTAACTAATTACAAGTAAAAAACGGACGTAAACACGTTTCAAAACTTACGATACCAGCACTTATCACAAAATACACAATTGACAGCAACTCACAAGCCGGAAATAAATTTCGGAACACGACAATTGCAATTAAAAAACAAGGAGCGAACAAATCACCGCTAACCAATGCGAGCGCGCAGAGGGAAGAATTACTAAATGTAATTTTCAAGTTAACTGTACGTCTATGACTATCATAGCAATGTTTTTGGATATTCAATAAAAAATGGTTATTGTATTTCCGATTTAGGGTGACTGAGATTTAGTGCACATTATTATACTTTCCATCACAACCGAAAAATGTTCCTTATCCAGTGCTTCATACGTTTAAAAATCATTTTTAACCGACTTACCAAAAAAGGAGGAGGTTCTATGTTCGACATTATGTATGTTTTTTTTTTTTTTTTTTTTTTTTTTTTTTTTTTTATGTATGTTCACCGATATCTCCGTCAATTGTGGACCGATTTTGAAAATTCTTTTTTTGTTTGAAAGAGTATATTTCGAAATTGGTCCCATTTCAATTTGGTGAAGATCTGATGAAGAACTTCGGAGATATACAACAGAACTCTTCAATATTTATCTCTCGGGATTGCTGCAATCGCATGTCTGTTTATTGTTTATACCATTTCGTAACATAACATCACGCCAGTACGCTCGAAAGGGGTATGCAGGTCTCTTATTTAACCGGTTATATTCAAGTTTCATGTTATTCGGGTAATCTATTCTGTCGTTATAGGTACTTACTTAACTACTTCCCTATTAGGTAGGTGCAACTAAAAACCGGCCGAGTGCGAGTCGGACTCGCGCACGAAGGGTTCCGTACCATTACCGCAAGTAACGGCAAAAAAATCATGTGTCACGTACGTTTGTTGTATGGGAGCCCCACATAAAAAAAAAATTATTCTGTTTTTAGTATTTGTCATAGCGGCAATTGAAATACACCATCTGTGAAAATTTCAACTGTCTAACTATCACGGTTCATGAGATACAGCCTGGTGACAGACAGACAGACAGACAGACAGACAGACAGACGGACCGCGGAGTTAAAGTAATAGGGTCCCGTTTTTACCCTTTGGGTACGGAATCCTAAAAAGTGAAAAATAAAAAACTTTTTTGAAAAAAATACTACCGACTTCCAAGTAAGAAAACTAGAAAGTGAAAAATAACTTTATTTTTGGAAGTCGGTGTCCATAATTAAAAAATTTGGTCCTACCACAGACACCGACTTCCAAAAATAAAGTTATTTTTCACTTTCTAGTTTTCTTACTTGGAAGTCGGTAGTATTTTTTTCAAAAAAGTTTTTTATACTAGACAGTGTAAAATATGCAATTAATACTGTTAAATTGTTAAAATTAAAGATATTACGATTAATTTCACGAATGTATATGTTTCGCAATCAGACTGCTATCCTCGTCACCTACTCGCGAATAGCAACAAGTTCAGTAGTGTCTCTTGTAGCTTGCCATATTTTACCTAACGTGGATCTATTTCACTATTCATATTTATTCCTTACATATTGTATGTTCCGTTTCCGTGAATGTGTCCGTGGCATCAACAGTGGGCACTATCAGAATATCAGCGCAGCGTTATTTTGGCATATTCCTGGCATACCTATAAACTAACGATATCCTTAGCGACCGCCGATACGGCTGCCGCCGAAATCGGTCTACTGGGGATCTTCTAGCGTATGCCATTCACATATGGAGTGAGGCCATCGAGAGGCACGGGGAAGCGCTTGCCGTCTCCCTCGACATCTCGAAGGCTTTCGATAGGGTCTGGCACGAAAGCCTTATCGGTAAGCTTCCTTCATTCGGTTTGCCCGGTGGTCTGTGTGATTGGAGATCAGACTTCCTGAGAGATCGGTCCTTTCGAGTGGTTATCGATGGCCGCTCGTCGAACCAAATGGATATTAATGCCGGGGTCCCTCAGGGGTCGGTACTCTCAGCAACATTATTCTTGTTGCACATTAACGATCTGCTAAAACCTTTGAGTATGCAGACGACAGCACTGTTGCTGAGAGATACCTGTCCAACGCACGGGCTACCGGGCCGCAGATTCGGTCTCTCCGTGAGTCCATGGTGGAGCGTTTGAACCTGTCCTTGCAGGCAGTCTCCGAATGGGGCGATGCCAATCTGGTCAGGTTTAATGCTGCTAAAACCCAGGCGTGTCTTTTTTCCGCTAAAAAGAGCCAATTTTACCCGGCTCCAACATTCTGTGATGTAACCGTGCCAAGAACGGACCATATTGAGCTTCTTGGCGTTACGTTGACATCGACTCTCAATTTTGGGCCATACATTGAGGCAAAGGTTCAGCTGGCTGCCAAAAAGTTGGGGATTCTTGCGAAAGTGAGAGGGTACTTCATGCCGGAACAGCTGCTCAACTTGTATCAAGCGCAAGTTCGATCGTCCATGGATTACTGTTCTCATCTCTGGATCTGCCAAATACCAGCTTGATGCACTTGAGTCGATTGAAAAGCGGGCTAAGAAACTCATCGGCAATGAGGCACTGGTCAAGTCAAAGCTCCAGAGCCTTGAACATCGTCGCCGAGTTGCCAGCTTGTCGGTTTTTTATCGGTTACATTTCGGGGAGTGTGCGATGGAATTGCATGATTTAATTCTGCCCAGCCCGTTCCATCATCGGAATACCAGATGTACGGCGATGCGTCATCGGTACATGGTGGACATCCCACCCATACGCACAAAACGTTTTGGGGACACTTTTATTATGCGTACAGCTAAAGAGTGGAATTCCCTGCCGGAGTCTGTGTTTCCCGATAGCAACAATCTAGGGGTCTTTAAGTCAAGAGTGAATCGGTTTCTTCTAGGCAAGCGTGCTTCACCGTCGACCTGATCATCGCTTACCATCAGGTGAGATAGTGGTCAAGCGCAAGCCTATAGAAAAAAAAAAACATATTTTTAGTATTTTTGCAGTTGCACATGCTGAGACTTTTTGGTCTCGGACGGGGTTATTTATTTCTATTTTTTATTATGGTTTGTGTTTTGCTTATCTCGTGTCTCCTGTCCGGGTCACAAATAATTTTTGTTTCTTTCTTTCTATTCATATGAGTACTGAACATTACCTCCGCTGGGGTTCTCCCAGTCGCAGTCGTCTTCAGTGTACTAATGCCGAGATTTTGATAACGTAAATGATCTCATATGTCAATTTGTATACAAAATAGAGGTTTCGCCTTACTATCAGTAGACAGCGCTTATCCAGTTTTATTACAGAGTTCCGGCGCCAACATTCTGGCTTCATCATCAAATCAGTTCGACAGTACTATTTTCATTAGAACCTATTATTTAATTGCAACTATTCAAAGTATCTTATACATACTTATCATTAAAAAGTTCCTGTGGCCATCTGTGGTCTGCTTCATCACATCTACCCCACCAAATTATACTTTTGGAATACAAATGCGCTGTCTAAACCGGATAACTGGCAAATATTGGTAAAAACAGTTTTTAGGGCTGTGCGTTGATATATCACCCAGTCATTTAGTTTACCATTTTCTATTATTATATACAGAAGATTGCTGGCTGGAGGTACTTTAAGTGCCTTGCGAAATTCGAATAAGATTTGATTTATTTTAAGCAGAAGAATTGTCAGGGTGCCCATAGAGCTTAGGCGCGTGTGGTTAGACTAATTAAAACAAAGGTAAATTTAATAGGATTAAATCCTATACATATAAACGACTAGCCAATTTAGTTTGGGCGCACGGTTGGCGCAGTGGTTGAGCGATTGACTGCTGCGCTGCGTGTCGCGGGTTCGATTCCCGCACGGAACAAATATTTGTATGACCTACAGATAGTTGTTTCGGCTCTGGGTGTTTGTGTTTGTAAACGTGCCCACGATACAGGAAGAAATTCCTAGTGTGGGGCAACGTTTTTTATTAAACAAAAAAAGAAAAAAAATAAAATGAAGTCAAATATTTTTATTGATAAATTTTGCGTTGGCTGCAAAATTTATATTATAATTGTTTTTTTTTCAGCTATAATGGAATATGCATGAAAAGAAATATTTATTATTAATTAGTTTATCGATAAATATACTGAAATAGAATGTTAATTGTGATAACAGAACTAAAATTGATCGAAAACCAACAAGATATAACGATTTAAACATATAACTCTATCCCTCTCGTACTTCAGTTATGGTCAGTTATACCACTTGTATTGGCGCACTATACTTTGACGTCAGAGTCTATGTTGGACTTCTTTTTTTAATTTGCAGCTTTGTAACTTCGTCGTTTGTGTAGATATTAAAAAAATCTTCCACGTTTGTTTCCTGCAGCTAATAAGTATTTCACTTAGCAAATAAAAAAATACATGGGTATTCCCTATTGTTAACATTCCATTAATAACATTAAATGCTATAAAGTAATTAATGATATAAAGAATGTTAACAATACAAGTGTTGATGCTTTGTTTATTATTATAATAAAAACCTTTGTTGTAAAGCCTATTTAACTTAAATATCTCATCTAAGTATACATAAGTTGCAAGAGCCACTGTCTTCCGGTCGTGTTTAAATTGCTGCACTAAAAGAAGAAAATTATGTTCTTATTAAGTGACTTCATGGAATATTATTAATTTATCTGTCAATCAAATGTCAAAGCAAATTCGACTTTTACCAGTGAGATAAAAGAAACACAAAATGTTCGCGTTGTAAGTATTTGCCTACAATTTCGGAGAATAGTGTCACATATTTTGTTTCATGCATAAGTGTCAAGTAAATAAATAGACAATTACTTTTAATGTCCAGACTTGAAAATGCTCAATTTGAGTAGGCGATATGATAAAATATTGAAATAATTAAATTGACCAGGGTTTTTGATTTGTTTCCTTCACAACGAGTGAGAAAAATGTGTTTTACTAAATTATTCTGATGTTGACATACATTATAATGATAAAATCAGTAGTATAGGTAAGTATGATATTATTTAAGTAGCAAATCATAATAAACTGCCGAGCAATGAAAAAGTTCCACCCACAAAATGCCGACAAACACCTTAATTTAATTCTTGCACGTTTAATTTAAAATTTGAACACAATATTTACGTTTTTAGTTGTTAATATTCTGATGCGCTGTTAAATGTACTTTAATATTGCAGACGGCGTCATTAAGCTAGCCTTTCCCGTTAAGGAGTAATTTGGTGATATGTCACTGGAACTTTTTCATTGCTCGCGAGTGTATAAAATGATGATTAATATAATATACACTACATTCAGAAATCGTACCAATGGAATATTTATATCTAATATCGTCACGATTTTTTACATTAACATTAATTTTCTGGTTAAAAAAAATATATGTGGACATGTGGTCCAAAACATATATTCAATGATTGATTATTACTTTCACAGAGTGGTTTTCAACATAATTGTGGCGAGTATTGCATATTACGGCATAACCTACTGGGCAGAACATTACAATTACCAATGAAACAGATGATGGTGATCATCTAGAGGGCATCCCATCTAGCTGATTTCGGCCAAAGCGAACGCATTCCTTGGATCTTCAAAGAAACAGAGTACATCACATCAGATTGAGAAATGAAGATGATTGGTATCAAGAATAAAATTGGCTAGTTCGGTGCCGAATTAACCTACATGTACTTATTTAACTACTTTAGCTCCTTTATTAAAGAACGCTTAGTAAAAGTATGCCAAACTTAAATATATTATATAACAAAAAACGTATGTGTTGTTTCAAATGATCAAAAATATGTAATCGCGATCCATCAGAAGTTATGAATGTTTGCGGGTTTTTAGTTTGCATTGAAGTCACTGAATAATAATGTTGTAAACAGTGTTATATGAGTTTTTACTGTAGCTGCATACGTAATGCTCGCTGTACATATATCGTGTGTTGTATAATCTGTGCTGCGGGGTTTTTAGGCGTTGTTTGTACATAGAAAAAATGTATTACTAGTTAATGAAATATATAATTAATTAAAAAATGTTTCACTTGATTTTTATTTACATAAGATGCATGACAAAAAAGAAAACAACTATTTTATTTTTAAATTTAAATTTGGCACAGAGATAGATTATAGTCAGGAATAGCACATAGGATACTTTTACCACGGGAATATGTTCCCTCAGGATAATTTTCTACATACACGCGGGCAAAGCCGCTGGCAGAAGTTAGTTGGCAAATAAAAAAGTTGCAGATTTTGGACGCCATATTGTGGGGCACCAAAATTTTTCCAAATCCATCGTGTGGGGTATAAAGGGTTTTAAGAGGTGATTTCAAAAATATATAACTTATATTTTTTATATTTTTAAATACACTTATATTTTTAAATGTATATAAATTTTTATTAAAAAGATTTAGTTAATTAAAAAATAAAAAAAAACCGACTACTGAAAAAGAAGTTACAAAATCTAATTTCACAAGTGAAGTTAGAACAACTATTATCTAAGTACTTGAGTACCACCGCGTGTAGAGGTAAGCGTTTGTAATAAAGATCGATAACCAGCGATCATACCATGTGGTGTGGACTAGGCACACAAGACTTTTCTACCAACCAACACTCATACCTTTCGGTGTGGTCTGGGTGCACAAGGCCCTTTCAACCAATCAGCAACTTTTCATAACATGCATTGTGGACGAGCATACAAGGCCCTTTCGACCAACGAACAAGTCATCATACTATGCGGTGTGGACCGGGCGCACAAGGCCCATTCGGCCAATCAACAACAGTTCAAACCATGCGGTGTGGACCAGGCTCATAAGGCCCTTTCGACCAACCAACACTCGTACGATATGCTTTGGACCGGGCGCACAAGGCCCTTTCGAACAGCTACCTACATAACAAACCGGATGTACATTGATCACCTATTTACAGGTGGTGTAGACCGGACGTATACCGGGTTTCTTCGACCTTGACCTTGATTTCTCAAATGCCTTTAACCAACCACATACTCATGACGTGGCATGGACCGGGCGCACATGGCCCTTTCGATCAGCCACCTACAAACCAAACCAGACGTACTTTGAACACCTATTCATAGATGGTGTGGACCGGACGTATACCGCGTCTCTTCGACCTTGACCTTGATTTCCCCAATGCCTTTTACGCCGGTAGTCACGACATTCTCCTCTCTCCTCTCTTCCCATCGTATAGTTTCTTCCAAGGCGCTTTAATGGTTCTTTTCTTATTTTCAGGTACGTTCGCAGTTGGTTCGCGTTGACGAGAGTTCGGCTAGTTGGGGTGACCTGGATGCTGATACACACGGTGATATTCTTTCTCAAAAAACAATGCGCATTTAGATGTTTTGTTTTTAATCATAATAACCTTTGTTGAAAAACCTATATAATTTCTTCTGATGTCTCATCTAAATATCACATAATACAACCAGATCACCACAGCCAAGACCTCTGTCTTCCGGTCGTGTTTGATTTGCGATCTGAAATATAAGAAAATTTTGGGAACTGCTGACAAACAAAACGTAATGGATATTGTTGATCAGTAAATTGAATAAAAACAAGTCTGTAAAAGCCCGAAATGTGGGGGTAAGTATTTGCCTATAAAAATATTTTGGAAAATAGTGTCAGATATTTTGATATACTTTTATTTATCATGGGTTATTTTTTTTACAGGTTGTTACTTTACGCAGGTTTGGCGACTGGTGTATATTTCACTGCAAAGTACTTTATGGAACTAAACAATATGCAAACACGGGTCTTATTTTAAATAATATCGTTATTTTATGTGACACAACTAACACTGTGGGGTAAAAATTAATCCCAAATGGAAAAAAGTAAAATAAAAATTTAAAGATTTCATGGAAATCGACCTGAAAAGTGATGATGACAGTAATTTGAGATCAGACTATGATATTCCACTAAACTTCAGGTAGATTGCAATGTCAGATTCTTGATTTGAGTTCTGATACTGAAACTTCATAATTATCTACTTTTAAAATTACGCATAAGGTCAAAGCCGGCTTTTCTTAATTTTCAATGTCTTCCAGGATGTTGCCAACGTCATGCGAAAAAAAAACTTGTCAGTGCAAAACAACAACACAAATTAGTAAGGTTGTTAAAAAGAATACATACTTAACTAACACCGCGTGGGGTATAAACTTACCCCTTCCTACCTTGTACCTGTATAGCGCAATCGGATGATTTCTAAATACTACGCGTTCTTGAGGTTTAAGTGCACACGTTACACTGAGAATACCAGATAGCTTCTCTGGAAAAGGAAATATTTGGATTTTTCTGCGGCTGGAGTACAAATCTACCTCAGTATTCATGTTACAATTAAGTTTAAATTAAGAAGGTCAATTGAAGCCAGTAAATAGAGGAGCTTGTGGCTGAATAATAACAGCCGCACTCGTCGATCATCAAGGTTAAGTAACGCTTGACGAGGTTGGTCCGTGGATGGGTGACCATTTCAACATACTGAGTTTCCTCCGTGCCTGGGAAAGCACGTTAATCCTGGCAGTCATTTGAAGATCTTTGGCAGTCGTTACGGGTAGTCAAGAAACCTCAGATCTGATACCAGTCTTGCCTAGGGGTACCGTGTGTTACCCAGTTACTGGATTGTGGAGGTCAGATAGGCAGTCGCTCCATGTAAAACACTGGTACTCAGCTGAATCCGATTAGACTGGAAGTCGACTTCAATATAGTTGGGAAAAGGCTAGGCAGATTGAATTGGAGCCAGTAAATATTTAGTTGTAATGTTTTGTATAAAATATTATTATTTGTGTGCAAATAAAGAAAAATTTTCTTTGAAAATGTGTAACTGTCGAAGTTATTAGATAAACGTTTGTTATTTAAAAATAACAAACAAGGTACATATAAAAAATAAATCATAATTAGTAAAAATATGAATGCTTAATCTTTCCAATTTGTCTCGGCCTATGCCACTTGATTGAATTTAGTCGTATTTTAATTAAAATAAAGTTTCTGTGCCCGCATTAAATTAGTATCTGAATCCGTCTACAGATTAATGTGCAACAGAGACGGACGACCTTCCTTCTTTGAATTTACATATTTTTTCTTGTCACCTGCTTTATTATATTATGCGCTGTTGTGTCCTACTGCAGGGCAAAAGCCTCCTTTCCTTCTTTCAATTTTTCTTGATTTTTTGCTACATCTGACCAATTCTTTAGATAGGAGTCTAACTCGACACGACATCTCTTTTAAGGTCTACGGCGTCGGTGGTTCCTTTGGTTCGAAGCCCATTTAGTGGCTAAGCTACGCATTTATATTACTCTCGTCCGCCCATGTCTGACGTATGCTGCGCCAGCCTAGACTAGCATGACCGACAACAACTACAATAAGTTGCTAGTTGTTTAAAATAATAATAACTATCTCCCCGTGGTAGCGCAGTATGCATGAGCATTTCCACATGCAAAAAAAAAAAAGGCAACAGCTATCAGGAAACACATACTCCGGCAGGAAATCCCACTCCTTAGTTGTACGCACAATTCAAGTATTTGCACCACGTACCGATGGCGCATTGCCAAGCCATTATGTCTTGTAGTCCGATGTTGCTAAGAGCAGTCCATTCCTAAGTTACTTTTATGTCAAAGATTTTCAATCGTGAGATGTTCCCAGAAACCTGTATCTCGACAAATATGCACAGTTAATATTAATAGAGATCTATAGTCAATATTCGACACGACTACATTACTAATTGAGTAGCGTAAAACTTGCCAGAATGAAATAGTGAATACCGCAGATTAGAGGTCAATACATACGAAATTTTACAATTTCCGAAAGAGAAATAAACAAAGAGCGTGTGCGCAGGGATCCAGGACCGAACCATACCATACCCCGTGGCTCTAACGCGCGCTCGTGTGGGCTCGTTTCGCAATTCGCACCCGCGGTGGTCAAATAGATAACTTTTTTCTAACTTCAGTTGCGAAGTTAGATTTTATAACTCCTTCTTCAATTACCAGTTAATCCTTCTTTAGTTTAAGTCAAGAGTAAATAGGTTACTTCTAGGTAAGCGTGCTTCACCGTAGACCACATGATCGCTTACCATCAGGCGAGATTAGTGGTCAAACGCGATTAAAAAAGAACATCATCCTATGTGGCACCGTTTTTAGACGTTGTGTGCCGCTGAAACCGTTTTAACATGTAAGAACAACAAAACTCTCTTCTTAGTCTACATTATTATGCAACTTCGGAACCCTATTACTGCGCGTGGCCCGACATGCACTTGACCGGTTTTTTTATACCTTATGTCATGTACCTACAATCTCTGCAAATAAAATAAACTTTACTTTTTTACTTTAACCATTTGGTCGCAACTCGATGAGCACTCGGCACCAATGGACCGAATTTTTCAACCCCAAACGGTCCAAATATGTAGTTTCCAATAAGGTTGTTGTATTTGCGCCGTTTGAGGTTTTCTGCCCCAGCACAGCCTGCCGTGCTAAGAAGATGGGATGGCAAGGTTGTCGACACATGCTGCATCCCACACGAAAGGCCTTCCCTCCTTCCAAGGCATTATGGTCATCCCGTCTGATCTCTTTCCATTGTCGCGTGCCAAGCCATTCGGTTCTTAAACAGCTGGCACTTCGGCGTTGACAAGAGCCCGACGTATGACGTCATGAATGCTGGCATATTGCTAGGCTATAATGCTTATTATACATATATGCATATTATCCTGGCATACTGCAAGAAAGGCCATGGTGTTCGAGGCGGTCGACTCACATCACATCACATCATCAGCATCACCAGGCCTCCTCTCTGTGAGAGGTAAATACCACGCGGGCCCAGTGCGGGTTGGTGGATGTCACATGTCTTCGAATTTTTGGTTCTAGGACATGCCGGTTTCCTAACGATGTTTTCCTTTACCGTTTTGAGAGCAGTGGTGATGAAATAATTTACACAAAGTAAAGGGCCTGCCTGGGCTCGAACCCACGACCTCGTAAGTCGCGGCCGATACTACAGGGCCACCAGGCGCACAGGCGGTCGACTGTGTCACCACATTGACAACAATGTGGAGCTGGTGAACATCCAAACGCAGACATTTAGCGGTCAGAAAGGTGTTGTCACTCAACATAGTACCAACCTAATGAATTAGATTTTAATTTAAACAGTTTAATTGAATCGAAATGTCCTACGACCCCGGCGTTATGTTTAAGGCCTTATTACGTCAAACCGTCGAAACCCTTATGTATTAACCAGACGTATAAACATCTGCGACCGAATAATTATAATCATAGAAATATAATAATGCTATAATTGTTTTCGATTTAATGCACAGATGCCTGACGTAATTAATATAATAAGAAAGGTTAACAATACGTATTTAGATGCATTGTGTACTATTATAATGACCTTTGTTGAAATCCTATTTAAATTCTTGTGATGTTTAATCTAAGTATTAGATGTAAGTTACTCGGCCTTGTTTAAATAGCGAGCCGCAATAAAGACAACGTCTTTATTAAGAGAAGACTTATAAAATAGTACTCATTATTCGTGATTTATGTTGAACTAGCGGCCCGCCTCGGCTTCGCACGGGTAACATTATTTACTCGAACTTTCCTCGTTTATCGATCTTTTAGTAAGAGAAAAACGTATCAAAATGTGTTGCTTCGTTTAGAAGAAGTTAGCGGAGAAACAGACAGAGGGAGACAACGAATTTATAATATTTAGAGAACAAAACACAAAGAAAATTCAATTTTAATAGTGGGTTGAATAATCACAAAATGTGGATGTAAGTATTTCTCTACGATTTTGAAAAATAGCGAAATATATTATGTTAACAGCCTCGTATCGAATAGGCCTCATCGGGGAACATCAGTCACCCAAAGGCCAATGGAGGGGGTTATGCTCGTAGTTTCCTTGCGTGATCGAATCAGAAGTGTAGAGATCCGCAAGAGAACCAGGGTTACCGACATAGCCAGAAAAATTGCCAAACTTAAGTGGCAGTGGGCGGGGCACATTAAACGCAGAACGGATGGTCGTCAAAGTTCTGGAATGGCGACCGCGAATCGGAAGACGCTGCGTTGAAAGGCTTCCGACCAGGTGGACCGATGACCTGGTGAAGGTTGTGGGGATCCGCTGGGACCGGTCAAAGTGGCGATGCTTGGGGGAGCCCTATGCCCATCAGTGGACGTCTTTCGGATGAAATGGATATGATGATGTTCCACTAGGCAACATTTGACGCGTGACATGATGCACAACATGTTGCTCATCATGATGAACGGCAACGAGAAACTTTGGATTATTAACGTTGCCTCGTCACATCAGCTAGCAACGTCGATGAACTTGTTGAACATCACGTGTTGTGCGTCAAATGTTGCCTACTGGGTACGAGGCTTTCTTTTAACATAGATAATGCATTTTACAGAATTTGGATCGTATTAGGTGCGGGGTACGGCGTATATTTAGGTGGCAGGTACGTGGTAAACAGATTGAAGAATGAAGTATTCGTTGATGATTGATTTGAAGACTATATCTATATATTTTTAACTAAGCCACAAGTACTAACTTAACTATTTTAGCTTCTTGATTAATTGCCGCTAAGTAAAACTATGCTAGACTTAAATTCTGAAAATGAACAATCAATTTGGTGATTCATACTAATTGTTTTTTTATGAACTTATTAATACGGAGTTATTAGTGTTTTAATTCTCATTTTATAATTGTATTTTAACTTTTTATACTTAGTTGTATATTTTTAAATAAGAACCTACCTTCTGAAAAAGCATCTTATATCCTAATCCAGGTTCTACCGGCAAGTTCCATCAAATCCTTTCAGCCTTAGAAGCCTGATTGATCAACCAATATTAACATTAAATTTAACCATTGTTAACATTACATTTTTAATATTTTCTTATTCGTATTTTTCAATGCTAAAGGTCGTGCCCACCCTGTTATTTACAATAAAAGAAGTTTGTCATAAATAAGGTAGATAAAAGATTTCGCTTAAAAATAATAAACGTAATTATATTGGGTGCCTTAAGTTAGTACATATTATTTAAGTAAGGTATATATTATTGTTTATGAGAGCAATGCCCGTAATATGGACGTGTTATGTCTGAAATAAATTAATTATATATTATACATATTAATTTTATTGTTTTTAGTATTTGTTGTTATAGCGGCAACAGAAATAAATCATCTGTGAAAATTTCAACTGTCTAGCTATCACGGTTCATGAGATACAGCCTGGTGACAGACGGACAGACAGACAGACGGATCGCTGAGTCTTAGTAATAGGGTCCCCATATCATAATATCTATTTAATTCTAAATTACTAATTATATACTCAATCTTATTAACAATCATCATACCATACTGATTCTGCATGTACAAACCGACATTTTTATTACCCATAGCAAATAAAGTAAACAATGGCATCTCGCCATACTTAATATCAAAATTCTAAACACCAAACTTCCAGGCCTGCTGCTGAATAGCAGATCCACAATAAACATACTTCATAACACGCCCCGGCACAGACATAACACTTCTAACAGGTGGCCCACGAGGTGCAACATTACGACGAAATCGCCGACGAGGACGCCTCATCTTCCGACGATAAACATATCGTCTCTTGCGAACAAATGGGCGTCTCCTCTTCCGACTTCGGAACACACGTGCGTATCGCCTCCCAAAACGGTTCCGAAGCACTAACAAACAATAAACGATTCTTTAAAGCATCATCCATACTATCATCAAGCTCATTAGACACAAATATAATAGGACCTTTGAATGCTAATAACATATCACACTCACATTTAACAGGGTATGCATACTTACGACCTTCTAATAATCGCTTCAACATGTTAGGTACACTAAATTTATAAGAAAACTCTTCAAACAATATAACCTTATGATATCGCTCCCGAAATCCCTGCATAAAAAAATTACCCACCCCGGGATAAAACACATACTTCATATTAACACGCCCTATCAAACATTCAATATAAGAAGACTTACCAACATTAGAAGGACCATACAAATACAACTGTTTACGTTTAAAACCAACAGTTCGTAAATAATCATTCCACCACATACACACTTCCATAGTCCAATTACCATAACATTCATTCAAAGGTCTTAAAACCACTTTTACAACTGGTTCTTTAATATCGGCGAAAACTTTTTGTAAAAAGCGATAACAAAATCGATGCTCAATAACAAATGGATCATCAAACCGAAACCTAGGAGAGCAGTGCCCATTCTTACCCTTTGGGTACGGAATCCTAAAAAGAAGATCCACACCTGGGCTTTGAAGCTTTGCGGCTTGGGTGTAGTGAGCCACTTCCTTTATCATTAGGCTGTTCAGACGTCAGCAGTCTAGGCTATTTTTTTTGCGTAAAAACAAATAGAATAATAAAAAACCGGCCAAGTGCGAGTCGGATTCGCACACGAAGGGTTCCGTACCATTATCGCAAAACACTGCATAAAAATCACGTTTGTTGTATGGGAGCCCCCCTTAATTTATTTTATTCTAATTTATTAATTATTATTTTTTGAAGTAAATATGCAACTGAACATTCTGTGAATATTTCAAGCGTCTACCTGTTGCCGTTATTAATATCAAGCAAAAAACGGCAAAGATATCACGTTTGTTGTAAGGGGGGCTCCCCTTTAATATTTACTTTATACTGTTTTTAGTATTTGTTGTTATAGCGGCAACAGAAATACATCGTCTGTGAAAATTTCAACTGTCTAGCTATCACGGTTCATGAGATACAGCCTGGAGACAGACGGACAGACAGACAAATAGACAGACAGACAGACGGATCGTGAAGTCTTAGTAATAGGGTCCCGTTTTTACCCTTTGGGTACGGAACCCTAAAAAACGTGGACGTAATTAATAGGTATATAGGAATATACACATATTGCTCAATTAAAAGGATAGGATAGGATTTGCCATCAACACACATTGATTGATGATGATTATTTACCAATGACAGTGTCTGTGTGCTGCATCTTTTAAGAAAAATCACAATGGTGATTGTTGACTAAGTATGCCAATTTGGTTCAGCCCCTTAAATTTGCTTACACTCAATAAGTCGTTGAATCTGTTTACAAATAAATGTGGAACAGAGAGTTGACTTTATTTTCTAATTAGTTTACTTCCTAAGAAGCCAAACTTGCACGATGCTATTACTTTCTCGTCTGAGTTCACTAACTTAGCCATTTAGGAACGTAGGCCACGACAACATTTTGCATTGATGAATCAATCAGCGCGTTACATGAATCCGCTGCTTCATAGCTAGTTTTGGTATTTTGTCGCGTCTGTGACTTACAACTGCATAGATGCAAACACGCTACTGTATGATGCTGCATAGCGACTAACGCGCGACTGCACCGATACAAACACAGCATCAACAGGCGTTCGCACAACTGTATCGATACTGCATTTCGTCTGTATCCCTGTTATATCGCGATAGTCATCATCATCATATCAGACGAAAGACATGCTTTGCTGGACATAGGCTTCCCCCAAGCGTCGCCACATTGACCGGTCCCTTGCGTCCCGCATCTAGCGGATCCCCGCAACCTTCACCAGGTCATCGGTCCACCTGGTGAAAGGCCTTCCAACGCAACATCTTCCGGTTCGCTGTCGCCACTCCAGAACTTTTCTGCCCCATCTGAAGTTTCGCAATTCGTCGGGCTATGTCGGTAACCCTGGTTCTCTTGCGGATTACTATATTTCTGATTCAATCACGCAAGAAAACTCCGAGCATAACCCTCTCCATTGCCCTTTGGGTGACTGTAAGCTTTCTGATGAGGCCCATTGTGAGCCACCACGTCTCAGAGCCATAGGTTATCACTGGCAACACACACTGGTCATAGACTTTCGTATTGAGACACAGTGGTAAGTTGGACGAGAAGATACCGCGTAACTTCCAGAACGCTTCCCAGCCGAGTCGGATTCGACGACTGACCTCTTTCTTGAAGTTGGCCCTACCCAACTGGATTGTTTGTCCCAAGTAGACATAGTCGTCACCAACTTCGAGTGTAGAGTCTCCGACCTTGATAGGAGTGCACCATGCCTGTGGCGTTTTCCTCTCGAGTATGATGGAATCAATTTCATCATCACCCGGTGTCTTGTTGTCCTTAAGCTGTTTCAGAGCCATCCTAATCTCGTACAGGCTGACGTCCGGAATGACTTCGATATAATGTCGGGTCAATCTAGATCTAGGGTCATTTGCTAGATTCGCGACGGGTTTGCTGGTTGTCGTGTACAACTGCCCAAGAATCTCTCGATCGAACCCTCAGAAGCTCCGGTTAGGTGGATACGATCCTGCCATCATCGGTCTTCAGTTATGCGAGCTGGCTCTGCCCAATAGACAGATCTCTTGCAAAGACCTTGGAGCCCTTATTCCGCTCAATCGCGTCTTTAATACTTTCGGTATTAAAGTGGCGGAGGTCGCTTTTCAAGGACTTTGAATCCATATTAAGCTGCCGATATTTCAACGCATCGTCTGAAGACTGCAGGATCATCTCACGCCTCTCCTTCATGAGCTTTTTGGTTGTGCTTTCATTTTGGTTTTGAGGGGTGTGCCGTTATCGCCACGTTTGGCAGGCGGGTTGCCGATCGCAGTTTGTTGTTAAAGTGCACAGAGAACGGTGCTGCCCATTCTCTGGTATGTCCCTTAGTTGCCTCTTACGACACCCACGGGAAGATATGGGATGGTGAAATTCTTTACGTCCGTCACCATACGGTAAATCGCGATAGTAGCGATGCAGAATCCTGGTTCCGAAAGGCTGAGGCTTCATTAATGTGTTGCATGCGTCGTTTTACACATATTATTAGTGATATGGTACATTATGCGTTGCGTCGTCGCACATGACGTTTCAACACTTTCAACGGATCAACGGATATTGTGACAGTGTTTGTTCCGATCCATTGTCGAATCTGAAATTCGACAATGATCCGTTACGACAACGCAATGCAACGCATCAATGACCCCAGCCTTAGGGGACCTTATTAGACCATTCCATATTCCATAGACGATTGTGTAGCTAGTGAATCGCTACAAAAAGTCGCCGTGGGTGAAGACTGAATGTTAATTGGTAGAAGCCTTCCACATCTCTCTTTCAGCTTCTTTCTCTGGCTAATAAATCAGTCCAGAGAAATACACTAGACGTTCTTGCCTGCGGGCATGCCTCTGTGGTTTGTCACTTAAAAACAAAAAAAATAGGTTTAGGTTTACGGTTGTTGGAATTTACAACAAATTTCCTACTAGACTGCATGTGATTATTAAAATGATTTATTTATGATTGTTTTTGAACCCAATTTAGGGCATAAACACTAACATCAAGATCAGGTCAGGATCAACTCTAAGCTGCGTTGAGTCATGTATAAGTCTCTCTGCCTGAACTTGTTCAATGTAATAAAATTGCAGTGCTATTTGATGTGATCGTATATGTTAACAATGTAATTGGTTAAAAAGTTAATTAATTTACAGCATCCTGATTTGGTGACTTAGATGTTTAATAAGGAAAATCTCAGTAGGTTCTTTATACATTTATTATTAAAGAGCTTACGACAAATTGGATCAACCATCTTGTCATCTCGTAATGGATGCCAGTCGCAGAAAAGCAGGGTTTAACACACACTTTTCCAATGCAATTGAGCATCATCTAGTGATAAAATATACTTTTTGCTTAATTGACTGAAACTCTCTTCTCCAAATATCTTTTTTTTCTCAACCTTTTGTGCTAGTGAGTTGGTAGTGAGTAGGGATTTCAATGACAGGTCTGGCAGAGAGTTTATGAATATTAAAAGTTACCAGTGGTAGCTGGCTTCGAGGAATAACATTTCTGACAAAGTTCAGGCATGCTATTACATGAAGGGTTGGGCAGGGGTGAAACTGTTCTATTATTCTCTGCCAGTTATTATTTCTCGCCCGAGAACTTGAATTACTTGGCATGTATTAATAATATTGCTGGTTTAACTTAAATGCATCTGCAATTTTAGCTCTCAATCTCGTTTCTTCTCCTAGCATTAGCTTTATTGTACCCATAATCTGGATGCAATAAAGTATATTCTATTCTATCCTACTAATCCTACAAAACTTTTGTGCTGTTTTTGTAGGTATATCATTTCGGTGTATTTTTACCTTAGAACAAAATTATACAGGGATTAGGCCGAAACGACAGATCGATACGACCCGTTAGAGACAGATGTATTTCACTAGACAGAGTAGTAAAATACAGTGGCAGTCGGAACTGGCTATTTCATATGCTTTCAACAAAATAATTAACTTGTTTATTTGTTTTCTTTCAAGTAAATCGCGACTATCTGTTTAAAAGACAATTATTGTAAACAATCATTCAGAAATTAAAACATTATCCATTGTTTAGGGTTAGCCAACATGAATGAGAGAAAAAAAACTTTAGTATATCTAAGCAAACATATTATTATTATGACATAGGCTTTTAAAACAAAAGGTTTATTTTTTATGCATTACAGCATGACAATTCAGTGTATAAGATGGCTTTTTGGCATCAGAGGCACGGTTGCGGGCCCTTTTTAGGGTTCCGAAGTCAACAAGGAACCCTTATAGTTTCGCTCTGTCCGTCTGTTCGTCCGCAGCCTAGCTCAGAGAATCTAAGTACTAGAAAGCTATAATTTGGCATGTATATACATATAAATAATTCCGACAAAGTGGTAACATAAAATCATGAAAAAAAATTTTTTTTTCGGGTACCTCCTATAGACGTAAAATGAGGATGTTTTTTTTTTCTCATCTATCCCATGGTGTGGGGTATCGTTAGATAGGCTATTCAAAAATATTATGGGTTTGTTAAAACCATTTTTCGATTCAGATTCGTTTGCGTAAAATTAAGCTTTAAGTTGCAAATTTATGTTAGAGTCAAGTGTCCCCCCCCCCCCTGCCAGCAAAATGGTTGCTCTAGGCTATGTGAAAAAAATCACGGCAGTATATTTATATAACGAAATTAAAAGGAAAATTATCACGGATAACAAGGCTTTACAAGTTTACGAGTAATAGTCGACCAACTTATAAAATGTACTTGGAACAGTAAAGTTTTTGTACAAATGCCATTGTAAAATTAAACTTTGTAAACAACAACACAACATTGTAAACTTTGTTAGCTATGTAAAACAGAAAGTAAATATATGCTTATGAACCATGTAAAAATATACAAAAATAAAATCATAACATCCTTAATAATAATGATTTCTAAATTAATAATGTTTAAGCTCGAATAACGCATTGGATTGGTCGGAGTATGGTCGGAGTCGTTGGCAGTCTTCCATACGGCGCATGCGCGCGGTGGAGTCTATTTTGTGTTAGTGCAGAAGTATTTTCGACGTTTTGTTATTAAAACGTAAAAGTAAAGTCATATTAGATTCGATTTCCAAGCAAATTACTTAGCGTAAAACTTCCCAGAATGAAATAGTGAATACCGCAGATTAGAGAATTCACCTCTAATCTGTGGTATTAGAGGAGATTGGAGGTGAATACATACGATTTTTTTCTAATTCCGAAAGAGAAATAAACAAGGAGCGTGCACGCAAGGATCCAGGAACGAACTATTCCATTCCCCGTGGCTCTAACGCGCGCTCGTATCGGCCCCTTTCGCAATTCGCATCCGCCGCGGTGGTACTCAAATAAATAATATTTTTCTAACTTCATTTGCGAAGTTGGATTTTATAACTCCTTCTTCAGTTACCAGTTAGTCCTTATTTAGTTTAAGTCAAGAGTGAATAGATTACATCTAGGCAAGTGTGCTTCACCGTAGACGACATCATCGCTTACCATCAGGCGAGATAGTGGTCAAACGGTATAAGCAATAGATTAAAAAAATCTATGCGGGCCCATTCTTAGGGTTCCGTACCCAAAGGGTAAAAACGGGACCCTATTACTGAGACTTCACTGTCCGTCTGTCTGTCTGTCTGTCTGTCTGTCACCAGGCTGTATCTCATGAACCGTGATAGTTAGACAGTTGAAATTTTCACAGATGATTGATGATGATGATTGATGACGTCGGGCAAAAGCCCTGACGAGCGGCCCCCCCTCGGGTTCCTCTTCGCTTCAACGAGGGTGACCATGTCCACGGTTACTGAGCCCCCCCACCTCGACAATGCGGGAACCCATCGGGGGGGTTTAGTTTTAGTCTACTATCACTAAAAACTGAGCAAGCTCTATAGTAGAGTACGTAAAAGATTGGCGAAATACCCATAATAGACCAATTTACACATTTGTGCTGTTTGTCCAGCGACTGTTTGTCCATTCTTTTTATTTTAGGTATCTCTTAATTTAGGGAAAAGTGCAAGTTTAACACATATAACCGCTCAAACTCCAGCGAGTTTGAGCGGTTATATGTTGCATATATTGAAAACTGCTGAACTGATTTAGACAAAACTTGCACTTTTCCCTAAATTAAGAGATACCTAAAATAAAAAGAATGGTCACGATCAGATAAGATGATGCGTGGACAAACATACCAACCAACATACATACACAGATGAAATTCGGCACACATGTTTAGTAGCCCAATTAGAGTATAAATGTGAATATTGGTCCATTCCAACAATATTACATACATACGTGTCTAATTGATTCATCATCATCATGTCAGCCGAAAGACGTCCACAGCTGGATATAGATAGGCCTCCCCCAAGCGTCGCCACATTGACTGGTCTCGTGCGTCCCGCATCCAGTGGTTCCCCGCAATTTTCACCAGGTCATCGGTCCACCTGATGGGACGCCTTCCAACGCAACGTTTTCTTATCCGCGGTCGCAGCTCCAGAACTTTTCTGCCCGATCGGCCATCCGTTTTGCGAGCAATGTGCCCTGCTCACTGGCACTTAAGTTTGACAATTCTTCGGGCTATGTCAATTTAGCACCGTTGGAGAGACTGCAGTGCAGTCCAAGTCTCGATCGAATCGAAAGCTTTCTCGTAGTCCACAAACACTAAACAGGGAGGCAGGTCTTCTGTATAACCTGCCGCAGAGTATGTATGTAGTCTACGGTGCTAAAGCCTTTTCTGAATCCGGCTTGTTCGGGAGGCTGGAAATTGTCAAACCTGCGCGCAAGACGATTCGTGATGACTCTTGAAAACAGTTTGTAGACATGGCTAAGAAGTGAGATGAGCCTTTTTTATTCCTTATAGGCTCGCGTTGGCGCGATGGCGCATTGCCGTACGTCTTATAGTCCAATGATGGAAAGGGCTAGGCGGAATCAAATTGTGCAGTTCCATCACACAATCCCTGAAATGTAACCGATAGAAAACCGACAGGCTGGCAACTCGTCGTCGGTGTTCAAGGCTCTGGAGCTTTGAGTTGACCAGCGCATCGTTGCCGATCAGTCTCTTGGCTCGTCTGTCAATCGACTCAAGTGCATCATGTTGGTATTTGGCAGATCCATCCCAGAGCTGAGAGGAGTACTCCATGCATGACCGAACTTGCACATTATCCAAGCCTACAGTTCTTCAGCAGGGCATTGTCACCCTTCTTGTAGAAGAGTATCACCACATCTCTGCACCATGCCTGTGGCGTTTTCCCCTCGAGTATGACGGAATCAAACAGCTTCTTAAGGGCCTTAAGTTACTGGTTTTCCACCCACTTTCACGAGTTTGGCCTTATTTCCGTCATCACCCGATGCCTTCTTGTTCTTAAGCTGTTTCAGAGCCATCCTTATCTCGTACAGGCTGACGTCCGGAATGTCTTCGATATAGTGTCGGGTCAATCTAGCTCTAGGGTCACTTGCTAGATTCGCGACGGGTTTACTAGTTGACGTGTACAAGTATAGTATAGTATAGTGTTGCCTATAGTATCTCTCGACCTCCCTCAGAAGCGCCGGTATGGCGGATATGATCCTGCCATCATCGGTCTTCAGTTTCTTGAGCTGGCTCTGCCCAAGAGCCAGATCCCTTGCATCTTTAATACTTTCGGTATTAAAGCGGCGGCAGTCACTTTTCAAGGACTTTGTGATCCGTCTATTTAGCTGCCGATATTTCAATGCATCGCAACGTGCTCAATTCTAGTTCGGCTAGATTATCGTCGTCGATCCGGAGTGTTCGCGAGTTGTATGTTGCCAGGTACAATCGTTGGTTTTTATTGGATTAGCCGGGTCCACTCGGAGGATTCTTTGCAACCCTTGCCACGCCATCGCCTCGACCGCTACCGTAGTCGAGGGTAGACGCGCTGCCGGGCACTTGGGGCTGTTTTTTTGTTGTGCTATTAATTTTGGTTTGGGGTTAGCCATAATCAAGGGGGTTTGCCGTCATCGCCACGCTTGGCGGGCGGGTTGGCAAACGTTGTTTGTTGTTAAAGTGCACAGAGAACGCTGCTGCCCATTCTCTAGTGCGTCCCTTAGTTGCCTCTTACGACACCCACGGGAAGATATGGGATGGTGAAATTCTTTACGTCCGACACCATACGGTCGAATTGATTACCTCCTATTTTTTGAAGTTGGTAAAAACAGCAACAAACACAAAGTAAAGAGAAGAATATTGTTTAAAATTATGATAGTAAAATTGCCCTGAGTGTACCCTTATCGAAAGGGTACTTTTATTATTGATTGTGATGACTGATGTTTTTTTTTTCAATCATCGTAATTATTTTTAGTTTAGGGCTTTATGTCATAATTTTTGTTTCAGCCTCTTTATTTTCAGTTCATTCGTTTATGGCAACTATTTATTTGTCCTAGATTGGATAGAACGTATTAATAATTTCATGCATCCCAGTCCTAGTAATGGGGCAGAGTCATCAAAGAAATCACTAGAGACATTCACTTCAAAATATATTGCTATACAGCTAAGGAGTGGAATTCCCTGCCGGAGTCTTTGGTCCCGGATAGCTACAACCTTGGGGTCTTTAAGTCAAGAGTGAATAGGTTACTTCTAGGCAAGCGTGCTTCACCGTCGCCTACATCATCGCTTAACATCAGGCGAGATAATGGTCAAACGCGAGCCTATTGAAATATAAAAAAAATATAAAAAAATTACTATGGTGATGATACAATAGATCGATCCTAAGGAGCTTGCAGGTAATACGCATAAAAAAGCGAAAGCATAATAATCAATTAAGTAGCCATAATGGTTCCACTGCTAGGACAATGGCCTCCTCACATACACAAACACCCAGAGCCGGAACAACTATCTGTAGGTCATACAAATATTTGTTCCGTGCGGGAATCGAACCCGCGATACGCAGCGCAGCAGTCAATCGCTCAACCACTGCGCCAACCGTGCGCATTGCACTTAAGGATTAAAAAAAATAAAAAAAATATTGGTCAATTTTATTTCATCTTTAGTTAAAGCATTGTGAATTCATTAGTAAGTAAATGAAGTGAAGTGAGATGTTCAATGCTAGAACCTTTTATGTGTGAGAAGTGGCCACACTTGCAGAACCACAGCAAAGAGTAGTTTGTACAATTCAATAAAATATCACAACAATTTGAATGGATGGATGCATGTTTGTTACTCAATCACGCCAGAACGGATCTGTATGGGTACAGAGATATATGTATTATAGTCTAGAATAGCACATATGCTACTTTATAAAAATAAACTATTCATAATGTCCTATATGTTGATAAACTATCTGTGTGCAAAATTTAAACCAAATCCATTTAGCCGTTTTTGCCTGATTAAAAAACAAACATACAAACTTTCACATTATAATATTAGTAGGTCTGAGATCAAGTTTATAAATCCAAAAGAAACCATATTCAATATACGATCAACAAACAACCAGTAATATAAACAAAGTTATAGATAGTATACAAAAAGTAGCTGATACAATGCGTTTGTTTACAACTAGGCTAGGTTCACACATTCTGCTTTCTTTTTACAAGCAGTTGCTCGCGATTTGATACCTTATAAACTTCCATCCTGGGGGGTGACCATAAGCTTTTAGAGTAAGGTTATTTCGAGTGTGAGTAAGGGACAGATGTATATGTCTGTGCGAGTCCTTCAAATACGTCTTGGGAAGTATCCTGCCCGACATTAATTTTGCCGTTAGACCTAACCTAGCTGGTATACATAGGCAACCTGCCTTTTGTTTATTTTATTATATGGACCTCAATCTCGCCTGATTGCAAGCGATGGATAAGGTGTAAGTACGTTGGAACGAGTGAGCTCAGAAGATGCCAGTTCTCTTATATTTTGTGATATTTCGGGTCATAGGTTTTAGGGAATGCCAATATTAGCAGAGAGTTCATACTTTGTATAATAGCTATGAAATAGAAGCGCTTAGTGCGACTAGTTGGTATACCAAGCATGTGCGAAAGGTTTGCAGTACATCTGATGAAGATGATGGAATCAGACGGTCTATTCTGTAAAAATTTCGCCGTGATAATTTAGGTGAAGTGAGCTGTGACCTTTACAGGATTTTAAAATCTATGATGGAACTGTCAGCTCACAAGTCACTTCACTAAGTTTTTAAGATGAGAGTTTAACATAATATACAGGTTGGTGGAGGTCGTTGTGCATTTATAATGTTACGCCGAGTAATGTGAACGAAGCTTTGTAAATGAGTGAGTTCTAGTATGTACCTATGGCATTATTCATGAAGATTGCAACAGTAACACTTCTGTTGCATTGTTGAATGAAATGGGCGCAATGGGGTGAGCTTAAACATTATTATATTTAATTTTCATTTTGTGAGTTTCTCGTCCCAGTCTTCGGTCTTAATTTGTTGATAATTATTTATAGTTAGCTGATAGTTTCATATAATTTCATATGTAAAGTAGTGTCTACCGTCTGGGCAAAGAATATTTAAATGGTAGGCCAGAATTTAGTATCATTATCATAATCTTCCTGCCCTTGTCCCATGTTACTTAGGGTCGGCGCAACACGTTTTCTTCTTTCTTACGGTCCTGTCCCCCGTCACGCTATCACTGACTCCCTTTCATTCACTCCTCACACTGTCCATCCATCTTTTATTTGGCCGTCCCCTCTCTCTCCATCCATCCACATTTATATTCTTAACTCTTTTCGTAAGATTCGTTTCATCCCTACTCATCACATGACCATACCAGGACAAACGGTTTCCGTTATTTTTTTTTATCACTGGTGCCACTTTCAAACTTCCTCTAATATACTCATTTCTTGCTTTATCCATTCTCGTCACTCCACACATCCATCTTAATATTCTCATCTCTGCTACATGCAATCTCTTCTCATCTATCTTTTTCACAGCCCAACATTCTGGTGCATACAGTATAATCACCATCTATCACGATAAATCTAGTCTAATCACGGACTTGTAGATTTACCCAGGCTAGAATTTAGTACCATAGATATATACAGCGTGGATAAATTCTTAAGATATATTATTTTATTTAAAAGAAATATTCCATTATTTTTAAAAAGAAACAAAACTGCATTCACAGATTTCTCGACAAGCTTACCTAAACCTAATCAGTTAAAATTTAAAAAATAAACTATAATAGATCTTTAAAAAAATAAATAAAGGAATGTTTCCTTTAAGTAAAATAATCTATCTTAAGGATTTAAAGTGGTTTCCCTTCAGTGCCGATTGATTTTTCCACCCTGTATTTATGTAAACAAACAATACCGGCAGACTCCTTAATTTATTTCTGTTGTAGCGTAATAAATAACACAGGTCTGCGATTTATTAAAAATATTTTTCTTAAGCTATTATTATTCGTCGTGGTTGTCTTAAAAGTAATAATCATATCTGATATATATCATGTCACACTTACCAAAATTAGATGATAAAGTGCTTGGAGAGAAATATTAATTTTATTGAGACTAGCTATCAGTTATCACACTTCACACTAATATTCTAAAGGCAAAAGTTTGTGAGTGTGTGTTTGTGCCGCGACCCCGTCAAGTTGTGCTAGGGCTCCAGCAGTGTTCCACGCGGTCTTGACCGTCGCGGGGGAGTCTAACACCAACCTCCCCCCACCCCTCCCAGCACCAGCCGGGGGTTGCGGAAGGATCGTACGTTCCTGCGACACACAGGGTAGGGGTGCGATGGAACACCGGGGTGGTTTTTAGTCAGTACGAGTCCCAGGACGGAGGACATCTAATGACGAAAAAGGGCTCCAGTCACAGATCATAGTAAGAAGTGTGTTTTTATGATCTGTGGCTCCAGTAAAATTCCTACTGAATTAATATATAATGTGTAATCTTTTTCAGAATTATGATGTACGGCACATTAGCTTATATCATATATTTGGTTGTTAAAGACGTGAAACACGGATTTGAAAACTACTTAAAAGAGCAAGAAGGTAACACAGGTAATCAATTAAACAAAGGCAAAAAAGGCGGCAAAAAGAAATTGAGGGAAGACGACGACGATTTAGATGTCGAAATTACCACTCATAAGTATAAATTATTGACAGACAAACTGGGTGATACTACTACTATATCTGCAATAATTCCTACTAGAAATCATAAGCTCAAATGGCGAAGTCATATTATAGACAATAATGAGGATACGTTGGTGTTAAAAGAATAATATTTAAAGGATTTGAGTTAGATGATTATTTTCAACCGTGTCTTTTTTAATATTAGATGAAGTCAAGCTTGTATCCAGATATAAGATTAATTAGTAGATCTGTGTTAGAATATTTTATCATTAAGATATATTTATAACAGAACATCAATGAAAATCATTAAATATATTCGTAATGTTTGACGTAATGATATTGTAGGTACCTACTACATGTTTTCGAAAATTTTTGTTATTACAACAAAAAATAATTAGCATAAAAACAAGGTTTAAAATTTTTATCGTTTTTATTGCTTCAAATAGACATAACAGCAAATTAACAACAAAAATTGTCAAATAGTTGTTTCCTTATGTATCGATTGAACATTAATAAATTACTAAAACTAACAATTGTGTGATGTTATATTATAATAATATAACTTTATATATATTATAACTTTTATAAAGTTCTTTTCAATTCATTCTCTCGTACCTAATAGGCATTGTGCGTTATTACATTTAACATTGATTATGTTACAATAATGTGATTTTTAATTTCGTGGAATAAACTGACATTTGGGGTGTTGTCACTTTATGGTCCCATAAAAATAGTGTCGTAAAACATTTATTTACACCAATTAGTAAAAATAAATTGAGGAGTCATGTCACATCGATTCTATGAATCACTTATGATTGAGCCTTACCTACAACACCATGCTCCGCGCTTGCAACATTTAAAAAAAATAAGATCATTAACAGCTGTCAGTTTGGTCCACGAAATTAAAAATCACAGTATAGGCTCTTCACATTTTATATTATTATTTTATTATTTATTTATTTATTTATACAATAGTAAAATAATGTAATTTACATCTATTCAGCCTATTCACTAAATTCCGCTTCTATTTTAATTTAACAAAGGCATTGGCAATACACAGTGGAAAATATCACAAAAAATATATAATTATAGATACTTATATTGAAATACATGACATTAGTAAGGTCTCTAATGTATAAATTATTTAAGCTCACACAGACGCAAAGAGACAGTGAGAAAAATGCGATGGCCCTTTTAGCCCGATTGCCGAAGGAGGTTTTCAGTCAGGTTCTTTCAGTCGTGTATGAATTGCTTAGTACAGTAAATAAGAATATTATTTAGACTATAAGAGACATCATGAAATAGTGTTCGTGATTTGAAAGAGAACAAGTCAAAGAAAATTCTTCTGAACGTAGGATTAAAATATTCTACGATGGTGCTGAATGTGTGCTTATTAGTAAAACATGTTTGAGAGTAATATCAGGTGTTTATATTTATTCTAATATGGATACTTGTTTTACAGAATTTTATTAAACGCCTTTTTGCTTACTCTCGGAGTTATTAGTGCTCTCTAGTTTACATCGTAGAAAAGTTCATACTACTTAAAACTTGTAAAGGAAAAAACAGCAAATATTTTTCTCTTATTTTTAAATTTATATTAAAAAAAGTAAAAGTTAACAATTTTATATATTTATTATTACATACCTATAACTATCACTTAATCATCTCTAACTGCCAGTGAAAATTTATTTTTGAAAGCTCACCATGGAAGCAATTGATGTTAAAAGTGTTCTATGTGTTGAGGAAGAAGATGGGGCAGTATCATTAATGGTTATTAGTTGTGATATTTATATAGAGAAAATAATAGACTGCAAGTTATTAAATTTTACTTGATTTTTATTTTTATATACCTATAATAAGATCATGCTAAGTCAGATACATCTATAAAATATAAAAAAATATAAAAAATAAACGCAAACACTGTAAAGTAAAACATAATTTTCGTTTTAAAAGTCTGCGTCTTTGCTATTGTTTTTCGACACCGACTGCAGAAAGGAAAATCATTAAAAACTTTGTAGTTGTATATTTCAACTAAACACTGGGGCTTATTTAAGTCCAGCTACATAGTCAACTTGGTTTATTAAAAACTAGCTGTGCCCACGGCTTTGCTCTCATCAACTACCCTACCCTACGTACCTACCTTCCTACCCTACTTACCTTGCTACCTACCAACCAATTTTTTTTTCTTGTGTAGGGGAGAATAAAAGATCAAAAACAAATTCATTTCCTTGCACAGTGAGATAATATTAGTATGTATATATATATGTGTGTACGTACGTAGTAAGTATATTTATGTTTTAATTTAATTCGCCATAGGTTATTTTTATATTGTACACTGGATGCCTGCCCTCTATAATTGTCAACTTTCTCTGTCACTCTAGGGTTTGCTGTGAGATTCAAGGTCAGTGGAATAACTTATAGGTATGTTCACGCCGTTTGTCTTTAAAATCTTGTCCTTAAACGATAAGTCAGCATTAAGGTGAGACATAAGGTCGATTCCAATCAATCCATCATACCTGTTGTCCACATCATAAATATAAAATTTATTATAGCCGTTATCATAAAAAATAGAGAATAGAGACATTATAGCTAGTTCAGTAGTCGCGTGTGTGCTTGTAACTGTAAATGATTCATAGAATTTTAAATAAGGAAAATATTTTCAGGTAAATGCAAATTGTCAGCAGTTCCAGTCTGTCCTACAATAGGCTTCTCATCTGCGAAGCCAACCTTATTGTACATATTTGTATAATCAAAGTCACAGTGTGTCGTCATATTGTGCATATAATCGTCGTAAATGGAGTCATAATTGTATTGGTTGCCATCCCTATAAAGTTCATTCAAAGGAAAACCTTGTAGTTGCTTAACGGGTGCTGAAGCAGTTCACATTGTCATCGTAGAAATTATTAAGTGCAGGATAAGCCGAACACTAAGGGGGTCTATAACCAAATTGTTCTGTTGGGGGTCTCTAGCCAAATTGTCCTAATTGGAGTCTGTAGCCAAACTGTACTACTTGAGGTCTGTAGCAAAGTTGCTGGGGGTGTTTATTACCAGTGAGTGGTGGTTTATTTCCAAATTTAACCATTTGTGGTCATAAACACTTCTGTTGATTCAGTATATTTGGGCGTACATACAGCAGCAAAGAAACCTCACCCTCTAAAAAAACGTATGAAAAGCGGCTATACTATACTACGATGTTTACATGCGCCGCGTGCGCGCCATTTTTGTGACATCAATAAAACTGCTAAGATATTCTAACAAGAAATAAAATAACCGACGGCGCTCATGCAAGCGACCGCTAAGTAATATCCATCACATCTTACCTATTAATATTTATAAAATTCTAAACGTGTTCCAGAAACATTATACTTTTTTTAAAGTTTCTAAAATCTCACAACAGAATTTTAAAATTTAATAAAATCGTTAGGCCGATTGAAGAATCGAACCTGGACCTTATAACTCACGAGTCTAGCAGTTATACCAGTGCGCCATTCTGACATTTATCGTAGTTGTGAAATTCATCGATATGCTTATGAATCATCCATCACATCATTCATGTCGGCCATGACGTTATAAAAATTCAATTAAAGACCGCTTGCTTATAACCTGATATATATTTTTTTCATTTATTATAATATAGCATACTGATATGAATGATGTGATGGATGATTCCAGGGGGTCAGGTTTCTCTGCTGCTGTATGTACAAAGTTTTGATTAGGTATCACACATCATCAGCCTATTAATGTTCCCACTGCTGCACGGGACACAGGCCTCCTCTCTGTGAGAGGGAATGGGCCGTAATCCACCACGCGGGCCCAGTGCGGGTTGGTGGATGTCACATGTCTTCGAATTTTTGGTTCTAGGACATGTGACATGCCGGTTTCCTCACGATGTTTTCCTTCACCGTTTTGAGAGCAGTGGTGATGAAATAATTTACACAAAGTAAAGCGCCTGCCTGGGTTCGAACCCACGACCTACAACTTGTAAGTCGCGACCGATACCACTGGGCCACCACTGCTCTACACTGCTTAGGTATACCAAATTTAAATTGACTTTGAGGTCTGTAATTATTATTTTGAACCGGGGGCAATGTGACAAAAGGTTTCGGATTAAGTGAACTAAAAACGATTTGTTCCGGTCTGATCCCCTCGATCTGATCCCCTGGGGGATCAGTTTTTTTTTATAATATTTTCTATTCCGGTCTGATCCACCGTGCAGGGTATCACAAATAAATTTCAATATTTTATACCGGTCGGATCCCCTAGTTATCTATTAACAGATTTTTGGACAGTCAGCCACAAAATATAGGTATAGGGTTTAAAATTGTTAAATAAATAATTATGTTCGTAATTCTTATTGTAATGAAAACGTGTATTGAGGAACAACGACTCTACATTTTCGTCTTAGCCAAGTCACCGCAGCCGGTTTGAACCGTTTTTAATAATGTTTACTGTATTATGCAAGCAGCAAAATTATGATTTTTCCTAAATAATTTGCAATAATTTGCATTTTTTTTTCTCTAAATTTGTGAAATTGTCAAAAAATACATAGGTCTGACGTTGTGATGATATTCAACGCATAACAAATAAAAACAAATATTATTTACATAAACAACTGTTTTCTCTTGATTGTACTTACCTGTCAAAAAGAGTTAGGGGATCAGACCGGAATGTCAAAGTTTATAGTGGATCAGAACGGAAATAATAAAAAAAAAACCAGCAGGGGATCAGATCGAGGGGATCCGACCGGAACAAATCCTAAAAACAAATCCTTTATTGCGTTTTGGTAACATATGACCTTCGGGTTGGTGTTGCAATATCTTACTATGTAATTTATATTGTGATGAAAATTAACCTCTTCAAGCTTTTAAATCTTCTTCCAGTGAAGTAGGGTTTTTGATTCGAACAATCCGTACCATAATTATGTTCTTGTAAATTGTACATGAAGACATTAAGCGAAGTATTGTTGTAAATTATATTTTTAACTTCTCTTAAGGTTATAAAGCAGTTCTGATTCACTTTTGAAATTAATATAGCACGAATGTCTTGAATATGACTGCAAAACTGTAAGTATGACTAACTTTGTTAAATTTTTAGAGTGACTAGCTCAATAGCTACGAAATTTTCACTCCTGGGATCACCAAAATGTTGAATCAATAATGATTTTAATTCTCTATAAGTTTCAAAATCACCTCTTTCACTAATTAAGGCTGCCGCTTTACCCTTTAATTTACTTGTAATATTCTGCATTAAAAACTCATTTCGATCTGTAGTCCCTTGATACTTTCCGATAACATATTCACACTTCCGTAAAAATAAACTAAGTAAATAAGGTTCGCCATTAAATTCAGGAAATTAATTTAAAAAATCCCGAGGTATCATCGAGTAGGCAAATTGCATAGAAAAACGGTGTTTTTGGCTGTGACTGAACTATGACAACCATGAAGAACCCAGCCTAGTTGAGTGTAGGAAGCGACTGGTTGGTTTCGACGACCGGTGCGGAGCTTTCTTGACACGATGAGATGCCAGTTGTCTTGTCCGATTAACAACTTCGGTGAAGCGTGCTCATATGTAATCTAATCCTTGATGTTGATCAGATGTTCGCAATCTTCAAAGTGCCGATCGTATATTGCTTCAGGTGTGAAGCTCAGTCGATCGACAGTCCGTGCGGCTTCTATGTTGTATTCTTCCTCCGCGTATTTTCCCTTCATACTGAGGTTGACGATCTTGCTGTTTTCATTCTTCATCTCATGCTGATACCTTGAATACACATTGTGTTTACAGGTCCGTCTGCTCCGATGACGTCAGCTATTGAAGCGTCCAGCAGGGTGACTGTACTTCCTTCATCTAGTAGTGCATATGTTTCAATACTGGTAAGCGGCCCCCTTAATATGACGGGCGCTATCTTCAGCTACGCACGTCGACAGTCACCTGGTTTCGTTGCTGATGTAACTTCTATTGCAGGTGTTGTCATCTCGTTCTTCTCTGAGTCATCCATGCTGATCTGTTCCTTGTCGTGATGCAGCAGCTTATGATGTCTCATGGTACACCCATGTTGTCCACACGGTGGTGCCTTGCATTTAAGTCGTCGGTGTTTGCTTCGAAGACAGCGATAGCAGGTATTATTCTTCTTAGCTACTTCCCATCTTGCATTAGTGTCGAAAGCAGAGAATTGCTTGCAGTCTGTTAGCTTATGGTTTTGCTTGCACTGAGGATATTGATCTTCTGACATTGTTCTCTTCCCAGTCGTGAATGTGCGTTCCACATTCCTGTTTCTTCTTTCTTTTCCCCAAGGTGCTTCAGTAGCCACTTCAGGTAAAGCATAGGCGCCACACTTGTCGGCTTCTTCATTCAGAAATGTAGAGATTTTAATTCTGGAACGACTTCTTTCTTAATGGCTGCGTAGTCGTACCACTTGCTTTTTAAAATAGGAGTGAGCTTCTCAGTAATTATTCTTGCCATCTCAGGATTGTGTAAGTATTGTGTTCTCTTAAGTGCTTCAACTGTGCCCACTATGTTTGCTATTCTCCCAGCGAAGATGCACAAGTCACGTGGATTGTCAGTGACTCGACTCAATGACTTCAGCTTCTCCATTTCGACGTGAATTAGTGCTTCAGGTCTTCCAAATCTTCCAGTGCTTCTATGACGACTCCAGGATCTGGTTGGCTTAATAGTAGGCAACCTACAGCTTCCTTTGCAGTACCACGCAGGCTTCGACGTATGCGTGCTGTGTTTTCATTTGACGTGAAATACTTGTATGTTTCTTCATATGCTGCCTTGAAACTGAGCCAGTCTGCGCTGCTTCCATTGGATAGTGGCAGCTCTTGAATATACCTCGGTGGTTCCCTCGTGCTCCTCACCGCTTGGGATAAAGCGGCGGCTAGGGTTGAAACATCTATCATTGACTGGTTCGATTTCGATCTATCTTCTTGCATCTTCTTAATTTCAACGGGTACTTCGTTCTTTTTCTTGGCCTCTACCTGATGTGTTTCTATGTTTGCTGGCTGCGGGCAGTTCGACTCGGTGTCTTTCAACCAAGTGCTGATGCGAACTGAAGCCAGGTCATCTTCTAATTCTTCTTCTTCTGAGGCGTCGGCTTCTGCTTGAAGTCACTGAACCCGTATTTCCTGTAGCTCTATTTGAGCTTGCATCTGCGCTTGCTTGAGTTTGAGCTCGGTTAGTCGCTCTTTCGCCTTTAACTCAGCGAGGAGTTTCTTGCGAGAGGCTACGGAGCGACGTGACCGCGCGTCTGCAGGTTTCAAAGTGCGCTGCGAGGTCTGTTCCTTCTGGGACGCAGCATTGGTATCTTCAGTTTCAGTCGAAGTGGTCGCTTTGGTGGTCGTTGAATCACTAGTACCGCTGCTAATACCCGAAGTCTCGGTAGCGGTGTTCGACGTGCCACTTTTAGGCGTTTTTGAAGTCGCGGCCTCTTCAGCGGCCTTGTGTGCATTAAGCTCTTCCTGTCGACGTTTCGCTTGTTCTCCGTCTTTACTTCGCGTCAGCACCATTTTCTAGTTACTTTTTATCCGGTTCTCGAAGGACCAATAATGTTAAGGATCGCCTTAACTCCGACAATAAAACACGAAGTAATTTGTTATGGAGGTAAACGGCGGCGAGGAAACTAATTGGGAGCTGGCATTCTTTATGTACGTAGGTTTCTTTACTTCTTAAATACTGTAAACTGACTGACACATTGTGCAAACGGTGCCACCTCTTTTATACTAAATCGTAAATGCTGGCCAGTGGACCATTTCCTCACCCCCGATCATGTTTATTTGTTATAAAATCTTTAACAAATGCCTTGAGCTGGCGAGTCTCTAATAATATTATAGCTTATTAAATTACATTTACAATTTCATATCGATCATCCCTCTACGACGCTCCATCACGGAATGGTGCGCGGTCATTTTTTTTATTATACCATCGGAAAACCTTATTCTTATTTTATGCGTCGTAGAGGTAAGATCTCACAATAAAAATATTATAATATGAAAATATAAACTCGAGTACATCTTAATACAGTTAAGGAATGGCTCTGAGTATGTAAACAAAGGGAATATAAATAAAAGAAGTTAGTCTCCATACATTTACTCAAAAATCCTACTTGATGCTGATTGGTTCGGTGTCAGGTCGCCTCACCCACTACTTGCACCCATTGATTTTAAGGTGTCGTGCACACTTATTTTATTTGGTACGAGGATTGCCAAGAACGTCTCACTGATTTTAAGTAACGACGATTCTACTTTACCACTCGCGAATAATTTCTATAATGTTCATTTTATTTTACACAATATTTAACAATTGACTGGAATTGCTGCGCCAGTTAGATTTCGGGAGCGAAGCGATGGTTAAAAATAAAACTTTGGGACTCGTTTTACTAAGACTTTATTAAAATAAACGACCTACGCTTACAGAGTTCGATGTAAGACTACTCTATACGGAGTATATTATTATACCATGGACTTCTCTACGTTATTCTAATTATATGCATAGGTCTTACAACTAAGCTGGTGGTCACATCATCGGTCATGGCGACAGCATATCCGCCATGACCGGCTGATAAGGGCAAAAGTGCTGCGTCTGAGATTATTGCTCTACCACAGCGACGTGTTGGGTTCCGAAAATATAACTAGGTACTTTCCTTAATTTATACCCACCGGCATTTGTCAAAATTTATATTAAGAACTTTAATATCACATTTTTCTAAATCAGTGTCAGTGTAATAAAGTCATTGGTAAAAACGATGATGATTTGAGAATGTCTTACAAAGCCCCTGTAATGTTTTATTAGATATAGTAATATAAAAATATATAATATAAAACGTTTATTTTTCTCTTCACAAAGTTTGTTACATTCTATGCCTTGCAGTATAAACCAGGGTATAACTTTGTGAGAGACTGGTGCCTGTGATAGGTTTCAATAAGAACCTGTATTACAGGTCACCAGGTCCCCCCCGCGGCCAAAAGCCCATCATGACATACTGATTGACAGCTTGGATACAAGAAAATAGATTTGAAAGAAAGTTTAGCTTCGTAGACATGGATGATAGAGAAATATGATAACAGTTTAAAATACAAATTACCCACATTAAGGAAATACAAGGAAAGACAATGAAAAAGATAAAATATTATACAATAGGTGCTAAGGGTTTAGTTATTAGTATACTAGTATTATATTATCTGTGGTTATTAGATTTTTAGTAAGTAACAGAGTGAGCATGAAGAAAGTAAGTTTGTGTTTGTGTGTGATGTTGTTTAAGAGCTTGAGGTTGTGTGTAGTGGGAATGATGATGGTAGGCTATACTTAAATAGGATGGAGGCAGTAGACTTAACCTATGTGCAAAAGCAACGTATTTGGTTTTGTTAACATTTAGTGTTAAGATATTCGCTCGCAACCATTTGCAGACTTTGCGAAAACCACTTTGGGCAGTGTTAAAAACCTCCTCCCATGTCTGCCCACTGAAAAAGAGGGCAGTATCATCTGCGAAAGTAATAATATGTCCACAGTTCAGCTGAAGACGGCAGAGGTCGTTGATATAGACCAAAAACAAAGTTGGGCCAAGTATGCTGCCCTGGGGCACACCGAAATCGACACGAGCCTCATCGCTCAGCACCTGGCCTATTCGAACTCTTTGTTTTCTTTCGGTAAGATAGTCCTGCAATAGTTTTAAAGGTACACCCCTAACACCAATCTCTTCCAGCTTTTTGAGTAGGTGCGGGACAAAGACTGTGTCAAATGCCTTAGCCAGATCGAGGAAGACAGTAATGCATTTGTTCCTTTGGTCCAAGTTAGTGATAATGGAGTTTACCAGTTCATGTACTGCATCATTGGTTGACTTATTACGTCGAAAACCAAATTGGGCAGGCGAAAGAATATTATAAGTTTCTAGATAATTTGTTAGACGTCGATTTATAAGTCGTTCTAAGATCTTGGATAATGTAGGTAAGATAGAGATCGGCCTAAAATTATCAACACAGTCTCTTTCACTCCCCTTGTGTATAGGTTTGATAACCGCTAATTTAAAGGCTCTAGGGAAAACACCTGACTCCATAGCCAGTTTGCAAATGTGTGTAATCGGAGTATTAAGAAAGTGTATATACCTCTTTAGAAACTTGCTAGATATCTGGTCGATTCCTATGGCACACTTCTCCTTCAAGCCTTGGATGAGGTAAAATACTTCTTCCTCATCAGGGGGCAGCAAGACAAAAGAATGAACGGGAGTGACAGTTGAAAAGTCAAATGGTTGTGGTGTGTCCTGCGATGAGTTAGATGTTTGCTCTGCTAGGTTTCTGCCCACACCCGCAAAGAAATTATTAACAATATTTATGTCCTGGACCTCATTATTGGATTTAATGAGATGGGATAAAAGGTCTGGGGGTGGGCCAGAGGCGCTTATAGCTTATAGTACTTAAGGATAAAGAGATTTTCTTAATAATTTAGTCCACTAGAAAATTAGGTGGTGATATTGTGTTGGTTAAGTTAAAGAGTTTCACAATACTCAATCTTTTTTACGATAGCCAATCGAGCGATTTTATTCATTAATAAAATATATAAAATACGCCTTTATTGATGTTACAATATTATTAATACAAATTAGATTAATCAATGACGATCGGTGTTACTTTCCACAGCTTGTCCTTCGACAAAGGCCTCCTCTAAGAGCCTCCACTTCTTCTATCTTTAGCTATTCTCATCCATTCTGGACCGGCCACACGCTTCAGTTCATCTTCCCAAGGCTTTGTTTGTCGGCATTTGTTTCTCTTTCCGTCCCGAGGGTATCACCCAGTTATTCTTTTTGACCTTTTATCAGATTTCCCTCTCAACATGTGTCCTCTCCATTTTAGAGTCCTGCATACCTGTTTGGCATTTTTAAATTTTGTTGTGTTTTTTATTTCGTCTATTCTCACTTTATCTCTTCTTTTCACACCAATTACACTGGTTTCAATTTCGTTTTGACACACATTTACTTTGTTCATTAGTTTGTCTGTCAGCGCCCATGTTTGACATCCGTAAGTTAAACAAGGTAAAATACACATGTTGTGTACTTTCCTATTTTCTTCCATAGGCATAACTTTGCTCTTTCTCACTTCACTGAGAGACCAAAATATTCTCCATGTATTGGCTGTTCTTCTTTCAATTTCTTTAAACATAGTGTCCTTTGGAGAAATAAACTGTCCCAAGTAAATGTACTCGTCTACATAATACATTTTTCAGTATTTACAATAACGGTATATTAGTCATAACTTTTGTTTTATTTTTATTTATTTTATTGTGTTGGTTAAGTTAAAGAGTTTCACAATACTCAATGTTTTTACGCTGGCCAATCGAAAGATTTTTTTCATTATTCCTTTACAATTTAAGTCATTTTCCGTGCATAATATAGCAATCTAAAGTGTGACACTTTAGATTGCTATATCGTTGTTTGAATACTTAAGGGGGTATTACCCTTATTATTATTTTTTTCTTAATGGTATTCTTCCTGTTTAAAACGAGACACGACAAGACAAAAATGCTTTATTTCGACTAGGCCATTAAGCGGCACTTTAGAACGTCAAAAATATAAATTTAAAATTAATAATAATTAAAAGCTATGGAAAGCTATGGGGGAGACCTTTGCCCAGCAGTGGGACAATATAGGTTAAGCAAAAAAAAATATATAATAATAATTGATTCGCCCGTACATTCAGAAAAAAAAGTAGCTTATTATGGAGAAAAACGGACAAGAAACTCCACACCTACTCTTTTAAAAAAAGACGGTCTACGCAATTAGTCCTTTCCCGAATGGTGATCCGGAGTTTGTCGTCAAATAATACGACCCTGCGGCACTGGAATGAAAAAACACATTATGAATGGTGGTAATAAATGTAGGTATGTTTTTTATTCAGTAGGATTTATTTAAATATGAGCGTTTGATTTTATGGCGGGCCGTATGATTTAGGTAGGTATGTTTCCTTTTTCCTTATTTATTCCCTATTATTATTCCATTTATTCAATTTAATTTAAATATTTTTATATTTTTAAACTTTATTTTACAAAAATAAACAAATAACATTTAAAAATACAAAAATAGTAGCCCACCGGTATCGGGAACAGGGTCCAAGCTACCGGTGGTCAGGGCTCCTGAGAGAGGAACCTCCTGACTATACGCGCCGTGTCCAGGAGTACCGCTTTCTGGATCAAGCCCTTGATCCTAACGAGAGCCTCCTCAGATGTTCGTCGAGGCTCTTGGCTATTATGCCATGCCGTCACGACTATCGGCACAATGATTGCTGTATTCACATCCCACATGTCCACAACCTCGCGAGCCAGATCAAGATACTTGCTTTTCTTATCTCTCTCAGCCTTCACGATGTTCTCGTCATGGGGGACCGCTATATCAACAATCATTGCGCGACGCTCTAGTCGGTCTATCACCACTATATCAGGCTTATTGGCAACAATAGTCCTGTCAGTGATGATAGAACGATCCCAATACAAGGTGATTGCCATTTTCGAGAACTGGGTCGGGCTCATACTTATAGTAAGGCACTTCCGATTCCACAAGATTGTATTTAAGAGCAAGTTGCTGATGGATAATCCTGGCTACAAGGTTGTGTCTATGCAAATAGTCTCCGTTAGCTAGACTAGAACAACCGGAAATAATGTGACGGATGGATTCCCCCGGCCGGTGACATGCCCGACCGATGTCAACCGTGCCGTCTTTCACAATGTATTTCCGGTAGTTGTTCGTCATCATAACTTCGTCCATAATCGCAATGGCAAAACCTTCGGTTTCCCCAAAAAGGTCACCAAATCGCAGCCAGGCCACGGACGCTAAAAGATCTACACCGGGTCCATGTAGGACCCTAGTATCTAATACTATAGGTTTGCGCCAGTTCTCGTTAGCCAAGGAGAGCGGGGTAAGGCCCTTGTCCACCGCTACCACATATTGATGCATACTCACGTCAGCGGCCTGGAAGTATTCCCTAAGACTGCATACCTCGCGGTTGTGGGTAGGGTCTTAGCATTTAAAAATCCACGACACCCGCACTTCCAAGGGATATACAGTCTCATGACCGATGAGCGTGGGTGATGAATACGATTTGCGGTAAGCAGCGTGCGGACTCTCCTATCCAGGGCATCAAGTTCTGTCTGAGTCTATTTGAGTATGCCGAAAGAGTAGATCAAGACCGGAATGACCCAGCCGTTGAAGGCGCGCACCTTGTTCCCGCCTGATAAAAGACTATTTAGTAGACTTTTTTCAGGCGGCCAAAATAGCGTTCCTTCAACGACTGCTTCACGTCAGTAACATTGATGCCTAGTGCTTCCGACATACCCAAATACTTGTAGGTTTAACATCTTTAAATCGTGGTGTTAAAATAGGGTAGACTACTGAGTAAAGTACGCGACAGTGTGATAATATTATAATTATTCCAGCGTCATTGCGTTCGGTTCGCTAAAGTTCGAATATCACAGTTCATTGGTTCTTTTGGGAGTTCTTCGACATAAAGTTTTGGGAGAGGCCATAAAGCAATAACACGTGGCATTAATACAAGAATGCATTGTTATTCATAATTATTCGTTTTACCTACTACAAAAATCATTTACTGATTGATGCTACAAACTTACTTCTTATCACAACTGTAGCCCATATACACCATGCCTTCTCTCGAGGAGGGATTTAGTTTAAACTGGTAGTAAGATTCAGCAGGGGATGCTGGAAACGCTTCAGGATTTATAACTGACTCCGCGAAGAACCGCCACGATCGCATATGGCTGCATAAATCTGGAAATGTTGAGAAAAAATTGAGTTTAGTAATTAAAAATATTTACCGATAGGTACCTATACAATTTTGCTTTTGCATGTCACTGGCCGTGATTGATCCACATTTTGCACTCTTAATTTTAAAAATGGAAATAAAACTAATTAAAAGTTTGATCGAAGATGAAAAGTGATAATAACTATATAATTTATAGCTTAATTGGGTTCCTACGTAGAGATCTTTAGGAAAGGCCGCTAAAATTTACATACTAAAACTGTAGTCATTGTTGGTATTTAATTTTAGGAATAAGAAATGTGCCTTGACCGTTTATTACAATTAATATCCCAGGGACTCTAGGCCTGTCGAGAGGAGCAGAGCATCAATTGGAACTTGAGGTAGCCCTGCGCAAGTACGAGGCCATGTGTTTTCATGGTCCTCTCAGGAGCCCAAATAACGGTAGGAGGGGTTCACATCGGCGTCGGGTCGACGATGAAGTACCTGGGACTCGTCCTCAACAGCCGGTGGATTTTCGTGGAGCATTTCCGACGTTTGGCTCCTAGACTGGAGCCGGGGCTGCCCTCAAGCAGCTCCTGCCCAACCTAGGCGGTCCAAACGCCTCCTGCCGGGAGGCTCTACGCGCGGCTCGCGTTCCATGGCCTTTTACGGGGCATGTGTGGGCACGTACCCAGAGGCGGCGCGCCGGTTGAACGCGTTCCCTAGGGTCATGGCCATCCAGCTGGTCCGGGGGTACCGCACGTTTTCTGGATAGGTGGCGAGCCACCTTGCCAGATTGCCGCCATGTGATATGGAGGTAAAAGTACTCGCGCACATTCCTATATGTGGCGCGAGGAGGCGAAACGCCGGTGTCCGTTGCCACGACAAATCGCGGCTCACCGGAATCACATAGTGACATGGAGAGGGCGCCTGTCACAACCCTGCGCTGGGCACGCTACAATTGGAGTGAATTAAGAGGCGCTACCGCGTCCTCACTTTGTGCCTGACGCAGGTCCTCTCCGGACACGGTTGTTTCAGGAGGTTCCTGTCCAGGATAAAGTGGGAGGAAAAGCCTGGGTGACACCATTCTATAGATCGCCTGGAGGCCACGGTGGAGAATACATTGGAGGTCATCACCACTTGAGCGAAGCACCGCCGTGTTCTCGTGGTGGCGATCGGTGGTGGCGACCTCTCGCGTCCAGCCCTGGTTTAAGCTATGGTACGGGGCGAGAGGGCATGGGAAGCTGTCACCTTCTTCTGCTAAGCAGTAATGCTCGCGAAGAAGGAAGCGAAGCACCGGAGGGAACGCAACGGAGACGCCCTCACGCCCCTAGCCACCGCAGGAACGTCCTGAGCGTCGCAAGATGCCGGGCCACTATAGGTGCCGACGGTGAGTAATGGATAGCTCGCTGTCCGATAAGGACCAGGCCTGAGTCAGCGGCGCGTAGTGTTCCACGCGCGCATCAAAGAGATGTCAGCAAAACTGACGGGGTCCGCTAGGGCCGATGCCTGTCTGGGAGGAACATGGGTGAGTTTTAGTCAGTAAAAGTCTGACAAGCGTGACATTTCCCGCTTCACCCAGAATGGGAATAGTCATTGGATGAAATAACAAAAAAATAACAAAAAAATAACAGCCCTGGTTCAAACTCTTTTTTTTATTCGCGACTTCGTACATTGTGGCTCACTCATACCACCGTACATACTAACGAACTAGTGATCTTTGCAACTGTGAAGTCTAGAAACCATAGAATTTTACGGCGTAAAAAGGTGAGTGAACAATTTAAAATATTACAAATGACTACCTAATCAATTTTAAAGGCAAATGTTAAGTTGTAGTGATTGTTTTATATTATTATTGGTGCAAATAAATATTCTGTAGGATGAGTGATAGAAAAGCAAAATAACATTTTCTGCCTATAAGTATGTGATTTGTATACTTGACACTAGATGGCGTTAAATGTGGCAGTACTTTTTTTCTGCTTTTCTAACAATTTACGACAATTTATCAGTAATGAAACAGGAGTACATAATGAGAACAAATTTTTAGGCATGCTCTCGTTTCATCACTTCTACGCCAGCTGGAATTTTAGCGTGGTCGTGCTGGAAAAGAATCTTGCCAGCACGACCTTTATATCTGTGATAATTGAGAGGTATATTTCTAATTAGTGGTATAAAATAGTACAAATTAAAAGATTTTAATAAAGTTCGTCGAGCGTGAGAGTCGATCGTGCTACAAAGCACGACACTCATAATCCTGTAGCTATTGAGAAATGGTGAGAACGATTACTTCCGTCGCGACACCGAATTTATCTCATAATTTGGTAGAGATTAAATTCATTCACCAATATTTTAATAAAATTTGAAAATCTACTACTATTTATCCTTTTAGCGTTTTTCCGTGGCTGAATATTGCAGCATAGCGAAGCATACGGTCCGCTTATATATCGTCACTAAGCTCACACAAGCTTAACATTAAACATTACTGCTAGTAATAAATGAAAATTATTGAAATATAAACCTAAAGCATATAGAACTTACTATTATCGGAAAGAAAAATCGGCGCAAAAAAGGGACATCCTGGTTGTACCCTTATGCCACCGTTCGGCCAGAAGTCTGCCGTTCCGGTCCGGACCGGTGCTCCGTAGCCGCCTGCGTCCGTATGTATGACGTCAACGAACTCCGCATCATTCGCGTTCACATGTTCTGTCATCAAGCCGTTAGGGTAGAACGCTGGATAAGCAGGTTCGAGTGCCGTTAATCTGAAATGTTTGCAGGCTGATGTTAATTTAGTGCAGTTTGGAAGATAAGGTGGCTTAGGAGCCACCTTATGCCTCATGCCTTTAGCAGGTGCCTCAAAGTGACTATTTTACTAAGGATTAACAGATGACAGGCGATGGGGATACACTGTATCCCTAATCAAACTCTTGACCCAATGGGTGCCATGGCAGGTGACATCGCGTCAGGCTGAATGGATAGAAAGAAATGGCGGAATGAGCTAGACTACTTCGACTATACCCTAATTGTGTAAGTTTAAAGAATAGCGCACCGTATGCTTTTCTTGCATTCATATGCAAGCAAAACTAAATATGTTCAAAAATTCTTCTATTTGATTGCGTGAAATACGCAATAAATACTGTTAAATTATCAAAATGAAAGGGAAGTACTGTGCTTCGTGCTGTTAAAACAGACATGCAATCAGAGTACTGGTCTTAATGTCAGCCCTAACTAGAGATAAATAGAAGAAGAGTCGGGCAAGTTCGTGGTAATAGCAGTAACAAGTAACAATGCCGTGTATCGTGGCCGATCGCAGCCGCGCGCGGTTGTTGCAGACTTCGGAAACGGCGCCATACATTCTCATACTCTGACTATTTTCGCATAAGCCGCGCGCGACTGCCGCACGCGGTCGATCGCGCGCGACTGTGATCAGCTGCGATGCACGGAATTGTACCACAGTGTTACCAAGTTTATCTTAATCATCATCATCTTCCTGCCCTTGCCCCAAGTTACTAGGGTAGCGCAACACGTTTATCTATATACTATACATAATAATAAACCATAAGAGTTTGATTTTTTGTTTGAATGCGCTAATCGTCGGAACTAGCAGTCGGCTTTTCAAATTATTTTTGTATGTGACTGCTACATTAGGCTATATAGCATTAAGCAATATTTTTATTATTTTTATTAAGCCTTTATTGCTGGTACTAAACATACATTTTATATTACATATCAAACTGTTTTATCTTTAATATCTAACATGTCAGATTGCCTGGTTTAGTGAAGAGCGTGTCCAGTGGCACATAGGCCTCTTCCAGTTGTTTCCACTCTTCTCTATTCCTTTCTTCCACTCCATTTTTATTGCCTTTCTTGACCAGATTGTCCCTCCAGTAATCTTAATATCGTCTGTCCATCATTTATCTGGTCTGCCTCTCTTCCTTTTGCAATCATATGGTTGCTATTCCATTATCATTTTAGTCCATTTTATCCTGCTGTCCCTTGTCATGTGTCCTGTTCATCGCCATTTTAACTGTTTTGTTTTCTTCAGACTATGTCCTTCCACCTTTGTTGTAGATCTAATATATCTTCTGCTCTTTTTCGGTATTTTAGCGTCACGCCCAACATACTCCTTTCAATACCCCTTTGACACGTTTTCAGGTTTAGAAATTGTTTTCAACGCCCAAGCTTAGACATCCATACGTGAGACATGGCAAGATACATGAGTTGAACACGTTTTTCTTGGCTGTTATAGGAAAGTGTTTGCTTTTGAAAATCTCTTTAAGGGACCAGATCTTTTCCAAGCGCAAACCACTCTTCTTTCTATTTCTGTATCTGTTTGATCTTTGAATGATATAATTTGTCCCGAGTATGTTTAATTTCTAACATATGCAATATCTTTGTTTTGTGCTTTTATGTCTATTTCACCTCTGTTTGTTATTAATATTGATTATTTATTGATTGTTCATCTTTTCACAGAAAGGCCAACTAATCTATTTCCATACGCCAACTGGAGCGTTGGCGTTGGCGTGTTGGAGCGTTTAAGGGTTGTCAGTTGTTAGGACCAAGTCATCCGCGGATCGTAAATGGTTAAATTGCCTACCGTTGATATTAATGCCAAAATTATCCCACTCAAGATCCCTGAATACACTTTCTAAGATGGCAGAGAAAAGTTAAAAGGATAGTGGTTCTCCTTGCCTCACACCACTAGCTTTTGGACACTCTTCTCCTGATGTTAGTTTTATTTGTGCTGCGCTATTTGCGTATATATTTTTAACTATGCGTACATATTTTTGCCACTCCTTGTTGGATAAGAGTCTTCCATAGCGAATATTTTTTTACAGAATCGAATGCTTTACAAAAATGCTTGTCCACAAATGCGATGTACAAGGCTTTGCCGTATTCTTGGCATTTTTTTATAAACTGCTTTATGGCATGCATGCATGATCATAATCAGTAGTTGAAAAACTCGCTCTAAAACCAGCCCGTTCTATAAGTCGTTGTTCGTCCATTATCTCTGTTATTTCATTTAAGATTATTTTAGAAAACACTTTATACATATTTGACATGAGACATATAGGCCTGTAGTTTTCAATATTGTTCCTATCTCCTTTTTTGTGTAATAGTATAATAGAATAATTATCCTCTTGGTCCATTGAGATGATATACATTCCGTGCTTAGGATAGAGTTGTATACTGCTGTGAGTTTTCGTAGGTTTTTCGGTGCAGTAAATGAGCTTTTGATCATCTCATTCATAATCTGGTCTGGCCCGGGCGCATTTCCGTTCTTTAGACTATTGACAGCTTTTTAGATTTCTGATTGTAGAAAAACTGGTATGTATTCCACGTCAATTCAAGATTTATGATTGTATTCTGGGTATTTTGTTCTGCTGCATAAAGTTTTCTAAAGAAGTCAGTTGCTGTCTTATGGTATTATAGCATTTTTTTAATAAAATTCAACCAAAGCTTTTGCGGGGTAGATGTCTTGTTTCTCGGCGTAATCCTAAACGTAATTTACATGGATTAGGCAACTATCCCATATGCGGCATAGACGTCCCAAAATATAGAGGTCCGCAAAAATCGCTAATACTCTCAAGGTTATGTTTTTTACTTTTCATAAAAGTAGTTTTCATACCGGCCACTTTTACAAATAAAATATCTTTTCTTTGTACTGAGACGATATAGAGCTATCTCAAAAATTGTGGCAACTATTCGGCTTTTATCCTAAGCGTTCGAAATTCGAAGTACGAATGCCATGCTATTTTTTTAATTATTTCAAGCAAATCTAAGTTAAATTAAAAATGTATGATATAAAGAATAAGACTATTACTAGCTGTTCCCCACGGTTTCATCCGCGTATAACTTAAATAAAGCCCTAAGAGCAGACTCGGTCACCCGTCCATCGTTCGCAGCCCCCGTTTGCTCTATAAATAGTAATGTTGAATTGTTTTAATTTTACATTTTCCCATAAACTGTGCGTCGATATAACATGCTATAAAAGCTAAAGTATGTCATGGTGGCCCAGTGGCTAAGACTTACATTTTTAAATATTATTCTATAAAAAAATTAAATAAAAAAACATTTAAAAATACAAAAATAGTAGCCCACCGGTATCGGGAACAGGGTCCAAGCTACCGGTGGTCAGGGCTCCTGAGAGAGGAACCTCCTAACGATACGCGCCGTGTCCAGGAGTACCGCTTTCTGGATCAAGTCCTTGATCCAGCTGCCCAACGAGAGCCTCCTCAGATGTTCGTCGAGGCTCTTGGCTATTATGCCATATTTTAATATTATTATTATTACATGATTTATACGTATAAAATGGTTCTACAACTATACCTGTAGTTTGAGACAAAAATTATCAAAATATTATGGAGACGTACAAAAAATCATGTTTTCAAATTACGTAATTATAGGTACATTTTGGTACAAATCGGATCAATGTATTAATTTTTTTTGGTAACTGGCGTTGACTTTACCAATATGTTGACCTTGTCTCAGGTCTCTGTGCGATTGCAAGGGATGGCAAAATTCGACCAAAGCTTTTGCGGGGTAGATGTCTTGTTTCTCGGCGTAATCCTAAACGAAATTTACATGGATTAGGCAACTATCCCATATGCGGCATAGACGTCCCAAAATATATAGGTCCGCAAAAATCGCTAATACTCTCAAGGTTATGTTTTTTACTTTTCATAAAAGTAGTTTTCATACCGGCCACTTTTACAAATAAAGTATTTTTTCTTTGTACTGAGACGATATAGAGCTATCTCAAAAATTGTGGCAACTATTCGGCTTTTATCCTAAGCGTTCGAAATTCGAAGTACGAATGCCATGCTATTTTTTTTTAATTATTTCAAGCAAATCTAAGTTAAATTAAAAATGTATGATATAAAGAATAAGACTATTACTAGCTGTTCCCCACGGTTTCATCCGCGTATAACTTAAATAAAGCCCTAAGAGCAGACTCGGCCACCCGTCCATCGTTCGCAGCCCCCGTTTGCTCTATAAATAGTAATGTTGAATTGTTTTAATTTTACATTTTCCCATAAACTGTGCGTCGCATGTTATATGCTATAAAAGCTAAAGTATGTCATGGTGGCCCAGTGGCTAAGACATTGCCTTTTGTGCTCAAGGTCGTGGATTCAAATACGGACAAGTACCAACGTGACTTTTTCAAATTCATATGTACTTTCTAAGTTTATCTTGGACATCGCAGACAACGGTGAGGAAAACATCGTGATGAAACCAGGACTTATATAGTTAATGTAAGTCTGAAATAGCCAAGTCAGAGGCATGTGGGGTTCCCAGAGGTGGCAACATCCTCACACGAAAAAACAAAATAAAATAGGAAAATAGGAAACGACAAAAATGCTATAATACCATAAGACAGCAACTGACTTCTTTAGAAAACTTTATGCAGCAGAACAAAATACCCAGAATACAATCATAAATCTTGAATTGACGTGGAATACATACCAGTTTTTCTGCAATCAGAAATCTAAAAAGCTGTCAATAGTCTAAAGAACGGCAATGCGCCCGGGCCTGACCAGATTATGAATGAGATGATCAAAAGCTCATTTACTGCACCGAAAAACCTACGAAAACTCACAGCAGTATACAACTCTATCCTAAGCACGGAATGTATATCATCTCAATGGACCAAGAGCATATGTATAAAGTGTTTTCTAAAATAATCTTAAATGAAATAACAGGGATAATGGACGAACAACGACTTATAGAACGGGCTGGTTTTAGAGCGAGTTTTTCAACTACTGATTATGATCATGCATGCATGCCATAAAGCAGTTTATAAAAAAATGCCAAGAATACGGCAAAGCCTTGTACATCGCATTTGTGGACAAGCATTTTTGTAAAGCATTCGATTCTGTAAAAAAAATATTCGCTATGGAAGACTCTTATCCAACAAGGAGTGGCAAAAATATGTACGCATAGTTAAAAATATATACGCAAATAGCGCAGCACAAATAAAACTAACATCAGGAGAAGAGTGCCCAAAAGCTAGTGGTGTGAGGCAAGGAGAACCACTATCCTTTTAACTTTTCTCTGCCATCTTAGAAAGCGTATTCAGGGATCTTGAGTGGGATAATTTTGGCATTAATATCAACGGTAGGCAATTTAATAACAAACCAGCTTGGCAGCAGAGGCTTGAAAAAGATATAGAGAAACTTAGAGCAGGTTGTGGTAGACTAACCCAATATATTAACAACAATAGGTCAAACAAGGTAGTGAAAACAGTAGAAGCAATATTTAGGAATGTGACTATTCACACTAGACATGAAGGTGACAATAGGAAACCGGAAGAGTTTTTAGAATTTTGTGGTAGACTAACCCAATATATTAACAACAATAGGTCAAACAAGGTAGTGAAAACAGTAGAAGCAATATTTAGGAATGTGACTATTCACACTAGACATGAAGGTGACAATAGGAAACCGGAAGAGTTTTTAGATACTCTGAAACAGAAACTAGCACTCAAAGTTCACAGGTTAAGAAGATACAAGAAAGCACAGGAACGTAAAAATGATAATTCTTTATTTGCTATGAACGAAAAGAACTTCTATAGAAATTTACAGACTAAACAACAAAGTTACACATTAACCGAAAATACCGTAGAATTACCAACAGTAGAACAACTTGAAACATTTTGGTCTGGTATATGGGAAGAGCAAGTACAACATAACGATAAATCTAATTGGATAACAGACGAAGAAACAAGATGGAGTTCATTAGAAGAAATGGATTTCGTTGAATTTATTGCGTCTGACATTACTAGTATAACAGCAAGGCTCCACAACTGGAAAGCCCCCGGTATTGATAAAATACATAATTACTGGTTTAAAAAATTAGAATCATTACATAAAATTTTAGCAAAAAACTTATCAGACATTATTTTAGGGAAACAAAATATACCCGAATTTCTTGCTACTGGAATAACCTACATGTTACCAAAAGCCAAATACTCACCACAGCCTTCCCAATACAGACCAATTACATGCCTACCCACAATATACAAGATCCTAACGTCAGCCATCACTACAAAAATCAATAAACACATAGAACGACACAACATAATAGCAGAAGAGCAAAAGGGCTGCAGACGAGGTCACATGGGGTGTAAGGAACAACTAGTTATAGATTCAATAATACATAAACACGCTGCTACAAAAAATAGAAATTTACACTGCACCTACATAGATTACAAAAAAGCTTTTGATAGCTTTCCACACTCCTGGCTGATCCAAATATTGCAGATATATAAAATAAACCCAAAAATTATAAGCTTCTTGCAAAATATTATGCCCCGATGGAAAACTACTCTTCAATTAAATTGTCGCGACAACGTTGTAACAACACGACAAATTGCTATTAAAAAAGGCATTTATCAGGGAGATTCACTGAGCCCTCTATGGTTTTGTCTCGCTCTAAACCCCCTATCTCACCTACTGCAACGCAGTCAGGCCGGATATAGCTTAAAACACACAACAGAAGTAACCACTATCTCTCATCTTATCTATATGGATGACATTAAATTATACGCAAAAACAGAAAAAGATATGAAAAAATTAATAGAAATCACAACAGAATTCAGTAAAGACATTAACATGCAGTTTGGGCTAGACAAATGCAAAACAGTACACATAATTAGAGGCAAAATTAAACCCGGTGACTACGCAATTAACAATAATGACACTATTACAGCATTGGACCCAACAGATTTATATAAATACTTAGGATACAGGCAACTCAAGGGGCTAGATCACACAGCGATTAAACACACATTGAACACTGAATATAAGAGAAGAGTGATCGCAGTATGTAAAACTCAACTTTCAGGAAAGCATTTAATAAAGGCATTGAACACCTATGCGATACCAATACTTACGTATTCGTTTGGAGTGATCAAATGGTCAAAAACGGATATCCAACAAATAGAGAGAACAACACGCACCATACTCACTAAAAACAATAATTTACACCCTAAATCTGCAGTAGAAAGACTAACTATCAAACGACAATACGGAGGGAGAGGCCTAATAGACATTCATCATCTTTGGCAGAAACAAATAACTAGACTAAAATCATTCTTTGACACAAAATCTCACACAAGTAGCATACATAAAGCCATAGTCACAAACGATATTAACTACACCCCCCTTAACTTAAACGAAGGGACTACAAGTTACGATATCAACAATGACCCTCAAAAACAAAAGCTAGAAGATTGGAAGAAGAAGGTGCTACACGGACGACACCCCCATGATCTAGAACAGTCTCATATAGATACGATTGCTTCAAATAAATGGCTCAAAATAGGAAATTTATTCCCGGAAACCGAAGGGTTTATTATAGCAATACAAGATCAAATCATCAATACTAAAAACTACAGGCAACACATAATTAAAGACAAATGCCGCAGGTGTCGCAGTCAGCCAGAGACTATACAACACATTACAGGAGCATGCACAACGCTCACACAGACTGACTATACTCACAGACACAATCAAGTAGCAAACGTCATTCACCAAAATCTAGCAATAAAACATAAACTCATGCAAGATACCAACACGCCGTACTATAAATACGTTCCACAAACTGTTCTAGAAAACACCACACATAAACTCTACTACGATCGCGCAATCCTAACCGACAGAACAGTTCACTTCAATAGACCAGATATTACTCTCCAAGACAAAGTTAATAAAATCACTTACCTTATAGATATCGCAGTCCCTAACACACATAATTTGCAAAGGACGATAGGAGAAAAAATAAGCAAATATGCGGAACTAAAGGAAGAGGTGACCAGAATCTGGCGGCAAGAAAAAGTTTACGTTGTACCAATAGTTGTCTCCACTACAGGTGTTATACCCAATCATCTCCACCATAGCCTCAAACTAATAGACGTAAAAGATTCAATTTACATTACACTTCAAAAAGCCGCAATTTTGAACACCTGCCGAATAGTGAGGAAGTTCATGCTAATTGAAGAAAATGAAACAGTTCACAACACTTCTTCTTCATAATAAAAATTCACCACACGCTACATTGACTTGGTTATGTCCTGTTGATGTAGCTTAAACTAGCTAAAGAGCTAAGAAACAGTCCATGTTTACCAAAAATAATAATAATATAATAATAATAATAATTATTATTATTTTATACGTATAAATCATGTAAATCGGTTTACGCGTTTATGAGATATTAACTTATTACTGAATGCCAAGTGAAAGGGTCAAGAACGCCCCTTACCGCGATATGTTTGTTTGATCGTGTTAGTGACACTGCCTTAACATTTTCGTATCCTTATGAAATATTGGAATACATTGGTAAACAGGAGTTAACGACTTTTTTTTTATCTGGCGTTAACTTTAGTTGAATAAAATTTAGAAAACTTTAGAACTTTTCAATTGATTAATAAAAAAGTATACGATACATTCGCAAAACTAGAGTAATTATAACCGCGGCTACTAAACCCTTGGGGCAACTATCTTGGTTTTACCCTAATCAATTGCAAGGAGGTTACATTCACGTTAATTATAGTATACCTTTTCACTACTTTGTTGTACTTAGTCTTGAGTTCTCTCGCTATGTAGCCAGCCACATGGCTTCCTAGAGAGTAACCTATCAAGTGGATCTTTTCCAGAAGAAGGCCAGATTCTATTAGTGTGTTTAACTGTTCGGCTGCCGCTGTTCCAACCTGAAAGAAGAAAGGATTTTGTTAGCTGAGTAGTTTTTCTTAAGTAGATATTTTTCATTAACGTTTTAGAAAATACCCATCGATTCATTGGTCTTTATTTTCTTTTAATGCCATCTAAATTCATACTCAAATGTTTCCTCGCGACATTTTTCTCATTGCCTCAATTCATACCCATGTACTGTTATGACAGTCTATTTCCAAACATCTTTTGAGTCACTTCCTTGACTGAAAATAATAGAGGACAACCGTGGTTGTATGCCACCTACAATACATTCTGCAAAGCAGCCTACGACAGTAATACTCTGAATACTACTGTGAATATGTGTGAAATACAATAAATTATTTAGTACATGTAAGTTGTTTATTTAATACCATCGGGTATAAATATCTAATAGTGTGTATATAACAATTTCAGGTGAAAATATTTTCTTGTTTCATACTTTTTAAAGCGGGATTTTTCAGTAGTCGGGTTTTAGTTTTTGAACTTATTTTTTCTTTAAGTATTTTGAAATTTTTGCACATCGAAATTTTTGTTCTAAATGTATCTAGATAATGCATTAGTTACAAGAGTGGACTTTAGATAACGTAACATCACATAACCTTTAACCAGCGGACAAACAAGACGCTTCCAACGACACCTCATTTGTCAAATTATGATAAGTAGTTTAGATGTTATGAGGAAACAGATGAACATACATACATACATACCGGTCAAAAGCATAACTCCCGCTAAACATAATATATTTTAACAAAGAATTATTGTAGAAATAAGTGTGAGATAGCCACCGTCTAAGTTATTAGATTGTATATGAGTGTAACCCACTTTACAAAAGGTAAAAACAAATACAAAAATGGTTGGTAGGTTGGGTTGGTTGGGGTTGACTAAAATTTACCAACATCGACATTATTAGCAATGACTTTGTTCAAGTCTGTGATACCGCATTATTTTCAGACAGTCAAATTAGCTGTAAAGACTTTTAAGTTATTGATAGTGACTGTCGAATAGTCTGATCTAACATTAAATCTTACCTTTCTCGTGTTTGGTGCGGCATTGAAATAGTAAGAACCTTGTGCCATATTGGTCCAGTCCAATAATACAACGTTTGTGTCCGGCCTTGCTATCAAGTATGAGTTCACCATGACCTGAAGACAGAAAAAGATATAATTTAAAACTTTTTTACAAAAATGGGGAAAAACATATAGAAAAGCATGAAGGATTCGTAATAAATTATATCGATATACGTTTTAAAATTGAACTGTCCAAATTGTTTGTTTATTAAAACTACCAGGAAAACAGAAGTGAACTGGAACTAAGTGCTTAACCGTATAGTTCGGAGCGGGTTCGTTTTGGGGTGCGATAAGAAAACCTCTGCTGGCTCACTTCACTTCACTTCATCAGCCTATTAATGTTCCCACTGCTGGGACACAGGCCTCCTCTCTGTGAGAGGGAATGGGCCGTAATCCACCACGCGGGCCCAGTGCGGGTTGGTAGATGTCACATATCTTCGAATTTTTGGTTCTAGGACATGCCGGTTTCCTCACGATGTTTTCCTTCACCGTTTTGAGAGCAGTGGTGATGAAATAATTTACACAAAGTAAAGCGCCTGCCTGGGCTCGAACCCACTCGTGCTGGCTCAGCCACGGTTCATTTTGGACCCCAGATTTACGTCATAACGTAATTAATATCGTAATTATCCATTGAGATACCTAACGTATCGTATTTGAGGGCGTTAATATAAATAGTTGGATGAAAAGCTTACATTAGCGCCAATTTATTTTTAGATTAATTACGTAAGTACCACCTTACCACCACTAGATTCTTAAAATTGAGAACAAAACCCGTTTAAGGCATAAAATCAATAAGCACTTAAAATAATTACTATTATTTACTATCTTAATAGATTATTGGACATTATTGACTTAAATCAACTAAACAAATTTATCAAACCGTGTATAATTTCGGGGCGAATTTTCAATCAGATTCAAAATTTAAATTCGGAATGCGCCCGCTATTCAAAAATATTTAGTATACAAATTATTATGATTGAGTCTTTTATTGATTGATACTCTCAGAAGGTTTGATGCAGAGTGAACTGTCAAGATTACATAATGAAAGCAATGTATGATTATTACTGTAAACTGTTATAGCATTTTATACCTAAAAGGGGTTTGTTCTAATTTATAACAATTCTTTTTTAAATCTCTTATTTATTTAGATGAAACGAGTTGTTCGAATAATTTAAAAAAATCATTTGATACTTAATCGATTAGGCTGAATGCATTTTTTTATTGATAAGTAGACTAGAGTGAATGCTAAGCCAAAAAAAACACAACAGCAAAGAAATGTCATATTGCGACATAATTTATAGTAAATTAAATAATTTTTAATGAACTTATGTATGAAGAATTACGAAAATAAAAACGCAAATAGAAAGATTATATCTTTATATTGCCTTTTTACATCTTTTAAAAAATGTTGCAATAGGTTGTTTATGCACATATTTTGAGCGAATCTAAGTTGTCTACCGTTTGGAAAGCTGTAGTAATTCGTATTTTACACACATTTTACAGTATACTGACGCAGTTTATCCAACCTCTCCATACATTAAAGACATTTGTCACTAATTTATTGTGTAAAATAGCTCTGTAAAGTTATTTTTCTGAATAAAATCAAATGTTGAAAGTTCATATAAATTTCTGAAATTCATGACGTATTTCGTAATACGTCATGAATTACGAATTCGAGCAGAGTGGTTAAAAGAATAACTACTTAGCTTAATAATGGCAAAATACAGGTTTTGAAATTGAATCCTTTGTTGTTTTGAAAAGTAAGTAAAGTTTAGAAAAATTAACATTTCAACTCAACGATCTCACTAAGTTAAGCACCAACGATTAAATACAAAGAGGAATATAAAGAATTCGTTATTATTCACGTAACAAATCATTGATGAAATGATGTGTTGATCATTAAAAGACTATTAGGATATCTCATCATTCTATCAGAAGTAAGTTACTTTGAAAATACTTATAAGCAACAATTGATTCAAGAAGGTTTAAATATATATAGTGATTAAAAAATACATTGGCATCAAATATTTAATTACATAACAGCCTGATTAGATCTTCTGACACTTTCAATCAAGGATATGCAGTTGTTATTTGAATATAAGTTACTATAAAAGAACAGGCTATATATTTATTTACTTCAATCACAAAATTAGAACAAGGTCCATGTAAACAGCATCTTATGGAGGGGCCGAGAAATAACTCGGACACTTCGACCCAATGGGATATAATGTAGTCAAACACCATAATCACTATCATCTATCCTCTTCCGTAATTGTGCAACGCTTTCCTAAGGCAGGAGATAGTGTATTGGAAGACAGATGGCTTCCTGTTGAAGTGTTAGTGGCGAGATAACAAAGATGCGTATAGGAAACATAAGGGCTTTAAGAATATATTAGTATTATATAAACAATTTCTTTTAGTATTATATAACTGCACAGCACATGTGTGAGTACTATATACCAACTGTAAATCTATCGTTAACTGTACCAATACGTCTTTCGTTGACTTGTATGTGCCCTTGCAGTTGACAGCGTGTCATGCTCTCTCTGATGTCTCTCTGATGGTGGCATGGGTGTTGGAAAAAACAGTTTCCTTCATGATAGTTGACCTGAGTGGTGCCAATCCATGCGTAATGTTCGTGAACAGGCGCCATCAGTTAGCATTGGCCATAACTTACCTGCCTCGGTCTGTTTTGAATGATCTACTTATTGTATTTTTGAATTGTTTGTTTTACTCTAGACGCTTTTAAGTGCACGTCCTTTTTGCATCGTTCTCACATATATGTATTTTTTCAACAAGAATGATGTAACCTAATACTTGAAATTAAAACTGACAGGAAGAGTGTCCGTGGAGTATCTTGCACATTCTTCTCCATAGAGACCATACCTACTGACGCTTGCAAATGTGCAACTAGATTCATCTTTTGTTTGTCAATTCAAAAGTACCTATATAAGGTTTAGTTGAATAAAAATATTTTTGATTTTGATTTGATTGATATTTATTTATGTTTGCTTAAATCGACAAAATGTACTGAATATTTGATTTTAAATTTCGACTTCTCAGGTTTGGTTCGGTTTCTCACATTAAAAGTTGTTCATAATAATGAGTACAATGATGCCTTTTCAGTAGTTCTATTATTGCAATTAAACCTTGTATAGAAATAGGATGACCAGGAGTGGAATTCTGATAGCTACAACCTGAGGATTAGTCATGAGTGAAATAGGTTACTTCTAGCCAAGCGTGCTTCACCGTCGACCACATCTTCGCTTACCATCAGATGAGATAGTGGTCAAACGTGAGCCTATCAATAATAATAAAAATAAGCTAAAACAGTTTTTACTTTAAAATATTGATTTTAATAATATTTAGATCCTTTGAATTTGAGTGATTCTTCAACTTGTTCGAACCACAACCTGTACAACTGACAAATGCATCAGAATATGAATTAATCGTTTCCGTTAATATTATTCATGAGTTTGAATGCTTGGAATGTGCGTTGGAATTGCATGAACTAATTCCTCCTAGCCCGTTCCATCATCGGACTACAAGATGTACGGCAATGCGTCATCGGTACATGGTGGACATCCCACCCATACGCACCAAACGTTTTGGGAATACTTTCATTATGCGTACAGCTAAGGAGTGGAATTCCTTGCCGGAGTCTGTATTTCCTGATAGCTACAACCTGGGAGTCTTTAAGTCAAGAGTGAATAGGTTTCTTCTAGGTAAGCGTGCTACATCGTCGACCACATCATCACTTACCATCAGGTGAGATAGTGGTCAAGCGCGAGCCTATCAATAATAAAAAAAAAAAATGCAATTCGTTGTACTACTTTTGCATATCATGGAATGACCAGTGCAAGATTCACTTGGTGTGAATGTTAAAATGTTTATTGAGTAGAGCAGTGGTTGCCCAGTGGTAACGGCTGCGACTTACAAATTGTAATTATATACAAACAAAATATTTACTTACAAACAAAACTGATGACTAAGGAACATTACAAAACATGATGGATAAATGGGACAAGGGCGGCAGAATGACGATGATGAAGAAAATAAAGATATCTGACGAGGTGAGATAGTGGTCAAACGCGAGCCTGTAGACTACAAAAAAAAAAGAATGAATAGAAATTGTGACTGAAACTTTTCAGAAACCGTAAAGATAAAAATCTATCTACTACACTCCCAACTAATTTGATTAGCAAATTACGGTAACCTTACTCATGAATTAGTGTTAATTACATTATACTTCTTTTTGACTCACTTTGTATTGAGATTGATTTCGATCTACCAAATATTATTGACCTACAAAATATTCTTCATAATTGATAACATAACACTATCAACATTTATTAATAATATTTAATAATGTCGGGCTTTGAATTTAACCAGATACAACTAAAAATAGATTTCTTTCGACGCACCCAATTTCAATATCGTTGCATTTGATTTTCCAACGGAAGCCTCTATAAATAATTATTTTTGAAAATCGTTCACTTGAAGACAACAAGAAATACTTTTTGATTAGGATGATAGCAACAACACAAAGGAACTAATAATGCCCTAGCCTTCTATGTTAGAGTTAGCCCTAGTATCATCCTAACTAATATTATATTGCTTGTTTATTTATATTTGTTGGTAAAAAGTTATGTGTGGAAGTCCTTATCTGATTTTGTTTTATTATTATTATAGATAGGCTAGCGCTTGCCCACTATTTCAGCTGACGGTGCAGCACCCTTGCCTAGATGTAACGTATTCACTCTTGACTTAAATACCCCAATTCTTTCACTGATGAGAGCTACATAATTTCTATGAGAGCTGTACCATCGCTGAGTGTCATAGTCTACTTCTGAAACCCCGGGAAATTGTACATTTTCTATAGGCAGGTCACGGGAGCGAAAAAGTGTCAAAATAGATAAAATTTTACACAGTGTAAAAGACTTTTACATTGTGTAAAATACCACTATCACTTTTTAACTTTTACTTAGTAACATTTTTACTATCAACCCTAATTTAAGTACCCAAATTGACCTTACCCGGATACTCTCTTGTTGAGCGACTTCAAGAAAGCCATGGGTGTAGAAGACGGTAGGATTGTTCTTGTCGAAGCCACTGAGTTCAAATAACCGGCTGGCTTGGCTGAGAGGAAAGTCCACGTAGTTATCTGCTGTTTGTCTGTGAAACATATAAATAATTTAGTACGACAAGACCCAAGTTGGCAAGAAGTTTGTATTTTACGATGCCATATTTAAAAAGAGAGCACACAATATGGCTAGACCGGCACATTAATCTGTAGGCCATACAAATATTTGTTCCGTGCGGAAGAAATATTTGTATGGTGTTTTGTTTGGGTGTATGGTTTTATTAACGTGACACACAGCGCAGCAGCTGATCGCTCAACCACTACGCCAACCGTGTCGTTTTCCACAAAATTATCTGAAAAACTTCAATATCCCATAGGGAAATGAATCAAATTGAATACAAACACTTCTCTCTGACACCACAGTTGCCTATAGTATATTTGAAACTATCTAACTAGCTATCCTAGAATAATTTGCAATGAATTTGGATCGCGTGACAAACAACAATATAGTGAAATCAAGTAAAATTTCCTTTACCGGCTTATTGTACCTGAGCCATGATTACATTTTCTTTTTAGGGTTCAGTATTCAAAGGGTGAAAATAAAGAAAGTAAAAACGGGACCCTATTACTAAGACTCCACTGTCAGTCTGTCTGTCTGTCTGTCACCAGGCTCTATCTCATGAACCGTGATAGCTGGACAGTTGAAATTTTCACAGATGATGTATTTCCGTCGTCTGTCCGTCTGCAGCTTAGCTCAGAGACTCTTAGTACTAGAAAGCTACAATTTGGCATGGATATACATATTAATAATTCCGACAAAGTGGTAAAATAAAATCATAACAAAAGTTTTTTTTTTTTGTAAAGTTGGGATGCTTCTTCTCTTCTATCCCATGGTGTGGATTATTGTTGGATAGGTTGTTCAAAAATATGATGGGTTTGTTCATAGTACATTACTGCAGCGGCCAGCAAAAGAGGCATTGATGGACGAACGTGTAAATGTGGGCCGAGGCGAAGCCGAGGCACACATACGTAAGTCCATCAATGCCTAGTTGTGGCCAAGGCTTGTATAGTACTTTTCTCAAATAATGCGCGGAAATTAAAACGAAGTATTACCTAGAACTGATTTTGTCAAATACAATTATTACTTTCAAAATAACTGACTAACAACGAGTAATAATAATTTTGCCCGCGTTAAAATGTTCATTTGTTTTTTTTTTCAATAAACGGCTTTCTATTTGCAAGCCAGTTCGGAATTTAAATAAAACCTTTGATAAGTTACCTCCTTGGTTGCCATGTTTCAGAGTAAGAGATTATTCCATTTATAAATTACACGACAGATATGTTTTTTTTTTTTTTTTTTTTTTTTTTTTTTTCTGCGGGGCGTCTCACAGCTCAGTCAGAATGACTGGTAGCTGCTTAACCGGACTTTCCTACGGAGACTAAGCTATATAGCCTCCAGCTAGGCAAAAAATTACTAAACCTAAGCGACAACGCTGAGGGCTACCCCAGTTGGGGTCGGACCTCGGCTCAGGGCCGTCGCTGGGGGGACAAGCAAAAGCTGGATCTTGACAAGTGATTCTACCATCCGTTCGGAACAAGCCTACGTGGAGAAGAACGGACAAGAAACTCCATTTCATATCTAATAATTTAACTAATGCTCAGCTTCGCGGGCTGGCAAGATTTTAATTGAAGGGATACGCGACGAGCCTCGGCGGCGAGGACTGACGAATCGGTTTGTATTTCTACGTTTGTATATTCTACTCCATACCTAGGCTCTTAAGGAGCAGAGTAGAGATCGTGAGGGGTCAGAGGTGAGCCTCAATTGGCGAAACTTGGTTAGAAACGGTGTAGGTGCGACTTAAATGCGCACCCATTGACCGTTTCTATAAACGAGGCTGTCTAGCTCCTCGGTTATGTTAGGGTACCGTTTGAATAGGTCGTTGGATTGGGCTTGGGTCATATCCCCGGCTGCCTCGATCCTATTGATCTCGGCAGCCAGCGATCTGGCCTCGTCCGTCATCCAGATTTTGTACGCACTGATGATGGTATCAGATACGCAGCGTCTGGGTTTGGGCGTGGATAGAGACGGGCTCTTAGCAGCGGCGGAGGTGGGAGCCTCCTGTCGGCTTTGAGCGGGCATGGGGGCTATGGGTGCCTGAGGGGCCGGAATGGGATGATCCATCAAGCCTGGAAGCTGTTGGACGGTCTGGGGAGCCACATTTTGGTGGTTGAGCTTGCCCCATGGCGAAGCCCTCTGAGGGGCTAGCCGGGGAGGGGGTTTAGTCGAGGGAGCTTGGCGTGCTTGACGCTCAGCATGGATTTTGGCCAATCTAGGCGCAACTTTGGGGGCTTTAGGACAACCCTTGTAGTTTGCCGTGTGACCGACTTGGTCACATAGCACGCAGCTGGGAGGCTCCGTGCATTCGGCAGGGTTTTTGGGACGGGTGCACTCTTTTGTGCCGTGATCCCCTCGGCACTTAACGCACCTGGGGCGGACAAAACAGTGTTTTTGGCTATGGCCATATTGTTGGCAGTTGTGACACTGACCAACGACAAAGGGACGGTAAGGTTTCTCGATAGAGAACCCTGAAAGGGAGCAGAGAGTCTTGATTTTGAAAATAGGGGCATAGGACTCGGTAGGGTCGCACTCGACCATTACCATATCGTATTCCTGTCCACCTCTTGCTTTACGCATGCGGTGGACGGCAATGACAGGGACTTTTTGTGCGGCAAGATCCGCATAAATCTCATCGACTGGGATTTCCTTCGGAATGCGCCGGATAACCACACGGGTGGGCGCTTCCGATGGGAGAGAATAGGTATGGAACTCTATCCTCAAGGTTTTTAGGAGCCTGGAAAGGTTCCTGAAATCAGTAGGGGTCGGGAGTAGGATTTTAATGCCTACCTGGCAAGCGGTGGCACTAAGAAACTTGATTTTGCGTTCATCGCAAATTTTAGAAACTTCCGTCCACTTGGCCTTATCGTGGAGGAAGATAGGAGGGCATTTCTGCTTCTTAGGAATAGCAGCAGGGCTGGGGTCGCGGTTCGACATTGGGGAAGCGTCGGCCTGAGTTAGGGGACTACGGGAGCGACTCCTGGGGGCTGGGGAGCGATCTGAGCGCCTAGACCGCTGGGAAGCGGTGACAGGGGTGGGCTGCACGTCGGAGGAGGAGGTGGACGGCAGAGTTGGAGGGTTGGTCGAAGCGACCTTTTTGGGCTTGGTGGCTTTGGGGTGGGACTTGCCCTTCTTCCTCTTCCTCTTCCCCTCAGAGGTAGCTTGACAGCTTTCTGAGGAGGAATCGGCGGAGGCGTCGTCAGTAGTTTCATAATCATCGGAATCATCCTTATGATCATCACCGGACATGGGTTCGTCAACGAGTGGACTGTCAACGTTCGGGGAGGCAGGATTTTCCGAGAAATTTATCGGAAATTTGAGAGTTGGGGTTTTAGTGGGCGCAAGCGCCGAAACGGGGGCGGGCGCCGGGTTGCCGATGGGCATGGGCTCCGGGGCGGGTATGGGAGGAGGGGGGGGGCATGTAGCAAGCTTATGCAGGATGAAGTTAAGCCTTTGCTTATTCACGCTGACCGGACTGGGATCGTCCGACAACGCGTCCTTGACGAGCTCTATCAACGCTTCGACAGGATGCATCCTGTCGCTGTTGATAGAGCTAGTGCAAGTGAGGGAAAAGGGAGTGAGATATTCCCCGGGTGGACAGGCCCGGGGATGTGTGCAATCCTACACTCCCAGTCGGGTTAGACTGGGAGGTGAGTATCTGGTGAGCCCTAAGCTTGTTTACCTGCCACCAATCTTATTGGGTGGCAGGGCCCTAAGGTACCGGTAAACCCACCGAAGGTGGGCCACCCACCACTGTGTACCAAAAGTCTGGTACGTCGGGATAGAAAACACCCGACCGTGCCAGGTGTAAGCTGTGGGACGAAGCGGGGGTTGACTAGGCTATCTACCAAGGCCAACTGATCCCGCTCCCGACTCCAATGACTGCCGTGTCCTTATGGGACTTGGCGGGTGCTTGGGGCACACCCTCACTGGCTTGTTAACACCGCTAGGTTTCCCGCCAGGGACCACACAAGATGTGGATTTGAGCTGCCACTACTAGTAACCAAAGTTACTAGTAGCGACACCTTTGGAGCGGCGTGCGAAGACGCGACGACCGCAGTGACGTCACGCAGAGGGGCGCGACGAGACGGAGAGTGGGGGCGCCGGAGAGCGCGGTGGGGCGACGAGCAGCGAGACGTCCGCACGGAGCGACGGCTGGCGAGCTACCAAAACACGACAGATATGAGTTTACTATGTAATTTATTTGGCCGCTAGACAAGACAGATACGGATTTTCATACAACTTTAGCCGGCCGCTGCGCGCATGTATTTGGCCAGTACAGCAATGTCGATTTATCTCGAAGAAGGTTGTAAAAATAATGCTCACATTTCCAAGCATGTTTGAGAAAAATATTTTTTCGATTCAGAGATCCACTTACGTAAAATTAAGTTTTAAATTGCAATTTTTTTGTTAGAGTCAAGTGTACCCTCTCTGCCAGCGAAATGGTTGGTCTTGGCTATGTGAAAAAAATCACGGCGGTAGTAAATATAACGAAATAAAAAGGAAAACTATCACAGCTAAGAAGGTAATAGTCGACTAACTTATAAAATGTACTAGGAACAGTAAAAATTTTGTACAAATGCCATTGAAAAATTTATTAAATGACGTTGTTAGCTGTGTAAAACAGAGTAAATATATGCTTATGAACCATGTAAAATATACAATAATATAATCATAACATCCTTAGTAACAATGATTTCAAAATAATAATGTTTACGCTCGAATAACGCATTGGAATAGATGGAGTCGTTGAGAGTACCGGTCCGTACGGCGCATGCGCCGGGGAAATATATTTTGTGTTAGTGCAGAAGTATTTTCGACGTTTTGTAATCTAAAGTCAATCTATGTTCGATTGCCAAGCAAATGCCGCTACCTGACCATAGATGGCGGTATTCTCAGTGATCGCAATTATTTACTTAATTGCGTTTGCCGTAAGTTTGACATTCGTGTCATAGGTCGATATTTTCTACTACTCAACCAAGGTCTAAACTGCACTGATGTCATTGCATTTTAAATTACATTATCGATATCGATAGATACCCGATATCCTAATTATAAAAAATAAGATTTTTTATTTTTATTAGTAGTATTATATTTTTTTTATAAATAAAATCAATTTGAAATTATGTACTAATTTTATTATGATCATTGAAGCGGGCGGGCTTCTTTATAATATTATCTTAGAGAAATATTAATTTCTTTTGTCTATATCCATCTATAAAGTCAAAATCCGACTAGACTACATCACTAGTTGAGTACCGATCAACCTACCTACCCTACCCTATCCTACATACCCACCTTCTCTACACTACCCTACCTACCTACCCATCTACCCTACCTACCCACCTACAAACACCTACCTACCCTACCCTACCCTATAGGTCGGGTTGGTTATTGGTAGGTAGGTAGGCCTATCTACCAATTTGTTCTATTTATTTGAATAAGAATTAATACTACAATACGAATGTAACCAACTTTTATTTCCAAGGCGATTCAATAAAATTTTAGAACACAAAAGCTGCTATTCTGACTTAACTATGATAGTGAGATATATTCTATTGCAGATTGTTTTGTAGTTAAGAATGAGTACTTTAATCATGTAGTACATCATTTCTATGTATAATTAAGAGTTTTATCACCGCACGCCAAATAATGGATACACAAGGCAAAATTTTGCTACTTTGGGATACATTTATGCAATTTTCATAAGGATCTCTATTTTCTTTTAAATATATTATAGTCTATGTAACTCGGGAATAATGTAGCTTTCTATAGGTGAAAGAATTTTTTAAATCAGTCCAGTAGTTTCGGAGCCTATTCGGTACAAACAAACAAAAAAATCTTTCCTCTTTATAATATTGGTAGATATAAATTTATTGCAGCTTATTTACGTTGGTTGTTTGTTCCTATCATTAAATAATTTGATTTTGCTTTTTGGTAGTTGAGCAGCTTGTTTGAAAATATTAATACTAAAATATTTGTTATCGATTTGTAAATATTTGGAGATTTTAACGAAGACTATCTCCGTGACGGCAATACTGCAGTATTCAAATTATTAAGTGACGCTTGTTATAAATATTAATTACAAACGTTTGCCTCTACCCGCGGTAGTACTCAAGTAGATAATATTTTTCTAACTTCACTTGTGAAGTTGAATTTTATAACTCCTTCTTTAGTTACCATCGTCCTGTGTGGCCCACACAGGACTATGAACTGAAGAACGTTTTTAGACGTTGTGAGCCGCTGAAACTGTTTTAATGTTCATGTAGCAACAAATAACCCTCTCCTTAGTCCGCATTATTACGCAACTACGGAACCCTATTACTGGACGTGGTCCGACACGCACTTGGCCAGTTTTATTACTAAACTGCCGAGCAATGAAAAAGTTCCACCCACAAAATGCCGACAAACACCTTAATTTAATTTTTTCACATTTAATTTAAAATTTGAACACAATATTTACGTTTTTAGTTGGTAATATTCTGATGCGCTGTTAAATGTACTTCAATATTGCAGACGGCGTCATTAAGCTAGCCTTTCCCGTTTAGGAGTAATTTGGTGCTATTTCACTGGAACTTTTTCATTGCTCGTTAGTGTAATAACATGAAAGTTTGTGAGGATGGATGGATGTTTGTTACTCTTTCATGCTAAAACTACTGAACGGATTTTGATGAAACTTTACAGAAATATAGCTTGAGTGTCCATCGCGCCAAATCGGCTTAAAATAATGGTAATTTCTATTGTGTCTGCTAATTGATACTTGAATCAATAAGCTATAATTTATAAAGATATTAGGAGAAGTACTTATACCACGCGGGTAAAGCCGCGGGCGTCAGCTAGTCCTACTACTATCATAAACGTGAAAGTTTGTGAGGATGGATGGATGGATGAATGTTTGTTACTCTTTCAAACAAAAACTACTGTACGATTTTGATGCAATTTACAGATGATTCCTGAAACTTTACAGAAATATAGCTTATACAGCAGATTAACACATAGGCTATAATTTATAAAGATATTGACAGACGTAATTATACAAAGCAATCGGAGCCGCGGGCGACAATTAGTTTTTAATAATTTTCCCGACATTCTAGAATGATAATTTATACATTTGCACATTTTTTAAATGATTTGACTAAATATGACATCCTGCAATTATTATTTTGATTTGTAAGGTAAACATGAAGCTTTTACACTTTGCTGTGTGTACTGTACTCATTTTTGAGCAAATAAAGAATCATTATGATTATTATCTACTTCTCATTTACCTAAACTATCAAATTAACGTTAGTTTATTTATTTAGCCTTCTTATGAATTTGTATTGAAAACCAGTACTTACCCATTATAGTATCTCAAATGAATATCTTGTACTCGGTTTGGCCTATCTGGCACGATTCCTGAAAGCAAAAAAACATATACTTAAATTTTGTTTACACACACAGTTTTACGATCTTTGACGTCAATAATAGTTTTTTTCGCACACGATTTAGCAATTTTGCACACAGAATGCTAATGTTTGAATAATGTTAATCCCGCTAAGAAATCTTAATTCAAAAAGATTAATTTTACCGATTGGCCTTTGCTTTGTCTAAATAAATTAAGGTCCTTTATTATTAACAAAACAAAATCGTTTTTTTGAAAGAATGTAGCATAGTCTATTCAATAATGCGAGAGACCATAGGTAAAGACTATACTTTACAAAAGATAGCTTGATCTCTGCGACATAATATGTCAAACTCACGTATACGTTATTGTCGGCTTGTCAAGCGCTATTGTTACTGTATTGATACTGACAGCTGTCGCAGAGATCAAGCTATCTTTTATGAAGTAAAGGTAGATGATAATGATGTTTTAACACGAGTGTGAAAATCCATAAATTACCTCGGTAGCTACCACCAGTTAGGCCAGTAATTGGTTCTGCACTGTACGTTAATAAAAATAAATACAAAAATATATTTTTATAAAACATTGTAGTGTTGTAATTCTGCATATATCTTTTGAACGCAGCAATAGTCAAGGTTTTTTTGTTTTACTACTGTATAACCTAGATTTTCGTTTGCTAGAAAATTACTTTTCAGTTGCGATGTCGCGAAAAAACTGAAAACAAAATGTCACGAACCTACTATTTATTATATGTGTGAAGGAAAAACCTTAAACCCATAGTATCCATTGTTATTGTAGTCTTTATTGTTAAATGATAAAGAATAAAATATTAAAATAGAATACAATACTATTTAAAATAGAATACAATGGAATACAATGTACTATATTGTAAACCAAAAATAGAAATTACACATATTAGCAATTTATAAAACGCAGGTGTTCGGAAAATGACAGCAATGTTTGGATTTGATTACTACGTTGATCTTTGATCGCTCAAGGTTGCTTATGGCTACGTCAGTCTAATCCTACTGAAATTAAGATATTATACAAACGGTATGGATTTTCCAATATTGTAGTTGATTATAAAACTTTAAGTCACGACTAGCCTTGAGTAGGTATACACTTTATTTATAGATGAACAAATAATTACTTAACAAAAATGTATGAAATAATAGACTTTTGTCAGCGGCTTAGCCCGCGTTAACATTTGATTATAGTGCGGCATTATTTGATATCTAACTATTTATGTTTTTGGGATAAAAAGTAGCCTTGTTATAATCCGGATCATGGTATGTATCATCAATAGTTTTCTCAGTGCATGCCAAAGAATGAATTTTATAGACAAAATTTTGCTACTTTGGGTTAGGTACATTATTGAAATTTTCATAAGGATTTCTATTTTTTTTTTTAATAAATTATAGCCAAAAGTACTAATTATACTCAGAAGTTTTATACTGGTGAAATAATTTTCTAAATCGGTGCAATAGATCCAGAGATTACCCCCTACAACCTCACAAACTTTACCTCTTTAGTATTAGTATTAGTATTTAGTATAGAAGTATAGATTTGTGTATACATTTTAACCGACTTCAAAAAAGGAGGAGGTTCTCAATTCGTCGGAATCTTTTTTTTTAATGTTTGTTACCCGATTATTCAAAGACGCCTGGACCGATTTCAAAAATTCTTCTTTTGTTTGAAAGTTTGTACTTCCCAGGTGGTCCCATCGTCATCAGGTCAGGATCTGATGATTGGATCTAGGCGAAATCGAGGAAACTCCTCAAATATAATAGGCATACATATAGCGATTTAGGTATTTTCAAATACCTAACTCGTTTCTTCTTCTATTATCTCTTCATTACCTTTATTACTTTATTCTGGTTGTTTTATGGATTAGATATTGGGTAATTTTAAGTTGGATATTTGCGATTTACCGCTGTTTCCAGTCAGTATGTCTGCAGCATTGCCATGCTGAAACTGCATACAACACATAAAGTATTAAACTATGTGTAATGCGTTGGGCCTGGAACTTCCATCGTGTAATAAAGGCCTAAGCTCTCGAAATATATTATCATCTTTTTTTTTGTCATAGATAGACTATGAATCTGGATAAGTAGGATAGAACAGATTCCATCCTACTTATCCTACAAAACTTTTGTGCTCTTGTTGTAGGTATATAATTTAATTGAGGCTAACAGAAATTGACCATTTTAACATACCGAGTTTCCTCCGTGCCTCGGAAAGCACGTTAAGTCCCAGCTGTCATTTGAAGATCTTTGACAGTCGTTACGGGTAGTCAGAAGCCTGAGATCTGACACCAGTCTTGCCAAGGGGTATCGTGCTACCCAGATATACTGGGTTGTGGAGGTCAGATAGACATTCGCTCCATGTAAAACACTGATACTCAGCTGAATCCGGTAAGACTGGAAGCCGACCCCAACAATAATTGGGAAAAAGGCTAGGCAGATGTTGTATATAATTTCGGTGTATTTTTATCTTACAACAAAATCATACAGGGGGTAGGCAGAAACGACAGACTGATACGACCCGTTAGGGATAGATGTATTTCGCTAGACAGAGTAGTAAATAAAATATAGTGGAAATCGAAACTGGCTATTTCATATGCTTTCAACAAGATACCTACGTAACTATTTTATGTGTTATTTCAGGTAAATCGCGACTATCTGTTTAAAATATAATTTTTGTAAACAATCATCCATTGTTTTAGAGTTAGCCAATTTGAATGAGGAAAAATCTATAGAATATCTAAGCAAACATAATATGACGTAGGCTTTTAAAACAAAATGCTTATTTTTATGCATTACATCTAGTGTAGCGATCTTTTGACATCGAAGGCACAATTACGGGCCCTTTTTTTAGTGAAAACCTGATTTACAAATTTATTTTATCTTATAAACATAAATAATAAATTAGTTATACTGATGAAGATAGAGAGGAGAGCTTAAAAGATAAAGAGGCCTACTATTGAGAACTGCTTCTATCTAATTGATAACTGTAAGCATTTCCTCCAATGTGAGGATTTGTTTCCCTATTACACGGAATAGCAAAGCCTTAGCACTTTTTATATTCGCCTCCCATATCCCTCCAAAATGTGGGGCGTTGGGGGGATTGAGACGCCAACCAATGCGGTTTTTTGTTAATTCGTTTGAAAAGTCTTAAAATTAAGAGTCTTAAAATTAATATCATACATTACATACATACATACATAAACTCACGCCTTTTTCCCATGGGGGTAGGCAGAAACTACAGAACGCCACCTTCTACGATCCTTACATACTTCTTTTGCTTCACTCACATTCATACATCTAGTCATACACACACGCCGGTTATGAGTACTGCGTACCTGGCCTTTCTGAAGAACATCACCTATATGGTCTATGTATGTCTTTTATAGGCCGTCCCCTCCTAGCGTTTCCATTCACGTCTGCCATGTAAATACCTTTCGTTAGTCTCCTGTCATTCATTCTTTCAACATGACCAAACCATCTTATCATACTCTTTTCAATTTTAGTCACTACATCTTCTTTTAAACCACAACGTTGTCTTATTACCTCATTCCTCAATCTATCATTTAAAGTTACACCACACATACTTCGCAAGGAACGCATTTCTACTACATTAATCCTACTTTCATGTATTTTTTGCCATACCCAACCTTCACTTCCATACATAAGTGTAGGTACCAGCGAGTCGAGCTTCCGGAGACATCGATTTGATACTGATCACAACCGCATGTATAGCACCATTCACTTTATTCCCTGCATTCACTCTTCTTTCCACATCCTTTTCTATCTTTCCATCCCTTGTGAACATACTTCCCAGATATACAAACTCGTTCACTTGCTCCACACTCTTATCATTTATTTTCACTTCACACTCCGATACATCGTCTTCTCTTTCAAACACCATTACCTTAGTCTTGTTCACATTTATACACATCCCTCTTAACTTAAATGCTTCATTCATCACAGTCACCATGTCTTGCAACTGTTTTCTTATTTATAATTACGCGATTACAACTAAAAGTAAAATAAAGAAAAATATTATTTTGGTGTAACTAAAGTTAAACTATTGCGTTGGTAGTGGGCACAACCACACGACAGGTCGCTCGTAAGTACCAGAATTGCTACACACTTCTACTACTACTCGAAAAACCCCGCGGATGCTTTATCAAGAGGTCTTTTACCTTCGCAACTTAAAGATCATTACCTGTGGTTTACTGGCACACCATGGACAACACTGCCATCCATGCCATCATGGCCCATTTCACCTTTTTCTTCAACTTCTGTAGAACCACCAGAGGCTAAGGTCAGCTCTTGTGTAACCTCTAATATATTAGAAAATCTAATCGCATTGTTGAGTGACAGGTGCTCCTCATGGAGTAGGCTTCTCCATTCCGTGGTCTATGTTTTAAGATTTATGAAACGTCTATCTCGCAACGATATAATAACCGCTAGTGATCTAAATACCGCTGAGATTTATGTTATAAAAAGCATTAAAAATTCATCTTTTTCACATGACATGAAAAAATTTAAAACGTGGATGAGCTGTTACTTCCACGTTGCGCAAGTTAAGTCCATTCTTGTCTACTGACAATATATTACGAGTGGGAGGAAGTTTAGCTAATTCTTCTCTCAAGTATGCTTATAAGCATCCTGCACTATTGCCGATAAAGGGACATACGATTGAACTATTAATTGATTATCCCTATCGCTCCTATCTACATGCTGGGCCTCAATTATTGATTTCAATAATTAGGCAGAATTATTAGATTTTGTCTGCTAGGTGTATAGTAAGGCAACGTATACAAGGGGTTAGTCATTGCTAAACATCATAAACTGGGATTTGATAATTTTAATGCATGTTGTGTTAAATCGCACCAGTTTTCCAGTCACCAGGTTTTCGGGCCAATCTCTGAATAAAAAAAATTGCGAGACACAATTAATGGATGCCTTGTGGAAGGCCCCGTTGAAGTCATTGCTCGACTGTCAATTACACTGGAGCATCCTCGACATTGGATAGTTTAAAGAAGTGTGAAGTGACGACATAATCCATTTCGACGTATAGCAGGGCAATTGTGGTGAACCTGCATCAGACTGAATCTACGGTACGCTTGCTAGTTTTGTATTGTCTTATTAAAGTTATTTCGAGGGTGAGCTATTTATTATAGTGCGCATCCAGTAATTCTGGAAGCATGTCTCGCTCATTGGCAGGGCACTTAGGCACAAAACTGTTGTTGTCTTAGGATTGTGTAAGGCATGATTAAGTTTAGGGAAACATGTATTGCTTGGACCGCAGTTAATCCTTCTTAGGACTTGCGTTTGAGGCTTAACATTAAATGTGCTACGTGCTTGCTGCTGAAAGGCGGTCTCATGTCACTTGGGTGGGAATCTAGACTATTGTCAAGAAACTCATTAACGTAATTCAAAATAAAAGTATTTATCACAGCAAGCGTAGCGCTCCTACCAACTCCTTCCGTTAGGTAAATAATGCACTTTGCAATCCCTTTGCCTAATTAATCTCATACTTCACTATTGTTTTACTTATAGTCCTTATGGCTAACAGACAGAAAAGTGTACCGGGAAGTTTGTTTCATCATTTCTTCTTACCAGCAATTACAATAGGAAATGATGGCAGGTGGGCACTTTTTGGGGCTGTATGTAGGCGAGTTGATCTTATCAACTCCAGATACTTCCAGAACTCTCTGCCAAATTAGTTAATTGTATTTGTATTCATTCTTGAATGTATCAATAATTCACTATCTGCGACCACTATTCGGTCTTTGATTTAAATACTCTATACATTAGTTTAAAGGGTTACTCGCTTAAGTTAGTTGTAACAATTTAGTTTATATCCCTTTAGTTATATATTATCCTTCTAAACAACTTCCAAGTTATAATCCAAAACAAAACAAAACACTATTTGGAATTCACTATAGTCGGAAGAGAATTATCCAAGCCAGGTGACGAAATTCATTGGACATCGCGGAATTGCGGGGCGCTGTCCCTCTTTTATCAAAAAAGACGACTGTAACACTAAATCTAAAGCAGTTTAGAAAAAACTAAATTTTTATCAGCCGGGCGTCTTTAAGGTACAGTCACAGTAATTAGGAAGCGAGGGGGCGTAGTCAAAAGGCATATCTGTGTCTTTTTATATGCCTGGTAACGAAGGCCGTGCATATCGAATTAGCTTCCGATTTAAGTTAGGCTACATTTTTAGATGCCTTTAAACATTTTTTGTCAAGACGTGGTCCATGTAAGATTTTATACAGTGATAATGGCAGAAATTTTATTGCGTCTAAGTCGTATCTCCGCGAATTACATGATTCTTTGAAGTCTAGTGATTATTATAAAAACTTTCAAAACGAATTAACTAAAAGCCGCATTGGTTGGCGTCTCAATCCCCCCAACGCCCCACATTTTGGAGGGATATGGGAGGCAATATAAAAAGTGCTAAGGCTTTGCTTTTCCGTGTAATAGGGAAACAAATCCTCACATATGAGGAAATTCTTACCGTTATCAATCATATAGAACTGCTTCTCAATATTAGGCCTTTTTTTTTACCTTTTAAGTTCGGACCCGTTAGAACCTATCGCTCTTACTCCTTCTCATTTTTTACACACCGCTCCTTTAGCAGTCTTACCTGCAGCGGATGTGAGCAATGAGAGGGTTAATTTACTCTCTAGATTTTCTTTGATGGACTCCATTGTCCAATCATTTTGGAAGAGGTTTCGTACAGAATACCTCCACAATTTACAACCTCGGGAAAAGTGGAATACTTCTTCTAACCCGGTTGTAGTGGGTGCGATAGTTATAATGAATGTTGACAATGCGCCTCCCTTGCAGTGGCCTTTGGGGGACACAACACACAGGCCGGGAGTATGTTGTGTTTCGGTAACTGTTTCATACATTAAAATATTTTTATGTACTTGTATCTCCTTATCCTCTATCTCATTCTCTCATGCACTTTTGTATATCGCTGTCTCAGTCGCGAATGCTACAGAAGATGTGAGTGATTTTTTTCTATGAACGTGCGTGAAGTGGCAGTTCAAAAAAACCAGCCACAGCCGCGCAATAAAAATACTGTGATAATCGAGCACCGCAAACCAGCTCCAGGAGACAAGATCAGCAACGCCAAGTAAGTGCATGTGATTCCGTCCTTCGAGGCAGCTGCCACCCGTTTTTCTACTATTTTCTCTCGTTGTCTATCCTAACATATTGTACAAGTAAACCATACCATACAGTCCACGCCGCAAAAACAGTTTTTTTTTTTTGAGAGTAATTCCTATAACCTCCACCATTTTGGTCCTTCGAGCCGGATAAACAACAACCTAACAACAAATAAACATGTCATTATGTTAACAAATGTTGTGTGTTATGTTATTTGAAATAAATGTGTAATTTTTTTTTACCTTTGGCCTTGGAATATCTGTAGTCGCGGACACCCTACGATAAGCAGGTTTGGAGACAAGTTTTAGGATGCCAAAATAAAGGTTTATTAGATTCTTGCCCTCATTTGACTAATTTTCTTGGACTATTTAGTGTCGGTGTTGTAACATCTTACTATGTAAATTATATTGTTCCTGAAAATTAAGCGAAGTAGGGTTTTTAATTGGAACAATCCGTACCATATGATCTGATAAATTGTACATGAAGACATTAAGCGAAAATTCAGTGTAGCCATCTTTTGGCATCGAAGGCACAATTACGGGCCCTTTTTAGTGAAAACCTGATTTACAAATTTATATATTATATTTTATTATTACATAATAATAAAAAATAAATTACTTGTACAAATTTAATTTAAAATGGAATCAGATTCATTAATCTTAAGTGCCTAATTAATATGAAATAGAGTGTTACAAAAATAATAGCAGAACATGGGTTGTTTTGGGTAAAGTATTTAAAGAATATAAGTAGAATAGAATATATTTATTCGACACAGACAAAACACAACAGCAAGAAAAACAAATTAAAGAGAAGTATATTGTTTAAAGCAATATAGTCAAATTGCCCTGAGTGTGCAAGGGTAAAACGATACTTATTACTTTTTTCAATCATCGTAATACTTTTTAGTTTAGCGATTTATATCATAATGTTTGTTTCAGCCTTTTTATTTTCAGTTCTTTAGTTTATGGCATCTATTTATTTGTCCTAGATTGTATGGAACGTATTAACAATATCATGAATCCCAGTTCTAGTAATGGCACAGACCCATTAAAGAAATTAGCAGAGACATTCACTTGAAAATATGTTATTGAATATGATGATGATACAACAGATCGATCCTAAGGAGCTTGCAGGTAATACGCATAAATAAGCGAAAGCATAATAATCAATTAAGCAGCCATAATGGTTCCACTGCTAGGACAATGGCCTCCTCTCTGTGAGATGGAATGGGCTGTATGCTGAATGCTCAGTGTATGGAAGATGGTCCGGTGCCTTCGAATTTGTAGGTAGGACATGATAGTGTCATTGCGATGTATTTTCCTTTACACAAAGTAAAGCACCTGGCTGGATTCCAATCTACGAACCTAAAACCCATAAGTCGGAGACGTTAAGTTAACTAGCAGTCGCCAATAAAACAAGGTTTACGATTTTTATCGATTTTATTGTTTCAAATTGACATAACATCAAATTAACAACATAATATATAATATTGTACAATGTCCTGCAATAAAATAAAAATAAAATAGTTGTTCCCTTAAGTACCGATTGAACACTAATAAATTACTAAAACTAACGATTGTGTGATGTTATATTATGATAATATAACTTTATATATGTTATAACTTTTATAAAGTTCTATTCGATGCAATCTTACATCTTACTTAATAGGTATTGTGCGTTACTACATTTAACATTGAGTATGTTACTTAGGCTCTTCACATTTTATATTATACAATAGTCAAATAATGTAATTTACATCTATTCAGCCTATTCACTAAGCTCCGCTTCTATTTTAATTTAACAAAAACATTGGCAATACACAGTGGAAAATATCACAAAAAATATATATTGTAGATACTTATATTGAAATACATATAAATACAAAAATAATTTATACATTAATTATGTGTCTAATGTATAAATTATTGAAACTCCCGCACACAGAGGCAAAGAAATAGATCGACAAAAATGCGAAGGCCCTTTTTGGTTCACATATTTCTTAAAAAAATGGTTGCCGCATCGTTGTCACATATCACAAAAGTCTTCATGTGTGCGTTTCAGATCAAAGATAGAATAGGTAAAATAACAAAATTATATTTAAACTCCTTGTGACACATTTGTGCAATAATGTACATCTTATGTAAATATTGAGCCAGATCCGAGTTTTTCAATTGTTATTATCAAGGTAATAAGAATAAATATTAAAAGCGTATTTAACGTGTTTTAAAGCAAATAGGTTTACTTATTTTGTTTATTAGGAAAATCAGAGTCGAGCAGTTGGTACCTCAATGCAAAAATAAAGATATGCCCATATTTTTGTTTAATAAGAATTACATAATTAAGTTTTTAATTTGCTAGTAAAATCAACATTTACATGTTTATAATTTTTTTTCTATACAAACCACATGAATTTATGAAATAGTAAATTTGTTAGTTAAAAAAATATATATTTAATAAATTATTATGCGCTGTACAGCATCATAAATCAATTCTTCAATGAATCACTTTATTTACAGAAGAAAGTCTACAAAACCAAACAAATAATCCTTTGGATTTCCTAACATAAAGAAGATGTAGTCATTGGATTAAAATATTTGATTTTAAATCCAGTTTTAATTCTACAAGTAGTTATATGTGCTGTATCTTCATTAATAAAAATCAACATAGGTAGGTACATCGGTATAAATATTATGTTTCTCAGTGCTTTATTTGTCAAGCAAATTCTAGTAAGGCTCCTACAGGTAATATATTCTTTAACCATCAGAACGACAAAAATTTCTATTTATTATGCGCTGTACAGCATCATAAATCAATTCTTCAATGAATCACTTTATTTACAGAAGAAAGTCTACAAAACCAAACAAATAATCCTTTGGATTTCCTAACATAAAGAAGATGTAGTCATTGGATTAAAATATTTGATTTTAAATCCAGTTTTAATTCTACAAGTAGTTATATGTGCTGTATCTTCATTAATAAAAATCAACATAGGTAGGTACATCGGTATAAATATTTTGTTTCTCAGTGCTTTATTTGTCAAGCAAATTCTAGTAAGGCTCCTACAGGTAATATATTCTTTAACCATCAGAACGACAAAAATTTCTACTGTTTTCATGTTTTTTTTTATTAGTGAAAAATTCTCCTTCAACTCTATCTCACCTGATAGTAATCTAAGATGTGGTCAACTCTGAAGCATGATTGAAGTAACCTATTCATTCTTTACTTAGAGAACTCCAGAGGCCCTGGACAAGTGACATTCAATCAACAAAAGCGTCGGGGGGGCAATGGGGGGGGGGGGGGTATATGCCCACCACTGGCGAGTCAGGTCCCTATATATAGCTGTTAAACGTTCTTATTACGCGCACGGCAACAAAGTTTGAATTCAAATAATTTCTAATGCCGTAGAAGTGCAATTAAATATAACATCGAGTATGCCACAGTTTTGCGGTGACCCATTTTATCCGAAACATAAAACCCTATTAAAGCAGTGGTTGGTAAAACTCGTACCTATCTTCATTCGCCATATTTGGAAAATATTCAAAACAAAAAAAAAACGTGGTAAATAAACTCGCACCAAAATTAAAAAATCCTATGCAATTTGACAGTCCTCTACACCAGCGCCTCTTGCGGCAAATTCAAACGAGTTACACCTCATTTCCGAGTTGTATCATTATGTCACGTGATCAATCCCTTTCATTTTGGCATTTCGACAATCGCCATCGTTGATAGAATGATCTTTAGTCTAGAGCTTCAGGATCTATACTAATTAAAAGATAGCTTAATCTCTGCGACATATTATGTCAAACTGACGTATACGTTATGGTTACGTTATTGTTAGCCTGTCAAGCGCTATTGTTACTGTATAGATGCTGACAGCTGTCGTAGAGATCAAGCTATCTTTTATGAAGTATAGTATACATTTTATAAGTAACATTTTTAAATGTTGTAACATCACCAATAACAAGTTATGTTACATTCACATTATCACACTATTAAGTTTAACAACATTATTTTAGTTTTAATAAAAAAAAACCTGTTAAGTAGGTACTCTCCTTAAGTTATACCCACCGCCATTTGTCAATATTTATATTAAGAACTATAATATCACATTCTTTAATATCAGTGTCAGTGGTAATAAATTCACTGTTATAAATGTGATGATGATTTGAGGTCTTACAAAGCCCCTGTGATGTTTTATTAGCACATATAGTACTTAAAATAATGATTTTTTCTTAATAATTAATTCCACTGAAAAATCAAGTGGTGATATTGTGTTAGTTTACTTAAAGAATTTCACAATACTCAATCTTTTTTTTAACGTTTGACCGAGGTATATAGAGCGATTTTGTTCATTATTCCTTTACAGTTTATGTTGATTTCCGTACAAAAAGTGTGACACTTTAGATTGTTATAGCGTTGTTTGAATACTTTAAGGAGGTTTGTTTTACCCATATTTTTTATTTCTTAATGGAATTCTTCTTGGTCTTCGGATATAGTCCGTCCATTCCTTTCCCAAATGGTGTTTCGGAGTTTGTCGTCAAATAATACGAGCCTGCGGCACTGGAATGAGAAAAACACATTATGAATTGTGGAGGTAATACCTACTTCAGTAGGTTTTATTTGAATATGAGCGTTTGATTTTTATGGCGGGCCGTATGATTTAAGTAGGTAACTTGCCTTTTTCCTTTCCTTATTATTTCTAATCATTATTAAATAATAATATAATAGTTAAATAACTGGAGGCTCTTTCAGGTGAGATAGTGGTCAAGCGCGAGCCTATCAATAATAAAATAAATAAATAATAAATCAGCTTATCTTAAAACCATTTGGTTTTAAATTAAGGTAGACTTCCGAGTAAAGTACGCGACAGAATGGTAGTATTCCAGCGTCATTGCGTCGGTTCGGTAAGGTTTGAAAATCACCGTTCATTCAGTTCTTTTGGGAGTTGATCGTCAGAAAGTTTTAGGAGAGGCCACACATCAGTCATCTTTATACCCAAACCTGGAAAAACCGATTACACACAACCCAAGGCGTATAGACCTTTAAGCCTCACATCCTTTTTACTGAAAACCCTCGAAAGACTCTGTATCAGGCACATCCGAGATGGACCTCCCCGGGTAAGACCACTGCATAAACAATAGCATGCGTACTCCACAGGCAAATCAACGGAATCCGCGTTACACAGCGTGGTCTCTAAGATTGAATGCGCAGTGGAACACAAATGCTCAGCACTGGCCGCCTTCATTGATATCGAGGGCACTTTTGGCAAGACTATGTTCAACAGCATTAACACGGCCCTCGACAGACACAGCATAGACCCTAGGGGGCTGGATCATGCTAAAACTGAGAGCGGTTCAAGTCACGGTTAACGACACTACAAGGGCCGTCGTTGCGAAGGGCTGTCCGCAGGGGGCGTACTCTTGCCACTCCTATGAAACCTGGTAGCAGACAGCCTCATCAAAACACTCAACGACAAAGGTTATTACACTGTTGGCTAAGCGGATGACATAACCATAATAATAAATGGGACCCACGAAAACACCCTTTGCCCCCTTTGCAATCTCATGCGTCGAGCCCTGAAAATAGTAGAGGAATGGTGCAGCGAGCAACTGCAAATCAACTCAAAAAGAACAGCGTGCAACTCTCAGTGAACCCCACAAAAACAGAACTCTTCACAAAAAAGAGAAAACCGACGACACTGCAACTACCGCGATTCTATGGAACAACCCTGAGCCTTTCAACCGAAACCAAGTACCTGGGCATCTATTTGGAAAAATAACTGAGTTGGGCAAAACACATAAAATATATCACTACATAAGCCAGCATATCCCTTTGGCAGTGCAAGCGACTGCTAGGCAGAAATTGGGGGATCAGCCCCATGGTCACCCACTGGCTATACACCACAGTTATCCAACCAATTATTACGTACGGCTCGTTGGTCTGGTGGCCCAGGACAGACTTGAGCACAGCCCAAAGAGATCTCGAATAACTGCAGCGGTTCGCTTGCATTGCAATCACTAGCAGTATGAGAAATACACCCACTGCCGCCCTACAGGTAATGTCCAGCATTGCCGCTAGGCCACTGCCACCTCTGCACCTGATCGTGCGGGACGAAGCAGCCCTAGCCGCTTTTAGGCTTCATCTATCAGGCACCCTAAATAAAGCCTCCAGAGTTACACACGCATAAAGGAAGATGCGAAAACACAACACTTTCATAGGCACTACAACATAATTCTTACAGAAGAACAGTGTGACTACTCAGGTCCGAAATATATGAGAGTATACACTGACGGATCGAAGACTGACTCTAGTACCGCAGTCGGACTCTTCTCACAAGATCTCAATATAAATATATCCAGACCGCTATATAAATATATCAATATAAATATATCAGGCGGAGTGTGTGTGCATACAAGCGGTCCACGCCCTAGAAGCTAGGAGGGTTACGGATACCCACATACGTATACTCTCCGACAGCGCCTTAGTCCTCCAATCCTTACAAAAAAAATACATAACATCGAAACTTATACTAGTGTCTCAACGCACTAGAACAAATAAATGTATCTACATGCAACACGGTGACACTGCAATGGATAAAGGGACACAGCCGAGCGCTGGGTAACCACGCGGCTGACGAGCTTGCGAGACGAGGATCCAATGAGGCGGTCTATGTACCCGAGCCTGTTGTACCCATCCCCTACAACAAAATACGCTGGTGGCTACAGGCATTCATCCAGACACAGGCGGAGAACTGGTGGACCTCGACACCGGGCTACAGGCAGTCCAAAGAAACTTTGCCATCCTTGGATAGTGGGCTTACCAGGCGTCTGCTATGCCCGGACAGGAATGGCCTGCGCCTCGTGACGAGGACCATCTCGGGACACTGCTCACTTAACAAACACTTCCACACAATAGGCATAACGGACAGTCTTCTATGCAGGGCGTGCATGGAGGCTGAGGAAACCGTCGCGCATGTCTTCTTTGTATGCACAAGTGTCACCCAGATAAGAACACTAACCCTCGGGTCACCCAGATCCCACATATATGTTCTGAGAACACCAGGAGCCGAGAGATGGTGGGTTGGTTGGATTAACCACCAAACGGGCGCCATGGCCCACGCACAATGGTCCACCTGAGTGACTAAGTGCGGAAACCACACCCCCTAACATAGAACATAGAGGGGCCACACAACAATAACACGTGGTATTGCATAAGTACAAGAATGCAATGTTATTCAAAATTATTCATATTACCTACTACAAAAATCATTGACTGATTGATGCTACAAACTTACTTATTATCACAGCTGTAGCCCATATACACCATGCCTTCTTCCGGGGCGGGGTTTTCTCTAAACTTGTGGTAAGATTCGGCAGGGGATGCTGGGAACGCTTCAGGATTTATAACTGACTCCGCAAAGAACCGCCACGATCGCCAATGGCTGCATAAATCTGGAATTTTTAAGAAACAATTGAGTTTAGTAATTGAAAATATCTACAGTTTCTTATACTATTTCGCTTTAGCATGGCACTGATCTAGTTTATGCATTCTTAATTGCAAAAATGGAAATAATACTAATGAAAAGCTTGATCGAAGATGAAAATAGATAAGATCGAAGATAAGATAATACCTATACAGTTTATAAGTTTTTTTTTTTTTTTAACTTTGCCCCACACTAGGAATTTCTTCCTCTATCGTGGGTGCACTTACAAACATATATAAACTCACATACACAACAATATGGGTTCCTGCGTATAATATCTCTCTAATATTTAGGAAAGGCCAAGAACCGCTAAAATTGTCATACTAAAACTGTAGTCCCTGTTATTTAACTTTAGGAATAAGAAGTGTGCGTTGGTTGTTTTTTACAATTAATATCCCAGGGATTTCAGGCCTGTCGAAAGGATCCGGTAATTGGAATTTGAGGTGGCCCTGCACAAGTACGAGGTCATGTGTTTTGCGCCACCTCAAGCGGCGCGTTTCGAGGCTCCCAAATAACGGTAGGAGGGGTTCTTATCGGCGTCGGGTTCACGATGAGTTTGTGGAATTTCGTGGAGCATTTCCGACGTTTGGGTCCCAGACTGGAGCGGGCCGGGTCTCAAGCGGCTCATGCCGAGGGCACTACGTAGGGTCGTGCGGTCCATGGCCCTTTATGGACAACCGGTGTCGGCACGTTCCCGGAGGTGGCGCCCAGCCTGCTGGTTGAACGCGTCCCAAAGGGTCATGGCCATCCAGCTGGTCCGGGGATACCGCACGGTCTTAGGTGAGGAGGCGAGCGTCCTTGCCGGATTGTCGCCATGGGAGGCCCGGGTGTCACCTTTGTGTGGATCGCCTGGAGGACACGGTGGAGCATACGGTGGAGGTCTGACCCGCTTGGGCGGAGCACCGCCGTATTCTCATGGAGGGGATCGGCGTTCGGCCCTGGTTCAGGCCATGGCACGGGGCGAGAGGGCATGGGAAGCTGCCACCTACTTCTGCGAAGCAGTAATGCTCGCAAAGGAGGAGGCGAAGCGCCTGAGGGAGGCGCAACGGAGACGCCCTCACGCCCCTAGCCACCGCAGGAGATGCCCTGGGCGTCGCAAGATTCCCGGCCAACGTAGGTGCGGACGGTGAGTAATGGGTAGCTCACCGTCCAATAAGGATCAGGCCTGAGTCAACGGCGCGTAGTGTTCCACGCGCGCCTTAATGAGATGTCAGCAAAACTGACGGGGTCTGCTAGGGCCGATGCCTGTCTGGGTCGCGGATAAATTTGTAAGAGAGTTACCGTAGCCCTGGCTCAAGCAACTGAAGGAACACGGGTGGTTTTTAGTCAGTGAAAGTCTGACACGCCCTCCCGCTTCACCCAAAGCGGATCAAACAAAGAAAAGCTGGCTGGTTAACACTCGTTTTTTCGTTAGCGTTTTCGTACGTTGTGGCTCAGCCATACCACCACATATACTAACGAAGTAGTGATCCATACAACTGTGATGTCTAGAAACCATAGATATATACGGCAAAAAAACGTGAGTGAACAATTTCAAATATTACAAGTGAATACCTAATCAATTCGAAAGGCAAATGGTAAGTTGTAGTGATTGTTTTATGTTGTTATTGGTGCAAATAAATATTCTGTAGGATGAGTAAATGCAAACATGCCACAATCCTGTAGCAATTGAGAAATGGTGATAACGATTTCTTCCGACCGACACCTAAGTTATCTCATGATTTTGCAGAGATTAAATTCATTCACCAATACCAAAATAATTTTTGAAAATCTACCTACTATTCATCCTTTTAGCATTTTTCCGAGAAGGTTGGGCTCGTCCCCCTGTATTACCAGATGAGGCTCATTAGCTGAGGATCTTTAGATTTTAGAAAAACATCTAAAACAATAAAACTTATCCTAATAGAAAAGCTTATAGGCCAAGGCCGTAAAAAGGACGTCACATTAGCAAAGGTAGGCATATGATAGGCGTAAGCTCAATGCCCCTAGAAAGATAAACCCACAGTTATCGAAGCGTATCGAAGCATAAGATCCGCTTATATATCATCATTAAGCTCATGCAAGCTTAACATTAAACATTAGTGCTAGTAATCAATGAAAATATTTAAATGTCATCCTTAAGCTAAAAGCACATAGAACTTACTATCATCGGAGAGAGGTATCGGCGCAAACCGTGGACATCCCGGCTGTACGCTTTTGCCACCGTTCGGCCAGAAGTCTGCCGTTCCCGTTCGGACCGGTGCACCGTAGCCGCCAGCGTCTGTATGGATCACGTCAACGAACTCCGCATCCTTCGCGTTGACATGTTCCATCACCACGCCGTCAGGGTAGAACGCTGGAAAAGCAGGATCGAGTGCCGTTAATCTGAAATGTTTGTAGGCTGACGTTAATTTAGTGCGGTTTGGAAGATAAGGTGCTCTAGGAGTCTAAGTTACTATTTTTCTAAGGATTAACAGATGACAGGCGATAGTTCAAACTGTTGATTGCCGATATACGCTGTATCCCTAATCAAACTCTCGACGCAATGGGTGCCATTGCAGGTTGCGTCAGGCTGAATGGATAGAAAGAAATGGCGTAATGAGCTAGACAACTTCGATAAATACTGCACCCTAATTGTGTAAGTTCAAAGAATAGCGCACGGTATGCTTTTCTTGCATTCATAAGCAAGCAAAGATAAATATCTTCAAAAATCCTTCTATTTAACAGCGTGAAACATGCAATGACTGCTGTTGAATTATCCAAATGAAAGTTAAGGAGTGTGCTTCGTGCTGTTAAAACAGACATGCATTTAGGGTACTGGTTCTCAATTTCAGCCATAACTAGATTTGAAATAACATTAGAATTTTTTACAACTCCTTTTTTCAGTCCGTTCAACCGCTTTTGAGTTCTATCCCGTAAATATAAGGATGGCTTAAACAGCATAAACCTGTTACCAAAACTAACTGTTTAATACAGCTGCCGTTTGTTTTTTTTTCCATATTACCAACTCAATAGAAGTCAAAATCGTTGGAACGAGCTGTAAAATGGGATTATCTAAATGTCTAGTGTTATCTCAAATGGAGTAAAGAGAGAAATAGAGCAATTGCTTTCTCTCTGGGCAAGGAGATTCATTCAGCTTAATTAAATTAATTAAAATTAAAATTGTTTATTTCTTAATCAAATAAAAACAACAAGTTATGATTGGAGCCTTTTTTTTGGCAAAAAAATGTCTGTATTAAGAGACTCCGCTCTTTCATATCAAGACAATTATTTACGTGATTGTGTATTCGTGTATGGGGATGGTTTGAGTGTGTTTTGTGTGTGTGTGTGTGTCGATGTGTGTGTGTGTGTGAACAGAAAAATGGGTGAGTTAAACCATATGCTGCAACAGCGCCTCAGTATCATCGTAGGTAAATGGTTTTATCCAATTTATTATAATTTTTTTACATTCTTTTAATTGTTAAGTGTATATGTATATCTCCTTGTTGACCCTATTATAAAGCTGAGCAGAACGTTTGTTGCATTGTACAGCAGCGAATTTTGTTTTAGTTTGTGGAATTTGAGCGATCATGTCTTTCCGTCTTTTTGATGTTATATTTGCATTATAAGGAAGTGTCTTATGTTTTTTTAGGATTGTATATGTGGTGAACAGTTTTCTAACAGAAAGCAAGCCACTAATCTGATATAGACTGTCAGTAGGGTATCTGATCTTTTTAAAATACATTAGTTTTATTAGTGCTCGTTGTGCTCGTTCTACATCAATAAATCTTGTTTTTGCCGCACCGCCCCATATGGGGATACAGTAGACTATCACAGATTGCACAAGTGCCACATAAATTTCTCTTCTAAATTAGAGTTTACCTTTTTACTACTTTGTTGTACTTAGTCTTGAGTTCTCTCGCTGTGTAGCCAGCCACATGACTTCCTAGAGAGTGACCTATCACGTGGAACTTCTCCAGAAGTAGACCAGATTCTAATAGTGTGTTTAACTGTTCGGCTGCTGCTGTTCCAACCTGAAAAAAGAAGGGCTTTTGTTAGCTGAGGAGTTAGTAGATATTTTTAATTTACGTTTTTAATTAGTGGTTCCTGCTGTTGGTAGAAAAGACTTTACGTAACATGACGTCAGTATATCCGAAGGATTAGACAAGTCTGGGCTCTAGCTCCGTTACATTTCACCAGTTGAATATGTTTAAGACCTATTTTATAAGGGTTGAGCCTATTGCAATCATCCACACATAATCAAGACTCCTTGTAACTACTGAGAAATAGCAGCAAATTAAAAGCACAGTCCAGAACTGTTGGTGATATAGTATCCAGTTGAATGTTATTATATGCTGTAAGTTATGTAATTTTTCTGATATATTCTTTTCTTTTCATTAAAAAACACCACTGCCCCACACCAGGAACTTCTCGTGTATCGAGGTTGCACTTACAAATATATAATCTCCCATACACAAACATCCACACCGGAACAAGTTGAAAGTACCGGAAAGTTTGGCGAGTTTAGAATTAAGTAACACCTCTGTATTAAAATTACATTAAATAAATAAGTAGATATCCAGTGCCGTATCCAGTGTTTTCCAACCTGTGGGCAAGCCTCTTCTGGGGGGTCGCGAGAGGTCGTGAAAACTACCAAAGTATAAAAAAAAAGTTTAAAAATATATTAATAAGAAAATGTTAACTAAGGGATATAAACATTTGTACGTTAATACAAATTAACAGAATATAACCTATGAGTACTTGTCCTGTGAAGGTTGCGTTTGTTTCTCATATATAAATTTCTCCCAAAACGGATCCGTTTTTGCTAGATTGAGAATTAAATCGTCTTCCAAATTTAAGCGATTTATTTGCTAACTTTTTATTTGGGCCATTAATGAAAATGTCAACTTGCACAGGTACCAGGTGGCAAATAGAATCAAACACTTCAAACCCTGTGTTATTAATTCTGGGTATTATGTTTTTCTTTTAAACCAAATGGAATCCAAATTGGCAGACTTGAATTCCAAGTGCAACATCCCATCGGCAGATAAAGCCAGCAGAGACCAGAATTTTAGCTTGGTTGCCAAATTTGCCTCATTTAAATGCAGATTTTAGATTCACCTTTGCCCAGTGGTCTCCGATATCTCTTGCACTGAGAAGTAATACACAATTCTTCTTTAAAAGAACATCTCATGAAAATTCCAATAAGCCCAAACACGACTAGGATATATTGTTTTATTTCGGAGTTCCAGTGCCTACCTTCCGGCTTCATCATCTGATCAGTTCAATATTACCATTTTTATCAGTACCATTTATTTATGAGTAGGAATATGCTTCATCATTCGAGATATCTTATACTCGAGACACCCTTATCATTAAGGAGTTCCAGTGGCCATCTACGGTCTTCTTCATCAGTTCCACTTCACAAAATGATGCATTCTGAGTGCAAATGATTGCATTGTTGATGAAAAATATATAATACCAAAATTGCTATATGTATGCCTATAATATTTGAGAAGTTCCCTTGATTTCCTTGGGATCTCATTATTCTTAGTGTCAATGAGACCACATCGGGAGTATATCCTTTCACACACTTTCAAGAATTTTCAAAATCGGTCCACAATCGGCAGAGTAATTGTGGAACAAACATAAAAAAAATAAAGAAAACATACAGTCGAATTGAGAACCTCGTCATTTTTGAAGTCGGTTGAAAAAAAGCGAAGTGTCGGGAGTCGCTAAATATTTTTTCATACTACAGGTCCTGTCATGAAAAAGGTTGAAAAACACTGCCGTATTGTAACAATATTTTTTTATCGTACCAGCTCTTTTAATTCCCAATCATTACACGAAAACACTTTACTCTCCGTGTTTAACAATGAGGAAACTATGCGACTCTGGTTATTTATTATTAACTCAGTTCATTGTTTAAAAGTGGGTAAAGTAGGTATAGAGGATATAAATTATCATTCAGGCATTCCCCTGTGGTTTTAGAGAGCACCAGATCACATAAAGGAAAATCTAAATCCAGCTAGTTACAATCACAAATTCATTCTATTGTCACTTGTTGACAATCACTCTCCTCCCCTTAGTTTATGCATGATTAGCCTTTTTATTAGGTTCCTACTGCTGGATCACAGGTCTCTTCTCTATGAGAGGGCCCTTAATACATCAAGTGGGTTCAGTGGAGTTTGGTGGATGTTAAATTCATTTTTTTCAATATACCCAAATATATTGAAAAAACCGGCCAAGTGCGAGTCAGACTCGCGCACGAAGGGTTCCGTACCATTATCGCAAAAAATGGCATAAAAAAACACGTTTGTTGTATGGGAGCCCCACTTAAATATTTATTTTATTCTGTTTTTAGTATTTTTTGTTATAGCGGCAACAGAAATACATAATCTGAGAAAATTTCAACTGTCTAGCTATCACGGTTCATGAGATACTGATGACAGACAGACAGACAGACGGACCGCGGAGTCTCAATAATAGGGTCCCGTTTTTACCCTTTGGGTACGGAACCCTAAAAACGGAATTTAACATCGGCATTACATTTCTTCTTCTTTCCTAATTCTCTCTATTACTCCTCATCTCAGTAGACAGTAGTCATCCCGCTTCTAGACATATCATCGTTCACACAGTGAATTTATCGTTTCTTTATTCATCCTTTATTCTTGTAGCTCACAAGACCAAACATTTAGTTTAGTATATGTGTAAGTAAACCGAAATTTTAAACTTCAATGCTTAGTTTTTACCTTTAGATGGTTCTAAGAATACTTAGGATAATATTTTGATAAAGTAAACTCATATTTTCTACAGCAATAGACCTAGATTCGTCAATGCGTCCTTCAAGCGTGCTGTATAGCGGTCTAATTCTAAGCTGCCGTGATTTCTAGAAAATAACTGCTTATGAGTAACTTGCAACTAGGTTATGTAGTATTTCGCTATTAGGAAATATTTTAGCGTTCAGTAGAGTCGAAATTCTAGATTTATATCCCTATAAATATAATGCACCACTATGTAACAAAGATTTGTTCCGGTCTGATCCCCTCGATCTGATCCCCTGGGGATCAGTTTTTTTTATAATATTTTCTATTCCGGTCTGATCCACCGTGCATGGTATCACAAATAAATTTCAATATTTTATACTGATCGGATCCCCTAGTTATCTATTAACAGATTTTTGGACAATCAGCCACAAAATATAGGTATAGGGTTTAAAATTGTTAAATAAATAAATAAATAATTATGTTAATAACTGTAAGAAGGAACAATGCAATGACCCCTTATTATTTTTATAAACTAGTCTTGCATCATAAGTCATAACTCATAAGTAATATATCCATTTATTTAACACTAGAAGCCGCGGGGAAAACCCGCGGCTAGAATCGGTCCAGTAGTTTCGGAGCCTATTCGGAACAAACAAACAAACAAATCTTTCCTCTTTATAATATTATATATATATTGTATTATATTATATATACAGTTTAGTATAGATAGGTACAATAATAATGGTATATACAGGTAATAAAGAGTGCGCTATGTTATGCCAAAGGCCTACAAATGTTTGCAAGTAATAAAAAATCAAGCCAGCTAAATCTCAATAATTAAATAAAATAAGCCTGGACAATAAAACAACAGTTATAATGAATTGCATAATACAAATTAATTAATAATAAATATCAATAGAAATCAATGTCAATACAGTACATATCGAGACACAGTCTGGAAAACAAATAATAAGACTATCAATATATATAGGTACATATGTCAATAAACAATATTAATATACAATTCTAATGTCAATATACGATGGGCGATATCGGTCGGATATATCGTACACGTATTAACTATGAAAATTTCAAGTGCAAATCGATTGAATTGCACCACTTTGCGTACTTTGTGGAATTCAAATCACCTATCAGTGTCGAGTCAACAGGAATAAAGTCGCTAAGGTTACTTTGATGAAATTAAGATTAATATATGTAGTGGTTAATTCTATGATATTGCTGTGATGCCCACATAGTTATTACTTTAATTCTAAACAGTAGCAATTTATTTATTGTAAAAATGCGAAAAAAAGGTTATCGTGTCAACAACAACATAAATTACAATACTTAACTATTTTATAATACTGTACACGTAAATAATGAAGGTCGTCCAGTCAACAAGGTTCACTACAAAGTTCTAATGGGGGCTACCGCGTTTGAATTTGCCGCTAGGAGCGCTGGTGTTGCGTGAGTTCATCAAAATGACAAATTTCATAGATTTTTTGTAACTAACTAGAATTTAACTAAGGCACAGCATTGGGCGGGCTGGCTTGCACATCTTGACGGGGACGTCGCGGCGGGCCTCGGCGGCGAGGACGGAACGAAGGCGGTCTATGTTTGCGAATTGTGCTGGTCTCTTTGTTGATCTCTTGGAGCAGTGTAGTGGCGTCATCGGAGGTGGTGAGAGTGAGCGTCGGTCGGCGAATTCTAGAGATTCGGAAAGGTTCATAGCGGGAGGCCGCTTGAATTACGGGGTTGCTATGATTGACAGCAGAGTCGGAAAAAGCGCCTGGTAATGCGTTTCATAAACTGATTATACGGCAATAGAAATGATTTTTATTTATACTTGGTTCGGTGCGCATAATAACAACACTTAACAGGACCTCACTTGCCAGTGGCGCCAACTGGTGAGCGCAAAAACGGAAGCCCTCATTATAAATAGTTCGATTATTCTAATGATACCATGAAATAAGTTTTTATAGCGCGAGTCATCTTCTGTAGATATTTTCTATTTTTAACCGACTTCAAAAAAAGGAGGAGGTTCTCAATTCGTCGGAATCTTTTTTTTATTTTATTTATGTTCCCCGATTACTGTAAGACGCCTGCACCGATTTGGAAAATTCTTCTTTTGTTTGAAAGGGTATACTTTCCAGTTGGTCCCATAGTCATCAGGTTAGGATCTGATGATGGGATCTTGGAGAATTCGAGGGAACTCCTAAAATATTATAGGCATACATATAGCGATTTTGGTATTTTTATCAACAATGCAATCATCTGCACTCAGAATGTAACATTTGGTGAAGTGGAACTGGTGAAGAAGACCACAGATGGCCAATAGAATTCCTTAATGCTAAGTATGTCATGGGTTATAAGATATCTCGAATAGTTTAACGACTATGATGAAGCAAATACTTATAAATACATAGTGCTGATGAAAATGGTACCATCGAACTGATCTGATGATGAAGCCGGCAGGTAAGCACTGGTACTCCGAAATAAAACAATGTATCCTAGTCGTGCATGGGCTTATTGGAATGGTTATGAGATGTACTTTGGCTATATATGAATTTTATGGCAATTGGAAGTACCTTTCAAAACTAAAAAGAGATAAATAAAAAACTTTTTAACAAAAAACAAACCGACTTCCAAAAAAACACTTCAAAACGAAAAATAACTTTCTTTTCCGTAGTCGGTGTCGAAACACGAAAAACAATAGGTACCAAAGACACCGACTTCGGAAAAGAAAGTTATTTTTCGTTTTGAAGTGTTTTTTTGGAAGTCGATTTGTTTTTTGTTAAAAAGTTTTTTTTACACATAGAAATCAAACTATTGGCCGACAACAACTCTAATTTTACGACTTTTTTTGTTGAACAATTTCTTAAACCTTTCACAAAAAAATACAATCGACTTCCAAATAAAAACACTACAAAGTGAAAAATAACTCCAATTTCGGCAGTCTTTGTTTCTTCGTTTTTGACACCAACTTGAAATTGAAGTTATTTTTCATTTTGTAGTAAATTTGTAGTAAATTGTTTAGTAGCGTTATGTTATGTTATGAAATGGTGCAAAAAATAAACAGACATGCGATTGCAGCAATCACGAGAGATTTTCCGTCATTTATTGAAGAGTCCTGTTGTATGTCTCCGACGTTTATCATCAGACCTTGGTCAAATTTAAATGGAGATATGAGAAGCAACAGCTTTCAAATAAAAAAAAAACATCAAAATCGGTTCACTTAGTAAAAAATTCTAAAGTAACTCACATAAAAAATACAGTCGAATTAAGAAGTCGATTAATAAAAATAGTTGCCGCTCTACTGCGTCGCGACTGTCTATGGGGACCTTGATGCTGGCTGGCCTTTACGTTTAGCGGTATATATTTTTAGTTCAAAACTATCATCTTCATTATACCTGTCATCATTAAGTTGGCCTATTTCAATTAATTTTGCGGTTAGCGAAACAATGGCTTCTTCTTTTACACTTCTCTATAAGTTTTATGGTCACCAACTTTTATGGTCACCAGTCTGCCCATCGATTCATCGGTCTTTCCTTACTTTTAAAGCCATCATCTACATTCATACTCAAAACTTTCCTCGCGATATTTTCTCAGTTCCGCAATTCATGCCCATATAATGATTATGATAATAGTCGTAGATATTTCAAAACATCTTTTGAGTCACTTCCTAATGAATGAAAACATGGTCTCCATTTCATTAAATAAAAAATAAAGAAAAGTTTGTTAAACAATATAACAAATATGTGTAATGAGAAATATCTCATTACACATATTTGTAAACAAAAAATCAAAACCTCCCGTGAAACTCACCCGCTAAACATAAAATATTAATAAAGATTAATTTTATTGTAGAAATAAGCTCAGATAGCCACTGCCTAAGTCATTAGATTGTATATTAATGTTTATTGTAACGCACAATACAAAATGTAAAAAATACTTTAGATCTAAATGGTTTAAACAATTTTTTTATGCATATTATATGCCTTGACTATAACTTACCAACATTGACAGTATTAGCAATGACTTTGTTCAAGTCAGTGATACCGCATTATTATCAGACAAGCAAATTATAATACAGCCTTTTATGTTAAATATAGTGGGTGTCGAATAGTCTCCTCTAACAATAAATCTTACCTTTTTCGTGTTTCGTGCGGCATTGACTAAGTAAGAACCATGTGCCATATTGGACCAGTCCAATAATACAACGTTTGTGTCCGGCCTTGCTTCCAAGTAAGAGTTCACCATGACCTGAAGACAGAAAAGGATATCATTTAAAACAAACAAACATAAATATTAGGAGGGTTAAACATAACGTTACGCCAACCAACACCAAAAATATGGTTGTTTAGAAAACTACATCGGCATCTCTAGTGAAATTAAAATGATTGATTGTTTATCATTTTATACAGAAATAAGTAAATTAAAAACTTAAAAGGATTAAAAACGCAGTCGATCTTAACACCATGAAGTCAGCGATGATTTTAAGCATCTATATTGGACCCTCGGGCACAGATATGAAGCTTATATATAGGTATTTGACGTGACCCCCCAGAGCCCTGCAGACAAATAGATTTTAGTTGGTTTTTAGTAAAAAATATGACTTAGAGAATATAACGAGTGATGTCATGACAAAAATATTTCAGCAATTTCTAAAGGAAAAGTGTATCCATATTTTCAACAAAATTATACTCCGGTAAAAAATGGTTAACGTTTTAATACTACCCGACTGCAAAACCGCTTAGGGCAATTTTATTCGCACGGCTTCAATGATTTTGAAGAATGTGGTATTAAATGAAAGGTACATCCTCAGTGACACCGAGTACTTTTTAAACTAGATTAAGTACTTGCAAATTAATCTAACAACATAGTTAAGGTTTACTGGTACAGCTCGTCGGATCTATTTGATATGAATGCCGGGGTCCATCAGGGCTCGGTACTCTCAGCAACATTATTCTTGCTGCACATCATCAGTGGTGTCTCATCCCATACAAAGAAACTGTGCCAACGTTCTATACTGATTATTCTGATTATTTTTTGTACATCGATCGCGTTCGGTTCCGTTCCGTTCCACGGATATAGATGGTGATCTATCTATCGCCGTGGAACGGAACCGAACGCGATCGATTTACTAAAAAATATCGGTATAATCAGATAAAAAACGCTAGTTACGTCGGCACGGTTTCTTTGTATGGGATGAGGCATCTGTATGCTAGTATTATATTATCTGTGACATCATAAACGTTTTTTCAGAAACATGGCTTTTTAACCTGGCCCTACCTACTACACAAGTGACGCCCATATGTTGTTCCCCATGCGCGGTTGTTGCGTTCAACGTGTTAAATACGGAAGGTTTAGTTAATGATTGAGTAGGAAAACACATTAGCATGAAATATTTAATTACACTAACAGCCTGATTAGATCTTCTGACGCTTTCAGTTAAGGCTATACAGTTGTCATTTGAATAAAAATTACTATAAAACAACAGGCTTTATTTATATTGACTTTAATCACAACATTAGGACTAGGTATGTCCAAGTAAACATCATAATCACGATCATCTATCCTCTTCCGTAACTGTGCAACGTTTTCCCATGGCAGGAGATAGCGTAATGGAAGACAGATGGCTTCCTGTTGAAGGGTTAGTGGCGAGATAACACAGATGCGTATAGGAGACATAAAGACTTGGGACGTTATGGGAAATATTATCAGATCTGTAGGATAAAATAGATGAGGTCAAAAGGGCAAAAGCGGGTATAGGGCCTTAGACCTGTGCCTATATGGACGGCAGAATCAATTATTATTGCATATAAATTTTAGGCGTTCAAAAGTGCCGCTTAATGGCCTATTTGAAATAAATAAATTTGACTTTGACTTTGAGAAGGAAGAGATTTTAGTGTTGAAATAACACCAAGTAAAGCTTGGGGAAACTATGGAACTAACCTTGAAACTCAACTGTCCGATACATTTATGTTTGCATAACCCTACAAAATGCGATTTCAGGTTTGGTTCTACATCAAAATTTGTTCATAATAATGAGTACAATGATGCCTTATCATGAGTTCCGTTATTTGAATACACCTTGAATAGATATTGGATGACTAGGAGTGGAATTGTGATAGCTACAACCTGATGGCTTAAAGTCATGAGTCGATAGGTTACTTCTAGCCAAGCGTGCTTCACCGTCGACCACATCATCGCTTACCATCAGCACATAATAAATAATAGTACAAGACGTATCAGATGAGATAGTGGTCAAACGCGAGCCTTTCAATAATAATAAAAATAAGCTTAAGACAATTTTGAGTTATTGGACGATTCGCCCGAATTTAAACTAAGTGGTAATTACTTATTTAATGAATTGCTTTCTTAGTTTCTAGTAAAATATCTATTAACTTCGATTAATACTTCATATTATTTCCGAGACGGGTGAGCACGATCGTACTTTTATATTTTTTGTTCTGTATAATAAAATTTGGGTGAATCGCCATCTAAATAATTTTGGAGTGGTCGATTCGCCAACCGATAAATTAACTTCGGGCGAATCGAGACAGAAAAATGAATATTTTTAATAGTGGTCGCTTCGCCCGATTCGAGCAAGTTAAATTCGTGCGAATCGTCCAATAACCCACAATTTTTACTTTAAAATATTGATTTTGATAATATACATCCTTTGAATTTAAGTGATTCTAAAACTTGTTCAAACGACAACCTGAACAACTGGCAAATGCATCAATATGGACGAATCGTTTCCGTTAATATTATTCATGAGTTTGAATGCAATTCGTGGAATGCTACTTTTGCACATCACGGAATGCCAAGTGCATGATTCACTTGGTGTGGAAGTTAAAATGCGTATTGAGTAGAACAGTGGTAACGGCCATGACTTATAAGTTGTAGGTCGTGGGTTCGAACCTAGGCAGGCGCTTTACTTAAAGTAGATTATTTCATCACCACTGCTCTCAAAACGGTGAAGGAAAACATCGTGAGGAAACCGGCATGTCTTAGAACTAAAAATTTGGAGACATGTGACAGCAACAACCCGCACTGAACCCGTGTGGTGGATTACGATCCATTCCTTATCACAGAGAGGAGGCCTGTACGCATAATGGACCAAATGGGATACTAAGTACAGAAAAGGGTGTCCATCTATCCTATCCTAAGTGAATTGAGTAATCAATTGGGGTATACCTTTGAACAGATAATATATTCGAAGTACAGTTATTTATTAACAAACAAAATTGATGACTAAGGAACATTACAAAATATGGTAGAGGAAAGGATTGCTGCACCGATCCAAATAAATTGAACAAGGGCGTAAGGATGATGATGATGAAGAAGCAACTAAAGATATCTGATACATAAATAATGAACCGAAATTAAGACGGAGTAAAACTTCCCAAAAACCGTAAAGGTAAAAATCTATTTGCTACACTCCCAACTATAGTTCTCGCCTAACTTGTTGGCCGCCCTGAAGTTGGCTACAATGGCTGCGCAAATACACATGAATCTCATACAAAAACAGTACCGTTTCGAGCATCGCGCATCCGGTAAACCAACTTCAGGGCGGCCAAGAAGTTTGGCGAGGGCTATAATTTGATTAGCAAATTACGGTAACCTTACTCATGAATTAGTGTTAATTACATTATACTTCTTTTTAGCTCACTTTGTATTGAAATTGATTTCGTTCTACTGTGACCTACAAAATATTCTTCGTAATTTACAACATAACACTATCAACATTTACCATTAATATATTTAATAATGTTGGTGTTTGAATCTAACCAGATACAACTTAAAATAGATTTGTTTGGACGCACTCAATTTCAATATCGTTGCGTCTTGATTTATCCAACGGAAGCTATCTTCTATAAATAATTATTTGTGAAAATCGTTCACTTTTAGAAGACAACAAAAAATACTAACATTTTGATTAGGATGATAGCAACAACACAAAGGGACTAACAACGTTCCAGCCTTCTATGTTAGGGTTAGCCCTAGTATCATCTTAACTAATAATATATTGCTTGATTATTGATATTTGTTAGCCGGTTTGTTGTTTCGGTTATCTTTGGCAGTCCGTATCCGATTTTGTTTGTTAATTATTATTATTATGGATAGATTAGCGCTTGCTCACTATCTCAGCTGATGGTAAACGATGTTGTGGACGACAGTGAAGCACGCTTGCCTAGATTTAACTTATTCACTTTTGACTTAAAGACTCCAATTCTTTGACTGATGAGAGCTACATGATTTCTATTAGAGCTGTACCATCGCTGAGTGTCATAGGCTACTTTTGAATCCCCGGGAAATTGTACAGTTTCTATAGGCAGGCCACGGGAGTGAAAATGTAGCAAAATAACTGATATTTTACACAGTGTAACAGTAACATTTTCACAATCGGCTTTAATTAAAGTACTCAAAGTTACCTTACCTGGATACTCTCCTGCTGAGCGACTTCAATAAAGCCATGGATGTAGAAGACGGTAGGATTGTTCTTGTCGAATCCTTTGAGTTCAAATAACCGGCTGGCTTGGCTGAGAGGAATGTCCACGTAGTCATCTGCTGTTTGTCTGTGGAACATAGAAATAATTTAGTACGACAAGACCCCCAAATATATTTAAAAAGAGAGCACGCAATATGACCAGACCGGAACAACTATCTGTGGGCCATACAAATATTTGTTCCGTGTGGGAATGAACCCGTGACACACAGTGCGGCAGCCGAATGCTCAACCACTACGCCAACCGTGTCGTTTTCTACAAAATTTTCTAAAAAACTACAATATACTATAGGAAAATGAGTCAAAGTGAATGAAAACACTTCTATCGTACACCACAGTTGCCTATAGTATATTTTGAATCGAATACGCTTTCCTAGAATAGTTTGCAATGACTTGTGATCGCGTGACAAACAACAATACAGTGCGTTTTCCAATAAGCATTCAATTTTCCTTTACCAGCTTATTGACACTGAGCCATGATTACATTTTCTTTTTTATATGGACTTTATGGTTTTTTAACCTAGTATATTTCTGTCTTATAGAAATTAACTTTCATTGGTGGATTTTATCGTTTATGGAGAGAAAATATGAAATCTAATGTCAGTATACGCAGTACATTTTTAATAATTTTAATGATTTGAATAATTTGATTACACAAATTTTATTATTTTGTTTTGTATTCTATTATTAATATTATTTGCATGCAAAACACAACGCAATTTAAGGCAAACTTGACGCTCTGTATTTTTTTATTGTTTTTAAATGTCTTACATATTGACAATTTAGTACCTACTTCTCGTCTACCTAAACTATGAAATTAATTTTAATTTATTTATTTAGACTTCTTATTAAATTTGTATTGAAAACTGGTACTCACCCATTATAATATCTTAAATAAATGTCTTCTACTCGGTTTGTCCTATCTGGCAAGATTCCTGGAACAGAATAAAAATAAATGTTATAGTTTTGTATCAAACTAACACAGTTTCGCGATCTTTGACAGTTATTTTATGCTTATTTTCGGACACGATTTTCCAATAGACTTTTCACACAGTATTGGTAATGCTTAAATAAAGATAATTAATATGGATTGGATTGACGAGCTATTGTTATTATCGACCGACATCTGAAGTGTCTATTGAAATTAAGAAATGTTTAGTATTTTATAAGTGAAGACTTGTAATTGGCTGACTGCCAAATTTACTGTTCTTGTTCCGTTTGTTTTTAGCTTTAAGCCTCTCATGTTACCTTAATAAATTAATAAATAAGTAATCTATTCTAGGATTAGTTTCGTCGATTGGCCTTTGATTTTTACTCGTTTTGCTACAAAAATAAGCAAGCTTAACAAAATAAAAACCGCACCTTCTATAATCGGTTTTTCCTGTCCGAGACAAGAATGTGGCCTTGTACATTCAATTACGAAAAATATTGTAGGTAAAGGATGATGATAATGATGTTTTAAATACAAGTTTGAAAATCTGTATATTACCATCGCCAGTAATTGGGTCTACAAATGTCTTCTTCAGAAAACCGGCATCTATTCCCGTTACACTGTACGTTATTAAAAATAAATATAAAAAGATATTCTTAGAAAACATTGTAGTGTTCCACTTCGGCTTTAAATATCTTTTGAACACAGCAATCTTCAAGATTTTTTGCTTCACTACTGAAAAACCTAGGTTTCCTGAGAATTATTTTCTTTTCATAGAAAATTACTTTTCAGTTGCAATGTCGCGGAAAAACTGAAAATAGAATGTCACAAACCAACTATTATATGTGTGAAAGGAAAATTTCAATACAATAGCATGCATTTTTATTGTAGTCTTTATTGTTGAATGATGTTGCAATTTAGCAATTTATAGAACGCAGTTGTTCGGAAAATCACAGCAATGTTTGGATTTCTACGTTGATCTTTGATCGCTCAAGTTGCTTATGGTTACGTCAGTCTAATCCTACTGAAATGAAGATATTTTATAAACAGTACGGATTTTCCAATATTCTAGTTGCTTCTAATGAAATTATATTACTAAAAACTTTATTTCACGACTGGACTTGATTGTACATTATTTATACAGAGAATGTTGTTATTACTCATAAGTAGAGCTTTTGTAAATAATCGTAGTTTTTTTTTAAGATTAACATTACAATCTAAACACAAAACATGAAACTGACTTTAACTGAAGTAGGCACTAAATAAATACAAGTAGGCGCTAAAATGCCGCAAGCACTTTACGAAGTAGTATATGAATCAATATGTATATTATGCAAAAACAAAATAATTTAATGATACCAAATTAATTTAATGCTAACGCATGCAACGTCGTGACCATGAACTTTCGAATGATTTATATGACAACGAAAACTTTTTTTTTATATATTGTAATTTTATTACCTACCTCTAGACACATTATTATGATTAAATTTTCTAATATGACACAATATATTAATATCAATACTGTTATAAAATTTAATCCTATTTCATTTATTTATTGCAAATACCTTTGCTATTAAGTTTATAAATTGTAATTTTGAATATAAATTGTTATACGTATAACCGGCGTGTGTGTATGACTAGATGTATGAATGTGAGTGAAGCAAAAGAAGTATGTAAGGATCGTAGCAGGTGGCGTTCTGTAGTTTCTGCCTACCCCCATGGGAAAAAGGCGTGAGTTTATGTATGTATGTATGTATGTATTGTTATACGTATTATTGCCTTAATTAAATCAATTTTATATTTATTTATATGGCCCATCATCAAGTGATAGTTGATGATAGATGGTATAATTTTGTTTCCTTCTGTTTCCTTCTGTTTCCTTATGTTTCCTTCTGTCTTTAACTGAATCGTAGGCGCCAACACGGGATACGTTACATAAGGTACCAGATGTTTAATCGTTATTAATTTACTTAAGGGCTTTTCTTATTTTATATGCTGAAACGGATTGAAGTTTGCCGGAAAATTCGAGGGTTTATTATTTCTGACATACTTATATTGTTAATATTGAGCCAGAGTTATCGGAAGTAATTAGATTAAATGCGTTCAGAATTACTAGCTTCCCAGCTTCAGAGGACAATAATCTTCAAGGAACGTTCGCATTCTAAACTCAGTCTCAATCAAAAACACCTTAGAGTTCCATAAATGTTCACAAGTATTTGACGTTAATATCACCGAGATAAGATTGTTACTTGAATTTGAATGTTTTTTAAGTAGATACGAGCATTTTGAAATTTAGGTAAAAATAGCAACTTAACGACTAATAACAATAAGCAAATATATATAATAATATTTTGCATATTAATTGCATATCACAGATTCAAATGTTAAAATCTATGCATTCATTATAAATTCAAATGCGGTGTGAACTGAAAAGTCATATAATACCTGTTTTTAGGGTTCCATACTTAACAAGGAAACCTTATAATTTCGCCATCTCCACCTGTCCATATACCCGCAGCTTAACTCAGACACTCTTAGTACTAGAAAGCTATAATTTGGCACGGATATAGGTACCCTTTTATAGAGAGGAGTAGAGTAGGCCTGTGTCCCAGCAGTGGGCACATTAAAAGGCTGATGACGACGGAGACAACGATAGGTACATATTAATCACGGCGACATAGTGATCCATTTTTTAAACTATAACCTTCATCTTTATGTAAAAGCTTTGATATTTATTTTGCAATTTTTATTCACTAAAGTTTCATCTAACAAAAAATCGGCATTCTTATTTTAAATTTATTTCAAGTAATCTCAATAGTGGTCTTTAGAAACAATTCAAAAAGTCTGGTTTTGTAAAGGTTCCTGTGACAAACACTCATAAGTACACTCATAATATATGAAAGAGCTGTCGGGTCGTCGTGACATGGCATAGGGCTGACCCGACGTACTAGGGCTGACTGACCCGGATCGTCCCATTAAGATTTCATGAAACATCACTCTTCCATTGATACTTAGAGCTAAACGTTTATCTATTTGTGGTGTAGATAATTGTTTACTGAGTATCGGTGAATAACATTGGAAAATTGGTAAGGGTGAAAATCAATTTGTGGGTTATTTTTATTGAAAGCTAGGTAGAATATCAAGTACTCATATTGATGTTTACTGGTATAAGATTTGATGTTGGATGGACTGAGTAGGTAAGTTGTAAAAATACATTTAAATAAAATAAAAGTATTCTATCATTAATTGTTTCTTAGAATAAAGTTAGGTATTTAAAATCAGTGTTCTGTTTTTTGTTTGGTCAAAAATTTATACCTATTCATTAAAACCTCAACTCACGTGGGAACGAAACAGCTGCAGGAAGTAATTAAAAGTTTTAAATAACTTGATTTTGAAGGAGATTCGATATAAAGGTGGAATAGTTTAGCAACTTAGTAACCTTAAAATGGTATAAAATAAATTATTCATAAGTGGACGGTTCAAGAGCAAAAATTATTATCAATGTCATACCTAGGAAAATAATTCTATCGCAGGTAGAATCTAGATGAGTAAATGAAGAAAGACATTTATCCCCAGCGGTGAGAAAATTTGGGCTGTGTATATGTCATGGACCAAGTGATTAATCAAGGCACTATGTGTGTTGCCCGGGCAAAGTCAAATCGGGCAGTGCAATGAATACTGATTTAAACGTCATTATTTATCACATTGTCTGGTCATTATGAATATTGTTACGTAACTATTGGGCAATTCGAAAATTATGGTACATCAGTATGGTTTTTATTATAAATAATTAATTGATCAGTAAGAAATATCTGCAAAAAAATTACTTTTACAGCACAATTATAATTAATATAAAATAATAATTGTAAGCGGTGCCGCTATTTTCAACGACTTAGTCCAAGAGCAAGCGAAACGAGGAGCTCAGGGCACCCATCTCTTTATCTCCTTTATGTTAGGTTAATTTAGACTGCAGACAGAAATAAAAGCCCCGCGTAGGGGGTCTCCGTCAACTTTGTTGCTTAAATAGTTGTCGTACTTACCTACCATACTGATTCTATATCAATGTCAACATCAAAATAATTAAATAAAACACATATTTTTATCACCCTACCAAGTAAGTGGTCATCTTTTTGCTTCGAAACATAATTAGCAAGGAATTTAATGATCTATCCAATATTCTTAGATTAGAGCTCATACATGTAGTATTAATAATAATTAATAATACTATATATATATAATATATTCTTGTGAAAATTCTTATCCCGAGGGTAACTTTATACTAGTATAGTACGTACTATACTAGTATAAAGTTATCATAAGTCCTAATCGTTCTAAGTCCTGTCTATCCGTGCGCTAAATTTCCCTAAAAATCCTTCCAGCTTTTAAGGCGTTATTGATTTAATGAACCACCAAACATTCAGATTTTTACCACGGTAGGGAGTTTCTTTGTGCGATCGAATCAGATATGAAGAAATCCTCAAGAAAACTAGGGTTACCGACATAGCCCGAAGAATTGCCAAACTTAAGTGGCAGTGGCCAGGGCATATTAGTCATAGAACGGAAGGCCGATGAGGCCGAAAAACTCTGGAGTGGCGACCGCGTACCGGAAGACGTAGCGTTGGAAGGCCTCCCTCTGAGTGTAGCGATTACCTGGTCAAAGCTGTGGGGTGCGAAACGCACAGGACCGATCAGTGTGGCGACGCTTGAGGGAAGCCTATATCCAGCAGTGGACGTCTTTCGGCTGAAATGATGATGATGCAGGAGTGCAAATAATAAATATTACTCAGAAGCACATAGTCATTTATCACAAAAAAGTAATAAATACTCATTACTCACACTGCCAGTGTTGCCACACACGAGCATAAAAATACTTTAATTTATTAGAGTGTACTGTTCTGGACTAACAAGGTAGTCGCAGGTATGCTACGATAGTTATCGATGTTTGTGAAATTAAAAGAGACCTTGTGGCAACGATTATTTTCAGTAAAAGTAGATTTGTTTATAAATAGGCAACAATGAGGGTAACATGGATCTAATTGGTGATGATCTTCAGAAGGGCAAGTACTCATAACCGATGTACGTGTATGAATGTTAATGAAACAAAAGGAGTATATAAGGATCATAGCATGTGACGTTTTGTAGTTTCTGCCTACACCTACGGAAAAAGGCGTGAGTGTACGTACGCGTAAGTGTGATACTGAAGCTGGTACACATGTGACCACAAGTTGACAGTTCATGTGTAAAGAATTAACTAAATATTACCTAAAGCTAGTTTACATAATTATAATTAATTGCCAGTGAATTTCGAATTAAGACAGTTTGTATCTTATCTGTTAATTAATGTGACGAATTTTCAAAGGCTCGTTAATTGTACTCAATGGTTGAATGAAATGCCAACAGAAAAATCGCATCACCTGACTTGTGTCGCTTTGAAGATTTATTTCTAAGAACTGGGGATTAGTAGGTACTTACTTACCTTTGTTATTTTTTTTGTTTACGGTGCGAAACCCACAAAAGACGCCTAGAATTTTGGGGAAAAGACCAGGGAGTGTGGGATTTTTACCTCACTAAAACCACCCCGGTGATCAGCACGTAGAAGGGGTCCCGTGACCTCTCAAAAGACTCCCCCAGAACCCCTCTGTGCAACGCCTGTTAGGGCAGATCCCTGGGGTGATTAAAAAAACACCTCCCCTGAGCCTGACTACACGGCAGGACGTGATCACTGTGCCATCGTCTTTCCTGGATTCACTTGGTGGGCGAACAGAGACCCCAATCTGACCACCCATGACCCCGGCATCCCGCTTGTCTATAATGCAGTCGGGGTTTCCTGCACGAAGCCTTTTTCTCCAAGTGGGATCGGCCCTCTCACGGTCCCGCTCGACGGTAGAAGGGACTACCTAGCAGCCGATTCGGAAGACAATCCCAAGTAAAGATAACAAATCTATATTGACAAATCTTGATGACTGATATGTTTGGTCAACAATCATCAATTTTTCTACCACCTTATCATATTTTTCATTTTGCATTAGTAAGACTCGAAAGAAGCTCGGGGCTAAAGGATAACCGCCGCTTGGGTCAAACTTCAATACACCGCCTCTGGAAACCCTACAGGCCTTTGACTTGGCTATTTCAGACATACATTAATTATATAAGTTCAGGATTCCTCACGATGTTTCCCTTCACCGTTGCTTGTGATGTCCAAGATCAACTTAGAAAGTACATATGAATTTGAAGAAGTCACATTGGTACTTGTCTGCTTTTGAACCCATCACCTCAGCACGAGAGGCAAGGTCTTACTTAGCCACTGGGCCACCATGTCATATATCATAATTAGTACGATAAGATCCACGTCTATAGATCGTGTATCTGAGAATTATACTTTCATTTATCAATTCTAGTGCCAAACACTGCCAACACAATAGAAGTAGTATCTAATTTAGAAAAAGAAGTCTGATATCGCCTAGCGACAATATCGAGTCTTGTATTTTTTTACCTACTTGTGACTTCTGTAGGTAATGATGTTTGCTTGGTAGATCGATAACTTTACTACCTATCGAGTCTGTAAGATACTGAACTATTGGTTGCTAACCAGACTAAGGCAGTATCTATTGACAGGGGAAATATGGAACCTTTCTTGGGTATGCTAATTCTTACCATCAGCCCTGCTAAGAAAGGAAAAGCAAAGTCTCACCATGATTTATAATGAATACAATTTTTTTTAATCCTACTATTTATATGTTTACGGTCGTTGCACTATATCTGTTTTTTTTTTATAATTCTCTATTTGTCATTTCAATAGTCAGTCAAGCACAGTCATCCCCTTATCTATACTCTATACTATATAATATAATAATAAATGTAATGTCGGTCTATCATCACTGACAGGACTATTGTTGCCAATAAGCCTGACATAGTGGTAATAGACCGACTAGAGCGTCGCGCAATGATTGTAGATATAGCGGTCCCCCATGACGAGAACCTCGTGAAGGCTGAGAGAGATAAGAAAAGTAAGTATCTTGATCTGGCTCGCGAGGTTGTCGACATGTGGGATGTGAATTCAGCGATCATTGTGCCGATAGTCGTTACGGCCAATGGCATAATAGCCAAGAGCCTCGACCAACATCTGAGGACGCTCTCGTTGGGCAGCTGGATCAAGGGCTTGATCCAGAAAGCGGTACTCCTGGACACGGCACGTATCGTTAGGAGGTTCCTCTCTCAGGAGCCCTGAACACCGGCAGCTTGGACCCTGTTCCCGATACCGGTGGGCTAATATTTTTTATATTTTTAAATGTTTTCCTTTTTGTATGTGTTTTCTAAAAATATTTTAAAATGTAATGATTAAGAAAAGTGATAAATAAAGAATAATAATAATAATATTATAAAGAGGAAAGATTTGTTTGTTTGTTTGTTTGTACCGAATAGGCTCCGAAACTACTGGGCTGATTTGAAAAATTCTGTCACCAATAGAAAGCTCCATTATTCCTGAGTGACATAGACTATTTTTTATCCCTAAAACGAGTCCTGTGGGGTGGCCCACGGGAGCGAAGCCGCGGGAACAGCTAGTCTATCAATATAATTTTTATTTCTTTTTACATGTATTTCATTCAACTTTTCTTTGGTAATTTCCTCGTCTTTTCCTTAATAATACTCAAAACTTTCCATCGCATCACATTCCATTCCATGATACGTATGACAGCCGATTTCCACACGACTTTTCAGTAACAACTTTCCGACTACTCTGATTCATAATAGTATTTCTAAAGAACGGTAAATATAAGAAACTGTAGTTCCCTTAGCTGTTTGTTAAAATTAAAGGCATATCGTTTGTTAACCAGAGCCGTGTTTCAACCACCTAGAATATATACTTAATCAAGTAGCGTGTTTCAAGGCCAGCACGTTAAGATTCTAGTTATAATAGATTTGAACCTAAAGCATCATAATTTTGTAGCCTCGTAAAACTAGTTTTTCAATTTAAATACGGTGGATTTAGAATTAAACAGGGCTGCATAAATAACACTGATAAACTCTTTTATTTTTGGTAAAATAATTTAAAAATAATAAAACCTATTACAGAATCGTCTGTTTATCTGTTTGTCCACGGTAATCTCTGAAATTAGGGATGAATGAGGTATTGAAACTTTTACTCAATACAATAACATAAAGTATCGATTCATACTCGGTATCGACTGAAAAATATAGATACTTACTCGTATCAAATGATATTTTTTGATAAATAATAGAATTAAGGACAAATAGAAATAACAACAAGTATTGATTTAATGATATTGTTTATTGATACTATCTTGTTTTCAGACTAAAGTCATAAAAAGAGGACTATGAAAAATGATGTTTTTTTAATGCGTCCAAAAAATTATAAATTTTCTAAGTGTTTGCCTGTTAGACGATGTCTGCGACTGTTGCAGAAGCTTTATAAAAAAAGGCTTTCACAGGCTACAGAGGTACCGAAAATATTTAAAAATATTCGCGCTTGTTATTGTTATTTAGCATTATCTAAATAATGCTGGCAACACGGGGTTAAAATCCACCCAATTGAATGGATACTTATAAGACGGAGGGAATGAAAGGCGAAAATTACATATGACGATTGGTCGACAGAATTTTTTTCCTACTGTGCGACACTAGGACTAACAAAAGTTTTTTTTTTATCAATTTAGATGGATTGCTTATTCAACGTATAAAAGTATAATATTGACAGGCATTTTAAGCAAACTGATGTTCCAGCGTATTCCTCAAAGCGCAACTATTTTTAAGCGCAACCAACCAAGCGCAACTAAATTATTTCTCAAAGCGCAATAATTTTAATTTCAATTTGTGAACGCAACTAATAATAGTCCGTTTTAATGAATAAACAATTAGGATAGTTGATTTAAAACTGTCTATCGATATCATTAATGAATCCATCATACCCTCTCTATTTTTCATCATGGTTGCGCTTTGAGGAATAAACATATAATATTTTTAATTTGAATTTGTGAGCGCAACTAATGGTTGCCTAATTCCGATCGTTCTGTCACTGAAAGAAAGTTTCACATCGCTCCGTCTCTAGGCTACCTTTTATCACAGAAAAATTCACGATTTTTATGGGATAGTGCAGAGAAAAAAGCCGCAGGCATAAGGCAGTAATAGTTATTTATGCTACAAGTGCGGAAGGTAGGTGATTTCCGATGAGTGGCATTTTAATTCACGAGCGAGCGAAGCGTGAGTGGATAAATCGACACGAGTCGCTATTTCAACCGACTTCAAAAACACACAGACTTCAGTATGACTTAAAAAAGGAGGACGTTCTCAATTTGATTGTATTTTTTTATGTGTGTTACCTAACTCAGAACTTTTGAGTAGGTGAACCGATTTTGACGATTTTTTTTATATGAAAGCTGGTGCTTCTTATGTAGTCCCATTTAAATTTGATCAAGATCTGACGAGTCGTTTTTGAGTTATTCTTAATAATGGGAATTTAATTGACTTCGACTACATTTATGATGTTCGTCATTATGTACCACAACTAAAAAGTGAAAAATAAAAAAAGTTTTTACAAAAAAGTACCACCGACTTCCAAATATAAACACTGCACTAAAAACGAAGAAACGAAAAAAGGATCACCGACTTCCGAAATTGAAGTTTTTCACTTCGTAGTGTTTTTATTTGGAAATCCGTTGTATATTTTGTATTTTTTTGTAAAAATCTTTTTTTTTTTAATTTCTTTTATTACATCAACAAATGATTACTTATGCTTCAAATAACATTAATCAGGTAAGTATTCAAGTTTAGACTGGTTTAGAATCGGTTTGTTGTATTCTATGCAGGTTATTATTTATTTAACTTTCTAAGCTTGTATTATTTTACTTGACCATCGTCGGTCTGTAATCTTGTCTATGATGTTAACAGATACACTGGCAACAGAGAGTTGCAAAAGAGAGACAATCACATTAATTCCTAGCTAAACAAACACCATGGCCTTTAATTAAATGGGTCATGGCACAATGAACGGTTTAAATCAACATCATTATCTTCTGTAAACCGATGGAATGTGCTTCAAAAACATCATTCACAATAAAAAAGAAATCCCTTTTCAACAGCATTGACATGACAATACCGTTATCAGTTATCCCCAATTGATCTCATGACATGTCAAGCATTGTTTGAAAGCCCAAACGAAATACCGTGCGTATGTGTTCCGTGATAATAGTTGATAATGCGTTTGTTTTACGCCAACCGTAACGGTGATGTTGGTAGGCTCTAGGGAATTTGAGTATAGTTTAGTATAATATTTTTTTCCAGCATTTGCATTCAATGTAGATATACCATACTTTAGACTAGTTTATTTTTAGGCTTAATTACTTTGTAGTTTTTGATATAGGTGCTGTGTAGGTAAGTTTATTTACGTTTTTTTTTTGTTTTCGGTCTGTAGGTATATTTTTTGGGATCTGATTGAGTCCTATTTTATGTAGGTACACACAATAACACGTTACCCTTTCCGGGAATCGAACCCAGGATTTCATGTTTGGCAGTAGCGCTTACGACCACTAGACCAACCAGGCAGTCGAATCAAATATCACTATCGTAATAATATCGTAGATTCATCATGTGATGAATCTACGATATTATCTACAATAATATATATTAAATTCGAGAAACTCAAAAACTATTTAACCGATTTTGAAAATTCTTACACCAGTAGCAAGCTACATTTTTTTAATCACGAATACGGGTCCTTTGGGGTGGGCCACGGGAGTCGTCCGTCGAAGTCGTGGGGAAAGCTTTCTTATATACAATCAGTTACACACTTTAATTAACGATCAAAGTGTGTAAAGTTCAAGCTCTTTTGAGAATCCCGGGGCGTGACTCCTTTGCGTGACTCCTATCCGTGTCATATAACGGATTCCATAGTTTTATAGTAACATAAGCATTGTAATGACTAATACTATCTTCTTGTAGATAAGAAAGATAAGGAATAATGTACGAGTGTAGTACGACATTAATAGTATAAGATAATGATAAGATACGCTACTTCCTTGAGATTATTTTAAGAATAAAACGATGACGTGATTCTACCAAATTTTTGGGTTCTTTTAAAGAATTTAGATACTTTCAGTATTTGGGATAAAATACAGATTTTAATGATATCTTAAATCAAAAGTGTATTAAGTCTTTGAATTTGATTAACGCTTTGAGTGCTTTAAACGTGGGTCCACGCTAGACGCAATGGGTTTTTAATTGTTTCGGCATTTTCAGCTGCCAATCAGTATGTCATGATGGGCTTTTAGTCGCGGGGGGGACCTGGTGACCTTGTAATACAGGTTCTTATTGAAACCTATCACAGGCACCAGTCTCTCACAAAGTTATACCCTGGTTTAAACTGCAAGGCATAGAATGCAAGAAACTATGTAAAGAGAAAACAAACGTTTTATATTATTATTATTTTTTACTTGAATCGGTTAAATTTTAAAATAATGTGATCCGAGATGCAAAGAATTAAAACCATAATTATGAAAAAGTCGTAAACAAAAGACTGAATTTTCCTAAAGCCGAATGCAGATCCAAAATCACACTAATATTATAGAGGTGAAAGTTTGTGAGTGTGTGTGTGTTTGTTACTTCTTTACAAACGCGCTCAAACGGCGGCGGTATAAAATATAATCACGAATAGCACATAGGATACTCTTAATCCCGGTTATATGTTCCCTCGGCATAATTTTCGACTTTCACGCCCGGTGAAGCCGATGGCAGAAGCTAATTAAGCTATGAGTTTCATAACTCGCACAGATGAAGAAATTTTCCACCACACAAGTATGAAAAATTTCTTCATCTGCGTGTAAAACGCAAGCTGCGTAAACTAAGCTATGTAAGTATAAAAATTTGATCAGCTATGTGAACTAAGCTAAACTTACTCAGCTCAGGTCTTTGTTAGTTCCTGGAATCTACGGAGATAGTTGTACAACAGGATTAGGTCTAATCAAATCAGCAAGTATGCCTGTTACCTTCTAACTACTACTGACATTTCAAACAGGATTAACGTTCCGTGGTTTAGTGCAACTGATACTAATTGAAGAAGATTAAAAAACACCTTTATAAGACCCAAGTCTTGTAAGAATTGGAATAACTGATCAAGTTCCTAAGACGGCATCCAAAAATTAATCTATGAGTCAGAAGAAATAATTGTTTGCTACTTTGACAACAATTCCCAGTAGATTAGATATAGGCCCTTTAATCATTTTATCAAATGCAAATCACATTGGTTAAAAGGTGATATGAAATAATTTGCCTAATTGTGCGATCGCTAAGAACTTAGTACCTGTGCCAAATCTCAATTTAAACTGATACGTTATCAATAGGGATGATGACGGGGTATGAAACAGCAAATTCTAATTAGTCCGCAGGTTAAACTATAAAAAATATTGAACTCATATTTTTTGCTTACTCAAATCAGTAAAAAATCACCAAGATAAAGCGCATCAAAATTCGGGAGTGGGGGCTTGTGACGTCACTTCTATGTAAAAAGTGTCATACGATATTTTACCGCACTGTATCGTCATCATTTTTTGTTAACGTGACGAAAGAAAAAATACGTGTCTAATATTTTTTGGAAATATATTTGACGGACTAAAATATTTTTTTAGTCATCCCTATTGAAACTTTATTTTTTTGCTACAAACATAAATTAATTACCAATGAAGCTAAAGGATTATGTAAAGATTGAAGAAGGTACCTACTGTTCTGTAGTTTCTGCTACTGAGAGTAAGGCGTAAGTTTACTTTAAAGTAGTGCTGTTCTCGAATATGTCTCACCATGAAATCTTAGATGAAGGGAACATGAAGTGGGCTGTCACTCCACCAAATCATGATGGAAGTTCACTTCAAGGTAACTAAGTTTTCACGGTGAGAATACGAGAATATTTACAGAATAAACTGGATACAACCGGTACTATTTTATGTAATTACACTAGCTTTTTTACACGACGTTGCAAACAATGTGAATAACAAAAACCGTGCTTTCAGTATAAAAGTAGCCTGTGCCATAGATAATATAATACAATCATACTAGCGTTTTTCTTCTGACTAAACTGATTATTTTACTAAAAGTACATCGAACGCGGTTTTTTCTCTCCCAAGCGAAAGATGGTGTTAGCAGTGACTGCTAAGTATGAGGGTTTACTCGGTTCGTGAATATTTTTTTCTTTAAATAATGTGACGATTTGTTTTAGAGTACTTTTTTGCACGTTTTTAGGGTTCCGTACCCAAAGGGTAAAAACGGGACCCTATTACTGAGACTTCGCTGTCCGTCTGTCTGTCTGTCTGTCTGTCTGTCACCAGGCTGTCTCTAATGAACCGTGATAGTTAGACAGTTGAAATTTTCACAGATGATGTATTCCTGTTGCCGCTATAACAACAAATACTAAAAACAGTATAAAATTAATATTTAAGAGGGGCTCCCATACAACAAACGTGATATTTTTGCCGTTTTTTGCTCGATATTACTAACGGCAACAGGTAGACGCTTGAAATATTCACAGAATATTTAGTTGTATATTCTCTTCAAAAAATTATAATTATTAAATTAAAATAAAATAAATTAAGGGGGCTCTTATACAACAAACGTGATTTTTTTGCAGTGTTTTGCGATAGTGGTACGGAACCCTTCGTGTGCGAGTCCGACTCGCACTTGGCCGGTTTTTTTAAGGTTAATTGTACCAAAATGTGTTACAATTCAAATTAAAAAAATGGAGTGTTTTGCTTCGGAAATTTAAAACCGCGCCCTCTATTGGTATGGATTTTAAATGATCTGTTCAAATAAAGTGGAGTTCTGTAGTTTCTGCCTACCCCCATGGGAGAAAGTCGTGAGTTTATGTATGTAAAAAATAGATGCTGTGCACATGAATGTAAAGTATTCATTGTAATGTCTGGAGTACTTATATTATGTGTACAGCTGACATGTACTGAAAATACATAATCAAACATTTCCTGAACGTGATTACTTTTTACAAAGAAACACCTGTTAACGTGCTGAAAATCGTGTAACAATAAAATAAAAAAATTATAAGCAAATGGTTTTTATGTTGGCTCATTGTGATAAAAATCACACTTATCTTGAGAAGAGCTCCTTTTGAGAAGTGCTCATCATAGTGCGTATTTTGCGAAGTGCACATTTTGAGTCAAGTGCATATTTTGCGTCAAATGCATATTTTGCGAAGTGCACATTTGCGAAGTGCACATTTAGCGTCAAGTGCATATTTTGCGAAGTGCGTATTTTGCGAAGTACACATTTTGCGTCAGGTGCATAATTTGCGAAGTGCACATTCTGCGTCAAACCCGTTTGAGAGTCACCACTCTCCAACGGGTATTCCAGCCCGGTTTTTTTTTTACTTCAGGATTCTGGTCTCCTGTTCAGTTGTGGAAAATCTAACTGAGCTTTCATCCCTTTAGGGGATGAATTTCAAAAATTCCTTTCTTAAATGACACCTACAGTTAAAATCAATATCCTCTCAAAATTTCAATTTTCTATCATTAGTGGTTAAGGCTGGGCGTTCCGTACGCAAAATACGCGCGGCTTAGTCGTGGAGTTGCGGAAACCAGCCCGTTTTAACCGAACCTTTTTTTTTTTTTTTTTTTTTTTTGTTTCGCTGGGAAAAAATGCATTACGCATACCCGCCCATCGGGGAATGGGGGGCTATGTGGGACTCCCCGGGCTGACTGACCCGGTATACCCACTAAAATAACCCAGCGGCACTCCCGCATCGTCTGAGTGGAGGAGGACTGGGAAACCGGCACAGCCTTTACTTCCAGTCCTCCGCCGACGACCGCCCGCCTTTATAGCGGGGCCTTCACGCCCCTCCCTTAGTGGAGGGGCCCGGGTACGACCGCGAGTGCCCGGCCGTTCCCGCCCGACGAGGGTGGTGATTGGTGCAATGCGGACGAAGGCGCCCCCGCACCATTCGTCCGCTAATCACCACCAGGAGGAGGGAGGAGACGATTATACAACCGTCTTCTCCCTCCCCTTCTCCGCCTGCGGAGCGGCGGCGCGAGAGGATCGTCCTCCCGCGCACGCTCCGCCGCCTCCTTTTGCGACATCACGACCTCGCAAAAGGAGGCAACCGCCGCCCAGGCCTCCTCACTCCCCAGCATGGAGTTGACCACGCCGGGGAGCGAGAGGTCTTGCCCGATCTCACTTGTTAGGGCACGGCGCAGCTCAGCCCAGGCTGGGCACACCTCTAGGGTGTGCTGCGCCGTGTCCTCTTCCGCGCCGCAGTCGTGGCACGCCGGGGTTTCCTCCCTCCGGATCCGGTGCAGGTGCGTTCCGAAACAACCATGTCCGGACAACACCTGCACCAGACGGAACGAGAGGAAACCGTGTGGCCGCTCGAGCCAGCCCTGCAGGACTGGACCGAGCGCGTCCAGCGTCCGGCGGCCAAAGGCGGCGGTGGCGAGGTCCTCCGTCCAATGGAGGACGATGGCGTCCCTCGCCTCCCGCCGCACGGCCTCCCGCTCTTCCGCGGCGGGGCGCTCACCCAGCGCCTTCCGCCGCGCCGTCCACTCGTACACTCTGGCGAGCACCCATGCCTCCAACTCCCAGGGAGGGGTGCCCGCCAGAGCGCACGCCGCCGAGTAGCCCACTGAGCGGTAGGCTCTCGCCACCCGCTGTGCAATGGCCCTTTGAGGCCTGCGGATGGCGGTTGCATTCTCCCTCCTTTGGAGGGAGTCCGCCCAGATGGGTGCCCCGTAGAGCGCCATACTCTTCAAGATGCCGGCATAGAGGCGCCGGCATCTGTCCTTGGGCCCTCCCAGGTTTGGGAGGAGCCATGAGAGGGCGTCCGCGGCTTTCAGCAGGCGCGTCGACAGCCCGCTGAAGTGCGGGCCGAAGCGCCACCTGCTGTCTAGCACGAGGCCCAGATACTTCATCTGGGCCCCGAGTTTTAACCTAACCTAACCTAAGGCTGGGCGTTGATATGTTAGTCTGGACATTGCCTTTTATATTATAAAAAAGATAGATAAAACATTATCTTTCCAAATTAAGGTGTACAAAATAAGTGTTAACTCTGCCTAACCTTGTAAGGAATACAGTCGTAATGTTATTTATGTAAGTTCGTTCTAATTAGCTGTTATCTTTGTAGGTATCTCTACGTACATCTATGTACCTGTGTATATAAAAATATCTATGTGTACGTCACTCATGTCACATCATACATGTATGGTTTTCTTGATTTACATTTAAACGTTGTGAACATACCAATAACATAGTAGTGTCATTTGTACCGTGTTTTACATAAATCACACCACGATTATAAATGCGTTAGTTTAAGTTTTAATGATAGTTTGTGAAGGTTCTCTCAATCATTAGTTTTTGTATAGGGGAATGTGTATTTCAAAGAATAAAACTAAAAATGTTGATTTTTTTCACGCAATGCCAGTCTGATTTCTTTCTACAATTTTTCATAGAAATTATTCTAAGGATGTATTATCTGTTTGATCATTCTATGAAAAGTGATCGTGACCTCGGTGTCGCAAGGTCACGGTGCGCCTGGTCGTGGGACCCTTTATTTACGGGGAGACGGTAATCGAACCTCCCGAAGTACCGTAATGAAACTTGGGTTGTGATTTGCAGATTTAAATTCTGGATATGAGAGATTTTACGATTTTAATAATCACACATTTTGCTATATTATCTTGCGCCAAAATATTATCTAAATTACATTTACGCAATCGCAAGTATTTAAAACTAAGGTAGACTTCGTTTACGAGACAAACATTTTAACGTCTTTAATCTTAGATAGCTCTGTGAATCATTTAAGATAAGCGTTACATCGTCTTACTATATCGTCGTGTTTATTATTCTAAACAAAACAAAGATGACATACTCCTATTGCATTCTGATACACGTAAAGTATAGCATAGGCAGCATAGCTGCGATGGCACAGTGTAATTATTTGCAGTAGTTCAACGGGAGCGTTTACGCAAAACAATCGTGCGGATGGTCTGGGGTGGGTGGGTTAACTTATATACTGAACTGCCCTACTGCAGCTCTAAACATTATTAGATAGTGGTAATAGCTCATTCTAGTAATTATGACCACATGGTAGTCGACAACTGCTGTTACAGATTCATTCAAATCGTTGAGACGTGATTTACTAAGAAACATAAAGACTCGCATCACACTTAATATTATAAAAGCGAATGTTGTGTGTGTGTGTTTGTATGTTAGTTACTTCTTCACGCTCAAACGGCAGATCTGGATAAAATATGGCACAGAGATAGATTATAGCAAGAGATAAATTTATCCCGGGATAATATGTTCCCTCAGGATAATTTCGACATTCACGCGGGCAAAGGCGCTGGCAAAAGCTAGTTTATAATATTTGTAAGATTAGATTGATAATTTAAGTGTCACGAGTCTCGATGACCAAACGCAGACATGTGAGATGAACTGATTTATAATATACTTCTCTTATTTACTATATTAGATAAATGTGTAAGGTAACGTGTAAGTTCTAAGGTATACAAAATTGTAATACGAGAAATAAAGATAAGTTAAAGTACACTCATCTTTCATGGGGTGTTAAATTCTATAACAAAATACCTTGTGATATATTAAAACTAAATGAAAGTAAATTTAAAACTTTAGAAGCCCACTTTGTAAACAAGCATAATTATTACAAATTAGATGATTATATACACGACGAGCACTTGCCCGCGGCTTCGCTCCCGTGGGCCACCCCATAGGACCCGTTTTCGGGATTATAAAATAGTCTATGTTACTCAGGAATAACTTAGCTTTCTAATGGTGAAAGAATTTTTAAATCGGTCCAGTAGTTTCGGAGCCTATTCGGTACAAACAAACAAACAAACAAACAAAAAAATCTTTCCTCTTTATAATATTAGTATAGATATAGATAGTATAGATAAGAATGCTTGGCAACATGCTGGTCCTGCTCCATAGGGCAATCTTTAATGTAGACAAAATCTAATTTGCTAATTTATGTTCCTTTTCATAGTTATTGTATTCTTATTTTATTTTTATTAGTTTTTCAGAATTTGACTCACACACTGTTCCGATATTGTTGAATTAGGTATTTTACCTATGTTTGCAATATTTGTAAGTATGTGAGAACCATGTTCCTATTTATGAGATTAATGAATTTACCTGTTAATGCTTTTATTACTTTATACCTGTGCGTAGTATAGTGTGTAGTGCTATTTTTGGGTGCATCGTCCACACATATATGAATTTATAAATTTATGTACTTATGTAAATATTGTAAAAGACCTTTTTTTTTAAAAGAGTAAGTATGGAGTTTCTTGTGCGTTCTTCTCCATAACAAGCTACTTTTCCGAATGCACGGTAGAATAAATTTTTATTACATGTAAATTTTTAATTGTTTGACGTTCAAAAGTGCCGCTTATTGGCCTAGTTGAAATAAATATATTTGACTTTGACTTTGTATGGAAATTGAATGAAGTTAGAACTACTGCAAGTAGCTACACTGTGGCCATTGCATAGCTTGTCCAACTCACAAGTCGAGTCGTGGCGTATGAATTTTAAATTGCAGTGGCCGCATACATAATTTTTCTCCCACTTCTCATTCACATATGCTAATAGCCTGTAGCCTACAGCTTTGCTAGTGTAAATTAAGGGTTTTATGATTACTGAAACCTTAAACGAGTTGCATACGGCTGTGAAGTGCACTTAGTACCGTGAAAATAATGATAGCTGTCAGTTTTTAACGACTGGCATATTTTTGAGAGTGGATATGAAAGTTGAGTTATGACAAAGTGTTGACAAGCGCACGTTCATTTATGTGATTGAATATCAACATCCAATTGCATCCCTATTGTATCACTCGTCGATATTTCGGTCAAGACTCCAAGTGTTACTCTCGTTTATAGAAATAATATAAGGATTTTAGTTGTATATGGATTTAGACCGTAGAACAGAGTTAAAGTTAGGTCTAATAAAAATCCGACCAAATATAAAAGCCGTTCTGCAATCAACGTTGCATTGACAAAATACCATAAATGAAGCGAAGGGCCACAGAGTACGGAGGCATCTCGGCGGTCGCTGCTAGTGACGGCATTCTCAACATTTTCCTTAAACTGACGACCCGTGAATTTTCCAACAATGTCTGTGACAGCTTATAAATACTTGCTCTCAATACCACTTGCGCGGTCACGAATATTATTTATTTATTTCAGCTTTGTTTACAAACTGAGTACATAAGCGGATTTAATGCCATAAGGCATTCTCTACCAGTCAACCTTTGGGTTAAAAGGATCGTATTTAGGGTAAAATAAATAAATTACAACATACTTCCATATCCATTCTAATATTTTAAATGTCTGTCTGTCTATCTGCTACATTTTCACGTACTGAATGGATTTGGTGCTTTTTATACCTGGAGTCCCCAGGGGTAATTTCCTACTTAGCCACGGGTTAAGCTACTGGCAGAAGCTAGTTTAACTGTAGTAATATTATTCGTAAATACAACTAGTTGATGGCTTATTCTTAAATATTATGGCGTATCAACTCATTGCCTTAGTGTCGATTCCGTGCTCTATGCGAAGGGATGAAGTGGAAGTATGCAATATTAATAAGCACGTTTTCGGAATAGAAATCTCAGAAAACGTTCAAGAATAAATATACTGTTTTAGAACGGAAGAATTATTAATAGTATTTAATAATACATCACGTAATCACGTATTGTTATTGTTATGGGATAGGTATGCTTCATATGCTGTATTATTAATCATATGGAAGTACTGGAATGTAAATAATTGCATCTTGATTCATTCTTCGTAAAGTCGTTGCTTGATTGCTAAGGCAAATATTTTTGGTGCTATTATATTTATTAAGCTTTATGAGATTACTCTGTAAGTCGGTATAAAGATTGAGAAGAGGTTTTTTACCCTGTTGTAGGTCAGTTATTGACTGGAAATATTATTTTTGAAATGATTTTTGAGATAAAATATCGGGACCCTGAGATAAACCCAGACCTTTAGAAGGCTTACGAAGGCCAAAGCCAGCTCGCAGTTACTTCAAATTCAGTGAGGCTGCAATCGGCGGTTAGCGGTTATATCTCCTCAGATATAACCACCGATTGCAGCCTAGAGGCCTTAGAAAAGTTTCATTAAACGTTATCGATGGCGATGTTCTAATTGCCATAATCAATAAAGCCTAGCCTTTGCCCAGCTATATTGGGGTCGGCTTCCAGTCTAACCGGATTCAGCTGAGTACCAGTGTTTTACATGGAGCGACCCAATAACTGGGTAACACTATATCCCTTGGCTAGACGGATGACAGATCTCAGGCTTCTGCCTACCCGTAACGACTGTCAAAGATCTTCAAATGACAGCTGGGACCAACGGCTTAAAGTGCTTGCCGAGGCACAGAAGAAACTCGCTATGTTCTGTTTGTCATCCATCCACGGACCAACCTCGGCAAGCATTGCTTAGCCTTGAAGATCGACCCTTGCGGCAGTTATTATTAAGCCACGAGCTCCTGCGAAATGCCAAAATATAACATTATATTAACCGGCTGAATGCCGTAATTACCGAAACAATTAAAAAGCTATTGTATTGACAAAAATGCATGGTAATGTCAAACGCTATCGAAATGTCACATACACCCTAGACCCTAGAAAAGTGACATTCTATCATCGAAACGCCACGCTTTTCAGATTGTCAAAAAGGCAACATTGTATGGGATTGATAAGCGATATCGAAAAATCACGTGACCAATCCCTTAAATCTTGACTGCCACTTGTCTAGAGCCTCTGAGCCTCTGTATGCACTACGTAAGTGCACCCAAGGACTACTTCGGTTAATGAAGCTTGATTAAAGAACTGCTAAGGCACTTCCATTTTACTGCTTGTAAAGTTTTTTCTCATATATTCAGAGTTCACCAAATGTCAGTAAATGTGGGTGTAGGTACTCTCATAGGCTGCTCATATTCCTAACCTTTCCAGAAAACCAACGTAAAGTTATGTTTATCATGAATATTAATTCGCAAACTCAGAGAGACGAGATCGATAGATGATGTAGTGCCGTTAATGATTTACTGCATTATATTAACTACTAGCTGACCCGGCAAACTTTGTTTTGCCATAAAAACACCAAACATTCATCTACCCTACCTAACCTACCCTAACTACCTACCCTACCCTACCTACCCTACCCTACCTACCCTACCTACCCTACCTACCCTACCCTACCCTACCTGCCCTACCCTACCTGCCCTACCCTACCCTACCTACCCTACTTACCCTACCTACCCTACCCTAACTACCTACCCTACCCTACCTACCCTACCCTACCCTACCCTACCCTACCCTACCCTACCTTCCCTACCTACCCTACCTACCCTACCCTACCCTACCTACCCTACCTACCCTACCTACCCTACCTACCCTACCCCACCCTACCCTACCCTACCCTACCCTATCTCTCAAGTTGGATCGAACTGCACATGGTGTGCGAATTTTATTATAATCGGTTAAGTGGTTTAGGAGTCCATTGAGGACAAACATTGTGACACGAGATTTATATATATTAAGATTATGTTGATACAACTCTAACAAATAATAATTGGTAATAATGCATTAATTTCGACCAAATTTGATTACCATAAAAACGGTTCTAGTGAGTTAATCTTAAAAGATAGACATATACTGTCGCGGACATTTTTTTAGATCATTTCAAGAGGTATAATTCTTTCATACATATTTTTTTGGTATCTTGAACCGTTTTCGCAGCGCACGCAACGGAAGCCCTCAAATATGAATAATTTTCCCCGTTTTTTCCACATGTTTCATTGTTTCTTCGCTCCTGTTAGTTGCAGCGTGATGTTATATAGCCTAAAGCCTTCTTCGATAAATGGTCTATTCAACACAAAAATAATTTTTCAATTCGAGCCAGTAGTTCCTGAGATTAGCGCGTTCAAACAAACAAACAAACAAACAAACAAACTCTTCAGCTTTATAATATTAGTATAGATTATAAACTAATAACCACAAAGAGGTAAAATCGTTTGATTTTATATTTGAAAACGCCGTCCCGTGGAGTACAAAACAAACTTTATTCTCCATAGACATATATCTACGCTTGCGAATGTATAACTAGCTTCATATTTTGGTCTAACCGACTGCTTGACAATTCTTAAGTACCTTTAAATGGTTTAATTTAAATAAATGATTTAAGTTTCAGATTGTTTGTAGGTGGTAAAATACATATATGAATAATTCATAACCGATTCTATAGTTACACTATCGCTATGACCAGTGTGTGTTGCCAGTGATTACTTACGAGACAGAGACGTGGTCGCTCACAATGGGCCTCATCAGAAGGCTAAAAGTCGCCCAAAGGGCAATGGAGAGGGCTATGCTCAGAATGAAGACATCCGCAAGTGAACCAAGGTTACCGGCATAACCCGAAGAATTGCCAAAATTAAGTGGCGGTGGGCAGGGCACATTGCTCGCAGAACGGATGGCCGTTGGGCCGTAAAGTTCTAGAGTGGTGACCGCGTATCTGAAGACGCAGCGTCGGAAGGCCTCTTTCTAGGTGGAGGGACGACCTGGTCAAGGCTGCGGGCATCCAGTGGATGCGAAATGCACAGGACCAATCAGTGTGGCAACGCTTGGGGGAGGCCTATGTCCAGCAGAGGTCGTCTTTCGGCTAAAATGTTGATAATGATGACTATTGCTAAGTACAACCCCTAGACAATTTTTTATTTAAAGAAATGCATGATGATGCATATAAGTACTTGTTTAATATACAGCTTTCCATACTCGTATGTATAATATATTGGACAGTTAACAGAAGAATGCTGCAAATTGGTTTAATCAATCCACACTCAGCCGCAATCGATTTGATGGGAATGATTGCTCCGCTCAATTTGTTTGTCCCATAAACATTCTCATATAATATACGGTAGGTATGTCATACGATGTTCTGTCGTGTAGATTATAAGTATTATTTTGATCGATGAAAAAGGGACTCTAGATTATTGTACTTAATCATAAAAGTCACCCGAAGGGCAATGGAAGAGAGCTGTGTTGAATCAGAAATGAAGATATCAGCATGAGAACCAAGTTTACCGATTTAGCTAGAAGAATTTTCTAAGTGGTAGTGAACAGGGAGTGGCGACCGCGTACCTGAAGAAGAGCGTTAGAAAGTTCCTCTTTGCTGGACCGATCACTTTAAAGCTTTAAGAATCCACCTGATGCGAGGCGCATAGTGCCGGACAATGTCTTTCAGCTGAATGATTTATCATAATTTATTTGGCTTGAGACTAGTAAAGGACCCTGGATAATAGGTATCTGTCGATTGAAAGAATCTTAGGTTTTCACAGATCTTTAAACTTTAACGATAATAATATTTGTTAAGTTTATCTTCAATACATCATGATTATGCAATTATATTATTGATATTAATAGAGTAAAAACAGCTATTTGTACAGATTGGTATATATATAATTTCCAATGATGATTTGAGTTTTGCATTGTGGTTCTCACTGACCTATATTAGGTTCGATAACCCTGTAAAATCCTGGAACGATACGTTGTATTCCGTTATCAACGAAATAGACGTAACATATTTAAATAGACTCACGCCTTTTTCCCATGGGGTTAGGTAGAAACTCTAAAATGCCACCTGCGACATTCATATATCAGGGGAAGTACTACAATATGTCAACGCCATCCTGATTCTGTTGTGAAAAAGGGATAGTGCTTTTTTTCCTGTATAGCTCCGTCTCTTTCTCTGCTAAATCATGATAGTTTAAACACGTCAGAGTAAAGCATACATATTCTGTACAACGCACCTACCTTTTCTCTAACCTAAGATCTATGCATGTCCTTCTACCTAGAAGCCCTACAACTCCGTCATCTCCTAGCATTCATCCATCAGTCATTTCATTTATTCTCTTGTGAAATAAATTGAGGAAAATACAAATAAAACTACTACCTAAACTGACTCACTGACTTTACGATACTCACTAACTATGGGGGCGAAACGAAACGATAATAACTGTGTTACGAATCCAAGTCAATATCATTTATATAGCACTAGCTTCTGCCAGCGGCTTCGTCCGCGTGAAAGTCGGCCATTATCTCAAGGGAACATGCTCCTGGTATAAAAACTATCCTGTCTTTCTCCAATGTCCAACACTAATCTATCATCTCATATCATCATCATGTGACACTGGATCTAGCACTACGGTAGCCTGTGTTGCTGGATCCTCTCCTTCCACTCTTTTTCATTGTTCTTTTAATTAGTTAGTAGATTGAGGTGGTACGGACATGACATGAGAAGGATAATTAGCAGTTCGTGAGGTAATTTCTGAGCCTACCTGAAAGCAATGGAGGGCCAGGGCGACCTTCAATGATGTGGACAAGTATGACGAAGTTTCTTATGAAGGAGAAACTACCTGAGCTGATAAACCTGACATAACTTTTAGGCAAGATAAGGAAAGCTGACTCTATCTAGACGCAGAAGAAAAAAATAAAATTGGTTGAGCAGTTTAGTCGTGAAAACTTGACAAACAGACAAAGTTACTTTCGCATTTTTATATAATTTTAGTATAGATTTTCGCTCGGTTTCGGTCCGTAGCTAGGTCTTACTAATTAATGAGTTCTGTCGAAGTATCGAACATTCCCTTTGGAGCGGTTTAATCATTTGATTGATATCGACCGGCAGAATATCACGAAGGGATATATTAAAGCCGAATAATAATACTGATTAATTATTTATCTTTTGCGATCTCTAATAAATTATTAGCCACACTGATAATTTTTGTTTGACATAAATGAGTTAGGCTTGTGCGCAATTTGTTGTGGCATTGTTTATATAATTAATCATTAATATATTTATAAATCTGTTCTATTTAGTGAGTTAATTCAGGGACACTTCTTGTAATCATTTATAATTAATGTCAGATTTATAATAATGATAGTCACGACAGTGTTTAATTGATTAGAATAGCTACCTTATTACCCGACTACACAGAAGAGCGTAATGTTAGGCGTTTGTCAGTCTATGAATGTAGGTATGAAAGTTCATCTGATTCTTCATAGCACCGAAACTTCTCATCAGATTTGGACAACTGAGGTGTCATGGCTACACGTTGAATCGAATATGGCGCCAAAGAAATATTAAACGAAAGTAAATAATTGCATTGGAACGAGTTTGGTATCAAATAGAATTGATTGAACACACACAAATTCCACAAATATTATCGTAACATTAAAAAACATCCACAACTCATAAAATTTTGTTAGCAGTTACTTAATGGTTTTGCTTTGAATGAAAGTGAAACGACAAATATGGATGACGCTTTATAATAGCTCTAAAACAATAATACGAGAGTATCAGAAAACAAACAGCAAGTATTAGTATCCTACCTGAGTTACCTACAGATATGATAAAAAAAAAATCATTGATAATGATTTGAAAATGAAAAAAAAACCTTCGCTGTATTTATGTTATTTTACACGTTAAAATTTATATAGATTGAGGCACATTCTTTAACATATTTTTAAAAAAGTTGAAAAACAATGCTTAAAAGCACAAGTTAACCCAGATAAACATAACCCTGATATTTGTTGCACTGTGTCACAAAGTGTCATGCTCATGCGTAAGAAACTGGAAATACTCGTTTTCTGGACACTTACTACGTAAATTAAAGTGGTACTGTATAATCTTAACTGTGATCTGAGGGCATTATAACTAAAACTTTATAGTCTCTCTAACTAAACTCTCTATATAGATTTTATGATGCAGTTCTTAGATAAATAATGTTTTTATTACGTTACGTTTTGGGCAAAACTCTTTCAAAATGTTTTCTTTTGTTATCATAACTTACGATTTTAATGTCTACACTCTGCTGCATACGAGCCCTTGCGCCGCCAACTCGGTAAGCGACATTTTTTGAAAAGGCATTTTTTTCAAAACTCCTATCGATTAAGACATAAAATGTATTTCCGAACGACATGTCGGCTGTAAGCATGGTAGGTAAACTTATTAGTTTCTTGAACAACTCTAGCAAAAAACACCCAGAGAACATTTTAGTAGCGTTATTGGTATCTAAGTTCAATCACATTCTATATGAACATTATGAAACAGAAAGCTCGTTGAATCATTACCATCGAACTCTTGCGATAAGATGTTAAATTACTATGTCATTTCAATTTAAACGGCCGTTTCCAATCAATTTACGGCCTTATAAACTACGTAAAGTACAGAGATTATTTATACTGCAGTTCAAAGAAAAAGTGGCGCATCTATCCTTTTCGGCAAAATTTCTTATTTACATAGATTTGTCACCGGATTACTGCAAACACCGTAAATTTATAAAAGTCGTATGATATTGTAAACTTTTTCTGCTTAATAATGCACACATTTATTACAAATTATCGAATTTGGATGGGCTCATATTGTATTTGAAATTCTGATAATTACAAATACAATAAAATACTGTATATCAAAATTTTATATTCTTGCAAGATTATGTTACAAAACTACGGTACGCAACCATTAATCCGGTGGAAGATACATATTAAAATAAGCAAAACATAGAGCATCTTTTTCATATTTTTCTACGACCGAACATATACGAATTACACCGAAAAATACATTTTCAAGCATACAAATAATTTTTATTTTATTTTTCCGTTGAGTGTTCTGGTAGCATAGTTCAAGTCTCAAGTCTGGATTCTTCGTACGGGTTACTGGCTATGACTCGTTTCTCGTTGTGCAAGAGGACCGGTTATTAAGGCAATGAAACCGTACGAGCTCCCCGAACCGCTTAATTATACGTGCATGCCGTTATAAATGTTGATATAAGATGGGTGCTATATTTATTCGTCTATTTATATGGGTATGTTTTATTTATCAACCTGCAAACATGTTGGTTTATTTCGGTTTTAAAGTACGCGGTGGTTTCTTTTGTATTAGCTATCCGTTGAAAAATAAATGGATCTTTACTCTTTATTTATTCGTGTGTGTTGTGCAGTGTCAAACAAATGTATTCGTTTTTATCTACTTGTTTAAAAATAATAAAATAGAAAATGCATTTTCTGATTTCTGAAACAGAAACTTATTTTTCCTTCGTCTAGTAAATATAAGTTTCGCTCATAAATTCCACTTCAAGTACTTTCAATTCAATTGACGACGGTGTTTCCCAGAACTCATTACTGTATACTTTTTTATGTTGTTAAAGTAATGATGGATGGTTTGTATGTCTCTTTTGATCTCCATGATTCTTACAGTGTCTTTACATAGCATGTTCTTTGTGAAGGTTAAATGTTAACTGTTGTAGTTAGTTACTTGTACATACTTAGCTATTTACTCTTTTTTCAAAGCGAAGTTGACAGATTAATGACTCTCTTTGATGAAACTTATGTTGAAGCGTTATGAACATTGTCAAATCGATGTTAAGAGCCTGTTGAATTTTCAAATGATGACTGATGTATGAGATTGTTAAAATCATCGAAATGGTCATTGTTTAAAACTTTAATGCAAGGAATTAGAGGTGTTTTTGACAGATTGCTATCACGATGCGAATTCGAACGTCGTCGTTTGAAAATTACGGTAATTATTTTATTTTACTCCTACCAAAATTCACTTCTGTCCTTCTTTATTTCTGTTCAGTTCAGTTCAAACGTTCCTCTATCATCAAGCATCAAGCCAATCATTACGTTCATTCAATTGATTTTTATCAAACGTAATTCTAGTACAATCAACAACGTGACTGTTATTTTTTTCAGTGTTAATATTATCCTTTAGATTGGGCGTTATTAACTCATTTTTTATCGAATTGATTTATAGTTTCAGCAGCATTATTATTATTTATTTTAAAGAACATTTTACTTTGTTTATTTTTACATAAAATTCGTGGTGCACCGACCCCAGTAACATTTTGTTCCCCATGCTACAGGGGAATATAGCGAAATACGAATATTATGCAATGCTGATGGGCAGGAAATCAGGAATGTGACCATGATTTTTGCATAATATTTACAACGTATCTTGTACTTTATTCTAAAGTATTAAGAGGTGCCCCCTCAGTAAGGTTTTGGATTTTTTTGTTCTATCAAAACTTAAAGAAAAAGAGTACTTACTTGCGCCAAACAGAACAGAATGCTTGCTCTAACCAAGCAGTGCAAAAAACTTGTTCGTCTATTAATTCTACGAGTATTAAAAATAAATTAATTACGCATCGGAGCGAGTACAACGATACTGACACTTCAAGGCAAACAAGTATTTTGCCGTCTGAAAGTAACTTGTAACTTACATCAATATTTGTAAGATATTTATTTATAGTAACAAATAGGCTACGTACAGCTATGAGAATAGTAAAAAATAAAAGATGTTTATTTGGCACAAAGGGCACACAATATCTGGGGTAAAGAAACGAACAAAAATAAAATAGAAAATTATTCAGCAAAAAAAAAAGAATGTGTATGTCTCACGACTGCGATGAATAGGTAATAGGTTCAGATCAGCATAAATGCCATACAAATAGTGTGTGACGCTGATTTTCAAATGAATTTGAGGTTGTGAGGTGTCATGGACGTAAATCAGTTTTACTACTTACAGCTAACCACGCATCGTTACATAAAGTCGCTGACAATCCTAATATATCTTACAAATATTATATATGTGAAGGTTTGGATGAGTGGCTTAACGTTTGGTACTCAATTACGCTAGAACGGCTAAACGGATCGGGATGAAATTTTCCACAGAGGCAGATTATGGCCTGGAATAGCACATAGGCAATTTTAATCCCGGTACAATGTTCTCTCGGAATAATAAAACACTTAAATCGCGGGAGATACCACGGGCAGCAGCTAATATCAAATAGTTTCCACTGGTGTGCGTTTGTTTGTACTTAAGGTACTTATACAAGGAAAATATTGACTTTGCTTCAAAACTGTATAACGCAATCATAGATTGATAACTTTACCCAAATGTTTTTCTATTTGCTCTCATTGGAGTTGTTATTGTATTAATTATACGTCAGTTGGGTATTTCATTGTGGAATAATGGCTATTTTTGTAAGAAAATCACATCTTTAGGATGATGTAAATAAGCTGAATGAGTAATTAAGTATATTTATGAATGTATTCATTGCTGCACTGGCGGGCTTATACAGGAAAACTTTAATTAGGTTATTTTATATTAAAAGTTAATAGAAAGTATAAAACGTCTAGCTCAATCCCGTGATATTGCGTCCGTGGCCTTTACTGTAGAAACCGTGAATTTACCGGGAAAAGAAGTAGTTTATATCCGTGGAACAAGGTACTACTTAATCAGATCGGTGGTGCTCTTCAGTGATTACCATTTCGAAATACAAGAGTAACTGCCCAGTATATTTGCAAGAATGTGCTTTAAAAGTGTATGCTCCATTGCGACATTCAGCCAGCGAATCTTCTTATTTAATTGACACTACTATAAAATACTTACAATTTTCAGAGTTATGGCTATGAATCCTATCATGTCCTCCAATCCAACTCAACCTCGAACGATCTAATTGACAACTATAGAATAGCTTGATATTTATGGACATTAATCTAGAGATTTTGCCGTAGTCAGTCGAGTGGAGTTCCTCCAAACAGATTTGGAATATGAGCCAAAGATGGAAGTTTCATTATTATTTTATGAACTGAAAATATTATTACGGATAGAATATAACCAATTAGATTTTAAATGTCCCTATTGATAAAATGCTTGTCTATAATGAAAGTCTATAATGTCTAATTTATTTCAAGGTCTCTGTGAAATAATTATTTACTGGTTATGTAATTGGCTAGTAATTTTATGTAAGCGGTAATGAGTACCCAAAGCAGTAGTTTGTATTCGTAAAATGAACGTTACTCATTGAAATTCTTGTTTAATATAATAAGTGCATGATTATTTTATCTCAACGTTGGCTAATGGCGTTGCGGTAACTTGTTAGGTACTGGGAAAAATATGTTTTACCTAAGAAAATAAACTTTAATTATAATCAAAACGCTCAGAAGAAGAATACATTTTGTGTATAATTTTTACACATTGTTTGCATGATAGTCATTAGTATTATTTTTCATAACAATATATTCTTAATTAATATAAAATATGTTCTTTTGCTATTAATTGTTGATTTATAATGTCTGTAATTAATTAACGACTAGCAAATACTAAAATAAATTAAAATCGGTAATTATGATAACCGGTTTATTTATTACGGTTATCTAAACAAGCTTTGTGAAATTGGAATAATTAGCTTGACAAATGAATTCCATGTTACTTGGCTACACAATATAAATGAAATTTATCACACATCTATTGTGAATAGTAACACACAATAGGGTACATTGTTGTCATTGTCAAATAACACAGGTACTATCTTTTCAAAATCCGGAACGCGAATGTTGTCAATGTTGTTATCGGTTTTGCAACACCTGTCAACTCGGTACCCTTACCACGTGCTCCGGAAACGCACGAGTGCGCGCGAAGTTGAACGAACGCAGACACAAATAGTTTTGAACTTCTGAGGTGAGCTGTATTTTGCATCGGCTAGCACCCTTTACACAACCAGACTTTTCTTTTGCAGCAACTCGAAGCGACGTGTTAGTTTTCAAAAACAATAATTTCCCGTGACAATAGCACATAAACGACACCTAACAGAATACTTATCAAGACGCCGTCACTCCATTTACCCGTTTTTTTTTTCGCATATTCAAAGAAAACTTGCCCGAACCAAAAAAAAAAGAAATTGGTCGTCACTTTTTTACTATTCACATTTTTTTATAGGAGTTTTATTGAGGAAGTCGTGATTATTTTTTCCGTACCTGTTCCCCACCAGTATCGCTTCCAGCCGTCTGTCACTGCGCGGAACATCGCGTTACGTCCGACGCCGACTACGCGTGGCGGCCAACTGACTATCACACCAACCAAACTCCGCTGAGAGTATGGAAAAACGTTCGAAATTCATAATCCCAAATCGATTCTTTATCACCATAACTTAGAAATCAATCAAAGTTTATTCATTTAGCTACAATTGAAAAGTTCTTTTTCGGGTTCGTTTGATGGAGAGGGCGTTATATGCGAGTAACCGACAAAGGGCTCTCCGTCGCTCCCTGATTCAATTAATCTCTAATTAGAGACGAGAGTGCTCTTAATGTTGAGTAGAGATGGATTTGACATCGTAGCCTGTCACTGAAGTAAATGGAAATCTGACAGCAGGATGGGTTTCAGCGACCCTATAACTGAATTGAGGTCAACTGTGTCAGTGTGGCAGTATACCTTCACAGGTATATTAATTCATATGAGTAACATCAAGCTCACTTACGCATCTCAGTTTGTTTACGCATGAGAAAAAATCAAAAGATGCCACAAAAAAAAATTAGCTACAGTTGCATAAAAACTAAGAAATACCCAGTACAACTTTCAGTACTATTTTTGAGTTAAACTAGTACCTAATTCCTTAGGTAAAATCTTTCTAAAAGTACTGGTAAACATTGTGATGAAATCTGGTCTAAAAATTAATATAATTTTGAAATCGCCAACGGCGGGTTCAGCAAGTTTGGTAAAGTTCATTCCTTCTCTGTATTAGAAGAGATCTTTGCCCTGCAGGCTGCAGTGGGTGAGAGAAAAGCTGGTATTATTATTATAAGTGTCACCAAGAAAATAAGAAGCTATATTGTATAAAAATATATTCTAATGAGGACTCAAAATTTAAAAGGTAAAATTATATTTTTATTAAGAATTCTGTTTTGAAGTTTTAGCATGTATATATGGACAATGTATTTTTATATTCTCACTCAGTGTGTGAAAAAGTTGAATGTAAGTTACAACTTAAAAAAAGAATATTTTATTTCTTACGAATTAACGTTTTTCTGGTATAATTTTACAAGCTCTCATAACATTTACTGTTAAAAGTATTCTGATCTCAAGTGGAGCCAAGCACAAAAACTCTAGAAGGAAGAACTCTACAAGCCCATCTTCTTCATTCGTTCTATGCAAACAAAAAGAAAATAAGCGGTGTCATAAAATACAACCATGTATCGATTGGTTAAAGTTATATTAAATAAAAACTTATCAACTACTAGATATAATTTTAAGGGTGTTTTATATGTCCAATGTTTTTTTGAAACTAAGTACTTCCTTCTTTCGGTAGAACCGGCATAATTTATCATATATAGGCATAAAAAAAAACTTCAACTATGTAATGCTATATAATGTACGAGTTACAATAAAAACATATTTTTTTTTATGCCTATTAATGCCTATTACTATATTGCCTATAAACGAAAGAAGGAACGGAGGGGTTGCGCAACAGGAGTCAGCGCCAGCAAGATTTAGATCAGAGGCGCTTTGGAAAGGCTTCCTCAGCGTCAGCTTCAAGGGGAAAACCTGGTCCGGAAGGCTTACCAGTCATCACCTGTGCTGATCGACGGGAACCATGTACAGGCATACACGGATGGGATTCGCGACCTGGAGTTTAGCAGTTGTTCCCGAAGCGAAGATCCTGAGCATAGGGAGTCACAATACGATTCTTGGCCACCATAGGCGCGGGCTTGCGGACGCCGAGTAATGGGTAGCTCGCCGTCCGATAAGGACCAGGTCTGCGTCGACAGCGCCTCAAAGAGATGTCAGCAAAAATTTACGGGGTCCGCGAGGGTCGATGCCTATCTAGGTCGCAGATAAATTTGAAAAAGAGATACCGCGGCCCTGGCTCAAGCAACTGAAGGAACACGGATGGGTTTTAGTCAGTAAAAGTCTGACACGCCCTCCTGCCTCACCCATGAGGGTGGGAGAAGTTATTGGATGATATCCCAAAACAAATAAAAATTTACCAATCGTCCGTTTCACACGCTATATTTTAAAAATGTTTTCTTGTTTTATACTTTTCAGATTGCGATTAAAAATTAACGGCCTATGATTATTCTTTTACCTCTAAAATAGGTAGAAGAAACTTATAGAAACTATATATTTCATTAGAAAATTTAAAATAAACAAATATTCTTAAATGTTTTTAACGAAATTTAAAATTCTCGTTTTATGAAACGGATCACTATGACTGTGATAACTTTGGTTTGGGTTGGCATTATAAGTTCAAATAAAATTTATATTTAAGGCATATTATTCCTTTTTTATTTCAGCGACACTTTTTGTCTAACTTGTTGTTTATTGAGTGTTCTGAGTTTTACGTTGCACATTCGCTACTAATTTAAATATTTTCTATCAAAACGTGCGTGGATTGCGCAGTAAAACTAATCTGTTTTATAATAACTTGTTGCTTTGCACGTATGATGATGTAATCTGCCTGAGTGAAACTTGGTTGCTGCCTGGAATTTTCAGCTCTGAATTATTTGACCTTAGGTACAATGTTTATAGGTGTGACCGCGACTATGATTCTAGATCGGATAAAATGTGGGGCGGAGTTCACATTGCAATCAGGAAGGACATTGCAGTAAGTGACATAAACATATCTTGCTCGAATAACAGATTATCGGCAGATATTATTTTTCTAACCATACGCCTTAAGAAAAAGTCTCAGCAAATACGACTCAAGTTATATACTTGCTATTTTCCACAGTGTTCCTCTCATCAAAACGATCTGGTTGAGTTTTTAGATCAAAGGCTTTAGTGCGAGTTTTTACTCACGATCAATCGCGTTAACGTAAACGACAAATTGTATTGAAACTGGATAAGCGCCGCCTGGTGACGGTAAGGAGAAACCTCTTTTTTTGTATACATATTGACATAAGAGATCGTTTACGTTATCACGAGTGAGTACGTTAAAAAACTAGCACTAAGGTCTCAAGTGTCGTAGTGTATAACGAGTTATCCGAATGATCAGTTTCTGTTAACTGGTGACTTTAACATTAGGAAAGCTCAGTGGTCATCTGCTGGGCTGGGAGCTCACTGAGTGTTAGTTGTACAGATGGTCTAGTTAACGCTTTATTGGGATTTTTATCTTTTAGTAACCTCGGACAATATAATGTAGTTTCATATAAAAATGATAGGCAGTTGGACCTTGTGTTTAGCAGCTGTGACTGTATAGTAATTAACTCTTAGTTTCCTTTGGTGCATGAGGATGACCACCACCCTGCCCTTGACATTTCTTTGGTTTACTTATTTCCTGAAACCCTTCGTTCTCCGCGAAATACAACCAACTATTTCTTCCGGGGTGCGAATTATGATGACATTAATATTACTTTGTCTCAGGTGGACTGGCATGGTATATTGGATAGCGTTCATTATATTAACGAGTCCGTAACAAAGTTCCATAATATTATTGACTAGCTTTCCGCCCGCAGCTTCGCCTGCGTGGACTACACGATTTTGGCTATTTCGTTTTTTGCAGTTCTGGCGGGATATTGCAAATTATTATCTAACATAGCTTTCCTGCCGCGTCTATGTTCGCGTAGACTATAAAATTTGCTCAAACTTATTACTTCATCGAATTTTAAAAATTACATGTAAATTTATATAAAACTAGCTGTTGCCCGTGACTTCGTCCACGTGGTTAAGAAAATATAAAGTTTAATGATGTTTAACGCAAACTATTTTTATATTTCAGTTAACAGAAAATACCTATCACACTAAGCATCTTTTTTTAAAGCACGAATCACGAAAAAAATATAGAGTAACACAAAATTATTTCTTAGCTTACGTCTCCTACTCATAAACTCTAGACTTGTTAAATTTCAGGACAGTAGTACAAAAAGACATCCGGACTTTCATACAAACATGCGAGAGCCCTTAAGCCGCCGTAATCCAGCCCTGTCGCAAAATCCGTTCTTAGCGGACGTTTACTAACTATGAACTACCTCCATGCCAAATTTCAAGATAGTAGTTAAAAAAAATGAAGTACTTTCATATAAACTTGCGAGAGCCCTTAGACCTCCTTTATCCGGCCCTGTCGCAAAATCCGTTCTTAGCTGACTTCTACTAACTATAAACTACTTTCATGACAAATTTTAAGTTTGTAGCACAAAAAATGAAGGACTTTCATACAAACTTGCGCGAGTACTTAGACCCCTAAATCCGACCCTGTCGTGAAATCCGTTTTTAGCGGACGTTTACTAACTATGAACTACCACCATGCCAAATTTCAAGATTGTAGTTAAAAAAATGAAGCACTTTCATATAAACTTTCGAGAGCCCTTTGACCTCCTTTATCCGGCCCTGTCGCAAAATCCGTTCTTAGCTGACATCTACTAACTAATTAACTATAAACTACTTTCATGACAAATTTCAAGTTTGTAGCACAAAAAATGAAGGACTTTCATGCAAACTTGCGAGAGCCCTTAGACCCCTAAATCCAGCCCTGTCGCAAAATCCGTTCTTAGCGGTCGTTTACTAACTATGAACTATCTCCATGCCAAATTTCAAGATTGTAGTTAATAAAATGGAGCACTTTCATATAAACTTGCGCGAGCCCTTAGATCCCCGAAGTCCGCCCTGTCGAAAAATCCGTTCTTAGCAGACGTCTACTAACTATAATCTACCTCCCTGGCAAATTTTAAGTTAGTAACTCAAAAAATTAAGGCTTTTCATATAAACTTGCGAGAGCCCTTAGACCCCCTAAATCCGGCTCTGTCGCAAAATCCGTTCTTAGTGGACGTCTAATATCTATTAACTTCATCCCTGCCCATATTTTAAGTTAGTAGCTCAAAAAATGAAGGACTTTCATACTAACTTGCGAGAGCCCTTAGACCCCCTAAAACCGGCTCTGTCGCAAAATCCATTCATAGCGGAAATCTACTAACTATAAACTACCTCCCTGCATAATTTTAAATTAGTAGCTCAAAAAATGAAGGGCATTCATACTAACTTGCGCTAGCCCTTAGACCCCCTAAATCCGGCCCTGTCGTAAAAGCCGTTCTTAGCGGACGTCTACTAACTATAAACTACCTCCCTGCCAAATTTCATCTTTATACGTCAAGCAGTTTTCGATATTTCGTGATAGGTGAATGAGTGACCTTTCGCTTTTATATAGATATAAATAAGAATCTTCAAAAAAACTTTGACACCCCCTAAATCAAATTTTGGGGGTAGATTCGAAAAACTTATAATGACAACCTTTATTGATTACTTAGGTTGATATTTGTGTCAAGTTTCAAGTTTATTAACCTAAGAAGTAAGATTCTTCAAAAAAACTTTAACACCCCCTAAATTGTCTTTTGGGGGTAGTTTCGAAAAACTAATAATAACAACCTTTATTATTTATTTATTTTAGTATTCGTGTAATGTTTCAAGTTTAGTTACCCATGAAATAAGATTCTGCCATACAAATTTCAACACCCCCTAAATCGACTTGTTTCAGGTCTCTACGTTCAGCGGTTTGGGCTGTGCGTTGATCCGTCAGTCAGTCATTCAGGACAAAGCATTTTATATATATAGATTAGTTATTAAATCAGTAAGTAAACTAAACGGCATGGGTCATTTTTTAATACAGTAAAAATATAAATGCTAGTGACAGTGGTAGTGCCGCAGTGGTAGTGAACAAAATATACACACTGACAATATTTCTAGTGATTTTAATAGTTCCAATTAAAGCCACCAGACCATCTCTTTTGTTTTGTTACAAATTGTAATCACGAGAAATAAATCGAAAATGTTTTTTATTTTGCGGCAAAAAAGGCGACATGCGTCCGTCTAGCAACGCTCATCACTGGTATTTGGCCCTAAAAGTCAGCCAAAATCGTTTATTTTTATATTAGTTCTACTCCCTCTAAGCCACTGTTTCCAAAAACTAGTATAACCGCTCTATATAAAAGCAAAAAACACAAAGCGCTAGCGCCTTCCAGCGCGCCGTGGGCTCAGTTGGAAGTTACCGTTCGCCAACAGTTTTCGTGTGATGTTTCGATGCGCTAAGATTTCGTTGTTTTCAAATATTTGCCATCTTGTGACTGAACGATTTTGTGTTGGTTTTCACTTTGGATTGTGCACAACCAGGTATTTATTTTATTTTGTACTAAATTTTAATAACTAATATATAGCCTTTCTTTATTAATATCCTTGAGAATTAAGCACCATGAAACTGCTTTAAAAAAACACATTTTGGAAGATTACAGGGAGTTTTATTATATTTCTCATCATTAATAACCCAAAATTGTAATGGTTTGTTATAGATTAGACCTTTTAGGATGTAAGTAAGCGCGAAACAGCCACCCCAAAGTACCCCTCTATTTTTGTTGATTTTTGTCCGTAGGCGCATTTGATATACTCAGTAAATGAAGTTTAACTTATATTTCGTGTATTTTTGTTATAGACTCTTCTGGAATGAGCCTCTGACCCTGTTCTGACAGGCATGAGAATGACGCAGAATTAAAAAAAATAGCTACTTTCGACTGATGTTTTTAATTTGTTACTAGAAAGTGACATTTTAAATGAAACTTTTGATGATGACGACGAAAATGCCGAATAAATGCTTGTATATATTATGTATGCCTTTTTTACCTATTACAAGCTAAAACTGAAATAAAACATTGTTAGGCAGCCATTAGGGGAACCAAATATTTATGGCCAACTTTTAGTGTCAAATACCAGTCTGTGCAACGCCGCAATGCGGTCACCGTGGGATTGTACTGGATGAAAAGAAAAGCGGCAATGGCTTTTATAAAGATTTTTTTTATGAACATGATAATATAAATTACTTTAAAATAATGAATGAAACTCAAAATATTCGGCAACCAAGTTTTCAATCCTGTTAAGATACAGTATTGTTGTTAATTGTACCAATGTACGTTGAACAGTTTTAACGGAAACATTTTTTAAAGAACTTTTTCTTAAACGTGATTCGGTTGCAATGAAGTTTTCGCTCAAGATTAACATACATTTTTCCGCTGCCACAAGACATATTCAATAGATTTGGCAATTGTTTTTTCAAAGCAAGCCTTGTTTCGTACTTCTGTGCCTTAATAGAACTAATAACTGCTAATGTTTGCGTTTTCTGAAATAAAGTGGGCAAAGTGACAAATATGGTAATGATGAATGACGGTGTTAATTATCGCAAATGCCGTTTAGTCAAAGTGTTGACGCGGAAAACATATTTTCATTTCTAGATGTAGCTACTTGCATTTATGCAACAATTTGACAGCAGTGTTGTTCAGTTATGACTCAACATTTTAATTGAGGTCTCTTTGTATCAAAACTTATTTAAAGAGTTTATGGCATTTATTTATTACATATTTACTTTATTGTACACCAAAAACAATATTTAATTCAAACCTATTCAAACTCTAGAATGACAGAGAGCGATCACAAAAGGGGCGAGGGGCGGGGGAATCTAAAAGGAGGCGGATAATATTGTGCTTCAGAGCTAATTTTTTGTGTTATGTTTCTGTTCTGTTACAGTTGGCAATAAATGTTCTTTCTTTCTTTCAAAAGTATTCATTGCGTATTTTACGCTGACGAATAGATGGATTTATAAACATATGAAGCAATGAATGCAGAAAAGTACATGCACGCGCTTCCTTTAATGTTACGCAATTAGGGTGCAGGACACGGGGGCAATCTCTTAAGGCACCTGTAAACGGGCTAGATTTTTGACAATTTATTGCTGCAATTTTATAGCCGCCAAGTTGCCAATTAAATCGCTCAACACAGGGCAATAATTGCTGCAATCTTGCAGTGTAGCCCGGCGATATTGCTAAGATATTTCATAGTAGTTGCATGTATTCAATGTCTAGCCGGCTAGATTGCAAATGATTTATCCCGTTTTGACTTTACTGCAATATCACCATATATTGTCTTTGCTCTGATGTATAGATGCATCTCTTTTCCCTTGCTCGCCTCTCCCCTGCCTCGTCCTGTCGCTTCCTGATTAGTGAAGTTGTTTTGTATCCGTTGTTGATTTTATTCTATTCGTTATGGCCGAGAGGACAAACGAAAAGATTTTGAACTTTATCAATAAAATCCATGTACATCCTGAATTATGGGATGCAAAAGCTTGTGCGTATGAACATCGTAACCTTAACAAGAATGCTTGGGCAGTAATTTCCGCGAAGTTTCATGAAACGACCGAACAGGCATACGTAAAAATCGTGATTAACTACTGAGATCTAGCCTCAATAATTGCTCCGCGTGTACGAACCAATTTCCATGGCAATCCAGTTGCAGAATCTTGCTGGACTACACTCGGCAATATATTGCACAATGAAATTGCAGCAAGGGTATAAGTTGCAAATATACAGAGCTATATTGGTTAACAAAATTTTTGTAGCCCGTTTACAGGCACTTTTACAAACAACCTTCGATAGACTGAATGAACGAAAGGAGATAGATATGGGCTGTCAGACCAGTATACAAAATATCAAAGACTTAATAACATAAAATAAATACATACAATACCAATAAATATCAAATATATTGTAAACAAGGGGAACAAAAAAAACCCGGCCAAGTGCGTGTCGGACTTCGCACATTTAGGGTTCCGTACCAAACCGCAAAATTAAGTTGTTTGTAATAAAATGAGGGAATTTTAAAGAAAACATCTGAGTCATCAATATACTGGTATTTTTTAGTAAAATATACATAATATTAATAATTATCACCAAATTTCAAGTTTATAGGTCAATGGGAAGTTAATAATTCTTCGGAATAAAATTTTGTAAAAGAAACTGACTTTGGTGGCTTCTCATTCCTTTATTTTCCAATGTTTTTTAAAACAAAAGTACAGCAACAAGCTCTAAACAACGATACCCTAATCTATGGGGGAGGTAATAACAAAATTGTCGCACCCTTTAAAAAATTCTGAAAATTATACTAATTTCTTTGGGTCTACAAGACGTTTATACTGTGAAAATTTGAAGACTGTAGCTCCAACCGTTTGGATGTAAAACATGTGCAACAGACAGACGGACACGTGAGTGAAAGTAATAGTGCCCCGTTTAGAGCCTTCGGTTACGGAACCCTAAAAAGAGACAACCCATCACAGTAGTACGGTGTGTCGCAGAAATACTTGGAGGGCTGGCCCAAAATAAACTGTGATAATATATGAAGAAGAGGAAACAAACAGATAAATAAGACGATTTAACGTGTTATGAAACTGGCTACTTTAAACCGTAATAGTAGTTTATGAAACTGTTGCATAATAAGGGGTATTAAAACATGAGTGTGTGTTTAAAAACCGAGCCGTAGGCGAGGTTTTTAATAGTATTCACACGAATGTTTTAATACCTAGTTATGTGCAGTTTCATACACTACTTTATCTACACTCATACATTGGGATTGAACCTACTAAATACCTTTTTTGCATTTTTCATGTCATAAAGTCGTGATAGCATTTATCATATAATTTTCTCGACTTTGCTGGTAATAAATTATGAGTAATTTCCTTCGCCGCATCTAAAATATCGGGCGAAGTCAAATTTTCTTCACATTCACTGACATCAGACATTTTTAAGCAAGAATTCAAAAAACTCATGAAATTCAATACAACTAAACCTGCAAAATATGAATGGCGCCAAAACCCAGCACATCACCGCATTAACCGCGCATGCGCTAAGGTTTAGCACGCACTGCGATTTTTATTCGTGCGAATTTTTTTCGCCTATTCTGCGACCTATGGAATTGTAAGAAGTTGCTCGCATTGCGGTAAAAAATCGTGCAGAAATAATACCGCAAGAAATCCGTGTTTTGCCACAGTATCCACCGCACCGCGGCGCGAATTTAATTCGCGCGAATATTTTGAGCTCAATGAACATGTAGAAAGAGACAAAATTGGCGCGAATAAAAATCGCAGTGCGTGCTACGTCTGAAGCGGGCATTGTCATAGACAAGTAAAAATTGGGATCAAATCTTTTTAAATAGGTACTATAAAAATGGCATTACAAAAAATAATTGATGAAAACTCCTTGTGATTAACTTCTTGGATTTGTCCTGTATCGTAATAGAAAAAAAATTGTATTATAGCATTATTTTGTTAGAGAAAAAGTGTTATAATAAGATTCTATTTTTAAATTTCGGTATTGTGTTTATAAAGTATGTCAATATAAACTCGTTTTGAAGTTTATAATTCGAATATTACGATATGAGAGTAGATAATAACTTTTTATTCAATGCATGTAATTGCTTTTAAAAACAAAAATTGTTTTAATTTATCCGCAACCACATTTTACTGTTTTTTTTTACATGGTTGGATTTATTTTTATTGGATTCTGTTTTTACCCGACTGCCGAAGGAGGGTAATGTGTTTATCTGTCTATGTATGTATGTATGTATTTATGTATGTACGTATGTATGTATGTATATTTGTTCCTATCTGGCGTTCTAGAGACCAAACGCGTTGGCCGATTTTGATGATTCTTACGTCAATCGATTCGTCTTAATCCTGCGAGTGTCACTGGCTACATTAAAATTGGAAAAAACAAAAATGGCGTGGTGTGGGGTATCAAAATAAAGGATTTTAAGAGGCGATTTCAAAAATATATAACACTTATATGTTTAAATGTACCTAATTCTAAAAAAAAATAACTAAAAAGTTGTAAATAAAAAAGATAATTAATAAAATCAAAAAACCCGACTGCTTAAGATACATCTGGTTTTGGTCCGCCAGCTCGCGAATATGTGTCCTCCGACTGCACATCATGATTTTCTTCTTGTTTACGTCTTTTTAGTTTGCTTTTTAAGCAGTCGGGTTTTTTGATTTTTTTAATTAACTTTTTTAATTTAATGTTTTTGAATGTAATTTAATTTAATTAAAATTAATTTTAATTTGGAATTGATATTTTTTTATAATGTTTTATGAATGTAATATTATGGAATCTTATGTCTCAAAATAAATTAAATTATTAAACCGAATGCAGACCCAGGTTGGCCGCTGTAGAAATAACCTGGCCAAATGAGGTATCATAGACCTATCCAAAATATGGTATTCTTCGCAAGATATGGCCTTCCCAAGCAGGTCTACATTCGGTCGTATGGGAGGGATGTCCACCATGTACCGATGGCGCATGGCCATACGCCTTGTAGTCCGATGATAGAAAGGGCTAGATGGAATCAAGTTGTGCAGTTCCGTCGCACACTCCCCGAAATGTAACCGACAAAAAACCGACAGGCTGGCAACTCGGCGTCGATGTTCAAGGCTCTGGAGCTTTGATGCGACCAGTGCATCGTTGCCAATAAGCCTTTTGGCCAGTCTGTCAATCGACTCAAGTGTATCAAGCTGGTATTTGGCAGATTCATCCCAGAGATGAGAGCAGTACACCATGCATGACCAAACTTGCGCTTTATACAAGTTGAGCAGCTGTTCAGGCGTGAAGTACCATCTCAAATTTGCAAGAATCCAATTTTTTTGCAGCTGAGCCTCAATGAATGGACCGGGGACCGGATTGAGAGTCGATGTCAACATAACAGCAAGAAGTTCTAGATAGTCCGCTAACGGCACGATTACACCACGGATGCCGGGTGGAATTGGCTCATTTTAGCTGAAAAAAGACACGCCTGGGTCTCAGTTTGGCATCACCCCATTTGGAGACCGCCTTCAAGGAAAGATTCAAGCGTTCAACCACGGCCTTCCAGAGAGACCAAACCTGAGGCCCAGTAGCCCGTGCGCCGGACGTATCTCTCAACAAAAGTGCTGTCGTCTGCGTACCCAAAGGCAACTCTCAGACAAAAGGCAACTTTCAGGATTTGAATGTAGCGAATGACAGAGCTGTCTGAACAGCTACATAGTGGTCAGACAAAATCTGAATGTGAGACTATAGTTTGAGTTATTCGACACGAATGAAGAAGATTTTACTTTTTTATTTGTTTCTTTGGATTTTGTTCTTCTGGAATATCACCATATCTATAACCAGGAACTAAGAAAATTGAAATTCTTCATAACATTTGCTCTAACGTGAAAACAGTGCATATTAAAAGGCACGTAATATCAATCACGTTTACGGACTCGTTACTAGTTATTATTTTCTTTTGTTTGGGAAATTATATCCCGTAGTCGGCCGGAGAAGAAGGTTCATTTGTGAGGTGAAATTTATCAACGAAAGCGATTGAAACAAAAAAATACTCAGGTCGTTAATAATTCTAAGTCCGTATACCTTATTGGTATTGCTTACTATTTGAGATGCATTGTTGCCACGTTCGAACTCATTTAAAAAATAAAACGATATTTTTTTGAATTCATACAAAATATGCCTTTCGGCATGGCGATATAGGTGTGAAAACAAAGAAAGAAACAAATGTTTTTAATTTTTTTTTATTTGGGAAACAAACAGATGCAATAACAAACATAAGCATACAATTAGTTCAACACAATCCAGAAACAGTTTCCACAGATTAATATACAAGTAAATTAACCTAAGTGTAACAAGAACCAGAAGTTCACTCAGTTTTTAAGAAGTCACAATTTATAACATTATAATATTTAAATTTATATGCCAAAATATTTCTTATGCAAAACCTAAATTTGGGTAGAGAAAGGTGAAAAATATCTAAATCTTGATTTTCTTTTAATGAGATTATGTCGTTGTACAGACGACATACTCTTTTAATTAAAATATTCTTGCCGTAATTGGTTCGGGAGAAACCGATTTGGAAGAGAGTTCTCCTGTTTTTATATTTTTTTTTTTTTTGTTTTAAATACGAGGCTTTTGGCTAATTTGTGAATTAAGTGAATGCCACTCTTAATTTTGTATTGTGCGTTTAGTTTGTGCAGAATAAACAATTTTTCTTTCTTTTCTTTCTTTCTGCGTGCATTTAAGCGTGGACATACAAAACTTGTTTTGCTGAGAAGATAAGGGGAGTCCAATTGGCCTCTAATAATTTTATATAAATATACTAGATCATGAAATTTTATCAAATGCTTTTGAGTAATCGGTATACACGACATCCACCAGAGGTTTGTTTCAGTTGATTTTTTAGAAACAAATCCACGTTGCTCAGGTATTATAAGTGGCTTTAATAAGGGCGTTATTAAGTCACAGACGATTTGCTCAAAGAGCTTAGGTATAACACTCAACTTAGAAATTGGCCGGTAATTTGTAATGTCATGTTTGTCGCCATTCTTAAATATAGGTACAACGTAGGAACGTTTCCAAGCCAAAGGCATAGTACCAGATCGCAATGAGGAATTAAATAGCAGATATAAGGGAAGTGTTTTGCAACATCTCTGCAGAAACAGTGGTGGAATTTCATCGGGGTTCACCACTGCTCTTGTTTACATCAAGAGATTTGATATACTTTACAATAGTATTAAATCCATACTAATATTATAAATGCGAAAGTAACTCTGTCTGTCTGTCTGTCTGTTACCTTTTCACGCTTGAACCGCTCAACCGATTTAGATGAAATTTGGTAAAAAGATAGATTGAGACCTTGGAATGGACATAGGCTACTTTTTTTTTGCAAAAAATGCGAAGGGGAGAAATGGGAGAGGGGTTAATTTTGAATGAAACTTCTTATTATGACTTAAGCCACTGAACCGATTAAGATGAAATTTGGTGTGAAGACAGTTAGAGACCCTGGGCAGCACTTGGCTACTTCTTTTTTGCATAAAAAACAAAGGGGTAGAAATAGGGGGCTGGGTTAGATTTGTATGAAACTTCTTATTATGGCTTTAAACCACTGAACCGATTTAGATGAAATTTGGTATGCAGATAGTATGAGACCCTGGGATGGACATAGGCTACTTTTTTGTATAAAACAAGGTGCGGGAGAAATGGGATGGAGTAGTTATAAAATATGAAAATAATATGAAACTTCTTTTTATGGCGTCCTTCTTATTCGGCTGCAGGCATGATATAATTATTTATGAAAGATTTGAGTGTCAATTTGAAAAAGTCAACTTAATGTCAGTGTCCGGGAACGTGGTAATTTAAGCAAAACTTTAAAATATTCTACTGCTTATTTTTATTAGGGGGATATTTTTATGCTGTGGACATGCCTCGCAAGCGTAAATCTCATCTGAGCCGTAGCTCTAGCAGAGCTCGAACAGCAAGAGTAGCTAGAAGCCAAGAAACAGAGGAGCAGACTCAATCCGTCTAATTTTAGAAGTTGAGCGTCACGCAACCCAAAGAGCTGCTGAGACTTTCGATCAGATTCAGGCTCGCCAACTCGCAGATGCTGAGCGCCACGCAACTGAAAGAGCTGCTGAGACTTTAGACCAGATTCAGGTTCACCAACACGCAGATGCTGAGCGTCACGCAACTCAAAGAGCTGCTGAGACTTTAGACCAGATTCAGGTTCACCAACACGCAGATGCTGAGCGTCACGCAACTCAAAAAGCTGCTGAGACTTTAAATCAGATTCAGGTTCACCAACACGCAGATGCTGAGCGTCACGCAACTCAAAGGGCTGGTGAGACCTTTGAGCAAACACAGGCCCGTCGGATTTTAGATGCCGAACATAACGCGTCATCGATAGCTGCTGAGACGCCTGAACAATACCAAATACGGCGTATTTTACGAGCTCAACGGCAGTCTGAAAGGAGACGTACGTTTGCAAGAAATACATGGGAGTCGTTCCACAACGCTGCGTCTGATTATGACCCATTGATTGATTATACTAACCATCGATTAGTTCTCATAGGGAACATGGATAAAATGTAGATATTGTGAAGCACTCAAGTGGAATGATGAGACACCGGGTATGTGTTGCTCTGGTAGAAAAGTTTCAGTTCCAACGCTTGGTGAGCCAGGAGAACCACTCAAGTCTTTGCTTTTGTATGACAGTGATGAATCGCGCCGTTTTTTAAGCAGAACAAGAAAATATAATACATGATTCCAAGCAAGCTTGAAGCAAGTGGCAGCAGAGTGACTCACCCTGAAACTCTACAGGGTGAGTTACGACCCTTAATTCTACCCTGTAGAGTTTCTTAACTCTTTAGAATTATCAGGGGTACCGTCCCATACGTTGAGGCTGAAAGTTGGTGTCCCAGTCCTGTTAATGAGAAATCTGGACGCACCAAATTTATTTTTTATTTTTTTTTAAATAATAAATCGTTTATTTTGAAAAATACATTTGTTTCTTTAAATTACAACCCACCAAATTGCGAGGCAGTTTATCGGCGGAATGGCACCCGACTACAAATAACACACCTGGGACGCAATATAGTAAGGGCAACAATTATGACAGGAATAGCAAAGGGAGAAGATGTAGTGATTTCACGTATTCCGATAATCCCAACCGATATGCAATTCCAATTTAAAAGATTGCAATTTCCCCTTAAAGCGACTTTCGCGATTGCCATAAATAAAGCTCAAGGGCAAACACTGAAAGTTGCAGTAGTGCATTTAGAAAAAAACTGTTTTTCCCATGGGCAACTGTATGTAGCGTGTTCACGAGTATCAAGTCCACATAATCAATATGTTTTAGCAAAATATGGTAAAACTAAAAATATTTTTTTACACGACTGTGTTTAAGTAAGTTATTAAAAACCGGCCAAGTGCGAGTCGGACTCGCGCACGAAGGGTTCCGTACACTGCAGACCCACCGTAGTACCAGTATCGCAAAAAACTGCAAAAAATCACGTTTTTTGTATGGGGGCCCCACTTAAATATTTATTTTATTCTGTTTTTAGTATTTGTTGTTATAGCGGCAACAGAAATACATCATCTGTGAAAATTTCAACTGTCACGGTTCACGAGATACAGCCTGGTGACAGACGGATAGACAGACAGACAGACGGATCGCGAAGTCTCAGTAATAGGATCCCGTTTTTATCCTTTGGGTTAACTTACAACTCTGTACTCACAACCCATTTCCACAATTTTGAAGACCTAAACAATATTTATATGAATCAAATTAGTACCTACTGCATTTTATGTTACGCAAAAAACACTATTTTTGTACTAATACTCTGTGTTTCCTTTTCTACGTTTCACGCGAGCGAAGCCGCGGGTAAAAACTAGTGGAATATATACATTGCTGAGATTTAAAGCATTCGAATCAGACAAAGAAGATGACGTCATAGACACGTCACTGTGTTTTTCAAAAACTGAGTGAAAATCTACATTAAAAAGATCACTAATCTCTTTACCATCGAAGGAGGATACATTTCCTAAGAACAATTTATCTGGCAAAGTATTTGACGACTTTTTAGATTTTACATAGCTCCAAGAGTATTTGCAATTGTTTTTAATATTGTCTTCTGACCTTGCAATTAATGATCCGTAACATTCCAGACTGACCCTTTTTGCTCTTTCTCTCAGAAGGGCAAAGCTACGGTAATCACTATAGTTGTCGTAACGCTTCCATTTTGTATGATACTTAGTTTTCTCTGTGATGATTTTTATCAGTGCCGAGGAATACCATATAGGGCACCTATTGTGATCAACAGATTTTTTACAGGAACCATTTTTCTGACTATTTTATCTATATAAATAAAAAGAAAAGTCCTGACTGACTGACTGACTCATCAACGCCCAGCCCAAATCCAAAAAAAAAAACCTAATGGAGTTTAATAGGGGATGGAAGTTTGTATGAAACTCTGTCCTTTTTAATTGGAAATGAATGGAAATATGGGATTTAGCCTCAGAATATAAAATAAAAAACCGGCCAAGTGCGAGTCGGACTCGCACACGAAGGGTTCCGTACCATTATCGCAAAACACTGCATAAAAATCACGTTTGTTGTATGGGAGGCCCCCTTAATTTATTTTATTTTAATTTATTAATTATTATTTTTTGAAGTAAATATACAACTAAACATTCTGTGAATATTTCAAGCGTCTACCTGTTGCCGGTATTAATATCGAGCAAAAAACGGCAAAAATATCACGTTTGTTGTATGGGAGCCCCCCTTTAATATTTACTTTATACTGTTTTTAGTACTTATTGTTATAGTGGCAACAGAAATACATCATCTGTGAAAACTTCAACTGTCTAACTATCACGGTTCATGAGATACAGCCTGGAGACAGACGGACAGACAGACAGACAGACAGACAGACAGACAGACAGACAGACGGATCGCGAAGTCTTAGTAATAGGGTCCCGTTTTTACCCTTTGGGTACGGAACCCTAAAAATACGTGTAAAGGATTTTTTGAATTTCAGCCGTTAAAGGGGTAAAAAGGGGTGCTACAATTTGTATGAATGATTACCTACTGGATGTGCTCGGGGGGAATCAGTTTTCATACCTCGAATACCACTGATACCCGCTGACTACGTCTTTGAGTTTAAACGATTACATTTCCCCCTTAAGGTCTGCGTTGCAATGACCATAAATAAATCTCAAGGTCAGTTTCTACGTTGCCTGTTCCAGAGTCAGTATTAGCAACCTGTTCATTTTGGCATCAGGCAGAAAAACCACCAATGTGGTATATAAAGAAATGCATAATTAAATTCTGACTTCCTGATGACTTTGTTAGCGCAAAATAATTGGAGTACCCATATCTAGACTGTACAGAATGGCGAAAAACTCATCACTGTATCGGAAGATGCTATAATTTTTTCTTTTAAAATTCCTTTTCAACATTTGTAAAGTAAACAGATACAAAATATAGCTGGTAACCTCCAAGCGCATGTAACCTACACTACGTCAATCCATTCTAAATCACGATCACGAAATACAACCGAAATTCTTAGGGCTGCATTATGCAGACTTGCTCTGGCCGGTAAGAACTCCTAATTTAACTGTTCCAGACTTCTTTTAGTAGGTTTTTTGAGTCTATGTCAACAAGCCTCAGATTCTCAGATTGAAGCCCTTAAATATAATATCAGCCGGAAGTTCTGGCAAGAGTGATGGAAAAGGCTATATATCAGGCGAGAACGAAGGCCGTTTATTTGGGAAACTAGATAAACATTATCTAAAAGCAGAACCAAAGTAAAAAAAAAAATAAGTTCATAAAAAAAAAATACAGCCAAAGAACATCGGGTGATGACTTTTGCGCCACCCTGTATTAATTTACTTTCAATTCGGTAGTAGGATTCAGAAATTGAAAGCAAAGTGGTATTTCACTATTTATAAATACTTTCCCATGGAAATCGATCCCACGAGACCTACAGAATAAAAGTCCAACGATCTAGCTTTTAAAACACGACGGAAGTTCAGTTTATGCTCATCTATATATATAAAATGCTTTGTCCTGAATGACTGACTGACGGATCAACGCACAGCCCAAACCGCTGAACGTAGAGACCTGAAACTTGAAAGGTGTATTCTTTGTATGATGTAGGCATCCGATAAGAAAGGATTTTTCGAAATTCTACCCCTAAGGGGGTTAAAAAGGGGGGCAAAGTTTGTATGAAAAATCTAATTCCTTCGGCTAATATTTTTGAAACTTGGCGCAAATAGTATTCTAAGTACATGATAAAGATTGACATTATTAGTTTTTTGAAACTACCCCCTCAAGTCGATTTAGGGGGTGTTGAAATTTGTATGGCAGAATCTTATTTCATGGGTAACTAAACTTGAAACATTACACGAATACTAAAATAAATAAATAATAAAGGTTGTTATTATTAGTTTTTCGAAACTACCCCCAAAAGACAATTTAGGGGGTGTTAAAGTTTTTTTGAAGAATCTTACTTCTTAGGTTAATAAACTTGAAACTTGACACAAATATCAACCTAAGTAATCAATAAAGGTTGTCATTATAAGTTTTTCGAATCTACCCCCAAAATTTGATTTAGGGGGTGTCAAAGTTTTTTTGAAGATTCTTATTTATATCTATATAAAAGCGAAAGGTCACTCATTCACCTATCACGAAATATCGAAAACTGCTTGACGTATAAAGATGAAATTTGGCAACGAGGTAGTTTATAGTTAGTAGACGTCCGCTAAGAACGGCTTTTACGACAGGGCCGGATTTAGGGGGTCTAAGGGCTATCGCAAGTTAGTATGAATGCCCTTCATTTTTTGAGCTACTAATTTAAAATTATGCAGGGAGGTAGTTTATAGTTAGTAGATTTCCGCTATGAATGGATTTTGCGACAGAGCCGGTTTTAGGGGGTCTAAGGGCTCTCGCAAGTTAGTATGAAAGTCCTTCATTTTTTGAGCTACTAACTTAAAATATGGGCAGGGATGAAGTTAATAGATATTAGACGTCCACTAAGAACGGATTTTGCGACAGAGCCGGATTTAGGGGGTCTAAGGGCTCTCGCAAGTTTATATGAAAAGCCTTAATTTTTTGAGTTACTAACTTAAAATTTGCCAGGGAGGTAGATTATAGTTAGTAGACGTCTGCTAAGAACGGATTTTTCGACAGGGCGGACTTCGGGGATCTAAGGGCTCGCGCAAGTTTATATGAAAGTGCTCCATTTTATTAACTACAATCTTGAAATTTGGCATGGAGATAGTTCATAGTTAGTAAACGACCGCTAAGAACGGATTTTGCGACAGGGCTGGATTTAGGGGTCTAAGGGCTCTCGCAAGTTTGCATGAAAGTCCTTCATTTTTTGTGCTACAAACTTGAAATTTGTCATGAAAGTAGTTTATAGTTAATTAGTTAGTAGATGTCAGCTAAGAACGGATTTTGCGACAGGGCCGGATAAAGGAGGTCAAAGGGCTCTCGAAAGTTTATATGAAAGTGCTTCATTTTTTTAACTACAATCTTGAAATTTGGCATGGTGGTAGTTCATAGTTAGTAAACGTCCGCTAAAAACGGATTTCGCGACAGGGTCGGATTTAGGGGTCTAAGTACTCGCGCAAGTTTGTATGAAAGTCCTTCATTTTTTGTGCTACAAACTTGAAATTTGTCATGAAAGTAGTTTATAGTTAGTAGAAGTCAGCTAAGAACGGATTTTGCGACAGGGCCGGATAAAGGAGGTCTAAGGGCTCTCGCAAGTTTATATGAAAGTACTTCATTTTTTTTAACTACTATCTTGAAATTTGGCATGGAGGTAGTTCATAGTAAGTAAACGTCCGCTAAGAACGGATTTTGCGACAGGGCTGGATTACGGCGGCTTAAGGGCTCTCGCATGTTTGTATGAAAGTCCGGATGTCTTTTTGTACTACTGTCCTGAAATTTAACAAGTCTAGAGTTTATGAGTAGGAGACGTAAGCTAAGAAATAATTTTGTGTTACTCTATATTTTTTTCGTGATTCGTGCTTTAAAAAAAGATGCTTAGTGTGATAGGTATTTTCTGTTAACTGAAATATAAAAATAGTTTGCGTTAAACATCATTAAACTTTATATTTTCTTAACCACGCGGACGAAGTCACGGGCAACAGCTAGTAGGTTTATAAAACTCTTTAAAAATACAACAAATTTTATCTCAATTTGAATTAAAATATATTTAAAATGTGGGTGAGATCGAATATGATTACAACTTTACAAACTTCTTCGTTCCTTTAAATACAATTGTAAAAATCACAGAACATAGAATGGTCGTACCCACTGCTGTCAGTGTCTCGAGATGATAGAACTAATAAAATTCTCCTTATCGTGAATCTTTGACATTTTTTACGGGTCGAAAGAAGCCTGAAAGTCTGCGGCTAGCTTAGCGAAGGGGTACTGTGGTACCCAGTAGGTACCTGGATTGTCAGGTTAGACAGTCACTTTATGTAAAATACTAGCATTGAGCTGCATCTGGTTCGAATGCAAGCTGACCCCAACATTATTGAAAATAATTTTCCCAATAATGTTGGGGTCAGCAAGACGCAATTAATATTTGTATTAATTATATAGGTACCTATTCCTTGCTTAATACTCTCTTGAAATATTATAATTTCATTTAGTTACATAACACAAGATGACTTTCCATAGCTTACTTCAAATCATAATATATTTGCACTAACCTGGTATATAATAGTTTCAAGCCACTTACTGGGTTTAGATATACAGCAGCCCTAAGGTCACGTAGTGCCGTTTTTTCTGTATAATTAGTACAAATTATATTAATTGTGTCCAAATTTTTTTGCCCAACCCGTATAATCAATTCGCACGGCAAAGGCTTTTACAATGCATGTCCTCGTAAAGAGCGTTTTCCAAGCAGCCAAACTGTGCGGAAAGTGTCACTTTTATTTACTAGTGCTTTTTACTTTTCAGTTTTTTTTAATTTTTAACTCCAACGTCAGCCCGTCGCATAGAGTTTTTATTATTTGAGAAACGTTTTAAAAATTAGTTAAGTACAGATTATCATTCATATAAAAGGTTAAATAAAACTAAAACTTCATTAAAGACGTTTTTAATTACTCTAGATTTAGATTTTGATCAATAAATTATTAATTTTAAATATTCATTAAATATGTTTGGCAGAACGTATATTTTACTCGTGCTTTTTTGCGTTACGACGTGACAGCTATTTGCACATGCGCAGTAGATATGCCCGAGGAACTTTTAGTTAATCTGTGGTTATACTGAGCGCGCTTTAATAAGCCCGCCATTTTGTAAACTTTTGCTTGGTTTAGATATTTTTTTTTATTTCCTCGCACAATGCATAGTAAAATGTTGTATGATACACGTATGTAAGATGATTTCCGACTCGTGTCGATTTATCCACTCATTGGAAATCACCTATCTTCCGCTCTTGTAGCATAAATAACTATTAAAATTGATCTTTAATTTCGTAGCAATAAGGTTGCATTCATAGGTAAAATAACAGTGAACGGTATTGGTAGATGCTGGCCGCCAGTTTGAAATAAGAACATGCGCGGTAATGATTTTTTTACATCGGTAGAGTCCGATTATGATATGGGCCTCTTTGTTCGGCCTAGTGCATTTCATTTTGCAATATTTTTCGCTCCAATATAATTTTGGTCCTAAGCTATCAATGACAGTGGGTTTGGCTATCCTCAGATGACTGATTATCAACTGTTTGTGCTCAGCGCCTTAAAGTGTCGTTTAGTTTTGTTTTTCTGGTTTAACTTGAGACTGAAAATAATACTTCTGTATTTATCATCTTCTTTTATACTATTGCATAGATTGCAATTGCAATTTGAATATGATAATTAAAAAAAATGGAGTGCACGAAATTATAAATAGACTTCGTCGTCGCGAAGAACGGCCTTCTTCAAAATCTCACAAATACTCGTATGGATATTTATACAGTTTCCCCCAATGTCATTCAAATTACGAAACACATCCAATTAATATCTGATACTGAATGTTCACTGCCAAAACAATAGTACTCAGAAATAGATACAGAATATCGGTCCGGAATTCCTGAGAAGATGCCGTCGGATTCGGGATTTTCGTAGCTATCTTTAATCTTCGATACATTGGTCAAGTGTCTAGAGTCTTGTTGAATGTCTGATGCTCTACGTATCCGTGTCACGTCGGTAGATAGACGATGAGTCTGTGTCACGTTGGTAGCAAGCCGGGGAGATTGTATTCAGCATTACTGTCTACGTTTTCAGGCCACGATGCTTCTCGTCTACAATCTACATTGTTTGTTTTGAGTGCTAGATTGTTTAGCTGCTTTTGTTTTAAATGGTACAGATTATTTTAAATGATGTGCTTTTTTATCAATGTATTTATTTTCATTTGAATTTCAAAGTTAATAAAATCAATGGCAAGGTTAACTTTTTGAAAGCACTGCATTATTATTTCGGCATATATTAGGTGTGCCACAGAATGAGAGAACAATAAAAAAATAAATTAAAATGAAAAACTTTTTTACAAAAAAATACTACCGACTTCCAAATAAGAAAACTAGAAAGTGAAAAATAACTTTATTTTTGGAAGTCGGTGTCCATAACTTAAAAATTTGTTAACTACCAAAGACACCGACTTCCAAAAATAAAGTTATTTTTCACTTTCTAGTTTTCTTATTTGGAAGTCGGTAGTATTTTTTTGTAAAAAAGCTTTTTATTTTTTCACTTTCTAGTTTTCTTATTTGGAAGTCGGTAGTATTTTTTTGTAAAAAAGGTTTTTATTTTTTCACTTTCTAGTTTTCTTATTTGGAAGTCGGTAGTATTTTTTTGTAAAAAAGCTTTTTATTTTTTCACTTTCTAGTTTTCTTATTTGGAAGTCGGTAGTATTTTTTTGTAAATAATTTTATATGGTACCGCTATCTTTTAAATCGTGTTTGTATATTTTATTATTTTTCTAAAGTAAGTTTTATAAGTTCTTCCATAACTGGTTATAACATAATTGATACCAACTTTGGCCAATGCCATATACAACAATCTCAAGGTCCTATATGGCAATTTCGGCTTCAATATGTGTAATTTTGACATGATAGCTCTAAGCTTAATGCATACTTAGTCCACATGTGGGCCCTAGTTAAAATGAACAATCATAAGACATAGATATACATGTTCTTTAACATTTTATATCGGCTTACAGTCACAGACATCCAAGCAATGACAAGTATTGCTGACACAACTCAAAATTAGCCTCTTGCAATAAATTTTAACAAAAACAGGATTCCTTAAAAGCCTCTTAGCCATTGCAACCAACCTCAATCTACTAAACTCTAAAGCTTAAATTTCATCTGTATCAGAAACTTACATAGCTTGCATCAACTACTATACACATCATACATAGCGTAGTACCTACCCAATACATAGTCCAGTCCACATTTACATTGCACACTGCGTACGCATGAGATCGATCGTATAATTGCCCGGTTGACATTGTGATGCTCAGTTGTTGCAGCGTTCGAATAAGGTCAGTAGGTGACAGCAGTGCCAATTTCTCTGACATGTTTTTGTATTAGATTGATGGGTAAAGAGCATGCATTTTATAGAGAATTTGTTGTGAAGAAATTATAAGTATAATATATTTGAGTACCCAAGAGCCAATACTTGCACTTTGGGAACCTAATGAACGTTATTAAAGAGTTTACGGATTCGAGAAGACTCAAAAAGAAGAAGATGAAAGTATTATAACTTTAATAAATGATCAGGTATCATAAGCTCGAAAAATATTTGACCGAATTTCATTTCACCTAAAACTTTTCAACTATTATCGTTTCGTTTTTTTTTACTTCATCGAAGTCACTGTCTCAGTTGACCTATTATCAATTCGATTTTTTTTCGTTACTCCGACGTTTCTTTTGGTCGAAAAACTTTTGACCGAAGTTTCACTTAGCTGAAATAACATTTGTTTGAAGTATTTATTTTTATACGCATATCAAAATACTAAGTGAGAGAAACAGTGGGTGAAAACAAATGTATAAAATAGCGAAATGAAAAAAATAATTGTCAACGGAGCCCCGCTGCGTGTTTCAATTTTAAATTGAAAATGCTACCAAGTAACCGGCTATATATTTGCAACCAAATAATATTCTGTAAAATGTTGTTTCGGTGTGGTGAAAATATGGCAAATGAAAAAAGTTCAAAAGAGGCTTTGGCCAAAAGCAAAAAGTTATTTTGTAAATCGGCGAAATGTATGTCGGTAAAATAAATTATATGCCACATGATACTTCGATGATCTGAAAATATGTCAAATAATGCATATAGGAAAAAAGACGTCGGTCTATAGTTTTCGGTAAAATGAAATTCGACCAAAAAATATCCGGAAATGTGATCGGTTCCCAAATGTTCAACATAAAATCACGTTTATGTGCCCCAAAGGGTTAGACGTAGGCATTTCGCCACTTATGTAGTTCCATGTAATAGGGGACGATTAATGATTAAGTATCAACAAGTTATGGTGGTAAAATATCAGGAGTAGATATGTGCGATTTTTATATCCTAATTTAAAATGGTTAATTTATTAATAGTGATCAATCCTCGTGGCTTTTCTGTATGAGAAGAGGCCTTTGCCTTGCACTTTTACACAACCTTTTATTTTTGTCATGCAGAAATGATTATGCACACTGCGTTAACACGGGGAGATAGCGCAGTTATGTGGGACTTCAACCCACTAAAACTCCACGGCGTCCTCCTGTGCTGCTTATGGCGGAAACACGGGCACGCGTTAGCACTCACCGCGGCTGTCCGTCACCAGACCCTCCTCTGGGGTGTAACCCCCAATCATCGGCGACCCAGAATACATATTGCACGCTGTGACCACCTCAGGGACCAACCCAGCACATGGATGCCAGACGACCCCGAGCATGGCACCCCTGGTCCTCCTGTGACGGGTCAGATCAGTGGCCCCACCAGCCACCACTAACTCCCCTGCGGCCCCACCGCGTCCGCCAGCAGATAGTGGCGACCCCGTCCGGGCCGCGGAAGGTAGAGAGAACGGCGCATTGCATTACCGGCACTCTTCTCCCGCCGCGGCCTCCAAGCCTCAGCCGTTATATCGCATGGACTTGGGACGCTCCATACGACATCGCAGCCCGCCACAGTTGCGATCCTCTGTCACCAAGCGGTACCGCAACCTACTTGCGGCCGCTAAGTCGTCGTCTTAATCGGCAAAATCCCTGACGACCGGCCCCTCCTCGGGCTCCTCTTCGCTTCACCATGGGTGACCAAGCCCCGGCTACTGAGTCCCCCCGCCTTGACAATGCGGGAACCTACCGGGGGGAGGCTTTTACACACCCTAATCAATTAATTAGTGGTAGTTATTAATACGTAGTAATTATCGAAATCCGAGCATGCCTCCATGATTACAGGAAATAATGTTGATTGCTATACTTTTGAAACATCGGTGAACGGTGTAATCGCACTTAACCCAATTTTTTACGTGTTAACTTTAATCAGTGTAACAAATTTCGAATTCACATGACTCGAGATTATACGGTTTAGAGTAAAATCTCAAAAAGGAATCATTTTAGTGATTGCTATAATGTATAAACGCTATCCTACTACAACAGTAAATGTTACATAGCAATCAGTCACATAACTAAAAGACAAAAATAAAATAAAACTTGCGTCGACAACTTGCTATTCAAATTGCTCAGGCGTTTGACACGCAGCGAGACGAACAGCATTGCAGTAGAATATAATCTAGGGTTGACGTAGAGTTAAAAAAAATGGGAGTTGCCAATTCCATGATTTTGACTTTTTGTCAAACGTTATCGCTAACAGAGTGTCACTTTGTCAAGGCCATCTTTATTCTAGAGCAAAGAACCCAGAGCCCCATTACGTTTTTTTGCTTCTCTCTTCACAAAATGTTTGAGATAGAGTACTGTTAGTATGTTCTTTGAACGTACGCGTACCTTTAGTTGTTGTTTCGACAGCTAATTTGTCCAGATGCTGAGGGTTCGCAAAAACATTACTCACCTTGCAATCTTGGAGCAGGTCAATCAAGATGCTACTAATGTGTTGCTACTTTGTACCATGAGCGCCGCAAATAGCCATTATAGGAAAGTGGTACTTACTGTGATATTTTATGTTAAGGATCTTTTAGTTTTGAATATTTAGCGCAAGACCAATTAATTTTTTATTTGCACTTCTTGCTGCCGTAAACAAGTAAAGTACCCTCGCTCTATGGTTTTATTTTCTACTTAACATTAAAATAAATGCACTTTAAATATTCTTTTTCGTGTGAGCATGTGGCCACCTCTTATGTTAGATTTAATTAAGACGCCTCTGGGAACCCCACAGGCCTCCGATTTGGCAATTTCAGACTTACAGTAGCTATGTTAGTCCAGATTTTCTCACGATGTTTTCTTTCACCGTTACCTGTGATGTCCAAGATAAACACAGAAGGTACATATGAATTTAAAAAAGTCACATTGATACTTGCCCGGATTTGAACCCAGGACTTCAAGCACAAGAGGCAAAGTACTAGCCACTGAGTCACCGCGACATTTACACCACTATAAATATGTGCACGTGTCATCTTATCGTCTTAGAAACAAAATGACCATGAATTACAAAAGACGCACACGACATACACTGCGCACTTAAAATGTATAAACAAAAACACAACAGTGAAAATAATGTCTTGTAGGTATGATCTTCTATACTAGATGTTTTAATAAAATAACGACGGGGTAAAGCCTAATAACTGTGCTGAACATAACTTACTCTCCCTTTAGTTGACCGTATATTGACTAGAAATCACTATCGATCGTATCATCAATCTATCGTCGTAATATAACAAAAAATTACGACGATACAGTTCGTTGAAATATAATGTGTTGTGACGTCGTGCTCTCACTGACGGACTATATAGAATTATCATTTTTCTACCCGGGAAACATCCCTATTACGGTTGTTCATCAAATACTGTAGGCTAGCAGCAGTATTCACTGCAAGCTCGTGCACTTTAGGTTTCTGTATGCTTTTCTTACCTCTCCTCTTTTTGCCCACAGGTTCTTTTGAAACCTGGCCAGTTACCGCTGGTGTCTATAGAATCATAGTGTGACCATGCTCAGCACATAATGTGGATTTCGGATTTTGCATTCAGCGCCCCTTCTGTGCCTCGCAAGAAAATCACGTCCCTCGTCGTGTGCTGTCAAGTCTTTTACAAGTGTGTACTGTGTACATGATTATTGTGTGTACTGTGTGACAAATATTGTAAAATATTTGTAAATCAGTAAAGAGGCAAAGGTTTTCTAGACGCACATGGTACCAACTGTAGAACCGAAATACAAAATCACATATTGTTGGCAGATTTCTACGGCGTGTTGTCAACAAAGAGCAGCGGTGGCCCAGAGGTAACTGCCCCGACTTCACGTGTGTCGTGGGTTCGAACCTAGGCAGGTGCTTTAATTTGAGTAAATTATTTCAAACCCACTGCTCTTTATTTCAAACCAGCATATCCTAGAACCAAAAAATCGAAGACGTGTGACATCCACACCAATCATCCCGCGTGGTGGATTAAGGCCTATTACCTTTATAATAGAGAGGATGCCTGTATCCCAGCAGAGAGGACATTAAAAGGCTGATGATGATGTCAACAATAAAAGATATAAGAGTAAACTTTGTTTTGAAAGACTGTACTTGGATACTCTTAGTCGAATCCTAGATATAGAAAACGCCATGCTACGTGTGGACGCTTACATATTAAAGGCATTTTATGGCAATCATTCTTTAATGTTAATCTTTATCACCTTATACAAACAAGTGCAGCTCAGTAACAAGAGTGGCAGTTACCCGGCTGCATTGATGTTAATGTGATCATAACAATACAATATTACGATTTATCATCGCCCATTTGTTCTTGAATCCATACCATCACAGCTGTCATTGCTATGGCGTCGTAACGTGTTGGTATTGTTCCTAATACATTACGTAATTAAAAATAATGCAGGATTGTCTATGGTAAATTGACAGCTACGTATACAGACTAAAATAACTAAGGGATAAGCAAGAAAGGAAATGTGATAAAAACTGTAATGATTAAGGAAAAAAAACCGGCCAAGTGCGAGTCGGACTTTAAGCCTGTGCTACACGGTCGCCAACCAAGCCAAAAACCAAGGTCACCTTGGTCGGAAGCGGCCGTTCCCGACCGTGTAGACAGTGGTTGCCAACCAAATTTAGCATGACCTTCCAACGCCCTTGGTCGGCGTGCGTGCGTTGCCAACGAGTTGGTCGGCGACTTGTTTGATGCCGTGTAGACGCTTGTTGACAACCACGTGTATGACAGTCGCACTGCTGCAGGCGGCGAGCGCAGACCATATTGAAATGTACTCTGTGGCGCAGACGCACGCGCAAAAAATGGCTCTACAGAGCGAACGCAATGTAATGACGGAACTTATCGATATATACACGTAAACAGAGACTTGTCCTGTTTTTGGGATTTGACATCAGAGTCATGTATAGACGCAACTGAAAAAAAAATGCATGGGATATTTTTTTAAAGTATATTCTTTTTTTTTTATGTACCTATATTAAATATACTAGCTTCTGCCAGCGGCTTCGCCCGCGTGAAATGTGTTTTCTTATCGCAAGGGAACATTATACCGGGATGAAAATATGCATACGTGCTATTCCAGATTATAATCTATCTCTGAGGCAAAATTCATCCTGATCCGCTCAACAATTTTAGCTTAATTGAGCAACAAACATACATACATCCACCAAAACTTTTGCATTTATAATATTAATAAGAAGATAGCAAGATTAGAGTTTAGTTTTTAAAGTTTATTAGTATATTCTTTTTGAAGTTTTGATAGGCAAGGCGCCATGACGTCGTTGTAATGAACGTACGGTACGAGTGTAAATACGTCCTCTCTGCGCGGCGTTCTAGACATACTGAGGTTGGGCTTGGGAGCTTGTCGCAGACCGTGTAGCCGGCATCGCCCGACGCGCTTCCAACCAAGGTGACCTTGGTTTTTGTCGCGGTCGGCAACCGTGTAGCACAGGCTTTAATTTATTTTATTTTAATTTAATAATTATTATTTATTCAAGAGAATATACAACTAAATATTCTGTGAATATTTCAAGCGTCTACCTGTTGCCGTTATTAATATCGAGCAAAAACCGGCAAAAATATCACGTTTGTTGTATGGGAGCCCCCCTTAAATATTAATTTTATACTGTTTTTAGTATTTGTTGTTATAGCGGAAACAGGAATACATCATCTGTGAAAATTTCAACTGTCTAACTATCACGGTTCATGAGATACAGCCTGGTGACAGACAGACAGACAGACAGACGGACAGCGAAGTCTCAGTAATAGGGTCCCGTTTTTACCCTTTGGGTACGGAACCCTAAAAATGAAAGATTTGACGAATGCAAGGAAAGTTATTCGACGCAAATTTAAGCAATAAATAGTGTTTAGAGTCTGACTAATAGCACGTGATGAAATACGACTCACACAATACACGAATTTGCTACACAAAGCTGACAAGTGTTAAACATCGAATGGTATGAACAATAAGGAAAGAGAACGGTGAGATAAACGAGAAAAATAAGAAGAGCTGAGCTAACAAGAATCAAAAAACTAAATAGATTACTAGGAAACAGCCTTGTAAACCAAGTTTATCTTTATACTCGATGCCTAACCATTAACACAAACAAACATAAATTCAAGCATACACTACCGGTACTGACTACCACAAGCAAAATGGAAACTAATAAAATTCGGTTAAATATAATTATGTATTTATGAGAAGAAATTGAAGTTCTTTCATGTTGTTAAGATTATTTGTTGTCTTACAAAGTAATATAGAATACATGACACATCTTATCTAATCTTATGGAGGGTCCGAGAAATAACTCGGACACTTTGACCCATTGGGATCTATTGTGGTCACCTAGATAACTTACTCCTCCCCAATCTCGTTGAAAACCTGTTTTCATGAGTTTTACAACGAGACTAGGAGATACGAGCCTATAGTCTTCTGGTTTTGGATATCCAACACCTAGGAGACTCATACGCTTACCAGCCAGTGCATCGCACATAAGGTGCTCCATGCGTTCCGTATGTTCCCCACACAACCTGCACATGGGTTTCGCGGTTAGACCCATCTTCATGAGCATGTCGTTAGATCTAAAGTGCCCCGTAAAGGCCCCAAGCAGGTAGCCGATTTGCCCCCTGCTCATGTTTCAAATGCATTCCCAGGCTTTGAACGTAGAGCCTAGGAATTTCTTGGAGTGTTGTAGACCGGTATTAGACAGCCAATAAGTTCGTTGTCTGTGATCTGCAAACTCCCTAAATGCGGCTTTTACGAGACACCTCGAAATGCCTACACATGGTTCTGGACCCAAAAAATCATTTGCTGAGCCCTCTCTTGCCAGTTCATCAGCCACTTCGTTACCATGGATTCCTTTGTGCCCAGGGACACACATCAGTCTTACCCTGTTGTGCTTCTCCAGCCTGTTTAGGGTTTGGATAGCATCCAGAATAAGTCCGGAGTCCACTTTGTAGGATGCCATGGCTTTGATTGCAGCCTGACTGTCACCAAGATTATATATATATATATATATATATATAATCTTTCTTTATTTTTCTTTGTATGTTTCATGTATATATATATATATACTTCTCAATCAAAATAAAAAAGCAAGCTGTATCGCGCTTCCTCCAATCAAGGTAAAGGTAGAAAGAGTAGTATACTTCGCAGAATCGTATTTAAAATTCTAAAAATTTCCAAGGTTAAAACTACATAAAAATTAAAGTTTGCTTGAAGAGCACTACAAACATAATAATGAAAACACTAATCATATAGTTTTAGTAGAAATATTAAAACTTACTTTTCATAGTTCGTGCACCATTTCGTAGCGTTACAAAAAAGGACAAAACACTTGAATAAAAAAATACAAAAAACACCGTAGTTATCGATATCGAATTAATTATTTTAAATATTTAGTAAGAAAAAAACTAAGGAATTAAATTTCGACTAAATTTGAAATTATTGCGCTGAACACTGGAAACACTGGAAACCTGGACTTACATAGTTAGTGTAAGTCTGAAATAGAAAGTCACACAAGAAGTGGCCACATCCTCAAATGAAAAAGAAAGAAATATTTAAAGTGCATTTGTGTTAATGTAAAGTAGAAAATAAAACCATAAAAGCAAGGATACTTTACGTGTTTGTGGCAGCAGGAAGTGGAAATAGAAAATTAATTGGTCTTGCGCTAAATATTCAAAACTAAAAGGCCCTTAACATAAATTATGGCAGTAAGTACCACTTCCCTATAATAGGTATTTGAGGCGCTCTTAGTACACAATAGCGACACATTATTAGCATCTTGATTGACTTGCTTCGCCAGTGCGTCCGGTATACTTTGCGTGGTATGATGAGTCGTTGGTTAATTGAAAAGGGCCTTGTGCGCCCGTTCCACACATGATATGATGAGTTGTTGGTTGATCTAAAGGATCTTGTGCGCCTGGTCTACACCGTATGATATCGCAGAGTATGCATGTCAGGAATGGACGAACGGATCCAAATGGAATGTTCCTTTCTTTTTGTGTGAGATTTGACGGGCCATTATAAGGATTGTTAAATGCTCGCGGCCTCGCAAAATGTCAGGAGGCCGTGTCGGCATTTCTAAAATATCGTTCTGAAGAGCGCTATGGTTTCAAATGACTTTGACAGATGTCAACTTGACGTTAACATTAAACGCTAGTTTTGGCGCGAACAGGAGAGGATGACACAAGGGATCGAGTGAGAATATGGCGGGTTGGATTGAGTTGTGAATTCGTGATAAAAACCTAAAGAGAATACAGTCAACAGTGAGAGTTACCGATTGTTCGTGTAGATAAAACTACGTGTTATAGTGGAATGTCGTTTAAGTTATTTGCCATACATAACGTGATTAGTTACTTTGTGAGCCTACATACAAGCAAAGAAGTTGGTTTGTTTAAGATTACAAGGTGAGTAATGTTTTTGCATACCCTCCGCACCTGGTCAAATTGGACGTCGACCCAACTTAGGTATGCCTACGTTCAAATTACATACTAATACTACTTTATCTCACACATTTTGAGCAGAAAGAAAAAGCTCTAGAATAACGATAGCCTTGACAAAGTGGCATTCTGTCAGCGATAACGGTTGACAAAATTCAAAATCATGGAATTGCCAATTCCCAATATTTTTAGCTCTTTGTTAACCACAAATTATATTCTGCTGCAATGCTGTTCGTCTCTCTGCGTGTCGAAGCGCTTGAGCAATTTGAATAGCAAGTTGTTGACGCAGGTTTTTTTTATTATTTTTGTCTTGCAATTATGTGACTGATAGCTATGTAACTGGCGCAGTAAGATAGTGTTATGTGGATCTTCAGGTGAAATCTTCACCTGGGACCAATTTGGGAACGTACTGTTTCAAACAAAAATCAGTGAAAACACATAAAAAAAAAATATTGAAAGTCCAACATGGAACCGCCTCATTTCTGGAAAGTCGATTTAAAAGTCACACTAAGAACTTTTTTTTTCTGGCAAGATCCGATTTATTAGCTAGGCTACACAACAGTTAAAATTGTCCGTTTAAACACCTCGGGCATAGATTCCTTTAAACTTTCTTATTTGTCCGATAGATTGTTGACCGCGATTTGTAGTGATGAGCAATGAAAAAGTTCCAGTGACATAGCACCAAATTACTCCTAAACGGGAAAGGCTAGCTAATGACGCCGTCTGCAATATTGAAGTACATTTAACAGCGCATCAGAATATTACCAACTAAAAACGTAAATATTGTGATCAAATTTTAAATTAAATGTGAAAAAATTAAATTAAGGTGTTTGTCGGCATTTGTGGGTGGAACTTTTTCATTGCTCGGCAGTTTATGAATTATTGATAGTTTAATCTATTTAGCAAACACTATAGGTATTCATTAAAAATAACGTATAACAAAATAAATTTAATATTCAACTGTGTTGGTACATTATAGCTAGTTAGTTTAGCATTAAGTTGACACATTTCAATACGGTATCCCCTACTTTAAAAAAAATTCCATACATTACTGTCCTCTAATAGCAGCATCTACCGGCAGGACTTGGAACTTCTGTTATTCAGGAGAGCTCCGTGTAGCCGTGTATAGGCAACGCTTTCTCAACATTTTCCTCACTTTTAAACATGACAACATAGATGGCTATGCTTTGTGGCAACAAGGAATTTTTGCATACTAGTATTTTATTTGAACTATAAAAGTTTTAAACAAGACGCGCGACCCAAAAAATAGTCGAAACTACAATGTTCCATATTATTTTTTCTACTTTAAAATAAAACTCCGTATATTGAAATGTAATCATAATCATTCTTTATTTGCTCAAACATGAGTACGGTACACTCAACAAATTGTCAATTTGTAAGAGATGTTAAAAAATAAAAACTACAGAGCGTCACATGAATTCTTAATCAGATTTGGTCTCACTACCACTGTCATCAACTATGACGTCTAATTCCCAAGAAACTTTGTGATCGGAGATCCTTCTCACAAGATCCGCACTTTTTACTCACTTACAAAGATTTTGGAACATAGTAAGGCAGAAACAGGCTAATAAAAGGGTAACAACGAGCCCTGATAATTATAAGGAGCTTCACAAATTAACTTGGATCAATATCGTTAAAATCAGATTATCAACAGTAACCCTTTCAGTAACCTATCGCTCACTAAATCGGTTTTTATGTAAGGATTTTCCTTACATAAAAACCGATCGCGAAATCTAATACTGTCATAATATTGCTTTGAAAGTAAGCAAGTGAATTCAGATCTGAAGACGGTGGTTGTAAATCGTTACGCAACATAAGATTTTTTCTGAATACACGTAAATGACCAGTACCTAACTCGATACAATTGAGATGGCCCTACGCCATTACTAACTCGCTTTGCCACTGAAAATCACTAGTTGAGCAGTCATTTTGGATATCTCATCTCCTTATGTTATATCTCATCATAAAGTTCGTCCTAAACCAAAAGATGAAACTATTACCACCAATAGGAAACTTATTAACTACTTGATTTATACTAAGTGTGTCTTAATTACCTAGTGATAGTGCTAGATACTCGTATAACCACGACCAACTCAGTGATCAAAAATGAACACTCCTAAAACTCGAAATAGTATCTCTTCACTAGAGAACGTTCGACCCCACTATCGAAATAACATGGAAGCGACTCACCGAGTATTCCATTCCAAACTTGCGCTCGTAACGTTCGGCTACCGCCTGCGAAATGCTAGCCTGCCGTCGGTCTCACCCTCTCAGATGTTAACATGTCAACCTTCGCATTCAGCATTTGAACCGCTAGCCTGCAGCAGAGGCGGACTGTGACGCAATGTGGTATCTGAAACGGAGTATATGTTCACACAGTTATCTTAACCATACACAGCTTTGATGGAAACTAACCGGTGCAGCGGTGTAGTAAACTAAACCAGCACAGCAAAATGGGTTATTGTGGACATTAACCACACATTACAGTGTCCAGGTAGGTATATGGGCTTTAGAGAATCCAATGAATGCCATAGCGTCAGTGGTATTTTAAGTCGCAATTAACGATGCCAAATACTAGGCCCTTACAGTTACAATCTTGCTTACTAATATTACGGATCGACACTGATTCTACGACGTAGCTCTAAGGCTGTTAGTACTCAACTGCCATCTTCCCCACCACGCGAGTGCTTATAAAAAGCGTGCCAATGCGTAGTTGCTCTTGATTGGTCTTGATTGAGGGGCGTGCTTGTGATTTGTTTTGACGTCCGTACTATAGACTAAACCTGACATGTATATCCATGCCAAATTATAGCTTTCTATTTCTAAGAGTTTCTGAGCTAAGCTGCGGACGGACAGACGGACGAGAAAAAACAATGAGGGTTCCTTGTTGACTACGGAACCCTGAAAACTAGCTGTCTCCTGCGGCTACGCTCCCATCAACTGGCTACCTACCTACCTACTTACCTACCCTACTCTACCTATCTACCCTTTAAAGTTTGTACGAATGTTACGACTCCTACATGACGACATGTCTTCTTGCGTCGCGGTAAAAGGTGAGCAATCGGAGTACTTTAATTTCATCTGTGGCGTGAAGCAAGGCTGTGTACTTGCGCCTACACTCTTAGCCTTATACATTGCCGTCATCATTCGGGAGATCCTGGAAAGAATTTCGGAAGGCCATTTAATCTAGTCAGGCTAAGAGCTCGCAAAAGTCTCGTACAGGGTGCTGTAATGGTGATTACAGAGATCATGTACGCTGATAGGTGGTCTTAATGACATTGGTTGTAAATTTGGTCAAAAAGACTGAAGTTAGCGCCATGGGTGTGGAAGACCCGCTGCTTGACCCAGACTTCGCAATCGGCAGTAGTAATTTGAAGCTTCAGGTTTTTGGTAGCATAGTCACAAGTAAAGGAGACCTTGACGCTGAGATTAATCAGTGGGTTTGTGCTGCAGCGGCGTTTGGCAGAGTCCAAAGTTTCCCGTTCTCACGATCTCGGGTTGTCTGCAAAGGTCTCTGTATACATGGTGGTGCGTGTTTTCGGTGGTGGTGGGTTTTCAGCCAAACGCGTTGGCTAAATTTGATGGTTCTTACGTCTATCGATTCGTATTAACCTTGCAAGTGTCACTGGCTACATTAAAATTGGAAAATATAAAAATCGCGGCTTTTTGGCGCCAAATTGTGGGGGCCCAATATTTTTTTTCTTCCAGACCCATTGTGTGGGGTATCAAAATAAAGAATTTTAAAAGGTGATTTAAAAAATATATGACACCTATATGTTTAAATGTACCTAATCCGAAAAATAAATGTTAACTAAAAAGTTATTAATAAAAAAAAGTTCATTAAAAAAGTCTAAAAACCCGACTGCTTAAAAAGCGAACTAAATAGACGTAAACAAGAAGTAAAACATATTGTGCAGTCGGAGGATACATATTCGCGAGTTTGCTTTCCAAAACTAGATGTATCCTCCGAATGCACAGCATGATTTTCTTCTTGTTTACATCTTTTTAGTTCGCTTCTTTAGCAGTCCGGTTTTTTGACTTTTGAATTAACTTTTTTTGGTCTAAAACCATCTTCGCATTATTGCCTTTCTAATGAAACCGGTTTAGGGCACATTGGTTGAATGGTTTCAAAGTCTATAACGGACATCTATAGAAACATTTTTTGTATTTTATATAGGTATACAGGGTGTGTAAAAAATCCTAGATCAAACGAAACAGGCGATAGTTGGGGTTACATGGATTAAACATTAAAATCGTTCATTTAAAAACTCATTCGTAGTGTAGATAATCAAATTATCTTTGAGATGGTCAAAATTTCATAAAAATACACTCGGTGATTTTGGTGCAATTGTCGTATTTTTTGTCCGCGTTAGACATAACTTTACAAAAAATTATTACACTGCGTAATGCAGTTTGTTAGCAATGTCAAATCAAACTTAGTGTTTATTCTAAAACGAAGTGTTGAGCCCTAATAAACTTGATGGCGGCTGTCATTCTAAAGTTTAAGCTTTTGGTACAAGGTCACACAACACCACACCTACATTCCCCACGATGATTTAGGCAGAAGTGTAAATAAAATACACTTTTATTTTGTTACTTGTATTTGAGTTCCATATCATAAGAGGCATTGCTGTCAACCGGCAAAAAATTCAGACCTCATGCTCAGCTTGCGTCTTACGACCACGAGACCATCGAGACAGTACTTCAAAGTACGCAATAATACTTCATGCCAAATATTAATTAAAAAATGATAGGATTCGGATTTTATTAATGACATTGTCACAATACAATACCGATAATTTAAATAAATTATCACGCCCTTTACAAAACCTTCAATTGCAGTATGACATCAAATAAATGACAACAAGAGATTAAATAATATAAAAATTATCTTACGATTTAATAAACAGACAACTTACCTATATTATATGAACAGTATAAATTGTACGGATTTCTTTTTTTAACTTATTATTTTAAATAATTTCGAGTTGTACTGACGTTTTTATTTTTGATATCGATGCACCTAACTAAATTCTTCCTGTAAGAAAACCGGAGTCTGTGTTTCCAGCAGGCTACCAAGGGGTATTTAAGTCAAGAGTGGGTAACTTCTAGGCAAGCGTGCTTCACCGTCGACCACACCATCGCTTATCATCAGGTGAGATAGTGGTTAAATGCGAACCTATCACCAATAATAAAAATAAGGAAACCTTATTGTTGATTGCATTTGGAATATGTTATGGTTAGAATTATTATAGAATAGTTTATTCCCTGGGTCTTATAACAACAGCCTAGTGTCATCATCGACTTTCAATTGTTTTATAAGTGACGTAATATTAATGGATTTTTATTATTAGATCTATTAACTATCGATAATTTTTTAAAGTTTCATCTTTATTTTTTTAGGTCATTGTGATACAGAATATAATTCCATAATGTCCGATATCAATGGGTCAAAGGTGGCAAATTTTTATCATGGGACATCTGTGTTTATTACTGGCGGTACAGGATTTGTTGGTAAGGTAAGAAAATTATATTCCTTATGAGAGAAAAAAAAAATGTGACAAAGTTTCGTATATCTAGCATGAAAACTGGCCAAGTGCAGTCAGACTCGCGCGCGAAGGGTACCGTACCATTATCGCAAAAAATTGGCAAAAAAAAACACTGTTGTTATATGGGAGCCCACTAAAATATTTATTTTATTCTGTTTTTATTATTATATTTGTATTTGTTGTTATAGCAGCAACAGAAATACATCACCTGTGAAAATTTGAACTGTCTATCTATCACGGTTCATGAGATACAGCCTGGTGACAGACAGACAGACAGACAGACGGATCGTGGAGTCTTAGTAATAGGGTCCCGTTTTTACCCTTTGGGTACGGAACCCTAATAAAAAGAGTGCATAATAGAGGATTAAATGAATACCACCGACGCTGTAAATACCGTGGTCACCTCCTGCACCTAAAAATTTAACCATTGACTCGAACAGACGAAGAATAATGAAATCAGTGCAAATCAGTTTATAAAATGTTAAGAATAGTTCAGACATGGCCGTAAAGTACTAACACATCATAAATCTCATAATATTAATATATTGTATTTTTAATAATTTTATAGGCAAATTTATTGTGATTCATCGTCTCCATACTCGTATCCCTGTCTACCCCTTCTAGCATTAAAAGCTAGAAAACTATGAATGCACGTAGTTTGCTTCTAAATAGTATTCAAAACAGCATGTTTAATAATTCCAGACTTTAATAGAAAAGTTGCTGTACAGCTGCAGTGGGATTGACAAAATGTATGTCCTAGTACGTGATAAGTGTGGCAAGCAGGCGACTGAACGACTCGCGCGTATCACTAGCACGCCTGTAAGTATGGGTTTTAAATATGTATTTAATATATTATTACAAAACTTTAAAATACGGGACTGTTTTCCGGGTTTCAATATTGTCAAGCATGCTTGATTAACCTTGAGCACATGTGTCGATTAATGCTCGTGTGTTCTCTGTATGGCAAGAGGCCTTTGCCCTGAAGTCGGACAGTTACTGGTGGTATTATATTTACTTAAAACGTTAATATTTGGGCCATAATCAAAATATTTGTGGGGAATGCCCATTAAATGCCTCTAATAGTCCTAACTTCAGAGTAAACAGGTACGTCATCTCATCAACATCAGATCTGTGTTTGATAAATGTTTAAAAATATAAAACTCGCATTTTAATCCACGAAAAGTGTTCATAAAATATAGCAATACAATAAACCAGTTCAAGTATTATCTCGGAGATATATTCAAGATAAAATTTCGTTTTTTTTCCCTTGAAAAAACAAAAACTTCAGTAACACAACAACTTACAATCAACTCTACCTCACAAAACTAAGTACCCAGTTCCCAGTTATCAGTGCGAATAAAATATAATAATAAGTGAATATAATTAATTAAATGAACTATTAACAATAAACATAATAAAAACATAATTTTATTTGTTAAGGTTGCAGCAAAACATTTAAAACTGATTGTAATGATGACTTATCGACGTTCGAGTAAACGATTTGTTCCGGTCTGATCCCCTCGATCTGATCCCCTGGGGGATCAGTTTTTTTTTATAATATTTTCTATTCCGGTCTGATCCACCGTGCAGGGTATCACAAATAAATTTCAATATTTTATACCGATCGGATCCCCTAGTTATCTATTAACAGATTTTTGGACAGTCAGCCACAAAATATAGGTATAGATAGGGTTTAAAATTGTTAAATAAATAATTATGTTCGTAATTCTTATTGTAATGAAAACGTGTATTGAGGAACAACGACTCTACATTTTCGTCTTAGCCAAGTCACCGCAGCCGGTTTGAACCGTTTTTAATAATGTTTACTGTATTATGCAAGCAGCAAAATTATGATTTTTCCTAAATAATTTGCAATAATTAGCATTTTTTTTTTTTTTTTCTCTACATTTGTGAAATTGTCAAGAAATACATAGGTCTGACGTTGTGATGATATTCAACGCATAACAAATAAAAACAAATATTATTTACATAAACAACTGTTTTCTCTTGATTGTACTTACCTGTCAAAAAGAGTTAGGGGATCAGACCGGAATGTCAAAGTTTATAGTGGATCAGAACGGAAATAATAAAAAAAAAACCAGCAGGGGATCAGATCGAGGGGATCCGACCGGAACAAATCGAGTAAACGGACTTTTAGATAACAAATTTCAAAGCACTACACATGGTCGACTTTATCAAGCGGTATCAACACTGGTCTGGACTGGTCTGTGTATTGAATTTGAGATGATTATCAATCGAATCCAATTTTTATATTAATATATTTTACTTATTTTTATATTTTTTACTTATTTTAATAAATTGACAAAATAATGCCTTAGAAACCGTTGTGCTCTCGAGGCATTCAGTTTCGCTCACAGAGGACTTTTTTTAATATATGAAATAGAGGTCTATCACATCGACAAAATTGAGAAACGGAAAGTGTCGCGCTCCGGATACTAGTTTTGGAACTATTGCCAACATACTTGTTTTAATAAATTTTAGGAAACAAGAAGTGTCACAGTTCGCGAGATTCGAACCAGGACTCAATATGAATCGGCTACTCAGATGTTGCTAGTTGCTAATGAGACTGAAAATAATTATTACTTGCTGGTACTTAATTCAAATTGTACATCATGAATACCGTCATCTCTGTACTGGTCCTCTAGTTGACTTTCGATATAATGACAACAAATTAAAATGTAATTTAAATGTATGGAGTGGCAATACTGTCCAACCTAATTTTATACACTTATATTAGAACTATTACACGTTTGCCACTATCAAGATTGTCACCCCTGGTTTCGCTCAAGGGCAGCAGGACGACGGACTTGTCTATACTATAGTCATATTATCTAGATATAAAGACTGGAGTAGTGAGAATATCTGTTCCGCATCAAGATTTTTGTTCCCGCTGCACTGTGCGAAAACGCACACTACGACTGTCGGTGATAGTTCGAACGCTCACATACACACTGCGCTCCGATAGTTACCTTAACTAGCAGCATGAAAAAATTGGTAGGGCTCTTAACGAAGATAAAAATCAAAATTGGAAAAGCCATGTCAAACATAATTTGTCAAAAACTTGACAGGTTTATATTTGCCTTGAAAAAGTTAAGACATAACGTTTCTGTCAAAGCTGCTCTTTCGGCTTCCCATGGCAAACGTGGCATCTGCCCTAAGTTATGGACATATCATGTGGGGTAACTCGACCGATACCGACAGAGTTTTCTAGCTCCAGAAACTTTGCATAAGAATTATAAAGAATGCATGGTTCTTGAATAGCTGTAAACCTCATTTTCCAAAATGTTAAATTCTTCCACTGCCCTGTATTTATGTAAGAGCTATCTACATTTTTACAAAGAAGTACATACATAACTTAAAGGAATATACAGAGATTATAACAAGACAGAAAAGGGCAAAGTTTCGTAAACTACATTTATTATATCATCCACCTTGTCATAAAGATATTTGTATTAGAAAGATGTGTTTAATATATGTAAGTAAGTACATTGATATATAATAACTTACCAAATGAATTTAAATTTTTACAGAGTCTTAAAACAAAATTGCCAGAGTGGTTACTCAAGTGTTGTTTCTATAGTGTTAGGGAATTTATAGAACATATAAATGTAATTGTTTAATGAATGAATAATAATGTCAGTAATGTATGTCATGGACCAAGTGATTAATCAGTGCACTATGCAAATTGCCGGGCATTATGAATCAAGTCAAGTCAAATCGGGCAATGTAATGAATACTGATTAAAACTTCTATGTTTATCACATTGGTTGAGCGATTCGATAATTATGGTCAAAGAATTAGACCAAGAGCGAGCGAAGCGAGCTTGGAAGCTAAGGGTACCCCGACATGAATAGGTTAGGTTTGAAGTGGATCGTGGGAGCTGAAGTGAGCTAGCAAAGCAAGCCAAGTCAGCTTTCATCATCTCCTTCATGTTAAGTTAAAATATTTTAACATTGATTTTGACATTCGAATTTATTTTATTGACATTTTTTAATTTTTGTATGTTATTTTATTAAATTTATTTTGACAGTTGTACTTATTTTGAGTGGGTTGATTTTCTTTAAATTTTTCTTTATGGGCAATTATAATTTAATTAATTGGAATGCATGAATGTTGTTATGGTTTCTTTTTAATTTTAAGTTTACAAATTTTAAATTATTTGCACGATTGCTTGCAGATAGAATATAGTCACTTTAAGGCTTTAACATCTTCCCTTTAAAGTTATCTATTTCTGGCAAATAAACGTTTTGATTTGATTCAATTTAGAATAAAATATGTAAATAAATAAGTAATTGTCAAGTTTTTTAACTAGGGTACATTATATAGCGAACATAATTAGGGGTTGCCGACAATTTTAAGTACAATTTAGTAAATATTTATTTTTTGTTAGTTTCAGGTCTTTATTGTATTTCTGATAATTACTCTTTAAATATCAAATTAATGTTTTCAGGCTTTCGACAGATTAAAAGGAAGCCGAAAAGAGGAGCTTAAAAAAATTACGGTCATCAGTGGAGACATTAACCGTGAATGCCTTGGGTTGCAGGACGATGACTTAAAAATATTGGAGGACGAGGTTTGTATTCTTATTAGGTACTTTAGGTGATGAATATTTTTTATGTTTGCCGTAGAATCTGACTGTTCAAAAAAATATAATTCGAAAAGATTTTACTGTAAGTAGTTGATTGAAATGATACGCTTTTAATCTAGCTAGCTGGATTGGGCCACACTGTATGTGGTCTACAGTATGCACTTGTGGACTCCCTATTCTCTTATGGGCTGGTCGGCTATGGCTATACATTAAAAAACATATTAAGACAGAATAAAATTACTACAAATCAGATTTAAGAAACTATTAGTAGACAAAAATACAAAAAGCCGGTGTAAAAGCAAATATGATCCGATCAAATTTCTTCTTTTCATTTAAGGTTTCAGTGGTATTTCACTTAGCCGCCACAGTTGCATTCCAGCTGCCTCTCAATGATGCCATGAGAATCAATATAAACGGGACGGAGAATGTTATTCAATTATGTCGTCGGATGAAAAAACTAGAGGTGAGACATTTTCACTAATCGCTGCCAAACACTTTCAGATTTTTAAACGTGTTATGGTCATTTAATCATAGGTTTCTTTTATATTAGATCCTTTCATATGAAATTAGCGTTTTTTTGAACAAGTTCCTTTGGACTATGATAACTACGGTTTGACTTGGCATTAGAAGTTTAAATAAACTTTATATTCATGGCGTGTTATACGTACATACATACATAAACTCACGCCTTTTTCCCATGGGGGTAGGCAGAAACTACAGAACGCCACCTGCTACGATACGATGGCGTGTTATATCTTTAAAAAAATATGTTATTCATTTGTATACCAGGGGGGTGACCATAAGCTCTTAGAGTAAGGTTATTTTGAGTGTGTGTAAGGGACAGATGTATATGACTCGTATACATCTGTCACTTACGCGATCTCAAAATAACCTTACTCTAGAGCTTATGGTCACCCTCCAGGTTATTTTTTAATATCGCATAATTCACGTTAACAATTTGTCAATCGAGGGTTAGCTGGTGCAATTGGCTGGTAAAATTCAACCGTGAAGAATTTCTTTCCAGAAACCGGGATTAGTGCTCCTAAATCTCAAGGTTACACTAGTCAACGGCACGAACTATTTGGCGGCGGAGTTAAAATATTTGCTATCTCATCCGACATCACGCAGGAAAGAGATAGACGCTGTGATGAGCAGTAAGAAGCTAGATCGTGTTTGTATACACACTCATAACGCTGTGTGACGCACACATGCGCAATTTCATTGCAGAGCGCCGACAGCGCGGCGGTGTGTGTGCAAAGATTACTATAATATACTTGTGTGTGGTTGCGGTGTCAAAGCTAACACCTATTTTTTATGTTTATGTTGTCAATGAATTGCATACGCGCCACCGCACCGGCGTGCCGGTAGAACTTTGGATTATTACTGTGTGTAACGTAATTAGAAGGCACTCAATTTACTTGTTGTTATGCACCTATACTTACCCGCGACTTTGCCAACTTGACAATAAGATGTTTTGCGAAAATGTGAATTTACATAGATATTGTTATTATCGACAAGTAATGTTAGATTTGACTTTTTAATTATTTTTGGCGGCGGCGACGGCAGAGCAGCGCGAGCCGCTTGCGCGCTTATTGAACCTTATGCCGTTAGTTATAAGAATGAAAAGTGTTCGAGCGTCAAGTCGGTAGATTTTACGTTGGCAGAGCGGGCGCCAGGGCTTCGCTGACTGTAGGTATCGTACCAGCGCGTGCGAAAAGCTAGGCTCTATGCGCACGGGTGTAGGTCATGTCTTTATGTTTTTGTATTTTATTGCAGGTTTTGCAATTATTACAATGTGTGTTAAATAGGTATTTACTTACCTTAGCTAGTAAGCTATAACCTACAGGCGCCTCCCCGTAAGTAGGTATTTCATACCAGCCAGAGTCAGGATAACTGCTTTTTCGACAGCGCCACTTTGATGTGAGACTTGTTTTCTAGGTAATTAGGTTCATCAAATAAAAAATAATGTTATTTTGTAAATTGTTTATTGATTGTTTGTTTACAATAGCAGTTTGAAATATTCTCTTTGTTATCACAATACAATATAATAGCTTCGGGTGGCTGAGCCGAGCTTGTGAGTGTCAGCGCGCATAGTAGGTATACAAATAAAAAACCGGCCAACTGCGAGTCGGACTCGCGCATGAAGGGTTCCGTACCATTATCGCAAAAAACATCACGTTTGTTGTATGGGAGCCCCACTTATATATTAATTTTATTCTGTTTTTAATATTTGTTGTTATAAAGAAATACATCATTTGTGAAAATTTCACCGGTTTAGCTATCACGGTTCATGAGATGCAGCCTGGTGACAGACAGACAGACAGACAGACGGACCGCGAAGTCTCAGTAATAGGGTCCCGTTTTTACCCTTCGGGTACGGTACCCTAAAAAGAATCATCAAAATCGGTTCACATTAAAAAAGTATTGAGGTAAGTAACAAAAAAAATACAGTCAAATTGAGAACCTCCTCCTTTTTGAAGTCGGTTAAAAAATAGCTTCCTTTTGTGTTTGTCCGCCGCTGAAGCCGAGCCGATATCGATATAACAGATAGGTACCTACATAATAATGAACTTTCGATATAAGTAGGCACGACTATCGAAAATCTTAAAATACCTAATCTAATTGGAATCTAATATCCTAATACAACAGAACTCTTCAATAAACAACGGCAAATCTCTCGGGATTGCTGCGATCGCAAAACTGTTTATTGGTTAGGCCTTTTGATAACATAACGTCAAGCCGGTACGCTCTAAAGGGGTACGCAGATTTGTACAGTTCACCCTGAAAGATACACTCTCATTGCACCGGTTATGTTAGTTTTATGTTCGGTATTCAGGTAATCTATTCAGGCATAAATTTGGGCATTTTAGGCCCAGATTTTCTCTAATCTGAGATTATAGGTATTATTGAACTTGATCTTTATGTACCACAACTAAAAAAAAAAAAATTACGAAGAAACAAAAACAAGAACACCGACTTCCGAAATTAGTTATTTTTCACTTTGTAGTGTTTTTATTTGGAAGTCGGTAGTATTTTTAAAAAAGATTTTCTAATTATAGATAAAGATAGGCAGTTTGTAATTTTAAAATTTTATAAATGCGCGTGAAATATTAGAATTACAAGTCTGTGTTTATTTAGGTATAAAAGTCAAGTCAAGCGCCCTCATGAATTGTACAAACTAAATTCGATAAAAGATTCAACTTACCCATTGTTACTTGAACTGCTGAAGATCACTTCACCTACGCAACAAGTTCAAATTCAAACGCCATGTTAATCAGTATGAAATCCCACGAACGCCAGGGTCAGTAAAATTTCGGACCAATTCAAAATAATCAACACAACACATAAAGGAATATTGGAATCCAAAGTTCAAGCCAAGGGTCAATGTTATAAAATATTATACGAATACGTTATCGTCGATATCACAATATCAATAACATACACCGCACGCGCGTAATTACGGTGACGTATATATTATGCAGCAGACGATTGAGGCCCCTCTGGGGCAGCGGGGCGCGGGCGCCGGGCGGTAGCTAAACTAGTGAGCGTGTGTGTGTGTAGGTGTAAATGCGACGCACGCGCACCCCTCCGCCCCACTGACCGGGGAGGAAATTTGTAGCGAGATGGATGATGATTTAGAACGAAAACGAGCGCGCGAAATTTTATAAACAGACCTTTGGTAGTCTGGATATCATGAAAAAACCACTGAATGTATCTGTTCAAAATAAAATTATTTGCATTGTTGAACAACTAATCTATCCCTGTATGGAGGCCGTTTTTCAATTTTCTTTCTTCTTATGGTACTTATTTGCGCCCAAAGATGCGTTAAAATTGGTGTTGAAATATGGAACTTTCGAAGCTCATAACTTTCAAGCTAATTTTTTTTTGTACTTTTTGCTTCCATACAGGACTAGATAATGATGAGACAAATTGATATAATTTTTTATTTTGAACGTACATCGTCAAACAGTGGAGTAAAACCCAAACTACGTTTGTATGGAAGAATTTTGGACTAGTGCAACCTTAACAAAAGTTACCTTTTTACGCAGGCTTTTGTGCATGTATCTACAGCATTCACGAATGCAGATCGGAAGGAAATAGATGAAATTGTGTATCCTATGCCTATGAAGTTAGAAAGCGCAAGACTTTTTGCTGAAATGTTCTCGCATAGTGAGGAAATAGTCACCAAGTTTATAGGTAAGACCTTGCAATATGTACCCAACTGTCCCAGAAGGAGAGTAATGTTTTTCGAGAGTATGTTTATTGCTTTGGCATGCCCTGAAGCTTAATCGGCTGGATGACTTCTAACATTATGAGGTACGTATGATTAGATTTATACTGCAGTTGTATTTTGTCTTGTCATGGTCATGTGGGGGATTGGAGATTCTTATTTGTCACTCACCGCGAATGGTGCGAAGTGGAAGGTGATTTAACTGAAATGTGTGCCCTGGACTGCGACTTAGGTGGGGTGGTGAGCCCACGAGTCTGTTCTAAATCCACGACTGAGACTTACTACGGCATAGTGGTAAAGAGAGGCACTAAAAGAGTACTTAAGTTACGTACACTATAATTATATAAAGACTAGCTGTTGCCCGCGGCTTCGCTCCCGTGGACCACCCCACAGGACCCGTTTTCGGGATAAAAATGTAGCCTATGTTACTCAGGAATAATGTAGGTTTCTATTGGTGAAAGAATTTTTTAAATCGGTCCAGTAGTTTCGGAGCCTATTCGGTACAAACAAACAAACAAACAAACAAATAAAAAAATCTTTCCTCTTTATAATATTAGTATAGATGTAGGAATGAAAATGGTACAACATGCTCAGTGCTAAGCTTCATCCTGAGATAGATATTTAAACACTCCTGTATGTGGCTATTTTCCAGGTATTTATCCAACCATTCAATAATACGGTTAGTGGTTACCGCAAAGTGCATTAGCAAACAACGGCGCTGCGGGGTTGAAATCATCAAAGTGTGATTTTCCTCTAAATTCAGAAAGCCGTAATAATGAAAACTGAAATCACTAATAACAAAATACTAATAGCAAAGAGTTTCCATTAACGTTTAGAATATTTATTGCTAGACAGTTGGGTCAAAATCAGAATGCCAATTCTCGTTCAGTCCCAATCTCATCTCGGCTACAACCAATATAAAATATTTGCCATTATCTAGAGAATTTAGACGTATTTTTGATAGATTTAGGACTTGAGACTAGAATGACGATGTTTTTCAAAACTACAGAAATTGCTTTTTTGATGCAGTAAACGGTCGTCTCAGATACATCACCTATTTTAAGGAGGTTCCTTACCTCGCTCTGGTAGAGCACTATTTTAATGATAGAGGTGAGCTGGTAGTGTTTTGAGAAAGCATATTCAGAGCGAAAAGCTGATAGCTGAGTAGGTGCGGCTTGCTGAGAGAACACCGACAAATAATTATCGTCGTATCCTATCTAAAAAATAATTTGGTTAATACTTAAAAATGTCTGTATTTGTGTTTTTCAGTAAGTAAAAAGATAAGTTTATCAAACTAAAAAATACGGAGATTGAAATTAATTTTAATTGCAGGAAAGAAGCCCAATACGTACACATTCTCAAAAGCGTTCGCCGAAGAGCTAGTTATGAAGCAATGCGAAGACTTACCGGCTGCAATCATCAGGCCATCTATTGGTAATAAGATCAAATTATACTCGGAAATGGCCCTTGAAATTAATGAGTATGGCACTAAAATGTGCTTTCTTAATAAACTTGCTGTTTCACTGAAGGAAAGCATGAGAATATTATTAATTTCGCAATTGAATTTACTGTGTTTTGTGAGTTTCGCACGAAATGTAGTCCCACGTTTTTAACATATTTCAGCAAAAATACCAGTCCATTACTATTACAGTATAAGGCAAAGGCCGAGAGCAGTGGTGGCCCAGTGGTAACGGCTTACAATTTGTAGGTCGTGGGTTCAAACCCAGGCAGGCGCTTTACTTTGTAAAAATTATTTCATTACCATTGCTTTCAAAATGGTAAAGAATGACATCGTGAGGATACCGGCATGTCTTAGAACCAAAATATCGAAGACATGTGACATCCAACAACATACACTGGGCCCGCGTGGTGGATCACGGCCCATTCCCTCTCACAAAGAGGAAGCCTGATGCGAGTCTTAGTTCGGAAAAGGGTTCCATCTATCCTATCCTATCCCTTCCTAAGGCCCTTCTCATACGGAAAAAGCACGAGCATTAATAAACAGGCTTGCTCATTTCGTTCGTGGATTTTGAAGTTATCTGTATTCACAAAAAAAGAAGTGTTTCAAATAGTTTACATTACTATTTTGAAAATCAAATCTATTTTTTTAAATACTGATGATACTTTTCTTGTATTCGATTCCTGTGTTAAAATCGTAAAATCGTACCCAATAAAGATTTCAGTTTTCTTGCCTCGAAGGTTGATGACGGGAAAACTTTTTTCCATAATTTCCAGTGGTGGCAGCTCTTAAAGAGCCCTGTCCTGGATGGATAGATAGCTGGAGCGGTTCTACTGGACTGTTCGTTGGAATGTCTTCTGGAGTCCTGAAGGTGGCTAAGGGCAGAGGAAGCAACGTGACAGATTTGGTGCCTGTTGATATTGTTACAAACCTTGTGATTGTCGCTGCTACGGAATGTCGAAAGTAAGAATATTATGATTTTCTTATTTTATTACGCGACTGCTTTGTGTAAGGGCAAAAAAATTATCATTTCTGATAAACTCGTTTTGATTGTTTGGCAATTCGATGATTTTTGTCTCACGAGAACCAAACCTTATCAGCACTCCTAATTGCGTAACACACTTCCTGTTGCAATCCGAAGAATATTGCAGTAAAGGCAATTCCTAATCGTTGTAGTTGTTGTAATGTCAAAAGGACCGGCAATTCCATTGAGTGTGTGGTAAGCAAATGCCCCGCAGGTCATTTTTGCCTATAGGTAGCCTTACCTAATTTATAAGTAGTAGAAATAACTTTCTGCCAGTACTTATTCAATTAAATTAAATTACAGATCAAAACAAATAAAAGTGTACAATTGCTGTACCGGAGCATCAAACCCCATCACGTGTGCTGAAGCCAACACCATCTCCAGAAGAGTGGCTCTCAAGTATAGATTAAGTAAGTTTTAGTCGTTTTTAATAGTCTGTCTGTCTGTCTGTGTCTGTCACCAAGCTGTATCTAATCTACCGTGATAGCTAGACAGTTAACATTTTCACAGATAATGTATTTCTGTTGCCGCTATAACAAAAACTACTAAAAAAAGAATAAAATAAATATTTAAGTAGGGACAACAAACGTGCGATAATGGTACGATACCATTCGAGCGCGAGTCCGCCTCGCACTTGGCCGGTTTTTTATCCTTTATAGCTTTCTTCCCGGTATTTATTGTTAATTATTTATTTAATAATAGTTTACCGGATATTTCGCTCATGAGGTCTATCAATCAGAAATCGAACATTTTTTCATATAAAATAAATACAAATAAAATAGCCAATGCAAGCAAGCAAGCTGCCAATCATTAATAGATATTTATGCTACAAGTGCGGAAGGTAGGTGATTTCCGATGAGTGGCATTTTAATTCACGAGCGAGCGAAGCGAGTGAGTGGATAAATCGACACGAGTCGGAAATCATCTTACGTACAACATTTTACTATGCATTGTGCGAGGAAATGAAAAAATATATCTGAACCAAGCAAAAATTAATAAAATGGCGGGATATTTTTTTTCTTTTTTTATTGTTGATAGGCTTGCGCTTGACCACTATCTCACCTGATGGTAAGCGATGATGTGGTCGACGGTGTAACACGCTTGCCTAGAAGTAACCTATTCACTCTTGACTTAAAGACCCCGAGGTTGTAGCTATCTGGAAACAGACTCCGGCAGGGAATTCCACTCCTTAGCTGTACGCATAATGAAAGTATTTCCAAAACGTTTAGTGCTTATGGGTGGGATGTCCACCATGTACCGATGGCGCATCGCCGTACGTCTTGTAGTCCGATGATGAAACGGGCTAGGCGGAATTAGATCATGCAATTCCATCGCACACTCTCCGAAACGCAACCGATAAAAAAACGACAAGCTGGCAACTCGACGACGATGTTCAAGGCTCTGGAGCTTTGACTCGACCAGTGCCTCATTGCCGATGAGCCTCTTGGCCCGTTTTTCGATCGACTCTAGAGCATCAAGCTGATACTTGGCAGATCCATCCCAGAGATGAGAACAGTACTCCATGCAAGATCGAACTTGCGCTTGATACAACTTAAGCAGCTGTTCCAGCGTGGAGTACCGTCTCACTTTCGCAAGGATCCCCAACTTTTTGGCAGTCAGTTGAGCCTTGGCCTCAATGTATGGGCCAAAATTAAGTGTCGATGTCAACGTTACGCCAAGAAGCTCAAGATGGTCCGTTATCGGTACGGTTACACCTCGGAAAGATGGAGCCGGGTGAAATTGGCTCTTTTTCGCGGAGAAAAGACACGCCTGTGTTTTTGTGGCATTGAACTTGACCAGATTGGCATCGCCCTATTCGGAGACTGCCTGCAAGGACAGGTTCAAGCGCTCCACCATGGCCTCCCGGAGAGACTGGACCTGAGGCCCGGTAGCACGAGCGTTGGACAAGTAAATCTCAATGTCGCTGAGAGAACCGACCCCTGAGGGACCCCGGCATTAATATCCAATAAGTCCGAAGAACAGCCATCGATTACTACTCGAATGGAATGACCCCTCAGGAAGTCTGCAATCCAGTCACACAGACCACCGGGCAGACCGAATGAAGGAAGCTTACCAATAAGGCTTTCGTGCCAGACCCTATCAAAAGCCTTCGAGATGTCGAGGGAGACGGCAAGCGCTACCCCATGCTTCTCGATGGCCTCACTCCAGATGTGAATGGCATACGCTAGAAGATCCCCAGTGGACCGATTTCGGCGGAAGCCGTATTGGCGGTCGCTAAGGATGTCGTTAGCTTCTAGGTATGCCAGGAGCTTACTATTAAGTACGCGTTCCATACTCTTACAGAGTATGGACGTTACAGAGATGGGTCTGTAGTTGGCCGGGTCAGCACGACTGCCCTTCTTGGGCACGGGCTGTACGTTGGCTTGCTTTCAAGCATTCGGCACTTTTCCAGTCTGATAAGAAAGGCGAAACAGGTGCGTCAAGATAGGAGACAATTCAGGCGCACAGGTTCTGAGAACAATTGCTGGTATACCATCGGGTCCGCTAGCCTTATTCACATGGAGGTTGCGCAGCACCCTACGTACGTCCTTTTGGTGGATGCGAATGCCCGACATACTCGTCTCGCATCCATCAGGAGAAGGAGGGGGGCGCGCGCCACCAGTATTCAGAAGCGAAGACTCCGCAAAAAGAGAGGCAAACAAGTTTGCTTTCTCCTCAGCGGAGTGGGCCAGCGACCCGTCGGGTTTCGGCAGTGGTGGTAGTGAGGGACGGCAGAAATTCGATTCAACCGATTTAGCCAGGGACCAGAACGTACGTGCCTCGGGCATATCTACTGCGCGTGTGCAAATAGCTGTCACGTCGTAACGTAAAAAGGCACGACTAAAATATACGTTCTGCCAAACATATTCAATGAATATTTAAAATTAATAATAAATTGATCAAAATCTAAATCTAGACTAATTAAAAACGCCTTTAATGAAGTATTAGTTATATTTTACCTTTTATATGAATGATAATCTGCACTTAACTATTTTTTTAAACTTTTCTCAAATAATAAAAACTCTATGCGTCGGGCTGACGTTGGAGTTAAAAATTAAAAAAATACAGAAAAGTAAAAAGCACTAGTTAAAAAAGTGACACATTCCGCACAGTTTGGCTGCTTGGAAAATGCTCTTTTCGAGGACATGCATTGTAAAAGAATTTTCAATATAGAAAACCTTTTACAAAACAAATTACCACTAACTATTAAACCTTATATTACACTAACAATTTATCTTAGACAAAAACATTAAAATAAAATGTTTCGGACAGAACTTCTTCTTTCATTCATAATCCTGAAAAAAAATATTGTTTTCCTTATTTTCAGATGAATTCCCGTGGCCTTTCATCATGTTCACCCCCAGCGTGCTTATATACAATTTAATAACCTTCACTCTGCAGATTATACCAGCTTACTTGATTGATTTATGGTGCACATTTACTGGAAAGAAAGCAACGTGAGTTACTTTTTGTTTTCATTTTAGTTTTTTTTATGATGTCGTTTGGTTCTTATTAACTAACTGCTTTTTTTGGTCTAGAAAAGCAAGAAGGAAGTATGGTATATATAAGCTAGGAAGATGAATTTATTCCATTCTAATACCAAAAACTAATACCACTGGTATTTGTTTCAACTAATTTTTATTTATTATGCCGAACGGATGTCACTCTTTAAATAATTCAATTTAATGTGCGAACGAATACCAACAAATTGAATTTCGTACAGTCAGCACAGTCAAACCTAATCAAGTGAATAGGTTTTCTGATATTTTTATGTGAACAGTGAACCCGTTAATATAAATTAAGAGTTGATTTTCTGAGATATTATGTATTTTTTTTACTGTATGTAAATTGATCTTGTTTTGATGTAGTTGCAAAAATATTATTCAGGTACAAGGATGAACTAAAATTTATAAATAATTTGTTAATTAGTCACATTTTATTATTGAACTAGACGTTTGCTAACTTAATTTTATTATTTTGGATTTAATTGTTTTTTTTTCCATTAAATGTCATATAATTACATACAAAGCATTTTTACTTAGTGTACCTTATATCTTATTACTTGTTTTGGTATTAGTTTAAACCATGGTATCCGTTCGGAATACAAAAGAAATATGATTTTAAACAAATATGTTCGCGACGAGGCGTCACATAGCTTAAGTTAATACGTTATAACTTATGTACTAGCGTCATACATGAAATACTTAAGTAAGATATGTATGTAATGGCATAAGTAAATAAACATTTAATTTCGTTTAGACCTCCCCATAAAAACGGGAGCGCAAGTGGTATGTGCGTACGACTCACATACCAATTGCATTATTTATTTTACACACATTAGTTTGTTGGGAAACACAATCTATGTGTTCTAACTTAGATACCCTAAGGCTATGACTGAAAAACAGTACATAACAACATAATGTAGCCAGGGATAATAGAGTATCAACCTGGAACGGTGAATATACTATATAATATTAGAAACCTTGTTATGTTCGATCTAGCGCTTCTAGGTAACCTAGACTTTCCACCTACGGTAAAACTTGGTGGCTAAAGCCCAAAGTGATACGATGGCTGTACTGGACAATGATAATACCTATTATCACATACGGAAGCATAGTGTGGTGGCCAAGAATAAAGCTTGCTTCGTGCAAAGCGCCACTCACCAAATTACAAAGAAAAGTGTGTCTCGGCATCACGGGTGCTTTCAGGACAACACCTACGGCAGCGATTGAGAGATAGCTCAATATCCCTTCTCTGCATATGATGGTTGAATTCGAGGGAAGGAAGACATTACATCGTCTTGCTGTTGCTGGACTATGGGATGGCTCCAAGCCAAAGACTAACCATACAAAGTTTGATGAGAATGAAGGCCTGGATCGGGTAAAACTAACTATATTTGTGTTTGAAAGGTCTTTTAAGGTCCAAATCCCTACAACAGAGGACTGGAAGAAGGGACTCGATCCACCAGAACAAGACAGTCTGGTGTGGTACACTGATGGATCCAAAATGGAATCAGGTACAGGAGCGGGAATATACGCAAAAGGTCACAAATGTAGCAAAAGCTTAGGGAAGATGGCAACTGTATTCCAAGCGGAAACATTTACCATAATAACCTGTGCTCAAGAGAATATAGATAGAGGAATCAGAGGTAAATCCATTATATATTCTTAGTGACAGTCAGGCTGCAATCAAAGCCATGGCATCCTACAATGTGGATTCCGGGCCTATTTTGGATGTTATCCAGGCCCTAAACAGGCTTGGGAACCACAACAGGGTGAGACAGATGTGGGGCCCTGGGCACAACGGAATCCATGGTAACGAAGTGGCTGATGAACTGGCAAGAGAGGGCTCAGCAAATGATTTTTTGGGTCCAGAACCATGTGTAGGCATTTCGACGTGTCTCGTAAAAGCCGCATTTAGGGAGTTTGCAGATCACAGACAACGAACTTATTGGCTGTCTAATACCGGTCTACAACACTCCAAGAAATTCCTAGGCTCTACGTTCAAAGCCTGGGAATGCATTTGAAACATGAGCAGGGGGCAAATCGGCTACCTGCTTGGGGCCTTTACGGGGCACTTTGGAATCAACGACATGCTCATGAAGATGGGCCTAACCGCGAAACCCATGTGCAGGTTGTGTGGGGAACATACGGAACGCATGGAGCACCTTATGTGCGATGCACTGGCTGGTAAGCGTATGAGTCTCCTAGGTGTTGGATATCCAAAACCAGAAGACTATAGGCTCATATCTCCTAGTCTCGTTGTAAAACTCATAAAAACAGTTTTCTACGAGATTGGGGAGCAGTAAGTTATCTAGGGGACAACAATAGATCCCAATGGGTCGAACTGTCCGAGATATTTCTCGGCCCCTCCATAAGATAAGATAACCTAGACTTCTACCTAAGCCCTGTAACTAGATAGTACTCATGTAGTTCTAGTACATAAACACCACTTGCTTGAAGTAATGTGTTTGTATGAACCACTATAAAGGTTTTGAGCGCTTGTCAGCGGGCTCGCTTTCAGATACCTTCTGACCCTGAAGAGTTATAGATATGCTTTCTGAAGCATTACCTTCGGGAACCGGCAGGCAGGCGCCCGGCTTTTTTCGTTGTATGCGACCCCTCTGGTCGTCACTCGTACCACAAAAGTCATCAAATTGTGGAGCAACGCAATTTCTTTCCAACTTCAGCCGCTTCCCATCAGGCATCTAAAGGACCGGAAGAATTGATGGTATACCCATTAAGGTGCTACCATTTGATAGTCCATTTCTCTGCCTTCCTGATCACACTTCTGTCAAGAGCCTAGCTCTGGTGGATGGGGAGGCATCCCCCTAGACATGTTGACTGGTTCCATAATTTTCTCGTGGTTTGTTCACTCCAGGGTGAATACTACTTCGAGGTTTGAAGCTACGCCCACCAACTACCATACGGTAGCCTGTCGGAATAGCTACCTGATGGTGCTTAGTGGGTCCCTCAGATAGACGAAGAACAAGCTAAACTTTTGTGTTAGAAATCAGTACTTTTTCTTCCGTCTGACGATTTCAGTCAGTTAAGCACCTGAAGGATATAGATACAGCTTTAAAAATACTATATTTCTATAGTCTAATAGAAGGGCTTTAAGATCCTTAATAGTACTCTCGTAGTAATTTGGAGTAGTAATAGTTTTAGGAGAAAATAGCTTCAAAGTTCAGTAATCGAAATAATTTCCCTTCATCCATCCTTCTTCCTGGAAGAACTCCTCGGAGGATGTAGTCACCGTCCTGGTTGAGGGCTCATTAGATGGGCCATTTCAGGGCACATCCAACCATGAGTCATATCATGATTACTTCTGTTGATTTATAGCATAATTTTGTAAATATTTTTTTTGTAAATAAAAATCTTGTGCGCATGCGAAATCAGGAACCTCGTTACAGTAAAGTTTGGTAGTACGATAGAGCGCAGGTGCGCTGAGCAATTTTTAGCCATTATCATGTATTAGTCTGCCCAACTTTGTGTAACGAAGACCCTTTTTTTTTTTTTTTTTTTTTTGGGTGGGAAATCATCCAATGACTTCTCCCGCTCTGGGTGAGGCGGGAGGGCGTGTCAGACTTTTACTGACTAAAACCCACCCGTGTTCCTTCAGTTGCTTGAGCCAGGGCCGCGGTAACTCTTTTTCAAATTTATCCGCGACCCAGACAGGCATCGGCCCTCGCGGACCCCGTCAGTTCTGCTGACATCTCTTTGAGGCGCGCGTGGAACACAACGCGCCGTCGACTCGGGCCTGGTCCTTATCGGACGGCGAGCTACCCATTACTCGCCGTCCGCAGGCCCGTGTAACGAAGACCCTACATCGCAAATAGTCATGAAGAATTATGTCTTTTATTTCCTGGACATCAAGCTTTCACCTATCAACATCTAGCACCCATCAATCAACCTCCCTGGCTCCAGAACTCTTGAAGAATCTGAACTATAGGTACAGGGCGTCAACGTGCTTTGAGCAGGAGCCTTACATTCTCTAGATACCCACCTACCTCAAGCGACCACCTGGTACAAAATACCAGTGGTATTAGTTTTTGGTATAGTAACGGAATAAATCGGAAGATTAACATACTGATGGTAGCTTATTATTAAGAGCCTTTTGTGTCCCAATACTGGGCAAAGACCTTCCTTCCGTATTTCCATTTTTTGCTGTCTTTTGCTACATAAGACCAATCCTTTAGGTATGAGTCTAGCTCGTCACGCCAGTGTGCTTGACTGGGTTAAAAATAACATATTTTTGTGATAGTTACCTGTAAGTAAAATATCTATCTGAACAACTGAAGCTAGTTAAACTCCTAGAGACCTTAAAAAAACCGGCCAAGTGCGTTTCGGATTTCGCACATTTAGGGTTCCGTGCGAAACCGCAAAATCAAATTGGTTGTAATAGGAAAAAATAAGAAATTTCAAATAAAAAAACTACTTTTTGAATATATTGGCATTTGTTAGTAAAATATGCTTTAATTAACATTATTTTCAAATTTGAAGTTCATTGTTCAATGGGAAGTTGAGAACTTCGGCACAATTTTTAAAAAAAAATGCTTAGTTTGGTGGCTTCTCATTCCTTTGTTTTCAAATATTTTTTTATAACAATAACTTTATTTTTGGAAGTCGTTGTCTTTTGTAGGTACCCGTAGGTACCAATTTTCTGCGTTATGGACACTGACTGCCAAAAATAAAGTAATTTTTCACTATGTAGTTTTTAGGGTTCCGAAGTCAACAAGGAACCCTTATAGTTTCGCTCTGTCCGTCTGTCCGTCCGCAGCTTAGCTCAGAGAATCTAAGTACTAGAAAGCTATAATTTGGCATGTATATACATATTAATAATTCCGACAAAGTGGTAACATAAAATAATGAAAAATAATTTTTTTTCGTGTACCTCCCATAGACGTAAAGTGGGGATGTATTTTTTTTTTCTCATCTATCCCATGTTGTGGGGTATCGTTGGATAGGCCATTCAATAATATTATGGGTTTGTTACAACCATTTTTCGATTCAGAGATTCGTTTGCGTAAAATTAAGCTTTAAGTTGCAAATTTATGTTAGAGTCAAGTGTCCCCCCCCCCTGCCAGCGAAATGGTTGCTCTTGGCTGTGTGAAAAAATTCAAGACAGTAGTAAATATAACGAAATTAAAAGGAAAATTATCACGGATAAAAAGGCTTTACAAGTTTACGAGTAATAGTCGACCAACTTATAAAATGTACTTGGAACAGTAAAATTTTTGTACAAATGCCATTGAAAAATTACTTAAATAACGTTGATAGCTGTGTAAAAATACACAAAAAAATAATCATAACATCCTTAGTAATAATGATTTCTAAATTAATAATGTTTAAGCTCGAATAACGCATTGGAGTGGCCGGAGTCGTTGGCAGTACCAGTCCGTTGTCCATACAGCGCATGCGCGCGGTGGAGTCTATTTTGTGTTAGTGCTTCTGCACTTAGTGTATTTTCGACGTTTTGTAATGAAAACGTAAAAGTAAAGTCAAATTAGATTCGATTTCTAAGCAAATTACTTATTTTCTTTTGTCGATATCCTTTTATAAAGTCAATATTCGACCCGACTTCATCACTAATTGAGTGGCGTAAAACTTTCCAGAATGAAATAGTGAATACCGCAGATTAGAGGTAAATCCTCTATCTGCGGTATTAGAGGAGACTAGAGGTGAATACATACGATTTTTTTCTAATTCCGAAAGAAAAATAAACATGGTGCGTGCACGCAAGGATCAAGGAACGAACTATACCATTCCCCGTGGCTCTAACGCGCGCTCGTATCGGCTCCTTTCGCAATTCGCACCCGCGGTGGTACTCAAATAGATAATATTTTTCTAACTTCAGTTGCGAAGCTGGATTTTATAACTCCTTCTTCAGTTACCAGTTAGTCCTTATTTAGTTTAAGTCAAGAGTGAATCGATTACATCTAGGCAAGCGTGCTTCACCGTAGACCACATCATCGCTTACCATCAGGCGAGATAGTGGTCAAATGCGAGAATATAGATTAAAAAAAACATCAAAGTCTAAAAACGGGCCCACATAGGGCCCGTTTTTAGACTTTGTGAGCCGCTGAAACCGTTCTAATGTTCATGTAACAACAACAAAACCCTCTTTTAGGTCCGCAGTATTATGCAACTTTGGAACCCTATTACTGCGCGTGGCCCGACACGCACTTGGACAGTTTTATTTTATTTGGAAGTCGATAGTATTTTTTTGTAAAAAAAGCTTTTATTTTTCACTTTTTAGTTGTACTTACATAATAGGCAAGTTGTTTAGTAAGGTAACTATAACGCCAGAATGGATTAACCGAATGTCGTTAAACTTGAACATAACCGGTGAAATGAGAGATCTGTGTACCCGTTAAGAGCGTACTAGCATGATGTTATGTTATGAAATGGTATAAACAATAAACAGACATGCGATTGCAGCAATCCCGAGAGATTTGCCGTAATTTATTGAGTTCTGTTGTAATATAGAGTTCTGTTAATATGTTCGAAGCTCTTCATCAGATCTTCACCAAACTAAAATGGGACCAATTTTGAAACATAATTTTCCAAACAAAAAAAGAATTTTCAAAATCGGTCCAAAATTGACGAAGATATGCGTGAACATACACAAAAATAAAAAACATAATGTCGAACATAGAACCTCCTCCTTTTTGGTAAGTCGGTTAAAAAGTACAGTGTTTATCTTCTCAACGAGTTCTAAATAACAATAACCCACTTGATGGAGTAGGTCATAATTTTTTTTCGCGTCCCCTTTATCTTTATGGAGGTTTTTTAAATACATGAAAAAAAATTTTTTGACAATTTTTATGGCTTTGTGCCAAAAAGATGCTTATTCTGTGAAAATTCGAAGACCTTGGTTCTTACCGTTTGGCTATAAAAAATGTATGACAGACGACGGACAGACAAACACGCGTGACAGCAATTGGGCTCCGTTTGGACTCTTCGGGTACAGAACCCTAAAATGATATAATTTGACTGGCAACCGGAAGATAATTTAGTTTTTCAAAAGGTTTACGTTTTTGTTGAAAAGGTGTTGTTAATAATCTGTTTATTTTATTTTTCAGACAAATAAAACTACAAAACAAACTAAAGAGAGTCGTAGATGCTGTGAAGTTCTTCTTACTCAACGAATGGAAATTTTCCGACAACAATATGAAAAATCTACTCAAAACTATGACCCCTGAAGATAAAGAAACATTTAATATTGACGTGAAAACAGTAGCGAATAGTAGTCACGTCAACATCGAGTCCGTATTTTAAAATTATTTAAAAATAGTTTAAGTTATATTTTAATGATAAAACTAAGTGAATTTGTGAGAGGACACATTGATACAGCAGATACATTGTTATCAGGTGAACCGATGAACAATTAGCTGTGATATCAAAATAAAACATTGTGTGCATGAACAGTGTTAAACTTCTTCAAAACAATTGAAATTTTATTATAAAGTGCATGTTTTGTAAACATTATACCTAAATCAGTGATAGACTGCATATTTTGTAACAAACATAAACAAAAAGTGGTAAAAACTGTGATAAAAACTGTGACTTCAAACACAAAGACAATTCAAATTTAAACCGTCTCGTACACCACAAAAGAAACAAAGAAATTGGACTTTGAACCCAATTGCGACTTTATCTACGTTTATGTCATTTGACGCAACAGGCATCTAGTAGCTAATGCTTCCCTATTTCGGCTATTGTTACTAATGATCGCATAGCCTAGTGGCTTTGGCTTACGCTTTTGACTCGTGCGCCTGTAAGGCACTGCGTTCGAGCCCCGCTTCTGACACTGTCTTTTTAAAGATTTGCTTTGTAAATTATTAAATTAAATTACAACAAAATGAATTTCTTCGAGAATATTACTCTGCGACGAAACCGAACAAAATCATTGTCAGAGACGGCAGTTAACGATATCAGTGCTAACGACGTTAGTTGCAATAACACGACACTGGATGGCACCACCAACAGTATGCCAAACATATCGGATGACGAGGAGAATGATAAAGTACAAGAATTACAACGGGAAATCGGAGAACTAAAGTCACAACTTTTGGCAGCCCATGATGAGATAAACAATTTATCAATAGAAAATAGCGAGTTAAAACAGACCATTAATACTTTAAATAACAAATATCAATTAGTGAAGAACGCAACGAGAAAATTAACTAGTGAAATTGGAACTCCTAAAAATAATGTGAGATTGTCTACTCCCTACAAAGACCAACCCTCTAAAACTCAACTCGATCTAAGACGAAATACCGTACAAGAAAGTTACAAACGAGGATCTACGTCTAATAGAGTGACAACTGCATTGAAGTTTGCTAAAGAAGCTATTGGAAGTCATCAGAAAAATGATAACAACTCGTCTCAACTGCAAGCCAAGAAAAATAAATTGTGTATAATAAGCAGTAATAAAATTAACAAAGTATTATCCATAGCCCACAACACCTTTCCGAACCATCAGATATGCCATTATATAACAACAAATTGTGGAATAAGTACGCTTGTTAGTAATCTAGACTCAAAACTAAGTGCTTATACTATGCAAGACTATTGTGTAATTCTAATAGGTAATGAAGATTTTAATGTAACTAAAAACTATTCAGACCTAATTTGCAACATAAGGGAAAACCTTTTAAAGTTATCTCACACAAATATAATTCTATGTCTGCCCACATATAAGTGCAATGATTATTCTAGTATGTTCAACCGGAGAATTGAAATGTTTAATAGCTTACTATATCATGACATACAAATTTATGACTATGCAGTAATATTTGACTCTAATTTAAACTTATTATATGATTGTACTATGTTTTCAAATAACACTGGTAGATTGAACAACTGTGGAATGAAAACAATTTTTGACAATTTGAAATATGAAATTATGGACTCTGACATTTCAAATCATATAATTCCTGAAACTGAAACAAATCCTGGAATTCAAGATACTCCAAAGAAATCAGATTTTTTTCGTGTATAAAAATATAAACATCCTTCATCAAAACATAAATGGACTTGCTAGGAAAATGGATTTATTATCTTTATCTCTGACGTCACTCCAAGACGCAAAAAATCCAGTAGATGTCGTGTGTCTCACAGAGCATAATATGTTAAATACTGATACGGATTTAATCGGTATTCCTAACTTTATTCAGGGATCCTTCTTCTCAAGGAATAATCGTCGAGGGGGTTCATGTATTTTAGTACGTAATAATCATGCGTTTAAACCAATTACTACACTTAAACAATATTGCATCGAAGGCATTCTGGAATGCTCAGGCATCGAACTCTTATGTCATAATATCATAATACTTTGTATATACCGACCACCAAGGTCAAAAACAGATGACTTAAATACATTTTTCGACAGTTTAAACCGACTACTTGGGAAGTACTGCTACAGTAAAAAGAAAATAATAGTTTGTGGCGACTTTAACATAAATTTATTAAATAAAAACAAGATGACTACATTGTTCATGGAAACACTAGATTGTCACAACCTACAGTTAGGATTATTTGAACCAACAAGGACTATTAGTGGAACATGCATAGATAATTTCATGTATAACATTCGTGGATGTAAATGTAAAACTATGGAGTTTGCCTTATCAGATCACACGGCACAATTACTAACCTGTCCCGTAAAACTTAGCTGTTCTCTAAAACATTGGTATGTAAAAAGACGAGATTACAGTAAGGATAATATTAAGAAATTTAATAATTGCATTGATTCGATTTCGTTTAGTGACGTATTTGAAAATAATGACCCGCAGGAAGCTTTTGACATTTTTTATGACTTATTCACTTTATTTTATTATCTATGTTTTCCATATATTCGAATTAAAATATATTCTCAAACACGAGCCCGATGGATGACTAAAGGAATAAGAAAATGCTGCATTCGTAAACAACAATTATTATGGAAATATCGTAAGAATCGAAATGACGTAAATAAAACCAATTTTAAAAACTTTGCGAGTAGATTACAACGTGTTATAAAATTAACAAAAAAGTCTCAGAATAATTACTTTATCCATACAGCTCAAAACAAATGCAGGGCTACTTGGAATGTTATTAGTAAAACAATGTGTAATGTGCCAAAAAGCCAAATCAATGAAATTAATGTAGACGGTAAACATTGTACGGATCCGCAGACCATTGCGGACAGTTTTAATGATTTTTTTATAGACCAATTAAAAGGGAATACAACTTGTGCTAATAAAAGTGGGACCTTGCCTAATTACTCGAAAACATTATTTATGTATCCAACTACACCCCAAGAAATACACAAAATAATTTTAGACTTAAAAAATACCAATAGTACTGGTTATGATAATATATCGACTAAAATTTTAAAACAAGCGCCAATTAAAATATCCTACATATTAAGTCATGTCATTAACTTGTCGATCCTAAATGGTCACTTTCCTGATAGACTTAAATTAACAGTCATTAAACCTCTTTTCAAGAAAGATGATACCTATAATATGAATTGTTATAGGCCCATAGCATTAATACCGGTGCTTTCTAAGGTCTATGAAAGAGTTATTTATGTCAGGTTAAATGATTATTTTGAAAATTTCGATTTATTTGCCAAGGAGCAGATAGGTTTTAGGAAAAATAAAACCATTAATATGGCCGTCTTTGATTTTCTGAGCACAGTTATGAGTAGCTTAGACGGTAAAATTCCGGCGTGCGCATTGTATATGGATCTAACTAAGGCGTTTGATTACGTGGATCACCAAATTCTGTTAAATAAATTATATAGTTATGGAATTCGGGGTACTACATTAGAGTTGATAGCTTCGTATCTTACCAACAGAAAGCAGTCCACATTAGTTACTCGAGTATGCACCAAAACCAGAAAAGAAATTAACTACACATCGAAATACAGAGAAATCAAACAAGGCGTCCCTCAAGGAAGTGTTTTGGGCCCATTGCTATTCATCATTTATATAAATGACCTTCCAAAAGTAATCAATCATCCCTCAATACTTTTTGCTGATGATAGTACTGTCGTTTTTACAAGTAAGGATAAGGTATCTCTAGAACAAGATATAAACAGCACTCTAATTGATATTATAAAATGGCTAACTAACAACAATTTGAAAATGAACTTTGACAAAACTAAAATTATGATATTTCGCAATCGTAAAGCCCAATTTACTGACATTAATATACAATATACAGGGAACAAAGTAAATGAGATAGCAACTACAAAATTCTTAGGCATGTCAATTGATTATAATTTGAATTGGAAGACACATATTGATACTTTAAATCAAAAATTAAATAAGCAATCATACGCCCTACATATGCTGTCAAAAACGGTAAACACCTCTGCTGTACTTGCAGCATACCATGGCTACGTGGGATCCTTGATAAAGTACGGTATTATATTCTGGGGTCATTCCACTAATAAGGATATGGCATTCAAGGCGCAAAAGCGGTGTATTAGGGGTATGTTTAATATCAACCAGACTGATAGCTGCAGACCATATTTTATCAAGCACGATATATTAACATTGCCGTCTGTCTACATATATGAGATTGCTAGCTTTGCAAGAACTAACAAGCATCTTTTTGATAGGTACAGAAGTAGGCGGCATAGTGATAAAATTTGTTGTAAATCATACAAGACAGCATTATATGCCAAAAGTATTTTCAGTATGGCGCCGCGTGTATACAATCACTTGCCAAAGTCCATAATAGAAACTCCATCCATCGATGAATTCAAAAAGAAATTAAAAAGATTCTTGCTATGTAAATGTTATTATAGTATTCAGGATTACTTAAGAGAGGATGTTAGGACATATTGTTGATGTGACTAGTGCACTAATTTTATTTATTATTATTATTAATATTATTACTTTGATTTTACTTTGACATTTAAAACAAATATATCTTGACATTCTCATTTAATACATGACATTTAATTTTTGATTAATCTAGTGACATTACTATTTTGTTTCATGATTGTTGTGTTTCATTGTTAATTGCTGTGGTGACATTGGCAAATAATGCACAAATTTAATTATTACATATTATCATGACATTTTCATTTAATATATGACATTTTAAATTTAATTCTTCTAGTGACATTATTGATAGCTTCATTTGTTATGTTTCATTGTTATTTGCCACGCGGTGAAATTGACAAAACAAAATAGATTGTGTTGTAAATTATAAATTATTTTTGCAAGTAAATGTGTTATTAAGCTTGTGATTTGCATGCCTTAAGGTGTAATATGGTTGGACTGTGCTATATTTTTAACAACTTTTTGTAATTACCCATATTAGCAAATAAATGATTATGAATTATGAATTATGAATTATGAATTATGAATTATGAAAACAATTAACTGGGAAACGTGTATCAGAGATTATATTTTGGGAGCTAGGAAATATTTGGTCAAACTTTGCAAGTAAAGCAAATATGTAAGTGTGTGTAAAGGACAGATGTATATGACTTGTATACATCTGTCACTTACGCGATCTCAAAATAACCTTACTCTAGAGCTTATGGTCACCCCCCTGTTTTAAGTTAACTCGTACGGGTTTTTAACCAACTTCAAAAAAGGAGGAGGTTTCTCAATTCGACCGTTTATATATATATTTTTATGTGTGTTTGCGGATAACTTCGTCGTTTATAAACCGATTTTTTTTTGTGGGCAAGAAGATATCCCAAGGTTAGTACCATGATAAGGAAACCAGGATCTGATGATAGGATCCTAGATAAATTGAGAAAACTTTTCAAATATTATAGGCATACATATAGCGATTTTAGTATTTTCATCAATAATGTAATCATTTGCACTCAGAAAGTATCATTTGGTGAAGTGGAACTGATGAAGAAGACCACAATGGCCACTGGAACTCAGAAATAAAACGATGTATCCTAGTCGTGTTTGGGATTGTTAGAATCGTCATGAGATGTACTTTGGTTAAAAATGATTTTCATGTTAATTGGAGGTACCTACCAAAACTAAAAAAAACAATGAGCACAAAAGACACCGACTTCGGAAAAGAAGAAGAAGTTATATTTCGCTATGTAGTGTTGTGTTTTGGAAGACTGTTTGATTTTTGTTAAAAAGTGTAATTGCAATTTTATTTAGTAAAAATCGCTTTTCGGTGTAATATAAATTGATTCGTTCCTAGCCATCAGGAAAGTCGTTAAGAGTTAAGCTAATCTTGTTAAGCTTAGCTCTCTAATCTGAGGTAATCCTACTAATATTATAAACTAGCTGACCCCGAGGGGCTTCGCTCCCGTCAGCTGACTATCCTGCCTATCCTGCCGACCCTGCCTACCCTGCCTACCCTGCATACCCTGCCTACCCAACCTACCCTGCTTACCCTGCCTACCCTGCTTACCCTGCCTACCCTGCCCACTCAGCCTTCCCTGCGTACCCCGCCTACCCTGCCTACCCTGCCCACTCAGCCTTCCCTGCGTACCCCACCTACCCTGCCTACCCTGCCTACCCTGCTTACCCTGCCTACCCTGCTTACCCTACATACCCTACCCTACCTACCTAACTAATAATTTTTAAGTATCAATAGTTTTCTCAATGCACGCCTCCACGCACGCCAACGTTAGCTTTCTACTGGTGAAAGAATTTTCACAATCGGTTCAGTAGATCCAGAGATTCCCTCTACAACGTCACAAACTCACAACATCACAAACTTTACCTCTTTATAATATTAGTATAGATATAGGTATAATATTTTGTGAGATCCTATCCTCGATATGATGGATGTTTATTATTCTTTCACGCAAGATATACTGACGAAACGGATTTTGGTTATACATTATAGTAATTAACTTATACATCAGAATAATAAGAGTATATAATAGGCTATCGATTTATGAAGATATTAACGCAACAATTTTTTTCTACTAGTTTGCTGATCGTATACAAAGTAACAAATATAAACCATACCTCAGCTATTGCTTCCGTACCATAACTCTTGCATTATCGGATTTTAAGTTATTGTAAGACAACCGCTGACAATGTAGTAACTATCAAATAAGTAATGTTTTTATTTTATTTTTTATTGGTGAATGGATTAATTTAAGATTTTCAAACTATCTTTATCTTATTTTAAATATAGTTTTCTGTAATTAAAAACGGTTTTTAATAGTAATTTATGAATCTTATTGCATTGATATAACCCCAAAACTAAAAACACTAGCACTAAAATTTTCAGAGGTTACAAATTGACACACTCCTCTTAATTACAGGACGTAATTGGACTGGAGTCCAGCAGAGTTTCAAATTCGTGATGCATACTAAGTAGTCCAACTCAAATATACTACTAGCAGACTGGACATAAAACAAACATTAATGAGAACTTCAAAGCATTCATTAGCTTAGGTTCGATTTTCAATAGTCATAAAAGTAACTAATATTATTTACTTTTATAAAAAAAATATTTTAATTTCATTGTAAAATCAGTGGGCCTAAAATAATCTATTCAAGCAAGACAAACGCAAGATATGGAGATGTAAAACATTAATAAAAAGAGTCCAATCACTCTTCACTGCTTCCAACCAAAGCCACTAACGAATCGGAATGCTCACTAAATCATAGGATTATACGCACTATGTCACTCATGCAGTTGTGCTGTATTCTATTGTAAAATTTGACAGATTCATGTATATCTCTGTGCTGGGTTCTTGTTAACGATTAAGAGAAATTGCAATTTAACATAGAAGATAGTTATGCGCGTATGAAGTAGGTACACATTGTTGCGACTTAAAAATATCACGCACACTTCTCAAGTAGTATTTTTATAAGTCTAGTCCACTAACTAGATTTATAAAATTGCCGGGGCACAGTTTTACTACGAGTTGTTTCTGAAATCTTAAATGGTTTTTCCAATGTTCCATAGTGGTTTGATCCGTTCGTCCTGGATATACGAACGTAACTTTTGCAAGCAACTCAAATGCTCCGAAATTTACTTTCACATGTAAATTTTGGAATCTCGTTTGGAAAATGTATAGATACACTTTGCTGGACTTAAAAACAACAACCAAAGGTATTTTAATTAGTATAGTTTATATTTTTCAGCCTGTTTTGTCCCACTGCAGAAAAAAAGCCCCCTTTTTCCCTTCATGCGACTCTCTTCCTAATTTATAATCATATGCTTGCAAAAGTCAATTCAACATTTTTTTCGGACCGTAAAGAAAACTCCCGAGTGAAGTGAGGGAGTTATGTAGAGTCCTGGGTGAAGCGAGGGGTCCAAGCTGCTCAAGACGAGGACAAGCTTCATCCCAGAGGAGCATACTCTACTTTTCACAACTTTTGCGCATTAAAAGCTGCTGAATATATTGATTTAAAGATTGTGTTTGATGCTTACTGTAGATCTGAGTATTGATTAAATGCACCATAGGCTGCTTGACTTTCGAGTTTCTGCAAAATGTTGGCAATAAACTAAAAAGACGGATTCCGACACAGTCTTGACTACTAATTTTGTTGGTCTCCATTGAACAAAATCATCAAAGGCTTTTTCGTATCTATGTTTGATTATTTCCGGTGGTAGATTTATTAATAATCTCTAAAGCGCCTGTTTTGATAAACTCTAAAGTAGAATCACTATCGCTCGACATTTTTTGTCAACACGAATATTACAATAAAATTCACTGAAAATCACAGCATACCTACTGTTAGATGTCCGATGCTGCAGGATTAAATCATGGCCTGCAGCGGAAAATTGCCATACAAATCGCACGAGGATACCGAGGTATCCTTTAAAGCACACTTTCCTCCGCTAGATATCCTGCCGGATAGACGCGAGGGTCTATGACCGGCGGTATCGCGCAATCCGACAAAGTGGCAGTAGCGTGCCAGGAATCGGTGCGGCAAGGTTGAGGTGGCAGAAACTATGTCACGCGTTCGAGCGGTGGCGCGGGTGGCTAAAGCAGCCGCAATTTTCGCACAAGCGCGTCCGAAGATCGCACTTCGAAGCCTGGCTGAAGAGAGAGAAGCGCATCTCCTACAGGCTCGCTCAGGTACTGACCGGGCACGGTTGCATCGGTGAGTACCAGAATAGGATTGGACGAGATACCACGGAAAATTGCCACCACTGCTGAGGCGACCTTGACTCTGCACAGCACACCCACCTCAACGCCTACAACGTCGAAACCCTATCTGCATCATAGGCACTCCGAAGTCACGGGCGTTCAGATTGGGGTCTCTGACCGCCCAGCACGTGACTACAAGTATGATGGTGGTACAGTGGTCACGTGCTGCCGTGCACAGCGAGGCTCAGGAGAGACACTTGTCAGCCTCCCCAGGGATTGCACAGAAAGGGTTCTGGGGTTGTCTTTTAAGAGGTCATCTCTTCCATGTGCTGATGGTGATTACCGACGTGAATTTAGCGAGGTGAAAATCCCACGCTTCCTGTTCTTTTTCCCATTAGTCCAGGCGCCTTATGAAGGTTTCAACCCGACACAAAAAAGACGTAGCGAAAAGTGCAGTTTAACATCATGAGGAAACCTGGACTTATAGCCGCCTTGGGTAAGCTTGTGGTAATTAGTGCTAGGAGGTATTTATTCTGCAATGGGCAGTGCAGGCTAGCAGTATTGTTATAACTTTCTAGTATTATATGTAATAGTCAATGTGCTTCTATTTTAAGACATAGTCATGTAAGTATATTATAAAAGTTAAAAATAAGAGATGAACGAAGAAAAGTTTAGAAGTTTAGTTTTTAAATATAGTTAAGAAAATAATAATAATATATTAACTTACATAATTACATGTATACTTTTTTGAAGGTTTCTTTTCTTTCGTGTTGCTCTGGATTGACATTATATAGATACCAATTATAATTAATCAAAATATCCAGAGTTACTTACTTGAATTACTTAGTTTACCAAGCTAGTCAGAAAGGTTTTATTAACTTAAAACTCCATCTTTTGCAATGGAAAGTCAGTTTAAGTTAAAATTTTTTTACAATACTGCCGTATCAATTTTCTATGATAACTATTGGAACGCTTGTAATCGAAAAATCTAGCCATAATGGAATGAATCTGCAGAGCATGCCAGAGAGGAAGGAAGGAGGGCGAGACAGCAGCACACCTGCTCATAAGCTGCCCAGTAATCGCTAGTTATAGGCCGAAATACTTCGGTGTGAAAGTAATATTAATAATAATAGTAATATTCTCTCCTTATGGAGGAGATAATCGGCAACACCAAGGCGCTGCTGGCCTTCCTCGAGGAGCTGGGGTGGATCGAATAAGGAAAATTGTATCCCACTTGTACGCAAAATATGCGCTTAGACGTGGACTTACATGACACCAGCCCGTCTTAACTGAACTAACTATGGAATGAATAAAACTGTAACGAAATTACTAGAACCCCGCTTTGTTATATTGTATGTATTTATCCAACCATATCGATTAGATAAAGTTAAAGTTTACCATAACAATATTCATAATTGAAAAATATACAATACAACATAATTTTTAAAATTTATTATGTGAACTTAAATAATAAGTCGTTATTTGAAGTTTTGTACTTTTTTGAATTTGCTTCATAGACAACAATAATGTTGTAAAAACGCGATAAGAGAATTAACTGTAAAAACATTTAGTTCTCAAGTAATATATATGTCAATGGTTCTTTTATTTCAAAGTATGTTTTGAAATCAAATGATAAATGATATGTTTCATCTTTAATCTATTAAATATCAAAAAGATTTAAATGTAGCTAACTCAAAGAAGACTTCACTACATTTACAAAATAATTTAGATTGATTGTGCCCCAGTGGTGGTGGTGGCGAGAATAATTTAAAAGTCTGTGTCAGCCCCGTGGTGGACAACGAGAATAATTTAAAAATCCGTGTCGCTGTCCCCCAGTGGTGGCTAACTAGGTGGTGGACAACGGGAATAATCGGAAAATTTGCATATATATTATCATGAGTTATTCAGGTGGTTTTTTTGAACACGAAGATTTTTTTTTATTTGTTCTTTATTTTAATTTTACTAAAAAAGCCTACGATCAGCAAGAAAATGACAAATTTATATTTTCCTTGATGGCTATCGGTTTCTAATGCCGACAAAAAATTTGGTAAATTACTTTCAATAATAAAAATAATTTTTATAGTTAAAAACTCTTTTTAACCCTTGACCAATTAACAAAAAAAAAATACGACCTTTGATATTTCTTTGATCTCCAAAATAAATTAAAGAAAACATAGATTTTATTTGAAAATTCACTATTTTCACACACAAATTATCTTAATTCTTTATTGTTTACCAATTTTTTCGTACATACAAAGTAATAAGTAGAGTTTATATACAAAGGCGATAAAAGAGATCTTAAGAGAGAGATTTTAGTCTTAATAAAAAAGAAGCAAACAAAAACAAAATGGTATAATGTATACCATTTTGTTTTTGTTTGCTTCTTTTTTAATAATAAATATATTGTTGGAGAGCAGTGGTGGCCCAGTTGTAATGGCCGCCGTCCTCTGAGGCGGCAACTCTCCTCGCACGCTTTCCTCCGCTGGAAATTCTGGTGGAAATGGCTGCGAGGGCTCATAACCGAATTCGCGCCATCCACCCGTATGGTGATAGCGTGCCAGGAATCGCTGTAGTAAGGCTGAGGTGGCAGGAACGGCGACACGCGCTCGAGCGGTGTGGTGCGCCACGGGTGGCTACAGCAGCCGCAATTTTCACTCAAGCGCGTCCGAACTTTACACATGAAGCCTGGCTGAAGAGAGAGGAGCGCATCTCCACAGACTCACTCAGTTACTCACTGTAATGTAGTTAGCCACATCGTGTGAAAAGGAACGTAGAAAGTACAGACTATTGGAAATTACTAAAAACACTACTAAGCGTCATATGTGGCTGAGTACATTACAGTACAGACGCTCACAAGTTAACTTGTGTGACATGTAAGCATTAGGACACACAGCTTGGCATCTGGACGCCATTACTTGCTCTGTGTAAACTGGTAATAAATAAAATACCTCAAGTGCTTCAGTACGGGTTTTATTAAGAACATCCTGTTATCAACATACAATACATGGCACAGCCGATTCAAGAACCCTAATAAAGTAATGAAAGATCAAGAAATCGTGGATTATAAAACACAGTTAGAAAACGAGGAAGAAATGGGCACTCCTATCGAATTCAAGATGCCACATCCTCTACAATGGGACTCAGTTGGTGATATGCTGACAGGATGGAAAAACTTCAAACAACAATTAACTGTGTTTATACTAGCGTCAGGACTGGAAAAAGTCTCAGAAAAAAGAAAATCAGCTATCCTATTAAACTGTATTGGTGAGGATGGGCAAAATTTATATTTCAACATTATGAAGAAAGCAGGTGAGACACCTAAGTATGAAGATTTAATCAAAGAATTTGATAATTACTTCGAACCTAAACAGAATGAAATAATAAACGTATTCAATTTCAACAGTAGAAATCAAGAGGATGGGGAATCATTTGATAGTTTCTATTCCGAAATAAGAAGACTGATAAAAAGCTGCAACTATGAAGAACCAGAAAACAAAATGCTAAGAGATAGAATTGTCATGGGTGTCCGGGACAAGAACTTACAACGAAAACTTCTAGAAAACCGAAACTTAACATTGGAGTCAGCGCTGGACCAATACAGAGCAAGCGAACTATTACAAGAACATATCAAGATCATAAAGAAGCAATAAGAATTTTTGAAGGGTGATGCTGTCACACCCAGATTCCAAAAGCTAAGTATAACAAAAACAGTTCTCCCAAAGTTCAAAAGAGTATTAATACCTACAATAAAAATTACTATCACTGTAAAAAATGTAACATGGCCCTCGGCAGTGCCCTGCTTTTGGCAAAACTTGTTTAATTTGTAATAAACTCAATCACTTTGCCCAAGGTTGCAGGAATAAAAAAGTAGATTTGGTAAATAAAACTGAGACTACCATTGATAACAACCATGTGCATGACTTATGACTACTTAAAGTCTGTCACGCTATTGGAAGTAAAAACTTGAGTTATCAATGTGATAACTCAAATGAGTGGCGAATAATATTAAGAACTGAAAATAAAAAAGTCACATATAAATGTGACACTGGAGCTCAAGTCTCATTAAAATCTCATTAAAAGATCTAAAATTAATTTTCAATGATGAAAACCCAAAGTGGTCTGAGACAAAATATCTTTTAGAAGCATTTGGAGGTAATAAAATAAAACCATTGGGAAAAGTAATATTAACAATACATTTAAGTGAAGAAAAAATCCCTACAGAATTTCTGATAATAAAATAAAATGTTTGTCCAATATTGGGTCTTAAGTCATTATTGAAATTGAAATTTTTAAATACAGATAATATTAACTTAGCAAATGTAAACAGAAATTGTATTAACAGCATAAACATCCAAAACAAGGATGCAATTATTAATCAATATCCTGAACTTTTCCAGGGCATAGGACAATTTCACACACCACTGGAACTGCACACTCAACCACATGCACAAACTGTGGTAAAACTGCCACGACGAGTTCCACACGCATTCATGGATCGCCTAGCAGATAAATTAAAAAGTCTGGAAAAAAATCAGATTATTGAGAAAGTCGAACATCCAAAGCCATTTGTAAGTAATCTTGTAATAATTGAGAAAAGTGATGGTAATTTGAGAATTTGTCTAGATCCCCAAGAATTGAATAAGGTTCTAATAGGAGAATATCACTTAATTCCAACATTGGAAGAGATAGTAAACAAACTAAGTAATAAGTTAATTTTTTCAGTATTAGATTTATCAGATGGGTTTTACAATATAAAACTGACAGACAAATCAGCAGATTTATGTGCATTCAGTATTCCTTTTGGCTGTTATAAATTTCTCAGATTACCATTCGGTTTATCAGTTGCATCAGAAATTTTCCAAAAATATAGTGAAAATCTTTTGGTGACATTCCTGGTGTGGTGATCTACTGCGATGATTTATTAATTTGTGCAAAAACTGAAGAGGAACACGACAGAATATTAAAATGTGTGTTAGAAAACGCAAAAGAAAACAATGTAAAATACAATAAAAGAAAATTTCAATATAAATTGCCAGAAGTAAAATATTTTGGTCACATCTTTTCTAAAGAGGGAATTAAAATTGACCCAAATAGAGTAAAAGCTATTTTGAATATAAAAAATCCAAATAATAAAAAAGAACTACAAATATTTTTAGGAATGGTCAACTATTTGAGAAACTTTGTTAATAAATTGGCAGACATGACAGCACCATTAAATACCCTCTAAAAAAAGATGTGTCCTGGTTGTGGATGGAAGTGCATGAAAGGGCTTTCAATAATATAAAAAAGTGTATTAGTACAGCACCCGTATCGCAAAATTTTGATTCTTCCTTGCCTATCACGATTCAATGTGATGCGAGTAAGGAAGGATTAGGTTGTTGTTTAATGCAAAATGGGCAACCAATTTGCTATGCTTCTAGAAGTCTAACAAGTGCAGAGAAAAATTTCTCCCAAATAGAAAAGGAACAGGAAGAGGAGGAGTGTAGTATAGTCAACACACAAATTTCACTATATTATGTATGGAAAAAAAAAAAATTAATGATCATAAACCTTTAGAAAGTATACTGATAAGGGCCCATTCATGCAATTCCATCAGCAAGATTGCATAGACTGAAATTAAAATTGTTAAAATATAACTTAGAGTTTAAGTACTTGAAAGGACGTAAAGGACGACTATTGTCTCGCTCATACTTAGATGAAAATGATGACGATCAATCTTACATGTATGAAGTAATACACTGCATAGGTTTTGCAAACTATTTACAATGTACAGATGAACAAAAACAAGAAATAGTAAGTGAAATATCTAAAGACATAGAATTAGCTCAGTTAATTGAATTTACACAGAATGGTTGGCCAGATAAAAATATTCCATATAACCAAAAATTTTACTATAAATTTAGAGAAAACATTACAATTGATCAACACCTCTTGTTTTTGAATGACAGATTGATAGTTCCAAAGCCCCTTAGGTCCCTATCCTAAATAAAATGCATGAAGGTCATCTAGGAATGACAAAAATGAAACAACTTGCTAGAACATTATATTATTGGCCAAATATAAATAAAATTGTGGTTTGATCGGTTCGTCCTGGATATACATGCGTACGTAACTTTTTGCTTGTAGCAACTGAAATGCTCCAAAATTTACTTTCACATGTAAATTTTGGAATCTCGTTTGGAAAATGTATAGATACACTTTGCTGGACTTAAGAACAACAACTAAAGGTATTTTAATTAGAATAGTTTATATTTTTTCAGCCTGTTTTGTCCCACTGCAGAAAAAAAAGCCCCTTTTTTCCTTTAATGCGACTCTATTCTTAATTTATAATTATATGCTTGCAAAAATCAATACATCATTTTTTTTCGGACCGTAGAACTAACTGCCGAGTGAAGTGAGGGAGTAATGTAGAGTCCTGGGTGAAGCGACGGGTTCAAGCTGCCCAAGACGAGGACAAGCTTCATCCCAGAGGAGCATACTCTACTTTTCACACCTTCTGCGAGACAATTAAAACTGCTGTATATATTGATTTGAATATTGTGTTTGATGCTTACTGTAGATCTGAGCATTGAGTAAATGTACCATAGGCTGGCTTGACTTTTGAGTTTCTGCTAAATGTTGGCAATGAACTAAAAGGACGGATTCCGACACAGTCTTGACTACTACTTTTGTTGTTCTCCATTGAACAAAATCATCAAAGGCTTTTTCGTATCTATGTTTGATTTATGCCGGTAGTAGATTTATTAATAATCTCTAAAGCGCCTGTTTTGATAAACTCTGAAGTAGAATCACTATCGCTCGACATGTTTTGTCAACACGAATATTACAATAAAATACACTGAAAATCACAGCATACTGTTAGATGTCCGATGCTGCAGGATTAAATCATGGCCTGCAGCGAAAAATTGCCATACGAATCGCACGAGGATACCGAGGTATCCTTTAAGGCACACTTTCCACCGCTAGACATCCTGCCGGATAGACCTGAGGGTATATGACCGGTATCGCGCAATGCGACAAAGTGGCAGTAGCGTGCCAGGAATCGGTGCGGTAAGGTTGAGGTGGCAGAAACGATGACACGCGTTCGAGCGGTGGCGCGGGTGGCTAGAGCAGCCGCAATTTTGCTTGCTTGTAATCGAAAAATCCAGCCACAGTTAACATTTAAATTAATGGAATTAATAACATTCCACTCTGCAGAGCATGCATGGAGGAGGATGAGACAGCAGCACACCTGCTCCTGAGCTGCCCAGTAATCGCTAGTTATAGGGCGAAATACTTCGGTGATCCCATGGAGGCGATAATCGGCAACACCAAGCCGCTGCTGGCCTTCCTCGAGGAGTTGGGGTGGATCGTATAAGGAAAATTGTATCCCACCCGTACACAAAATATGCGCTTAGACGTGGAGTTACATGACACCAGCCCGTCTTAACTAAACTATGGAATTAATAAAACTTTGACGAAATTACTAGAACCCCGCTTCGTTATATTGTATGTATTTATCCAACCATATCGATCAGATAAAGTTAAAGATTAACATAAATAACATTTATTAAAATACTAAATGCTGGGTCTCTGAGTAGACTTCGTAATTTTCTGCTGACTGCTAACAAGATTGCGCTTGCTCAATCTATTCTTCTACCCATCCTTGACTATGCTGATGCCAGCTATCTTGACTTCACTGAAGCACAACTTGATAAACTTGAGCGTCTACAAAATTTTTGTATAAGGTTCATATTTGGTTTGCGCAAATATGACTGTAGTGTATGTAGATATCAATAGATCGCGCTACAAGCCGATAACAGTATTGTAAAGCTGCCTCGTGCGCACAGTCGCTCGGTTATAAATACCGGTCCGAGTGGTGGGGCGATCAGTGCACACGCGCCAGTACACTTGCACCGAATAGCGTCGCGAGTTCATCGCACGCTATTGGTTCACGGGCGGTGTAACACAGGACATTGCCGCTCTTACATTCATATACGGTGGCGCTAGTAGTCACTTACATTTTTAAACTGTAGGTTCGTCCAAAGTCAGCATCTCTGTCGCTGGTTACCTTCGCTAGGCCTCCCAGAGTACGCTCTGGGTCTCACCTGGCGGGGGTGGACCGCCAGGATGCTGTGAAGAAGCGGCGTTCCGTTCATAACGGGCGCCGCGGCGCGCCTACAGTCACACAAACAACAATAACATAGCTAGCGCAGGTCGTTGACCCGCATAGGTTACCGACCGCGCTAGCAAAATGCTAGGTCCAGAGGACAACACAGCGATGGGCTCGTTGTAGCGAGCCTCGGTGCTGCACCCGCGGCCAGGGAACCACGTTCCGTGACCGCTCGCCTCGCCCCCTTACGGGGGCGACGCGACTTCCACCGATGGGCGATCAGTGTTAAGTCGCTCGCCAGCCGTCGCCCCGTGCGGACGTCTCGCTGCTCGTCGCCCCACCGCGCTCCCCTGCGCCCCACTCTCCGTCTCGTCGCGCCCCTGCGTGACGTCACTGCGGCCGTCGCGTCTTCGCACGCCGCTCCTAGGTGTCGCTACTAGTAACTTTGGTTACTAGTAGTGGCAGCTATTTTGGCCCTTCCGGGCAAATCCACTTTTGTGGTCCCTGGCGGGAAACCTAGCGGTGTTAACAAGCCAGTGGGGTGTGCCCCAAGCACCCGCCAAGTCCCTTAAGGACACGGCAGTCATTGGAGTCGGGAGCGGGATCAGTTGGCCTTGGTAGATAGCCTAGTCAACCCCCGCTTCGTCCCCCAGCATTCACCTGGCACGGTCGGGTGTATCTACCCCGAGGTGCTAGACTTCTTCGGTACACATTGGTGGGTGGCCCACCTTCGGTGGGTTTACCGGTACCTTAGGGCCCTGTCACCCAATAAGATTGGTGACAGGTAGACAAGCTTAGGGCTCACCAGATACTCACCTCCCAGTCTAACCCGACTGGGAGGGTAGGTTGCACACATCCCCGGGCCCCTCCACCCGGGGAAGATACCTCTCCCGGCTTCACCGGATCTATATTTTCTCAATTATGTCGCTCGCGGCAGTAATTGAACTCCTTCACGAGATTCTCGAGAAGGAGAAACTCACCAAAAAGTACAGCCATGCTGTTAGTCAGGCTTTAGCCACTTATGTGCCCGCTTCGGGCCCGACCGGGGCCCCTGGACCTAGCCAGGCACCCGTGCCGAGCGAAGCCCAGGTCTCGCCCAGGTCGCCCTCCCCGGCAGCCAGGCCCACTTCTGGGACTGGTGAGCCATCCCTACCTAAGCCCCCAGCACCGGCCGTCGAGCCTAAAGCTACTGTCCGATCATGGAGAGATCCTCCTTCTCCTAAAGCTTCATCTTCCCAACCGGCCGTCGAGCCTAAGAAAACCCGATCATGGAGAGATCCTCCTTCTCCCATATCCTCTCAGGTCAAAGCTTATAAAAGCTATAAGGAGCGCATAGCCGCCCTTCATAAATATAAGCCCAAGTCCAAGTCCAATAACATCTGGGCGGACGATGATGACTCCCCCATGGAAGAGGGAGCAACCCTCAGCACTGATGAGGAATGGGAAGCTATGGCTGACCAAGCTGACTCAGTTGCTGACGACCCAGTAGACCCTAATGTCCCTGATAGGTCAGACGACTACGACACCGTCACCTCCGACGGTGACTCCGTAGTTTGCTCTGGAGGGAAGAGGAAAAAGAGGAGTAGTCCCCTCAACGCTACCAAGGCCAAAAAGGCGGTAACGAAAACCTCCCCTCAGTCAGTTCTGCCACCGGCCTCGCCCGTAAGGCAAATCACCCCCACCCCAGACATTGCTTCTTCTCAGCGGTCTAACCGCAGCCCCAGTCCCATGGTAGTAGTTACCAATAAGAAGCTCCGTCCCCCTCCACCTGTTTATCTTCAGGATAAAGTCAAGTGGAACGATGTTTCGAACGCTTGTGTTGAGCGGAAAATCAACTACACTAAAGCCACTGCATGCCAACAAGGCATCAAAATCCAAGTCCCCACTCCCACTGATTTCCGGAATCTAACCCGGTACCTCAAAGATAGGAACATCTCGTTCCATACTTACTCCCTCCCTGAGGAAAAGCCCGTCCGTGTAGTCATTAGGCGAATCCCAAAAGAGATCCCTACGGAGGAAATCCGTAAGGACCTTCTAGACCAAAATGTCCCCGTCACTGAAGTCCACCGCTTGCATAAAGCAAGAGGCGGACAACAGTACGATATCGTATTAGTTGTCTGTAGCCCTACTGAGGGTTACAACCCGATTTTCAATATAAAGACCGTGTGCTCCCTGTCGGGCATTTCGATCGAGAAACCCTACCGCCCCCATCTTGTAGGACAGTGTCACAACTGTCAACTTTATGGCCATTCTCAGGCCCACTGCTATGCAACACCCAGGTGCGTTAAGTGCATGGGTGATCATGGCACTAAGGACTGTCCCCGTCCCAAAGACCGCTCACAGTGCACGGAGCCTCCCAGCTGCGTGCTCTGTGGCCAAGTCGGGCACCCGGCTAATTACCGGGGTTGCCCAAAAGCCCCCAAACTCGCGCCTAAAATGGCCAAGCGTTACAATGCGCACATAATGCGCATGGCTCCCTCTTCCCAACCACCCCCCCGTCTAGCCCCTCAGAGGACTTCACCATGAGGTAAGCTGAACCACCAAAGTGTGGCTCCTCAGACTTACTCCCAGCCTATCCCAGCGCTGATGGCCCACCCCATAGCAGCTCCAAATCCAGTCCCGGACCCAGTGGCCCCAGCTGCCCCCATGCCCGCACAAAGCCGGAAGGTGGCTTCCACCACCACCGCCGCCATGTGCCCGCCCCCTGTCGCCCCCTCCGGGCACAAGCCATATTTGAGCGTCGCTGAGAATATTATCAGCGCGTATTCCATATGGATGACCCCTCAGGCCCGTGCTCTGGATGCAGAAATCCGGAATGCAGGCTCTCTCACCCCCGCTTCATGTAGTGCCCTCTTCTCGAGGTACGAGTGCATTACTAGGGAACTTGACAGCCTTGTCTACAAGGACGGTCAATGGGTTCGTAAATAGTACGAACACCTATTCAAACGTAGCATACATACCGATTGGTCCGTCCTCGCCGCCGAGGCCCCGCCGCGAAGTCCCAGTCATTATTTATGTAGCCAGCCCGCGAATAGCTGTGCCATAGTTAATTCTAATTAGTTAATTGGAGTTTCTTGTCCGTTCTTCTCCACGTAGGCTTATTCCGAACGGATGGTAGAATCAGTTTATTAAGATCCAGCCTTAGTTGTCCCCCCAGCGACGCCCTGAGCCGAGGTTCGACCCCAACTGGGGTAGCCCTCAGCGTTGTCGCTTAGGTTTAGTAAATTTTTGCCTAGCTGGAGGCTATATAGTTTAGTCTCCGTAGGAAAGCCCGGTTAAGCAGCTAAACAGTCATTTTGACTGAGTTGCGAGACGCCCTGTAAAAAAAAAAAAAAAAAAAAAAATGGGGCGATCAGTCGTTATCGGACTGTCGGCCTGTGCGGTGGTGCGTTGGCGAGTCAACTATTAATATTGATAAATGTGCATATTTTACATTGGCGACGAGGAGAAAACCGTAGAGTGAAATAAAGTTGTTTTTCACTAAAAGGAACATGCAGACTTTGTAATAATAATAATAAAAAAAATGTGTGATGACGGTGACAGTTAAAATCAGTGGCGGTTCGTTTTTGAAGTGCATCAAATGTATACGATAAGTAGTGCACTTGCTGAGTAGTGCTGTAGAATTCAACCTCTTAAACACACTGTGCACACTGGTGACACACTACACCGTCGGCGTCGTATTCTTTTGGTCCCACCAAAACTGAATGCAGAAGAAGTCCTTCAGCTTCACGTCTACATGGCAGGAACAATGTGGGACTAATTTAAGAAGTCGTCGAGTTTTCTGCGACTACCCTCAGAATTTCGAATAATGAATAACCAGTCCGGAGCGGAGCAACAACCAAGGAGCTGGACAGGTTAAGGAGAAGCGTGTGGATGTGCGGATCCATACACACGAATCTGTATGCCGATCTGGTGAGTCGTTTTCATTTTGTTATGGCTCAGGAGAAGTGTTTATTGTTCAAACTTCCGGTTTTTTATACAGTATGGGTCATGTCAGGTCATAATCCATATTGGCTATCACTGGTCAAGTTTTAGTGGTGTTGAAGATTATCACTGCTGGCCATTAGCTAGCTTTAGCTGATTATTTTTGTTTGGACGTTAGAGCGATATAGTAACAATGCCGTACTTAATTTAAAAAAAAAATGATAATGCCAAATAAAATGATAAGTTTTGAGTTAATTGTGTTTGATCATTAGCACAATCACTATGTAATTGAGACATATCTGGTACAAATCCAGTACGTATTGAATTTATTATTGACGGTAATAGTTTCAAAATTTTGTTCAGTAAGGATGAGATATCCCTTGTGAAGGACTGCACAACTATCATTTTAAGTGTCTGAGCGAATTAGTATTGTAGCTGCTTTAACCAGTACTGGCCACTGGTCAAGTACATGTATTCAGAACAGATCTTATGTATCGGGACGATTTACAACAATCTCGATCGATTGATCAATCGATTTTCATCTTCAGATCTTAATTCACTTGCTTAGTTTCAAAGTAACATTATGATAGTATTAGATCCCGCGATCGCTATCTTGTGAAATCTTTAAATAGTAATAGAACGAATAAGTACGCTCACGAGGCATACAAAGGATGCCTCCAAGTAGTGCTCCTAACGAGTTAAACGTAGAAAACAGTGAGAAGAGTTCCTCCACCAAGCTGGAGAGCACATACCGTGGCTATTAGGTCGCACTGTACGCACTTATCTGTAGTCTTACCTGCAATTCACTTGTGAGTTGTTCAGGGGGCGATGGGCAGCTGGGGATGTAGCCGGGACACGGGTCTCAAAGGAGACTATCGTTGTATTGGTTTTGTAATAACCTAGAAGTCGTAGACTCTATGTGAAGTGACACACATCGTTTTGGTCACTTGAGGTAATGACGATATGGGTGGCATGAGTTTCACTAGCTGCTGCGGCAGTAGTGCCATGAGCGTTGTATATCATCTAAGCTGATACGGATTCTGATCACTACTAAGGCTTAGAGGAACCTTTCACTATCGGTGATCGTTATACACTGAAAGCTTTAAATAGGTAAGCTTAGAACTTAGAAGTATATACACGATAGTTTTAGGAAGATGATACTGGGTCACGTACTCACGTTCCAGTCGATGTTGATTTCGATAAAAATCATTTACTGGTTTAATTTAGTGTTTCCTTTTACCCTTCCTCTTCTTCTATTCCATTTTCTGATTCCCATCTTGGGCCTACTGATGAAGGTTCCCCCTCTTCATCCAATTTCTCTAACGTTAGTTGAGAACTCATGTTATTAACTAGTTACCTGGAACCAATAAATTAATACACGAATCGTCTCGCGCGCAAGCCCTAGGACTACACACTACACACAACAATATCACACACATATTGCACATTATTATACACATTGCATTATTATTATGCACATTGCATAATAATGCATTGCATTGCATTGCATTATTATACATTATTACATATTGCATATTATTATATTTATATATATTGGACAGCAATATCATCGGCGAACCCAAGGTGAGCGATGTGCTCGCCGTTGACGTCGATGCCTGGCCCTCTCCAGAACGAAGCCGTCCGTTGAAGGCGTCCTCCAGTGCAGCGGTGGACGGTTTTGGAGGTGGCGTCTGCCTGTCCCACACCTCGCTGCGGAGGGATGGATTCCGTAGCCAGGTTGCAAGGCCGGACTAGCGTAGTGGCGTTTTTGTGCACGCACTTCGGTACCTCGATGTACCGGTGGTCGATTTGGCGCCGTTGGAGGGACTGCAGTGCAGCTCAAGTCTCGATCAAGTTGAGGACTTTCACGTGGTTCACAAATGCTGAGCGGAAGTTGGCTTACGGTGCTGGAGCCTGTTCGGAGGCCGGCTTGTTCGGGAGGGTCGAAGTCCTAGGGCTTGCGCGCGAGACGATTCGTGTATTAATTTATTGGTTCCAGGTAACTAGTTAATAACATGAGTTCTCAACTAACGTTAGAGAAATTGGATGAAGAGGGGGAACCTTCATCAGTAGGCCCAAGATGGGAATCAGAAAATGGAATAGAAGAAGAGGAAGGGTAAAAGGAAACACTAAATTAAACCAGTAAATGATTTTTAAATATTATTGTGCTGTCATTTTGTTATGCCAGAGATGCCAATAATAAAAATCAGAATATGCTAAATATCTTATTAATAATTCTGGTTACATACAATTGGTTAAAACAAGGAAGGGATGTAGTGTATGTAGATATCAATAGATCGCGCTACAAGCCGATAACAGTATTGTAAAGCTGCCTCGTGCGCACAGTCGCTCGGTTATAAATACCGGTCCGAGTGGTGGGGCGATCAGTCGTTATCGGACTGTCGGCCTATGCGGTGGTGCGTTGGCGAGTCAACTATTAATATTGATAAATGTGCATATTTTACAATGACCATGTTTCAGAATTCCGCGAGAAACTCAAGTGGTTGCCAATTCACCTTCGCCGGAATGCTCATATTCTTTTCCTCCTGAATAATATACTAGTTTTCCCATCTACCCCTCTTTACCTCAAAAATCGGTTTCAGTTTTATGTGACTCACACACAAAAGTTCTTAGGTCATCAGATAACATGAAACTTAAAATGCCAATGCATTCCACGATCTTCCTGGACAAATCTTTTACTGTCCAGGCCGCTCGTCTATGGAATGCATTGCCTGTAACAATAAAACGCAAGCAATCACTACCGTCAAACGGGGTGAATAGGAACGCAGGGGTGAATAGAAACAAAACTTTGAAGGTAATTTTCATGTTATTTAAAAAGTGTTTATAGCATTTTAGTAGGTACTCCAATATATTAAATAATTATTTAAATAAATATATGCTTTGTTTGAATTGAATAAAGAGGTATCGCAGTTAAAATCCCCTTCATATTTTTGTTTCTATTCACCCCTGCGTTCATATTCACCCCGTTTGACGGTACCGATCTTTAAAAGACTGGTGAAGGAGCACTACCTGTCACTGTGATCTTCTTGTTGGAGCTGTATTGTTTTCTTGACTGTATATTTATATGTATGTATGTATCTATTTTAGTATTTTATATTTAGTGCTTACTATGTTTGTTACTTATTGTTTTATTCAAACTTGCACCAAGTGCAACCCTATGTCGTGTCCAGGCTATCTCTCTCCATTCTGGGTTGCCTGGAAGAGATCGCAGAACGCAATGATCGCGATGTCGCGGCCGCCTGTTGTATGTTTGTTTTAATTTTAAGGTTTCCGTATATATTATTGTTTTTTATCTTAGTGTACAATAAAGTATATATAAATAAATAAATAAATGTAATATTATGGATATTGTACATGTTTTCCGAAACAATATTTATAATTGAAAAAATATACAATGCAACATAATTTATAAAATTTACATAAATCAAATCAAATGTTTTTTTATTTCACATAGGCCTACATGGGCACTTATAAAACGTCGACAAAAGGTGCACGGTTCGGGTTGGTCGTTTCCTGTGGAGAAGAACCGGCAAGAAACTCCACGGGTACACTTTAAAAAAAAAAATGTTTTTACAATATTTCCATGTTACAGCATTAGTGCTTAGATATGGGGGGACAACGTAGGCCCGACAATAAGTCGTAAGATACTAAAATAAAGGTTTGTATAAACGAGAACAAGAGTTAAAAATGTTCTAGAAATCTAGAAGGCCTACAATGTTCCCACATTCACAAAACAATCGGTAAAAGAATCAATACAAAGAAAAAAAAATATATATCAAGACAAAATTTAACATGTGGCACAAATGTTGTTATCAGTGCTGTAACTATTCTTAGCAAAGGGCTATAAAGATTATTGAAACCATTGTAAAACGTCTAATTAAAAGAAGGAAAAAAGAAAAAATTAGATTGAGAATAGTTAGAGACATCCACATATTTGTGCCGTTTATGAGTTACCAGGGAAGCCGCATGCGCAGAAGCAGCGGAAATTCCAAATTTTTTATCTTCAACGTAGTCCTTGATTTTATAATATGCTTTTTTAATAAGGACACGTTTGATGTAGTTTTTGAACTTTCCATGGGTCAATTCTATAACTGACTTTGGCAACTTGTTATAAAAGCGTATACTGTTAATAAGAAAAGACTTGCTAGTTTTCGTTAATCTGAATTTGGGTATTACAATTTCATGCTTACTGCGTGTATTTAAGGCGATGATAGCTCAGTGGTAGTGACGTCGAATACCGAGACGAAGGTGGCGGGTTCGAATCCTACAATGAGCTTGAGCTTTCGGTGAAGGAAAACATCGTGAGGAAACCATAGCACGGTGGTAGGGTACTTTGTAGTACCCGCCTGGCTGGCAACCACCCTCAAGTTGAAAATCTGTCGCCAAGCACCTTCCGGTGTGTTCCAACAGCAGCACTTGAGAGCCAGTCCCCTTCTAGGCTTTGTGTGCTTACCACCATCGGCCACATCATCACTGACCACGGTGAGATTGTGGTCAAACACAGGCCTATAAACAGTAAAAAAAAAAAAAAAAAAAATTATGGAAGTCGCTTCTGGTTTGGAAATGCCCTCGATTTTTGCGGACATACAAAATACATTCCAAAATATAAAGAGAAGCTAGAGTCAGTATATCGATCTCTTTAAATTTTTCTCTGAGGGACTCGCGTGGACCCATTTTATAGATTGTGCGGATTCCCCTCTTTTGTAAGATGAAAATTGAGTCAACGTCTGCTGCTGATCCCCACAGCAGAATGCCATAAGACATAATACTGTGGAAATAAGCATAGTATACTAACTTAGCTGTGGCTACATCGGTTAACTGCCTTATTTTCCTTACTGCATATGCAGCCGAACTTAACCTACCCGAAAGAGTTCTAATGTGCGCGTCCCACTGCAATTTTAAATCGAGAGTAATCACTAAGAATACAGTTTCCTCTATAACTTCAAGACTTTTGCCGTCAAGATTTAAATTTAGGTCACGTTGTGGTACATTTGGTAAAGAGAACTTTAGACATTTTGTTTTTTTCGCATTCAGTAAAAGATTGTTAGTTGCGAACCATTTTGAGAGAACAATTAGACTTTCGTTGACATGTAAGACATCCGTATCTTTCCTATCTATTTTAAAAATTAGCGTAGTATCATCAGCAAATAGAATTATATCCGATAACTAGGCCATCATAAAAGGGAGATCATTAATGTAAACAAGGAAAGGGCCGAGAATTGAACCTTGGGGCACGCCCATCTTGACTAGAGACCCGGAGGACGTCGCCCCATTAACATTTACTTTTTGCTGTCTGTTTGATAAATAGGAAAGCACAAGATCAGCAGATTTTCCTCGAATTCCGTAGTGGTGTAATTTACAGATCAGTGTGTTGTGGTCGACGCAGTCGAAAGCTTTTGAGAGATCACAGAAAATGCCAATGGCATCCTGGGACTTCGCCCAAGTTTTACTCCCGCGTCCGTTGCCGACCTACCTTTCGTGAAACCGAACTGTTGACTATGCAGGATCTTATTTGAATTGAAGTTAGACAACATCTGTTCCAGCATGATTTTTTCATAGATTTTGCTCAATGCTGGAAGCTCGGATATAGGCCTATAATTAGAGGGATCACTCTTACAGCCTGATTTGAAAATTGGTACTACTTTACTGTGTTTCATTAAGTCAGGAAATGTGCCGCTGTCCAAACATCGATTGAATATGCCTGTTAGGACAGGAGCAATTGAGTCAATAATATCTCCAAGAACCCTAACGGATATCCCCCAAAAGTCTTCAGTATTTTTTTATATTGAGACTTTTGAGCGCGTTTTTAATTGTATCAATACATATTGATTTAAATTTAAAGGTTGGTATGTCTTTAATAAAGTTTTCTTTAAGAAGAGCTTCAGTTAATTTAGATGAGGAGGGAAGAGACTTCGTAACCTCTAACGGAATGTTGGTAAATAAATTTTCTAATGTCTCAGCGATTTCTTGCTTATCAGAAATGGTTTGATTAGATATTTTCAAAGACAACTCATTCTGATCGCTTTGTTGTGTCTTTCCAGTTTCTCTATTAATTACTTGCCACACAGTTTTTATTTTATTATTAGAAACACCAATTTTGTTAATTATTATTTGAGATTTTGCTTAAGCGCAGACTCTTTTGAATATTTTGGAATAGTTTCTAACATAAGTGTGAAAAACTTGATCGCAAGTTAAAGATTTTTCGTAATATAAATTATATAAGATATCTCGGCTTTTTCTTATGCCCACAGTGGCCCATTCACTAAATTTCGATTTGGAATTGTTGACTGTTTTTACAGGACACGTTTAATTGAATTCTTGGCAAACTGTAGAAAACAACGTGCCGTAATTTATTTTAGGGTCTTTTGAATCAAAACTGGCGTTACAAAGGTTGCTAAAAAAATTATTATTAATAGAATTTAATTTATTTTTAGTAAGACGTCTTAATCGAATTGATTTAGCCAGCTTATTTTTTTTATCTGACTCCAAAGATACTAGTTGACCAGTATGGTCTGATCTAACGCCATTAATTAAAAACGAATCTTTTACTTTGCAATTAGTGAATACATTATCTATGCATGAAGCTGAAGTTGCTGTTATTCTTGTCGGTTCATTAAATAAATATTTTAAGTTAAATGAATTGAACAATGAAATGAGCTTACATTTTTCAGGTCAATTAAATAACAGGGGGGTGACCATAAGCTCTTAGGGTAAGGTTATTTTGAGATCGCGTATGTGACAGATGTTTACAAGTCATATATATATATATAGTCCCTTACACACACTCAAAATAACCTTACTATTTATTTATTATTATTATTATTTATTTAATTCAGATATGAAATCCATAGTTTTGTTAGTACGTACAAACACTTACATACTATGTTAGTCCCTTAAAATTAGATACACATACAATTCATACCTACACATCATGTCAAAATTTAAGTAAACTAAAATCTAAAAACTATAATTAATTTATGCATTTTGGTACAATGTAACTCATTTAAAATTAATGTCAATAAAATAAAATGTCTTGTAAAATCAAAAACAAAATCAAATTGAAATACATTAAGATTATTTTTTTTATTTAGATTTATTTAAAATTAATTAAAATACTATAAAATTCATTAAAATTTATAAAATAAAAGTCTGTGTTCAGTAGAGGTCAAATTGCACTTTTTCGCGGCGGACATTTGAACGATGTCATATTCCATCCATAATGGCATAAATGGGCCTTTTAAATAAAAAATAAATTTCGTTAATATCTCACACACATCTTGTTTTATTCAATTTTAACATCGACCCGTCCTTGTTGAAAGACCCTACCGGAGACATATAATGAAGGACGGGACGGTTGACGTGTGTCAAGTATGCCACCGTTCCGGTGAATCCAACGGACGTATTATCTCTGGTTGTTCTCGTCTGGCTAACGGCGACTACTTATGCCAATAAGCCGGATATAGTGGTAACAGACCGGTTAGCGCGCCGCACGATGATAATATCGATGACCGATTATCTATCTACCATCCCGCATGACGAGAACCTCGTGAAAGCTGAGAAAGAGAAACAGATCAAGTATCTCGACTAAGTTCACGACGCCCAAGCCGAGACAAGCCTTGACGACCATCTTTCGAGGCTGTCATTGCGCGGTTGTATCAAGGGCCTGATACAGAAGGCAGTACTCCTCGATAAACCTCACATTATGTGGCGTTTCCTGTCCTTGAGCACCGGTAGTTTAGACCCTGCTCTCGACAGCGTTGGACAACAATTTATTTTTGAACTTTTTTTTATGATTAGTTTTTTATATAGAAAATTTTAATAAGATAAGAAGGAAACTGAATATACGAAAATAGAATAATATTTCTTTATTTTCATACAATATGCAAGTAATAATAAAAACAATTGACTTGAGAAACACATTACAAATTCTGTGAAGTCGTGCATGCAGCAAAAAACTGATACTCATCTATGAAAAGTTTATTAGCCTTTGACTATAATATAAGCTGCAAATCACTACTAGTATTCAATTGCATAGGAACGCGGTACAACGTAAGTTGGTATTATTAAATTAATCTTCTTCTTGCTATTTATATGTTTGATATTTATTAGTATATGTTTTTTGGAAAAGTTTTCAATTCTGGTTTCCACTCGGTGATTTTTCTAGCTCCCGCTCTGTGACGCTCAAATAAAAGGAATTATTAGTGGTTCGAGTAGGAATGGAAGCATATTTGGAATACGGCAGAGAATTAAGACTTTCTGATATCTCTAGAAATGTCACGGCCGTACGGGACCCACAAAATAATGATGTCCTTTAAAATTGCATCATCTTGGCATTTATGGTGATGCAATTCACAGCCACTCGCAAAAAACTTAATTTTGTTTTTTTTTTCGGTATATAATGCAAATGTGATGTGCAAATTCTCATTGAAATTGATTCAATTATTGGGTGTCCCTATTAGTTTATGAACTTGTTTTGATTTTGTTAATATTTTAACACGTTGAACACCATGAGGGACAATTGACCCTCACTTGTGTAGGGCCACGTTAAATGCATGTTTAAAAAAATCATATATTTTTTTTATTGTTTTACGGGCTATGAAATGACATAAAAAACATCAAACATCGCAAAGTTAAAGTCAAAGTCAAATGTATTTATTTCAACTAGGCCATTATGCGGCACTTTTGAACGTCAAAAATTTACATGTAATAAAAAATTGATTCTACCGCGCATTCGGAAATGTAGGTTGATATGGAGAAGAATGCACTAGAAACTCCATACTTACTCTTTTAAAAAAATAGAGGCTTTTTACAATATTTTACATAAGTAGTACATACATTAATAAAATCTTATACGTGAGAACGATGCACCCAGCACTACTAACTTAAAGTCGAACATAGAACCTCCTCCTTTTTGGAAAATCGGTTAAAAATTGAGAGTCGATATTAACGTAACGCCAAGAAGCTCAAGATGGTCCGTTGTCGGCACGGTAACACTTCAGAAAGATGGAGCCGGGTGGAATTGGCTCTTTTTAGCGGAAAAACGACACGCCTGGATTTTGGCAGCATGAAACCTGACCAGATTGGTATCGCCTCATTCGGAGACTACTTTTAAAGACAGACAGGTTCAAACACTCCACCATGGCCTCACGGAGAGACTGGATTTGAGGCCCAGTAGCCCTTGCGTTGGACAATTATTTCTCAGCAACAGTGCTGTCGTCTGCATATCCAAAGGTTTGCCGGGTTTTAGCATATCGTTTATGTGCAGCAAGAATAATGTTGCTGAGAGTGCTGACCCCTGATGGACCCCCGCATTCATATCCAATTGGTCCGACGAGCTGTACCAGTAAACCTTAACTATGTTGCTAGATTAATTTACAAGTGCTTAATTTAATTTTAAAAAGTACTCGGTGTCACTAAGGATGTACCTTTCATTTAATATATGTGGTATCTTCTTTAAAATCAGTGAGGTCGTGCAAAAAAAATTACCCTACTTGTTTTTGGAGTCAGGATATATTAAAATGTTAACTATTTTCTACCGGATTAATATTTTTTATAAAAAATTTAATACACCTTTCCTTTATACGAGGAATGGTGTATTCTCTTACTTGGTGAAATATTTTTGTCATGACATAATTCGTCATAGTTCTCGAAGTCACTAAAACCAAATACAATCTATTTGTCTGCAGGGCCGTGGAGGTCACGTCAAATACATATTAACTTTATATCTGTGCCCGATGGCACAAAAGGGATGCTTACAATCGCCTCTGATTCGCGGTTTTATATATGGCCCCCGCGGCCGCAAAGGAACTATTCGGAATTGGGATTGGGATTGACCACGTACCTAATATTTCACTAGCACATGGCAATCGCATGTTTTTAAGTTTTTGGTTATCGTTTTATCTGACATAATGTCGCTGTGATAGAATCCCAAAAATCTATGAAGATCTAGTATTATTTCTCACAAAAGAATCACAGCTCTAAGCCAATTAGTTTAAATTTTATTATTACCTGAAAAAAACCCCTGCGCATTTTTGCCTTATATGTTTTTACAGAATTTTAGACAAAGCAATAAATATGGGTGGTGATTACAGGCTCTTACGTGGGGTGTATTTATCGATAAAATTAAGTGTATTTTACGGCCTTAAAGTTTTTTTACTAAAAGTCCGGACAAATTGTATATGACAACTTAAACCTTCACAGTATAAATTGTTCCAATATAGAATTTTTAGCTTATTATTTAATTAATTTCGGGTGGTATTGACGTTTTAATTTTTGATACCGACTATTGTTTTACTATAAGAAAACCGGAGTCTGTGTTTTTTGAAAGGTACTATCTAGGAATCTTTAAGTCAAGACTAAATAAGTTACTTCAAGACAAGCGTGCTTCACCGTCACCTACATCATTGCTTATCATGCAGTGAAATAGTGGTCAAACGGTAACCGATCAATAAAAATAAAAAACAAAACCCCATCGTTGATTGGAATTTACTGTAAACTTGGTTATTGTGGCATATGTTATGGCTAGAATAATTCTAGAATAGCTGATGCCCATTTATTTTTTGCCTGGGTATGCTCTTGCATACTGCACTACCACGGGGAGATAGTGCAGTTATATGGAACTCTAACCCACTAAAACTCCACGGTGTCCTCCTGTGCTGCTTATGGCGGGAACACGGGCACGCGTTGGCACTCACCGCGAAACCGCCATGGCTGTCCGTGTGTCACCCTCTTCGGGGGAGTACCCCCCATCACCGGCGCACCAGAACACACTGTATGCCGTGACCACCCCAGGGACCAAAAATCAGCACATGGTTGCCAGACGACTCCGTTTATTGCACCATTGGTCCCCCTGTGACGGGTCAAGGTCAATGGCCCCGCCACCTACCGCCACACCGTGTCCGCCATCAGACGGTGGCGACCCCGTCTAGGCCGCGGAAGGTAGCGAGAGCGGCGCGACCTCCAACCCTCAGCCGCGATATCATGTGGGACCTGGGACGCTCCATAAGACACATACATACATCGTTGGCTTAATCGGCAAAAGCCCTGACGAGCGACACGTCCTCGGGTTCCTCTTCGCTTCACCGTGGGCTACCAAGCCACGGTTACTGGCCCCCCCCCCGCCATGAAAATGCGGGAATCCACCGGGGGGTTGCTGACGCCCTGGGTCTTACAACAACACCCTAGTGTCATCATCGACATACAATTGTTTCTTTTGTGATTGATTTAAATTCTATTAAATCTAATTGCCCGTTGTAGGTGTGAGGTGGTAGACGTTATCACTATCGATTATTTTTTTAAAGTTTTATCTCTTTCTTTTTAGGTCTTTGTGATACAGGATATAATTCCATAAAGTCCGATATGAATGGGTCAAAGGTGGCAAACTTTTATCATGGGAAATCTGTGTTTATTACTGGCGGTACGGGATTTGTTGGCAAGGTAAGATCTTTATGCTTATTTTAAGAGAAACATAAAAAAAGTTTTGTGGTCAAGTTTTGTATATTTATCACTAGCTTTTTCTCGCTACTTTGCTCCCGTGGCCCACCCCACAGGACCCAAAATCAGTTCAGTAGTTTCAGAGATTACTTCTTACAAACAAACAAAACAAACTTTACCTCTTTGTAATAATATAAAGACGACGACTAATAAAATCAGTGCAATTTCAATCATATAAAATTCCTAGAATAAAACTAAACATGTATTTTTGTAGTTCAGACGAAAATTAATCCCCAATTTCTGATTTAAGAATTTGAAGATTTTGTCAACCTGTACTTTAGTTTTTTTTTCCTTAAGCCTGAAAAGCTGTAAAAATTTGCCATTTCTTAAATTTCCATTTCACAAAAATTCCTTCTTAAATCGTAGAGAGGGCAAACTGAACATTGAATATTTTTGATAAAAAGTGAAAACTACGGGGTATATGTAGGATACTGAAGCACATACACACATCACATCATCAGCCTATTAATGTTCCCACTGCTGGGACACAGGCCTCCTCCTGTGAGAGGGAATGGGCCGTTATCCACCACGCGGGCCCAGTGCGGGTTGTTGGATGTCACATGTCTTCGAATTTTTGGTTCTAGGACATGCCAGTTTCCTCACGATGTTTTCCTTCACCATTTTTAGAGCTCTGTGGCATACTGAAGCAATTATTTATTTTTTACACTTTTTGTTCGTTTGTCTGCTGCAATGTAGACAATTGACACCAAAACTACTGAACAGATTCTGTTGAAATTTTGCACAAATATACCTTAGAGTTCAGAGTTACATAAATATAGGCTATATAAATTTTCACACTATTTGCCTTCAAATTCAAATGTATTTGGTTTAGAATGTAGGTTTACAAAGTATGATCTTAAATCTATGATGAAGGGGCCGTCCCTTTACATTCTACCATTAGATATGGTGTGTAAATATTTAATTTTAGCTTGTCCTATCATCTAAATTTATTTTTCCTTGGGGGATAAGCAATGTTGCAGTTTTGTGTGTTTTCTACTATAGTTTAGATTCAGAGTTACATAAAAGGCGCCGGTGTCTGTAACACAGTTTATACTAGTACAGACATCGTCGTTCACTCTATCTTTAAAAACAAATAAACCTTAGTATCTCAGTGTTTTTGTCTAGGATAGATTAATTGTACCCATTAATGATGCATTTTTTATTTATTTTTTATTTTTAATATAGGCTATATACATTTTTACACTATTTGCCTTGGGGGATAAGCAATGTTACAGTTATGTGTGTTTTCTACTATAATTTAGCGTGGGCCTGGAAAAAATAAGACAAAATATAATGCAGAAAGCCGGTAGTTATTCGTCACGATAACTTCACAACACCGTAGGATTATTTTGAAGGACGGCACGGTTGACATCTGTCGGGCATATCACCGTCTGGGTGAATAAATCCGCCACATTATCTCTGGTTGTTCTCGACTAGCTAACGAAGAATACTTGCATGGGCACAACCTTCTAGCCAGGATTATCCATCAGCAACACGGTAGTTGCCCGACACAGTTCTCGGAAATGGCAATATCACATTGTACTGGGATCGGTCCATCATCACTGACAGGACTATTATCGCTAATAAGCCTGATATAGACCGAATCGAGAGGCGTGCAATGATTGTTGACATTACCGTCCCGCATGACGGGAACCTCGTGAAAGCCGAGAAATATAATCAAATCAAGTATCTTGACTTGGCTCGCGAGGTTGTCGCCATGTGGGATATGGACACAGCGATCATTGTACCAACAGTCGTGTCAGCCCATGGCTTAATAGCCACGAGCCTCGACCAAAACCATAGGAGTCTCTCGTTAGGCGGCTTGATCAAGGGCCTGATCCAGAAAGCAGTACTGCTGGACACGGCTCGTATTGTTAGGAGGTTCCTCTCTCTGGAGCTCTGACCACCCCAGTAGCTTGGACCCAGTTCCTCCCTGTCCTCCTGTTGGTACCGGTGGGCTACTATTTTTGAAATTTTGATGTTTTTTTATTTTTTGTTTGTTTTATAAAAATATTTAAAAAGTAAAAAAAAAGAAAAGGAAGTAATAATATTAAAAAATGCAGAACACTCTCAATAGATCTGGTAAAACTACTAAGCTATAAATATTATCACGCTAATTACTATGGGGAAAAAACATTGTTACATTATGTCTGTTTTTCTACAATTGTCTACCGCAAGATTGCAATAACACAAGAAAAAATATTGCAAAATATTTCTTATTGGTCTGGCCACTGAATAGTCTATATGTTATCACGCTATTTATTATAGAGTGTGAGCAGTATAGCAATATGTAGAACGCGACATGTATTGCAACTGCGATTTTAACCCATTGTCAACGGAGTACATAGCCTGGTGGTTTAGATACAAGGCTTCCAAGTCGTTGATCGTGAGTTCGTATTTTTCAACATTAGTATTTTTTTTGGTTTTATTATTCATCATTTTGCTCTGAAAAAGATGGATCAAAGGAGATTGCATGTAGCAGAGATGAGAATGTTGAGATAGATGTGCGGCGTGACGAGATTGGATAAAGTGAGAAATGAGTATATTAGAGGCACTTTGAAAGTGGCGCCAGTGGCAGAAAAGTTGAAAGGAAACCGTTTGTCCTGGTATGGTCATGTGATGAGGCAGGATGAAACGCATGTTACTAAAAGAGTTGTGAATATAAATGTGGATGGATGGAGAGGGAGAGGAAGGCCAAAGAAAAGATGGATGGTCTGTGTGAAGAGTGATATGAAAGAAAAGGGAGTCAGTAATAACGTGACGGGGGACAGGACGGTATGGAAGAAGCAAACGTGTTGCGCCGACCCCAAGTAACATGTGATGGAAGATGATGATGATGATGCTGTTTTTTGTTGTACTTATAGATCTTCAAACAAAATATAATAGATTTTTGCATACATTTATTATATAAAGGGTCTTTCAACAAGGACGGGTCTATGTTAAAATTGAATAAAACAAGATGTGTGTGAGATATTAACGAAATTTATTTTTTATTTAAAAGGCCCATTTATGCCATTATGGATGGAATATGACATCGTTCAAATGTCCGCCGCGGCTTTGTATGGTGGCACGAATCCGAGAGGTCCAATTTTTAATGACTCTGCTGCATAGATCCGGCTGAATCTGAGCGATGGCCTGCGTTATGTTGGCTTTCAGGGCAACGGTCAAATGTGGTTTATTGGCATAGACCTGCGACTTCAGAAAACCCCACAAGAAAAAGTCTAGCGGAGTCAAATCACACGATCTTGGTGGCCAACAACAATCTTGGTGCCTCGTGTGAAAATGTGCCTCGTCGCTAAAGATTATTTTTCGGCCAAAATCGGGGTCCTCTTCCAAGCGTTCCGATGCACATTCAGCGAACACACGGCGTTGTCTATGGTCATTAACTTTGAGCTCTTGGGCCAGTTGGATCTTTTACGGATGCAGACCCAACACCCGACGCAAAATTCTCCAAGTTGAAGTCTGCGAAAGGCCGAGTTCTTGAGCACGGCGAGAAATCGAGTGCCTCGGAGTCTCCTGAACACTCTCACGTACAGCGGCGATGTTCTCGGCCGATCTGGCGTTCCTTTGACGTAAAGGTGTTGGTTGGTTGTTTACTGAACCGGTCGTCTCAAATTTAGTCACCAATCGTTGGAGAGTGGACTTTGAATGCGCGCAACGTTTGCACTAACGAACACTCATTTTGATAATAAAGTTTTATCATTTGCACATGCTGCTCAACCGTGTAACTTGCCGTGGTGATTTGGCATCAGTGACTAAATAAGAAAAAATAGATTTGACAGATGCCGCCAAAACAAAATGGCCGCCACACAATTTTAACATCGACCCGTCCTTGTTGAAAAACCCTTTATAATCAAACATTTTGCATTCATTTTGTTACAATGTTGCATATATTTATTTAGAAGTACCATAATTGTAGAATAATTCACGCCACCCACTGCACAATTTCCACCCCGTCAATTTTTGGCACTAAATATCAGTGCGCTAGAGACTGGACGCATGACATAAAAACACACCCAAGAAATCTCGGGTTTTATATGTCTCTGGCGTACATATTTAATGACCAAATTTTCCACCACGTTTGGGCTGGAAATTGTGGATTGAGTGTCAGCGTAGGTGTGAGATGGAACACCGGAGTGGTTTTAAGTCAGTAGCAGTCTGTCATACCCCCCAAAGCGGAGGACAACCAATGAAGGTTTTCCACCCGGGACCAAAAAAAAAACGAATACCTACGGTTGTTTCCTCCGGCGACGAACTTAAAAGTTCAGCAGTCGAAGACCTGTCAAGTATGAAAAAAAAATAACAAGTGTGGTTGGAGATGAAGTAGTATATACATCTTTTGACAGTGTCCTTAAACAGACCGACGCTAACTACCCAGTTGAGTTTTAAACTCACTAAGAGCGGGTTGGTTTCCTTCACACAAAATCGAACTAATAATCTTAATCCACCCAAGCTGTGCAATGGAACCCGATCTATGGAAACTGTTCTTGTGTAAACGCATTGAATTTTCGGTATCCGCTTACTTCGCGATGACCATAAACAAAAGTCAAAGACAGAGACTTAAAGACCGCTAGTGTCGAGCTAAGGTACAATTGTTTTTCCCACGGTCAACTGTATGTGGCTTGCTCGCGGGTTAATAATGTGGATCAACTATTTATGTTATCCCCAGAAGAAACAATCAACGTTATTCGAGTATATATAGATTTTTTTAAATATATCTTACTCTACTATCTAACAAAATATCCTGATTTCAATTAAATAAATTAAGAACTTACCGACAATTTATTAAATAACAATTTTAATTTATTATTAGGTACTAACGTTAACTTATCTGTCTGTGATGGGAATATTTAGTAATGTTTAGAATATTTATATTGTTAACCATTAAACAGTGCTTGATAAACCGAATTCCACGCTGACGTAGTCAATCAAAAAAATTATATTTATATTGTGATTTCAAATATTTTGTGGGAAAATTTATTGTGACTCATCGTCTCCGTATTCGCCTCCTTCGGTCTACCCTCACTGTCTATCCCTTCTAGGATAAAAAGCTTATAACCCAGGAATGCACGTAGTTTGCTTTTAAATACAACTTATGTTATCATATGGAGGGGCCGAGAAACAACTCGGACACTTCGACCCATTGGGATCCATTGTGGTTCCCTAGATAACCTATATCTCTCTAATCTCGTTGAATTATTTCATGAGTTTTACATCGACACTAGGAGATATTAGCCTATAGTCTTCTGGTTATGGATATCCAACCCCTAGGAGACTTAATCGCTTACCAGCCAAAGCATCGCATGTGCACAGAATATGCTCCATGCGTTCCGTATGTTCCCCACACAACCTGCACATGGGTGTCGCGGTTAGACCCCTCTTCATGAGCATGTCGATGGTTCCAAAGTGCCCAGTAGAGGCCGGTATTAGACAACCTATGTGTTCGTTATCTGTGATCAGCAAACTCCCTAAATGGGCCTTTTACGAGATACGTCGAAATGTCTACACCCGGAATGTCTTCTGGACCCGCAAAATCATTTGCTGAGCCCTCCCTTGCCAGTTAATCTGCCACTTCGGTACTATGGATTACTTTGACCCACATCAGTCTTACTCTGTTATGTTGCCCAAGCCTGTTTAGGGTTTCAATAGCATCCAGAGTAAGTTTGGAGTCCATTTTGTAGGACGCCATGGCTTTGATTGCAGCCTGACTATCACTAAGAATATATATGGATTTACCTCTGGTTCTTCTATCTTTATTCTTTTGAGCACAGGTTATTATGGGCTGGTATTTTTCTGGTTGCAATTACAGTTGCCATCTTCCCTAAGCTTTTGCTACATTTGTAACGTACATTTGCGTATATACGCTCCTGTACCTGATTCCATTTTGGATCCATCAGTGTACGACACCAGACTATCTTGTTCTGGTGGATCGAGTCCCTTTTTCCAGTCCTCTATTGTTGGGATTTGGACCTTGAACGACCTTTTAAACACAAACATAGTTTGCATTTTATTGGATATCATGCTTGCCATAATCAAGCAACAGCAAGACGATGTAATGTCTTCCTTGCCTCTAGTTCAACCATCATATGCAGAGGAGGGATATTGAGCACCCATGATGCCGAGACACACTGTTCTTTGTAACCTGATGAGTGGCGCTTGGCACGAGGCAAATTTTGTTTGTTCTTGGCCCTCGCACTATGCTGCCGTATGTGATTATAGGTATTATCACTGACCAGTACAGCCATCGTATCACTTTGGGCTTTAGCCCCCAAGTTTTACCGTAGATGGAACGACACGTGCCGAACACTCGCAGGGCCTTTATGGTAATATTTTCCACATGAATTTTCCACCTGAGTTCTTTATCAAGCGTGACACCCAGATATTTAACTTCGGTGAACTAGGGCAGCTTTATTCCTACCTGCCTACTGTGTAGAATGGTCCGGTATTGAGTTTGGCGAGTAGCGAGTCTACTACCAAGCACCACAATAATGGTGACAGCACTCTTCCTTGCGCACAACCTCTTGTTGTTTTTGCGCTAAGTCTGTCTCCCATTAGTTCCGATCTGACGATTCTGCTTCTCAGCATATAGTCAATCCAGTTGCACGTGGTATCATTGATGCCATGTTCCTTTGCAGCAATGCGAATAGACTCAAATGTTGTCTTGTCGAAGGCTCCCTCTATGTGGTGGAAAACCCCAACAGAAATCTCTTGTCCCTCTAGCGCAGCCTCGGCTCAACTCGCAACATAGTGCAATACCACAATATGCAATGTCTAAATACATAGTATTCATAACAGCATGTTTAATTCCAGACTTTAATAGAAAAGTTGCTGTACAGCTGCAGTGGGATTGATAAAATTTATGTTCTAGTACGTGATAAGTGTGGCAAGCAAGCGACTGAACGACTGGCGCTTATCACTAGCACACCAGTAAGTATGGATTTTAAACATGTGCATTTAATATTATTATACTGAACTTTGAAATACGGGACTGTTTTCCGGGTTTAAATTTTGTCATGTATGCTGGATCCACCTAACTCGTGGCTAATTAATAACAGGCACACGTATCGATCTTCAAGCTTAAGCACCGCTTGCCGAGGTCGATCCATGGATGGGTGACCATCTGGACATAGCGAGTTTCTTTAGTGCCTCTGAAAGCACGTTATGCCGTTGGACCCAGTTGTCATTTGAAGATCTATGACAGGCGTTACGGGTAGTCAAAAGCCTGAAATCTGACACCAGTCTGGCCAAGGGGTATCATGTTACCCATTTACTGGGTTGTGGATGTCAGATAGGCGGTCACTCCATGTAAAATACTGGTACTCAGCTGAATCCGGTGAGACTATAAGCCGATCCCAACAAAGTTGGGAAAAGGCTAGGCAGATTATGCTCGATCCGTCTAGAGCAAGCTTGGTGATTCATGCTCGTGCTTTTTTAGGGTTCCGTACCCAAAGGGTAAAAACGGGACCCTATTACTGAGACTTCGCGGTCCGTCTGTCTGTCTGTCTATCACCAGGCTGTATCTCATGAACCGTGATAGCTACACAGTTGAAATTTTCACAGGTGATTTATTTCTGTTGCCGCTATAACAACAAATACTAAAAACAGAATAAAATAAATATTTAAGTAGGGCTCCCATACTCATTGTAGCTCGCGTCACTGCGGTCGTCGCGTCTTCGCACGCCGCTCCAAAGGTGTCGCTACTAGTAACTTTGGTTACTAGTAGTGGCAGCTATTTTGGCCCTTCCGGGCAAATCCACTCTTTGTGGTCCCTGGCGGGAAACCTAGCGGTGTTAACAAGCCAGTGGGGTGTGCCCCAAGCACCCGCCAAGTCCTTAAGGACACGGCAGTCATTGGAGTCGGGAGCGGGATCAGTTGGCCTTGGTAGATAGCCTAGTCAACCCCCGCTTCGTCCCCCAGCATTCACCTGGCACGGTCGGGTGTGTCTACCCCGACGTGCCAGACTTCTTCGGTACACATTGGTGGGTGGCCCACCTTCGGTGGGTTTACCGGTACCTTAGGGCCCTGTCACCCAATAAGATTGGTGGCGGGCAGACAAGCTTAGGGCTCACCAGATACTCACCTCCCAGTCTAATCCGACTGGGAGGGTAGGTCGCACACATCCCCGGGCCCCTCCACCCGGGGAAGATACCTCTCCCGGCTTCACCGGTTTTATAATTTCTCAATTATGTCGCTCGCGGCAGTAATTGAACTCCTTCACGAGATTCTCGAGAAGGAGAAACTCACCAAAAAGTACAGCCATGCTGTAAATCAGGCTTTAGCCACTTATGTGCCCGCTTCGGGCCCGACCGGGGCTTCTGGACCTAGCCAGGCACCCGTGCCGAGCGAAGCCCAGGTCTCGCCCAGGTCACCCTCCCCGGCAGCCAGGCCCACTTCTGGGACTGGTGAGCCATCCCTACCTAAGCCCCCAGCACCGGCCGTCGAGCCTAAAGCTACTGTCCGTTCATGGAGAGATCCTCCTTCTCCTAAAACTTCTTCTCAACCGGCCGTCGCGCCTAAGAAAACCCGATCATGGAGAGATCCTCCTTCTCCCATATCCTCTCAGGTCAAAGCTTATAAAAGCTATAAGGAGCGCATAGCCGCTCTTCATAAATCTAAGCCCAAGTCCAAGAACATCTGGGCGGACGATGATGACTCCCCCATGGAAGAGGGAGCAACCCTCAGCACTGACGATGAATGGGAAGCTATGGCTGACCAAGCTGACTCAGTCGCTGACGACCCAGTAGACCCAAATGTCCCCGATAGGTCAGACGACTATGACACCGTCTCCTCCGATGGTGACTCCGTAGTTTGCTCTGGAGGAAAGAGGAAAAAGAGGAATAGTCCCTTAAATGCTACCAAGGCCAAAAAGGCGGTATCAAAAACCTCTCCTCAATCAGTTCTGCCACCGGCCTCGCCCGTAAGGCAAATCACCCCCACCCCTGACATTGCTTCTTCTCAGCGGTCCAACCGCAGCCCCAGTCCCATGGTAATAGTTACCAATAAGAAGCTCCGTCCCCCTCCACCTGTTTATCTTCAGGATAAAGTCAAGTGGAACGATGTTTCAAACGCTTGTGTTGAGCGGAAAATCAACTACACGAAAGCCACTGCATGCCAACAAGGCATCAGAATCCAACTCCCCTCTCCCACTGATTTCCGGAATCTAACCCGGTACCTCAAAGATAGGAACATCTCGTTCCATACTTACTCCCTCCCTGAGGAAAAGCCCGTCCGTGTAGTCATTAGGCGAATCCCAAAAGAGATCCCTACGGAGGAAATCCGTAAGGACCTTCTTGACTAGAATGTCCCCGTCACTGAAGTCCACCGCTTGCATAAAGCGAGAGGCGGACAACAGTACGATATTGTATTAGTTGTTTGTAGCCCTACTGAGGGTTACAACCCGATTTTCAATATAAAGACCGTGTGCTCCTTGTCGGGCATTTCGATCGAGAAACCCTACCGCCCCCATCTTGTAGGACAGTGTCACAACTGTCAACTTTATGGCCATTCTCAGGCCCACTGCTATGCAACACCCAGGTGCGTTAAGTGCATGGGTGATCATGGCACTAAGGACTGTCCCCGTCCCAAAGACCGCTCACAGTGCACGGAGAATCCCAGCTGCGTGCTCTGTGGCCAAGTCGGGCACCCGGCTAATTACCGGGGTTGCCCAAAAGCCCCCAAGCTTGCACCTAAAATGGCCAAGCGATACAATGCGCACATAATGCGCATGGCTCCCTCTTCCCAACCACCCCCCCGTCTAGCCCCTCAGAGGACTTCACCATGGGGTAAGCTGAACCACCAAAGTGTGGCTCCTCAGACTTACTCCCAGCCTATCCCAGCGCTGATGGCCCACCCCATTGCAGCCCCAAATCCAGTCCCCGACCCAGTGGCCCCAGCTGCCCCCATGCCCGCACAAAACCGGAAGGTGGCTTCCACCACCACCGCCGCCATGTGCCCGCCCCCTGTAGCCCCCTCCGGGCACAAGCCATATTTGAGCGTCGCTGAGAATATTATCAGCGCGCATTCCATATGGATGACCCCTCAGGCCCGTGCTCTGGATGCAGAAATCCGGAATGCAGGCTCTCTCACCCCCGCTTCATGCAGTGCCCTCTTCTCGAGGTACGAGTGCATTACTAGGGAACTTGACAGCCTTGTCTACAAGGACGGTCAATGGGTTCGTAAATAGTACGAACACCTATTCAAACGTAGCATACACACCGATTGGTCCGTCCTCGCCGCCGAGGCCCCGCCGCGAAGTCCCAGTCATTATTTATGTAGCCAGCCCGCGAATAGCTGTGCCATAGTTAATTCTAATTAGTTAATTGGAGTTTCTTGTCCGTTCTTCTCCACGTAGGCTTATTCCGAACGGATGGTAGAATCACTTTATTAGATCCAGCCTTAGTTGTCCCCCCAGCGACGCCCTGAGCCGAGGTTCGACCCCAACTGGGGTAGCCCTCAGCGTTGTCGCTTAGGTTTAGTAATTTTTTGCCTAGCTGGAGGCTATATAGTTTAGTCTCCGTAGGAAAGCCCGGTTAAGCAGCTAACCAGTCACTTTGACTGAGTTGCGAGACGCCACGTATTAAAAAAAAAAAAAAAAAAAAAAAGGGCTCCCATACAACAAACGTGATTTTGTTGCCGTATTTTGCGATAATGGTACGGAACCCTTCGTGCGCGAGTCCGACTCGCACTTGGCCGGTTTTATTTTTTGTATGATAGGAGATTTTTGCCCTGCAGTTTGACAGTCATAGGCTGGTATTTTTTTTTTCTTAAAACGTCAAAATTGAGGGTAACAATACAATATTAATTTAAAATATTAAATGAATGTTTTCAGGCTTTCGACAGATTAAAAGAAAGCCGTAAAGAGGAGCTTAAAAAAATTACGGTCATCAGTGGGGACATTACACGCGAACGTCTTGGGTTTCCGGATGATGTCTTAAAAATATTGGAGGACGAGGTTTGTATTATTATAATGTGATTGTGATTATTAATGTCACCAAAAGTAATACAACAAATTACATAATGTATTGTTACTGGCAAGTACTTAAAATTATGCAACACGGGAGCATCTGTAGCCGAACTAGGACGAGTCCTGTATCTCGGCATACAGCGCCTGACCCTCGAAATAGATTATTATATTTAGCCCAATAGACATGCAAAAAGACTTAGCTATGAAATTATACAATATCTTGATTTGTTCAAAAACCAAACAGTACTTAAAATGTGTATGTGTATTTTACTACAGTTGATAAAAATTACACGCTTATAAGCAAAGTTCTTCTTTTATTTTCAGGTTTCAGTAGTATTTCACTTAGCTGCCTCAGTAACATACAAGCTGCCTCTCAAAGATGCCATGACAATCAATATAAATGGGACTGAGAACGTCATTCAATTATGTCACCGGATGAAGAAACTAGAGGTGAGACGTTTTAAGCACTATCGCTGGCAAAATTTTTAAACGTGTTATTTTCTGATATTAGCCATAAAATTTTAAAGCATTATTATATACTCTCTAGAGTCCCTTTGAATGATGTACATACTTAACGATGAGGTTTTTATTAGGTTGATTGATGCGCTCACAATCCATTGATGACAAAAGATTTTATCTCTCAAAGAAAATCATGAAGCAAATTATTGCAGAAAAGTTATGTCTACTTGTTCTGTATATATAACATGTTTTAAAAGTATCAACTAACTTACCTTAATATAAATTATGTTATGGTACGTTAAACGTTCGATGAACGTCTTGAAAATACCCATTTCCCGGAACAAAACATGCAAATACTCAAAAAAACTTTCAAAAACGCTAGCGTTAGAAACCTGCGTTAAAAAAATCAAACTTTCCAAAAACCAGGCGAAGTATGATTCAAACTTGTCCTATAGAAGTATTTTTTTTATTTTACGCAGGCTTTTGTACATGTATCTACAGCATTTACGAATTCAGATCGGAAGGAAATAGATGAAGTTGTCTATCCTATGCCCATGAAGCTAGAAAGCGCAAGACTTTTTGCTGAAATGTTCTCGCATGATAAGGGAATGGTCACCAAGTTTCTGGGTAAGAATTTGCAATAATTACCCAATTGTCTCAGAAGGAGATAACTTTTTTTGAAGTATGTTTATTTCTTTGGCTCGCCCTGAAGCCTAAACAGCTGGATGACTTCTAACATTATGAGGTAGGTGTGATTAGATTTATCTTTACATTTTAAGTGACATAGGCTATATGAATTGTGAAAACACGGGCGGTCAGATTGCGGACTCTGTCCGCCCAGCATGTATCTTCAGGTAAGACGGTGGCATAGTGGTTATGTGTTGCCGTGCACAGTTAGGCTCAGGGGAGACGCCTCGCAGTTTTCTAATTATTATTGTGTCCTTTCTTTCTTTTTTCTTATTAACTACATTTTTAAATATTTTTATAAAATAAGTTACTTTCATTTCATTTATTTATTCATCAAACAATTTGCATTGTGTCTGAATTCTACAAAATAATTACATTTTTAAATAATAATAGAAGCAATAATCAAATACAAAGCAATCACAAACAGTAAAAAAAAAAAAAAAAAATTATTTACTATGTATAAATCTAAAACCGTTTACATGTCAAACCACAAAAGCACAAAAACAACCATGTCTATTCCATTTAAAAAATAAAAACCCAGAAACAGATGTCAACCAAATTACTGTTCACATGTCCAATCATAAAAAGCTTAAAACCTAAATTTAATTAAATGAAAATTAGAATCCAAATTCATACAATTGAATGTCAACTGAGATACCATTTTATTCATAATTATCCATACATAAGAGTCAAATGCAAACTACTAGTCAATTATAATTAAACACACATTAAATAATCAAAATTTCAATACCCTATCAACTGAAATACCACAATATCCATATCCATACATAAGCGTCAGATGCAAACTACAAGTCAATTAAAATTAAACACACATTAAATAATTAAAATGTCAATACTATATCAATTATATCACACATAAATTCATCTGGAATCATTCAACGTCAAATCGGATACTGAATATAAACATTTTTGTAATAGGAAGGCTTTCAGTTTTGTCTTAAATAAGTTTGTGTTATAGACTAAAGTTTTTAAATCAGTAGGTAACTTATTATATAACTCTACTGCTTGGTAACGTGAACAATGCGTTGCTATGTTTAATTTAGGCACCATTATATTTTTAATGACTTTCCTTCGTGTGCTCTCTCTCAGCTCTCTTTCTTTTTGTGATTCATATTGATGTATATATTTTGCGAACTTGCCTAACAGAACTAGTATATACAAACTGGGAACTGTAAGAATGCCTAATTTCTTAAAGTATTCTTTGCATGAATCACGCTGTGAAATTTTTACCATGGTTCTAATAGCACGCTTCTGAAGGATGAATGCTCTTTGGCAGTTGTATTTATAGCTATTTCCCCAAAACATGATGCTGTACCTTAACCTAGATTCAACCAAAGCATGATAACATGCTTTAAGTTGCTTCAAATCTATTTCATCCCTGAGGCTTCTAAGAGCATAACATGCAGAGGATATAGAGGAATCAATAGCAGCAAGCTCCTGTTTCCAGTTCAGATTTGAATCAAGGTAAATCCCTAAGAATTTTACTTCATTTACCAATTCTATCTTGTCTTCTTTTAATTTCACATCTATAGTGTCGGTGTTACGAGATGTAGACTTAAATAACATTATATTTGTTTTATTTGTATTAATTAGTAAATTATTAGCTGTAAACCATTCAGAAAGATTATCTAAACTTTTATTTACTTTTGTGGACAATACTTTTAGATCATGCGCTCCAATTATTAGGTTTGTGTCATCAGCAAAAACAACACACGAGGCGTCAGGCTGAGATGTGTTCATGAAATTTAATAAATCGTTTGTGAAGATAAGGTACAATATTGGACCTAAAATTGAGCCTTGAGGTACCCCGCGTCTTATGTATATCATCTTTGATTTATATGCTATTTCATGATTGTGTTCATCAATGTTTACTATTTCGACATACTTTCTCCTGTTTTGCAAATAAGATGTCATAAGGTTTAAAGCATCCCCCCTTATACCATAATGCTCCAGTTTAGCCAGCAGTAATTGATGATCTATAGTGTCAAATGCAGAACTCAGGTCAATAAATAGTCCAGCCACTTTCATTTTGTCATTTAATTTGCTAACTACGTCATTAATGAGAGTGTCTATGGCATCTGAAGTTCCAATGCCCTTTTGATACCCAAATTGTCTTAAGTTGATTATTTTATTTAGATTCAAATGTACCATCAGTCTAAATTGAATTAACTTTTCAAAGAGTTTCGACAAAGTTGGTAGCAAGGATATTGGTCGATAATTTTTTGGGTCAGTCCTTGTGCCCTTTTTATATATCGGAATTACCTTAGCCAGTTTGAGTTGATCAGGAAAAACCGACTCTTTAATACATTTATTAAAAAATTCAGAAAGAGGATGTGCAAAAAATTCTATGTTCTCTTTAATAATCGTTATCGGTAAGTCATCATATCCGCAAGATTTTTTGTTAGCCATGTGACTCACAATCTTTTTTATCTCGATTGGTGTAGTCGGCTTGAAAGACAAGTTACTCTCAACTCTCACCGTAGTTTCCTTTAGAAGGGACATTGATTTATCTTTGTTTAATGTCAATGATGGTTTGTAGACAAAACTGTCAACGAATTTATTAGCAATATCCTGGGAATCACAATAAACTTTGTTGTCTATATTTAAGACAAGTTTCCTACTAGGCTTGTTTTTTGTTTTCTTTGTATGTTCATTTACTAGTTTCCATGTCTCTTTGGGTATATTTTTAGCTTTACTAAGATGAACTGATATGGCTGACTTTCTAGCTTGCCTTATCACCCTTCTGTAAATTCGAATATAGTTTATTTTGTAATTCAAAATACTACCATATTTTGGGGTGCCACAGCATAAAACTCTTTTCATTTTACTTGATACTTTGATTCCCTTGGTTACCCACTTAATTATTTTATTTTTCATAGGCTTTATTTTAATAGCCTTCTTTGGGTAACAGGTTTGAAAAATTTTGCCAAAATTGACTAGAAAATTATTTATATTATATATTACTCAAATTTACACTCGAAACACTCCTGCTAAACGCAGCATTATTTTTTGTATTAAATAATCTTTTTTGAATTATTATGGTATGTTCTAAGCTCTTCGTTTTCTCATTGCTTTTGTCAAGAACCATATCGCAAAAAAGTCCACCATGACCATCTGCTAAGCCATTGTGATCGACCAAACATCGCTCTATACAATCATCATCAACATTTGTAATTATATTATCAATACAAGAGTATGATTTATTTCGAATGAAAGTAGGAGTTTTTATAAGGTATCTAAAATTATAGCATCTCAATAAACTTATAAACTCTGAAGCTTTTCTACTTTCAACCAGTACGTCAATATTAAAGTCGCCACAATCTAAGCACTTCCTATTACGAAAACGTTCTAACAATTTTTCTAAACTTTCCATGAAACTTTCAAAATTTTTCTCAATTGGACTTCTATAACAACAACATATGTGTTATCCCGTTTCAAGATCTTTTACACCACAAATCTCAAAACTTTCTGATCTATATAACTTTTTAATTTGTCAATGTTTTCACATAGTTTATTTTTATGTGCTAAAATAAGGCTACCTCCCCTTTTTTGTTTGTCCTTGTATTGTATGATGCTAAATCATAATTGGACATACAAAACATATGTGCAGATTTATCATTTAGGAAATGTTCTGATATGCATAAGTAATCCAAATCACTTTCATGTGTTTCAACATATAATTCAAGTTCTGTTTTCTTATTACTTATGCCACATACGTTTTGATGAAATGTTTTAAGACAGTTTGTTTTCGACAGTAAAAGAACTGAAGAATTATTATATAACCTGTTTTGTGCATCTCTTTTAGTCACGAAAAAGATCATTATCATCAGTGGTTAATGACGAACTATTTAAATCTGTTTGTGTAGCAGAATTTACCAACACTTTCGTGGTATTGTTCCTAATATTGTCAAAATTTAAAATTGTCTGTGTACAAAAATTCCTACATTGCAAGTTTGACAAGTAATGTTGATGCGTAATCTTATTCTGCACATAATTCAAATATTTATTTTTATATTCTATACTTAGTATTTCCCTGTGTATCAATTTGCATGCAATCAACTTATTGAAATAACTATCCGTGTTAGTATAATAATTGTTGTCAAGTGATATAAAATTTTAATTGTCACAATTTTTACAATATGTTTGTAAAAATTGTGACAATTAAAATTTTATATCAAATTTTTTAACGTACTATTCAATTTGGATACATTTAAATATTTATTGTAATAGATTTTACTTACTAAAATGTTCGTTGTATGATTGTTGTGCAAGGTGTAATGCAAGGCACTTATTATACTTAACGGATTACTGTCATTAGAACCCGCCATTATCAAAATAAAATCAGATTTGGTGTAATCATTACAAATTGACAAACATGAATTTAATATCTGATTCAGTGACGCGTATGGTTTTATTACTGACATTACACTAAAAGATTCTCCCAACAATTTTTGTAGTTTTTCACGCATACCGTAGCCAGCTTGATCGGCGAATATCGCAAGTCTGTGCTTCCGTGCAGGGACTGAATCCTTACGAAGCTCACAGGATTTATTCTCCACAAACACTTCTGCGCTTTCATTAGTACCTACTAGTTGAAATGATGTTGACAAAACATTAGTTCGGTTTCTTTTCGGATTCACCTCTGAGAATGTAGTTAACGGTTCTTCATTGTTAGGCTCCTCCACGCTAGACAAATGTGATATGTCTTGTATAAAGCAACTATTAAAATCCCCATTATTTCTTGTAGGTGGCGACAGCTCTGTCCCAGTGATCAAAGACTCCTGTGTTACGGAAACGTCTAATTTCTTATCTAGGCTTAATGTTGATATGGCATTAAGGGTAAAATCTCTTGATGAGGTTCTTGGAAACCCCGTTTTCATCGTTAAAGTTCTATAGCGCCGTTGATACTGAGGTGAATAGAACTTCCTAGGTGTTTCTGTTGGTTTGTTTGATGCTAATCCCTCAATGCCGACTGATTTAAAAAAACTTTATTTTATTCTCATACGTTCTGTTTTGTTCAGTAAGTGTGACATTTTCGATGTTCAACCTATCTATTTCATTGTTTGCAGACTGCAGTTCCAATTTTAGTTTGTTGATATCTTCTTCCATCGAGGCGATATCATCACTAAAATCTTTGTTGTGGTTTGGTAAACTATGATATGAGACATCGAGGTCCAGTTCACCCTCACTTACATGTAAACAATGTTTTATTCTTTTTCGTTGAGTCACATTAGTAAGTTGTTCCATAATGTTATGTTTATTATGCCGAGGTTCCAAACAATAATACAAAAAGTGCTACTGGCGCGGTGGGAATTGATCCGGCGACTCGTTGCTCGTCAGTCCCGATATTCTTGAGTGAGCCAACCGTGCGACTAATCTAATATATAAAATTCTCGTGTCACAGTTTTCGTTGCCATACTCCTCCGAAACGGCTTGACCGATTTTGATAAAATTTTGTGAGCATATTGAGTAGGTCTGAGAATCGGCTAACATCTATTTTTCATACCCCTAAGTGGGTAGGGTAGGGTAGGGCAAAACAAAGTTTGCCGGGTCACCTAGTAAGCTTAATAAAATTGTAAACCTCAAGCATTCAACACCGTACACTGTTTTATCGTCTCATCAGTGTTTAGAGGCTTAAACTAGATGTCGCTTATGGCAGTTCATCATTTGAAATCATTTTTCCTAACGTTTTTTCAAATGTTGTGATTAATTTAAGCACTGTTTTTACGAACTACGCAATGTTTTATGAGTTCTAGCCGGTTAATTTGTCACAATCATAGATAATGCACAGTGGAAATATTATATATTGTATTGTTTATTTGAGTTATTAACAACTACGGGCGTTGCTATTTTAACACAGTTTCCTTCATTATTTCACAAGGTATTTTATGGATAACACTGTCACAGATTGTTTATGTTGTTAGTCTTTAAATAAACACAAAATTTTGCTTCAAGCACTTGTTTCACTATTTTTAAACATTAAATGTTATATAAAAACATTTAAAAATGTAAAAAATAGAGGCCCACCGGTAACGAGAACAGGGTCCAAGCTACCGGTGGTCAGGGCTCCAGAAAGAGGAACCTCCTAACAATACGAGCCGTGCCCAGCAGTACTACTTTCTGGATCAGGCCCTTGACCCATCAGCCTAACGAGAGCCTCCTAAGGTGTTAGTCGAGGCTCGTGACTATTACAAATACACCTCTGCACCCACACAACACAACACAACATCACACACTTTCTCACGATTGTTATTTTTGTACTACAAATTAAAAATGTGCCTGTTGTTTTCTTTTTTTGTTAATAACCAACGACATTCATAATGATTTTTATAATGGCTGAACACTGACTCCAATGTGACAGGCATACCTAATTGGGAAGCCAGGGGAACGAAATCGACGATTGCAAGATTACACTTATGTTTAAGATACTAAATAATATGTATGATCTAAGGATATTAAAAAAAAAACAAGTGATAAGCGATGATGTGGTTCACGGTGAAGCACGCTTGCCTAGAAGTAACCTTTTCACTCTTGTGAAGACCTCTAGGCTAGCTAAATGTAGCTACAAGCTATCAGGAAACCAAGACTCAGACGCAGCGAATGCCAGTCCTCAGCTGTATGCACAATTAAAGTATTCGCAAAACTTCGAAAATGTTTCAGGTAGAAGCTCTTTGGTCCACTTTTAGATTTCCAAAAAGGACACATAACGTGCAAGGCCTTTCATTTGCATTTGTTCGGGTGTGGCTTGACATAAATTAGCAGTTCAGAAGACCAGAGTGCTATTCGTTTTTGTCCACCCTTAGAACTTTTGGAATGTACTGCAATTTATAGTAGTAATTTTAGCTGGCTGTATGAAAGATAGAAAAATAAAAATATCCGTCCACCCGCGTAAAAGTGAACTTAATAACAAGCAATATTTATGTAGTGCTTGTTTTTGCTAGCACGAAAATGACATGCGTTTAAAAGCTAATCACTTTTTGCAAAAATATAAAAAACAAAGTAGACGTTTCTAAATTATATTAAACGTTACTTAGAGATTTTGAATATTATAGCTACTGAATGTTATACTAAATGAATATTATATCAAACGTGCATTATATAAAATGTTCATTATACCATATAAAATTAGGTAAAATGAAATTATATCAATAATTCATTATATCATTTAATCGTTATATTAAAAAAAAGTATATTAAATTAAATTAGGTCTTATGATCATTAGATCTTTTGTTATTACAAACGTTACACATCCATTTGTTTTTGCCAGCAAGTAAAAAAATCTTTGTCAAACTAAAGAATACGGTGATTAAAATTAATATTCATTGCAGGAAACAAGCTCAACACGTACATTTTCTCAAAAGCGTTCGCCGAAGAGCTAGTTATGAAGCAATGCGAAGACTTACCTGCTGCAATCGTCAGGCCATCTATAGGTAATAAGATTTAATTATACTATGAAATGTCTTTTTAAATTAATGAGTTTGAATGAGTAAAAATAAGAAGAAACAGTCGAATTGAGAATCTCCTCCTCTTTGAAGTCTGTTAAAAAATCGGGGAACTATGTCAAGTGGGGTATCGTTGAATAGGTATTTAATAAAAACGTTATAACAAAAAATTAAACCGACTTCCAAAAAAAAAAACACCACAAAGTGAAAAATAACTTTGCTTTCCCTGTAACTTTGTAACCCGTGACATAATTAACATAAACGGGTTCCACTGTTCCTCTGTGGTCTTCTTCATCAATTTCACTTCACAAAATGATATTCTGAGAACAAATGATTGCATTGTCGATAAAAATACCAAAATGGCTAAATGTATGCCTTTAATATTTGAGGAGTTCCCTTGATTTCCATGGGAACCCATCATCAGGTTCTGACTTGGTGACCTCGAGAGTATATCCTTTTAAACACAACTAGAATTTTCAAAATCGGTCCACAATTTGGCGTAGTAATCGCGTAACAAACATACGAAAAAACATATAGTCGAATTGAGAACCTACCCCTTTTTTTGAAGTTGTTTGAAAATCATTATTATGTTCCTTTCATCATTTTTAGGGTTCCGTACCCAAAGGGTAAAAACGGGACCCTATTACTAAGACTTCGCGATCCGTCTGTCTGTCTGTCTGTCTGTCTGTCCGTCTGTCTCCAGGCTGTATCTCATGAACCGTGATAGCTAGACAGTTGAAATTTTCACAGATGGTGTATTTCCCGCTATAACAACAAATACTAAAAATAGTATAAAATAAATATTAAAGTGGGGCTCCCATACAACAAACGTGATATTTTTGCCATTTTTTGCTCGATATTAATAACGGCAACAGGTAGACGCTTGAAATATTCACAGAATGTTTAGTTGTATATTTACTTCAAAAAATAATAATTAATAAATTAAAATAAAATAAATTAAGGGGGGCTCCCATACAAAAAACGTGATTTTTATGCAGTGTTTTGCGATAATGGTACGGAACCCTTCGTGTGCGAGTCCGACTCGCACTTGGCCGGTTTTTCGTTTTAAATAACAGTTTAGAATATAATAACGATTTAGTGTTGGTTAAAAACCATCCTCGCTAATTAATTCATATCTTTCAAACCGATAGACGGATTTATAATATAAATATAGGACATCGTTAGTTAGATACATCTTGACTGACCAATTGTTATTAGATAAGTGACATAAAAAAAACATGGCGAATTTTGAGCCCCTTAATGTGGGGTCCCAATTTGTTTTTGTCCAAACCATCGAAACCCATCGAGTGGGGTAACAAAATGAAGGTTTTAAAATTAATTATAAAAATATAACTATACTACCTATAATTATGTTAAAAACTAGTTCGAAAAAAAATGATAACTGAAAAGTTGTAAATAAAAAAATGTATTAAAAAAATTTAATATCCGACTGCTTACAGACGAACACGAAAGAGGTAAATAAGAAGAAAATCATGCTATGCAGTCGGAGGATACATGGTTTTGGTCAGGTAGCTCGCGATTATGTATCCTCTGATTGCATGCATGATTTTCTTCTAGTTTATATCTTTTTAGTTCGCTTCGCTTACGGTAGAGCTCATTCAGAAATCGAAACATTATCATTGGAAAACAATGAACTCAGACAGTTAAATGATAATTTGTCTAAACAAAATGATTTACTTAAGTAAGTGAAAAACAGTCCAGCTAAATTAAGGCCCTCTAGTGCCAAAAAACAGAAAAACAAACGATTAACTAGCAATAAACAAATCCAATTGGAAACACCACTCAACAAAAAAAGTCACGTGACAACAGAAGTAAACAAAAAATGTCCTAATATTAAAAATAACCAATCGGCAAGTCCTAACCCTAATTCTAGTACCAAGAAAAGATGCAAAATATGTATCTTGAGTACGGATAAAAATAATAAAATTTTGAGCATTGCAGAGGAATCTCTTACTCGATCGGAAATCTGTCACCACATAACACCTCATGGAAATGTAAGCTTCTTGCTAAAAGGATTGAAAGCCAAAGTATCCGACTTTACGTTAGAGGACTATTGCATAATTATGTTAGGCGAAGAAGACTTCGGAACAACAAACAGCTACTTTGACATTATTGTGTATATCAGACAAGTACTACAAGAAATCAACCATACTAACTTTATTTTATGCGCCACAACGTATAAATGTGAGAATTACACTAATTTATACAATTCAAGAGTGGATACATTTAATAACTTACTTTTCTTGGGCATACTGTCGCACGAATACGCATATCTAATTAACAGCAATAAAAATCTCACCTACGACTACACTGAGTATAACAGACGGACTGGCGCAATAAATAATAATGGAATACATATAATTTTTAAGGATATAATTAAGTTAATTAATGACATAAAATATAATAACCAGATGATTTCGACTGACATGAACTATAGTATGGATAATCTGTCACATGGTGAACTTTTTCGTCTCTAAACATTTCCATTTAATGCACCAGAACATAGCAGGTCTATTAAACAAGGCGGATGCGCTCACAGTTTTTCTGACTGAACGTACAGAAAAAAACATACAAGTGGATATAATATGCGTTACAGAACATTTTATGATGGAAGGCTACGAAAACCAGTTATGCATACCAAAAGAAGTTAAGAGAGGAGGAGCATTTTTCCTAATTAGAAATAGATATAAATGGAAAGAGTTATTAAAAATCTCAAAAATGTCAATAACAGGGACTTTTGAATGCTGTGCCATTGAGCTCACCAAGTACAAGACTGCTTTTGTATGTGTTTACAGAATTCCAAATACTAACAATCTTAATAGTTTCTTTAATCAATTCGAATTAGTCTTACATGAATTATCAAAGAATGCCTATAATAGTATTGTAATAGCCGGCGATTTCAATATAGACGTATTAAAAAGGAATAATCAGTCGATAGAGTTTAAGTGACTTCTAAGCTTCAACCTAAAACTAGCAATAAATCAACCTACTCGAACGGAAAGTCAAACATGTATCGATAATTTTGCACATAATTATAACAAACGGTGTAAATCAGAAGTCTTAGAGTTTGCCCTTTCAGACCACACAGCCCAGATTTTAAAATTCCCGGTAAATAAGATATGTACGATCGACAAATACGGTGCTATCAGACGCAAGTACAGCAAGGAAAATAATCTAAATTTAAATATTGTATGAGCAAAATGTATTTCTCCGAAATATATGAAACGGATGAACATTGCATACAACAAATTTCATGAAATATTTTCTTTTTTCTACAATCTCTGTTTTCCTAGAACCATAATTGCAGTAAATGTAATAACAAAGCCAAGTTCGATATCTAAAGGTATTAAATCCAGTAGTAGAAAAAAACGTCAGCTTTTGTAGACCTACAGAATGAAATCAAATAAATTAAATAGAACTCGCTTTAAAGAATACTCTAAGTGTTTTAGAAAAATTATGACTCTGACACAGCGTTCGCAAAATAACTATAAAATCAAAACATCACACAATAAAAGTAAAACCACCTTTTTTTTTTTTTTTTTTTTTAAACCCACCCAGTCCAATTATAAAACTGCACGGTCCATCTTAAACAACAAAAACTCGATGTTTATGGCGCCCTGTTCACCACAACAGGTACAGACTATTATTATGGCCTTAAAAAACACAAATAGCGTGGGATACGATGGCATATCAACCAAAGTAATAAAAGCTGTAGCACCTGAAATATGCGACCATTTGGCTCATATTATAAATCTGTGTATTGTAGATGGCACGTTTCCTGACGCACTAAAAATAGCGATCGTTAAACCAGTATTTAAGAAAGAAGATAAAGAGCTGATGGAATTTTACAGGCCTATTTCTCTGATTCCTATCTTCTCAAAAATATTTGAGAAATTCATTCAAAAAGAATTAAACGGTTACATAGAGAAAAATAATATATTATGTAATGAGCAAAAGGGTTTTCGCGAAAATAAGACTATAAATATGGCGATCTACGATTTTTTATACACTGTATTGACAAAAGTGTATAAAAAAACACCTGTATGTGCTATCTTCTGCGACATGACTCAAGCATTTGACTACGTTAATCATGACATTCTAACAAATAAACTTGAAAAGTATGGTATAAGAGGCAATGTTCTTCATTTGATTAAATCCTATTTAGACAATAGAAAGCAAAAGACAGAAATCACTAGATTTAATATAACCACTAAAAAGGAAGAAGTATACTTATCAGATGAACGTCAAACTATTTTTGGTGTTCCACAAGGTAGTGTATTGGGACCACCACTTTTTACACTATACATTAATTACTTGCCAAAATCAATTCCACAACCTATGACTTTATTTGTAGATGATAGCACGGTGACAATTTCTAGTAGTAGCAATGACATGATCCAATATAAACTTGACATTCACAATACCTTGACATCTATAATATAATGGTTAAACAACAATAACTTAAAGATTAATTTAGACAAAACTAAAATCATACATGTAAAATATGCACTCATATATAATACTGTTATCGGCTTGTAGCAAGATCTATTGATATCTACATACACTACAATACATTTTAGCCAAAGATTGACAGTAGAAAATATGGACATAAATATAGATAATAAAATTGTTGAAATCGTAAATACTACTAAATTCCTTGGACTAATAATTGATAAAAGGCTTGACTGGAAATCACAAATCGAGAAATTTTGCAAAAAAAAATTGTAGGTCTGCATTCGCGTTGCACTCTCTAGCTGCAGTTGTGAATGTAGATACTTTGATTGCAGCCTACCATGGCTTAGTTGCGTCTCACCTAAGATACGGTATCATATTTTGGGGAAACTCTACAGACGTTAACACGGCATTTATGGCCCAAAAGAGATGCATTAGATACATGTTCGGGCTAAAAACGGTCGATACATGTAAACCATATTTCAAAAGGTACAAGATATTAACTCTTCCTAGTCTGTATATCATCGAAACCGCAATGTTTGTTAAAACAAACACCAATTTGTTTCCACGTCTACAGGACGTAGTACTGCGTAATAGACGGGATATGACAGTTCTCCAAGGCTATTCAGCAAAAACCGCACTCATGCGCAGAAGTATCGTCTGCATGGCGCCTACTATATTTAACATTTTGCCTAAACGTTGGAAGGAGCTAAATGGTAAGGCATTCAAGCGTCTGTTGAAGGTGTTTCTTTCGCAAAAAGCATATTATAGTGTCTCCGAATTTTTAGCTGAAAAAGTCTTTTTTGACTGAATAGTTTTTATTCTAGCCTTTTCCTGACAATAATAATAAATTTATATGAATATTGAATTCTAATTCGATGTAATATCTTGCATAATTATGTATACAATGTTTAAATAAATACAGAAATCTAATCTAATCTAATATTAAATTTTGTTTGACATTTTATTGAAATTTTTATATAGATTTCTTACATTATTCCTATTTGACATTTGATTGATATTTTCATTTTGACATTTGATTAATTTTTATATTTGACATGTATTATTTTATTTGACATTTGATGATTGATGTTTTCATTTTGACATTTGATTAATTATCATATTTGACATGTATTATTTTGACATTTGATTTATATTTTTTTTGCATAATTTTGATAGTGATGCGTTGTTGCTATTTGATTCATTTTTACATTGATTTGACATGCACTATTTTCATTTTGTCATTATTTTGATTTATATTTTTTGCATATGTATGTATGTATTTTAATTTATATTTTTTGCATATGTATGTAATTATATTTTATGCATATGCCGAGCGGCTGACATTGAATCCATATTTATATTGCAAAAGAGAGCTATCAGAGCCATATATAATTTAAGTCACAGAGAATCTCTTAGGGAGCTATTTAAAAATATTAATATTATGACAGTTTCTTGCCAATTCATTTATGAAAATATCATGTATGTAAGGAAAAATATACATCTCTTTACCTTACTAAAGAGATGTGATAGACACAATTGTAATACGAGAAATAAAGATAAGTTAGATCAACCATCTTATAGACTAGCAAAAGTACACTCATCTTTCATGGGGTACTGTGTTAAATTTTATAACAAAATACCTTGTGATATATTAAAACTAAATGAAAGTAAATTTAAAACTTTAGTTAAAAGCACACTTTGTAAACAAGCATATTACAAATTAGATGATTATATTCAAGATAAGAATGCTTGGCAACATGTTGGTCCCGCTCCGTAGGGCAATCTTTGGTGTGGACAAAATCAAATTTGCTAATTTGTATTCCTATTCATAGTTTTTGTATTCTTAGGTTATTTTTTATATTTTTTTCCAGAATTTGACTCACACAAGGTTCCGTTGTTGTTGAATTAGGTATTTTACCTATGTTTGCAATATTTGTAAGTATGTGAGAACCATGTTCCTATTTATAAAACTAATGAATTTACCTGTTAGTGCTTTTATTACTTTATACCTGTACGTTGTATAGTGGGTAGTGCTATTTTTGGGTGCATCGTCCTCACATATATGAATTTATTAATGTATGTACATAAGTAAACTTTGTAAAACATATTTTTTTTAAAAAGAGTAAGTATGGAGTTTCTTGTGCGTTCTTCTCCATAACAAGCTACTTTCCGAATGCACGGTAGAGTCAATTTTTATTACTTGTACATTTTTTATTAACATTTAATTTTTGACGTTCAAAAGTGCCGCTTATTGGCCTAATTGAAATAAATATATTTGACTTTGACTTTGACTTTGACATAGATTTTAATTGTATTGATATTTAGAGATAATTGTTATTGATTTTCACTTTTGTTTTTATTGTTGGCATTGATAATTATGTAATCGATTTATAATTAAACTTAACTTGCATAATATTTGCACGCCATAGCATGTGGCAAACATGTCGAAATCTTTTGTTATTTTATGTTATCTCGCATGCTTGTATGTGTTACCCATGTTTAAGCAAATAAATATATATATCTCTCTCTCTCTCTTTCGTAAGCAGTCAAGATTTAATGTTATTATAATTTCCAGTGGTGGCAGCTCTTAAAGAGCCCTGTCCTGGTTGGGTGGATAGCTGGAGCGGTTGCACTGAGCTGTTCGTCGGAATGTTCTCTGGAGTCCTGAAGGTGGCTAAGGGCAGAGGAAGCAACGTGACAGATTTGGTGCCTGTTGATATTGTTTCAAACCTTGTGATTGTCGCTGCTTCAGAGTGTTTGAAGTAAGAAGTTACATTATTATTTTCTTATTTTAGTACGTGACTGCTTTGATCCAGGAGGATACCCAGTAAGGAGGAACACGACGCGAGTAGGAACTCGCGTCGTGTTCCTCTTTACTGGGGGTCATAATTTCCCCGACAAGAGATCAACTTTTTTCTGACGATGATTCTCCATCTGTCTGTCCTTGACGTCGTGAAGTGCATCGTGCAGCTTGGTGTTCTTGGTGTGCACGTATTTTGTCAGACAATCTGATCGAGCTGCGGCCCCGCGGCCTCTTGCCTTCGACCTTGCCAATGATCATCAGCTGCTCGAGGTTATGACCATCCTTTTGGGCAATGTGACCAAAGATCTTCAAGATTCTTCACAGGCAAGTAGTGGAGAGCCTGGCCTTGACGTTCAGTTGTCGAAGGATAGACTCGTTTGTGCGGAACGCAGCTCGCAGTCCACGGAAAAATTCTTCGCCTACACCACATCTCGAAAGCGAAGCCTTCCTTAGCGACCACATTTCTGAGCCGTAACTAAAAATGGAGAACACAAGAGAGTTCACCACCTTCATCTTTGGCTGACGTTACAGTCTCTACAGATTCGCTGCAGTTGAGACATCGCGCTTTTGGCCATACCGATTTGTGTCCTGATTTCTTTCTCCCTGTGTTGCTGATGTTAGCGCCAGGGTTAATAAACTCATCTACCTTTTCGAGGGTCAGGATACCTGTGATATGGATTGAGTTGGTGCGGTCTATCACCGTAACTTTGGTTTCGGAATCCTTGCTTGCTGATCCTTTCCAGCAGCCATACCATTTCAGCTTCTTTGGTCGCTAATAGCATTGTGTTGTCTGCGTAATGGCGGTTTGTGATTCTAGTGCCACCAACGGTGACACCTCCCTCCCAGTTCTCAAAAGTTCGCCGGTTGATGTACTCTCCATTCACGTTAACAACACAAACCTAAAGAGCTCCTTTCAATACGACCTGGTTGTTTTGGTAGAGCAATACTAGGTGCTTAGGTACTCCAAGTTCTTCTAGTACTTTTCACAGTTCCGACCAGATGACACAGTCTAAATTCAAATTCAAATTCATTTAATTCGGACAACAGTGATCCATATTGGGTTAGTATTACAAAAAGCTTATATTCTAATCTTAGTATCATTTAAAGTTTAAAGTCTATATTATAAACACTGCGTGCCGAGGATGACCAGCCAGGAACACATGTTTCCTATCTAATTACCCTCCGCACAAAATGTCGGATATCAGGAGTATAACTCTCAGCCACAGCTCTCAGGATATAGTTGCGACTACTCCGCACTCTGCACAGCAGCGACGCAGTTTTTTTGCGCATTATGGCTTGGAAACCATCTGTGTGGGTCTCAGCAAACATTGCCGACGCGCTGCAGAAACGGGGCAGTCGCAACAACATCCTAAAAGCATTATTATATTGCACACGCAGGACATCCAGCGATCGCTTGGTGTAGTTGACCCATAGATTGCCCGTGTAAAAGCTCTGACAGAAGGCCTAAAAAGAGTCATTTTTACAAGGTCAGAGCAACGGGAAAATCTACGCGCCAACATGTTACCCCTGACCGCCAGTGCCCTACGCTCCCTCTCAATGTATACATCATCCCTAAGGTCGTCGGTGATAAAATATTTAAATTTGGAAACTCTGTTTAAATGTAGTCCATTAAGTTTTATAATCTCAGGAACAGAGTCCGGATATCTACCAGCGGCCCCAAAAACCATGTATTCACTTTTGGTGACATTATACCTAAGTCCGTGTGAGGCAGCATAAGTCTCACAGACTTTGAGCAATTTACTGATAGCCCCAGCAGTCGGACCCAGCAGCACCATTATCGTCCGCGTAGCTGATGTTATTGACGCTCACTCCATTTATTCGACATCCAACGTTCATGCTGCTGAGCTCGGTGATGAGGCTATCAACATAAAGATTGAACAGTCCAGCGGATGTCAAACCGCCTTGTCTCATACCGCATTCCAATCTATACGCTGAAGAGAGAGTGTTAGACCACTTTACCTGGTTCTTTTGATTGGCATACCAGTACTGGAAAGTTTTCAGTATTTCAGCAGGTGTACCTCTGTCTCTCAACTTATCCCAAAGCACATCATAGGAAACGAAATCGAAGACCTTTGAGAGGTCAAGGAAACAGGCGTACACGCCGCGTCTTACGATCTGTATAATATTGTACAGTATGCTTCAGACTTAAGATAGCAGTTTCAGTTGACAGTCCGGGCTGAAACCCAAACTGTGCATCATGAAGTTTTAAAATGTTTTTCAAACCAAACCAATACCTTAGCCATGATCGTTGCCAAGGAAATCGGTCGATAATTATCCCCTACCTTATTCTTAACGATAGGAACCACAATAGTTTTCATAAAATTTTCAGGCAGGTGTGAATGGCTTAAACACATCGTATAGAACATTGACAAGACCCTCGGCATGTGCACTCCTGCATATTTCAAGTGCTCAATACTGAGTCCATCATGACCGGGAGACCTGCCTCTGCTCATTCCTTGTATGACACTTTTGACTTGTTTGGTATAGAAATGCACAAGTGTATCCTCCTCCTGACAACAATACTCGGCGCCAACAGAAGGAACTGAGGGACCAAGGGGAGATTGCACCTGAAAAGAATTCATAAACATGTTTGCAATATCCCCGTGATCACTCTTCCCCTCCACATTCAACGCGAGGCTAGGCCCAACATCCAATTTACTTGTGGATTTCCAAAATTTTTAGTAGCTCTTTGTTCAGCTATCAAGTCCATTTTAATTTGCTCCTGATTATTATTTTATTCTTAACGAAACTGGCCCGCTGGTATTTGTTAGTCCAAGAAGTAGCGAATTCTGTTATTGACTATGTGTAAGGGGATCGGGACTATGTGAAGGGGCCGGAGTTCTGTAGTTATCACACCTAGAGGTTGATCCTCTAGGTGGGTCGCTCCCATTGCCTTATGATGTCAGATGTTAATTGGTCCGGCCCGGGTGCTTTCCTGTCTTTGAATGCAGCACACTGTCGCTGTGATTTCAGATAGCAGTGTAGGAGGTTCAAGATTATCACATGATATTGGCATATGCGGTAGTGTGTGACTGTGGGGATTCCTATAGAGATTTTCGCAATGATTCCGCCACCTTTTTGCTACTGCGTTCAAATCGCGAAGTCGAATTCCATTTTAATCTTCAACCACGCAAGTTTTGGGTTTGAATTGTTTCGAGAGGAGTTTGACTTTCTTGAAGAGATCTGAACTCTGTACTTTTAGTGCGTGTACTTCAATTTCCTGACAGATGTTTTCAACAAAGTTGTTCTCGCATCTGTTTTGATAAGGGCATAAAATTAATTATTTCTTTTGCTCGTTTTGGTTGTTTAGTAATTCGGTGTTTTTTGTCTCATGTAAACATATAATCTTATCAGCATTCCAAATTGCGTAACACATTACTTGTTGCTATCCGAAAAATATTGCAGCAAAGGCCTTGTAAGTAAAATTTCTAATCATTGTAGATGCTGAAATGTCAAAAAAAAAGAACCTGCGGTGCACATGCGTACCACACACTCAATGCCCCGCAGGATTTTTTATTTCCTGAAGCTGACCTTACCTAATTAATATATATTTTATCAACTTTAGTAGAATCAACTTTCTGCACGTTCTTATCCAAATAAATTAAATTACAGATCAAAACAAATAAAAGTGTACAATTGCTGTACCGGGGCATCAAACCCCATCACGTTTGCTGGAGCCAACACCATCTCCAGAAGAGTGGCTCTCAAGTATGGTTTAAGTAAGTTTTAGTACGTAATTTTTTAGCCTTGGAGGCACTTTTAAACCTCATTTGTCGCAATGCTGGGCAAAGGTCTGCTTTATAGCCTTCTTCTCGGTTTTTATTTAATAATAATTTGCCCGAAACTCCGCTCATCGCTCCACTCAGAAATCATGCATTTTTTCGGTATAAAATAAATAAAATAGCCGATGCAAGCATGCAAGCTGCCAATCATTGAAAGAATTTTCGTAATAGAAAACCTATTACAAACATAAATTAACAAACAAATTACTACTAACTAATAAAGCAAATATTAACAATTTATCTTAGACATCATTTATATATAAAAAACCAAATAAATATTAGAAAAATATTTCAGACAGAACTCGTTTCTTCTTTCATTCAAATCGTAAAAAAAAAAGATTCCTTATTTTCAGGTGTATTCCCGTGGCCTTTCATCATGTTCACCCCCAGCGCGCTTTTATACAATTTAATAACCTTCGCTCTGCAGATTATACCAGCTTACTTGATTGATTTATGGTGCACATTTACTAGAAAGGAAGCAACGTGAGTTACTTTTTGTTTTCACTTTAGCTTTTTTATGAGGTCGTTTGGTTTTGAATACCTACTTTTTGGGCATAGAAAAACAAGACCCACTACTGGGCAAAGACCTGCCTTCCTTCTTTCCATTTTTCTTTGTTTTTTGCTACATCTGACCAATACTTTAAGTGGGAGTCTAACTTGTCATGCCAGGTTGGTTGATTGGGTTAAAAAAAACCTGGATCTCCATTATAGTTACCTGTAGGTAAAATATGCATCTGAACTGCTAAGCGACAAAGTGTTTTTTTTTGTGTTAGAAGCTAGTCAAACTCCTAGAACCATAAAAAAAATCGACTGGCAATCGAAAGATAGTTTGTTTTTGAAATGATTTAATTTCTTTTTTTGCTGAAAATTGTTGTGAATAATCTATTAATTTTATTTTTCAGACAAATGAAACTACAAAACAGACTAAAGAGAGTCGTAGATGCTGTGAAGTTCTTCTTACTCAACGAATGGAATTTTTCCGACAACAATATGATAAATCTACTCAAAACTATGACCACTGAAGATAAAGAAACATTTAATATTGACGTGAAAACAATTAACTGGGAAAAGTGTGTCAGAGATTATATTTTGGGAGCTAGGAAATATTTGTTGAAACTTGACAAGTAGAACAAATATAAATAAGTTCTAATTTTAGCACCGGTTTTAGACTAAGGCCCACTTGCACGAAAAACTTAATTCAGAGTTACGAACACGACGTTTGCCATACAATATTGTCAATTTAATTGACAATATTGTATGGCAAACGGTCAATTTAACCTCGTGTTAGCTAACTTACTTTGAGTTAAGCTTTTCAAGCAAATGGGCCTTAGGCACCTTACTGATGGCGCAATGCAATTTAAATTGCGTCAATAAGCGATACTGCGCACTTATTTTCTAACAAAAATTTCAAAGCAAATCGGTCAAATTGAAGCGCGTTGCGTGATGCGTCTATGAGAACGTACAACTCGAAAAAGTAAACTTGAGAGTGAGACTTGAGCGAAATGCGCGGTCTCCTCCCAACTCCCACGGCCCTGCGCTTCTTACCACTCTCTTAAATGTATTATAAAAAAGATTATTAGTTTATTTTATTTAACACCTACTTTCTAATCAACTTTTTTTCGACACAATTGATACATTTTAGTTGCAAGCGTTAAGTAGAAACTTCTATCTACTAAATAAAATTGCAAGTACAAACTCGTAAGAGTTATCTTACGGGTTTGTACTTGCAATTTTATTGAGTAAAAATCGCTTATTGGTTTGATATAAATTGTTTCGCTAGTAGGCATCAGGAAAGTCTTTAAGAGTTAAGCTAATCTTGTTAAGCTTAGCTCTCTAATCTGGGGTAATCTTACTTATATTATAAATATGATATTTTGTGAGGAGAGGATAGAATGGATGTTTATTATTCTTCACGCAAAAAATTCTGACGAAACGGATTTTGGTTAATCATTCGTTTTTTTTTTATTGTTTATAGGCTTGCGCTTGACCACTATCTCACCTGATGGTAAGCGATGATGTGGTCGACGATGAAGCACGCCTAGAAGAAACCTATTCACTCTTGACTTAAAGACTCCCAGGTTGTAGCTATCAGGAAATACAGACTCCGGCAGGGAATTCCACTCCTTTAGTGTGTAGTGCTATTCTGGGTGCATTGTTCTCACATGTATGAATTTAATAATGTATTTACCTATGTTCCTAAATATTGTATTTTTTTTTTTTTTTTTAAACAGTATCAATGGAGTTTCTTGTGCATTCTTCTCCATAACAAGCTACTTTCCCAATGCACGTTAGAATAATTTTTTATGTAAAGTTCAAAAGTGCCGCTTGGTGGCCACCAGCGGCAGCACCAGGCTAGTTGAAATAAAATATGTTTGTCTTTGTCTTTGCTGTACGCATAATAAAAGTATTCCCAAAACGTTTGATGCGTATAATGGGATGTCCACTATGTACCGATGACGCATCGCCGTAAGTCTTGTAGTCCGATGATGGAACTGGCTAGGAGGAATTAGTTTATGCTATTCCAACGCACACTCCCCGAAATGTAATCGATAAAAAACCGACAGGCTGGCAACTCGGCGCCGATGTTCGAGGTTCTGGAGCCTAGATTCGACCAGTACCTCATTGACGATGAGCCTCTTAGCCCGTCTTTCTATCGAAACAAGTGTATCCAGCTGGTACTTGGCAGATCCGGCCCAGAGATGAGAGCAGTATTCTAGTAGCACCAGTGCAGCAGTGGTCTACGGTGCCTTTACGGAATCCGGCTTGTTCGGGAAGCTGGAAATCGTCAAACCTGCGCGCGAGACGATGCGTAATGACTCTTGAAAACAGCTAGTAGACATGGCTAAGAAGTGACATGGGCCTATAGTTCTTCAGTAGGGTATTGTCACCCTTCTTGAAGAAGAGTACCACCACACCCCTGCACCATGCCTGTGGCATTTTCCCCTCGAGTATGGCGGCATCTAACATCTTCTAAAGTACTGGTTTTCCACCCGCATTCAGGAGTTCGGCCGTAATTCCGTCATCACCCGGTGCCTTGTTTTTCTTAAGCTGTTTCAGAGCCATCCTAATCTCATACAGGCTGACGTCCGTAATGTCTTCGGTATAATGTCGGGTCAATCTAGCTCTAGTGTCAGTCGCTAGATTCGCGATTGGTTTCCTAGTTGATGTGTACAACTGCCCAAAGAATCTCTCGAGCTCCCTCAGAAGCTCCGGTTTGGCGTACACGATCCTGCCATCATCGGTCTTCAGTTTCGTGAGCTGGCCCTGCTCAATAGACAGATCTCTTGCAAAGACCCTGGAGCCCTTGTTCCACTCAATCGCGTCTTTGATACTTTCGGTATTAAAGCGGCGGAGGTCGCTTTTCAAGGACTTTGAGATCCGTCTATTTAGCTGCCGGTATTTCAACGCATCGTCTGAAGACTGGAAGATTATCTCACGCCTCTCCTTCATGAGCTCGAGAGTAGAATCAGAGAGCTTTTTGTTCCTATCTGTAAGGTGGGTCTTGAAAAACTTAGACCCGACCGTATGTACAGCTTCCACGAACCCATCGCTGTATTCGTCGTCGGAGCTCCGTAGGCACTCGAAACTATTCTGGAGATCGAGCTGAAAGGTCTCGGGGTTTTGGACCTGGATCTGTGCTGGACGGAGCATGGACTTCTTCAGTTGAGACCTTTCAAACTTAACATTAATGTTCAATGTGCCTCTTACCATGCGGTGATTGCTGCCGGTTTTCACCGAATTGATCACAGAGACATCATTAAAAATTTGCTTCACATTTGCTGACATGATGAAGTCGGTCTCGTTTTTATTTGCACCATTGGGGATTTGCCAGGTCCAGTTCCTGTGCTCACGCTTTCTGAAGAAGGAGTTCATTATGTAGAGGCCCTCCTTCTCCATAAAACTGGCCAGTAGGTGACCCCAGTGGTTCCGACGTCCAACTCCAAATTGCCACACTTTCATCTAATCCTCGTCTCGTTTGCCCAGTTTCGCGTTGAAGTCCCCCATAACAACGGTGAAGTGCGTTTTGAAACCATGCCTGGCTCTAGAGATATCCTCATACATGGCCTTAACCTCGTCGTCGGGGTGTGCCGAGGTCGGGGCGTAGACCTGTACCTTCAGTGAATATCTTGCGGATATTCTGAGTATAAGGTACGCTACCCTGGTCAACACACTCGATCTTCAACGCGGTTGCTTAAATACTAATCGTACTTACACCTATTCTATATTAAAACCAATGCACAGTGTTTTATAGACCCAAAAAAAGTGACATCGGCTTTTTATTGGCTATTTCTACTTAATAGTTCATTACAAATGCACGAGTAGAACTCCCATGTGCCAATTTTGAACAACTGATTTTTAAAAAAATCGCAAAGTTTTTGTGACCTTTAAGGTCAATAGAACAAAAAAAAATCGTATAAAAAAAACTGTACACAATTGAATTTTGTTCGTATTGCAGTTTTATTAAGCAAGTCAAGGAGAAAATTAGGCCGTGTTTAAGTAATCAAAAACGATAATAGAACTCGCAAAAAAAAATGTTTTACCGAAATCAGTATTTATTTTTTTATTCATATTCTAGCTCGAAGTAGAACCTCTGTCTGGTACAAACAGATTCCTTATACTAAGGTTTATCATCCCTAAAAATATGACTTGCAACTTGGGCCTAGGTTTTGAGAAAATGATTTTCAAAAATATTTGTTAGGGTTGTCTCTATTTTGACCATTTGTGACGATTAGTTTTTAACACATAAAATCAGCAGGTCTTTTATCTTCTATAATGGTATAATTCTAACAATTGATTTTAAAACACTTTTCACGTGAAATTGTACACAAAATATATAACCAACGAAGTAAATTTAATTGAATAATAATCAAGTAATTCTAATTCCCATTTTTCCGATGGGAACACGATATAAATCTCACTAAAACTAATTATAGTTATATAGTATTCATAAAGGCTTATTTCATTTTTATTTTATTCCATTTATTTATTTATTTAATACTTTAAGCACATAAACGTACAGAGGCGGACTTAATGCCTTAGGCATTTTCTACCAGTCAACCTTTGGGTGATGGAGATACAAATAGTGGTAGGTGCAATTTTGATAGTAAAATGATTTTGAATACAAGGCCTAAATATAAGCTATAAATAAATACAATACAATTTAATTATACAATAAATACTATAACAAATAAACTAAATACAGGTACTACTAAACTATTAGTTGAAATAGACAATAGGAAAAAAATTAGCGCTGTGCCGATACTACTGCCAACTTCTGACGAATGTGTTCACGAACTTTGACTTTGAAGGTTAATCGGTTGGTTGCCATCCTGATTTCCTGGGGGAGAGAATTCCACAGAGAAATAGACTGAATGAAGAAAGAACAGTGAATGAAGTCAGTGCGGTGAGTAGGACATTGAAGAAGGCGGTTATTTGATGATCGTAGATTTTTATTGTGGTTGTCGCAGATGTATTGAAAGTGAGGGGCCAGATAACTAGGGGAATTCGGAGAGTCAAGAAATGAGTACAATGTAGTTAGTGCCCTTTGCTCTCTGCGCTGGCGAATGGGAAACCACTTTAGAAGCGACCGATGCGCAGAGACATGATCATATTTACGTAAATTGAAAACAAATCGAATGCAGTAATTTAGAAGACGGTCAAGTTTGTTGAGGAGATCTGCATTCAGGTCATAGTAGCACACGTCACCATAATCGATGATAGGAAATATTAGGGTTTGCACAAGCATTGTCTTTGTGTTCGATGGTAAAAAGTTTTTCAGACGATACAGAGCCCGGAGCGTTCCAGTAACCTTCTGACTGATACTAACAACTTGAGTATGCCAGCTCAGGGTTCTATCAATACGTAAACCTAGATCCTTCACGTCAGTGCTAAACGGGACGATCGTACCGTCGAATAAAATAGGTGGGAGAGTTGCACCGTCCACTTTGGCGATGCTTCGAGGACTCCCAATGACGATTGCCTGACACTTATTGGGGTTTACTGCAACGCCAAATTTATCAGACCAAGTTTTAATCGCTATCAAGTCCTTATTTATTTTGTCGATAGCGTCAGATATTTCATCGACCCTACCTTGACAATACAATTGCAGGTCATCTGCATACAGATGATACGCACACTGAACTTCGGAAGTGATGAGATTAATAAAGATAGAAAACAGAAGAGGGGAAAGAATGCCGCCTTGAGGAACGCCAGCTTCCAAGTCACACCAGCGAGACGAAGAATCACCAACGTGAACCGACTGCTGACGTTCCCGAAGGTAGGAGGTGAACCATTCCAGTGCTTCAGGAGAGACCATCACATAGGATAAAATGGCTAACAGGATGTCGTGACTGACGGTATTGAAGGCGTTCGAGAAATCGACCAACACTAATACAGTGACTTTGGTGTCTTCCAGTCCTGCCCTTATATCGCCAGTCACTTTTAGTAGTGCGGAGACAGTACTGTGCCCGGGTCTGAACCCAGATTGTAGAGGGCTGATCAGTGAATTACACTGCACAAATTTAGAAAGTTGTCTGTGGACACAGGCCTCAAGCACTTTGGATAGGAAAGGAAGGATAGATATTGGGCGGAAATGTGCTGGAAGAGTTGGATTGGTAACTTTAGGTAGCGGACGAACATAGGCTTTACGCCACAAGGAGGGGTATACACCAGTGTACAGGGAATAATTGACAATATGTGTGATGGGAGATAGGAGGTGATCCAAAATAGTCGTGATCATACCACGGGTGATATTATCACATCCTAACGCTTTGGATTTGATCGATAGAATGATCTTTCTGATCTCTCCCGGTTCAACTGGAACAAAACGAAAAGGATTAATTTGAGGACGCGTTAGACCAGAAATTAGTGACAAAGTTTGTTGTTTGGTTAAACGATCCATGGCAGGCACAGTGGAGAAATGACGGTTGAGATCGTCTAAGTCAATAGAATTTGGCAGGTCTAAATGTCGCGGTTTGCCGATACCAAGAGTTCCTAGGAATTTCCAAATATCAGCAGAAGTTGAAGAAGAAATATTTTCCAAAATGTGGCGGCGTTTAGTATTGCGTATCATCTGGTTACATTTATTTCTTGCACCCTTAAATAGCGTCCAGTTCTCGTCAGTGCGATCCCTCTTATATTTACGGAACGCTCGGTCCCTTCGTCGCATGGCCATCTGTATCCCTCGAGTCATCCACGGCGCAGGAGGACGTTTCAGCTTAACTTTTTTAACCGGAGCGTGGATGTCATAAAGGTTGACCACAACATTATTGAAGATTGCAACTTTATCGTCAACTGAAGTGGCCTGCAACATAATCTCCCAGTCGACTATGGACGCATCCATTTTAAGTTTTTCTACGTCCATCCTCGCAAAACAACGCCTGTACAGTACCTTGGGTTTAGGTTTAGGAGGTTGAAGGATGTAAGAAACAAAAATCATGTCATGATGAGAAAAGCCAGGAGCGTCACGTTGACCATGGGAGGAGACAAGAGAAGGATTTGAGGTGAGGATAAGGTCGAGCCAGGTGTCATCACCGGAAGTGTTGTGATGGGTAGCCTGGAGCGGCAACACGTGCAGACTAGCTGACTCGGTAAGATGGAGAAGCTTACGGGATCGAGGGGAATCTTGGGAAAGGAGGTTTGTGTTAAAATCACCCATGATGATGTGATGCGTATACTCTGAACCCAAAGATTCAAGAACTGATTCGAATTCAGTGAAGTAATCGATGGATGGGGGACAGTAGACAACACCGATAACGGTTTTGGCTCCTCTGACACAAACTTCAAGGAAGATAAACTCCGCAGAAGCAGAATAGTTTGAAGAGGAAGTAGCAAGTAATTTATAAGGAAAATCACTGCGGAGATATATCGCCACACCACCCCCTCCCTTACCAACTCGATCGTTCCGTATAAGAACGAAACCGGTGAGAGGGTAAGTGGTGGACAGAAGATGCGGTTTGAGCCAGGTTTCAGAGACCAGGATGGCGTGAACGTTGCTGTCATTAAAGGCATCATACAGCTCGCTATAGTGACTGGCAATACTTTGAGCGTTAATGTGGCACACATTCACCAACCGACTAGACTCGTCATTGAAATTTTGTCGCATAAAGTCACCAAGGGTACCACCGAGAGAACAAAAGCTTGGGTCGCTTGAAGAGGCAGCAGAATCATCAGCAGAGAAATAAGAATCATTTTCCGACATAAAAAGAAGAAGTTAATAATAATTATAAATATATATATATATAATAGATTAAAAGTATACTATTGCTAAAAATAGGAACAGGCACAAATTTGTAAATCTGCACCACCCGCCAGCTAACACCAACACCAAAATAATAAATATAAAAAATATGGTTCACCACACTTACACACAAACACAATAATTTAACATTTAACTGTTGAAACAAGTGTACAGTTGGAAAGACAGAAGAAGAGTGCCTGGATAGAACGGGAAAACTATACAATGGTTAGTGCTGATTTGAATCAATGAAATAGTTAACAGAACATGATGACAATCACAAAGCAACAAGAACAAATAAACTATTTACGTGCGTTTTTCAGGCCACCAGCAGCATCCGCACTTCTCCCGGCCGTAGATGGCATCACGACCGGCGCCTTGGGGTACTTAGCTATCAAGGGCTTCAGCTCGTCAATTGAAGTTATCTTATGCCGAATTCCATCAGAGGCTTTGATATAGATGATGCCATCCTGGGTCCAACACGACCGCATACCGAAGTGGTCGCGCGCCTTCCCGAAGACAGACTGCCTGGCTCTTGTCAAGAACTCCTTGACAGATATTTTTGAGCCCTTGAGTCCTGTTTTCGCCTTCCAAACTGAGGCCTTGGTGTCCACACTGGCAAACCTCACGAGAATGGGCCTGTGATGATCGTTGCTGGAGGCCCCAAGCCTGTGACAGGTTTTTATGTCAGACGCTGCGAGATTTTTGAGGCCAAGCTTGCATCCCAGTACATCCAAGATTACTGCAGTGCTATTCTCATTCTCCACCTCAGCAATTCCCTGGAAAACCAGGGCTTTCGGCCGGTGCCTGGTCTCCAAGCCATCCATCTGTCTGGCACACTCGCCGATCTGGCTTCGGAGCAGACCAAACATTGAGAAAATGAGCTCCCGGAACACACGAAACTCATCTGCAATCTTTGCCACTGTGTTTGTTTTAGCTGACCCTGCGCCCTGGATCTGTGCTTCAAGTTCGCCCATCTTCTTCATGAAGTTGTCCTCGAGGAGCTTCTGAGCAGCAAGGACTTCGGCGTATTGAGACATTCTTATTTGTGTGAAGTGCTGACTAATGTTGTAGAATCAGTGCAGTGATCAGCCAGCAGGTGGTGTTTAGTATGTGATTATGTCACATAAATGTGACAAAAACGTGAGTACTTGTATTTAAGCACTTTTAGACTAAGTACTGTAGTAAACTTTATCAGTGTTTACATTAATTAATACTAATTATAATTTAAATATTTAAATAAAACTTTATAAAAAAAAATTTAATACACGCAATTATTTTATTTAATCAAATGATGGCAGAGATTTCTCTTTTGACAACTGTCCCTATAGTCCCGTGACTCTAGCTTCATTTTTGCTGACAATTCAAAAGTAACTTTTATACGAGTCAAAATAAAAATGTATAAATATTTTTATTTCAACTAATCCAAGTTGTAATAAAAATATTTTGAGTTTTTGATTTTGACTCGTACAAAATTTGCTTCAGCGATGTACGATCGAACCAACTTTGATGTACCTAGGCTGTAGGCTTGTGGGAGACATGTTACCGACTCGTATAATGACGTTCTCTGCGACGAGAAACACTAAAAACAGCATTAACATTTTCACACTTTGAAAAAATTCACTCTAGTAAAATCGATCACTGTCTGTCTATATACACAGGAGTCCCCGCGATTACCTTCTACTTAACCTATCTGTGTTATCATGGGTGTTGTTGTTTACAATTCAATAGACTATATCTGCAACGTGCACTTTGATCGATAAGTCATAAATACTTTTAAACTAAATTATAATTAACTTTAGTTGATTATAAAACGCCAATATTAATTGACCTTTGTGACACCCCTAAATTTGGAATTTTGACCTCGGTACATAAAAATCAATTTCTCGAAACCTAGGCCCAAGTTGAAAGTAATATTTTTATGGGTGATAAACCTTATTAGAAGCAATCTATTTGTACCAGACAGAGGTTCTACTTCAAGCTAGAATATGAATAAAAAAATAAATAGTGATTTCGGTAAAACATTTTTTTTCGTGTGTTCTATTATCGTTTTTGATTACATAATTACGGGATAATTTTCTCCTTAAATTGCTTAATAAACCTGCAATATGAATAAAGCTCAATTATGTACAGTTTATTTTTTACGAATTTTTTTAGGTCTTTTGGGCTTCAAGATTACGAAAACTTTGCGATTTTTTAAAAAATCAACGACACAAAATTGACACATGGGAGTTCTACTCGTGCATTTGTAATAAACTATTTAGTAGAAATAGCCAATAAAAAGCCGATGTCACTTTTTTTGGGTCTATAAAACACTGTGCAGTCCAAATAGGTTCTGTAATTTAGACAAGTGTGTCAATTTATAACTTCTAAAAATTTCAGTGCTATGCAAGTGTTTTTAGTTTTGGGGTTATATTAAATCAATAAGATACAACAATTAATGTTAAAACCCTTTTATAATTTCAGAAAACTATATTTAAAATAAGATAAAAATAGTTTGAAAATCTTAAATTAATACATACAAATAAAAAAAAAACATTACTTATTTGAGAGTTACTACAAACTGCTATAACAATTGTTCAGATAAAAGTAATTAATTAGTTAACAAAATTAATTAATAATTCATTGAAAAATCAGTAAGCCTAAAATAATCTATTCAAACAAGACAAACACAATATAAAGATAAGTAAAACACCAATAAAATGAGTCCAATCACTCTTCACCGCTTCCTAACAAAGTTACTAATCAAAGGAACCATTAATAAAGGATCAAAAACGTACCCAACCAAAACCACAGGATGTCACAGTACTCACATATGTATTGATCTCGGCTTGCCAACTAACGAAGCGGAATGCTCACTAAATCATAGGATTATACGCACTATCTCACTCATGCAGGTAACAGAGTTAAATAAATGAAGGTTTAGTATCAGTGGAGAATAGTTTGTGCTGTTCTATTGTTTAGGTTGTCAGATTTATGTATATATCTCTGTGCTGAGTTCTTGTTTTCGATGGAGAGAAATGTAGCCGTGTTGGTTAAGAAAGGCAAGAAATTACGTTAGTTTTATAACTCTGAAAATTTAACATAGAAGACAGTTATGAATCTATGAAGTACATCACATCACATCATCAGCCTATTAATGTTCCCACTGCTGGGACACAGGCCTCCTTTCTGTGAGAGGGAATGGGCCGTAATCCACCACGCGGGCCCAGTGCGGGTTGGTGGATGTCACATGTCTTCGAATTTTTGGTTTAAGGACATGCCGGTTTCCTCACGATGTTTTCCTTCACCGTTTTTGAGAGCAGTGGTGATGAAATAATTTACACAAAGTAAAGCGCCTGCCTGGGTTCGAACCCACAACCTACAACTTGTAAGTCGCGGCCGATACCACTGGGCCAACACTGCTCTCTGCTCTCTATGAAGTACACATTCTTGTGACTTATAAATGTTACTCGACTTATTAAGTAATTTCCTCTGACTATATTTATAAAATAACCATAAACGAGTCACAGTTTAACTCCGAGTTGCTTCTGAAATCTTTAATGGTTTTCACATTGTTCTATAGTAGTTTGATTGGTTCGTCCTGGATATACGTACGTAACTGCCGCAAGCAACTAAAATGCTCCAAAATTTACCATCACAAACATGGAAATTTCGGAATTTCGTTCGTCAAATGCAAATAGATAGGCACACTTTGCTGGGTTTAAAAATCACAGCTATAGGTATATTAATTATAATAGTTTATCTATTTTCAGCATGTTTTGTCTCACTGCAGAGCAAAAACTTTGGTCTACAGTGCTTACTTCCACATTTGGCGCCAGAGTGGACCCATCTAGTCATAATATGCTTGCATAAATCAATTCACCATTTATTTTGGCATATTTTTTTTATTAACTATTCAACATATACTATTGTTCATGTAGTAAATAATTAATAACGCTGATCCACTCAATATTCTGGTGTTCACCGCAGAAAATATCTGCCATAATCCATAATCATATGTTGATTCTATTACTGAAACCGACTCTAGCTGACCATAGATTCTAGAGCGTTCACATTTCAGCCACGTTCATCTTGCTTTAATGTTCTATTTGACATGCCCGTATCTCGTTACCATGCAGTTTGCGTTGGCATCAGCACAAGTATATACAGCTTAACCATATGAGATGTTAGATTCATATGCGTGTGTTTGACAATTTAATAGTTTCGATGCAAAATGTTGGGTGGGATTTAACTTTTCTGTATTACGCATAAAATCTTTTGAAGTTGGTCCTATGTTTCTTATAAGTATCATGTGAATGATAAATGTTTTTTTTTTTTTTTTTTTTTTTTCTGTAAGTTGGTTTTTACAAACACTTTTATATGTCGATCATATTTTTTTAAACTAAATCAGGTCGGCGTTTCCTGTCTGACTACTCTGAGAAGAAAGGCCGAAACAAACTTAGAGGTCACAGTCTCTTTTAAAGTCCAGACAAAATCTTGGTTAGATCATGTGAAGACCATGTAGACTGATGTCTGAAATGGTATTTTGAGGAAAGAACCAGCCAGATTGAGTGGACCTCTCCAGTCAGTGCACGCATTTGTCAATAACCGTGCAGCTCAACTTCATAATTTGAGTAGCTCAACGAATTGACGAACAATACCAAAGAAAGGACATTCGGGTAGGCTGCATAAATACTCAAACTGCCAGACCATGATTAAAAACTAACAAAGTTAAAAAAAAACAAAAAAAAAGGAATGATCCACATAGTCTTCACATTCACAGTAATTAAAATAACATAATATAATACTTTAAAAAGCAAATATTCTTGTCATTGCAAGAAAATAAAAATTCAAAAAACTAAATTCACGGTGCAAAATAAAAAAAAAACTAAATTACTTGGAGCTTCTCAATCCCAAGCCTTTTAGTCCTCAACGTAATCAACGTAATGTCCCCAAGCACAGTTCCACCTCGAGCTGCCACGGAGAATTTTACCATAGAACTGCTCTTAAAACTTTGTCTGACCTGGAAATGGATCCTGAGACTTAAAATTACAGCAGCCAGATGTGTTATTTGTTATACTAAGTACAATTTTTACAAGTAAATCAAAATTTGTTTAAAAACCCTTGGAAAAAATTAAGATTGGAAGAATTAAGATTCAATGCATAAGAAATCAAAAGAACTAACCGACGAAAAGATCAAGACCGACATTAAAAAGGTTTTTCCTTTAGAGGGACCCTAGTTTCATCCAGCAAAAGAAAGAAAGAAATAAAACATTTTTATTTGTGACCCGCACAGGAGACACGAGATAAGAAAAAAAGGTTGTCCTAGTAACTTTATAAATACGAAAGTCTGGATGTTTGTTAGATTCGATCGCTCTTTAAGAGAGTGGTGGTGGCCCAGTGGTAAAGGCCGCGACTTACGTGTCGTAGGTCGTGAGTTCGATTCCAGGCAGGCGCTTTACTCTCAAAACGGTGTAGGAAAACATCGTGAGGAAACCGGCATGTCTGAGAACCAAAAATTCGAAGACATAATAATATGACATCCACCAACCCACACTGGGTCCGCGTGGTGGTTTACGGCCCATTCCCTCTCACAGAGAGTAGGCCTGTGTCCCAGCAGTGGGACACACATTAAATTTGTAATGATAATCGCTTTTTAAAAGCTTAGCGAAGTTGGATGAAACTTTGTACGCGGGTCGCCTATGACCTATATAAAAATAGGTCATCATTCACCACACTGACCTCGTTAAGTACCTTATACAAGGATTATAATAATTATTGTGGACAACCAAGCGTACTGAAATATTGATCTTCCATGCATGATTGGCTTTTTGTACAAGTTAATCTGCACAAATTGGCAATTTCGATATTAATGGCGATGTACGTTATTATGTGTTCATAATAGATTCGAAGATAATGATTATGTGTGCTTCTGAATACAGGCAGGACGTGAATGATGGTAAACTAAATGAAGAATTGTGTACAAAGTCAAAGGTCTAGTCCACCATACCAAAGTGTCTTAAGAGGAAAGTCTATGACTATTGTGTGTTGCCAGTAATTACGTATGGAACCAAGATGTGGTCGCTCACAATGGGTCTTATCAGTATACTTAAATTCACCCAAAGAGCAATGGAGAGGGCTGTGCACGGAGTTTCTTTGCGTGATTGCATCAGACATGAGGATATCCGCAGGAGAACCAAAGTTAACGACATAGTCCGAATAATTGCGAAACTTAAGTGGCATTGGGCACATTGCTCTCAGAACGGATGGCCGATGGGGCAGAAAAGTTCTGGAGTGGGGACCGAGAACCAAAAGACGTTGCTTTGGATGGCTTCCTACCAGGTGGAGCAGAGGACGTCTTTCGGCTTATATAATGATGATGATTAAGGGTCAAAAGTGCAGTCTTACTCCCCCAAAACTCAAATGGCTAGTTTTTGTAGAAGTTAAATTATCTCCAAATGATTTAATATGTTGTGTAGAAATTAAAGTATAGATTACACATACTACGAGTAACCGTGAAAAGTTGAAAATCATCTACCTAAAAATCGTTTTGTAGATAAAGATAAAACCTATACGTAGACTACTAGAAACAGCTGTTTATGTATGTACACTACACGGTTTTATGTATACTATGAAGTGCCAATAATGTGTATATAAAAAGAAAAAAAAATTGCATTTGTTCACTCGTCTGATGGTAAGGGATGATGTGGTCAAAGTTGAAGCATGCTTGCCTATCTTGAAATCGCCATGTTCTAAAGAGAAAATCTGCACGTCTTAATTACTCGTAATACAATTCTTTCATATTTTTGTAGTGTTCGCTATTTTATTAGATTAAGTTACGGCACGCTTACCTGACGAACCTTTATTATCCGTTTTACCTCTCATAATATATTTTTTATCACACTTGCATGTAAACAGTATCTAAACATACAGGTTAACTTGGCCGTAATGCCCCATATAAAACCCTCGACCTTTCTTTTTGTCATGAAACCCAAGGTCGGTAAGTATTTTTTTTTAATTTATAGCACACCACACAGGTCATGCAAGTTCAAGCAAGAAGTTTTCACGCAATTGAAAAATTGTCTTAAAATGTTATCTAAACAGGAATTACATTGCAATCTCGCTACATGTTACTTAAATACTCAAGTAATGTTCTTAATAATCGATTTTAATAGTTTTTTGTATCTTAACGTCGAAATTATTTTATTTTTCTTATACTCCGTCATGGCTGTATACCTACGTAAGCTCTTAACGTTTCTGAACGAAACATTTGTATAATCTGTGGTGTGGGCAAAAAGCCCGCCATCCGCTTAAAAAAAAGTTCACTTATTTCGTAATAATAGTTATGCTGACTTGTATATTAAAGTTATAATTCATAATTATTGACATTTTGTATTTGAAGACAAGTAAAAAAGTTATAAAAAATGCTGTCGTCGTCGTCCTATGAGTGTGATTTAAATGCAATACCGCCAGATATTATCCATGCAGCAAAAACAAATAATGAACATCTTTTACCGGAGAAGTCTAAGGAGCGTTATATAGCTGCATACGACCAATTTATAAAATAGAGAAACGAAAAGAAAACAGGTTCGGTTTCTGAAAATGTTTTGCTGGCGTATTTTGGAGAATTGGCGAATAAATACAAACCGTCTTCACTGTGGTCCACTTACTCTATGCTGAAAACCACTCTCCAATCTAAGAATTGTATCAACATTAAGGGGTATACAAAGATGACGGCATTTTTATAAAGACAATCAGATGGATATGACGTGTGTAAAAAATCAAAGGTACTAACTGGAGATAACGTCGAAAAAATTATAAATTAATAATAAATAAGTTTTTTCTGCCCTTTAATTTTATTTATTTACTCGCAAATGAAAAACATTGTATGTTTCACGGGCGGTACGGGAATTACGAACCACGATTCAGAAAGCTTCGACCTCAGTCTTGGACCTCGGGCTTCTACTAGAGCGTCGATCGTAATGCCTTACTTACAAAAAAACAATCTCACTTAACATTTTAGTAGGTATATCCGATGTCTTTTTTCGAACATAACATCAAAGTTTATATTTTCCTTTTATCTGATCTCCAGAAAGCAACCTATATTTGAAGTAAGAACCCGACTAACAATGAATGGGTATATTTAGTTTCACCAATTTATCCTACATTACTCGTAGATTAAGGATTTTGTTGATCAAAGGGAGTTGTTGATGTTAAAAGTATAGGCGCCTTACTATGACGTATCAAATCTAGCATGGCTGTAACATTAATTGTTACATGTCTTGTTTTTAATTAATAATGTGGAAAACAAATGTAAAATTAATCAATTATTTACATTTATCTACATTATTTAAAAATTAAGAAAGTGACTATTTACAATACTTGATTAAATATAAAATATAAAGAAACTAATAATGAACGCACCAAATCAGAATTCTGCATAGCTACAAATTATCACCACATTGGTATTGAAATAAGCGACATATTAGGCACCCAGTGACTGTCCTTGGTTCTCGGCGCAGGCGCATCGTTCATGTTGTTCATTCACGACAGAATGCTTCCACATCGCGCAGACCGATTCTTGGGGTCAAGGCGAACGCACGTGAATATTTATCGCGATCTCTGATACGGACAAACCCGTAAAAAGATAAAAACGGTCGTCATCGCGAGACTTATTCCTTTAACGGCGTCACTACCGTTCCCTCGACCATTTTATTTATATAATTATTGTGTGTGATTTGGAAAACCCCATTTGGGTAAGTGTTGCACAATTTTAAATTAGCCAGTAGCTAAGCAAATTGTAACGGTTATTTCGCTTTGCTTTGGACCTTTAGCAGTTCTGTATTTGTGTTCTCGCCTTTCTTTATTTCTATTAGACGCTTATTAGTTTTTTCCTTTGGGTTCTACCCCCAGTAGTAATTATATTATTTTATTTTTTTCAATTTTTATTTTATGTTATTTTATTTTTCAAAATGTATCCGCCACTACTGTCATCTCCGTATCTGATAGTGAACATCCACAGCAACACAGCTACATATTAGTGCTTCCCTATTAAGCGTTGCTGTGGGTGCTCACAGTCTACGGCCAGTACGTAATGCTTTCGCTTGTTGCGCATTACAGGGTTCAAGGATCACCCTTATTCCGCTCGCTTCCCCGCGGTGTACAGTAGCGAGTCAGCCCACCTACTGCTGCACCTGCATCCTGAGCGACCTGGCGATCGACCCGCGAGCACTCATCTCCAGCAGTGGGCAGTGACGTCAGGGGAGTGCTGGACCAGTGGGAGAAGTTATAATCGCTGTATAGGCTCTAACCTACTAAATCAACCCACCTACCGAGCTAGACTTTTTTATTAAATATAAATGTTCCGAATTTTCTACCTACCTGTTTTTTTTATTTACTCTCCTCCTAGGAACCTATGCCTAGGATAGGTGGAAAAGGTAGTTATTCAGATCGGGACATGGTTGCACTGTGTGAGAGAGAGAGACGGAGCTAAACACGATGAAAAGCACTATCCCTTTATAACAACGGAAACATGATCAAATTGTCATGTTATAGTACGGGCCCAGGAGATCACTAAAGCCTGGTGTACACGGGTGGAGTTAGCCGTAAAGTAGGAACAATGCTACTGCTAGTGTTCCTACTCTACCGTACTACTATACCGTTAACTCTTCCCGTGAACATCAGGCTTTAGAGGGGCTTGTGGCTGAAATACCTATGACAGCCGCACGGTTCGATTTTTAAAGCTTGTCGGGGCCCGGTCTGTAGACAGGTGACAATAATACCTACCTTCTCCTTGCATCGAAGAGCACGTTAAATCTTTTGGGCCGTTTAATCTATTCGTAGATATTTGAAAGTCGTTACAGATTGTTAGTCGCACGAAAGTCTGATAACTGGTCTCACTAAGTGGAATCGTGTTACCCAGTAGCTGCCTAGTTGAGTTGTAAAGGTCTAGGCAGTCGCTCCATCCAAAATAATGACCAAGACTAAAAGCCAAATCCAACAAGGTTGGGCAGAGGTTATGCAGATGAGGTACCTAAATGAGATCACTAAATGATACAAACTACTTAAGTGAATCATTCACATTATCAAAGTTAATATTACCATTATATTATTTCTGGAAGTCGTAGTTAGGTTAGGTTAGGTTACTTATGTAGTGACCAATGTTTAATGATCATCCATTTTTACTATGCCAGGTAGACATAACATCTTGCTCGTACGTGTATTATTATCAAGAAGACAATATCTGAATCTCAATTCTAGGATTCATGTACTTAAGAGGAAAAGCCACTAATAGATATTTCTACGAAATATGATAATGTTACTGCAAATAAAATTTGTGATTGTTGAAAGACGTTCTTGGAATCAATAACAATATTATACTGCAAAGACATAACATTCAGTTACTGCTGTAAACTATTAATGATATCAATTAAACAGACAATATTGATAATTCCGGCAAGTTAGTTACATCAGCATCAATTAACTAGGTAATACAATACTATATCTTTTTATGTCTGATTCAGGATACCAACCACATCTATATTGGGATTTGTAGTCATTCACGTTAAGCATCAGCGAAGTAATGAGCATGTTAAATTTGTTTTAAGTTTTATTTAGTTTTCATCTTCTATATTTTCATTCGCGACGCGCGGGGAAATCCATGCAAATTTATTTAATTGACAATTTCCAAAAATAATCATGCAGGAAAATTAAAGATAAGAATCCAAATCGAATAATCAATAACGCAGAATGGATTATGTTTTAAATAGTTATTATATTTGGAGAAATAAAGGATGAAAATCTTAATTTACATTTATGATTAAATTTAAAGTAGATTTAACGATGATTGGCAAATAAAAAGACAAGAATCAATAAGAATGGTAAAAAATAAGAGAACGAATCAATTCTAATAATTTTCCTGGCAAAATCTAGATCAATCTGCAATTCAGCAGTTGGATGTTCCACTGGCTATAATATTTTGCAGACTCATAACATAGCGGTTAAGAAATGTCTTGTTGTATTGTACAGAAAAAAACAAAATGGGCCAATGAATTAAAAGCTACTCCATAAGTAGATTATTGATAATTTTTCTAATGATTTCTGGCTATCAACCTTCGGATCAGAAAATATTTTGTCACAATTAGCAGGCTATTTTCATACACATAGTCAGTTCTTACACAAGAAAAGAGAATAAATTTATTTCCGACAAGTATTCTTTTCCAATAGGTCATTTTTCTGGTAGATAGCAATATAATTTGAAGAATGCTTCTATTTATATCACTGACCTTTCCTTGTTTAGATTTATGCCAAAGTGACTAGTAGATTACTTTATAAAAATAAAAAATCCTAAATATCGTCAGCCTGTACACACTATGTCCGTGATTTTTCAGTGCAAAAATACTGTTCTAACTGACCTGTATCAACTCGTGATGTATGTAAATCTTTTGTATCGAACAATTTGTTGTTCAAAACTGTCACCAATACATACACAGAAATAACTGCCAGCAAAGTACGAGCAACACAAAAATATACATTACCATTGGAGCGGGCCAACTTCCTTTTGCTCGGAGTTAGTTCGTAGAACAAAGCGAAACTACCACCCACACTTTTCTATCAAGTGTGTCTCTGCAGACTTTGTGCCTCTGTTGCTTTCTCTCCTGAGATCGCGACAAGTGGGGCGCGTCTGTATCTCTCATTGTGCGAATGGAAAACATTCAGGTCGAATGAGACGTTGTCTCCAGGATTAAGGGCTATTACCGCTATAAGGTAAGGTTATTAAGGGTTATTACCGTTTTCTCCAGGATTACGGATTATATTTAATCCATCACTACATAATATAAAACAAAGTCGCTTCCCGCTGTCTGTCTGTCTCTAAAATGCTTAGATCTTTAAAACTACGCAACAGATTTCAATGCGGTTTTTTTTTATAGAGTGATTCAAAAGGAAGGTTTATTTGTATAATACATGTGAGCGAAGCTGCTGGCATAAGCTAGTTGAAAATTAATTAAATATAATAAATATGAATCTATTCGACAGTATTACTTTGCCAACGCCTACGGATGATAAAATCCCAAAAGAATATACCTTTTTCATTGTGTTTACGATTAAAATAGAAAATATTGTGTACAAACACAATGGAAAGTAATTGCAAAGGCAACAAATATTCCATTCTTATGAGTAGGAATCCATCAGTATCATCATGTTATTTCAATTAATTCGTGTTTCTGAGAAGCTTGAAATAAATTTTCCGAGAAACGTAATTATCTGAAATGATTTTACGCAATTTCTGTTCTATCATTCTGAAAACCCATAAGTCGATAAATACCACAAAAGTTTCAAGACATTTGGGAAACAATTAAACGCCTTTCGAGAGGCTTGTAAAAAGTTAACGCCGTCTTGTGGTTGCCTAACTTGGGTTTTGAATGTAAAAGAAGTTATTTGGTTTTATTCATCAGCAATATTGTATTCATCAGCACATTTTTGAGGGAAGAAATTATTGTTTCTGACTTTAATTGAAAAGTTTGTTATACAGCTGCAGTGGGATTGGCAAAATTTATGTTCCCGTACGTGACACGACCAGAAAGCAGGCACGCGAGTGTCGCGCAAATAACTAGCACGCTACTGAATTTATTTATTTAGAACTAAATGTAGTTAGGTAAAAATAAAATAAATTGCAGACGTGACTACCACTGACGCTGATAAATATTCATAAACAGGCAAGCTTGCTACTTCTCTTCATGTTAAAGTTTAAATTCTTTACTGCCGTTGTACTATTCTGTCACAGATTATAAGTCAGTAGAAAATTGATCCCACTACTGGGCAAAGGCCTACCTATGACTTCCAAGGGCTTCTTTAATAAAACCGACAGGTAACACAATTTAATAGGTTTCGTTTTGCATCAGAGGATTTTCTTCTTTATTAAACAACAGTCTGCGAAAACTAAGACAATTGTTTCACTTAAAATAAATACGAGTACCTATCACATGCATCGTCGTTAGTTTTATTGAATATTTATATTTAATATAAGAAATCTTCACATAATACAAGATAGATAAATAAGTTAATGTTGATAATCTTGTTGTTTTGTAAGTTTATCTTGGACATCGCTGACTACGGTGAAGGAAAACATCTTGAGGAGACCTGAACGTATAGTGAGTTTATTATAAGATTGTGGTCCATTGGTTTAATTGCTGCAAGGCGTTCCAGTGCGAGGATAAACTAATAAATAAATAAATAAAACCCTGAAGGAATTTTCTGCAACGACAATCAATACCAAGAACCTGATGCAAACATTTAAATAGGTCATTTGAATCAAATTGTGTCTATAAACCAAAGTGTTGATCACGAGCCCTCACGATCAAGTTCTATGTAATATTTTGTAATACATATCTCATCTCATCAACTCTGTGAATTTATGTATTCACAGAGTTGATAGACTCAAGGCTAGACAAGTTGGAGTCGTCGAAATAATTATAGCCTCGTCTGGATATCTTGCCAAAACGGACCTTGGACCGAATGATGTCTGTCTGAGCGAAGTCTATTAATATTTTACATAAGAGTAACCATACAGTGACATGTTTAGAATTTATTGAAGTTTGAAGAAGAGCAAGTTTTGGATTTATGTAGAATTGCAGAAATAGTGCATTGTATCCGCATTATGTAAAAGTGTGTTGGTTTAAAACGAGGGTGTTGTTGTAGATATAAAAATAACTGTCAACTTCTAATTTGATTCAATTATTTAATCATTTTGAGCTATTCCAGTGAGAGATACTTAAACTCATGGCTATTTTCCAAGGGGTAGGCAGAACTACACTTGCTACGATTCTTACATACTCATTTAACTTAATTTATTATTAAAGCTCTACACAAAAAAAAAATATCATGATATTAAATTAAATAGATTCAATTACGACGTGTGAGGAATAAAAAGTTCAAGAACTATCAGATTCCATAGGATTTCTTTACTAGGGTGGGATGAAAAGCCTAACCGAGATTTGAGGTTAGAATTTAAATAAATTTATATTCATTCAATAGATGTGCGCTCGAAGCGAGACGCACGGGAGCGGTCAATATGGCGACGCCTGGGGGAGGTCTATGTCCAGCAGTGGACGTCTTTCAGCTGAAATGATGATGATGATGAATAGATAGGTTCTTTAAGTAGTCGTAAGGCACGAATCATCTTGATAGAATGCATTATAATTTTTTAAGATTTTTACTCGAGCGAATCTGCTTGTCTCCTGAAAATGGTGAAAAAGTGAAATAAGAACCGTAATTAAATATCTCGTCAGAAAAAACTTACGCCACACCAAATCAAAGAAGACTTGGATAACAGATTAGAGAGAATCTGCACTTTTGAATTTTACAGTAAAGTTGTGGGCAGCTTTGACCAAACGAGGCAGAAAGATGACCCGAGGACGGAAGGCCTTCGACGTCCACCACGCCAAAAATCTTTGAAAAAGACCACAAAATGGTTTTAGAAGACTGAATATTGAAAATGTGTGAAATAAGTAACACTAAAGGGATTTTAACGGAGTAGGTATTTCGTATTTTTACCCGACTGCCGAAGGAGGGTGTGTTGTCAGTCTATGTGTTTATCAGTCTATGTATGTATGTATGTATGTATGTATATATGTATGTATGTATGTATGTATGTATGTATGTATGTTTGTTCCTATGTGGCGTTCCAGAGACCAAACGCGTTGACCGATTTTGATGATTCTTACGTCAATCGATTCGTCTTAATCCTGCGAGTGTCACTGGCTACATTAAAATTGGAAAAAACATAAATGGCGGATTTTGGGCGCCATTTTGTGGGGAAAAAAATTTTTTTTTTCCTTCAAACCCATCGTGTGGGGTATCAAAATAAAGGGTTTTAAAAGGCAACTTCAAAAATATATAACACTTATATGTTTAAATGTACCTAATTCTAAAAAAAAATAACTAAAAAGTTGTAAATAAAAAAAGTTAATTAAAAAAAACAAAAAACCCGACTGCTTAAAAGCAAACTAAAAAGACGTAAACAAGAAGAAAATCATGCTGTGCAGTCGGAGGATACATCTGGTTTTGGTTCGCCAGCTCGCGAATAAGTATCCTCCGACTGCACAGCATGATTTTCTTCTTGTTTACGTCTTTTTAGTTTGCTTTTAAGCAGTCGGGTTTTTTGATTTTTTTAATTAACTTTTAACCGATAAACTAGGAATGAAAAACGTGTCAGTAAGAAGGGCCCCGCATTTGTTGACCGTCAAACAAAAATTCAACCAGATTGATTTGTACCCAGAACTTAGAATAGCCCTTTGAGTGCTAATTAGAAGAACAACTGTTTTGCAAAAAAACAAAAGCAATTGTTTTGGGAAACAAAGTTCCCAAATGGCACTTAAGGGCGGTAAAAAGCTGTGGAGCATATTATTAAATAATGAAATCGAGATAAGGGGGGATTAGTGATAATATGTGGAAAATAAATCAAATTTTTTATTTTATTTTCTATGTTAACTTTTCACCCCACACACGTATTTCTTTCGTTTCAAAATTCTATGATTGAATGAATTTGACATATTTATTTTAGGTTAAGTTCACCCATGTTCCCAGTTTTTAAACACAAGTGATCAACGAAAAATGTTCAGCTGTTTACAAAAATCAGTTATCTATAATTTGTCAGCAACAGCAAGCAATGTCACTAAAAATGCTTTCCACCATAAAAGGCCTTTGTGAATATTTCGACAGGCATCCAGATTCAGTTGAATATAAAACAAGCGGAGTGCTCTCTGTGTCTGTCATATATAGCCCTCAATTGGCGTCTGAAAACATGGCGATATGAAAAAGAAAATGAATGGTGTGTGTCAACACCGGTGCTGAGTTAATTAACGAAGATAAAAACGATATGGACGATGAGAAAGAAAAAGATGAACAACATGTTAAAAAGGAAACAAACACCAGTCCCCTGTAAAAACTTAAAAATAATTACTTTACCAGCGTTTAGGTTCTTATTTATTCTAGGATACGAAGAGGCAATCAACTCCAACAGGTGTTCGTAAATCTTATCTTGATAAGGCCCAAATAATACTTTACTAACCCAACAAAATACCGTTGAATAACTTTTAATAAATCTGATATTACAATCTAAGAAGATTTAATTTAGTGTTCGTAAAGGAAAAATGTTATTTAGTTCATCAGAAGATCTTTTAGTACTAGTTTTATAATACTGGGAACAAACACAGTGAACAAGATAACGAATGCTTACTAGTGGGAATTGCCTGATCTCGCTCGCTTTCGTTCACTCAATCCTGTTCGTTCATCTGGTGCTATGCTGTACAAATCTCACCGTGGGAACTTAAGAGAAGTTGGAAGTAAGCATGAAATGAGCTGCTATCAATTCGTCAAATCAAGGAGAAATGAGAGCTCATTACACCTAAGTAAGAATAGACCGGCAGTAAGTTCGACAATACTCATTTGGTAGCGTTCGTTCTCTCGTTTGCTTGGTCTGTCTCCGCCGTAAGTAAACACACAGGTCACTCCCGTAGACATATAAAATGTATGTTTGTCTAGGGTGACAAATCGCCCCCTTTGTCGTGTTGACTTAACCAACTTGCATGGGCAGAAATATTACATAACCGTTCCCTGTTATAGAGTCGAGTTTGCTATAATGCTCCCATATGTATAGCAACGGTTCTTTGGTGGGCTTTCAACATCAACTCTTGAGACTTTTAGCCCTATATTCCAGGGTACCACAAAAGATCCCAATGGATCAAAGTGTCCGAGTTATTTCTCGGCCCCTCCACAGGATAAGGATAGCCCTATATTCTAAGTCACTTCTCCACTCGACTTTGTCTCAATCAATCGACAGTTAGAGCTTGTTGTTTATTAACGTTAATCGAGGGTTATATTTTCATTTGTTATGACAAATGAGTTCAGTGTGCAGGTTGTTTCGTTTAATATAGCCATGGGCAAGATAGAATGGCAGAAAGAAAATGTGGTTCGAATAGATAGCACTAGATGGCGTGATATGCTTCGGTTTGTTATAGAATTTTGTGAAATATTAAGATTTTCTAGAGACTATCATAAAAAAATGATGTTCTTGTTTAATTAATCACAAAATTATTTGATTAAATCATTTAAAATTGATTCCAATAAATGGCGCAGTTTTATATTTCTGAGGCATCCACTCAATTTTTTTTATTTTTTTTGTAGCAAATTTTGTTACAATGAAACTGTAAAAACGTGCAAAAAAATACTGTAAAACAAATCGTCGCTGTATTTAAAAAATGTATTCACGTACCGAGTAAACCCTTTTATTTGCAAGTCGTTGCTAACACTATCTATATCCGTGGAAACGAACCGAACGCGATCGATGTTCTTAGAAAAATAATCAGCTTAATCAGACGAAAAACGCTAGTTACGTCGGCACGGTTTCTTTGTATGGGATGAGGCATCTGTATGCTAGTATTATATTATCTATACTAATTTTATAAAGAGAAAAGATTTATTTGTTTGTTTGTACCGAATAGGCTACGAAACTATTGGACCGATTTAAAAAAATATTTCACCAATAGAAAGCTACGTTATTCCTGAGTAACATAGGCTATTTATTAATCCCGAAAACGGAGCGAAGCCGCGGGGAACAACTAGTCTGTGATATTGGCAAACATTCTTCAGGTAAATTTGTCTAATAACTTTGCCACACGCAATCATGTTCAGTAGTGGAACAAGTTTGAGGAGTAAGAGCAGTGGTGGCCCAACAAACCAGTACAACTCCTGAAAGCCAGAATCAACAGTGGCAACCACCAGAAAAGCGCCGAGGCAATGAAGCTCAACGAAGTCCCGGAGAATGAATTTAACTGTCTTGGATCCCGCAACGAAATTAATCAGAAAAGAACCTAGTGGTAACAGCCGCGACTTACAAGTTGTAGATCGTAGGTTCAAACCCAGGCAGGCGCTTTACTTTGTGTAAATTTTTTCATAACCACTGCTCTCAAAACGGTGATGGAAAACATCGTAAGGAAACCGGTATGTCCTAGAACCAAAAATTCGAAGATAGTTGAGTATTTAGTTTGTACTTTATACAATTGACATAATAGTTTATAATGCTATTGTACAATAGCGTTGCAAAAATTCGCTTCCATTCCGCAGCAATATAAATTGGGCCTTATAAGCATGTTGTTATATACTTAAATCTGATAGGTAAGTACCTCTTTTGAATAAGATTATTTTAAGAGGTAAGACCAATTGTTTAAGTATTTTTTGGAGATAATGCTAAAAAGCAGCTATAGCACTAATCAAGAAGTCCTTATTGATTAGTGCTGCTTTTTTAGGGTTCCGTACCCAAAGGGTAAAAACGGAACCCTATTACTAAGACTCCGCGGTCCGTCTGTCTGTCACCAGGCTGTATTTCGTGAACTGTCATAGCTAGACAGTTGAAATTTTCACAGATCATGTATTTCTGTTGCCGCTATAACAACAAATACTAAAAACAGAATAAAATAAATATTTAAGTGGGGCTCCCATACAACAAACGTGATTTTTTTTGCCGTTTTTTGCGATAACGGTACGGAACCCTTCGCGCGCTAGTCCGACTCTCACTTGGCCGGGTTTTTTTACTGTAAAATTTCACGGTTCCTAAAATATAGGCAACGGGAGGAAAACCGTACAAAAACAAGTAATAGTATACCCATTTCTGTCACTCATACTTGTTTGACAGTGCTAAGGCTCCATAAGGCTCATAGAAAATATACCAGATGCCCTTCATTCATCATCTTGTGACATTTACTGAAGCCACAAGCCCCTTATTAAAATAACACAGTATGGTTTGCTTTTCATCAAAAGAAAATAGCAATTAATGACTTTTCCGCGAAATGATTGCCGTTCCTTGGTTTTCCGGGAAGGCGTCCGCAGCTACGTGTATAATAATTTTCGCACTTACTATACAAAGTTTGTTTATAGAAAAAGTTTGTGGAACGAAATATTGTGTCAAATTGGTAAAAAAATGTAAACTGCTGTGATTGCCTGAAATAATTTATCAAAAGGCAGTGGTATATCTTTACTTGCGTTTAATTTTTAACACTTAGATAATTTATAAAATAACAATTAATTACGTGTAGTGTGTGATACCGGCTGCCTTTTATTGATAGCTGGCTGTTGTGTAAAGAAGCTAACTCTTTCTGATGATGTTTTTCTATCTTTTGTCAGTATGACATTTGTGTTTCATAAATATATAAAAGACGTGTGGCACTCGGGGACTGCCGCGGTAAAGCTATTGCATAGCATTTTGTATCAACTTATGCAATTATAGTTCTCGAAAATGGCTTTATCACATTGTACTGGGATCGGTCCATCATCACTGACAGGACTATTGTAGCCAATAAGCCTGATATTGTGGTGGTGGACCGAATCGAGAGGCGTACAATGATTGTTGACATTACCGTCCCGCATGTCATGCGGAACGGAAACCTCGTGAAAGCCGAGAAAGATAAGCAAATCAAGTATCTTGACTTGGCTCGCGAGGTTGTCGACATGTGGGATGTGGACACAGCGATCATTGTACCGATAGTCGTGTCGGCCAATGGCTTAATAGCCACGAGCCTCGACCAACACCTTAGGAGGCTCTCGTTAGGCGACTGGGTCAAGGGCCTGATCCAGAAAGCAGTACTGCTGGACACGGCTCGCATTGTTAGGAGGTTCCTCTCTCTGGAGCCCTGACCGCCGGTAGCTTGGACCCTGTTCCCGATACCGGTGGGCCTCTATTTTTATATTTTTAAATGTTTTCGTTTTTTAATTTATTTTATAAAAATATTTAAAAATGTAGATAATAAGAAAGATAAATAAATAAAGGAGATAATAATAATAATAATATAATAATAATAATTAATAATATTAATAATAATAATTATTATTATTAATTATTATAATTATTAATAATTATTATTTATAATAATAATATTGTTATTATTTATATTATTTATTTTATTTAACCATTAATGTACACACACATAATAAATAGACAAGAATAAGGAACAGAAAATAGGTACAAAGGTATGCTTATTTCTAGCGAAATCTCTTCCAGCATACCTGCGAGAGGAGAGTTGCAAAAAAAAGATATGTAGACACCGTGTGTAGAACGATAAAACGAAAAAAAGACGTGTGGCACTCGGGGACTGCCGCGGTAAAGCTATTGCATAGCATTTTGTATCAACTTATGCAATTATAATTTTTTTCTTTTTAGCTCTTTACGCTTTTCTTCTCTATAAAACGAAAATATCTAGGTATAAATAATAGGTATAAATAATTAGGTATAAATAGTGTAATGAGACACCAAAACAATATTCATTTATAAAAAAATAACAATATTAAGAAGTGATTATCGAATTTCGCGCGATGTACATTTATATAGATATAATATCATATATACTTTCTCTGCGCGGCATTCATGTGCATTATCTATACACCAAAAACAAAGGTACTGAATAGTACACGTGCTTGGTTTGATGGTTTCTGTTATATACATAATGAAGAATGAATTTATTTATATATAGGGCTACTTTTAATATCGCTCATTTTAATATCAAAAATTTAGGTTATCTTTATAGCAGTATTATATTTTCAATTCAAAATTAATACTGCATTTGTGATAATAATAAAATGTATGTATATAGAGTACTCACGCATTTTCTTTCACTATTTTTTCGTGACTTTCTTCATTAATAATACAAACTTTTACAAGTAGAGCTATTCACTGTTGTACATAAATACCTATACACCTATATACTTTCTCATAAACAGCTGCTTATGTATTCGTCCGATTTCGGAGCAGCTCGTCTCGATTCGTGCGAGTTTCGTAGAGTCGTACAATACGTCTAATCGCACACAACGCCGTGTCGAAGACTGCCGAACTGAAACGACGTTAGACGATGCACGGCCTTTAAGCCACACCTCCTTGCCCGTCGGAGTGGGGAGCGTGAGGTTTTTTCGTTACGGAATTTCTGGATTCGGTCCCCGCGCTCAAGGCCCGCGATAGAAGCTATGCAATAGCTTAAAATATATTAAACAATTCACAATAAAGAAGAATACTGTATAGATAATTATTATATACTCTTATTACATTAATAAAGGAAAAAATCAAAATATACATGCATATTATTAAATTAAATATTACAATAATAAATACTAACTAACATCATAAATACTTAAATAATAATACATATTAATATGCAACTAAGACGGAATGGAAAGATAATGCTCTTTCACTCTCTTTTTAAAAACTGCAAGAGTTTGGCAGTCCCTAATATCAGGCGGTAACGAGTTCCACAACCGCACCGCGTGCACAGTAAAGGAGTAGGAGTAAAAGTCGGTAGTGTGGGAAGGTATTTCAAGGAGATGCTTAAGATGCGACCTGCAAAGTGCATCGGAAGGACGGGAGTAGGAGAAGCGTTCGCGGAGGTAAGAAGGCATTTTAGGGTTGTGAAGGACTTTAAATAGCAAACACAAAATCCGAGAGTTCCTGCGAAGTCGAATAGGGAGCCACTTGAGCATTTTGCGAAAGCCTGAAACATGGTCATACTTTTTGAGATTGAAAACAAAACGAATACATATATTTTGCAAACGCTCAAGTTTATTTAAAAGCTCCTCGGTGGCATCCAAATAACAGGCGTCGGCGTAGTCAATGATGGGCTGAATAAGAGTTTGGGCAAGGGAAATTTTGGTGTTCAAGGGCAAAAAGCTCTGGAGGCACTTCAGCGAGTGGAAAGTGTAGTGCACCTTGCGACTGACTTCAGCGACGTGGGCAGTCCATGATAAATAAGAGTCCATGATCACCCCCAAGTTTTTAGCTGTCCTAGTGTATTCAATTTGAACTCCATTCAAACTGAGAGAAGACAGCACCGCAACATCCAGCCTGATTCGCATATGCCTACCGCCGATAACCATGGCCTGAGACTTCTTAGGGTTGATTTGCAGCCCAAAGGACCGTGACCACTCCCCAATTAATTCCAGGTCACTGTTAATGGCGGTCACTGCGGCTTCTGCATCTTGAATAGGAAAATGATGGTAAAGCTGCAAGTCGTCAGCATAGAGATGGAAGTTACACGAGATTACTCTAGTGACAGAGTTAATAAAAATAGAAAAGAGAAGAGGAGAGAGAACGCCACCCTGTGGCACACCCGCAGTAAGAGAGCACCAATCCGAAGAACTCTCGTCGAGGTGTACCCGCTGCGAGCGGCCTCCAAGATAGGAGTTGAACCAATCAATAGTGGAAGAGGAGAAATTGAAAGATTTAAGGATCCCAAGAAGGATATCGAAGTCAACAGAGCTGAAAGCGCTGCTGAAATCGAGAAGTACAAGTAAAGTAAGAGATTTGTGGTCCATAGCCCGGCGGATATCGTCAGTAACCTTTAAAAGAGCTGTAACAGTGCTGTGACCGGGCCGGAAACCAGATTGAAAAGGACTAAGAAGATCATTATTAGAGAGAAACAGAGACAATTGCTGATGGACAATGTGCTCAAGAACTTTGGAAAGATAAGGAAGTATGGAAATGGGTCTGAAATCGGTCAGTGTGACCGGGTTAGGGATTTTGGGTAGTGGAATAATATGGGCTAGCTGCCAAGCATCGGGAACAGTGCAAGAAAACAAGGAGTTTTCCGGTTTTAATCTTCCGGCGAGACTTGTCAGGAGTTTATGATTAGGATTATTATTATTATTATACATATATATTTATACTAGCTGACCTGGCAAACTTTGTTTTGCCATAAAAACACCAAACATTCATCTACCCTACCTAACCTACCCTACCTACCCTACCTACCCTACCTACCCTACCTACCCTACCTACCCTACCTACCCTACCTACCCTACCTACCCTACCTACCCTACCTACCCTACCCTACCTACCCTACCCTACCCTACCCTACCCTACCTACCCTACCTACCCTACCCTACCTATCCTACCCTACCCTACCTACCCTACCCTACCTACCCTACCTACCCTACCCTACCCTATCTCTCAAGTTGGATCGAACTGCACATGGTGTGCGAATTTTATTATAATCGGTTAAGTGGTTTAGGAGTCCATTGAGGACAAACATTGTGACACGAGATTTATATATATTAAGATTTAGTAACGTAGAGTCGTACAATACGTCTTATCGCACACAACGCCGTGTCGAAGACTGCCGAACTGAAACGACGTTAGACGATGCACGGCCTTCAAGCCACACCTCCTTGCCCGTCGGAGTGGGGAGCGTGAGGTTTTTTTTCGTTACGGAATTTCTGGATTCGGTCCCCGCGCTCAAGGCCCGCGATAGAAGCTATGCAATAGCTTAAAAATTTCCAATATATTACAATATTTAAATAAATATAAATAAAATAAAAATATGTGTGTGTATGTGTGTGTTTGTGTATATGTATTATAATATTTAAATAAATATTTTAATATCTTGGACATTTTGTGGTATTCCAAGACTTCAAAACATCTCGTCACCAACACCGGCTCCCTGGTTATATAATTTATTTTGCATGCAAGCTTTAGTATACAAAAGATTAGTATTTAAAAAAAAATATTGGCAAGAATTCAAATGCCTATGACGTTACCTTGCGCGTGCAAGCAAATGTGCGCGATATCTTTTTAAGTGAAAATTTTCTTAGGCACGTGTTTTGTAATACACATTAACTCAAAGTGTCATGATCAATGCAATCACCTTTTTGTTGCCTACTTATTTCTTTGTCATTATGTACTGTAAATATAAGCTTTGTCACTGCAAATAAACATGTTATTGAATATTCCAAACATCTCATTATGTTTTGGACGTTTGGTTTATTTATTTGAATGGCAGTGCGTTGCACTGGTCGAAAATGTTGCGCATGGTTGACAATATTTAGACATAAAGATAACATAAAACAATACGTCTGTATGACGGGTTAGGGAGTACCTTTAGTTCACCCACAATTCGCCAATTCAGATTAACTGGAGAATACCGTAATTGCCATTGTTTCGCGCGTGGTTCCACGTTACGGGCACTCAAGGGTTTAAGTCCACATCATAGGGGGTGAACCTATTACTATTAACTGGGTACTCATCCAGACACCGGACTGCTGTTGAGAAATTCCACATGGCATATCTAAAGAGTAGTTCAAAACTTGAATTTTAAGTGTACGAAGGTACCTTAGTGTCGGTGTGTACAGTCAAGGATCAAAAGTGCAGTCTTACTCTCCCAAAACTTAAATAGCTAGTTTTTGTAGAAGAATTTAAATTATCCACAACTGATTTAATATGTTGTATAGAAATAAAGCAAGAATAGTTGGAATTCTTCTGCCTACAAAATAATTGCTAGTGCTGTTTTGGTAGTTCGACTGCACTTTTGATCCTTAACTGTACCATACAATGAAAAAGTCGTGAAGACGTGTTGAAAAGAAGTTTATTGAGGCGCTTTGTCTATCCAGCTTTAGGTTTCTCCTTCGCCGCTTACTAAAGGCTGAGCAGGTTTTTGGGTGCTCTCATATGTGAGTAAGTGCTGAGAGTGAAGTGGTTTTCAGTCTTACATACTAGATTCAGGTAACATAAAATACATAGCCCGAAGGATAAGACAGAGGCGTACTTATATGTAGTACACCCTCATACAATCTACATGAGTATTGACTTTTTTCTGCTTTTTAGGGTTCCGTACCCAAAGGGTAAAAACTGGACCCTATTACTAAGACTCCGTGATCTGTCTGTCTGTCTGTCTGTCCGTCTGTCACCAGGCTGTATCTCATGAACCGTGATAGCTAGGCAGTTGAAATTCACAGATGATGAATTTCTGTAGCTGCTATAATAACAAATACTAAAAACAGAATAAAATAAATATTTAAGTGGGGCTCCCATACAACAAACGTGTTTTTTTTGCCGTTTTTTGCGATAATGGTACGGAACCCTTCGTGCGCGAGTCCAACTCGCACTTGACCGGTTTTTTATTTATTTACTGTTATACTTATCCAGTAAGATTTGTATTTTTTTTCTTGATAAGTAAGTTTTTCTCACCTCACCCGATGTTAAGCGATGATGATGATGTTGATGATGTGGTTTTGTTAAAATGTTTATTTTTATTTTACGCTTTTTAGTGTTGGTACCTCGTATTACCATGAAAATATTTTATAGCCAGAGTACATCTTCTTTCAATTCCAATAAGCACAAACACGACTAGAATACATTTTTTTATTACGCATTTCCAGTATCTTCCTTCCAGCTTCATCATCAGATCAGTTCGATTGTACCAATTTCATCAGTTCCATTTATTAATATGTATTTGCTTCATCATAATCGCTAAACTGTCCGAGATATCTTATACCCATGACAAACTTATTAAGGAGTTCCAGTGGCCATCTGTGGTCTTTTTCATCAGTTCCACTTCCGAATGATGCTTTCTGAGAGCAAATGCTTGGCATATTATTGAAAATACCAAAATCACTATATATCTGCCTATAATATTTGAGAAGGTTCCTCGATTTCCATGGATCCATCATGGATTTTGATTTCTATCATCAGTTTCTGATTTGGTCAGGCCTCGAGAGAATACAATTTAAAAAAAATTGCAAATCCGTCTTTATAATTATGACGGTATTGTGCCAGAACATGAAAAATAAAAAATATATAACAGGAGGCATATGTCCAGCAGTCTTTCGGCTGAAATGATGATGATAATGACCGAACATCATATTAAAACAGTCGAATTGAGAACCTCCTCCTTTTTGGAAAATCGGTTAGAAATAAAATTTGGTAGGTACCAGTTGTATCCAAAACCAAGAAAGAACCCTTTCTGGACCTTTTTTTCTTGGATCTGAAAGTTACTTAACTTAATTATGTAAATGTTTTTTCTGGCCAGAATTTTCCCTAAAATGAATTCTAACAATCTTTTACTTAATATTTTTTCTCAAGAAAATGGTAGGCTTGCTAAAGTGGCACTTTGATTAAATCCTTTTATCGGACATCCTGTTTAAGTAAAAACTACTGCCGTTGAAAACTTTGTTGTATGCCGGCTTCTAGGAAACGCTTGATTTTACTGTTGTCTTATTTTTCTGAGAAAACAAGCATATTTTCAGATAAAATATTTAAGAAAAGGTTCTTTAACCTAGATTAGAGTAGAAAAAATACGCGCAAGTCGAACACCAGCGTTATTTGCAGCCTTAATATTCATGTATTATCTATCTAGTTTCAGAAAACAATCTATTAAGATGCTATTCTTAGGCCCAGTTTTTTGATCTATAGTTAACCCAACCAATGGTTAAATATGATAACCAATGGTTGCAAATTTCGGTAAAATCCATTTTTCTTCAGTTGTTAGCATCACAAATAGTCAAATAAGATGGAGAGTTAATTGTTTGACCATTTGTTAGACTATCAGCTGAAGAAAAATGGTATTATATCGAAATTTGCAACCGTTGGTTAGCACATTTAACCATTGCTACGAATCAAAATACTGGGCTTTAGGAAATTTACTGATCGCGCGACACAATTTAAATTGTATCGATAGGCGATATCGGTCGAAATGCATCCAGGTGAGCTTACTTGCAATAATTTCACTTAGGCCTAGATTTTTGATCCCTAGTTAACTATATTAGCATATTTAACCATTGGTTGGGTTAGCACCAATGGTTTCAAAATTCGAAAAAACGCATTTATTCATCAATTGTTGGCATCACAAATAAATGGTCAAATAAGTTGAAGATTTCATTATTTGACCATGTGTTGGACAAAAATTTGATGAATAAACGCGTTTTACCAAAATTTCTGGAGTTTGTTATGTAGTGGAGACCACCAGATGAACCGATGACCTGGAGAAGGTTGCGGGGATCCACTGGATGCGAGACGCACGAGACCGATCAATGTGGCGACCCTTGGGGAGGCCTATGTCCAGCAGTGGACGTCTTTCGGCTGATATGATGATACAACAAAACGTATTAACATATTTAACCATAGCTCATTGTAGCTCAATGGTAGCTCATTTTGGAGGGTAGCGGGATCCGAAGCACGGTGCCAGCCGTTGGCCGACCGCAGTCAGTAGGGGGCCCAAGTAGCACGCCAGCCACGTGCCAAAGGCTGCCCCGCCAACTCGCGAAAAATCCCGGTATGCTCCACCGTGCCAGCTGGCGACTGGATGGGAGGACCCGGTGGCCATATCCGGGGGGGTTCGGGCGTCCCCGCAGTCTCCAAATGAGTTCCCCATAGGTTGGGTTAGCACCAGTGTTCCACTTGGTTCACTGAGCAGCACCTCGACAGTTCGACTTCTTCCCCAGCAAACTCTATAACTCAAAATATGACCAAAGCTAAGAAGAATATGGTGAAACAACGGCTGCACTTCCTCCCACTAAAAGTGCACCTCACTAACATCAGGGGGCTGCACTCTAATCTCGATCCGGTCCACCACCACCTTGAGACCGAGAAGCCGCACCTGTTTTTCCTAACGGAGACGAAGATAACAACCCCGTCGGACGTGGCGTACCTCAACTACCCGGGTTACTCTCTTGAACACAAGTTCAAGAAGCAAGCTGGGGTCTGTGTGTACGTCCGCGATGACATTTGTTGTCGTCGTCTCCGTTGCTTTGAGAAATCGGGGTTTTCTGCCATATGGCTACTTGTGGACACTGGCGTGGAGAAGTCCCTCTACATCGGCGTCTATCGATCGCACACCGGTGACCAGGAGACGACAGCGCTTTTTAATTTCCTCGTGGAGTCGGCTGACATGGCCCAGCAACGGTACCCAACAGCGAAGCTTAATTTTCTGGGGGACTTTAACGCCCATCATAAAGAGTGGTTGTACCCGTACCGGAAAACTGACCATGCCGGGTTGGAGGCGCGCAAGTTTTCTCTATCTCTAGATCTAACCCAGCTGGTGAATGTGGCAACGCGGGTACCGGATGTTGACGGCCATACACCCAATTGCTTAGACCTTCTGCTGACAACTGATCCGGACAGTCATTCGGTGTCGGTCTCAGCCCCGCTGGGAACGTCTGACCACTGTCTGGTGAAATCCGTGTCGACTTGCTCTCCTCCAGATGACAGTCCTAGAGGCACGAGACGAGTATGGCGATACGAGTCAGCAGATTGGGACGAGATGCGGCACTTTTTTGCGTCTTATCCTTGGCGGCATGTGTGCTTCTCCTCGGGTGACCCCTCGAGCTGTGCAGACGCGGTTGGGGATGTGATTCGACAGGGAATGGAGTATTTCATTCCATTCTCCGACATTCCGCTCGGTCACAAATCCCGACCTTGGTATAATGCAGAATGCGCCCACGCAGTGGCCCGAAAAGAGTCTGCCTACAAAGCCTGGGTCAGGGCCCGCGCCCGCAAACTTAGAGCACGTAGGGTTCGCGCGAGGAAAAGAGCCTTTAATTCTGCCGCCAAGTTCTGCAAGCGGGTTCTGCGTCGGGCACGTTTTGACCATATTGGACGTATTGGGGCCAAGCTGGCATCACACCCTCCGGGTAGTAAACAGTTTTGGTCCCTGTCTAAAGCGGTTGAAACGAATTTCTGTCGTCCCACATTACCTCCAATGCTGAAACCTGATGGGTCGCTGGCTCACTCTGCGAGTGAGAAAGCAAATTTATTTGCATCTCTCTTTGCTAGCAATTCACGTCTGGACGCTGGCTCCAAGCAACCACCTACTCTACCTCATTGTGACTCTTCGATGCCGGAGATCGCTGTGCACACTAAAGAGGTCCGGAGAGTATTGTGCAGTCTAGACGTGAACAAGGCCAGCGGGCCTGACGGCATTCCAGCGAGAGTGCTGAGGCAGTGTGCGCCAGAACTGTCTCCTGTATTGACACGCTTGTTCCGCCACTCTCTTGTAAAAAGAATGGTGCCGAAATCCTGGAAGCTTGCAAATGTGCAACCAGTGCCCAAAAAAGGCAACCGTGCAGACCCTGCCCATTACCGTCCGATCGCCATTACCTCCATTTTGTCCAAAGTTATGGAAAGGGTACTCAACAGTAAGTTGCTGACGTACCTTGAAGACAATAATCTCCTCAGTGACCGTCAGTATGGCTTTCGCCGGGGACGGTCAACTGGCGATCTTCTTGTGTATGTCACGCACTGCTGGGGCGAAGCCATCGAGAGACACGGCGAAGCACTTGCTGTGTCGCTTGATATTTCGAAGGCCTTTGACAGGGTCTGGCACGCGAGTCTACTCAGTAAGCTTCCTGCGTATGGCATCCCCGCTGGTTTTTGTAGCTGGATATCAGACTTCCTCAGTGAACGGTCGATCCGAGTAGTCATTGACGGCTGTTCCTCTGACCTTATGGCTATTGATGCCGGAGTTCCTCAGGGGTCTGTTCTCTCTGCAACTCTTTTCCTGCTGCACATCAATGACCTACTTCTGCCTGGTATTGTTGGGTACGCAGATGACAGTACTGTTTCAGAGAGATACCTGTCCAGCGCAAAAACCAGCGTGGATGAAGTTCGTTCCTTGAGAGAGGCTATGGTGGAGCGGATAGATTTGACCTTAAGCCTTGTCTCCCAGTGGGGTGATGACAATCTGGTCTCCTTTAACGCCACCAAAACACAGGCGTGTCTTTTTACCGCTAAAAGGAGTCTTTTCGATCATACTCCTACTTTTCGGGGTACATCTGTTCCTGTGACTGATCGGCTCGAGCTCCTAGGCATGGAGTTGACATCCAATCTCAACTTCGGCGCTTCCATTGAGTACAAAGCCCAAATTGCGGCCAAAAAACTGGGCATCCTGAATAGAGTGAAGCGATACTTTACGCCTGGACAGCTTTTAACCCTTTACAAAGCGCAAGTCCGATCCTGCATGGAGTATTGCAGCCACCTTTGGGATGGCTCAGCTAAGTATCAGCTTGCCGCGCTTGACTCGGTGGAACGCAGAGCCAAGAGGCTCATTGGCGACGTAGAATTGGCGGATGCCAAGCTACATAGCTTGGCTCATCGCCGCAAGGTTGCCTGCTTGTCGGACTTCTACAGACTGTACTTCGGTGAGTGTGCTCAAGAACTCCACGACCTCATCCCACCAGCCCCCTTCTACCATCGGACATCTAGACGCACTGCAAGTTACCATCCTTACCTTGTTGCCATTCCACCAATTCGCACTAAGCGCTTCCAGACATCCTTCATAATGCGCACAGCGAATGAATGGAACTCACTACCTGCGTCTGTGTTTCCGAACGCCTACAACCCGAATCTCTTCAAAGTTAGAGTGAACAGGCTTCTTCTGGGTAAACTCACTCCATCGTCGACTCTGTCTCTGTCACCTCTGACCTAGACTAGAGTCAAGAGCAAATCCATCACAAATAAAAAAAAAAAAAAAAAAAAAACCATTGGTTGAGTTAACTAGGGATAAAAAACTGGGCCTTAGTAAAAATACCTTAATGGTGTGAAGTAAATTGAAACGCGTTGAGTCATCAGGAAGCTCGTTAATAGCTAGGTAATACCAATTATGTCCAGAAAAGGTATGACAAACAGAAGAAGTATGCAAGACAAAGACACCCTGTGACCCTTGGAACAAGATCAAGAATCTGACGATTACAGCGTTACCAGAATGTAACTTTTGTTATATTTTACGTTACTTTTGACCTTCTCATGTAACCTCCATGTAACACCACTCAAAATGTAACTTTTACGTTACTTTTAGGATATAATAAAAAATATTGAAATATTGGCCAGCAAAACAAAAAAAAAATCGTGAAGCGGAACGCATCTAAGAAAATTTTCGTTCGTCGTGTTATCGCACCTGATTTTGTGACATACAAATTGACGAAGTGCATATTCACTCAATTGTATTTCTAAAACTTCCATCCCGTTTATTCCGGTGAGCGAGTCGGTACGGTCATATTAGTGTCGTGTTCCACATAAAATATGGTAATGTAACTTTTCTCATGAAAATGTAACTTTTTGAGATGTCTCATGTAATATTTAACTATCTGCCACTGGCAACACTGGATGATTATATATACAGACTTCCTTAAATATATAAATGGATCGATCTAAACTGTTCTTTTTTCCTCTTTTTACGACGACGACGCAGAGCATAAAGAAGCATCGCAATAACCACGGCGCTGTCCATTCTATCTAACTGATCGAGCAAGTCTGGTCTATGATTGTGCCGGATAGACCGCGTTTGTGTCGCTAGTTTAGCAGCTCCTGCGGCACCGCGGCGGCGAAAAACGCTGCCGATACGGCATAGTGTGTAAAGGCTACACACCACGTTTGACATTGAAACATGAAGCCAATTAGAAGAGCAACCAAGCGAATATAAGTAATCGATACTACGCATCACTAACTAACCGAAGCGACGTTTAGTATGATTAAGCCAAGGTTAACTAACTGATGCGTTTAAATATCAAAAATGCTATCACGAAATATTCTGTTTGGACATAGCACTAATTGGTTAAAATTAAAATGTTCATCCCGGTTGTAATTGGATATTTATTAGGCGATTTTCATGTTTAATGAAATAGATGCACTAAATCAGGAACTGATAAATATTTTAACAGATGTCAGTGAGGTATTTATGTAGGCTTTACCGATAATAGATAAAAGGAATATGAACAGTACCCTAATTGCTATCTGTTTTAACAGCACAAAGCACACTCTTTCTCTTTCATTTTAGTAACTCGACAATATTCATTGCATGTTTTATGCTGTCAAGTAGACAGATTTTTGTACATATGAAGCTATGATTGCTAGGGAAACAACCCTACTCTTTCAGCTTACACAATTTGGGTGCAGGAAAAATAGTAGAACACCGGCATCGAGAACAGGGTCCAAGCTACCGATCATGGCCCCGCAGAGAGAAGAACCGCCTAACTATACAAGCCGAATCCAGAAGTACCGCTTTTTGTACCAAGCACTTGATCGTATTGCCATTTTTTGTGTGGGATATCATCCAATGACTTCTCTTGCTCTGGGTAAAGCGGGAGGGTCTGTCAGACTTTTACTAACTAAAACCCACCCGTGTTCCTTCATTTGCTTGAGTCAGGGCTGCGGTAACTCACTTACAAATTTATCCGCGACCCAGATAGGCATCGGTCCTAGCGGACCCCTTATGTTTTGCTGACATCCGTTTGAGGCGCGCGTAGAACACTACGCACCGTCGACTCAGGCCGGGTCCTTATCGGACGGCGAGATACCCATTACGGTGGCCGGGTATCGTCTTGCGACTCCCGACGCCCAGGGCGTCTCCTGCGGTTGATCCTACTGCCTAAGGTGTTTGTCAAGCCTTGTTACCCACTTGTGACTATTAAGAGATTGCCTAACACGACTATCAGTACAATATTCGCTGAGTGCACATCTCGCATTTCGACAACCTCGCGAGCCAAGTAGTTCTGCATCGGAGCCTGCATACTTACGTTACCGCGCTCCTATAATGTCTGAAAGAAAAAGCTAAGGTGTATGTTAAAGAGGGCGAATCCATTTCCACTGGCCGGGATGTTACAGAGAATGTATTAAGAAAAACCCAATAACTCTTATCGAACTCGGAGATCGAATCCAACACCCCATCCTCAGTAGTCACGCATCCTACCTCTTTTAAATCAACGGGAAACCAATAATAAGTCACCACCACGACGAAATAAATTTGTGGTGGCCTAAGTGATTTTCCGGCTTTTTCATTATATATCAAAACTCAATTTTCTTTATTTGAGTGACGTCACACGTAAGTACAATCGTTGTAACACCATAGTGACTACGCATTTTTCAGTAACCAGTACAAATGCTCACTAGCGTGAGAAGTTTAGAAAAAAAAATCCAAAGGTTTTTCATGATTGTACCGATTTAATATCTATGTTTTTCACAATTTGCATTAACACTCTTAAATTTTTTTTATCTAATCTTATAAACCAGAGAAACCATACTGTTTTATTAGCATTGTCATTTTCAAACGCGAACCCTTTGAAAATGAAACCCACTTGCAAGTATCAAATTCACGCATTTATAGCAAGCCGAGTTTAGTGAAACCAGAATTAATTTGATTTGGTAACCAAGGGCTTTATTTAGTTATCCCTGGACTATCGCTTTATTTGTAGGATAAACTATAGACGAAATTGGGCCATCAGTACCTAGTTATTATGAGAAACAATAATATTATTTTTCTAATTGTTATACAAGGTGTACTTAATTGGAATAACGCAAAACCTGAAATGGTGTCATTGTACTTTTTTTACATCTGTAGCGGCATCGACGCCGCCACTTACGAATTGATGACATGACGTCACACAAATCCTGCATCGCACAAGCAAAGTTTTCGGCGCGATTTGAACACATACAACAGTCCGACAATACCCGTCGGGCAGTTGCCCGGACCAGACACAACACCCGTCTGGTCGGAGGATCCTTCCTTTTCTATGGAGATTTATGGGACTTTACACCCTGTTCCGCATGCCTCCAAACATCCATACTTTTTTAAGAAGTTTTCGACGCCTTATTTAGACTTGTATATTTTTTAGTTAGTTCGTAGTCAATGTACTCATCATTAACGTTTACGACCAACTCTGAGATTGCGAAAACAAAAATCTGGTCTTTAGTATATTTTGTCGAATTATGCATACTTTATAATATTTGGGAAATATGTTTTTTTTCACGATTTAATGGTTATTCTCAGAGTAAATAAAAATGTTGAAAATGTATACGGTATACGGGCAATCTGTGGGTCAGTCAGAACAAAAGATCGCTAGATGTCTTGTACTTCCAGTATAACAACATCTTCAGAATGATGTTGGGGCTGCCTCGATCTGTAGTGCATCGGGAATGTTTGCGCTGTATCGCGCTGACGGCTTTCATGACGTCATGACGCAAAAAAACTGTCTCCCTGATCTGCAGAATGTGTGGCAGCTGCAACGGAATTCTGAAGACAGTAGCTGATAGGATCTCCTCTCCGCTATGGAGATCCTTAATTAGGCGGGTATTATGAATGTGTTTTTTTATATAGGTAATTGTATTTTAATTTTTTTATGTTTTATTCAATCGAACTGTATGGTTCGAACAGTTATCCCAAATAAATGAATTTGAATTTTAATATTGATGAAAACAATGACCTCTTTTCAGGAATTGCATTGCTTCTGTTACAACCTGAATACCTAGCCTAGCTATACCTGAATTTTTGATTCAAGTGTCAATTAGCAGACACAATAGAAATTACCATTGTTTTAAGCCGATTTGGCGAGATGGACACTCAAGGGGTTAGCGGATATAACGTCAATACTTTATAAGATCAGGCGAAATCCATGCTCGTTCTTTTGAGTATCTTCCTTTGTCTGCTTTTAAACCTAAGGATGGGTAAAACAAGTACTTTTTTAGGGTTCCGTACCCAAAGGGTAAAAACGGAACCCTATTACTGAGACTTCGCTGTCCGTCTGTCTGTCTGTCTGTCTGTCTGTCTGTCACCAGGCTGTATCTCATGAACCATGATAGTTAGACAGTTGAAATTTTCACAGATGATGTATTCCTGTTGCCGCTATAACAACAAATACTAAAAACAGTATAAAATTAATATTTAAGGGGGGCTCCCATACAACAAACGTGATATTTTTGCCGTTTTTTGCTCGATATTAATACCAGCAACAGGTAGACGCTTGAAATATTCACAGAATATTTAGTTGTATATTCTCTTCAAAAAATAATGATTATTAAATTAAAATAAAATAAATTAAGGGGGGCTCCCATACAACAAACGTGTTTTTTTTTGCAGTGTTTTGCGATAATGGTACGGAACCCTTCGTGTGCGAGTCCGACTCGCACTTGGCCGGTTTTTTTAATCTTATTTAGAAAATCGGGTTTTATAAATAAAACAAGGATTCACATCAAATTTGGTTTAATTACAAACTATAACTCTACACTATCACATAATGTAAAGTTCGTCTATTTGAAATGACACATTGGGCTTATAAAATAAATAATGAAGCACTTTGTGCTCTTTATCGTTTAAATATATTAAAAGGTCACTGGAATGTAATTAATTTAATTTAACATCATTAAAGTATATATTAAGAATTAGGACAGACTGCGCGTTTTTCTGACTCCACAATTGAGTGACACATAGGTCATACTATACTCTATTCACTGCTGCAAAAAATAAAAGGTAAACAAACAAACGTCAAACGGTTATACACCGACTAATTAAAAAAAATACAACTCTACAACGCAAATGGTTACTGTTGTAGCACTCTTTAATTATTATTATAATAGTTTCCAACTCTAGGCTTTTGGGGTGCTTTTTAATGTTGGCTTTTGGTTTTTTATTTTAATAATATCATTTTGCTTGTACATTAAAAATATTGATATTATTTTAAAATACAGTTAAGAAAATAATTATTTAAATTTTTGATACATTTGTGCATGTGTGGTTTGGTTGTTGTAAGAAATAAACATCTTCGTCATGATATTTTTTATTTTAGATTTAAGTGACAGCAAAGAATACACTCTAAAATCTTTTTTTATTGTTTGTTTACCTTTTATTTTTTGCTCCAGCGAATACAGTATAGCTAGAAGTGAACTTGCCACGCGGACGACTATCTTGTGCATGTCGAGCGAAGCCGTCGTGTGCGTGTCGAATGTCTCAACACGCATTAAAAATACAGTCTTTCTCGTATGATGGATGAAAATGTTCGGGCGGTCGTATCTTTACAATTTAAAATATGTTACTTATTTTTTACACTATTTTATAAATGTACCAAAAAAAAATAATGAAGGGCATCCCGGTGAATTTATTATTCTCAGTATCATCATTAATATCATCAGGTTTCTAACAGAACTGTAAATAGTCTGAATCGGCACCAATTTCCGATATTGGGCAGCTATTTCCATACTTAGTTTCATATTCACATTGCACTTTTTGGTTCTGCTTTACTATACTTTTCATTAGCATAATCAGAGTTCTCGTATTCAGCCGAGCCAACGCCCGTTCAATCATTTTCACTCGCTAGCCACGTAAAATGTTCTATGAATAAATTAAATATTCCTCTAATATTAGTAAAAAAATATCCTTTACCAAATAGTGGTGGTACTAACTTATCAATTAAATAAACTAGATTCTTTAGACGACTTTCTTCAAATGTCCTTGGCCCCATACCATGTCGACGATCAGCCATTGACTTGTATAGTAGAATAGGTTTTCGACAAAGACGTATGTTACTAGAACTGGAAACTTAATCCCCGTGAACAGCTTTAGACCTGGATAAATGATTTCGCCTTGCATGTAGCTTTGCACGCATCTGAAAGAAAGAAAAAACAAATGAATGTCACTGTTTTTTTTTTAAATGACAACGATATTTTTGAAATATTTTCAAAAAGAGATCGAAATGTTGGGTTCGGATGGCGGGCGCAATCTGTCCGGTTTGTTTGTTTGTGTTTTGTGGTGTCGATTTTTCGTTCTATACCTTTGAAACTGTATCCATTTTATATCAAACGCAAAACATATGACATAAACAAACGAAAAAGAAATCACGCTCACAGTAATTGCGCCACTCCGCACTGTATTTTATAGAGCTGACCTACCTCAAAATAAACTAGTAGTCTTTAGCCTTGTTCTTTATTCAAAATATAATTCTGCCCAGAGGCTCTAGACAAGTGGCATTCGATGTCAGCGAACGCGAAAATCGAAATGTCAAAATGTAAGGAATTGATCGCGTGATTTTTCGATATCGCTTGTCAATCCCATACAATTTTGTCTTTTTGACAATCGCTATCGCCACGCTTTCGATGATAGAATGTCACTTGTCTAGGGCTTGAGAATCATAATCATAATCATTAATTATTATTATTAGCTCAAGCATGTGTACCATGCATGAATAACAAATTGTCAGCATGAAGAGATGATGAAACAAAAAATAATAGAACGTCTTGTTTGCCTTGTATAAAAATGCCGTGCAAATGACAATAAAATAATACAAGTTAAAATTATCATTGATTGCCAGAGTAAATTATATTTATAAAAATTAAAATATCAAAATAATATAACATTGCAAATCAAATCAAAATAATAATTCTAGATTATCATGTTTAGTCAAATAATACAAAAAATATATCCTGCAACCTTTGAAGTAAGCAAAATGCGTCATAACCGAGTTCAAAATATTATAACAACGCAAAACAAAAAAATCGCAGCCTCTTCCGCAGCCTGCACTGTATAATTGCATCAAAATATTCTAGATGTGTCTCGATGTTCCAGAGCTTCAGTAATTGGGTTGCGAAAGTCAGCTGGCAGCGTTTGCGTGTAAAATACTTATATTTGGTAGCATCTGGTGAGATTGAAAGCCGACCTTTCGTAGTTGAGAAGAGACGTGGTGATGTAAGTTGTTGTAAGAAATTAGAAAGAAAATAAGCAAAATACGGTAACTTGAGGTGATTCTTAAAAAAATCCACCAATGAAGGATTTTCTCTCTTATCCATATTCAACTATAGCTCATGTCGCCGTTAGTAGAAATATATAGAGTAACTGCGCAAATTTCTTTTTACTATTGCAAGGTTGCTTAACTAGTCATGGAAACTATTTGGGGTGGAAGGTGGCAGTTTCAACGATAGGAAGAGTTTTTATCTTTAAGTAGCTGTACAGCGACGCATTGCTTGCAATACCACGAAAAGATTTTGGCCCAGGAACCTTCGTGAGCGTACGCTAAACAACCCAGCACCTGTAGCCAAGTTGACAATCTAGAATCGATAACGCTAGTAGAAAACGAATCAATGTATGGGAATGACATATCTGAACGTTAAGTAACGTGGTCAGACCATACAAATAGAAGGCGTTAACGATTTTAGAAAGAGATTCGGTACGAAACGTTTGTAACTTGGCTAGGAGAGCAGCACAGTTTCATCTCAATCGAATCAATGATTTAGGAACTCAGAGTCGCCAACTTAAAAAAATCATTTGTATATATACAGTATATAGACAATATACTTAACTCATTTGTGCTGGAAGATTCAAGTGAAGATGAAGTCACTCGCCTTGTAATGAGTTTAAAAACGGATTGTACGGTGGGCCGAGATAATATATCAAATATATTTTTGAAAGGACATGTTGACTTCCTTGTCCCGCCGCTTACTTAAATTTTTATCCAATGCCTAAATGCAGGTATTTTCCCTTCCCAATTGAAAAAATCTGAGGTTCGTCCAATTTTTAAGGGTGGTGATAAAAATGATATCTCCAATTATCGTCCGATTTCTATTCTACCCGCTCTCTCAAAAATACTGGAAAGGATAGTAAACAGTAGATTCACTAAATTCGTGGAACAAAATAACCTACTTGCAAATAATCAATTTGGCTTTAGAGCTAATAGATCTACCGATGATGCTGTTTATTGTCTAACCAAATTTGTGAGCACTAACCTGGACAAGGGGCGCAAATGCTTGTCTATCTTCCTCGACCTAAAAAAGGCTTTCGACACCATTTCTATTCCCATCTTAATTACCAAGTTGGAAAGGCTTGGAGTGAGAGGACTTCAACTCAATCTTTTCAAGAGCTATCTCACGGGGTGGACGCAGCGTGTTCGAATAGAGAGTTATGTAAGCGCTGATCTTCCAGTGACTTTTGGCATTCCCCAGGGTAGCATTTTAGGGCCTACACTCTTTCTCATTTATATTAATGAGCTTACAAGTATCGACATTCCCAGGGGAGACATCATATCCTACGCTGATGATACAGCTCTTCTTTTTGCCGCTGATACCTGGGATGAAGCCTTTACTGCTGCACAGAATGGGTTTAATATAGTTAACCAATGGCTTAGACTTCAGCTTCTAACACTAAATACTGATAAAACCAAATACCTGACTTTCAGTATACGTCATTCAAAGCAGGTAGGGAGTAACATACAACATAGTCCCTCACCAATGTTCACTATACACGCACTGCACTTGTGAACCAATAGAACGTGTTAATTCAATAAAATACTTAGGGATACTCTTCGATGCCTGTCTCGGCTTCAAAGACCATATAAATTTACTCACCGCTCGAGTCAGAAAGCTTATATATGTGTTTAGAAAACTGCGATGTGTGGTTGATGCTTGGTTATTGAAACAAATCTACTTTGCTTTGTGCCAGTCAGTAATCACATATTGTATTTCATCCTGAGGAGGAATTCCAAAAACGGTAATTAAACCTATTGAGATCGCTCAACGCGCAATTCTGAAGGTCTGCGCTTTTAAGCCTCGATTATTTCCGATTACAGAGCTATATAAATACTGTGAAGTGCTTATAGTTAGGCAACTCTACATACTCACAATAATTTTGAAGCAACATCACGACTTAGCATACGACCCCAACCTTATACATAAGCGTAGGAAACAATTAGTGTGTGCTCGTGAACATAAACCCGTAACTACTTTTGTTAGGAGATTTTTTGGTCCCTATGTCTATAATAAAATTAACTATATTCTGGATGTTTACTCGCTTAATAGGGTTCATTGCAAAGACAGGGTAAAAAAGTACTTATTGACTTTAACATATGATGACACAGAAAGATTAATTACCGTACCAGAGTAAATAGGGTACTTTTTGCCATTTTAATTTTTTTTATTGCCCTATATATATATATATATAGGGCAATAAAACTCTCATACGCGCTTATTCCACATATATCTCTTCATACATCATCACAAACACACACACACATTCCAACACTCACCTTAAATTACACTCTTACTCACCATTCTTCATACATACTACACACCAACTCACTTAGTTTAGTTTTTTAGCTTATTTTACTTTATTTTATTTTTCTTCTTAAATTGAATTAATGCTGTACTCGTTAGCTAATTTTTTTGTATGCAAATAGCTTTCGGAGAGGTTTGGCGCTGTATACCGAGATACAGGTTTTGACCTAGTTCGGTTGCAGATGCTCCTACATTGTACTGAACTTATAATAGATTGCTAGTTTATAAGTTGTTATTTTTCGTACAATCTTTTCTGGGTAAATAAATAAAATAAATTATAATTAATATTTTGTTCTGCTATCAGTTTAGCCTAGATTCTAGACCAATCAAGGATTGATGATGATGCTAACAAATTATATCCATTCTATCCACCGTGAATATTGTACGTAGTACATCAAGAATTATAATATTACACTTACACAACAGTATATGCGACGAGAAAACTCGACAGTATCCCAACATTCAGCGCATTACTCTTGGGCCTCACCCTCCGAACAAGCACCAGGTCCATTAGTACCACGACCAAGGAGACTGTGTGCATGCAGTGTTGAGTCCAGAAGGGGACCACTTTGTGGATGCTGGGTGGCGCTATCAGCTCTCGATGAGTATTCCATACTCGCCAGAACAGGATGTCACCGAACTGGAACAAAAATAAAATGATGTATTCGCTTTATTGGTTTAACCTCAACTACCGTTCATTTTTATTATGAAATGGCTTCAGGCACTAAGTATTAATGAAGCTATCTATTAGAGAAAGAATTTTAGAAATCGGATCAGTGCTTTCTACAAACATACAATTTGATCTCTTTATAATATTAGTTTCGTTTTATTTTTATCTAAGTACTTTTACACATTGTTAAACGCATTGCAGAACGAATATTATAACTCTTGGACACTAAAGCAGGCACTGTTTATTACTTGAGAAATTTATAGCAGACTCAAGTTATTATTATAAATAAAATGACTTTAATTCGCAAATGGGCAGAATATGTTAGTGTACATGCATTTGGTCGGATAGAATAGAAAGAAAGGTATATTATATATTTGTACACCCACGCAGGTGATACGAGAAATAAAAGATGGAGCATATTTCAAGTCCCAAGATTAAATTATCCCTTTGAATAATATTGTTATTTCAAATGCGGAAATAAAACTTAACACAACTTAGTAAAACATTTTACGTGATTCACCGGAGAATAATTTCCCATTTCTACATCCTAATTAAAACAAAATAAGAGATAAATTTATACTCGTGCGTAATATACACTTTACTCTGTTCCAAATGTTAACGCATGGTTCAAAGATTTTGGAAACTCAAAACACTCGCTTGGAATGATCAAAAGCTATGAAACATTTATTCGATGATAAGGAAAAAGTTCTCATTAAAACATAACAAAATAAGGAAAATACTGTATTTTTTTACTCATCATGAAATAATTACATGTAATTTGACATATCATAAATTAAATACAAAGTTAGATATAAAAGAGTCATAATAATAACTATGTTATATTATGTCCTTTAAAAACAAAATTCACATTCCAACAGATATTTCAAACTGTCAACGTGCAGAAATTATTTGGCTCTATTTTTACCTCAATTAAGTTAAAATATTTTTTATCCTTCTGCCCTTATTTTAATCAGTTTGTGATCAGCGCAGCATGTTTTTTTAGGGATCCGTATTCAAAAAGCTGTACCTAAGTACGCAAGTCTGACTCGCCTTTAGCTGGTCCCATAATTCCAAACATCGTTGTAACAGCCGTTCTCCATCTCCTCAAACATCTTTTGAAGATATTTCCGAAAAAATATTTTATTTACTACCGCGGCGACCACTCTGGTCGTCTATTTGGCAATGACAATGGAAAAATACTGTAACAGTCTAAATTGTAACTCTTATGCATCGATGCTTGAAGGTTTCAGATTGATACAACACAATGTGCCTCTTCTTGAAGAAGTATAATCGTTAAAAACAATTTTAAATTCGATAATTACATATTATTTTATTTTACTCAGTTCTGCATCTTCACAGTTAATTATGTGTTTTTCGGTTCACTCCCAAACAAGCCAAGGATTTGGCATTGTGAAGTAATTACGATCTGATGATATCTCTTAAAATCTTCCACATTTTTTGACAGCTATAAGGCCAAATACTGTAAGTAGGCTTCTTTTTACTTTAATATTACTTTTAATACGACGCCTGTTTTTATTTTAAATAAAGACTTAATTGGTAAATCGATTATAAGAGTCGGAAAAGGGCTTTACTTTTAATAGGTTTTCTACGTCTTTTCATGATCGACATCGTTATTTAATAAGATTTTTTCCGGATCCAGGAAGGAAGCCGAATTAATATAATTTTATCGAATTGGTTGGTATGTCTTCCGTATGTTTTATGCCAAGAATTCTCTCTACATACAATTTTCACTTAGGTATTTATTAACATAAATATCAAAATCACATTATGTGCTTATGCCCTTAAACGGGTGGCTGATTACATTGTATCTGCGTAAATGATTACATTACTTAAGTAACAATTACAACAAAGTGACGTACCTATCTACTGCTAACTTTATCGATCTATACATTGGTACATATAAGAATACAAATAAATAAAATTGTTTATGTTTGAAATATGAAGAAAATGCGTATGAAAGTATATTCGTTACTTATAACAAATAAACAATTTTTCCATGTCCGTCCGGAAATGGTTAGATCAATTTTGACGAGAATTTAACTGGGAGATAGCTGTTGTTATAAGGAGTAACTAAATATACTTTAATTTTAGAAAAAAGATTAGGGATCCGTGTAAAAAAATTAAAGCCATGTTTTTTTGTTTAGTTACGAGTTTGATGCGGACTTAGTCGCGGGCAACAGCTAGTCGATAAAAATAAAGACTTTATTTAACAATACCTGATCCAAAAAGGTGGCTTATTTAAATTAGCTTAGCTATTTCGGCACCCTTTTACGTTAGATACAAGTAAATGGCTGCCAAGTGATTTTCTATTATTCGTTCAATAGCGATTCGAGGTTTCTTTTTCTTCAATATTTCTACACCCTACCCTAACCAAATTTTCCCAAATTGAACAAAACAAAAACGTAATATAGGAAATGGATTCAAACTATTTCATACTAACCAAGTAACCCACTCGGATAAAACAAAACACAACACATTTCTACATTAAATGTGCAGCACGAGCACGTCTGTACTTAGAATGGTCATCTATTAAGTAAATATGTTTACGGAACCGCTTAGTGGCAATTTCTATGTCGAAACTTACTGCAGTGGTCGGTAGGAGGATGCTTGTGAAGCACAAGTACCTAACTTGATTGAGAAGTTTCACGTGAGACGTCCCGTTCTCCCCCCTTAACTCCCTCCAGTCGCAGTAGAAACATATTGGGAAATACACCAACGTGAAGAGCTGAAACAAAACATTATTTTAATTAATTTCACCAAATTTAAACATTACCTTGTTCGAGAAATTCGTAGGTTTTCTTATACCATAACGTGTGTTGTGTTCTTGTAACACAGAAAACTTTGGCGAAAATGTTTCATCGTAAAATGTATGGGATGAACGCAGCAAAATAATATTTTTTCGTTGATTTGTACGCATGGCACGTAAACAATACCGGACGGGTTTTAATGGGATTTTAATCTGCGGGATCCTGAGGAATAGTGATGTGCTTGATGCTACCTTCAGCTAGCGTTTGTCATGATGAAAAATGTATGAGAATTCTTTATTTTTACTGGCAAATTGTTTGTTTTAGGTAATTGTTTACCATTTGTTGCCATTGCGTGTAATCCTAATTTATATAATAATATTGTAAATGCGAAAGTAACTCTGTCTGTCTGTTATCTTTTAACGCTTAAACCGTTGAACAGATTTAGGTGAAATTTGGTGTGGATATATTTTGAGACCCTGGAATGGACGCAGGATAGTTTTTATCCAAAAAATTATCCTTCAAGTGGTGAAAAGGGAGGTGGAGGTTTGTGTGGAGAACTAATAATTTCTCAAGTAAGGCAGCCCACTCACCTACAATAGTATTGAACGATATAAAAAATAGTCTATTCGAAGTACTAAGCTAAGCAGACAAAGTCACGGGAAACAGCTAGTTTAATTATAAAATTGAGTGGAGTTAAATATTCATTTGCATAACCGAAATGAATTTATTATTTAACGCACTCTCGAATATGATAGTAAAATCCCGTAACCTTTAGTCGGCCAAATGATTGCTAATACTCGTAATGCTGCAATCATAGAACACGTGAACACCGGTTCTTGATTCACGTGTTGGTGAGGCCAAGCATAAATTATGACGTCTGTATCAGTTTCAATTAGCAAAAAAGTATTGTCAAAAATGATCATTTCGCATGTTTTTGCAAAGTCCATTTCGAGGTGAATAATCATTACGGTAAACATCTGCTTAAGACATGCAAATTGTTTCCTAAACTGTGGTAAAAAGTTTTGTTTGTTAACTTCACTGTGAAACCGTAAAAAAATGCATGTCATTTTTTAGGAAAAAACTAATAGAACTTTACTTTGGTCACATGGTTCATCATCAGTCTTTTAATGTTCCCATTGCTGGGACACAGGCGTTCTCTCTGAGAGAGGGAATTCGCCGTTATCCACCACGTGGACCCAGTGCGGATTGGTGGGTGTCATATGTTTTCGATATTTCGGTTCTAGGACATGCCGGTTTCCTCACAATGTTTTCCTTTACCGTTTTGAGAGCAGTGGTGATGCAATAATTTACACATAATAAAGCGCCTGCCTGTGTTTAAACCCACGACCTACAACTTGTAAGTTGCGGCCGTTGCCACTGGGCCACCACATAGATTTGGTTAGCAATAATATTTGTTTACAAACACGTTTTGCAAGCTGCAAAACGCGTTTGAAAACGCGACGCGACGTTTGTTGACGTTTGTTTATATTTTTGACGTTCAAAAGTGCCGCTTAATGACCTAGTTGTCTGCCTGTATTTTACGTGGAACAATTACATATCTGGGGACTCAGGGCTGTGGAGATCTATAATAATAAATAAATAATAATAAAAAGCTTTTAGATTCCTTATAAAATATTTGTATATTGTTAACATGATCATTCCAACTACATATATAGGTAGTGGAGATCTGCAGCCCAGTAACTGGGTAACAAAATACCCTTTGGCTAAACTGGTGTCTGATTTCTTGGTTTCGGACCATCCGTAACGATAGTCAAAGATTTACAAATAAACTCCGGAACCAACTACTCTCCGAGGGACAGAGGATTCTCGCTGTGTAAAGATGGTCACCCATCGAAGGTCTGACCTCGGCAAGCTTTACTTAATCTTGAAGATCAACCCATGCGACAGTTATTACTTAGCCGTGAGCTCACGTGCCAGTAGTATACAAGGTGAGTTTTTAAGACAGAGCAGTAAAGCTGTGAACAAGTAAACGGTTTTGGAGACTTAAATAGATCTTTGTAATTTTGATCTACATTCACAAATAATGAAGAACTGTACAGTCAGACAATGGAAATTTTCACATGATATTATTAGATGATGCCAGCAGATTATCGTTTATGGTTGACATTGAATAAAAGTAACAGTCATAATTATTTTAGGCACTCATGAACTGAGGTGATCGGAGCTATTGTGAAAATAATTCGACGTCATCATTTTTACATAGCCAAAACAATATTGCCTTTCCTAGTACTCTGGACCTTGTGTACCTTTAAAATATGTCCAGACTTCTCGGAATTGGCCAATAAGCTAAGAGCTAACCATGTGCTAGCCTACGATCAGTTGGTCTGGGTTTTGTCATCTTGTTCCTAGTTAATAAGCAAACCATGTTTAGTATGTACGTAGCCTAAGCAAACTGTTGACTAAAGGTCAATCGTTGCTTACATAGGGACAGAATCCACCGAGACAACTTGGAGGAAGATGTTTAAAAAAAAAACAGATATTGAACTGAGTCAACCAATGCATCCTCTCTTCTCAGCCGCATTCATATTCTCGTGATGAATTCTCTTTCAGAGACCCCTTAGACATTAACTAGTTACAACAAATAGTATATTGCAGTGAAACTTTCCGCCCGGTCACTTGTCGTCCTGCTAATTCTACAAAGGAAAGAAGCCATTTTGTTCCATAAGTTATTAAATTAAGCCCTGTTCTGACGTCATTTGCTGTAACATTGGGGACGTCGAAGGCTTAAATCTCTAAAAACTTCGACGGAGGGAAAGTGGGGAGCTTCAAAATGGGGGACAGTGACACTATAATCGCTTTTGTTCTTGCTACTTTGTTGCACGATAAGTTTATTTTAAAGTAACAATAGAAATGTTAAGAGTTGTACTGTCACTTTTACTAAAATTTAACAGCATTAAATCTTGTCTTACTGTAAGTTTTAAGTATGTATGTAGATAACTATAAGAGTAACCGGAGTCGAAATCTTACTAATATTAAAAATGCGAAAATTTGGATGGCCAGAACGGCTGAACGGATCTGGATGATATTTGGCACATAGATAGATTATAGTCAGAAATAACACACAGAATATTTTTTATCCCGGGAATATAGTCCCTCCGGATAATACTCGACTTTTACGTGGATGAAGACGCTGGCGGATGTTAGTAAACGATAAATAGACTTTGTGAGAGATGGTATGGCTGGAAAGAGGGTGACAACAGAAATAACGACTAATACAGATGTATGGAAGGAAAAAACATATTGCACCTGTCCCAAATTCGGATAAGGACAAGAATGAAGAAATAAGGGTGTCGTACTGTACAGTGACAGAAAAATTGCTTGTTCGGGATGATATCAAGAAAAGTAATTGGCAAAAATAATTGTTTGCACAACTCATTGCGTCAGTGAAGTTTACGATCAGGTGTTATGTTTGTCCTTACAATAATCTACAAAATAGCCTTTAAAATGGCATGTTAAATGCATGGTCAATGTTTATGTAGAAACAATCGTCCATTTTGATCTTGAGTTCAAGATTGGCATTGCTTTTACAAATGACGAGTAAGTTTCGAAATTGGAAGCTCATGATTTGAGGCTCGAGTTTGACTCCTATATTCTAATTCGTTGCCTATCGTTGAGTCAAACTCAACTCATTAAATTGAGAGAATGATATTTAATTTTATTGACAATAATTTCCTTGTCATAGTAGCTAGTGAGTCAAGTGGAGTTTAAGAAGTTTATCTGTAAACGACAGCTTGAATATAGGTGTGAGACTCTTGAATATGAATCGAAAGAAAACAAAAAAAATTAAACAGAAATTGAAAAAAATAATAACAATTCTAATGAAACTTTTGTAATTGTGTTAACTTTTATAACATATATAGGCTTTCCTATGGCTCCTTCAAAAACTAAGTAATCAAAACGGAATGGCAGGATGATAAAAGTAGTTTTGGCAGGAGATTTTTTTTTATTGTTGCGATATATGTTTACAGATTATATACTTCTACCCATCCTCTTCAAGTAATCATTCTTGATCATCTAGTTGGAAGCAGGCTGCTAAGAATATTTTAGGTCGTATAAATTATTCCAGAAAATTTTCAGAAAAGTGCGAAATATAAAAATAATTTTATGATTCTCCGTGAAAAATATATTTTATGAATGCTATTGGTCCACCGGGATAGCGGTTTGGTTATCTCTCACAATAAATTGGGATTGGTATAGCTTTTATGTAGCAATATGGATCTGATTCGTGTTTTTACGAAGGTTCGGGGATACTGTAATTTATATTATATCAGTACAGATCTAGTCAGTGACCAGGCCATCATGCTGGACACATGTTTTGAAATGTTGACTGACCGAGTTATGGATCGAAAGCAAATTATATGGTTACAAAATTGAGAATTCCTACGTTGGTAATTTGCATAATGTATTTTTTTATATCAATCCCTATTAAAACAATAGCCATAGAGATCCTCTAAAATTCTGTGAGTCAGAACAATACAAATATTCAGTTCCTATTGACAATTTATTTTTTATTCCTTTTGTGTCCGGTCTTGACTTTGGTCTAATGCCATAATAGGTACATATTATACTCATGCGCGCCATATTTCAAGACCACCTTACTTTACTTTCCTCTCCCTTTCCACTTTGTTGATTTATTTCACCAGCTTGTAGAAGGTCAAGACCACAACTTAAGCAATGTTTGCAAAAATTATTCATTAAATTTTTCGTAACCCTGCCACGTGAATCCACCGGAGCAGGCCATGATTGAGAATGGAACTGACAATAAACACACAATAGATCCGTATATGGCTCGGTGACCTGTCCACTGCGTTTTGCGACTTAAAATCGGACGTTATTTATATTTGTATTAAACGACAACGCCTTTGCGGGTGACTGTACTTATGGGTAACAATGTGTTCGACGATCATTAAGATTAATTTATATAGTGTAATAGTGCTATCAGATTTTTGTTGTGATCGTTTTTGATAGACAAATACGTATTCCCAATACATGTTATTGATTTATTGGATAAACAGTTTTATGAGAAAATGACTGATAGTGATAGTGATAGTATAGACTGATGGCTGATAGTTTTCTAAATATTTTAATATTTAAGCATATTTTGGTCAATACTTAATAAAATATTAGTATTTGATTTATATTGTGATCTATTTAAATTATATTACTTACTTACCTATAATATGCTTTCATGCTTTTGCTCAGTTGTGAGATAAAAAAGGTCAAATAAATAAATACTTACGTTAAACCAAGCAGTGATCAGTTTAAACCTGATCTTCTGATACATCTGGATATCCGGATCATCGTGAGCACCAAAGTCGATAGTCAACAACAACGCTGCAACTGCCACCAAGTGGAAATAGGAGAACGCATAGAACCACATTCTCACTTTCAACAATGTTCTACTTTCTTTCATAAATCCAGTACTCAGAATAGCAGAATCCAAACGCAACATTGTGTAAAAAATAATACACGAACGAACACCACAGTCGTATAAAAATTATATTTAAAAAAAAAATGGCCGCCCGGTCGCAGCGGTCAGTGCGCGCGTATACGAACTTTAGAGGATACCAATACACTGCAGTGTTTGTATTTTAAGTCAAGTTTAATGGATGAGTCGTAGCTATAAATCCTTGTATATAAGGAGTGTTACTATCAACGTCGATATCCGTAAATGTTTGTATTTTAGTGGAAAAAAAATTGCGCCTTGAACTTTTTTATCTTGACTTTCAATGTCATTGTCATCCCCTCGATCGTAATTTTATATTCTTGTACTCGTGATATGTTTCTTTCAGGTGACGTAAATGTTGCAAGGTTATGCAGAGTAACAGTTGCTTGCGCAGTCACCCGATGTATGACGTAGGCCTGGGCACCAACCTGGATTTAGATTATGAATAACAACAAACTAAGGACAAATTATTCCAATCTTTCACTCTGCTCCCCTGTCCCCCAAGGGGACAGATCTAAAAAAAATATCTTTACCCCTGTTAGCAACAAGTGGACAGTTCAAACTTTATTCACACCTATCTGTCCCCCTATCAGTGATAAATCAGAAGACTGATTGTTATTATACCTACAATACCTACTGTGATTTATGGCATTGTGGCTGATTCATAGAAAAACAAATACATTTTTGTAAACACAGATGATTTGAAACCCAAACCACTATTGTTTTATTAATGTATTGTTGCATACAATGTGTGACATTACTTTTAAGAATTAATATATTAAATTCTATGGGAGACAAACAGGAATAAAGTTTAATCTGTCGTATCACTGATAGGGGGACAGATAAGAGTGAATGAAGTTCCAACTGTCCTCTCCTTGTTAACAGGCGCACAGATATTTTATCCGATATTTCCCCCTTGGTGGACAAAGCAGGGTGACAGATCGGAATAATTCGGTAAAATGTTATTAGGTTTTTCTATCTAAATGTTTTTGGGCATTTCTCAGAAGCAGCACGGAGTCTGAACTTCTGACCCGTTGATGACAAGGTTCCCTCCCTATTACATGGGACTGGTTATTAATGTGGGTGTACCATAGATACACCTTTGTGTAATTATTCGGGGAATAAAGACGTGATGTTGTGTGTTAGGACGATGCCATATAAAAATTGCCTAGAAGAAACTTATTCACTCTTGACTTAAAGAATCCCAGGTTGTAGCTATCGGGAAACACAGACTCCGGCAGGGAATTCCACTCCTTAGCTGTACGCATTATAAAAGTATTCCCAAAACGTTTTGTGCGTATGGGTGGGATGTCTACCATTTACCGATGACGCATCGCCATACGTCTTGTAGTTCGATGATGGAACGAGCTAGGAGGAATTAGTTCATGCAATTCCATCGCACACTCCCCGAAATTTAACCGATAAAATAACGAAAGGCTGGCAACTCGGCGCCGGTGTTCAACGCCGGTGTTCAAGGCTCTGGAGCCTAAACTCGACCAGTATTACAGTATTACAGTATTACATTGCCAAAGAGCCTCTTGGCCCGTTTTCCGATTGACTCTAGTGCATCCAGCTGGGACTTGGCAGATCCGTCCCAGAAATGAGAGCAGTCTCCATGCATGAACGAACTTGCGTTTGATTCAAGTTGAGCAGCTGTGCTGGGTGTAGGTGATATTTGTTGACCAAATAACATATGTATAACACAAAATATACCCATGTCCAGCAATTGAAGTCTTTCTGCTTAAATCAAGATGATGGAAAATGCATTGTAGGATTTAATTATATAATGTATAGTAAGTAATTCGAACGGTGTGATAATTATGTGCATCGTTGATCTAAGATAATACAGTTGTTAGTCCTTACCGATGTGGATAATGATGTATAATAATGGACAATTAATTAGGCACTATTGTTTGTGTATTAAGGTCTAATCTTAGCGTGGAGATTCTATTAACAATTGGATTTAGATTATAATCTATCGTCATTATCATCAATCACGTACTACAAGCTCAGAAGGTAAAACACTGAAGCAAGTAGAAATCTAGTAAAGTAGGATATCTTGGATATTTTTACAATATTTTGTTTGAGGCTCTAGAAAAAGGGCATTCCATTTTTGGTAACGATAGTCGAAAAGTCTATAGTTAGTATGGACCACATGCCAAGTATCTGTCAATCTCATACATTTTGGAATTTTATTATATATGTTGACCATTTTTATCGCTGATAAAATGTCACTTGACCAACATTTCGTATATTATGAACGGTAACCAGATCTAATTGAAGAAAAGTATCAGCTGATAGTAACTTGTCTAAAATCTGAACAAAAGTAATGCACGGTTCATTCTTTAGTTACCAGATCTAATTGAGAAAAAGGATCAGCTCACTCAACTTATAATTGTTATTTTTTTCTAAAACTCACAGTTTCAGCAAAAAAATTTAACATAAATAAACCAACTGTACCTTACTAAATTACAGCAAAAATATTTTTATTTTTAGTCTTAAGGAAGAAGACAAAAATAAGGTAAATAAAAAGAAATACGACATGAGAAACGTACCCTACGCCAGTCCGACCGACAGCTTCATGTTTACTCGTAGCCCGTATTGCGTTTAATTACATCCCTCTGACATGAAACGTCAGCGTGTCTGACCACTACATCCCATATAACAAAGCATATTTATTATCATATTATATCATTTCCGGCATGTTTCAAATAATCAAGACTAGCGTTAAAGAAAAAAACAAATGGAATTTATTCAAACAGGTCCACTGTTGAGTCAAGTTTGATTCAAAAACCAAAAAGAAACAAATACAAAAAAAAACAAAATTTCTTTATTCATGTAAGTCATTAAGCGGCACTTTTGAACGTCAAAAATTTAAACTTAAATGTAATAATAATTGATTCTACAGTCCATTCGGAAAAGTAGCTTGTTATGGAGAAGAACGGGCAAGAAACTCCAAACTTACTCTTCTAAAAAAAAGTGTTTTACAAGTATTTGGAAACATCATTCTTGTTGGAAAAATAAATATATGTGAGAACGGTGTAAAAAGACGTGCACATAAAAGCGTCTAGAGTAAATCAAACAATAAAACAATACAATAAATACGTAATTAAAATCAGGCCGAGACAGCTAAGTTATGATCAATCCCAACTGATGGCGCCCTTTCACGAACATGACACATAGATCGGCACCACTAAGCTCAACCATCATTCCAGCTCGAACAATTGCTATTTATTTATTTTGACTTCATGCACAAAAATAACTATAATGGCCGACTTAATACCTTAGGTATTCTCTATCAGACAACCACGGGTGGTGAAGAGAACATGGCAGGTGCATTGATTAAAAAAAAACAAATATTAAAATATGTAAAATACACGTACATATAATTTGAATATAATATAAACTTACATAAACATATATATTTATGAAGTAATAGAAAAGAAGAAAGTGAGACGACTGCTTATTGGTTGTGATAATTAATCTGCAATTTCCGCTTGAATGCATACCGACACGGGTGGCCGTCCTGGGGGGTGACCATAAGCTCTTAGAGTAAGGTTATTTTGAGTGTGTGTAAGGGACAGATGTATATGACTTGTGTACATCTGTCCCTTACGCACACTCAAAGTAATCTTAATCTAAGAGCTTATGGTCACCCCCCTGATCTCGGGAGGCAGAGCGTTCCAGAGAAGAATATTCTGGATATGAAAGGAAGATTGAACAAAACCAATTGTATGAGAAAGATAGAGTAAGAGAAGGTTATTGGAGGAACGCAGATTCCGAGCGTTTGAATAACATAGATGATATTAAAAATTACACATAAGATAGGAAGGAGGACAGTTGGGAAAATTTAATAGAGAGAAAAATTTGGTCAAACCGCGTAAACTTCTTCTTTGACGAATGGGCAACCATTAATTTTATACTATGACCTGTAACTACAGGTCAGAGTATAAAATGAATGGTTGCCTTAATGGACCTATTCAATATCCATGTGTCTAACTAGACATATAATATTGAATTGGTCCATTAAAATTTTCTCAGTAGCCACCCAGTCTCCAGTCTCCAGGAAGCCATCCTCTCGCTAAGAGGTCGCTATCCACCACACAGGCTCAGTGCAGTCCCACATCCGTTGTGTATAAACCAGTCTCTGGGCGTCTACTGAGAAATTCTTAATGGACCTATCCAATATCCATGTATCTAACTTAAGGTCAGTCTCCTTACTTAATTCTCCCACTCCTTCTTATATTATTTGAAATAGGAACGATATAGACTCTATTATATATATAATATATACAGAGGTCACCAAATGGCGGACCGCGATAAATGGTAAAGTAATTGGTGACCCCTGATATAGAGTCTATATAGTTCCCACTTTTCCCACAATGTTTCTATATTATAGAAAAAAATTATTCTCATGCTGAATGGCAATAGGCTCATTTCCTACATTTAACTTAAACCAAGTGGCCGTACTATAAACAACTGCCTACTTCTTCGACGAAAATAAACGTGGTTTTTGTTTATACCATAACAATTCTTCATCCAATTAAAATACCAATAAACGTAATTACAGCAACAAAATTAAATTACAATAAATAGTCTCAACGAGTACCTCTCTACGGCAAAAAATCTTTTGATCGAGTCGAATCTGCCAATGATCGTACCTGATTAGTGTCAAGGTAGACTTGATAATGGAAAGAAGAGGTGATATTCCACTATCGTAACATAGTTTGTCAGCGGTTCTCAATATATCAATCTGCCAACCTTTTTGCCAACTATATATACTGCTTCCAGTCTATCTGGATTCGGCTGAGTACCAGTATTTTACATAGAACGACTGCCTATCTGACCTCCACAACCCAGTAAATTGGTAACACGATACCCCTTGGCCAGACTGGTGTCAGATTTCAGGCTTCTGACTATCCTTACTGACATTTTTTTATTAGGGACAATTCCATCGCACTATTCCCAAACCACTCCTGAAAGCCAGAATCAACCATCACCATCAGTAGCGACCACCAGAAAAGCGCCGAGGCAATGAAACTCGACGAAGTCCCGGCGAATGAATTTAATTGTCTTGGATCCCGTAAAGAAATTAATCAGAAAAAAATCACGGGGTAATTAAGAACATAATTTCCACTTCCCTCCATATCAAGCCGAAGACAGAACAAACAAGGCTGATAGGCACAAAGGGTCGTTTACAACTGGGATACCGACTGGGGTACCATGACAGCCGGGAGCAACGGCGTAACGTGCTTTTCGAAACACGGAGGAATCTTGCTGTGTAAACCCATCCACAGATCGACCTCTCGGCTGTTATTATTTAGCCAAGAACTCCTCATCGATTCTCAATATATGTATGTGTAGTAAATTGTTTACTATATAGAGGTGGGTGGTTGACCTTTTGTATGTAATTGTATGATCATACGATGTGAGGAGAAAGCCGGTTCTTTGGAGGGCAAGGACAAGAAGGATTTTTTGAGTTGGTCTCTGTTAAGGTAAGGAGTGCAAAACTAGATCTGAATGCCAATATATACTATGCTGAATTTGACTCAAACACGCATAAATTCACACCGTTTTCCTATGGGGGCAGGCAGAAACCACATCGCCTGCCACGATTCCATCTCCTTTTGCTTCGTGCACGTTCATTGGTCATACACGAATGTCGGTTGTGAGTACAATAGACCTGCCCTTTCTTGCCTTCTTTTTTTATTTGTTTTCGTTTTGCTGGAATTTGTGAATGTTTGTTTTCACTTCTATAACAATTGAAGACTCTCCTTCTTCTTTGCCATCTGGCATTGATTGACAATATTCACTGAGTGTATACCTACTTTCTGTGTTTGATTGAGAAGTGTGTTTTTTATTTTACGTAATACATTGCTTACTTATCGAATTTGGATGTTTCATTACTATATTTGTTGATTTTTATATATCCAACCCAGTTTAGTCCATAAATCTACCTCTTTCCTGACAAACGCAATTTGTATGGGACGAGATGCGAATGGGACTAACTGCGACTGGGACCAGCCGCGAATGGGACCAACTGCGAATAGGACTAACCGCGAATGGGACCTACTGCGAACGCGGGACGTAGTGCGAATGGGACGAAGTGCGAATGTGACGCAAAACCTATAAAATAGTCCAGCATATTGTTATCGTTGTCAAAACCTTGCAACTGCTGTCATTCAAGACGTCTCCTTGTAAAGAACCTTCTTTCTTCAATTCAGCAATAACTAGGTCGACTATGGCGCAGCAGAATGTCTGATTCTTAGGCCCAGGAATGAATGTTTGACTACGAACATTAACGCACCATGTACGAGTATGTTGATTTAAGATATTTGTTCCGAATCTATATTTGTCTCGTTGAGCTGGCATTGACGTCACAGGTTGTTTGTAGTTCTCGAAAATACATAAAATATATCCGAAGCCTGTACGCATTCAGGGAAAACATCTGGCAAAACCGTACGAACATTTAAATTAACTACACTCATAGCTAAAGTAACACGCCTGTAATAAACAATGAAAAAGCTTCATTTTAGTATAATTAAAACCATAAGACAGGCGGGTGGCATTTTGTAGTTTTTCCCATGGGGTTTTTACATACATACATATGTAAAACTAAAGTTCAAAAATACTTAGCTCTCTGTATGATGGCGCCAGTGACCGTCTACAAATTACAAAAAAAAAACTTAATTAAGGAGTACATTTTATAAATTTCGTAAACAGTACAGTACAATTTACAAAATTTATAAAATCAGGCAGAAAAAGTAACAAACCATCATACAGTTATCACCATTGAAGTATAATTTCGCAAGGCACACCTTATATGACAAAACAAAACATGCAAAACATTTCTGATGCATCTTATCAAACTCATTTTCCCCAAGACAAAACACTTAGGCTTAGGTAAGTCTCCAATAACAAACATATTTAGCCTAGCATTCATCCTAGGTATTGGCAATATAAGCCAATAGTCCAAAACTTATAAAAAAAATGGTTTACCAAATAATTCTGATGCATTATGGGTTCTTATCAACATTATCTTCATCTTTCCCAAGACAAACCGGCAACCAGCCTAGTTATTGGCAATACAAGCATATAATCCGAAATGCATAAAAAATATTTCCTACCAATACTGATGCATTAAGGAGCCCCTTAATGCATCAGAATTATTTGGTAGGAAATATTTACTTCGGCAGTGTATACAGCAGTGCTCCCGATCATAATGTTAGTATTCGAGATCCACAAAGCATATATTAAACTTACGCCAAAATGTCGTTTTACTTACTTTATTCCGTCAATAAAACCGTCACAATAATAAATTGCCTTAATTTAGAATATTGCAGTAGCAAAACTGAAAAGGAAAAAAAGAAGCATCTTATACTATGACGTGTTATAATTATCATAGTGCAACTGTTAGAAAGGGACAGAGCTATTTGTCTTGTATTGCTCCGTCTTACTCCTGTTTATATGATCTTATATAACAACAAATGTCAAAAATCTTTTATCAAAGACGATATTATGATTCATATGTGATTACAATATCATATAAATATGAATCATAGATCTATATAATATACTAGCTGCTTCGCGCGGCTTCGCTCCCGTGGGCCACCCCGCAGGAGCCGTTTTCGGGATTAAAAAATATCCTATGTTACTCAGGAATAACGTAGGTTTCTATTGGTGAAAGAATTTTTTAAATCGGTCCAGTAGTTTCGGAGCCTATTCGGTACAAACAAACAAACAAACAAAAAAATCTTTCCTCTTTATAATAGTACTAGCTGACCCGGCAAACTTTGTTTTGCCATAAAAACACCAAACATTCATCTACCCTACCTAACCTACCCTAACTACCTACCCTACCCTACCCTACCTACCCTACCCTACCCTACCCTACCTACCCTACCTACCCTACCCTAACTACCTACCCTACCCTACCCTACCCTACCCTACCCTACCCTACCCTACCCTACCTACCCTACCTACCCTACCCTACCCTACCTACCCTACCTACCCTACCTACCCTACCTACCCTACCTACCCTACCTACCCTACCTACCCTACCTACCCTACCTACCCTACCTACCCTACCTACCCTACCTACCCTACCTACCCTACCTACCCTACCTACCCTACCTACCCTACCTACCCTACCTACCCTACCTACCCTACCTACCCTACCTACCCTACCTACCCTACCTACCCTACCTACCCTACCTACCCTACCTACCCTACCTACCCTACCTACCCTACCTACCCTACCTACCCTACCTACCCTACCTACCCTACCTACCCTACCTACCCTACCTACCCTACCTACCCTACCTACCCTACCTACCCTACCTACCCTACCTACCCTACCTACCCTACCTACCCTACCTACCCTACCTACCCTACCTACCCTACCTACCCTACCTACCCTACCTACCCTACCTACCCTACCTACCCTACCTACCCTACCTACCCTACCTACCCTACCTACCCTACCTACCCTACCTACCCTACCTACCCTACCTACCCTACCTACCCTACCTACCCTACCTACCCTACCTACCCTACCTACCCTACCTACCCTACCTACCCTACCTACCCTACCTACCCTACCCTACCCTACCCTACCCTATCTCTCAAGTTGGATCGAACTGCACATGGTGTGCGAATTTTATTATAATCGGTTAAGTGGTTTAGGAGTCCATTGAGGACAAACATTGTGACACGATATTTATATATATTAAGATATAGTATAGATATGATAGTGTAATACCTCCCTATCAAAATCATCTTCATCTTCCCCAAGACAAAACACATCTAGACATAAGTTCAGACACAGGTTCCAATAACAATCATATTTAGCCTAGCAACCAGCCTAGATATGGGCAATATAAGCCAATAATCCGAGCTCTTATACTCGAGTGTCATTACTGTGAAAGCTCGGCACACAATGCACCTAGATTGCTTCCATAGTTCATATTGAACCTGACAGGTGGCAGGAGTGAAGGCAATATGGAGGCTTTTGTTATGATTATAGACAGGTAACTTGGCGGAGCGTATATAAGTAACTACATAGCTAAACAACGTGGTATTAAATCACCATTTCCAGACAATTGGTATATTAAGTACCTTGGTTTAAGCAAAAAACAACTTTTAATAAGAAGGAAAAAGCCAGCTGTTCAGTAAATTACGCTTGCGAAACTCGAACAAATCTAGAGAACAGCAGATTGTAATTCACATATTTTTCTGAGTTGTTTTTCTAGACAAGTGGCATTCGATATCAGAGAAGGCGATAATTGAAATGTAAGGCATTGATCACGTGCTTTTTCGACATCACTTGTGTTGAAGGTATAAACTAGAAGTGACAGGTATAGAATTTAATTAATAGAACCACAAGAGATCAGTACAGTTTTCTAAGTAAGAAAAATATAGATATTATGACAAGAAAAAAGTTTACAAAAAGTTATGGTCCTGTACTCTTTAGTCACTAAAGAGTACAGGACCATAACTTTTTGTAGAAAGGTAAACACCTAATAGTTTGAATATACAACAACTTGTCAATCCCATACAATTTTGCCTTTTTGACAATTGCTATCGCCACGCTTTGATGATGGAATATCACTTGTCTAGGGCCTGTGTTCAATGCCGTAACTCTGCATTGTGTCTCGCGTGGATCCACGTTTCGGGCACTCAAGGGGTTAAATGACGTATTTGATTGATTTTCCGGAAAACTTGTTTCCCTTGTACGGACTCCAGTCTCTCGCAAAGGAGGTTCTAACACGTGTAGTAATAGTTCTAAGATGATTTTATATTAGCAAGCCAACATTTGTGGAGAGAACAATAAATTTATTATTATTGTTGGATGGTGATAAAAAACCAGGCAGTATAAAGTAGGTAGGTAGGTACCTGATACTTTTTATCATGAACTAGGCTCTCCTCTTTTAATCTGTGCTTTAAAAATGTTTTGAAAGGAGTGATCTTTTAAAAAAGTTTTACCTTTTTTTTTTTTTTTTTTTTTGGGTGGGAAATCATCCAATGACTTCTCCCGCTCTGGGTGAGGCGGGAGGGCGTGTCAGACTTTTACTGACTAAAACCCACCCGTGTTCCTTCAGTTGCTTGAGCCTGGGCCGCGGTAACTCTTTTTCAAATTTTTCCGCGACCCAGACAGGCATCGGCCCTCGCGGACCCCGTCAGTTCTGCTGACATCTCTTTGAGGCGCGCGTGGAACACAACGCGCCGTCGACTCGGGCCTGGTCCTTATCGGACGGCGAGCTACCCATTACTCGCCGTTCGCAGGCCCGCGCCTACGGTGGCCGGGAATCGGCTTGCGACTCCCGACGCCCAGGGCGTCCCCTGCGGTGGCGAGGGGCGTGAGGGCGTCTCCGTTGCATCTCCCTCACGCGTTCCGCCTAGTCCTTTGCGAGCATTACTGCTTCGCAGAAGGAGGAGACAGCTTCCCATGCCCTCTCGCTCCGTAACATGGCCTGAACCAGAGCCGGACGCGAGAGGTTGCCACCGCCGATCGCCTCCACGAGGACACGGCGGTGCCCAGCCCAAGCGGGGCAGATCTCCACCGTATGCTCCACCGTGTCCTCCGGGCGATCCACACAATGGTGACACCCGGGCGTTTCCTCCCGCCCAATCCTGAACAGGAACCTCCCGAAACAGCCGTGTCCGGTGAGGACCTGCGTCAGGCGGAAGGTGAGGGCGCCATGGCACCTCTCAAGCCACTCCTCAAAGAGGGGCCTTATCGCCGCAATTGTGGCGTGCCCAGCGCTGGGTTGCGACAGTCGCTCTCTCCATTCCGCCATGAGATCTTGCCGGAGCTCTGTCCGCAGAGCCGCGATATGTCGCGGCCACGGAGTTTCGCCCCGGCGTTTCGCCTCCTCGCGCCATTCCCAAATGTGCGCGAGGACTTTTGCCTCCAGATCCCATGGCGGTAATCCGGCAAGGAGGCTCGCCGCCTCAGCAGAGACCGTGCGGTATCCCCGGACCAGCCGGATGGCCATGACCTTTTGGGACGCGTTCAACCGGCGGACTGGTCGTCGCCTCAGGGAACGCGCCCACACCGGTGCCCCATACAGGGCCATGGACCGCACGACCCCCGCGTAGAGCCTCCGGCAGGAGGCGTTTGGACCCCCTAGATTAGGCAGGAGCCGCTTGAGGGCAGCCCCGGCCCGCTCCAGTCTAGGAGCCAAACGTCGGAAATGCTCCACGAAATTCCACCGGCTGTCGAGGACGAGTCCCAGATACTTCATCGTCGACCCGACGCCGATGTGAACCCCTCCTACCGTTACTTGGGAACCCGGCGGTGGCGCGTTCCGAGGACCATGAAAACACATGGCCTCGGACTTGTGCAGGGCCACCTCGAGTCCCAATTGCCGGATCCTCTCAACGATTGTCGCAACCCAGCGTGTCGCTAATTCAGCCGCCGCCTGGTGCGACCTCCCCTGCGCCAGGACCAGCGTGTCGTCAGCGTAGCAAATTACGCTAACGCCGCTAGGGAGGTCGGCGCGCAGCACCCAGTCGTACCCGATGTCCCACAGATGCGGCCCCAAGACCGATCCCTGTGGGACACCGCACGACATCTCTCGCCGGTTCCACTCTCCCTGGTGACCGGGGTAGACGACGGCCCTTTCCGTCAAATAGGCCTCGACCACGCGACAGAGGTAGGGCGGCATCCGGTGATACCGGAGTGCTTCCCTGATGCAACTCCAGGGCAGGGTGTTGAAGGCATTGGCGATGTCTAGAGACACCGCCAAGACGACCCCACCCCGGGCCACTGCATCCCCCGTCGTGAGGGCTCGCACGCGCATGATGGCGTCCACCGTAGAGCGCCCCCTGCGGAAGCCAAACTGGCTCTCCGCTAGATCCGGCCCCACCCGCACCAGCTGCCCAACGAGGCGGTCTGCAATGACTCTTTCAAAGAGCTTGCCCACCTCATCGAGCAGCACAATGGGCCGGTAAGCGGACGGAGAGTGCGCTGGGCGCCCCGGCTTCTTAATGAGGACCAGTTTCCCCGTCTTCCAGCGAAGCGGGAACTGGCCCCTCTCCAAGCATGCGCTAAGGAGCCCCCTTAGTCGAGGCCCGAGAGCCTCCAAGGCCAGGACCCAGGCTTTCCCAGGTAAGCCGTCGGGTCCTGGGGCGGTATTTTTGGCATTCAGCCTACGTACCGCCACTCTCAGTTCTACCTCAGTCACCTCTGGAGCATCGTCGTCGTCGGTGGTGTGGTCCGCATCGGGCACCGCGAGAGGTGGAGCCATGGGTGGGGGAGTATGTTCCCCTTGCGAAGGGAACAGTGTGCTCACCACGCCCTCCACGAGCTGCGGCCGGAGACTCTGCGTCAGCGGGGGCGCCCATGGGCGGAGTTTATCCCGCACCATTTTGTAGGGGCGACCCCACGGATCCCTGTTCAGAGTCCCCAGCGACTCCTCGCGAGCCAAGCTCTTGGCCCGCTTGATCTCCGCTCGGAGGGCAGTCCTCGCCGCTCTGTACCCCTCGTACAGCTCCACCTCAATGGCTTCCGTATCCGGAGGACGGTTACGGAGCCTGCGGTGCCTGGTGTACCGGCGTCGCGCAGCAACGCACGCCTGGCGCAGAGCTGTAAGCTCCGGCGACCACCAGTACACCTGGCGCCGGGCGCGTCCTAGCTGGGCCCGGGGCATTGCCACGTCACATATCTCGGACATGGCCTCCCGGAACCACTCCGCCTCGTCGTTGATGTCAGCAGGCCTATCCGGTGATGACACCCAGGCCTGCACGATCGAGGCTTCCAGGAGGAGCTCCCGGTCCAGCTGTTTCAGCGCCCACCGCGGACCACTCAGGGTCTGTCGGACCGACGCGCTCGAGATCTGGGTGGAGACGTCGAACCGGATATACCGGTGGTCGGAATATGTCTCCACCTCCTCCATAACGCGCCAGTCGACGACACGCGGTGACAGAGCGGGGCTGGCAAACGAGATATCCACCACTGATTCGCCCTGCATCCGCACACACGTGGGGACAGAACCCCGGTTGAGGACGACCATCACCATCCTGCCCCGTGTGTCCGTGTACCGGGAACCCCAAGCCAAATTCTTGGCATTGAAGTCCCCGAGGACAATCACAGGGATGGAGCGATACCCGACGACGACGACTTTTAACTCCGCGAGGGAGTTGTGGAACTCGGTGAGAGTTCGGTTCGGGGAGAAGTATACCCCTACCACGGCAATCTCCCCGAACCGTGCCGCCACGCAACCCGGTCCCCTCTTGACACTCTCCAGGGACGGGGTACCGGCGGCGGCCGACGAAATTAAGGTCACTGAGCCGCTCAGGTCCTCCACCCAGTCTTCCCTGGGCGGGACAAAGTACGGCTCAGCGACCACGGCGATGTTAATCGACCACTGCGCCATGCTCTGGAGCAATAGATCCTGAGCAGCGGCACAGTGGTTGATGTTCGCCTGAAGGAGACGTAATGGGGCCATTATTGGCATTCCATTCCAGTTTCCTCCTGAGCCCCCTGTAAGGGCCCTGCCACGGTGGCTTTAGCGGCGACAACGGCTGTGGCGGCACCAGTGACGGCGGCTGCAGCGGTGACGGCGGTGGTTGAGGGCTTGCTCCTGCCCTTGGCCTTGGCGGGTGGAGCGCAGGCTTTGCTCCCAGCCCGGTGTTCGGCCGGCTTGCCCGCTGCTGCACATACGACGCAGTGTGGCGTGGCATTGCACGAACCGGCCTTGTGACCGGGCTGACCACAGCGAAAGCAGTGATCGCTGCGGTCCACTTCCGAGGTGCATTGAGCTCCCACGTGGTTGCCCACATGGCAGCGGAAGCACCTCAGGGGTCTGGGTTCCAAAAGTTTCACCTGCGCGGAAACCCAGCCCACCAAGAGCCTTCGGCCCTCCCCAGCTATTTTTAGGGCTGCCGAGACGGGGCAACTCACTGTTACAGTTAGCATTCCCGTGACGTCAGGACGTATGGTGCCTGCCCTCACCTGCTCGGCAGAGCATCCCCCGGTCCTGGCGACGGCGGCCACCACGTCTCCCTCTGTCACAGAGTCGTCCAGGCCCAGAATGCGCATATCAGCGCACTTGGTCGGCCTGGACACTCGTATTTCGTCCGCATTTAGAGTTGCCCTGAGCCTTTCGGCCAGAGCGTCAGCGGTCGGGCCGCTGGCCGCACCGGGGACTTCCAGCATCCGGGCCCCAGTCGCGGTGACTCTCACCCGGATGCCCTCGGTGACGCCAAGCTCCTGTAGGTTCACCGCCGCCCTCGCTTTGACGAGTACCTCGCGGTAGGACACGCCCTTCTTTTCCGCATCCGGCTGTAGCGTAATCACTACAGCTGCGGACTTCGGGGCGCGGAGCCTAGCCGCGACGCTTCGCTCCTTGCGCCGCTTCCGCCTCTCCTTCCTTTTGGCCGCCCTCGCTGCCTTGCCCGCCTTCCTCTTCTGCCCGGCCACTTGCCATTCGGCGTCGGCCACAGGAGATTCAGGAGGCGGAAGCAATTGGGGCAGCTGACATACCGCCTGGGCTGGGGCCTTCGCCGCCTGTCCAGTAGCTCCACTCTTTTTGGGGGCAGAATTGCCTTGTCTCCCCGAGACCGACTTCGAAGGTTCCAACATGGCTCCGCGGTTGGCCTGTCCCAGCGAGCCCGTGGCAGCCGCGGCGGTGGCAAACGAGGCCGCCTTCCGCTGGCTCAAGGCTGCCTGGCTCGCCGCTAGCGGGGGGCGCAGGACGATGGCCTCCAGTGCAGAAAACCGGCTTTGAAAGGCAGCCAGCTCCTGCCGCACCAGGTTCAGAACCCGGTCCTCTGCAGGCACGGGCTGGCCTTGCCCATGCTGCGCCTCCCCCTGCGGAATCTCCCGGGGTCCAGCCCCTCGGAGCCCAGCCAGGTCTGCTCGGAGCTTCTCATTTTCCTTTTGGAGAAGCTCCATGTCGGCTTTCAGTCGGGCGACCTCCGCCCGCATCTCGGACATTCCTTCCGACGGAGGCCCGGCTTGATTGGCCTCCGCTGCCGCCATAATGGAGGCCGTGGCCGCGGATATGGCCTTGTCTTTAGAAGATTTGTTCCTCTTCAAGGCCACATCTCTGATAGCGGCTCCCACGACCTCTGCAAACCTGACTGCCCGCTTCGAATTGGAACCACTAGCAGCGTCCAGCTCTTCGCCAGAAGACCCCGAGAGGACAGCCCTGTGGCTGTTCGATCTGGGGTGGTGCCCTTCCGCGGCAAGCCTCTCGGCTCGATGGGTAGCCTCCTGGGCGGTGAGCCCTCTCCCCACTCCGCTGTCTCGGCCCCCACGCCTACTGGTGGGAATCTTCCGGGCCGAGGCCAGCTCGTCGTCGGAGAACGACCCTAGGCCATCCCCCGATTTGGGGCGCTTCCGGAAGAACCGTAGGTTCTTCGCAACAGCCCCCTCAACTTCGCGCTCTGAGCTCTGTGGGCCCTTTGCGCCAGATACAGAGTCGGATTCCGACCCCGCATCACTCCTCGCCTCTTCGTCTAAAAATATCGGTGTCCGTATATCGCGCGTTTGGTTGTCGTTGTTGTCTGAGACAGACAGAAGACATTTGTTGCCCACCCCAGAATACGGAGGGCAGCCCGCCGAAGCGGGGTGGGATTCCCCGACCGCCGAGCAGTCGGGACCCACCTGGGGACGTTTTTTACAAAGGCCTGATTGATCCATGATTTTATTTCCTTTAAAGGGTGAGGTCCCTATTTCTCCATCCTTCTTTCCTTTCTGCCCACTCTACGCCCACTCAACCTACCCTCTGTAAGCAGAGGGGGGAGTAGGCGTCAGGAGGCCCACCTAAGCGATGGATTAGCCGTCCTGTCACTAGCCCGGTTCCCTTCACAGACCATCAACGATGATCTGTGATTGGAACCGTGACCCTTCCTCGTGTGTTGAAAATTAGCCGCCAGCCCCAACTGCCCGCCCAAAGCGAGTGAGCAATTGGAGCCGACGTTGCCCAGGGTACGCCACGTGGAGGCTTTCAACATGCACCCCTTTACCATTGACCTAGTCCCATTCATAAAAAAGTTCTACAGTATTCAGACTATATTAACTTTTCAGAATTCAAAAACAAAGCGTTTATTTAAAATTCTGTCCATAAATAATATGCTCTTAACTATCTCATTATGTAGAAAAAAGATTCCTCTGTCCATCTGAGTAAATAAATTCACAATTTATTTAGTAATTATATTAAGTAATTCACCTGAGTTTACTCACAAAAACAGCTAATTATAATCTTTATTTACATTTTTAATTTAATCAGAGCGAAGCAGTTTAAATAGTTTGGCCTTGAATGCCTATAGTACGCATTTTTTATAGTTCAAGAGATTATTGTGGCGAAATTAAGGCATAGCAGTTAAGTTCTAAAAATAAAATACTACCATGCTATATTTTTGATGACACGGTTGGCATAGTGGTTGAGCAATCAGCTGCTGCGCTGCGTGTCGTGGGTTCGATTCCCGCACGGAACAAATATTTGAATGGCCTACAGATAATTGTTCCGGATCTGGGTGTCTTATGTATGTCAATTTAAAGGTCTATCCACACATATCAGGGGAAACGAACGATGTCATATAAAATGTTCCCACCGATATTTTTTTGAGCCCCTGACAGGGCACGGTCTGTCCACGTCCCGTTCACGTCCCGGGCACGGCCCTAATATGTGTGGATAGACATTTAATGTTTGATTTCTAGTCCCCGAGCCCCATGGAAAACATTTAATTAAAAAAAATGAAATTACTTCCCATCACGCCTACATTACTCGAAAGGATATTAGCTATATTACACGCCTATATTACTCGCAGAGTTATCTCTATGATGCAATATTATATTTATTTAGTCTAGGACAATTTTTAGGGTTCCGTACCCAAAGGGTAAAAACGGGACCCTATTACTAAGACTTCGCGATCCGTCTGTCCGTCTGTCTGTCTGTCTGTCTGTCCGTCTGTCTCCAGGCTGTATCTCATGAACCGTGATAGTTAGACAGTTGAAATTTTCACAGATGATGTATTCCTGTTGCCGCTATAACAACAAATACTAAAAACAGTATAAAATTAATATTTTAGGGAGGCTCCCATACAACAAACGTGATATTTTTGCCGTTTTTTGCTCGATATTTATAACGGCAACAGGTAGACGCTTGAAATATTCACAGAATGTTTAGTTGTATATTTACTTCAAAAAATAATAATTAATAAATTAAAATTGAATAAATTAAGGGGGGCTCCCATACAACAAACGTGATTTTTATGCAGTGTTTTGCGATAATGGTACGGAACCCTTCTTGTGCGAGTCCGACTCGCACTTGGCCGGTTTTTTGATTTACGGGAGTTCAAGTGTTTACAAAATTCTCGTAATGTTACTTATACGGAAACCAAAAGAGTGTACTATCACAGAATAAATAATAGTACAAGTAGTACTATTTAGTTCAGCATCAGTTTTCCGACGATGTCATGTTAAGGCCTCGATAAACAGGAAAAAAGGCTATAATAAAGTACCCAGTTAATTGAATCTCTAGAAATTACTATTTCGCTAAGCTCGAATATTTATCAAGCCTTTAGCAAGAAATATTTAAGAAACACTGGTTTAAATTAAGTCAAATTATGACCAACCGGTTTCGTTCGGCGGTAAATAAACAATCCCGCTTCGAGATGAGTTACAAAATATTGCAAAATTTCTGCAGATCGAGTTATTTCGCGAATGTTTCGTAAAATAATTAGTTCATTAAGATGTTTTCGGAGGTGAACTTTAGAAGACTTCTTGTGGAAGGGGATTGTAACTGGTTGAACTTGAAGATCTGCCTGGAGGCTAGCCATGTTTTGTATAAGGTTCATTTTACTGTAGCAACTTATTGGGATTGATGTGTTTTTGTGTATACCTCGGTATTATTATGAATGACAATTTGAACTCATTGATTCTACCACAGTGAGTACCTTCATTCTTTGTTTCATTAGAGCATGCTATCAGAGGCAAGTGTCATTCGACGATAGCCAAAATGCCAAAATGTTATAGATTGATCACTTGACATTTCGATAGCGTTTATCACTCCCATACATTTTTAACATACTTAAAAAAGGAGGAGGTTTCTCAATTCAACCGTATTTTTTTTATGTGTGTTCGCGGATAACTTCGTTGTTGTATGCACCGAATTTGATTAATCTTTTTTTGTTGGAAAAGAGATATTCCAAGGGTGGTACCATGAAAAAAAAGCAGGATCTGATGATGGCATACCAGAGAAATCGAGGGAACTCCTCAAATGTTATAGGCATACATATAGCGATTTTGGTATTTTTATCAACAATGCAATCATTTACACTCAAAACGTGTAATTTGATGAAATGGAACTGATGAAAAAGACCACAGATGGCCACTGGAACTCCTTAATGCTAAGTATGTCACAGGTATAAGATATATCGAATAGCTAACCGACTATGATGGAGCAAATACTTATAAATAACCAAACAAAAAACGGAAAACAATAGGTATAGGTAGTTTCTTACGACTTATTGTCGGGCCTACGTTGTCCCCCCATATCTAAGCACTAATACTGTAACATGGAAATATTGTAAAAACAAACCAATTTTTTTAAAAAGAGTAACCGTGGAGTTTCTTGCCGGTTCTTCTCCACAGGAAACGACTAACCCGAACCGTGCACCTTTTGTCGACGTTTTATAAGTGCCCATGTAGGCCTATGTGAAATAAAAAACATTTGATTTTGATTTTGATTTTTGTATCAAAGACACCGACTTCGGCAAAAGAAAGTTATTTTTCGCTTTGGAATTTTTTAAAGTATTTTTCATTTTTCCAATCGCTATCACCACGCTTTCGATGATAGAATACCACTTTTTTAGGGCCACAGGACATGGTACGCTTAATCTTCATCACGTTATAAATGCATCATCAACCTAATAAATGCAAGGAAGAGCCACACGTCAAAATAATTATAAGAAACCCAACATGGTTAACCCTACCTGTACCTCTTACTGCTTACTAGTCCATACTTATCATAACAACAACGTAATCTTACCAAATCGGTCTAATCTTTTCCATACCATAACATGGCTAGTCTCCTTATCCCGCCATTCATATGCCGTATCAGTAACTACCATAGAGCACAGAATACGGAGACTAGACGTCATTGGCAATGTGCGCTTAGCACAAGTTTTATTTGTCATAGCCATAGTCAAAACTGACTCCGGTCGTCGATTTCTATAAGTAAATGGCAACACAGCGGTTATAATTCAATTCAATTTATTTATTTCAAGTAACACAGACTCATAACAAAATAACAATAAAAGCAGCACACGCAGTCACATTAATTAAATTCAAATAAATACCAAACAATAAAAATTTGATTCATTAAAAATAAATTAAATTAGATAAAAAATTGTCATTAAAATTAAAATTATACAATAAAATAAAACATAATAATTAAAGTTTTCAAACCGGCATTGGAACCGCAACATGCTTGCTACAGCCATGCCGGACATAAGGGCAGTCCAGTCTGTCAGCGATCATATAATGAAAACCTATGACAACACAGTCTCCGTGGCCTGGATTTTAAAATCGGCAGCTTCTCGGGTGCTTACGTTTTGGTATAAGTACCGACTGCTTTTTATGTTCATTTATCATTTCACTTACACACAAAATACTTAAAAGAGAGAAGAATAAATACTGATAGAGAGTGCGATGGTTATATAAAAATAAATTTCTAAGTGTTTATACGAATAAACGAATTTTTATTCTTTATTTCTTTTTTAGCATTGGTTGCCGAGGCAAGGTGACTCGGTGCTCTATGCCACATATGTATCTACTATTAGGGAACCATTAGCAAGGAGCTTCGATAAATTAATCAATCAAAACACGTCAGGCCAACACTACGTGACGTCTATATGATTTATAGTACCTTATTTATGGTAAGAGTGGTTATTAGTGCGTTCGTAATTAATTGTTTGTTTTTTCTATGGGTTGATGACTCTTTAGTTAATACTAGTTTCTGACAGCGGCTTCATCCGCGTGGATGTCGGCAATTTTCCTAAGGAAACGTGCTCTCGGAATCTCCAAAGTCCAATATATCTTTAACTATACCAAAATTCTACAAAATTGGTTTTGCGGTTATGGTGTGAAAATGTTATAAAGAGACAGACATCATTAATTTCGCATTTATAATATCAATTGGCTGACTGGCCTCGCAACTTTCTCGGGTATTGGCTCCAAACTTTAACTACTCTTTTATTTTCCTTTGTCCAACCCTCTTCCCAGTTCAAGGATCTGGTCTTTTTGTACGTCTGTGCCGGGAGCTCTGTTCTGGGTTGTTAGAGTGCTCAGGTTCTCTTTCTGGACCTCTGTCTGTATTACTGTATCCAGAGCGGAAGAAGTCATTGGATGATTTACCAAAACAACAAAAAGAAAAAAAAAGGTGGTGGAAGGTAGTCCCCTTCCTCGCGGTTGGTCGGAAAACCAAACTAACTTCAACACTTCATCCCAAGATATTAGGGCATGTTTCTAGCTCATATTAATTAAATAACAGAGGAATAACTATGCAGACTCGGTTGTAACCTAACTTTGGTTTGGAAGTTCGAGGCATTATTGTTGAATGAAACTCTTGATTAAATTAGTTTTCAAGAGTTTTTGGACATTCAAAAGTTAGGTTATCGTTTTTGGTTATTCGCATTTCATGGTGGTTTGTGAGCTGTGGCCTTTACTTGTTTTCTTGTTTATAAAATAACCAATTAGGGTATACTTATTACGTATTCCATAATGTCGACAGCCCGTGTTCAGTCTTGTAAGGTTAATATGAAGTATGTATGTAGCCCCACAGTACGCGTTTCTGTTGCTAGTATTTGTTCCTCAGCCATTTCTTACGAATGCAGAGAATCAGGGTTGATGAATTTTGCCCTATTTTCCACTTTGTGAGTCACAGGAGTAAGTTTAAGGTCGTATTCCTTTGAATAATTCACTATTGACCAAACCTGTGGTAGACCAAGACTTGATATTCGCTTCTCAAAGTTGAGGTAGAGCCTGTATTTACCAGTTACAGCAAAACAGTTTAGTAAACCACATACGAGTTATAAAAATCGTGGAACAGTGTACAGCTAGCTCTAACGTTATACTACATATATTTATAATGTACTAAAGTCACCGCCAGATAACTACAAAATAAAAGTCGTTAACACCTTTTTTTTTTTTTTTTTTTTTTAACGTGGAGGAATGCTCATGCATACTGCGCTACCACGGGGAGATAGCGCAGTTATGTGGGACTCTAACCCACTAAAACACCACGGTGTCCTCCTGTACCGCTTATGGCGGGAACACGGGTACGCGTTAGCACTCACCGCGAACCCGCCGCGGGTGACTACCAATGTATGCCAATATTTCAAAACGATACGAAAATAATGTAAAGGCAGTGTCGCGCTAAGGGGCGTACTTGACCCTTTCACTTGGCAAGAGTTACTAACCTTTTGGTCAAAACCATGTTCAGTCGTATTTATTTAGGTAGGTACTTACTAGTATAATGAAAAAGATAGACCAAATTATAACCTTTATTTGACAATAATTATTTTCAGTAATGAGTTAATGTCTAATAAACGCGTGGCCCGATTTACATGATTTAAACGGACAAAATGGATCTACGCCTATACCTTTCATTTGATACCAAAATTATCAAAATATACAAAAAAACCTGTTTTCAAGTTACGTAATTATTCTTTATGGTACAAGTCGGATCTATGACTTTTATTTGTTTGTTATCTAGCGAAGACTTTAGGCAGATTGATTGAACTAACTTTATCACAATAGCATCGCCTTGCAATACTTTACAGCATGAGAAACGCCGCATAAACTTTAAACTCCACTTAAGGACTGCTTCACACAGACAGCTAAATAAAATAGCAATGGCAGCAATACTGCATCGCGCCAGGCAGTTGGCCGGCCACCTAACGAGTTCAATTACGCGCTGTGCTGATGCCTGGCGTCCACGGATTAGTGAGTAAATGGAATGATAAGAACATATTATAACATCACGCGGCAGACCAGTTTCCGCCAAGGTTAAGACCGAAGGGTACCTTCAGTACACTCAACATTGGGCCAATATTTTTCAGAAAAAAACAGTGGTATTTGCACTTGTTGTACTTAGCTGTGTATCCAGCAATTGGTTATTAAAAGAATACCTAAGGAGTTCAGGATCCACAGTCTTTCTCACTTTCATAGTTTCTGTTTTTGGGTATCATAATATGATTATAAGATTTGACTGCTCCTTTGATACTGTAACAATACAATATACTGTAGTGGCCTATTACACTATTATTATAACATGAGACGAAAAAACTATTGAACTGTCGTAGGAATCATTAATTTATTTATTTATTTATTAAAACTTAATGCAATATACAGTCATTCTCTACCGGTCAACCAAGGTCAATAATTTATCAACGATACAGATGAATATTTAATATTGTCCACATGTAGAGTACAGAGTAGATAACATTGAGATAAAATAAAGAATTTACGATCAGCCCATCATTGCCATTTAATTCATTCAAAAAGTTCATTTTAATTTTCATCGGCAACAACTTTTACGTAATTTTATTAAAAAGTTAATGGCTTTACTATAAACTCATTTAATTATACAGGGGCTTATTATTGCCGAGAAAAGAAGCGTCATCATCATCTTCCTGCCACTGTCCCATGTTATTTGAGGACGGCGCAACACGTTTTCATCTTCAATACCGTTCTGTCCGCCGTCACGCCATCATTGACTCCCTTTTATATCATTCCTCACATAGTCCATCCATCTTTTCTTTGGCTGTCTCCTCCCTCTCTTATTTGTAACATGCGTTTCATCCCTCCTGATCACATGACCAACGGTTTCCTTTCAACTTTTCTGCCACTGGCGCCACTTTCAAACTATACTTGTATAGTAAAATATAATATAGAATATAATATAATAAAAAAAAATATAAAAGTGATATATAAATAGAATAAAAATATAATATAGAAAAAAATAATGAATAATAATATAGAAAAACACGCGTACTTGCCTAAAACTCCATTTCATTACTATTCCATGCCAGACTAGTCGACGTGTTAAACGAGGCATACGATGGAACTTGAATGAGAATACACGAACTGACTGAATATTGACTTGACAAATGTAAATATTGCAAGTTTCACGTTAGTTTGGTTTTCCGATAATTGGGATGAGCCCTTTGTGTCTATAGGTATGTAGGTATTGTACAAAATGGAAGTCCATTTCCGTTATTACTGAAAAGCGCTGAGAGCTACCTGAAATTATTCATAATAAGCCTTTTCTTATTAAAACACGTATTTTATCATTATTAAAAATTATTTCATCCGTGTGAAATCATATTCACTTTTTTATTTTATTATAATTTTTCTTCCCATGTAATTGTTTAATATTTCCATCAGCATCGACGAAGACTTAATAGTTGCTGGCTTTTATGCTGTTTTTCTGATGCCATTGTCTTAACGTTGGTGACCATTTGGTAACTACGAGTACAGGTGGAAATTTTGTCAGGAAAACTTTTTGGCGGGCGTTTAAGAGCTGTCTTTAAATAATTAGCACAAGCCTTTAAGCGCCAGCGATCATCTTTCTCACATATTATTAGGAGATGGTTCTGCTAATATACAGCTTACCGATATCTAAATAGATATGCCAAGTTTAGTGATAACTGCAATTTTCTTTTACCTGTTATTTGGCCAATTTTAGCATTTATTTATCGAAAGTAGCCCATTTCAAGTTAAATAAACTAATGGTGATAATTAAACCTGTTTTACCGAAATTTAAACTACTGGTTAGCAAATATATTATAACAATTGGTTGAGTTTACTACGTATAAAAAACCGGCCAAGTGCGAGTCGGACTCGCACAAGAAGGGTTCCGTACCATTATCGCAAAACACTGCATAAAAATCACGTTTGTTGTATGGGAGCCCCCCTTAATTTATTTTATTTTAATTTATTAATTATTATTTTTTGAAGTAAATATACAACTAAACATTCTGTGAATATTTCAAGCGTCTACCTGTTGCCGTTATTAATATCGAGCAAAAAACGGCAAAAATATCACGTTTGTTGTATGGGAGCCCCCCTTTAATATTTATTTTATACTGTTTTTAGTATTTGTTGTTATAGCGGCAACAGAAATACATCATCTGTGAAAATTTCAACTGTCTAGCTATCACGGTTCATGAGATACAGCGTGGAGACAGACGGACAGACAGACAGACAGACAGACGGATCGCGAAGTCTTAGTAATAGGTTCCCGTTTTTACCCTTTGGGTACGGAACCCTAAAAAACTGGGCCTAAGAGATTGCTTATGCAGATGTTGAACTTGGAAGTGACAGTGAATGAGGTAGTCCAACAAAGAGAGAGATAAACAATAAAACGTAGAGAAGAATTTAATAAGAATAAAAATATGAAGCTGTCACAGATCCACAACCAGTGGTGAATCAACTATAGAGAATGATGGTATTATAAGAAGAAAAGCTCATACTGTCGAAAAATTACTTTCACCGTTGATATACCTACCTCCTGAAAGATAATTAAAAACTACTTTCGCCATATATCTACCTCCTGAAAGATAATGTAAAACTACTTTCGCCATATACCTATCTCCTTAAAGATAATCAAAAACTACTTTCGCCATATATCTACCTCCTGAAAGATAATGTAAAACTACTTTGGCCATATACCTACCTCCTTAAAGATAATCAAAAACTACTTTCGCCATATAACTACCTCCTGAAAGATAATTAAAAACTACTTTCGCCATATATCTACCTCCTGAAAGATAATGTAAAACTACTTTCGCCATATAACTACCTCCTGAAAGATAATTAAAAACTACTTTCGCCATATATCTACCTCCTGAAAGATAATGTAAAACTACTTTCGCCATATATCTACCTCCTTTAAGACATCTATACTAGATATTAAGTTAACAGAAAGCGTGCTACCGAGCGACATGTCATTATTTATACACATTTGTGATCGCTCATCCAGCATTTTCTGTATAGATACGAAGCATTGAAAGGAGAAGATTGACGAGAAAATCCATTGGAAGTAAGGTTTCGTGTAACGTGAAGAATGACTAGAAAATCTGGGAAAGTAAGGCTTAAAAGGTTAAAATGTTTTGGCTTTTTATCATTAGTATAACATTAATTTTTATTGTAGTCTGGAAATACGAGTGTAAAACGTCGACATAAAATAAACGAATTAGGTACCTATAAATTGCATAGCATGTCAGCATCAACAGTAGCTAAGCAATTCAGATGCTAAAAATAATTTGAATACTTTTTTTTGTGCTGAAGTTTCTGGTTTTCTTAGTGTAGTGTGTGTAATTTAATACCATGTTCTGGAGCCGTACTATAAACATCATCTCTTTCACAGTGGAACCATGGTAGTTTTTACACGTCATAATCAGGCCTCTGCTCTTATATAAATCTACTGTTGACTGTACCACTAAAACAATTAAGTCCACTTGCACGAAAATCTTAACTCAGAGTTAGTAGCTAACATGGTGTTAAATTGACTGTTTGTCATACAATACTGTCAATTTAACCTCGTGTTAGAAATTAACTCTGAGTTACGTTGTTCGTACAAGTGGGCCTTACAAGTTGAATCGTTTAAATAGAAACATAAATCTAACAGCGTCGATCATTCCAATCAGAATTATTCATAATTAATTAAATTAATAAATTATTTGATTTATTATTTTATAGCATGTTTGCAATAAAGGTTAAGCAAAAGTCATGGGCAAAAAGTTATTAAAATCCTTCGCATTTTTCACAAAACATCATGGTTTGCATTTAAATATTTACGAATTGTTAAAATAATATTTTGTCAAAACACAAAACCGTGTGGTAAGCAAATGTTTGCTAAGGCAGGAACAAACACAATTTTATTGTTAATGTATTGATTTTAGTAGGAATCATATCAGGTATATGTATTTTTTTTGTTTATGTACAATAAATTAATCGAGTAAAAAAGAAAATATGATTATCAGTTATGTGGTTCTGGTAATATTAATAAGAATTATTTGTTTTTTGCACGGCTTTCCTCCCGTTGCCTATATTTTAGGAACCGTGAAATTTTACAGAAAAAAAGCAGCTATAGCACTAATCAATAAGGAGTTCTTGACATCATCTGCAATAAATACTTAAACAAAATGCTCTTACCTCTTAAACTAATCTTATTGAAAAGAGGTACTTGCCTATCAGATTTATGTAAAAACACCAACAACATGCTTATAAGGCCCAGTTTACATTGCTGCGGAATGGAAGCGAATTTTTGCAACGCTATTGTACAATAGCATAATAAACTATACGTTAATTGTATAACGTACAAACTAAATACAAGCCAAAAAAGAGTTAAAAAAAAAAGAGTTAAAATTCCCGTCTCATATTACCTATATATTTTATTTTAGCGAGATTCTTCCGTGCAGCGGAAAACACGTTGTTGGACCCGACTGTCATAAGTAGATCTTCGACCGTCAATGCAGATAGTCGGAAGCCTGAAAATCTGACACCAGCCTTGCCAAAGAGTATCGTGCACCCAGTTCTAGAATATGCCGGTTTCCACAAGATGTTTTCCTTCACCGTTTTGAGAGCAGTGGTGATGAAATAATCTAAGTAAAGCGCCTGCCTATGTTCGAACCCACGACTTACAACTTGTGAGTCGCGGCCGTTACCACTGGACCACCACTGCTCTCATTTATTTTGTAATACCAATGCACTACTCAGGTGGGAAGGCCTTTAAAAGATAATCATTTTGATTTACCAACTTAAGTGTCAATTGACAACATTATAACCAGGAGTTAAACTTTGCATTTTAATTTTGTTCGAATTGATAAAAACAATTAGCTCGAACATTTTGGCCAGGCGCTTATGGATCAACTGAATTTTGAATAAGATTCTGTAGACTCAAGAGTAATGGGACATAACTCCACATAAAATATAACACTGTAGAAATAATTATGTCTTTATTAGTCTAGGTCCAAGTCACACCAAGCCATTACCATCAACATTCAGTCGCAATTATACACTGGCCAAAACAGTTCTCCTCCAGGCGCGATGACATTGGCCTTATAGTGCTTGCGAGAAATATATGGGATCTAAACCAACAATTTGAAAAATATAAATAATTTTCGTCTATAAATTTGTTTCCAGAGAGAGGTTTTCGAGAAAAAAACAATGGTAATAATGTCGCTGTATTATAATACCATCCGATAGTGTCGCTAATACGGATAAAACTCTCTCAAGTAATATCATACGGCAAATAAGCGAAAGAACTCTTTTTACTTAGAATTCTAAAAAGACTCGTTTCATGCAATTATTGGTGACATGAAAAAATCTTTGGCGAATATTCTGAACGGCATCAAAATGATTTTAATGTTGAATGTAGGGCAGCAATGCTTGAGTTGTTGTATCCAGCTATTTATTGAAAATAATGCTAATATTTTGAACAATTTAGGTTTAATAGGTAGGTGAAATAAAAGAGTATTTTGTTTAAAATTACGTCATTCCCTAAGTTTGTCATTATGATGTTACTGCCCAGAATTTGATGCTTATTAGCGACTATGTCGGATGAATAATACAGAGTATTTTTATTTATCAAAATCAACGGGTTCGATGTTCGCCGCGAAGTGGCCAGCCGCACCGAGAAGGGTAAACAGGAACGGGACAGTCACCACCCCTTATATGGACATCAATTCCAACCTTCACGCCTAAAAAGCCGCAAAAGATTTGTGAGACATACGACCTCCTTGGAAACCAGCGCAACTGGCGAAAGGTGTAAACTGTGGAAAAACGTACATCCTGCCCCTCCATACTCCATCACTCCGGCAGAGCATCTGCCGTGGCCAATCTAGAAATCCCTAAACTGACTGCGGGTACAGGTTGGTCACTGCAGAAAAAATCTGGCCAAATGGTGTCTCATAGACCCATCTCAAACACAGTGCCAGTGTGGGGCCCCGTCGCAGGATATGCCCAACCTCCTGGTCTGCCCTTCGTGCCCAGATACCTGCACCATCTAGGACCTGAACGTGGTAAATGACAGAGCGGTCCAGGTGGCTACATACTGGTCAGACAATTTCAGAATAGTTGAGTCAAAATTTTAGTTTATCGACACGAAAAGAAGAAGAAGAAAGGGTTCGAATCCTGGTTAGAAATATTGATTTTTTAAAAATCCAATGAAGCAGTTTTAGTTTTCATCAAAATCGGGCTCGGGACTCCTTTTAGTGTTTTTCGCTATTCCTCATAGTTTTGGATTTGGTCATCCACTCCCACTTGAACAGCTCACCCTGAGTAGTTTGGTTTTGCAGCTCCATATCTATCGTCGACATCTAAAATTTAATTACACCACTCGATAGCTAAAAGATCAAATAATTCGTTAAATATAGTAAACATTTGAAATCCGAAGGCCGTACACTTGTTTACGTAAAATACATGGCCTACCCCCTCACAGCCATCACGCTGATTTGTTTGATATCTTGCAAAATACTCTTATTAGCACTTGGATATCTAAAGGTTCCCCAGAATGCAATCTAAACCCAAACTTAAAATAAAATACTGCACCTTGACAATAAACGTAAGTTGATCGCGATAGCTTCTAAAGTTTCCACTTACATGGTTCAGTGATCAGCTAAGAGGCATTAAGTGAAATAAGTAAGAAGCCTCGTGAAGTGAGTAAACTTATCCTGCGGGATTACCGTTACGGTTCGTTTGCACACGTCTATAAGAAGGTCCTGGGTATGCAAGTGGATGCAATTGATTAAGCCTTATAAAGAGGAGGTCTGTTCGTTTAGAAACAAGCTTTTATTTTTATACCAGCGGCCCGTTCTGGCTTTACCCGGTTTATATATATTCTCTCTATATATATAATTATAAAAAGAATAGTGTTGACTCACTGGTTCATCAACGTCCAGGGCACACTTGCTACGTTGAGAAAGCTGAAAGATTGCCTTTATGATATACCTCTTTATATCAGACTGTATTAAATTACAAAATCGTAAATGCCGCAATATTACTTTATAATATTAAATGTGTTTTTTTTCTTGAATCAATATAAAGGGTCTTTCAACAAGGACGGGTCGAAGTTAAAATTGAATAAAACAAGATGTGTGTGAGATATTAACAAAATTTATTTTTTATTTAAAAAGGCCCATTTATGCCAATTATGGATGGAATATGACATCATTCAAATGTCCGCCGCGGCTTCGTATGGTGGCACGAATCCGAGAGGTCCAATTTTTAATGACTGCCACCATGTTAGTTCGACTTGAGGATCAGACCTCGGAATCTATCGTTCTGCAGTGAGGTATTTTTGTAGTCCTCGGAACCTAATCTTCTGTCGTCATATCTCCAAAATTGTTAGAGAAACTTTTGAGTACATCACTCACCTTCAGTTTATCGACGATATAGTGGTCATGGTAGAGACCATGGAGGACTACAGTACATTGCTCGATAACCTCAGTGTAGCCTCCGAAAGAGTGGGTCTTTAATTAAGATGGACACAACCAAGTTGATGTTAATGCCCATGTTGCACCTACTCCTATCAAGGTCGGAGACTATACACTCGAAGTTGTGGACGATTGTGTCTATCTTGGACAAACGGTCTAGGTAGGTCGAATTTCGAGAAAGAGGTCAACCGTCGAATCCGACTCGGCTGGGTAGCGTTCGGGAAGTTGTGCGGTATCTTCTCGTCCAACTTACCATTTACATTACATACAGTGTCTCAAGACGATAGTCTACGACCAGTGTGTGTTGCTTGTGTTTGGAATCGAAATGTGGTCACTCATAATGTGCCTTATCAGAAGGCTTAAAGTCACTTAAAGGGTAATGGAGAGAGCTCGGAGTGATCGAATTAGAAATCAAGACATCCGCAAGAGAACCATGGTAACCGACATAGCCCGAAGAATTGCCAAACTTAAGTGGCAGTGGGCAGGGTACATTGCTCGCAGAATGGATTGCCGTTGGGCCAAAAAGTTCTGGAGTGGCGACCGCAAACGTTGCGTTTGAAGACCTCCCACTAGGTGAAGCGTCGACCTGGTCATGGCTGCGGGAGTCGGGTGCGACACGCAAGGGACTGATCGGTGTGGCGACGCTTGGGGAAGCCTATGTCCAGCATTGGATGTCTTTTGGCTGAAATGATGATGATGATGATGATGTCAGGCTGTAGACTGATGTAGGCTCTTTCTTTTATTGAAGGCTTGGTTCTGCCAGCAGCTTCGTCCGCGTTAATGTCAAAACTTATCCCAAGGGAACATATTCGCTGGATAAAAAGTATCCTATGTGCTATTCCAGACTATACTCTACCTCTGTGCCAAATTTCATCCAGATCCTTTCAGCCGTTTAAGCGTGAAGAAGTGACAAACAAACTAACACACACACACTCACAAGCTTTCGCCTTTATAATATTAATGTGATATATAATATTATATATAGTGTGACTAACTGCCGCACACGGCTCCACCCGCGTGGTATTAGTACTTCGCATAATATCTTTATAAATTATAGCCTGTGTGATGTAGAAGCGCTTAAGCGCTAAAAGGAACATATGATCATTAAAAGAATTGTATTTCTATTGTGTCTGCTAATTAGCGCTCAAGCAGATAACCTATGTTTCTGTAAAGTTTCCTCAGAAATGTTTTAGTAGTTTTTGCGTGAAAGATTAAAATATTGTGCTTTATTTTGTTTTCCTTGAGAGAGAGGGACTACACTAAATATCACGGTAAATATATCTAAATATTATCGATTTACGTCCTTTTATTTCAACACCTGTTTATAACCACGGTAAAATATTTTTGATTGATTGAAGTAAAGATACAATTTTTATACTCCATGTTGATAATTAATTATTGTTTTGTCACTAGTTGTTTCCGCGCTAAAGGAGGATGAGCAAAAATATATAGGTAGAGAAACCTGATCCTACCCCAATATAATTATCTACCCTATAAGTGAATGCTTGACAAGTTTCATACACAATTTTCTGCATTATTATAGCTGCAGTCGATATAATTTGCCAGTATTTTTAAAATTTCTATATTAAAATTATACAATTTATTCCACGGCAGTCACCCACGTTATTCAAATATGGTTATGAAAATAATTTTCTAACGATACTGTGGTTAGATGTTTGGGGCATTTGGTACACCTTCCTTGATCCGGGAAATTGGAATGAAAATAAGTAATAAAAAAAACGTTTATTCGTTTACAAAACAATATTAACTTAGAACGGGTTGCTACCTAGCGTTGATTCTGTAGATACTGCTAGAACTGAAAAGGAAATAGTCCAGATTAGATTATAAATCTCTAACTAAAATTTTATAACAATTTCAAATGGATACTTAACACACTTTGAACAGGTACGAGTATGTAGCACACATTGCTAATGTATTTTTTCTTGGATCTAGTAAAAATCGTACGAACCTTCTTTTATATAATTCTGTGCCACCCATACTCAATGGAGTTCCCGTACACCTGTTAAGGTTCATCTGCGTAGTTGAGGTGCATGGAAATCCCAATAGGTTATGGTTGTACATTGAAGCTGCAAACAGCTCGTAGGCCCGGTTATGGCTACAAGAATGAGTCAAGCAGCCTGGTTGGTTGCTTCCACCGTTGACATAGAAGTTAACATCACCGATTGCAGTTCCAATACCGTTTGCAAGTAGACCTGAACCATCTGTGTGGATAACTTCGACGTAACCAGCGTCAGTACTCCGCAAGCGTTGTGAATTGCTGCCCCATCCACTTCCAGATGGGTCCAATCCTAGAAAAACAGCATGAAAGGAAAAGTTTCAAGAAAGTGTGTGTATAACTAAAGCAAATAAGAGTATTTCAATGGTATACATACGTATTGTCAAATCATATTTAATCATCAATACGACGAAGATGAAGATGTATACAAGTGGTAAACAAGGGGTATTGCGGCCTTAATACTACAATGGAGTATTTTTTTGATGTAGTAATGTATCTGTTGAAGTTAAGTTAGCGAACGTATAATGAACAGTAGGTAGGTATTCACTGAAACAGTCGTCCTTAATGTTTTAAAAAGATACCATCACTTACCAGTGATTCTTCCAATTCGTTCATGGTATCCAGTTTGTGCCTCAAACCATCTACTAGCAATACCAGCAACATGAGCTCCAAGGCCAAACCCAACAATGTGCAAAGTATTGACTGGTACAGATGAACCGGGGAACTGCATCAATACACTTTCTAAATCACGAGCCACAGACGCTACTCTTGCCGAAGCGGTCGAGTAGCTATAGCTAGCATCTTTTTCCCAGTCTACCACTATGACGTTATATGGTTCTTGAAACCTCAATATATCTAAAAATATAACTTAATTTAAAGCGTTATTTTATAGAACAAGGTAAAATAGTACAATGCTGTTGATCCACCTTATAACGGCAATATCAGCGTTTACAATTTTCTGTAATGCTACTGCTCCACCTGTGACTTAAAGCGTAAATATACACGTTAGATAAGGCATTACATAGATGTGGCCGACATTTTAAAGTGTTAATTGACAAACGCAATTACTGATGGCATTAAGCGTTAAGGCTCGGGTGACGAATTTTTTGACACATCAAAGAGTTCTAGTGCGTAGTTTAGCGCACTAAGCTACGTTAATGCCGGCGGCGCCGTCTCATTCCGCAGTGTTCCGCAGTGCGCACGCGTAGATCAAGGACAGTATGTATTTTGTTGACAATGCTTCAACCTTCATTGTTATGTATGTTATTAACGCGTTACTTCACTAGGAATTAACTCTTCACGGCACTAAATGTAGCCAATGCGCATTTTTAATGCCTTAATTAATGCGTAGTTGGATTTTAGCACTGACTTTAACGTTAACACAGGCGGAGCAATAGCATAACAGATAATTTATTGTTGGACACACACACACACAGTAAAAACCGGCCAAGTGCGAGTCAGACTCGCACACGAAGGGTTCCGTACCATTGTCGCAAAACACTGCATAAAAATCACGTTTGTTGTATGGGAGCCCCCCTTAATTTATTTAAGTTTAAGTTATTAATTATTATTTTTTGAATTAAATATACAATTAAACATTCTGTGAATATTTCAAGCGTCTACCTGTTGCCGTTATTAATATCGAGCAAAAAACGGCAAAAATATCACGTTTGTTGTATGGGAGCCCCCCTTTAATATTTATTTTATACTGTTTTTAGTATTTGTTGTTATAGCGGCAATAGAAATACATCATCTGTGAAAATTTCAACTGTCTAGCTATCACGGTTCATGAGATACAGCCTGCAGACAGACGGACAGACAGACAGATAGACAGACAGACAGACAGACAGACAGACAGACAGACAGACAGACAGACAGACGGATCGCGAAGTCTTAGTAATAGGGTCCCGTTTTTACCTTTTGGGTACGGAACCCTAAAAAAGAAGCTTCGTGAGTGAAAAGTAAATTCAAATAAATCAGTTATTTTTTATTTACATAAAATATCTGCTTATCTGTTTAGACAAGCCGGTACAGTAGTCACAGCGGATATTTGTGTCTTTGAAGTTAGCCCTGCGAACCATTGCACAAGAATCAATTTGTCATCGAGTATATTACATGCAGTAAGCGAGATAGTAACGATGCGGCAAACGTAAGCGAGTGAAATAGGCATTTGTACAATGCTATCTTCTACTTCAACATTGACACAAACAAAATATTCATTAAAAAAACTTTAAAAAAATGTTTCCTATTCTTTTCAGCAAACCCTTTCATTTGATACCTTTATCATGGCAGTGCACAAAAAATAACTAGTGCGCCATCTTGGACCGTCCGCGTCCGCCAGTTTTTTTTTTTGGATTTTATTGTACGAATTAGAATGGCATCACTTAGCTAATGCATGCATAGTTATCCAAATTAAACGTGTATGCATAATTTCATTTTAATCGGTGGAGGATAACTGCTTTAATATTCAGTTGCAAAATTTGACCCGAACACACTTACATACACACATACATTGCAAGTTAAATAAAAGCTTAATATCATAATGATACAGTTATCATTATGATATTATCACCCAATCTAAACATCGTTTCTTATGAAATTGTACTGGTACTTACTATCTAAGATTAATGTATTGAATAACGTTCTAGCGCTTCCTCGGTGTCCGTGGATCAACATGATTGTGTTGTCTTCTCGACTAAATACAGAAGAGGTCCAAAAACTGGAATGTACCGTTATTTCTTCTGGCACAGACGGGTTTTTCCTTAAAAAAAATAACACCGTAGTTTAGCAACACCTTCAACCAGTTTTTTTTAAACGGCAGTCAAGTGTGGGTGTGTGATGAAAGAAGATAGTTTGGTTATACTAGTACTGTGAACATAGTACTAGTTTTATACATACTCAATCGAGTAACTTAAACGTCAATTTGTATTGAATCTGGATAAGCGCTGTCTGGTGACAATAAAACGAAACCCTTTTTTTTCTATACAGAGTGACATAAGCGAAAATGTACGACAACGCAATTAAACACGATTAAAACTCGTTCTAAGGCCCCTGATTACAGAAATTTAAAGCTTCGAACTTGCGAGAGAAGTGTCGTGATTGACTATTTCAATAATCCAATACTACCAACCCACTCAGTTTAACAAAGGCTTCTTCAATGGCACGTCACCTCGGCTATTAAAGGGTTTACGTGCACCACGTGACTATGAACACGACTTTTGATCAATATTGCTCCCCGTTGTGCGACAATGCCACAAGTCACGAAAGTGAACACGTAGAAGTAAGTCCCTGCTTTTACCTAGGCACCCCACTGACAAGATTATCGCTAGTTAGCCTGCCAATCTTAATATTACAAAATTTTAATAGATTTTCCAGCCGCTTCGCTGAGAAAAAAGTGTTTTTATTTTTTTTATTCTAAGAAAACATACTACTTAAATGTCCTAATCAAAAGTAGGCCGGCAGCCCGTTGACATTTGCTTATTCTGAGGGCTATGGCAACTACTCAGGCCCTTATTTCATGTCAGTTTGAAGGACCCCTATTCGACTCAGACGCCAAGCCAACGAAAAAAATACCTGTGATTAATGTCAATAAATCAGAAGCTAAAAATTTTATGATTCGAGGTGAATTATAGGACATGAATTGGAATGTTGAGGTAAAGAACGCTATCGTAACTCAAATATTTTTACTCGGCACCAACCTTGTAAATAGGAAAAACCTAGTCTCCGCATGCACGCAACACACTAGAAAATAAAACATAAATATTATTTAAAAATATAAGAATCATAAAAGAAATGATATAAATGCTTCATGAGGACAAGTCCTATTTTTTACTCTTCTTCTGATGTTATAGGATATGTGGGTAATTAGTTTTGGTATGAATTGCTCTGAAATTATCTAGATAGGTACCTACTGCGATCACCGTTCTGTTGTAAGCTTTTGTTTGGTGTTTTGCAGAGTTTAGAGGTACGGTTTTCATAGAATAACGTGAGATTTAACAATAAGGGTGGCCTTACAAAAACAACTGGTAAATTCTTAATGGCAAAACCCAATAACTCTTTGTTTCACCCTACATTAGAGTACACAACCTATATAAGAGTATACCTGCCTACGATTAGTAATAACGTCAAAAACTTTGAAAATAAAGCCAGGACAAAAATTACTATACAAGACCATCTACTCCATTCCAGTTTGTAATGGATGGGATCTTTGGTCGCCCATCTACAGACCGGCCCCGTCAAGCGTAGCTTAACTTCACAGAGGTAATATGTCAAATTACATTAAATTAATCAACTTACGATCTGATTTTGCTTCACAAAATCAATAATGGATTTATACAAATTCCGAAGCTTCTCGTCGAAATAAATATATCTGTCCCTCGCCATAGTTCACCTAGATCTGAACGCATCCTGGATGTATTCACTCCATCCCCAACCAGAACTAACCTCGGTCATTCGGCACCAATGAACAGGTTGATGAGGACGTATAATGAGCTCCATACACGTTCCAATAGCGTTGACATTTTCGCCAACAAGCTATCGCAATTTCGCAAGCAATTGTTACTGACTCACAGTGACCGCAGTTGATATCTATATCTGTATCTTCATTATTATTAATAGTATCACTTACTTATATATTATTATTTACTTAATTACTATTTATTTTGTCATAGATTGTGTTAATCTTTAGAGCAACAACAAAATAGATTTAGGTATAACTTTTTTTAAAATTTTATGTATTGTTGTCATGTAGTTTTGTTTTTTTTTTTCGCCTGTATGTACTCTTTGTTAGCCTATATGTGGTATTATATGTAATATTATAAAATTTTAAATATGCAAGTGCTGTGCACACCTGTAAGTGACAAGTTCACTCTAGATTTAAGTTTAATTTGTTACAGTACCCCAAAGAATGTTTTAGTGAATAAGTCGTTGGAGTGCCATAATTAAATAAATAAATAAACTTACCTGCCGCAACAGCCAAAACAAAGGCCCACTTCAACATAATTATTGCTTGAACAATCGCTCCTTTAATGTGCAAGATTTTCGAATTTGTTTTATTTATAAATGTTGCTGACTATTATTGTCAAATCAGATGATCAGATAACACATGATAATTTCAAGTTCGATTAGATATCAATAAGTAAATACTACTCGTAAATCTTATAATTTAATATGTTTAATAATTTATACCTGGCGGCAGAGGACAAAGATTATGAATCTCACTGCGTACTTGTGTGCAACACTATACAAGATTCTATCACTTTTATTGTTATGTAAAATGGATCAAATGATGACTCTCCATTTGTTGGTTTGAATTTAGTAAATTCTTTATGTTTAACAATCTCGGGACCCTGAGGTCCCGAACCTTTGAAAGGCGTGCCAGGACTCGCAGAGGCCTTGCTGGATATGTATCATGATATGTGACACCAACCGACGATTATCCCTCGATGCACTACGTAAGTGCACCTAAGGCCAATCGCCGGTTGCTGCAGGACTATTGTTAAATATGGACACAAAGATATTGAACTATGGGGAGGAGGTTTACTGAATGGTTGGTTAAAACTATAGAATGACGATTGGCCCCTGCCTGACCGTTGAACTACATGGCTATAAAATGGCCGGGGTGACTTGCACACTCATTAATGGGCCCCCATAAAGGGTCGCTAGCACTTGCGTAACGCCATGGGTGCAAACATATATGGAGGTACTTGAGAATCGGATAAGTATACCACGGGTATCAGGCCAATCCTGGAAGTTTGCTCCCACCACCGAGGACGTTTGCTCTTGCGAATCTCCACTCAAGTCTATATTATTATTATTAGAACGGATCCCCATTGTAGTATACACTTTATGAAATTCAAACAATTGATTGCAATAATTTTTGATTTTCAAATTGTTTTATCGTATTGTAATCGGATTTTAGTTTTTTAAACAAACTGAAAACATTACGATAAGAAAAACAAAGGTATCTGGGTATTATTACGCTGCTTTATTTTTGCCGAACGATTTCTTTTGTTATAAAATTAAATTTTATCTGATCAGATGGGTATCTTGTGATGGGCATTGTTTTTTAAATTGGTAAGTAAGTATGAAAGCGATATTATCTTGTTTTGATTTTATTATAATTAAATACTTTCAGACTAATCGAATCCTGAACCGACATCAGCATTCGTAATTTATTACCGAAATTCTAACATAATATATGAATAATGCTGCAATCCTCGTCAATCACAACGATATCTCTGCCAATAATAAGTCATAAAATTAGTGCATTTATTAGCTGAATCCATGAAATGTAAAATAAATAAATTACAATTAGTATTTTAAAACTTAATATTGCAAATACGATTGAAAACTTAAGCTCTTTTTCTCATCTATTATTCATTTTGTTTACTTTCTGTCACAAGCGTTTGTCATCGTTTCTGTCTGCCTCCAGTCTGGTCCACAATGTTGGATAAATATGTAACTTTAACCTTCTAATGGTATCCATTTTGTTACCCTCTTCGTCCATATAGTTCCCTATAATCTTCAAAGATTTCAGTGATCTTATTCTTGGTTAACATCAGTTAATTTTGTTTTCCTCCGTATTATTTAATTATTTACTTTATTCGATTGTTTTTGTTTATGTAAAACATATATATGTAGGAACGACTGTGTAATTGTCAGGAAAAGCCATTATTGCATGGGTTCTTTCGGGCTAGATGTTAAACAAACCAACTTCTTTGCTTGTATGTAGGCTCACAATGTAACTGATCACGTTATGTATTGGTGAATAACTTAAACGACATTCCACTATGACACGTAGTTTGATCTACACGAACAATACACGGTAACTCTCACTGTATTTCTCCTTAGGTTAAAACAGTATATAACCAAGTATGTATAGTTATGCAATGTGTGTGATTGTGATCTTGTGTATGTATGTGTGATGATGTGTGTGTATGTATGATAGTGTGTGTTTTTTTAATTTTCTTTTAATTTTCGAATTTATTAACACTTAGACCTCGTACGTCGCTTGGAAGCTTATTATAAAAGCGCACACATTGACATCTAAACGATTCTTGAGCCTTGTTGTAGGTACTACAAATTTGTGTTTGTTCCTAGTATTTATGTTATGGATATCACTGTATTTTTTAAACAATTTTATATTTTTATGGGCATATAAAAGATTTTCATAAATATACTGAGAAGGCACAGTCATTACATTAATCTCCTTAAATTTCTCTCTGAGAGAGTGTCTCGGGCTTAATTTATAAATTGATCGAACAGCTCTTTTCTGCAAAACAAAGATAGTCTGGATATCGGCGGCATTTCCCCACAACAGAATACCATACGACATTACACTATGAAAATAGCTAAAGTATACTAAACGGGCTGTCTCTATGTCAGTTAAATTACGAATCTTTCTAACAGCATATGCTGCGAAACTTAGCTTCTTTGACAATTTATCTATATGTAGGCCCCACTGAAGCTTAGCATCCAAAGTTAGGCCTAAAAATACTGTGCTACTTTCAGGATTCAATTCTTCGCCCTTTAACTTCACATCAGTTTTCACCTGCCTAACGTGAGGTAGGGTAAACTTAATGCATTTGGTTTTTTTTTTCATTTAGAAGTAAATTGTTAACATTGAACCAGTGAACTACTTTTGACATCGCGCTATTTGCATCGTCAGTAACCAGCTGCTGACGTTTAAGTTTAAACAAAAGTGAAGTATCATCCGCAAACAACACTATATCATGGTTATCCTTTATGAGGTAAGGCAAGTCATTAATATAAATAAGAACAAGAAAGGGCCAAGAATCGAACCCTGCGGGAAACCCATTGTTACTATAGATCCGGTAGATCTTTTTCCATTAACGTCAACGCTCTGAATCCTATTACTCAAGTATGAAGTAAGAAGAGCCAGAGCGCTGTTCCGGATCCCGTAGTGGCGGAGTTACCTGATTAGCGTTTCATGAAGAACACAATCAAATGCCTTGGACAAATCACAAAATATTCCCAAGGCATCGCACTTATCTTCCCATGCATTATAAATATGTCCTAAAAGCTCAACACCGGCATCAGTAGTTGAACGACCCCTTGTAAAACCGAACTGTTTGCTATGTAATAATTTATGTTTATTAAAAAATCTTTGCAATTGCTCTAAAATTAATTTCTCAAATATTTTACTAAACGTAGGTAGTTCTGAAATAGGTCTATAATTTGTAGGGTCTGAAGTACTACCTGATTTAAACAAAGGTATTATTTTACTATTTTTCATTAGGTCAGGAAACTCCCCACCGTCGATACAATTATTAAAGATAATAGCTAAACTAGGTGCGACAATGTCAATAATGGACTTAGCAACTTCTACAGAATGTCCCCACAGATCTGTAGTCTTTTTAACATTTAAAGTGTGAAAGGTTTTAATTATGTCTCTACAAGTAATATGTTCAAAAAGAAATTCCGAATCACAAACATTAACATTTTCTTTTAGTATAGACTCAGCAACAGAAGGTGATGAGTTTAGGGATTTAGTAGTTGAAATGGGAATATCTGAAAATAAATTTTCAAAAGCCACTGCGACTTGTGAGTCTGATTTTATGATGTTGTCATTAATAGACAGGCTGTAGTCAATATTTCGGTTACCAGATCTTCCCGTTTCACTATTAATAATATTCCAAGTCGTTTTAATAACATTACTACTGCTTTTAATCTTTGAACTCAAATAACGCGACTTGGCCAAACAACAAACTTTTTTTTTTATAATTTTGAATAATTTCTAACATATAAATTCCGTATAGTTCCGTATGGTGACGGACGTAAAGAATTTCACCACACCATATCTTCCCGTGGGTGTCGTAAGAGGCGACTAAGGGACACACCAGAGAATGGGCAGCAGCGTTCTCTGTGCACTTTATCAACAAACTGCGATCGCCAACCCGCCTGCCAAGCGTGGCGATTATGGCAAAACCCCCCAATCCTAATGATCAGCACACAGAAAAAACGGCCCCGAGTGCCCGGCAGCCCGTCTACCCTCGGCTACGGTAGCGGTCGAGGCGATGGCGTGGCAAGGGGTGCTAAGAATCCCCGGAGTGGACCCGGCTACCCCAATAAACACCGACGACTGGACCTGGGAACATATAACACGCGAACACTCCGGACCGACGAGAAGATGGCTGAACTGGAGGAAGAATTGAGTAGGTTGCGATGGAGTATTATAGGGTTATCGGAAGTCCGAAGAGAGGGGGAGGACTCGATAATCCTCAAATCCGGTAACCTGCTCTATTTCCGAGAGGGTGACCGACAGTCCCAGGGTGGTGTCGGGTTTATCGTCCACAAGTCCCTTGTGAACAACGTGGTGAAGATCGAGAGTGTGTCGACCAGGGTGGCGTACCTTATACTCAGAATATCCGCAAGATATTCGCTGAAGGTCATACAGGTCTACGCCCCGACCTCGGCACACCCCGACGACGAGGTAGAGACCATGTATGAGGATATCTCTAGAGCCATGCATGGTTTCAAAACTCACTTCACCGTTGTCATGGGGGACTTCAACGCAAAACTGGGCAAACGAGACGTGGATGAGCTGCAAGTGGGGCAATTTGGAGTTGGACGCCGGAACCACCGGGGTCACCTACTGGCCAGTTTTATGGACAAGGAGGGCCTCTACATGATGAACTCCTTCTTCAGAAAGCGTGAGCACAGGAAGTGGACCTGGCAAAGCCCCGATGGTTCAACTAAAAACGAGATCGACTTCATCATGTCAACCAAGAAGCAAGTGTTCAATGATGTCTCTGTGATCAATTCGGTTAAAACCGGGAGCGATCACCGCATGGTAAGAGGCACATTGAACATTAATGTTAAACTTGAAAGGTCTCGACTGGTGAAGTCCACGCTCCGCCCAGCACAGATCCAGGTCCAAAACCCCGAGAACTTTCAGCTCGAACTCCAGAATCGTTTCGAGTGCCTAGGAAGCTCCGTGGATGATTACAGCGATGGGTTCGTGGAAGCTGTCCATACGGTCGGGTCTAAGTTTTTCAAGACCCGCCGTACAGATAGGAACAAAAAGCTCTCTGATCCTACTCTCAAGCTAATGAAGGAGAGGCGTGAGATGATCCTGCAGTCTTCAGACGATGCGGTGAAATACCGGCAGCTAAATAGACGGATCTCAAAGTCCTTGAAAAGCGACCTCCGCCGCTTTAATACTGAGCGTATAAAAGACGCAATTGAACGGAATAAGGGCTCCAAGGTCTTTGCAAGAGATCTGTCTATAGGGCAGAGCCAGCTCACGAAACTGAAGACCGATGATGGCAGGATCGTTTCCGCCAAACCAGAGCTTCTGAGGGAGATCGAGAGATTCTATGGGCAGCTGTACACGTCAACCAGTAAACCCGTCGCGAATCTAGCGAAAGACCCTAGAGCTAGATTGACCCGACACTATACCGAAGACATTCCGGACGTCAGCCTGTATGATATTAGGATGGCTCTGAAACAGCTTAAGAACAACAAGGCACCGGGTGATGACGGAATTACGGCCGAACTCCTGAAGGCGGGTGGAAAACCAATCCTTAAGGCCCTTCAGAAGCTGTTTGATTCCGTCATACACGAAGGGAAAACGCCACAGGCATGGTGCAGGGGTGTGGTGGTACTCTTCTTCAAGAAGGGTGACAATGCCTTACTGAAGAACTATAGGCCCATCACACTTCTTAGCCATGTCTACAAGCTGTTTTCAAGAGTCATCACGAATCGTCTCGCGCGCAGGTTTGACGATTTCCAGCCTCCCGAACAAGCCGGATTCCGTAAAGGCTTCAGCACCGTAGACCACATACATACGCTGCGGCAGGTTATACAGAAGACCGAAGAGTACAACCTGCCTCTCTGTTTAGCGTTTGTGGACTACGAGAAAGCCTTCGATTCGATCGAGACTTGGGCTGTACTGCAGTCTCTCCAACGGTGCCAAATTGACTACCGGTACATCGAAGTGTTGAAGTGTTTATACAAAAACGCCACCATGTCAATTCGACTTCAGGATCAGACCTCGGAACCAGTCCTTCTGCAGCGAGGTGTGAGACAGGGAGACGTCATATCTCCGAAGCTGTTTACCGCTGCACTGGAGGATGTCTTCAAGGTTCTGGACTGGAGAGGGCTAGGCATCAACGTCAATGGCGAGTACATCACTCACCTTCGGTTTGCTGACGATATAGTGGTTATGGCTGAGACCATGGAGGACCTCAGTAAAATGCTCGATGACCTCAGTAGTGCTTCCGAAAGAGTGGGTCTTAGAATGAACATGGACAAAACCAAGGTGATGTTGAATGCCCATGTTACACCCACTCCTATCAAGGTAGGAGACTCTACACTCGAAGTTGTGGGCGACTATGTCTACCTGGGACAAACGATCCAGTTGGGTAGGGCCAACTTCGAGAAAGAGGTCAACCGTCGAATCCGACTCGGCTGGGCAGCGTTCGGGAAGTTGCGCGGTATCTTCTCGTCCAACTTACCACAGTGTCTCAAGACGAAAGTCTATGACCAGTGTGTGTTGCCAGTGATGACATATGGATCTGAGACGTGGTCGCTTACAATGGGCCTCATCAGAAAACTTACAGTCACTCAAAGGGCAATGGAGAGGGCTATGCTCGGAATTTCCTTGCGTGATCGAATCAGAAATGTAGAGATCCGCAAGAGAACCAAGGTTACCGACATAGCCCGAAGAATTGCCAAACTTAAGTGGCAGTGGGCAGGGCACATTGCTCGCAGAACGGATGGCCGATGGGGCAGAAAGGTTCTGGAGTGGCGACCGCGAACCGGAAGACGTTGCGTTGGAAGGCCTCCCACCAGGTGGACCGATGACCTGGTGAAGGTTGCGGGAATCCGCTGGTTGCGAGACGCACGGGACCGGTCAATGTGGCGACGCTTGGGGGAGGCCTATGTCCAGCAGTGGACGTCTTTCGGCTGATATGATGATGATGATGATGATGATATAAATTAAATTCAGCAGTGTTTACATAAGTCCTTTCACTGTACAGCTCATAAAGCCGTGTTCTACTTTTATGAATACCAATGGTAGCCCAATCACCGAATGAAGCATATTATTAATACTATTAACCGAGATAGTCTTGGGAATAAAGGTGGAATTAAATTGTCTACAGTATATACTAAAAAATTCATCATATAGATAATTAGATTTAGCATGAATTGACAAAATTGGTAATTTATTAATAAGTTTTACTTTAAAAGCTGCCAAGCGACTTGCAGTTTTGGGGTTAACAGTGATATCCTTTTTAACTACTTTGTTATTTTGGTTTGGTATAGTAATCCTCTGCCCGCAATGATCAGAATCTAGCAAATTTATAATTTCTTTGTGGACTGGTATAACATTAGTATAAATATTATCTAAGCATGTGGCACTAGTAGGGGTTATTCTTGTGGGCTCCAAAAATAGGTTTACAAGATTGTAGGACTGAAACAGACTTATTATTTTACTACATGAACCTGAGTTTTCTAATAAATTAACATTAAAATCACCACAAGTGATAATGGATTTATTCGAGTTAAAAATCTTGTGTAACACTTCATCCATTACCTTTTCAAAGCAGTCATAAAATCCTGAAGGGGGTCTGTATACACTTAATACAATAAACTGCTCCAATTCTATACAAGCTATTTCAATTGTCCGCTCAACAGATAGGCTCACAATATCCTTACGGTCTTTAAATTTAAGCTGGTTACTTACTAAAATCAAGGAGCCACCATGTATAGCATTAACTCTGCTGAATGAACTACCAACCTGGTGATTATTAAAATTGAACAATAACTGGTGGCTTTTAAGCCAATGTTCAGTTATACAAAGAATATCAATACTGTTAAAGTTCATAAATAATTCTACTTCTAAATCTTTGTTCATAAATCCTTGAATATTTTTATGCACCAGGTTAATACTATTTACTGATTTTAAACTTTTATTTGATTTTATTTTGCAATTTTCATCCTGTACAATTTTGCAAGAGGTTGTCCCTATTGTCCTAATTTCTAATTTAAATTAATATCAATATCAATTTCAGATACCAAATTATTGGCTGAATTAAATAACATATCTTGGCATTGCTCAATAGAAGCAAGTTGTTTAGTCAAATTCTTGGCTGTAATAGAAAAATAACATGATAGCGACACAGCTATCTGTCTTTTATAATACTTTGAAAAAAAAGTACCTATCCATGAAAAAACTATCTTTTGTCAAATAAAAGTGATTACCAACATAATTGTTAGTATCAATTAAATGGAATAAATTACTACTATATGTTAAATTATGTAATGTCCTATTCAATTCAAATCTAAGATTATTTTCTTCCTGTGGCAAACTTTGGCTGTATGGGAATGTGAACATCACAATTTTTTTTAAACTAAGGTTGCACAATGATCTATAATGTTGGAGTAATTCACCTTTGTTCACATTACCCCTATTACCAATAAAAATTAATAATGTAGTATCCTGGTTAAAAATTGCATTTTATAACTTTTTTCATTATATCAAATAAAGAACAACCAGGCATACAGTAGTTCATTATTGAGTGTCCTGGATATTTATTTGATAACAAGTGGCCTAGATCCTTTCCAATTTCATCACAAAATAATACTATTTCTGTATTTACATTCTTTTTAGGCAAACAGTTAGTAATTTGTAATGGCAAACTGGCACTAGACTGCGGTATGGTCGCATCACATATTGTCAATGAATGGTCCGGCGTGAGTTCAACAGATGGCGGTTGACAATGATCACATTTGATAGTTTGTGAGCTTACCAGCTCAATCATTGCCAATACATACTCTCTCATTTGGTTTTCAGAGGCTGTATACTTGATGGTCATAGAAGTAAGTTTCTCCTGTAGTTGGTCAAGTTCATACCGCAAGTCTTCTGTGTCAGTATGGTATTTCCTAGTGCTTTTTTCTAAGTTAAATGAATACATATCTAATTGCTTAAGTAAATGCAACCTTTCTCTATTAAGCTTTACATTTTTGATGAAGAACCTTTGTTTTTTCACCATTTTTTTAGTTTTAACTATGTATTTGTTAATTTTTATATATTTTTTAATTTTATTTTTACTAGTAACTACCCTCAATGATTTAATCGATTTTGAATCATCATGACCTGTTAAATCTATTGTGTAAGAGGGGTTTATTGCTGTAGCCATTGAAAGGGCAACAGGCACCAATTCATTGAATAGACTTTGATTCAACGAGGCAGTGATGTTAAGATTAGTAGTTTCAAGTTGTTTAATCTGACTTTGAGCCTCATGTAGCTGCTGTTGTAGCCGCTTCAATGACATTTTGAATTTGACGGATAATTTTTGATGTTACACATCCTAATATTTTTTCTTCCAAAGTATATACAATTATTGCAAGTTAAAAATAATAATAAATGATATATTTTTTTTAGATAAGTACCACAATCCATTTTTTCAAAGTCTGCCACTTGTCATTGGTGGGTTACACGGCCAATTTAGGGGTTTTAATAGTGGCCAAAATTGTATCAGTCGAAAAAGAGAAAATCAGAACGCGTATAGAACAAGATACACGAGGTAAAGTGGATGTTTTATAGACCAAAACGTTTAAAAAAAATTGAGCTCTCTACAGTAGGCAGAACGACTGTTCAGCCTACTGTGGAGAGCTCCAATTTTTGTGGAAATATAGCCTAGAATATATTGGCTGATGTGTTAGGATACATGGCCCTTAGGTACAGATTTAGGATCATTACTTTGATACCTCTTCATCTAGCATCCCAAAAAGAATGAGATGCCACCTAACTGCATGAGATGTTATGCTTTTGTCTTAAAGACTTCTTAGCTTCCAGCATTTCACCTGCAATATATTATTTAGCAACTCGTATAATATATCTTTTTGAATTTGTGCATTAAATAATAAATATTTCATGAGATAGAAAACACACAAACACAATTGGTGAATTTTATGTAATATCTTGACATTTTTTTATTTAAGATGGGTTTGCTCTTGATAGAGTCTGTCTAGGTCAGAGATGACAGAGACAAAGTCGACGATGAAGTGAGCTTACTGTGATGGAGGAAGCTCAGGGGGCATAAAATAAAACTCAGGAATCACTTTTAAATTTGTATTTTAGCAATAATGTGCCTGCCCTTAGTCGGCGGTCTCTAGAATTGACATACAAAACTTAATAAAAACATGACACACGTTCCTATTTCAATTACCTTGCTAAACTCGTATTTAGTTATCTGATGCCAGACTTATTATAAGCAAGGAGTTTCCCTTTTGATAGGCAGAGTCCTCACATTACCCAGAAGAAGACTGTTCACTCTAACTTTGAAGAGATTCGGGTTGAATACGTTCGGAAACACAGACGCAGGCAGTGAGTTTTGACTCTTTTGCTGTGCATTATAAAGGATGTTTGGGAGCGCTTGGTGCGAATTCGTGGCATGGCAACTATGCGAGGATGATGTTAAAGTTGAGAGTTCTACCATCGGACATCTAAATGTCCGATGTCCGTTGGTAGAAGGGGCCGGTGGGATGAGGTCGTGGAGTTCATGATCACACTCACCGAAGTACAGTCTGTAGAAGACCGACAAGCAGGCAACCTTACGGCATTGAGCCAAGCTGTGAAGCTTGGCATCCAAAAGTTTACCGTCGCCAATGAGCTTTTTTGCTCTGCGTTCTACTGAGTCAAGCGCGGCAAGTTGATATTTAGCTGAGTCATCCCAAAGGTAGCTGCAATACTCCATGCAGGATCGGACTTGCGATTTGTAGAGTTAAAGGCTGTCCAGGCGTAAAGTATCGCTTCACTCTATTTAGGATGCCCAGTTTTTTGGCCGCAATTTCGGATTTGTACTCAATAGAGTCGTCGAAGTTGAGATTGGTTGCAAACTCCTGCCTAGGAGCTCGAACCGATCAGTTACAGGAACAGATGTACCAGAAAAAGTAGTAGTTTGGATGATACGAGTCTTTTTGAGATAAAAAGAGAGATTTTGAGGTAAAAAGACACACCTGTGTTTTGGTGGCATTAAAATAGACCAGATTGTCATCACCTCACAGGGACACAAGGCTTAAGGTCAAATCTGTCCGCTCCACCGACAGATTTGACCTCAACAATTAATATTTTGTTGTAATAGGTCCCGACATAGCCTCGTTCAAGATATGTGTTAATAATTGACGATGCACCAGTCACCCATATTAATCAAATATAAGTTGTTTTTTACGACATGCGATACAGTGCTCAATGGGAACTATTTTGCTGACCACATTTGGTACACCTTCCTTAACAAGGAATTTTGGGCAAAAATAAATTAGACAATTAATATATAAATTTATTTACAAATAATCATAATTTAGAACGGGTAATTCCTAATGTTGATTCTGTAGATACTGCTAGAGCTGAAAATAAATTGTTCACATTAAATTATAATTTTCTACACAGGCATGAAAGTGCAAAGATTAGAAGTAGTAGAAACTGTTGACGAAAAATGTATTACTATTTAATATGAATCTTACTGCCCACTATTATTATAAATACAAAAGTTTGGATGCATATGTGTGCGGAAGTGTGGATGTATGTTTGTTATTTAATCTAAAACTAAAACTAAAAGCTAAAACGGCTGAACGGATCTGGATGAAATTTGGCAGAAAGATAGATCATAATCTGGAATTGCATATATACTACTTTTCATCCCGGTTTAATTTTTTATTTGGGAAGCTAGTATTTTATATTTGAGGCCTATGTCCAGCAGTGGACGTCTTTCGGCTGATATGATGATGATACAGTCGGAATTTGCGCACATTACTTATGTATTTTTCTTGGACCTACTTAAAATCGTACGTACCTTCTTTTATATAATTCTGTGCCACCTATATTCAGTGGAATTCCTGTACATCTGTTAAGGTTCATCTGCGTACTTGAGGTGCATGGGAATCCCACTAAATTATGGTTGTACATTGAAGCTGCAAAAAGCTCGTAGGCTCGGTTATGGCTACAAGAATGAGTCAAGCAGCCTGGTTGGTTGCTTCCACCGTTGACATAGAAGTTAACATCACCGATTGCAGTTCCAATACCGTTTGCAAGTAGACCTGAACCATCTGTATGGATAACTTCGACGTAATCAGCGTCAGTACTTCGCAAACGTTGGGAATTGCTGCCCCATCCACTTCCAGATGGGTCCAACCCTGAAAAGCAGCTTGTGATATGAGGAAATGTTTCAAGAAAGTGATGTTTACTTAGCATATTACTCAAGCAAGGAGATTATTTCAATGGTAGGTATACTTGCGGCCCTACTACAATGCAACATATTTTTGATGTACGGTAATAGGTATTATTAAAGTAAAGTTATTTAACGAAAAAGAAACAGTAGCTTTGGATATTTAAGAAAACGACCATCACCTACCAGTGATTCTCAAAATTCTTTCACCATGTCCATTTTGTTCGCTGCCGTACCATCTACCAGTAATGCCGGCAATATGAGCTCCAAGGCCAAACCCAACCAAATGCAAATTAACGAAATAGATATTGCTCAAAAAATGTTCCAAATCACGAGCCACAAGAGCTACTCTTGCCGATGCGGTCGAGTAGCTGTAGCTAGCATCTTTTTCCCAGTCTACTACTATGACGTTATGTGGTTCTTGAAACCTCAATATATCTAAAAAAAAAATTACTTTGTTCAAGGAATGACTTATAGAATATAGTGATTTATAGAATATATCAGAATTAACATAATTAAGTACAAAAACTTTTTCTTTTCCATAAATTCTACTATAAATACTTAGTTTTTTGGCACCGCTATTGAAAATAATTTTGCAATTTTTATTTGAAAGTAATTTGTAATTTTTTTGTTAAAATGTTTTTCTTTACTTTTTAGTTGTAGTGTGATGATAAAAAATAAAAAAAAGTTTCATTAGATTTACCGTATGTCATTAATGCACGGAATTGGATCCTTATTAGTGAACTATCGGATTGAATAAAAAACTTTATTTTTATAATCAAAATATTGAGTTACGAAAATCCAGAAATGCAGTTTTAATTTACATCGAAATCGGCTTCGAGACTTCTTTGTGTTTTTCGATATTTCTCATAGTTTCGATTCAATATCCACGCTCTTTTTTATCAATTGGCATTCGATGTCAGCAAAGGCGATATTCGAAATGTCAAAATGTAAGGGATTGATCACGTGATTTTTGTATGTCGCTTGTCAAGCCCATATAATTTTACCTTTTTGACAATCGTTATCGCCACGGTTTCGATGATAGACTGTCACTTGTCTAGGGCGGCTGTATAATATCAAACAATTCAAAGAATCCAAACAATGTTTCTTATGACATTGAACTGGTAGGTACTTACTATCCGTGATTAATGTATTGAATAACGTTCTAGCACTTCCTCGGTGCCCATGGATCAATAAAATTGTGTTGTTTTGTCGATTGGGAGTAAACCCGCCACCCATGGTTAATTCTTCTGGTACAGTCGGGTTATTCCTTCAAAAAAGAAATAAATATACGCTATAGTTTATAAGTTTTTAAAACGGGCATTTGAAGAAAGAAAATAGATGGTTGATAGAACATTAGGGGCTGTCTTAAGCATATTCGGTTCCAGGGGTACCAACAAGCCAGCGCCTCAATCTCGTAATAAAAAAGAGATGTATGTACTCGAAGTATGTACTGTTGATTCAGTGGCGTAACAAGCTAGTATGGTCGTGCAGCTCTGGTGCAAGAAAAAGAAAAGGAATGTCACCCTTCTTTCATAATTCTCTATTGTACATCAAGACAATACATTTAAATTAATTGATAACAAGATAACGTCACTCCAAATGGAGTTTTCTTCCTGATCCGCTTTATTGAAAAAAAAATATTCCTATCAATGGCTAGTACCTATATCTGGCAATAGGTTTTCAATAACTAAGAAAGGCTACAATCCATGGTTTTTGGATAAAATATATTAAATTAAAGAGCCTTCTTACGGTATTTTATGGCAACGTTGGTTGCTAATAGCTTAATATTCCTACCTACATTTTATAATAACATTTTTTTTTACGTAGCACTTACCTTGTGTATAGGAATAACTTAGTCTCCGCATAAACGCAGCATACTAGAAAAGAAAATAAAAAATTGTTTAGTAGTAATAGAATTCTCTACTAGATATCAGAGTAGGTACGGTTGACAACCCTAGTGTTACCTGTGAATGATCTTTGAATGTCAGCCAGGATGAAAATAATGTTAAACGTGCTAACGGGGTCTCCATTAGCATCCATTAGGATAACTCACTTTTAATACTTATCCACGATCCATTATAGTTTTATATATAAGAGTAATTGAAGTAAACAGCAACTTACCGGTTGAAACAGCTAAAACAATGGCCCACTTCAACATAGTTATCGCTTGATCAATCGTCCCTTACTACTACTACTTTTCGTGTGAGGTGTGGTTACTGTTCAAAATGGTCATATTTGGTTTTATTTATATGTTACTGACTATTATTGTAATATCAGATAACTAGATAACACATGATAAGCTGAAGTTCCAATTACATATCAATATTAAATCTTATGATAAAATCTGTATTTGTACCCGTCGGCAGAGGATAAAGGTCTCAATAAATGTTCAAGTTCGTAGCTGACTGCAGACAACAGCAGCAGGTGACGTATCGCCGCGTTATGTTGCAGCGACACGTTGGTTGTTTCGTCATGTCACTGCTATCATAATTCTGAACTCGATGGCAGACGGCCGCAGCAGACGGCAGCGCCGTATTCCTATTGATTCTGAGTGTTCTGTGAGACAAGATATCTGTCAGGCGGTAGTGTCGCTAGCCACGGAAGCACGTCACTGCTGCTGCTGCCTGCAGTCAGCTACGAACTTGTACCTTTAATGAATTTTATTGTTATAACAAATGAATGGATCAACGATGACTCCCTATGTGTTGCTTCGAATTTAATGATTGTCTATTAGAATTGAGATTTATTAAATTGATTTATGAAATTGCAATACTTTTTAGGAATATTTTCGTCAAAATCATTTATTTCAATTAGGGTCATTAAACGGCACTTCTGAATGTCAGCAATTTAGTTTATTAAATTTATCTGATCAGATAGGTATCATGTTGTGTAGAATAAACACTGGCCTAGTGCGAGTCGAACACGCGCACTGAGGGTTCCATACAAACGGCTATATTTACCAAAAAAAATTATAAACTATGAGGGAACCGAACTTTGCTCTAACGATAATATAAACAGAAATGAGGAACAAAATTGCCGTTGTAAAACCTTAGTCCCCATACATTGACATAAGTCGCGGTCAGTTTACCAACTGCGAATAGGTTAATAATCTTTTAATTTGATGTAGGTACAAATTTACGGTTTTCGGATTTTATCTTATACTTGTGCTTTAAGGCATTGCTTTTTGGCAAATTTCATGATTCTAGGTCAACGGGAAGTAGATTTTGATTCCCTTGCGAGTGTAAAATATGCGTCATTAGCGGCTGTATCTCTTGATTGCGTTGATTTAGAAGTTTAATTATTTTACAACTGCAAGGGGATGCAAATTTGAGTATATGATATTAATTTCAACTCGATACCTTAACGCGTTCTCGAGATAAAGGCTCTTGACAGACAAACGGAGAGACAGGCGGACATACAGACGGACAGATAGACGGACAGACAGACGGACAGACAGACAGACAGACGGACAGACAGACATACAGACGGACAGACAGACGGACAGACAGACGGACAGACAGACGGACAGATAGATGGACAGACAGACGGCCAACAAACTGATCCTATAAGTATTCCTTTTTTTCCTTTTGAGGTACGGAACCCTAAAAAGTAAAAAAGAAACGAATGAGTGAAAAAATGAAATGATGAAGAATACGGGCAAAAATGTATTGAACTGCTAATTTCTACTTTCTTTTTTGGGATTTGAGTTTTGCATAAACCGTTCTTTGACTGATTCTTATGTCCAAGGAAAAAAAAATGTCTTGTCATTGAAAATTAAACTAGTAGTGTTGCATCAAGCAGCGTCTATCGGCTATAGTCCAGGCTAAAATACTTCAATAATTTGGTCACGTGTCCCATCGATGCAGTGACTCTATAGAGTGGTTTGTGGTCCAGGGTAGAGTAGAAGGAAATAGAGTGCGCATCAGGTCGCCCATGAGATGGACCGACCAGACCAAGTCTGCAGAAGGCGGTCCATTGCATGAGTGCACCCGAGTAACAGCTGACAAAGAGGGATGGTGTCGCATCGTGAGGCGAATCATGTCAGCCCGAAGTCTCTCTGCAACATGATGACCATGACCGCTCTGTCAAGAGTGTACCGGCGAAGTAGATAGAATATCTATTTATGAACAGTGAGATTGAGTTACAGACCTTTATCTTCTGCCACCATAGATTTTATCATAAGACTTAATAATAACCAATTGATATTTAATGGAACTTTCAGTTATCATGCGCTATCGTACACAAAACGTGGAATTGCGGACATCAACCTGATATACAAAAGTAGCATATGTTATCTGGTAATCTGATTTTACTAAAGTAAAGTATATATACACATAATTCAGAAATTTTGAACAGTTTACAACCGATCAGGCAAAAACTATGTTGAAGTTAGTCATTATTTTGGCTGCTGCAGCAGGTAAGTTGCTTAACTTCATCTATTCTCACTGATCCATATTAATTGATTAGATCATTAGAGCTCGCATCCCGGTGCGAGGGGACACTTAAGCTACCCTTGTTGAGTTTGGGTTGTGAGTGGGTGATTGTCCATTGAATACCGATATATGTACATACAAACCTTGTCTATAAATGATTAGTCCTCATCAACATGATTTCAAAACAAAAATAAAAACAACATATTAAGCCTCGGTGCAAACGTTTTGTCTTAAATCGCCTCTTAGCGAGAAAAATGTGAGATTTCGGAAAAAGTGTTTTGTTTTTTATATTCCCTTGTTTTCGTACTTTGTGCGTCCATCAACAAGTAATCCATTTTTCAGCTCACCCATTCTGGCATCCGATTGAGCTGAAACTAGATAATTTTATAAAACATTGAAATATTAAGGTACTATTGAGCTGGTCCTATGATCTAACAGGAAGGTGGTCATAGCCACTCCTCCACGAGACAAGATACACCATCGTGATTGGGCTCATTGGATCTGTATTGACATGTAATATTACATTTAGTACCTTTCAGTACAAAAAGTTTGTTAAAAAAATCTTAATGCTTAGTTATTTTCTACAAAAGCGTGGTAATTTTAAAGTGACAGCGGCACTATAAGCCATAGGGCCAACATTCCAGTGGTACATTGTGTTGTCAACGGATACTCTGTTTTAACAATGTGTCAAATTTGTTTTGCAAAAACGTGACACCACAAGCAGACCACGGCTTGACTGCAAAGTATGTTTCAATTCAATGATATTTTAATTTTTTATAACGTGGTAATGTGTATTTAACTCGGTTTTCTTGAAAAAACAACGAGAGTAATTTTTATAAAAATTTATGTCACGTTGTCGTTGAAAAAGTACATTTTTGCATTGTGATATCTTGGTATGAATTTGTTGATGGCAAAGGTTTTCTAATACAGAAAAATTGTTCTTGTTTTTTTTTATCGTTCCATTTTTCCGGCTATTTTATTTATTTAAATATCAAACTTATTGTTGCAATTTAAAAACAAAATATTATTTATTCAGATGAGTTCGCGGCATTCTTCTTCTACTTATTCGTTGTCTTCATTGCTGAAGGTCGTTCCCGTCTTAGAATGCTTCGCGGAGTCACTGACAAGCTGATTCTAATCCACTCTATCTTCGGCTCACCGTGAGTCTTGTTATCCGTCAGGGGGATCATCGAGTAAGTGAACGTCCGCATAATCTTTTTCCATCCCTTTTGCCCATTACAACCAGTTTGCCCGGGTTGTCTCGATATCTGTAGGCGATGTTGCCAAAGTAACTTAGGTTAGGACTCAGCACCAGCTGGGGGTTGCGGAAGGATCGTACGTTCCCGCGACCCCCTGCGTAGGTGTGAGATGGAACAATGGCATGGCAGGAGCGCGTGCAGGTAAAAGTATCAAGTTGAAATTAATATCATATCTTCGGTCTGCGATTGCAGACCGAAGATATGATATTAATTTTTGTTGGAGTTGTGAAATAAAAATACTTCAACGCATTTAATTGACAATCGCAAGGGAATCGAAAACTATTGGGTTAAATCCCGTTGACCTAGAATCATGAAATTAATAAATTTGATGCAAGATGCAATGTCTAACAGTTCTTACACAATACACATAGCACATGTTAAGAAAAATATCGAAAACCCTAAAATTTTGTACCTATATTCAATAATTAACGATACAAATCGCATCAATATCTGTCACGTATTTTATAATGATGTGCTATCGAAATCTTTCGGAAAAATATAAAGACTTTTTTGATTCAGGAGTGGATTAATTGTCATTGCACTGTATATTATCTGATAATTAATAAAATTTGACTATAATTAAATAGTCAGCTGATTATAAAAACAAACTAATTTGCAAATTATGCACAGTGAAGAAACGGTCAACATAGCATTATGTTGAAGGTTATCTTTATTTTTGCTGCTGTGGCAGGTAAGTTTTTTATATTATTACTATCTTGTAATTGTCTGTATGATGAATAAGTGTTTGCACACGGTACGTAGTACAATTTATGTTTCAGATTGTACGAATTAAGCACCGTGTCTTATTGGGTCTGGGTGGAGACCTATACCCTTTTTACCTAATATATACAATCCACTCAAGTCATAATTTTATTTTTTTGCAGTATATTATGTCCAAGCCGCTGATAAAATATATGGACTATACACAATGTAAGTACCTACTTATACAAATTTTTATTTTTAGGGTTCTGTACCAAAATCGTAATAAAAAGGAACCCTTATGGTTCGACTTATGGTCTTAAAAATTCGAAGTGGGGCTTCTGCGGGGTATCATATGAAAGAGCGCTATTTGCACATTCTCTAACAAGTTTTTCTTATTATCTCATTCACTGCAGTGTTAAAATTCTCTGACGAAGTAACAGATCCAAAATATTTATAAATGATGTTATGGAACCCTAGACGCGCGAGTCCGACTCGCTCTTGATAGTTTTGTTTTTCTTTATTATGATGTCTTTTCGTAAAGGGTAATATAAAACCACATAGGGTTTGGTTCTAGATATAATACTACAATACCGTCAAGGAGGAAAATGCACGGTTTCGTTGCAAAGTCGTGGGAAAATAATACTAATAATACCAGCTTGTAACTATCCCATTACTAGGTAAAGGCCTTTACTCCTACAGAGAAGGCACGACCATTAATAAAAACGGGAAAGAAAATGCTAGACTAAAATAATTCTTCTTTCAGTGTGTTTCAAAATTGAAATAACCTTCTTACAGGTAGGGTTACCATCCACCCGGATTTGCCCAGACATATGCGAACATTTGGCCTCCTGTCCAGACTTAGTCCGGCCTTCTCATTTCTCCGGATTTTTCGCTTGGGTGGCAAAATTTTGTATTTTTTATACGACCACGGCTATCCTTTAAGAATATATTCTTGTTTCATACTGGTCTCATTATTTGGGATCGGGTCTCCTCACTTTCCTGCGCCAAGTGCTTCTGTTTTGGGTTGTTTGTCCGGGTAGTTGCACTTTCTTGAGGTCTCTATAACGTACCAATAATATGTTATTTATTTTACAAGGGATAACTGGCCACCTATGAATATGACTATCACCGATACCGCCTTACCCGTTAGCTTCAATCCAGAACACAAAACAATCATATTGGTCCATGGACACGAAGGAAGAGTGGGTTCACCTTTCCATACACTTGTCATGCAGGGTAAGTCTAAGAAAAGTTTATAAAACACTAAAAGCTGTATCAGAAACCTCACTACGATTTCAAGCTTAAATTATATGAAAAACGTAGCAAGTATTTTTTGCTATAAAAAAAAACAGAAATGTTAAAATACTTTCGATTTAGGTAGTTATTTACTTGCCCGAAGTGAATGATACATTTTACTACACTTATTATTAAAAGAAAAGGAACTCTACACAGTAATACGTGTGATAAAAATATATTTTAACACATCTTTTTTAGGAAAAACATTTTAGAAAATAAATACTAAATAACGCTCTTGACAACGCAACAGGAAATCGTTCAATATTTTTGAACCACTTTTCATATGGTTAGGTTAACCCCTTCACAAGTCCTGCCCTTAACAAGTCGGAGGCCATGGTCTTTCATGGCCCCCGGCGGGCGCCACCGCCCGATGCCCACATCGTCGTCGGGGGGGCTCGAATCGCTGTCGAGTCAACCATGAAGTACCTGGGATTGGTGCTCGACAGCCGGTGGAATTTCGGCCCTCACTTCCGGCGGCTGGCGCCCAAGTTGTTGGGCGTGGCTGGGGCGCTGTCAACGCTGCTTCCCAATCTGGGGGGCCCGAGCGCTGCCTGTAGGCGGCTCTACGTGGGGATCGTGCGATCGATGGCCCTGTATGGGGCCCCGATCTGGGCGGCTGACCTGACGGCCGGCAGCATCCCTGTTCTGCGAAAGCCGCAGAGAGCAATGGCCGTCAGAGTCATCAGGGGGTATCGCACGATCTCCTACGAGGCGGCTTGTGCACTGGCCGGATCCCCGCCTTGGGACCTGGAGGCGAAGGTACTCGCGTCACTGTATCGGTGGCGCGAGGAAGCGCGGGCGCGGGGCGAGGGGCTGATGCAGCGACATATGGAGTTGCGTCAGTCTCAGCTTCGCGAGGTCCTGGTGGCGGAATGGCGGGACAGGCTTTCACGCCCTACCGCCGGCCTCATTACCATCGAGGCGGTCCGGCCAGTGCTCGAGCGCTGGCTCGGGAGGAGGCACGGCTCCCTGTCGTTTCGGTTGCTTCGGGAAGTACCTGTGTCGCATAAACAGGGAGCCGGACGCCCGGTGTCACCACTGCGTCGACTGCCGGGAGGACACGGCGCGGCATACGCTGGCAGAGTGTGCCGCTTGGGAGGAGCCACGCCGTGCCCTCATATCTGAAGTAGGCAGTGACCTGTCACTGCCGGCCGTAGTTGAGTCTATGGTCGGCAGCGAGGAGTCCTGGGACGCGGTGGTATCCTTCTGCGAAACAGTCGTCTCGCAGAAGGAGGCTGCGGAGAGGGAGAGGGAGATTTCATCCGCTTACCCGATCCGCAGCAGGCGCGCCGGGCGTCGGTGGAGGGCGTACAACGCCCTCTTCCAGCCCCCCTAAATGGGTCCAGGGGCGACGGACTCGGGGACGTCCGTCACCCCCCACACATCAGGACCCGAGGTGGTGGCGCGTAGTGTTCCACGCGCGCCCCTTTTAGACGTCGTGGGGGGAGTCCAACACCTCACTCCCCCCCCAACCCGAGGTCGTGGCCCGCAGAGGCGGGCCGGCACTAGCTGGGGGTTGCGGAAGTATCGTTGTTCCCGCGACCCCCAGCGTAGGTGTGAGATGGAACACCGGGGTGGTTTTTAGTCAGTACGAGTCTGACAGACCCCTCCGCCCTCCCCAGGGCGGAGGACATCCAATGAGGATTTTCCAACTCGGAAAAAAAAAAAAAAAAAAAAAAAAAAAAAAAAAAAAAAAAAAAGGTAAAGCTGCTTGGGCGGAGCACCGCCGTGTCCTCATGGAGGCGATCGGCGGTGGCGACCTCTCGCGTCCCGCCCTGGTGCAGGCTATGGTACGGAGCGAGAGGGCATGGGAAGCTGTCTCCTTCTTCTGCGAAGCAGTTATGCTCGCAAAGGAGGAGGCGGAACGCGTGAGGGAGACGCAAAGGAGGCGCCCTCATGCCCCTAACCACCGCAGGAGACGACCCGGGCGTCGGGAGTCGCAAGCCGATTCCCGGCCACCGTAGGCGCGGGCTTGCGGACGGAAAGTAATGGGTAGCTCGCCGTCCGATAAGGACCAAGCCCGAGTTTACGGCGCGTAGTGTTCCACGCGCGCCTCAAAGAGATGTCAGCGCACAGTGACGGGATCCGATAGGGCCGATGCCTGTCTGGGTCGCGGATAAATTTGAAAGAGAGTTACCGTGGCCCTGGCAAAAGCAACTGAAGGAACACGGGTGGGTTTTAGTCAGTAAAAGTCTGACACGCCCTCCCGCTTCACCCAGAGCGGGAGAAGTCATTGGATGATTTCCCACCCAAAAAACAAAAAGAAAAACGTTAGGTAAGGCTACCTCTATTGCCCCCCCGGTGGGTTCCCGCATTGTCGAGGCGGGGGGGCTCAGTAGCCGTGGCTTGGACAACCACGGTGAAGCGAAGAGGGACCCGAGGAGGGGCCGCTCGTCAGGGCTTTTGCCGACAAGGCGACGACGTAGCGGCCAATAAGTAGGTTGCGGTGCCGTATGGGCGGCATTGCAACTGAGGTGGGCCACGATGTGGTATGGTAGGCATCGCGGCTGAGGTTTGGAGGCCGCGGCAGGAGAGGAGTGCCGGCATTACGGTGCGCCGCTCGCCCTATCCTCCGCGGCCTGCACGGGGTCGCCAACGTCTGATGGCGGACGCGGTGGGGCCGCAGGGGAGGAGTAGTGTCGGTATAGCGTTGGCCGCTCTCCCTATCTCCTGCGGCCGAAAAGTGATAGGTGGCCACTATCCTGACCCGACACAGGGGGACCAAGGGTGCCACACATGGGGTCGTCTGGCGCCCATGTGCCGGTTTGGTTCCTGGGGTGGTCACGGCGTACAACGTGTTCTCGTACGCCGGCGATGGGGGTTACTCCCCAAAGGAGGATCCGGTGACGGACAGCCGCGGCGGGTTCGCGGATGTATGCTTCCGCGTTCCCGTGTTCCCGCCATAAGGGGCAAAGTAGGACACCGTAGAGTTTTAGTGGGTCAGAGCCCCACATAACTGCGCTATCTCCTCGTGTTAGCGTAGTATGCATGAGCATTTCACCAAGCAAAAAATAAAATAAAAAGGCTACCTCTATTCTCTACTCTAATTAAAATGTATTATTTTCTTTTAGAAATATTCGAATTCAAAAAGGAACATAACATCATAGTGGTCGACTGGGAGAAGGAAGCAAGCAACAGTTATTGGACCGCAGCTTCATATGTGGATTCTGTGGCTAATCATCTAGCCGATTTTATAAGATCGTTAGTCAGTCACACTGTGTCGATCGACGGCATTAACACCCCTGTAGTACCTGTCAATACCCTGCATTTAGTCGGATTTGGTCTTGGTGCTCACATTGCTGGCATTGCTAGTAGACAACTAAAACTATCGCCTGGATTTGTCGGTAGAATCACCGGTTAGTGGCTTTTTCCTCACTTTTTTGATAAATGAGTTCTACATATTTTGTGAATTGCTTACAAATATATACTTTTCCTCAGTGGTTACTCTGACCTAGCTGAGTACTCCTGAAGTAACACCGAAACCTAGTTAAAGGTCGAAGACTCTTCTAAAATTCACATAATTAATGTATTGGTCAGATGCCATGATGATGTGACGGTGTGATTCAATGGATATGCTTTGGCCGTGAAAGAATAAATAAAGGACAAAACGACTGGTGTCGTGTCTCACCTAGTTAGAACGAAATTCCATTCTCTAAATAATAACATATTAATTCTCATTAACTTATTTCCTGAAATCTTATGTTTTCATATTGCTTTTATAGGATTGGATCCATCTGGAAGTGGATGGGGCAGCAGATCCCCACGATTGACAGCTGATGACGCTCATTACGTCGAGGTTATCCACACAGATGGTTCAGGTCTACTTTCATTGGGCATTGGAACTGCAATTGGCCACATAAACTTCTATGCCAACGGTGGCAGAAACCAACCAGGCTGTGTCGGCAACACCTGTAATCATAATCGGGCATGGGAGCTGTTTGCAGCATCAATGCGGGGCCATCTGTTTGGATACCCATGCAACACAAAAATACATATGAATCTTAACCTATGTGGAGGACTTCAATTGCAAATGGGTGGCACTGACTTAGATAAAACAGAGTACGTAATATTTTTACTAGGAGTTTACGTCAACAAAGGATGATATATTATTTATTGCATACAGGTATAGAAGTACATAAATGTACCAACAGAAAAATAATAGACAAAGAACTATCGTAAAGCTTTTAAATTGAAGTTATCTTAGGTTTTTGGGATTGGCTTGATGTCAAAGGTTTAAAGCCCAGATTTTTGTCTAGCATTAGGTATCAGTCTGAGAAACATTAAGCGTAAATCAACTCGAGAAAAGGAAAACTCACAGCTTTCCGTTAATTTTTATTAGCATACTAGCTGTTGCCCGCGACTTCTGCTGCTGACGTCCGCGTGGTTATGAGGATATAAAGTTTATTGATTTTTAACGCAAACTATTTTTATATTTCAGTCAACAGCAAATGCCTATCACACTAAGCAACATTTTTTAAGGCAACAATTGAAAAAAATATATAGAGTATCACAGAATACTTTCTTAGCTTATGTCTCCTACTCATGAACTCTAGACTTGCTAAATTTCAGGACGGTAGTACAAAATAAATCCGAACTTCTCTTTAATCCGGCACTGACATAAAATCCGTTCTTAGCAAATGTCTACTAACTATAAACTGCTTCTATGCCAAATTTCAAGTTTGTAGCACAAAAAATGAAGGACTTTCATACAAACTTCCGAGAGCCCTTAAACCTTCTTAAACCGGCCCTGTCACAAAATCCGTTTTTAGCGGACGTCTACTAATTATAAACTACTTCCCTCCCAAATTTTAAGTTTGTAGCTCAAAAATTAAGGACTTTCATAAAAAAATTGCGCAAGCTATAAGACCCCCTAAATCCGGCCCTGTCGCAAAATCCGTTCTTAGCGGACGTCTACTAATTATAAACTACCACCCAAATTTCCTATTTATACATCAAGCGGTTTTCGATATTTCGTGATAGGTGAATGAGTGACCTTTCACTTTTATATATATACTAGCTTCTGCCAGCGGCTTCGCCCGCGTGAATGTTGAAAATTGTCCTGACTATAATCTATCTCTGTGCCAAATTTCATCCAGATCCGTTCAGTAGTTTTTGCGTGAAAGAGTAACAAACATACATACATCCATCCTCACAAACTTCCGCATTTATAAAATTATATACTAGCTTCTGGCAGCGGTTTCACCCGCGTGAATGTCGAAAATTGTCCCGAAGGAACATATTCCCGGGATAAAAAGTATCCTATGTGCTATTCCTGACTATAATCTATCTCTGTGCCAAATTTCATCCAGATCTATTCAGTAGTTTTTGCGTGAAAGAGTAACAAACAGACATACATCCATCCTCACAAACTTTCGCATTTATAATATTAGTAGGAGTAGAATTAAGTAGGATTATAAATTATATATTATATTATAGTAAGATATATATAGATATCTGGATAAAATGTAGGAAATAACTATTTCTTTCTTTTTTAAGAGTTTTGCGAGGGTATGGGAAGACCTTTGCCCAGCAGTGGGACAATATAGATTGACAAAACGAGTCTGAAAATACCAAAAACCGTTGAGCAAGCATGATGATGAGGTACCTGTTTGTGCCTTCTCTGTATGAGAAAAGGCATATTTATGTCTTCCTGAAGTGGGACTGTTACAGGCAATTCTTATTTTGCCTTGTTCAAACGATTTATTTTCTAGAGAAAAAATATATTTTATAAACTTTGTTTTTAGGTACAGTCACAGCGATATCTACAGAGTTAACACCGGAAGAAGCTTCCCGTTCTAATTTAAATGGTTCTGTGAAAATATAAAGTCTACTTACTCACCTAGTAATTTATTTTCGAGATACCTACCTACTTTCCTTGTACTCGTTTAAGTTACGAATGTAAAAAATATTAATAAGAATTATAATATCTAAGTACGAAATTTGACCGTATGAATCTGCACGTATAAAACTGAAATTTCGAATGGTACGTAATAGTAAAATAATACTGCATGCTTGCCTGAAAATATTTAGCTGCAATTACGTTTAATAAATCATCATCATTTCAGCATAAAGACGTCCACAGCTGGACATAGGCCTCCCACAGGCGTTGCCACTTTGACCGAAACCGATTGTTTAAATACATATATTGAAATAATTTTATGATAAGAAAAAATCCGGACAAGTGCGTGTCAGACTTCGCACATTTAGGGTTCCGTACCAAACCGCAAAATTAAATTGGTTGTAATAGGAAAAATTAGGGAATTTCAAAGAAAAAATCAGATTTATCAATATATTGGTTCTTTTTAGTAAATAATTATACGTAATAATAAACATTACCACTACATTTCAAGTTCATAGGTCAATGGATAGTAGAAAAATACTCCGGCACAAAATTTTGTAATAAAAGCTGACTTTGGAGGACTTATCTACTCATCGAGCTCTAAATAACAATACGCCATTCGATGGGGTAGGTCAAATTCCCCCCCTCCCCTTTAGTTGTATGGGAGCCCCCCTTAAAAACATTAAAAAATATTTTTTGACTATTTGTACGGCTTATGGTCAACAATATGTATAAACTGTGAAAATTTTAAGGCTTTAACCGTTTGGCTTTAAATCCCGTGTGACAGACGACGGGGTTCCGTCTGTACCCTTCGAGTACGGAACCCTAAAGAAGAACCCTTATAGGATCACTTCGTCGTCTGTCTGTCAAAACCTTTTTCTAAGGAATGCGTGGAAGTATCAAGTTAAAATTAATATCTTAAAGGTACTTAGGTCTGCAATCTTTTGGAACTGTGATTAAAACAAACTGGTTAGGTAACGCAATCAAAAGATACGGCCGTTTATGCTGCACATTTTGATACTCGCGAGGGAATCAAAACCTAAAAGGTACCTAAAGGGTCCCGGTGACCTAGAATTATAAAATTTCCCAAGAAATATCTTGGGTATGTAGCTGTGTACATACTTAGAAGTACTGATGTACGGAACGCTCATTGCACAAGACCAACTCGATCGACGACCGACGCGAGATCGAAAAACTGATACCATTTATCTTTAACAATATTTCATCCTAAGATATCAAAATGCAAAAACGTTATTTTTGATAACAGTTTTTATAACAATTCACACTCGTTACGTTTTTCATGAAATCTAAGTTAAATACACATTACCACATTATAATAATAAAAAATATATTTGTATGGGGATGTGAACTGCCTTATTTCACGATAGGTGGCGCATCGTTGCTATGGCTATTGAAAGTTTCAGTAAATTTTTATTTTCTCGAAACATGCCTCTGTGTACTGTACCAGAATGTATCAACCCCGTTGTACATTTATTTCCAAAGATACAACACTGAAAATACTGGAAAAAGGCTATACATATTTATAGTTTATATTGTGTACCTGTCAAAGTTACTCTTATTATATTGCTTGGTAATCTTCAGCGATATAGTGGAGCTATTAACGTATTGATAAAGTTCTAGAGCAGGAATGTCATTTGCTTGGCCCTCAGAAGCTTGAGGGCTTTGATTGCCGAAAATAAAATAAAACTTCTAACCTAAAACTTAAAGAATACCAGCACATTATAGTAATGTTCTCGCATTTTTTGTAAATTTTCCTACCATGAGTCAAGTAAGAATTATCTCGTTACAACTAAAAAAAATATCCAAATCTAGAACATAATTCACCGATGAAAAATATTTTATTATTTAAAAGTCTGCCTCCCAATAACAACTATTTTCTTTCAAGTTATCCTTGCTCCTCCTGGTTTTTGTTCGTCTTTCAATTCCTTAAGCTTCCAAGGAAAATTCATATTATCAATAAAGATGGTAGACCAGTTTAAACACAAAAAAGAGCAAAAAAACGTGATGTAAACAAAGCAAAAACCATTTGACAGCAGCCATTGCGCCGCCAGCAACATCTGCGCTAAGCTTTGCGTTCACATCCCCATTGAAACATACCTTTGCAATCATACCATAAAAAAGTCGTGGTGGTAGTTGGGGTGGTGGTTGGGGTGGTGGTGGGTTCTGAAGAAATGTGAAAGTTGATACCGAGTACTTACTTAGTCTCTCCAAGCTATAATTACGCAATGCATGCACTGTAGTTCTGTCTCGCACTTAAGAATTACGAAGTTTTTGTAGAAAATGAAGATTAGGTTTTGATTAATTATGGAACAAAATAACTTTACTTTTTTTTCTGTAAATCACGGTTTTCTCGCGAAATGGTGAATAATAATAATTTCCTAACCATTTGTATCGCTGTAATCTAGTGGCTGACATGTTTTTTTAAACATAAAGACTTGTAGGAGAAGTTTTTTTTTTTTGTAAAGCTGATAGTTATGTTATCCAATTCAGTGCTTGAAAGTTACAATACAAGGTGTTATAATTCATGTTGCCCTCGGTTAAGCAAGGTTTAATTACCACCTATTTTCAAAATTGATGTTTAATTCAGTGTTTTTTTGGCCTGTAAATAACTATTCTCAAGAAGGATTTATATTTTTGTGATTCTTAAGCATAATTTTTGTTGTATTTTCTAGTGTGCTGCGTACATGCGAAGACTAGGTATTATCTATACACAAGGTAAGTGTTGCGAAAAACAATTTGCCTATTTATCATCATCAACCTACGTTGATGAAGTAGGCAATGTCTTAGACTCACTCTCAATTTTGAAGCCAAAATTTTCTCTAATAGGATCACTGTGAATGTAGATAGATGGCATTCACAGTAATCCTAGTTAGGGAAAGCTTTCCCAATTTATCATAATCACACAAAAATTATATTATATCATACAATCATCACACTGTTCTTTTTAAAAACTGGTTGATGGTTTGGTCCGTGATAGAAAAAGTAAAGCATATAATTTTCTTTTCTGAAGGAATAACCCGACTGTACCAGAAGAAATAACAGTGGAATCAGACTTTTGGGGCTCCAATATTGGTCGACAAAACAAAACAATGGTGTTGATTCACGGGCACCGTGGAAGCGCTAGAACGCCCTTCAATACATTAATCACGGATAGTAAGTACCAGCCGTTCATCATCATCTTCCGGCCATTGTCCCATGTTACTTGGGGTTGGCGCAACACGTTCTCTTCTTCCATACTGCCTTGTCCCCCGTCACGGTATTACTGGCTCCCTTTTCTTTCATATCACTCCTCACACAGTCCATTCATCTTTTCTTTGACCGTCACCCTTTGTCCCTCTCCATCCATCCACATTCATATTTATAACTCTTTTAGTAACATGCGTTTCATCCCTCTTCAACACGTGACCATACCAGAATAAACGGGTTTTCTTTCAACTTTTCTGTCACTGGCACCACTTTCAAACTTTCTCTAATATACTAATTTCTCACTACAATTTTTTTTTAAATTTTTTTTTTTTAGGTATATTGAGGTTTCAAGAACCACATAACGTCATAGTAGTAGACTGGGAAAAAGATGCTAGCTACAGCTACTCGGTTGCAACGGCAAATGTACCATTCGTGGCTCGTGATTTGGAATATTTATTGAGAAATATATTGTCAAGTATAGTTCAGAACAAAAATCTGCACTTGGTTGGATTTGGCCTTGGAGCTCATATTGCCGGTATTGCGAGTAGATGGCAGGGCATAGATACCAGATGCCCTGAAGGGGGATGCATTGGTAGAATCACTGGTAAGTAATGGTTTTTTGCTTAAATATTCACGACGGCTATGTTCCAGTGAATAACTTTTGTTTATTAACCGTTCGATAACTTTACATATTACCTAAGTTTAAACCTACATCAAAAATATATTTCAGTAGCATTAGGGCCGCAATACCATGAAAAGATGGTACGTCTTTATAATCTTCTTTGCTTAAGTTATACACTTAGTTTACAGATCCCTTTTTTAAACCTTTCCTCTCATTCTACTTTTCTAGGATTGGACCCATCTGGAAGTGGATGGGGCAGCAATTCACTACGCTTGCGGAGTTCTGACGCTGATTACGTCGAAGTTATCCACACAGATGGTTCTGGTCTGCTTGCCAACGGTATAGGAACTGCAATTGGTCATATAAACTTCTATGCCAACGGTGGAAGCAACCAACCAGGCTGCTTGACTCATTCTTGTAGCCATAACCGAGCTTACGAGCTGTTTGCAGCTTCAATGTACAACCATAACCTTGTGGGATTCCCATGCAGCTCAACTACACAGATGAACTTTAACAGGTGTACAGGAAGTGCATTGCATTTAGGTGGCACAGATCTGTATAAAAGAGGGTAAGTAAAATTTCTAATTTAAAAGAAAAATGACTTAAGCCACTTTTTTACCAAAAAATAAAACCGACTTCTAAATTAAAACACTACAAAGTGAAAATAACTTAAATTTTTGGAAGTTGTTGTTTTTGGTTTCATATTTTTATAAACCGATTGCCAGCAATTGAAGTTATGTATCATCTATTTAGTAGTGTTTTCATTTAGAAGTCGGTTGTATTTTTTTTTCAAAAGTTTTATTATCACTTTTTAATTGTACCTAGTTAGTGAGCAATTTCTTTAATAATGTACAATAAACAGACATGCGATTGCAGCAACCCCGGACGATTTACTATCATTTATTGAGGAGTTCCATTGAATATCTACGGAGTTCTTCATCAGATATTCACCAAATTTAAATGGGATCAAACTGATTTAGATGGAACAAAAAAAAAATGAAATCGGTCCACAATATTGACGGAAAAATCGGTGAACATACATAAAAATACATACAGTCGAATATAGAACCTCCTTCTTTTTTGAAAGTTGGTTAAAAAGAAATTCCATACTTACTAATAGATATCTAAGTAATTTCGAGCAATTTTGGGAAAAGATTTAGAGCTGATTTTAATAATATTGTTTTCAGGGCTAGCAGTATCTACAGAATCAACACTAGGAGCTACCCGTTCGTAAACTAAGATTGTTTTGTTAATAAACAAACTTTTTACTTGTCTAATATTTTATTTTCTTCCCATTTTCCCGGATGTCAAATGTTCTTAACAAAAGTGTAGTTTCCATTGACCACCGTGTCGTAAAAAAGTTCTACTCCTTATTACTTATATTACCTTTGAATCACATGGGTGATAGCTATAAAGTCAGTTATCAAACATCATCAAAGAGATTTCCAGTGCCAATTTTGTGAAAATATTACAAAATTGACCCATTGTTTAGGTATGTGCACTTTTTGTCTCATGAAAGATTATTATTAATGTACACATTTAACAAGATATTGTATTAAACCAAAACCTAATGAGTATATTTTATTTGCTTAATTACTAGTTAGGTCTAGTAAACAAATATGAAAAGTTTTTAAAAATATCTGTCACCGACCAAGTTTTAAAGCTTCATAATTGATAGATAGAAAGAGAAGGCTGACTCTTGTCCATTATTCCAGCAGCATTGACTCATCCTCAACTCTAATTTGACAGTTGTTATTGGTAGGCTTGTTTTTTTACATTAACGTGCTCAAGTCCAAGAACCTATACGCCCCAAGCTTTACCGAACTCTTTTAACACAAAATTGGTGGCATTGAGTAGTGTTAGCATGTACTTGCAACGTACTCGTACTTGCTAACTTGGACTTTCATTTTCACTCAATACCTTCCACAAATTTTGTGATAAAAGAGTTCGGTAACGTATGGGGTGTCTGGACTCTTACTCTTTTGAGTACACGTAATTATTTCAAGCTGAATAATCATTTATGCCAAACTCGAGAGTTGTTGTGATTGGTTAGCAGTTGATTGGTAGGTTTGTCCAATTTTGAGTTTGAGTCCAGTATGAGCATCCGGAATAAGGGCCTCAGGCTCGAAGTCCGTCCGCCCATACACAATTACACCTGCCAAAAAAAAAACCCTTTTCACAAGAGGGACAGATATAGATATTTGTTTAAAATTATTATAAGCCTTCACGGTTATTTTTATAATATTATTATAATGAAAAATATTTTCTTGCATATTAGGGAATATATTGCCTCGCAAGTAGCAACGCCTGGAGGAAAACTATATCCAGCAGTAGACGTCGATGGGATCTTGTAATTTGGACGTAACAAAGGCATAATTGTTAAAAGTTGTGCCTATAACTATTTACCTGCTTACCATCAGGTGAGATAGTGGTCAAGCGCAAGCCTAAAAAAAAAAAAAAACTATGACTAATAGTCAGCCAGACTGAATTTCGCCCACAGAGGCCAATCTCAGCGAATACTAGCCTAGCCTAGATATTATCCGACACAACCGGAGAGGGGCCCGGCTATAGTATCAACGGCTTAAAGTTCTCTCCGCGGTAGGGCTTTTCACTACTAACTTCCAAACGCCGGGCTGCCACAGAGAAATTACTAATAGAAAATCCCAATATTCACCCGACCTGGGAATCGAACCCGGGCCTTCACGCTCAGTAATCGCACTTGCGACCGCGAGACCAATGAGGCAGTTCATTCAGTTGAACAAGCATAAGTGCCTAAGTAAAACGGACAAGCCATTTTTTTAATAATTAAATTTTAGTAAAAGGGCAAAATTTAACTCTTGAGTAAAGTTTGACCTATAACCAACTAAAGTTTTATAATTTAATTGATAAACCAAATGCCTGCATTTGCTAAATTCTCAAAATGATCTATTGGAAAAAGTCCTATTAGCAGAATGACCTAGTGTCAAAGAGTACAGTCATGCTAAAAAAATACTATCGATTTTTCGTCACGGTTCATTGTACAATTTATTTTAAAAGTAAAATTGAAACAAAAAGAAGAATTAAAGCAATATTGAATTTTATGGCGAATCAATCGTCTGATGATGGTGTTTCAAAGACTTCAGGTCTTATGAAGAGTTCGATGGAACAGGAAACTATTATGCAGGCTCACATTCGAGGATGGAGGCGACGCTGACAGGAGAATTACCTAGCCTAGGTTGTGCAGCTCCGTGACTGAATTTTGAATTTCTACTTTGGACCGATTTAACTTAAACTGGAAATTATCACTTTCGCACTGAATGCAAAAAAATAACGCATTGATTTTACTTTTCATTTTTTCTTTTTAAATTTAACAGTCTCAAGAAAATTTTGAATAAAATTATTCCTTTAAAAATCTCATATTTGTGTGGTATGACTGTACCATTTCCATTCTTTTTTTTGTAGGACCTCTTGCTACTAAACTGTGATTTTTTATTTCGTAGACTAAACTGACCGGTCAATGGGCTTATATTTTTAAAATTTTGCAATCGCGGAGCATAGTTGTTGTATGTAAGGCTCATTCATAAGTGATTTATCGAATCAATGTGACATGATGACTTGATTCCTCAATTAAATTTGACTAGTTGGTGTGCCTAACTAAATCTATATATATAAAAATGAATCCCTATTTCCCTTGGTCACGGCATCACGCGTGAACGGCTGGACCGATTTCGCTAATTCTTTTTTTGTTGTGTTTGTTATTGTTAGGAGAAGGTTCTTATGAAAATAAAATTAAGAAAAAAAAATTATTACCTTACCTTAGGTAGGGTAGGTAGGGTAGGGTAGGTAGAGTAGGTAGGGTAGAGTAGGTAGGGTAGGGTAGGTAGGGTAGGGTAGGTAGGGTAAGGCAGGTAGGGTAGGGTAGGTAGAGTAGGTTAGGTAAATAGGGAAAGGCAGGTAGGGTAGGGTAGGTAGAGTAGGTTAGGTTAGGTAGATAGGGTAGGTACAGTAGGGTAGGGTAGGGTAGGTAGGGTAGATGAATGTTTGGTGTTTTTATGGCAAAACAAAGTTTGCCGGGTCAGCTAGTGTTTTATAAATATAAACGTGAAATATTTTAATATAACAGTATTAATACACATAGTACATTAACTTTTATTGTAATAAATAAGAAATCAACAATAAAATAAATGAAATGAAGTCTGTCATAAATGAGTAGAAATTAAATAAGCCGTGAAACAGTTCAATTATCGATCTACTTCGATTTTCGATCTCTAAGGATACGATACTAAAGATCTACGAGACTAGATCGAGCGAGCGCTACAGATCAATGATAAACAATTTATTTTGGCTTGAATTGAACAATATGGACGTGAATGACATGTGGTTCCATCAAGATGGCGCTACTTGCCACACAGCGAACGACACAATCGACATTCTGCATGAACGGTTAGAGTTCCGCTAGACTTTTTCTTGTGGGGTTTTCTGAAGTCGCAGGTCTATGCCAATAAACCACATTCGACCGTTGCCCTGAAAGCCAACATAACGCAGACCATTGCTCGGATTCAGCCGGATCTATGCAGCAGAGTCATTAAAAATTGGAACTCTCGGATTCGTGCCACCATACGAAGCCGCGGCGGACATTTGAACGATGTCATATTCCATCCATAATTGGCATAAATGGGCCTTTTAAATAAAAAATAAATTTCGTTAATGTCTCACACACATCTTGTTTTATTCAATTTTAACATCGACCCGTCCTTGTTGAAAGACCCTTTATTTTTATGCAACGATGAACTGACAACCCTCCAAATGTCAGTTTAGTCTACGAAGTTTATAAAAATCAGAGATTCCATAATTATGTTAGAATGTCTGTGAATCATTCAATGTGTGAATAATTGTGAAGAACCACATGAAAGTGTTAAAAGTGTACTAAATGTCTCTGTTAAAGAAGTTTTTGAAACAAGCGCAGAAATATTCATCAAAGTTTGAATTAAGTATTGTTAAACTTATTTAACGATAAAACTGCAGATCTGGTTGAAAGTGTTCGAAAATGTTGTTCGCTCACTAGCTGCCGCCCACGGCCAGACCCACCTGTAAAGTTTTTTATTATTCCAAAGAATCATTATACCGGGATAAAGAGTAGTCTAAGTGCTAAAAGCAGACTATAATCTATGTGCTAAATTTCATCAGACCCGTTCAGCCGTTCTGGCGTCATTGAGTAAAATCCATCCATCAATCCAAACTATCGCATTTATAATAAGTACGAAGTAGGATTGAGAATACATAATACGCATAACTATACTCGCTGAGTGCTATAGGCATTCCAAGCTCATTTTACCCGACTACGCGACGCAAAGAAATAGAATAGAATAGAATATTTATTTGCCAGAAACATGGTGTAATGGGTTTCTCATGCAGGGTAATGTGTTTATCAGTCTATGTTTGTTTGTATGTAGGTTTGTTCCGTATGGTATCCGACGTAAGGAATCTCACCATCCCAAATCTTACCGTGGGTGTCGTAAAAGGCGACTAAGAGACACACCAGAGAATGGGCAGCAGCGTTCTCTGTACAATTAAACAACAAACTGCAATCGCCAACCCGCCTGCCAAGCGTGGCAATTAAGGCAAACCCTCTCAAATCAAAATGAAAAGCACATAGAAAAAACGGCCCCGAGTGCCCGGCAGCCCGTCTACCCTCGACTACGGTAGCAGTCGAGGCGATGGCGTGGCAAGGGGTGCGAATCCCCGGAGTGGACCCGGTACCCCAATAAACACCGACGATTGGACCTGGCAACGTATAAAACGCGAACACTCCGGACCGACGAGAAGATCGCCGAACTCGAGGAAGAATTGAGCAGGTTACGGTGGAGTATTATAGGGTTATATAAAGTCCTGAAGAGGGGAGGACTCGATAATCCTCAAACCCGGTAACCTGCTCTATTTCCAAGAGGATGACCGGCAGTCCCAGGGTGGTATCTGGTTTATCGTCCACAAGTCCCTTGTGAACAACATGGTAAAGATCGAGAGTATGTCGACCAGAGTGGCGTACCTTATACTCATAAAATACTGATAGATACTCAGAATATCCTCGAGATATTCGCTGAAGGTCATACAGGTCTACACCCCGACCTAAGCACACCCCGAAGACGAGGTAGACACCATGTATGAGGACCATGACCATATCTCTAGAGCCATGCATGGTTTCAAAACTCACTTCACCGTTGTCATGGGGGACTTCAACGCGAAACTGGGCAAACGAGACGAGGATGAGCTGCAAGTGGGGCAATTTAGAGTTGGAAGTCGGAACCGACGGGGTCACCTACTGACCAGTTTTATGGAGAAAGGGTCTCTATATAATGAACTCGTTCTTCAGAAAGCGTGAGCACAGGAAGTGGACCTGGCAAAGCCCCGATGGTGCAACTAAAAACGAGATCGACTTCATCATGTCTACCAAGAAGCGAATGTTCAAAATTTTCAATGATGTCTCTGTGGGGTGCATCTCATAACATATAAATTTATCTATACTAATCGATACTTCTATACTTAATAATATTTTAAAGAGGAGAGATTTTTTTGTTTGTTTATTTGTTTGTTTGTACCGAATAGGCTCCGAAACTACTGAACCGATTTGAAAAATTCTTTCACCAATAGAAAGCTACATTATTCCTGAGTGACATAGGCTAATTTTTTATCCCGAAAACGGGTCCTGTGGGGTGGTCCACGGGAGCGAAGCCGCGGGCAACAGCTAGTTTGGTATATTTTCATTTCAATAACATTCACAAGATATAATAAACGTGAGTTATACCAACTGTTGATATAATTTTTTTAGATATAACATTTATATACTCTTAAACTTATTTCGTATAACTTTATTGGATATAACGTTTATTTAATCGACAATCATTAGGCCTATCGCTTAAAATATATAATATTGATACCTATATTTATGGTTAGAACCCCGATTCAAAGCAAGCCGACTCGGATGGGTTAGAAGGCGGGAGTAGAGCGGAGTGCCAGGTCCCCTCTATGTTGGTGAATCATTTGGTTTAGGTTTGGTTAGAACAGTGACCATTAACGCGCGAAGGCGAACGAGTGAAGCAAGCGTGCTGCGGGAGTGGCGTGACAGAAACTTGTTGTTTTGTCCTCAACGTAATCTTTAATGGTATAAAACGCTTTCTGGCACAACTCACGTTTAATGAATTATTTGAACTTAGATCTTGTACGCGGCTTGGAAGCTTATTATAAAAGCGTACACATTGACATCTAAACGAGCCACCTATTTTCTGGAGCCTTGTTTTATGTACTACAAATTTGTGTTTGTTCCTAGTATTTATGTTATGGATATCACTGCATTTTTTAAACAATTTTATATTTTTATGAGCTTATAAAAGATTTTCATAAATATACTGAGAAGGCACAGTCATTACATTAATCTCCTTAAATTTCTCTCCGAGAGAGTGTCTCGGGCTTAATTTATAAATTGATCAAACAGCTCTTTTCTGCAAAACAAAAATAATCTGGATGTCGGCGGCATTTCCCCACAACAGAATACCGTACGACATTACACTATGAAAATAACAGCATATGTTGCGGAGCTTAGCTTCTTTGACAATTTATCTATATGTAAGTCCCACTGAAGCTTAGCATCCAAAATTAGGCCTAAGAATACTGTGCTATTTTCAGGATTCAATTTATCATCACATCAGTTTTCACCTGCCTAACGTGAGGTAGGGTAAACTTAATGCATTTGGTTTTTTTTTCATTAAGAAGTAAATTGTTAACATTGAACCAGTGAACTACTTTTGAGATCGCGCTATTTACATCGTGAGTAACCAGCTGCTGACGTTAAAGTTTTAACAAAAGTGAAGTATCATCCGCAAACAACACTATATCATGGTTATCCTTTATGAGGTAAGGCAAGTCATACATATAAATAAGAAACAAGAAAGGGCCAAGAATTGAGCCCTGCGGGCTCCCATTGTTACTATACTATACTATAGACCCCTTGTAAAACCGAACTGTTTGTTATGTAATAATTTATGTTTATTAAAAAATATTTGCAATTGCTCTAAAATTAATTTCTCAAATACTTTACTAAACGTAGGTAGTACTGAAATAGGTCTATGTAGTCTTTGTAGGGTCTGAAGTACTACCTGATTTAAACAAAGGTATTATTTTACTATTTTTCATTAAGTCAGGAAACTCCCCACTGTCGATAAAATTATTAAAGATAATAGCTAAACTAGGTGCGACAATATCAATAATAGACTTAGCAACTTCTACAGAATGTCCCCACAGATCTGCAGTCTTTTTATCGTTTAAAGTGTGAAAGGTTTTAATTATGTCTCTACAAGTAATATGTTCAAAAAGAAATTCTGAATCGCAAACATTAACATTTTCCTTTAGTATAGACTCAGCAACAGAAGGTGATGAGTTTAGGGATTTAGTAGTTGAAATGGGAATATCTGAAAAGAAATTTTCAAAGGCTACTGCGAGTCTGATTTTATGATGTTGTCATTAATTTTTGTTTTTTATTTCTTGGGCGAGGCCAAGGTCCAGCAGTGGACGTCTTTAGGCTGATATGATGATGTATGTTTGTTCCTATGTGGTGTTCTAGACACCGAACGCGATGGCCTACTTTGGTGATTCTTACGTCAATCAATTCGTCTAAACCTTGCAAATGTCACTGGCTAAAGGTACCCAAAGGGTAAAAACGGGACCCTATTACTAAGATTCCACGATCCGTCTGTCTGTCTGTCTGTCCATCTGTCACCGGGCTGTATCTCATGAACCGTGATAGCTATACAGTTGAAATTTTCACAGATAATGCCGCTATAACAGCAAATTCTAAAAACCGAATAAAATATATATTTAAGTGGGGCTCCCATACAACAAACGGGATTTTTTTTCGATTATGGTACGGAACCCTTCGTGCGCAAGTCCGACTCGCACTTGGCCTGTTTTTTTAGTTTAGTTATATTATTGGCTTAAGCTATAGATTCAGATCTATAGCTTAAGCCTGATAATAATAAATAAACCATGAAAAGAGCTTTCTTATAACTTGTTATGGTTGATGGGTCATTCTGTACATTCAGGTGAAATAAAAACCGATTATCAAGCAAGTAAAAAGTTTATTTTTTTCTCAAATCAAAAGAATCCAGTCTAAAACGGGTAGTTCCTTCTAGTGTTGACTCTGTAGATATAAGTTTGTCTGAAAACAAAATGTTTGATTTATTAATTATTTGTAATAGCGTAAGTGTAGAAGTTTAAAAATGGTTGTAATAAGAAAATGTTGACTATAAAATTATGCGTAAATTATAAAATTGCCTTGTTGTTGCTTCTCCCTGTTCCTATTCTCTGAATAAAGTGAAAATGAAATTTTAGGGAGCGCACATTGTGTATGTCTTTAAAGTTTTGTAACGAAAATCCTGTTGAACTCAACAAAAGCATCCTGTGCTGTGGAAAAGAAAAATTGGCATGTCCCTGTATTTTTGTCAATTAACAAGCCTGCAACTAATGAGATTGACCAAGAAAAAGCATTTCAGGATTGCAAAATTATGATTTATATTTTATTTATGAGATTACTAGTACCATGGTGCATCATTTATAACAGAAAAAAATATTGATTGATCAGACGTGAATAGTCTAATCTGTGATAAATAAATATTTTTTCTTAATTTAATTAGTAAGTAATAGATTTCTATCTTATTCATTTGCCTGCGTCAGTTTGATTAATTCCAAACATAAGTCAAATTTGACATTTCTTGCGCCCGATAATGCACGTGGCTATTTGGATCGTTAAATTATTATCTAGTAAAAAAAATACATACCCTCTTTTATCTAGTTCTGTGCCACCCATTATCAATGGACTTCCTCTACACAGGTTAAGGTTCATCGCCGTTGTTGAGCTGCATGGATATCCCACCAGGCTAGGGTTGAAAATTGACGCTGCATATAGCTCGTAGGCCCGGTTATGGCTACAGGCGTGGGTCAAACAGCCTGGTTGGTTGCTCCCACCATTTGCATAGAAGTTTATGTGACCAATTGCAGTTCCTATACCGTTGGCAAGTAGACCTGAACCATCTGTGTGGATAACTTCGACGTAGCTAGCGTCACCAGTTCTCAAGCGTTGGGAATTACTGCCCCAACCACTTCCAGATGGGTCCAATCCTAGAACGGCAGCGTGAAAAAAAAAAGACACATGAGGCATAGAAAACCATTTTTATAGTGGTGAACCCTTATACTATAAATAAATTTTTGAAGTATATATATTTGGCCTGTTTAAACCAGTCTCGCCAAGAGTTATCGTTAAATATCTTGACAGCGCGGCATTTTAGAGCACTATTTATGATGAACCTTATTTCAGTGTTTAACTGTCTCCTATCCATGTATGTAAGACAATATCATTCTGCACCGAAACATTGGAGAAAAACGCAAGATGGCCACGGCTGACTAGGCTAATATGATTATGGCTTATGCCCATTTCCACTAACTAAACATTTATGCACCGTTGCTAAACATATATAGTGGATATTACTATTTGGTGTCATCTAGTGTTACTGAAAACGGGTCAAGTTTATCGGACTATTTTCTGATTTAAAACCTATAGGTAAATAGCATCTGCCAGCGGCTTCGTCTCCGTGAATGTCGAAAATTATCCCAAGGGATCATATTCCCGGAATTTAAAGTATCCTTAATGCTTGTCCAGACTATAATTTATCTCTGTCCTAAATTTCATCCAGATCCATTCAGCCGTTCCACCGTGATTCTTTTACAAACATCTATCCATCCATCCAAACTTTCACATTTTAAATATCAAGTTTAAGTATTAAGTAAGATACTCGTAGTAGGAAGTAGGTTAGGATCTTAACAACACAAAAATAAAAGGAAACAATCATTACTCACCAGTGATTCTACCGACTGCTCCTGTGTGCAATTTTCTACTAGCAATGCCGGCAACATGCGCCCCCAGGCCAAATCCAACCAAGTGCAGGTTACTTACGTCCATTCTAGGTGTCAACTGGGTTTCTATGAAGTTTGCCAAATCAAAACCCACGGATAGTACTCTTGACGACGCTGACGAGTAACTTAAGCTTGCGTATACTTCCCAGTCAACCACTATGATATTATATGGCTCTCGGTACATCAATATTTCTGAATCATAAATAACACGAATCTTGATTAATAAATAAAAGAGTAATTTTTACAGATACGTGGTGTATGGTGTCGTTTGATAGATGACAGTACATGGCAAGAAACACAGGTCCTTATTGATCGACCCAAGTATAAATAGTTCAACTCATCTTTGCGCGCGGCGCTATGGTCGCTATGGGTAAGCATATGTGGGTGGTTGTTTGCTCGAACGACGACTGCCACGTCACTGGCACACAAATGCATAATTACAAGCGCACGCACACATGGCACCACGCACACTGATGAGTTGAACTATTTATATTTAGATATAAGCAAAAGGCTCATTACCTATTACAGAAAACCGAAAAAGAGCGAGTTGGATTTGTTAACCAAGTATTGTCTCTCAATTTGGCTTCGAATCAAGAATATTTTTACAATTCTTTTTCATAATGATACATATATTATATTCCAATCTGTGTCGATAGCGAAACAAGCAGCTTATGAGAAAGAGACAGATGAAATAAGCAACGCAAGTGTGGGGCAACGTTTTTTTTTTAAAAAAAAAGAAAGAAAAGAAAGAAAGAAATCTCTGAGATACTTACCTCGCCTGATTAATGTATTGAATGACGATCGAAGGCTTCCACCGTGCCCATGTATCAATATGATTGTTTTGTCGTTTAAATCGAAATTAGAACCTGCCAGCGATGTGTCAAAACCTGCTATAAACTCTGCTACATCTGGGTTATTCCTATAGTGACAAAAAATGTTGTAATTTATCTCCCCTTGAACTTCGGGTTTTAAATAAAGGCTTTTTATTGAAATGGAGAGCGGAGCAGCCCACTGCTGGCAATCAGCGGCATGGACTGGCAGATATTGACCCGCATGAATACATGCGGACCCAGTTACCATCTGCGGCTGCATACAACCGCAATCCCTCGATAGAGTCGCAGGTGGAACACGGCGCGTCGCCTCTCGAGCCTTTGATTGTTCAGGCAATAGACTCCCCAAGTCCGGTACCTGCAGGCCAGGGTGTGGCCTGAGATCGTCCCGCGCCCTCCGGCACCCGTTGCATCTACTACGAATAGGGAGATTATATCCTCTAGTTTCCTTTCTGCCATTTCCTTTATGACCGTTACTTCTTCACAAAAGGATGCGATGGAGTTCCTGGCGCTCTCACCTCCAATCATGGACTTGACCACGACCTGAAGTGAGACGTTATCCGAAGTACCGATCACACTGCTGTGTCGTCGAGGCTGTTGCCACATAGATGGCAACCAGGCATTGGTTCTCGGTCTATGTGGCGCCAGCCGGAAAGTAAGGGTGCCACGCCGTCACTTCAGCCACTTCCACATAATGGGTCTTAATGGGTGCCTTTGCCTTTTATGACCCGACTGGCAGAGCGACAACTCAGCCCTAAATCATACTAGCTTAAAGGGTTTCTTCTCTTCTCTCGATTTGTCAGCTCTTCCTTATATCTTATAAGCACTGAGTTGTTTGCTAAGATCGGCTGACTTGGACGTTAGTTTGAGTCATGAGATGACTTGGTGTTTACACTGCACTGGGTCGGTGTACCTAGTGAGCCATCCATCGGCCTAGTTTAAGTGAGCTATTCTATCGGCTATAGTTTTTTTTTTATTGTAGATAGGCTCGCGCTTCACCACTATTTAACCTGATGGTAAGCGATGATGTGGTCGACGGTGTAGCACTCTTGCCTAGAAATAACCTATTCACTCTTGACTTAAAGACGCCGAGGTTACAACCTCGGCTATCGGAAAAGAAAGCTCCGGCGGTGAATTCCACTCCTTAGCTGTACGCTTAATTAAAGTTTTTCCAAACGTTTAGTGCGTATGGGTGGGAGGTCCACCATTTACCGATGGCGCATCACCGTACGTGTTGTAGTCGGATAATTAAACGGGCTAGACAGAATTAAATCATGCAATTCCATCGCACACTCCCCGAAATGCAACCGATAAAAAACCGACAAGCTGGCAACTCGACGACGATGTTCAAGGTTCTGGAGCCAACCACCAGACTCACACTCACACTCACACCCACTCCACTCGCACTGGACCAGTGCCTCATTGCCGATGAGCCTCTTGGCCCGTTTTTCGGTCGACTCTTTTGCATCAAGCTGGTATTTGGCAGATCCGTCCCAGAGATGAGAACAGTACTCCATGCAAGATCGAACATGCGCTTGATACATTTGCTTGATTGCCTTCGAAAGAAACGCCAACGTTTTTGGCAGTCAGTTGAGCCTTTGCCTAAATGTAAGGTCCAAAATTGAGTGCCGATGTCAACGTTACGCCAAGAAGCTCAAAATGGTCCGTTAAAAGGTGGTGAAATTGGCTCTATTTAGCGGAGAAAGGACACGCCTGTGTTTTAGGGGTATTGAACTTGACCAGATTGGCATCGCCCCATTTGGAGACTGGCTCCATGGTCAAGCTCAAACGCTCCACCATGGCTTACCCGTAGCCCGTGCGTTGGACAAGTATCTCTCAGCAACAGTGCTGTCGTCTGCATAACCTAAGGTTTAAGCAGCTTATTTAAGGTCAGCAAGAAATATGTCACTGAGAGTACCGATCCTTGAGGGACCCCGGCATTAATATCCAATTAGTCCGACGAGCAGCTATCTATAACCACTCGAATGGATCGATCCCTTAGGAAATCTGCAATCCAATCACACAGACCACTGGGCAAACCGCATGAAGGAAGCTTACCAATAAAGCTTTTGCCAATAAAGCTTTTTCGGCATTCGTACTAGATCATATCAAAAACCTTCGAGATGTTGAGAGAGATGGCGAGCTTCTTCCTCATGCCTCTAGATGGCCTCACTCCAAATGTGAATGCCATACGCTAGAATACCGATTTCGGCGAAGTCGTATTGGCGGTCACTAAGGAAGTCGTTAACTAGGTATGCCAGGACCTTACTATTAATTACACGTTCCGTACTCTTAAAGAGTATAGACGTTACAGAGATGGGTCTGTTGTTGACCGGGAGAGATTTTGGCTTCTTTGGTTCTCCAATTACTTACCAGGTGTATAGGTAATACAAATTCCTCGATTCTACGCAGCATACTAGAAAAAAAAGAATAATTAGAACATAACACAGTAATTATCACGTATGTATTTTCCGAAGGGTTAAGCAGAGGTATATCGAGGTTGGGTCGCGGATAAATTTGAAAAAGATTTACCGCGGCCCTGGCTCAAGCAACTGAAGGAACACGCGTGGGTTTTAGTCAGTAAAAGTCTGACACGCCGGGAAAAGTCATTGGATGATATCACACCAAAAAAAAAGAAAAAAAAGAGGTATATAGAGGTTAGTTTTGTTGTATACACGCACGTTTGGTCAGTTAAGTTTAAGATCAATTTATTGGGATCGAGCCTATTGACATCAATCGAGCACAGATCTGGATTTGGGGCTACTACTAAGAAATTCTAGACAGAAAGACCCAAAACACTGGTTGAACCCAGTACAGCATATTCGATTCAGCAGTACCGCTTGTGATTCCTAGACCAACGAGGCTGTCAGCAGAATAATAATAGCTTCACATCATCAGCCTATTAATGTTCCCACTGCTGGGACACAGGACTCTTCTCTGTGAGAGGGGATGGGCCGTAATCCACTACGCGGGCCCAGAGACATGTGACATCCACCAACCCGGGTGGATGTCACATGTCTTCGATTTTTTTGCTCACGATGTTTTCCGTCACCGTTTTTGAGAGCAGTGGTGATTAAACACAAAGTAAAGCGCCTGCCTGGGTTCAAACCCACGACCTACAACTTGTAAGTCGCGGCCGATACCACTGGGCCACCACTGCTCTTAAATATGCTACTTAAATATTATTATGTCGAAAGTTATAAATATGTCATTATGTGGCAAATATTTTTCTTTATGACAAATTATCGTACTAATATTATAAATGCGAAAGTTTGGATGGATGCATGTATGTTTGTTACTCAATTATGCCAGAACGGCTACATGGATCTGAATGAAATTTGGCACAGATTAGATATAGATTATAGTCAGGAATAGCAACTTTTCATCCGAGTATAACAAAGGCAACATATTCCCGGGATAAAAAGTAGCCTATGTGCTATTCCTGGCTATAATCTATCTCTGTACCAAATTTCATCCAGATCTATTTAGCTATTCTGGCATAATTGGATCCATCCAGCCAAACTTTCGCATTCAGCCGTACCATTCAGCCGTTTAAGCGTGAAGAATTAAAAAACACACAGTGTGTATATTTGTTACTTCTTCAAATTTCACTTCAACAAACAAACTTTCGCCTTTATAATATTAGTAGGATATTAGAGCCTTAGAATATAATAAAAACAGTAACTTACTTGCCGCAGCAGCCAAAATAATGACCCACTTCAACATATTGTAGAGACGACCGTTTTCTTACTATGCATAACTTTACATTGCGTTCCTTTTATAAACAACTGACTATGTATATTGATAAATCAGATTTCTAGATAACAATACGATTATCTTAAGTTCCATCAGATAAATATAAAATTATTTTGATAAACTCTACACCCTTTACCGTATACCCTTTGATTCGGCAGAGGAGAAATGTGTGCATTACACTGCCACAAATTTATTGTCTAAACTACATTACGGATTATTAAAAAATGAGGAGGTTCGATCTTGGCCTTAGTCTTATTAGTGTCATACGGGACGACAAGTGAAAATTAATTTTGTAAACATTGGACGGCTCCAGTGCAAACTATAGCGCCAACCACAGAACAGGTTTTTTCTGTTCTGTGGCGCCAACTCATTGTTGATAAATCACGATGGTGTGCACGTGTTTCAAAGGTTCTAAACTCCTTTGAGTGTTTTTCACTATTCCTCAAAGTTTCGGATTTGGCCATACACACCTACTTGAAAAACTGACCCAGTATAAAAAAAAAACCAAAAAGGAATAGTGAGGAGAATTTTATTTTGGATCAATATAAAATTTTATAATACCTACCAGTTAAGATTTGTATCGATTTGTGATTGCAATTTTTTTTATTTAGCAAGTATGGTAGCGATATTATCTTGTTTGATTATAATTAGATACCTAATAATAATAATGCATTGCACTTTGTAAGCTAGATATAATGCATGACGTATTTATTTAGTTGTTTATTGCATTGACAATCAAGATGCATTTTTAATGTGGTATTTTTTTACAGAAATGTAAAAAAATACCACAATTATTGCTTCCCTTCACAGTGCTGACTGTGCAGCAATTATTGTGGTATTTTTTGAATATTCGGTCAGCAAAAATATCGGTTAAAAGTAATGTTGACAGCGTAATATGTTTTGTCGTCGATAAGAAACTCAAAACTAAAAAATACAAAAGTATGCAATGGTCGACCTTAGCGCATTCCGCTAGTTTATCTTCTCATTATTGCATTCCAGCGTAAAGAATTTTTATCGAATAATAGTAGGGAAATGAAAAAAAAAAAGTAAGTATGTATGTGTATTTAAAGCAATCTATTATTATTATTTTTTGTTGCCACGTTTTAAACAATGCACCTGCCAATTTGTGTCTTCACTACTCTTGGTTGACTGGTAGAGAATGCCTAAGGCATTAAGTCCGCCATTGTACTTTTGTGCATGAAGTATTTTTTTTTTAATTTACATCTCTGTGTGTGCCCGTTTGGAGCAAAAATATCAATATTGAACCTCCTTTTGAACTGTTTTTGCAAAATATTATTTGATTTACATATGAAGAAATTCCAGCCATAATTTTTTCTGTGTAAAAATAGTTTTAAACATCCAAGTCGTTTTGAAGGAGTATCCAAAAGTTTCGAAAAAACATCCGGTTGTTAATCATTTTTTTGAAGCAAAAATATTAGTTACACGTAAAACACCTTGATTAAAAAATAATGTACATGAATCATCATGTGCTGAGATAGGAGCCTTTTTGGTCTCGCACGGGTTTATTTATTTTTATTTTTTTATTATTGTTTGTGTTTTTCTTATCTCGTGTCTCCTGTGCGGGTCACAAATAAAAATGTTTTCTTTCTTTCTTTCTTTCTTTCAATCAAAAATAAATATATTTTTTTCAAACCTTTTAGTCCAGCCGTCACTGAGGAGTTTGCTTTATAAAGTAACCGTTTTACGGCACTAAAGCGATTTAAGACCCTTAACAGCTACTTTTGATTAGGAAATATACGCAAAGCTGTATCAGCAGGTGGCGCTACGTTAGTAAAAGAAAACAAAACAAGTTTTTATAATCTTCGCATGCGCGATTCTCTAAGGGAACTGTTTAAGGACATTAACATCATGCGGTTCCTTGTCAATATATTTATGAAAACATCATGTACGTGAGAAAGAATTTACATCTTTTTAGTAAAAACGTGGACAGACATAATTACGTTACTAGAAATAGGGACCAATTAGTTAAAACAGGTTTCAGACTGGCTAAAGTAGCCTCATCTTTCATGGGGTACTGTACAAAATGTTACAATAAAATTCCTCCCCACATTCTTGAACTGAATGAGACGAAGTTTAAAACCTGTTTAAAACGCACACTATGTAGGCTGGCATATTATAAATTGGGGGATTACATCACTGATAAAAATGCTTGGCTCAATGCTAGTCCTGCTCCACAATCCACAACCACTAGGGCGCAATAACAAGTGATATGCAGAACATTATTGTTTTGAGGTATTGTTGGACCTGCTGAAGACTGTATGAATATATTTGTATTGAAATATATTCATACAGTCTTCTTCGTCTTTAAACTCAATTGCCTAAGTATTATATAACTGCACAGCACGTGTGTGAGTACAATGTACCCAACTATAAATCTGCCATTTACTGTACCTATGTGTCGTTCGTTGACTTGTGTGTGCCCTGGCTGTTGAGTGTGTCATGCTCTCTCAAATGTTTCTCTGATGGTGGCGCGTATGTTGGATCATCCGGTTCTCTTCATGATGGTTGAGCTGGGTGGTGCCAATTCATGCGTCATGTTCGTGAACGGACGCCGTCAGTTGGGGTTGGTCATAACTTAACTGCTTCGGATGTTAATGTTTTTCTAGTATCTATTATATAACTGCACAGTACATGTGTGAGTACTTTTAATACTTTATGCCTGTAGGTGGTATAGTGTGTAGTGCTATTCTGGGTGCATTGTCCTCACATGTATAAATTTAATAATGTATGTACCTATGTTCCTAAATATTGTAAATTTTTTTTTTTTTTAAAAGAGTAAGTATGGAGTTTCTTGTGCATTCTTCTCCATAACAAGCTACTTTCCGAATGCACGGTAGAATAATTTTTATATAACGTTCAAAAGCGTCGCTTGGTGGCCTAGTTGAAATAAAATATCTTTGTCTTTGTCTTACCTTGTATATTTAATATATTTTCTCACAAAAACTTGAACATTCTCGACACAAATCTATCCATCTCCCAGCAAACTGGTCACCACAAGGCATTTAGCATCATGAGCGCCCGAACAAGAAGCAAATTAGCTCGGGACACCGTACGTGCCAAAGGTACGGCCAAAAGCCGGTGACTTCGCGGTCTAAGCTGTTGTTTGGGCGCCACAGGAACAAACCGCCTCAAAAACTGCGCCACGAGCTCCTGGCAATCGGACTCGCACCGCATAACACGGCAGGCAGAGATAAGCAAGAAGTACTTACGCCTTACTTCGAGGGAATTTAAATTTAATACATCAAGTAGAAATTTGGTAGGGTATAGAAAAGGTAGTATCCGAAGAGTTGTTTTATAAAGAAAACGAAGATAGGCTTTTTGGATTTTTTCAAGAAATAAAGCATAAGTACTCTCATACGGGTGTCAGATCACTGCAGCTGATTCGATTGCCGTTGTGCCCCAAACCAGTTTCATAAGAAAGGTAATAATGAGAAGATGGTTTTAGCCAAAAAGAAACCAATTGATTCGTAGATAGGGTAAAAATGAAAAAATAAAGATAGGTTGGGTAGTGTAGGTAGGTAGGTAGGGTAGGCGGGTAGGTAGGTGGGTAGGTAGGTACCCAGATGACGGGCGCGAAGCCGCGGGGGACAGCTAGTATATAAATATTTCGTAAACTTTTATTGCATCCAGTCAGGAAAAGATTGTGTACACCATAAGATTTGCCCAGGAATGTCTCGTTGAACTAGTGGTCGCAAGTACTAGTGCTAAGCAGGAGATTCTGAGATCGTCTGGTTTCTCAATAGCAGCCCGGTGTCTGGATTTGTGCCCGATTGATGGCAATAGGCTTGAGCCCTTTAACATGGGACTTAGTAACTGAAGAAATGTGGATGTACTATAGGTGCACCCCTGCCTAACTTTTCAGGGAATACTGGCGTGATGTTATGTTATGCTAGTCATAAAATGACAAGGTATATTTGCCTGAAGGGCAGCGTTCGGCAACTTGCGCGGTATCTTCTAGCCCAACTTACCACAGTGTCTTAAGACGAAAGTCTATAATCAGTGTGTGTTGCCAGTGATGATCTATGGCTCTGAGACCTGGTCGATCACAGTGAGCCTCATCAGAAAGCTTAGTCACCCAAAGGGCAATGGAGAGGGCTATGCTCGGAGTTTCTTTGAGTGATCGAATCAGAAATGTAGAGATCCGCAAGAGAACCAGGGTTACCGACATAGCCCGAAGTATTGCCAAACTTAAGTGGCAGTGGGCAGGGCACATTGCTCGCAGCACGGATGGCCGATGGGGCAAAAAGATTCTGGAGTGGTGACCGTGAAACGAGAGACGTTAAGTTGGAAGGCCTCCCACCAGGAGGACCGATGACCTGGTGAAGGTTGCGGGGATCCACTGGATGCGAGACGCACGGGACCGATCAATGTGGCGACGCTTGGGGGAGGCATATGTCCAACGGACGTCTTTCAGCTGATATGATGATAATGATGATATTTGTCCATGTTAAATCTAAGGGTAGGTCGTAGCCGATTTATAAAGGGTCTTTCAACAAGGACGGGTCGATGTTAAAATTGAATAAAACAAGATGTGTGTGAGATATTAACGAAATTTATTTTTTATTTAAAAGGCCCATTTATGCCATTATGGATGGAAGATGACATCGTTCAAATGTCCGCCGCGGCTTCGTATGGTGCCACGAATCCGAGAGGTCCAATTTTTAATGACTCTGCTGCATAGATCCGGCTGAATCCGAGCGATGGCCTGCGTTATGTTGGCTGTCCTTGTTAAAAGACCCTTTACTATACGACACCGCTCCCACTCGGCAAAATAATGTTCATTGAAATATGAGCTTCAGGGCATCCTCTGTAGACATATTTAACATTGACAACACAAATTAGCCTACACAATTACCACCATCGTACCACTCAACAGCTGATGTTTCACTAACCGCATGCTTATCACGTGTTTAAAGTGGGCGGCCCGCGAGGTGTAAGCATGCAGACTGCTCGCTTTAAGCACGTTGCTAGCTTGTCGTACAAGGAAAGGCGAACGCGGTTGGCGCGGGAACAGCTAATTGACTGCTAGCTGTAATCGCGTGGACAGCTGGTTGCTTGCTAGCTGGCGGCGCGTGGACAGCGAATAGTCATCTCTGTTTGTGGCGGTTTTGTGCGGGAGCGGTGTTGGAGCGGGGTCGTGGAAGTGAGCTACGATCTTTGAACTATTAATTTCCATGGCTTTACTACCTACCGTAATAGGAGCTACTTTAAAAAACCGGCCAAGTGCGAGTCGGACTCGCACACGAAGGGTTCCGTACCATTATCGCAAAACACTGCATAAAAATCACGTTTGTTGTATGGGAGCCCCCCTTAATTTATTTTATTTTAATTTATTAATTATTATTTTTTGAAGTAAATATACAACTAAACATTCTGTGAATATTTCAAGCGTCTACCTGATGCCGTTATTAATATCGAGCAAAAAACGGCAAAAATATCACGTTTGTTGTATGGGAGCCCTCCTTTCGTATTTACTTTATACTGTTTTTAGTATTTGTTGTTATAGCGGCAACAGAAATACATCATCTGTGAAAATTTCAACTGTCTAGCTATCACGGTTCATGAGATACAGCCTGGAGACAGACAGACAGACAGACAGACGGATCGCGAAGTCTTAGTAATAGGGTCCCGTTTTTACCCTTTGGGTACGGAACCCTAAAAATGAAAACACTACTAAATAAGTTGTTCACCTTTTCCAGCAGATTTAAATAAATATTATAAATTTAATAGATATCCCTAACATAGTTTAATGCTATTTCAAGAACAAAACGCACCAAGCTTCTAAAATTAAAAAATAACATTATTACTGTTTAAAAAATTACCGCAAAATTATAGCATGCTTGGCAATACAGTAAAGTCAAGTAATAACACTTTATGAAGCTCAAAACATAAGTATTGATAGCTATCTACGTACAGCCAAAGAAGATAACATCAGTACATCATCATCATCATATCAGCCGAAAGACGTCCACTGCTGGACGGGAACCAATCACATTTCCGATTTTTTTTTGTTCGAATTTCATTTTACCGAAAACTATTGGCCGACGTCTTTCTTGCTATATGCATTATTTGACATATTTTCAAATCATCGATGTATCATGTGGCATATGTTTTATTTTACCAAACTACATTTCTCCGATTTACAAAATAACTTTTTGCTTTTGGCCGAAGCCTCTTTTGAAGTTTTTTCATTTGCCATGTTTTCACCAAACCGAAACAACAACAATAGGGAATATTATTTAGTCACAAATATATAGCCGATTACTTGGTAGCATTTTCAATTTAAAATTTAAATAGCGTCATAAAAAGTCAATATCGTCGTAGTCATAGAACAACGACGGTTTTGATTTTATACAAAAAAATTGCCTCATTTGAATTTATAAGTCGTGCTTTAAAAGCCAATAACTTTTTTTTTAAGAATATTTTAAAACAACCGAGATACTGACTGGGAATACTGACGGATTTGATTTATAAACACAGTAAAATGACGGTACAATAATTTCGCCGTTGTACTGCGCTAGCCCTTGCTCCCACTCGTGCGTGGCACTAATTATTACGCTAGTATATTTTTATTTAAGTAATATGCTAAGTTAAATTTTCAGAATAGTATTTATTCCTTAAACTTAAATTAGTTATGTCGTCGAAAAGGTCCCTGCGGATATTAGCCTTTTTAAACATAGCGAATAAAATGTAAGGCACGTAAGATATTATTGCCTATTTTAATATTTTATTTCGAATTTTATTGTTGTTTTAGGTAACATTAGTTTTTAATTATATGTTCGCCGTACAACAACGGTTAGTCAATTCCGTCGTTGTTCGTGGAAATCTGAAGCAGTTAGTATTAGTCTCTTAGTTATTACGCCAATATTAATTTTGAACTACTATTAGTTTATTACTACAATTTGAATTACAACCAAAATAAATTTATTTTTCGGTGACGAATATTAAAATCCTACTATGTTCTACGTGCTTATAATCAACGTATGATACAAACCGTATTTTTTTTACGGATAAGTGCACGTCGGATGTGCATAACCGACGTTAATCTTTGGACAGATTTTCACATGCGTCGTTGTTTTGTTATATTTTACAATTAAAATAACTTTTTTTAATATTCAATATTAGGTATGTTGTTTATACTTTTGAAACATAATTAATGCATGCTTTGAAATTTTATTTTACAGTTGAAAAACAGCATTTTTTGTCATTATCACCAGAAACGAGTGCAATACTATCGTATGAAGAAATGCAAGGCGTGTGGGGTGATGTATTTTAAAATAATGATTACAGGAAGAATCAGTCACAGTTACGGATCTCGAAGATAAATCACCTGCAGTAACTGTCAAACACAATACGCGGTACACGAGATTATTACGGAAGCCTAAACACCCAATGAAACCCCTAAATATCAGTGATTGCCAACAATCATTACAATCTCAACATAATCAAGTCTCTCCGAAGCCATTTATTTATATATTATTTTCAGTAATTTGCTAGTTCAACCTACATCCTCTACAGTCACTCAGAATTATATTAAAGAGCCTGATCAGAAAGCCGATGCACCAGTCGCATCCCCAGTTAATAGACATGCAAAATGTGATTATCCTTATTGCTGCCAACATGACCCTGATGAGTATGCCTGTCCATCAGTAGATACTATGGGCACAGACTCTAATTTCCCGTTTTCAGAACCCGCTACCTTGTTGAAGAATAGGTGAAAAAAACAACCACGAAACCACGATAGTTGAGGGGATATCAAGAGCAAAAAACTGAAAAATCAAGGCAGAACTTATTGTTCAAAGGGACTATTGATGCAAAAATAATGGACCCGCCATGTCAATGTAGATTTAAATGTGCCACTAATGCAGTTCAATTTTGGGAATTATGTATAAAAGAACAGCAATGGCGGTTCGTTGCCAATTACACAAAAAAAAACAGAAACTAGCACATTCCGGCAGTAATTAAATTCCAACAAGAGTATACTATAAAGAAATTTGAAAAATAAAGCACTGACAATCATCATCTCCCTGCCTTTCTCCCATGTTACTTGGGGTCGGCGAAACACGGTTTCTTATTCCATACCGTCCTATCCCCCGCCACGCCACCACTGACTCTCTTTTCTTTCATATCACTCCTCACAAAGTCCATCCATCTTGTCTTTGGCCTTCCTCTCCCACGCCATCCACATTTATATTCATAACTCTTTTAGTAACATGCGTTTCATCCCTCCACATCATATTAATGGAACTGTTTGTCCTTATATAGACCAGGACCAGGTTTCCTTTCAACTTTTTTGTCACTGGCGTTTCAAACTACCCCTAATTTACTCATTTCTCACTTTATCCATTCTCGTCACGCCGCACGTCCATCTCAATATTCTCATTCCTGCTACATGCAATCTATTTTCATCCATCTTTTTCACAGCCCAACATTCTGATCCATACAGTATGACAGGTTTAATCACGGACTTGTAGATTTCCCCTTTAACTTGAGGGGAACGACAATCATGTCCGTTATAATAAAATCAATGTTTGCAAAATTATGTTTCAAGCACCTTAGGCATCAGTGAACGTTTGAAACAAACCGCATAAGAAGCTGTACAGTCGGAACGATAATTATGTGCGACGTTCGATTTTCCTTCCTACGTGTTCGAAACCTACTTCGGAACAGAAATTTCACGAACACGGATCGGATGTAGTGCGTAACCGCCTATATACTGGTTATAATAATTTTAGTACTTAACTTTTTTAAGCCAATAAAACAACCTATTACAATAAATGCATGTGAAATAATATATATTTATCATTTCTAACCCATTAATTTGAAATCCGTCAATATATTTTTGTGAAGATTTCATAAAACATTAACGGAAATTACTTTTTGTCATGTAAAGTAAGAGAAAAATCCACACAACAACGACGTAAGATAACATACGACACATACTTTTTCATAGAACAATGACGCATTTGATATTTTATGAAATCTAGCCATTTTAGGTCATATTATAAAAGTTCAGAAACAGAACACAATTTCCAAATTTAATCGGATCAGCGGTTTCAAAAATATGCACTAAAACTCCATTAGAAAACTTTGATGTTGCTTACTGTAAAGTTACTGATTTGCAGAACCGTCTTTGTTCTACGACTATGACGATATGTTGTGCTACAAAATTTAGTGACAGAAACGAATCGCTGTAAAATCGACTACACGCAGTCTTGTCTGTGTTTACGTATTTATTTCGAATTTTCATGCAAATGATTTATTAATAGCTGTCATGCATTAGACATTTCTATTAATAAACAATTTCAAAGAATTTGTCCAAGAGCGAGCGAAGCGAGCTCAGGAATTTAGGGCAACCCGACACGGATAGGTTATCTCTTTCGTTTTAGGTTACTTTAGACCCTGCAGACAGAAATAGGAGTCCCGCAAAGCGGGACTCAGACGACAATTTTTTTTTCATGTCACCGTTATATTCGCCCACTGTTTCTCTCTCTTAGTATTTTGATATGTATTTGAAAATAAATATTTGGAACAAATGTTTTTTCGACCAAGTGAAACGTCGGAGTAAAGAAAAATATAGAATTGATAATAGGTCAACTGAGACAGTGGCAGACTTGACTTCGATGAAGTAAAAAAAAAATGAAACGATAATAGTTGAAAAGCTTTTGGTGAAATGAAACTGAACATAGGCCTCCCCTAAGCGTCGCCACATTGACCGGTCCCGTGCGTCTCGCAACCAGCAGATCCCCGCAACCAGGGTTACCGACATAGTCCGAAGAATTGCTAAACTTAAGTGGCAGTGGGCAGGGCACATTGCTCGCAGAACGAATTGCCGATGGGGCAGAACGGTTCTGAACGGCGACCGCGAACCGGAAGACGTTCCATTGAAAGGCCTGCCACCAGGTGGACCGATGACCTGGTGAAGGTTGCGGGGATATCCCCGACGATAGTACTGATATCAGTACTATCCTTGCAAAAACACAATAGTATTCAATCACATAGCGATAAATATCAAATCTATCACCCTTTTTATAACGATCTGCAATCAATATCATTCGGCAACCAAAAAGGACCTTTGATGATAAAATAAAGGATCACACAACTTTCATTCAAAAGGCGTTTAGTTATCATTATATTTTGTTATCTGATAATCAGATTTGACAATACCTAGTCAGCTGGTTATTAAAATAAACGATTTTGCAAATTATGCACAGTGAAGAAACGATCAACATTGCATTATGTTGAAGCTAGCGATTATATTTGCTGCAGTGTCGGGTAAGTTAGTTTATTTATAATCAATACATTATATTATAATAAATCTATAGAAAAATAGTTTTTGTACATCGAATAATGCCAGGTTGTTAAAGGAACCATCAGAACCCATTGCCAGCATTTTTGGAATTTTTGCTGTTTATCTGTTTAGTTGTACTTGCATCACGTAAAATGTACGAAACCAATTTAGAAAACTTTTGTGCATAAAAATTTTGCGCAACTTGATGTATTACTTAGTTTTTGTTTCATCGCAACCGGTTCACTCTTTCAAAAATTAGATTAATTTAAAGTGTTCAAAAAGTAAAATATCACACACGCACTACAGATACTCGGACAGTTGAACTCCATATTCGATAGATAACGTTGTGCATTTGACGTCATTTTCTGAATGGCGTTGTTAAGATTTTCCGCGGAAGAATCACCCTAGAAAAAAAATTGTTAGGTAGGTAGGGTAGGTAGGTAGGCAGTTGACGGGAGCAAAGCCGCGGGCACAGATAGTACTCAATAAAATAATAATAATAATATAATAATAAAATATCAGCAGAAAAAGAACAGCCAAACGGATTAGCTCCAGTATACCTACTTTTTGCATAATAGTAATCTTTAATTATTTTTTAGTGTGCTACGGACAACTAGCGCCCATTACATTTCATTTATACTCAGTGTAAGTAATCCATTTTTTTTTGTTATAACCGTACGATGGGGAATATGCATGAAAAAACCGTTTTCTAGTGCTGCTGGTGATGCCGAGCCTCACGGGCTTTGACATAGAGTCCATGTCGAACTCTTTTTAATTGACAGCTTTAAAGCTTTTTCGCTGATGAAGACATTTAAAAAAAAAAGTATTTCACATTTTATCTCCCTCTCAATTTGGCTTTAGACACGGTATTTCTACGGCAGATGCTATCGCATCTTTAACTTCAGTACTAACAAAAGAACTTGACAAAGGAACTAGGTGTTTATCGGTTTTTATAGACCAAAAAAATCCGACACGGTCTATATTCCCATTCTTGCCCAAAAATTAGAAAACATTGGTATTAGAGATAAACAACTATCTATATTTACCAATAACCTGACAAAGAGAAATCAGAAGGTTAAGCAAGATAATTTTGTCAGCGAGGACGTTGATGTAACGTGCGGCGTACATCAGGGAAGCATTTTGGGTCCTACTCTATTCCTCATTTATCTAAACGACTTACGTAATATGACAATCAACCAAGGTAACATTTTTTCGTATGCCGATGACACCGCAATCGTCTTAACTGGCTCAACCTGGGCTGAAACCAAAACCAATACAGAAAGAGGTATGGTACAAGTAGCTTCATCAAACACGACCAAAACTAATTATATCTGCTTCACGATATAGAAAAATGTCCAACTAGAACAGATATACATACTAAACCGTTTAAAGAATACAAATCGTTACTGATTAAGTGGATAAATAAGTTATGCTACGATCAAACAAAGGATCTTCTATAAACTGGCAATTGTAAACTGTATCTATTTACACAAACCACTTCCGTATAAAAAAACCTTGCACACTCACACACACTCTATCATACACACCCACATACACATACACACAAATACACACATACACACGCTCGCACGCACACACGCACATACACACACACACACACACACACACCAACAGACTAAGGAAAAAAAACTAAAAATAGACTATTCATTTTCATTGCACTTTTGTTTTGTAACTTATAGTACCCATAAGATATAAAAGAGCGGCACCTCCTGGTACAGGCATCAATATGCCTAAAAGGGGACGCCACCAACTGTATAAAATTGCATTACGTGTAATAACGAAATAAACTTTTTTTTTTGATATTTGTTTGCTAGTGCAAGTATTGAATTTAGAAAACAAAAAAAGACATGCATATTCCCTATTTAGGCAGTTGTTCTTCAACTTACGTCTTCCGTCACAAGGCTAAGTTAACAAAATTTGCTAGAAGTTCTGGGTGTTACCGGAGAGCATAAATAGACAATATTTAGAATGGATATGACGTAATACACTCTGCGTTAACTAATATTATCATGTAAGTATAACGTAGAGGTAAATAATGTGGGACTTGTTACACAATCTCAGGGTGGAGTTTACATGGCTTCTTGTCGCTATTTGAAAGCCATGGCTTAACTAAAGAATTTAATTTGTCTAGTTTGGTGCGGGACTACTGTGACTTTGTCGTACTGCGCACGACCGGTTGATTTTTTCCATACAATTTCTGCAGAAAGCAGTGCGGCGCTGCGCCCGCGACGGTGCCGCGCACGCACGACAGCACGACGATTACGTGTGTGGATAAATTATACGGAACAAATCAATCGGTCGTGCTCAGTACGACAAACACACCAAACGTCTAAATTGAAATATTTCTAAATGTAGCATTTGAAAACACTAGCTTAAAGTAGTACCTACTAAAATAAGGAAAAGTGCTGAATACTTGGAAGCAAACCAACGTATAGCCCGTGCCCAAGAAGGGCAGTCGAGCTGACCCAGCCAACTTCAACTTCCGCCGAAATCGATCTACTGGGGATCTTCTAGCGTAAGCCATTCACATTTGGAGTGTCAAGCGCAAGTTCAATCTTGCATGGAATACAGCTCTCATTTCTGGGACGGATCTGCCAAATACCAGCTTGATGCACTAGAGTCGATCGAAAAACGGGCCAAGAGGCTCATCGGCAATGAGGCACTGGTCGAATCAAAGCTCCAGAGCCTAGAACATCGTCGCTAAATAGCCAGCTTGTCGGTTTGTTATCGGTTAGTACAGCGATGCGCCATCGGCACATGGTGGACCTCCCACCCAAAAGTTATTGAAAAAACTTTCATTATGCGTACAGCTAAGGAGTGGAATTCCCTGCAGGTATTTTCCGATTGCTACAACTTCGGGGTCTTTAAGTCTAGAGTGAATAGGTTACTTCTAGGCAAGCGTGCTACACCGTCAACCACATCATCGCTTACCATCAGGTAAAATAGTGGTGAAGCGCGAGCCTAACTACAATAAAAAAAAAAAAACTATAGCCGATAGAATAGCTCACTTAAACTAGGCCGACGGATGGCTCACTAGGTCCACCGACCCAGTGCAGTGTAAACACCAAGTCATCTCATGACTCAAACTAACGTCCAAGTCAGCCGATCACCGTCGACCACATCATCGCTCACCATCAGGTGAGATAGTGGCCAAGCGCGAGCATAAACATAAAAAAAAAACTGAAAACGGTCACTCACGGTGACAAAACTGTATCAAGTCCACGTTGCATCGTACTAAAGTGACTATTGTTTTACCAGGAATTAATCAAAATATAAACAAAGTAGCCTATCAAAACCAATAAAAAAACAACTATCAAAATTCTTATTCGTAGTACAGACAGTGTTACCATCCCCGAATTTCCAATTTCCCTCATTCTTTGAGTTCTACAAATTTTCTTTAGCCAGACTATCATCGTTATTTCAGATGTAATGTTGCTTACAAGGGTGAGAGATGTGATACATCAATCTGTAAGAACTACTGTTTACAAGGACATTGTAATGTCGGTACCGAGGGACAACCTAAATGCAGGTAAAACAATAATGTTCATCTTATAGAGGGCTAGTTTAATTTATATAGAGCGACACATACCGAACTGGGCGTACTCCTCACTAGTCTGCCCCAACTAGTCACATAATTAGCTGGCTTCCTTGTTTATCAAGTTAGTCTGTTTAATATCTTCGTAATTTCAGTTGTAATGCTGGTTATTCTGGAGTGAGGTGCGAAGTTAACGTGTGCTATAAGCACTGTCTCAACCACGGTGTCTGTTCCCTGAATGACAGGGATGAGCCGGTATGTCAATGCACTGGAAAATATGAGGGTAAAAGATGCGATGTCCCCATCCTAAAAGCAGGTGAAAATCTTTTAATCGGTCTAAAGCTCGTATACCTTGTAAGCCACCACCTACCACCACATGACTTTTTGAAACCCCAGGAACACCTGCCACCTGGACGAGAACTGCAGTGGCCTATATGGAAAGCACTCAATCGTTTGCGCACCCAAGTAGGCCGCTGCAAACACTATTTGGCAAAGTGGGGTTTTATAGACCCGTCTGATACCCAGTGTGAGTGCGGTGCCCCTTTGTAAAATATGGCACACATGGGCCTACTGGGCCCAAAATTTATAAAGAGTTTCCCATCGACTCGAAAAGAAGAAGAAGAAGCTACGGTAGGGTTTGTTTGTGCCAGTGTCCTCTATTCGAATATATGCTTGCTTTTTAGAGCATTTTGTCGAGTCATGCAAACGTGGCAGTTGATCGTTTTTTGTCACGATTTTAGGTCTGCTCCCATCTGTCTGGGTCGCGGATAAATTTGACAGTAACCGCGGCCCCGGCACAATCAACTGAAGGAACACGGGTGGGTTTTAGTCAGTAAAAGTCTGACATGCCCTCCCGCTTCACCTAGAGTGGGAGAAGTCATTGGATGATGTACAAACCAAAAAAAAAAGTCTGCTCTTATAGTGAAAGTTAAGTACGGAATAGTACGGAAGGCATTCTTTCATATAGTTAGAATACGAAATAGAAAGAATATATATACTAAAAGTTCAATAAACTGAAAAATAGCGTCAGATCGCCTAACGCGGTGGATCACATAGTTACTGCATGTTAAAGTGACACAAAATTTATTTTATCCCAATTTACAGTAAAATGTAGTACATTAACAAACATGTTATCATCATTACAGGCTCATTTCACTGGCTCCCCGTGGTGGATGGCAAAATGCCTCCAGGTGCAATTATTGGAGGATTTGATAAAGATCTTACTTACGTAGCCAGAGCCAACCACAGCGGTTCACTGTGTCCTGGAAAGTATATAAAGGAAACTAATACGGCTTACATCTCTTGGGGGGGGCAGGAACACACCAAAGAACAGTTTGAGGTAAAATGTAGCTTTCTAAGTATTTTTATTTTTCCCTAAAGGAAACCATTTTACCCGACTGCCGAAGGATTATTATGATCAAGTTTTTTGTGCATTTTTAGCATGAAAAATACTTGGAAGGATTTGGGAGAAGCATTTGCCCAGTAGTGGGACAGCATATGCTCATATATAAAAATACGGCAGTTTTAAATAGATTTATTTATCAAATGAAGATTTATCTATACTTCTATACTATATATATATAATATAATATAATATAATATAATATAATATAATATAATATAATATAATATAATATAATATAATATAATATAATATAATATAATATAATATAATATAATATAATATAATATAATATAATATAATATAATATAATATAATATAATATAATATAATATAATATAATATAATATAATATAATATAATATAATATAATATAATATAATATAATATAATATAATATAATATAATATAATATAATATAATATAATATAATACAATATAATATAATATAATATAATATAATAAAAAATGACTTTGTTTGTTTGTTTGTACCGAATAGGCTCCGAAACTACTGGACCGATTAAAAAAAAATCTGAGTGAGTCAATTTTTATTCCGAAAACGGGTCCTGTGGGATGGTACACGGGAGTGAAGCCACGTGGAACAGCTAGTTTATTAGAAAATAATAAAGCATATTTTCATTTTGTTTCTAGATATTATGTGGATGTGGGTTCCATGCTAAATGGGTTAAAACAGACCACGACAATATACCTAAAAATGCATTAGTTGGTGGACGCACAGGTGGACCTAATGAAGTTGATGGTGAACCTCTGTATATATGTAGAGATAAGATTGACGGCAGACTTATAAGTGGAAAAGCCTATGCTCGTACCAAAAAGTGCTATTTGCCATATAATGGCAAAGAAGAACAAACAACTTCGTATGAAATATTAGTCGAAGAATAGGTGAAATTCAACAAGCTTTACCTTTTACAACTTACCTGCGTACGTCAACAGTTCAATCAATCAATCAGCGTAGCCTTTTCTCATTAATGTTGGGCTCGGCTTCCAATCTAACCGGATTCATCTGAGTACCAGTATTTTACATGAACCTTCACAACCCAGTAACAGGGAAGCACGATACCCCTTGGCAAGACTGGTCACTGGTCAGATATTATTTCTTCTGACTACCGTAACATGATAACATCTTCAAATGACAGCCGGGATCAACTCGGACCTTCTCGGCTCTAAATTGGAGTAATAAGCAAATACAATAATAGTCAATAAATTTTTATTGATTTCACATTTTTTTTATGTATCAAATGTATTGTAAAATAGGCACAGTGGCTTCTTAATATTAAAACTGAAAGAACATTGTATATTTTTTCGCAAATGAATAAAAGATTAACGTTTGTGAATATACTTAAACTGATTGTTTCATTTGTGTTCAAAGTCCCAAAAATCTGAGCTGGATCTCAAAATACCGTTCAAGCATCCTAAAAAATCTTTTATTTTTTCACATTGTATCTGTTATGAGGTTTACTTATTACTAGCTGTTGCACGATAGCAATTTTGCCTTGCCGCCCGATTTCTGCAAGGATGCCAGTGGTTTTTTTTTTCCTTGTCCACCAGGAGCATCCAAGAAAAAAAGTCCCTGGCGGAGCCCAACGGTTTAGAGGAAGGTGTTAAAAATATCCTTCTCTTGTGAAGTGATCGATGAGACGTGATCATTTACAATGGTATCCATTGAGCCCTTATCATAATTGATTTCGGCAGCGTTTTCCCGATTAGCGTGGTCTTGATGTGCCAATGATTGCGACGATCAGTGGATTTCCACCGATAGAAATGCCCATGTCTTGAAGTAAACCCAAACAAATGTTTAAAACACTCCTTCAAACTTTAAGTAGTACACCTCATTCCTCAACGCTCGTAAAAAGTCTTTGGGCAGATGGTGCCGATGTTTTTCTTACAACAGACCTGGGTTTGCGACTCCAAAACATACTAAGATGACGGCAATCAAATGTCGTAGCTGACTGGGGCTCTCGCTGAGTGTCATGCCGGTGGTGGTCACCGACTCACCGTCGAGAAGGTGACATGCTACGCAGGCTACACAGAATGTAGGATACTCTACGTCATCATCTGTTCTCAGAAACGAAAACGACGTTGGGCTCCAAACCATGTAAAATTTTAGCCGCAAATAATAACACTCGCCATTAATGGAATGCACGGTGCAAGCCCTTCCCAATACGGTGTCCTTAAAGATTCCCGGAAAACCTTCCACAGCACATCCATGTTGACGTAGACCTTTTTGCTTGTCGTACGTATAGTACGACGATACTTCGTCATAGTTTAGGGATTTCACAAATAGATCTTCCCCACACAGTTTAAGAAATAATAAGAGCGTGGTGTGGCATGTATTTACTAATCGTTCTACGCTTTATAAAAGGTGTTGTTTTTAGAGGATTGGTTTTTAAATTAAATAAAACACGTAAAATAGGATATTATAAGGTTTTAAAGCGAGGGCCTTAGATGAATCACAAGCAAGTGAAGGATTCTAACAACTGAATCTCGTAGCGAGTGATTCAAGTGTTAGAATCCTGAGTGACGCGAGTGATTCATGGCCCTCGATATAAATCCAATTTATTCAAGAGTTGCATACTATACTTTATACAATGAGATTTAAGCAAAAAGCACAATCCAGTTTGTATCGAGAATTTTTTACGCAAGGAGGTTATATAGCATTGATATAGAGGCCAAATATATTGGTGTGTTCCAAATTCAAACACCAAATTAGTAATTAAAAGTGGTTTTTAGTAACTGTTTTTAGTGATTTTAATTAAAATATATTATTATGCCATTAGTGCTTAATACGATTTCGGGAATATGGGCGCCACGGCCACGGGCTGGCTCGAATTAAACGTAATCGGGCAGTCCAATTTTCGACCACATTATCGAGCAACTGGAGCTGTATATCGGCAATAACACAGCGAATGTTGATTTCCAAGTTGTCCACTATCTGTGGTTTATCTGCGTAGACTAGTGATTTCACATATCCCAAATAAAGTAATCCATATGTGTGATATCACACGATCGTGGAGGCCAGTTTACAGGTTACACGAAATTATGCGCTCATTAAATGTATCCCGCAGTAAATTGATGGTTTTGCGCGCTGTGTGGCATGTTGCTCTATCATGTTGAATCCAAAGCTTTTCCACATCAATACCATTCAACTGAAAAACAAAGAAGTCGGCAATCATGGCTCTATAGCGCTTTCCATTGACGGTAACATTCTGGACGGCATCATCTTTAAAAAAATATGGGCCAATGATTCCACCTGCCCAACAAGCGCATCAAACAGTGACTTTTAATGGATGTAAGGATGTCTCAACAAAGCCTTCTGAGTTTTCTCCACTCCAAATTCAGTGATTCTGCTTATTGACGTAGCCGTCCAACCAAAAATGAGCCGCATCGCTGCTCAAAAGTAGCTCGATTAAGTGTTCAAAATTTGGACTTACCGATCACGCTTGGTTCTTGCAGCCGTGGCACCCATTTTCCCGAAATCATTTTTAAGCGCTAATGGCAAAAGAATATCCTTTAAACAAAGCCAAATCCATGCCAATTAAATTTATGTTTACGTGTTTTATTTCATTTTAAAAATCAAACCTCAAATAAAACACCCGTTACTAGGTGCATCGTGCTCACGTATATGAATTAATGTATGTATGTAAATATAAGGTGTGGAGTTTCTTGTCCGTTCTTCTCCATAACAATCTACCTTTGCAAATGGACAGTAGAATCAATTATTATTTTTAAATTTAAATTTTCGACGTTTAAAAATGCCGCTTAGTGGCCTTATTAAAATAAAATAAAATACTTTGACTTTAACATCGGTGTACCTAGTGAGAGACCTTCCGACGTAACTCAATGGGGCTACCGTGTATGAATTCGCCGCTAGAGGCGCTGGTGTAGCGTAAGGTCTCCGTTATGTCCAACTTCACAGAGTGGGCGGGTTTTTTTTCCTAATTATGTTATTGTTTTGAATATTTTGCGATACCTCAGATTAGTTATGGCAAATATGAGTTAGAGGTCAATGAATGTCAGTGCTTTAAGATATTAAATATGATTTAAGGCTGGTTTAAGAGTCACGCTGCCCGTCGGCGCTGTCGGTTGCTCAGCTCAGCGCTGACGGCCGTTAGACTCGACCAATGACGAGCTCGCGGCCTTAGTAGCCTTAATGTAAACTTGGCTTTTGCTCGTATTAAGGTACGTAGAAACTTTGACAGCTATACTTCTAGACCTTATTCAACGTTCCAAGTTTAAAATAGCGTTAATTAGTTCATCCTCATTACACTAAGCCAAACCTATAAATCAAACCCTCATAATCATCAATACCGCTTGCGTGCACTAGACACCTCCAGGTGTTAAGGAACTTCAGGAAAGTCAAGGAAAATACAAGTATAATGAAAAAACTTTAAAGTAGGTTGGCAAAATGTAAATTTATTGACAAGACAATACAATATTAGAACGGGTAGCTTCTTCCGGTGTTGATCCTGTATATTTGAAATACAGCGACACTGAAATGAAAATTTTACATGATTTATTTATTAGACAAAAAAGGTTGGCTGCGTTCTCTTGTGCATAACTTTATTTAGCTAAGTACACTGACTACTTATTAGACGCTCAAGACAAGTGTCAATCGATGGCAGCGAGGCGATGGCCGAAATGCCAAAATGTAAAGGATTGATCACTTGACATTTTGACAGTGTTTGACATTCCCATATATTTTGATTTTTAACCGACTTTCTAAAAAGGAGGAGGTTCTATGTTCGACTTCGTTTGTTTTTTTACCGATTTATCCGTCAATTGTGGGCCGATATTGTTTTTTTTTTGTTTGGAATACTGCGTTCTCAAATTGGTCCCATTTTAGTTTTGTGAAGATCTGATGAAGAACTTCGGAGATATACAACAGAACTCTTCAATAAATAAATGACGGTAAATCTCTCGGGATTGCTGCAATCGCATTTCCGTTTATTGTTTATACCGTTTCATAACATAACATCACGCCAGTACGCTCTAAAGGGGTACGTAGATATGTACAGTTCACCTTGATACACTTTCATTTTACCGGTTAGGTTCAGGTTTCATGATATTCGGGTAATCTATCAATTAGGTACAACTATAAAGTGAAAAATAAAAAAAGTCAATTTCTTATTTTGAGTATCCTCATATTAAATTTTGTCTTCGGAGGTTTTAATATTACCCCTAGATAAATGAAAGTCTATCAACGAAAGCGTTTTGACAGCTATTAGAAAAAAAAAGGCTTATGTTTAACAAACCACCAAATCTAGTAATATACTGACAAAAATAGTAAATGATCACCAAAATTAAATTTAGAATCGCAACAGAGTCGACGGAGCCCCGCTGGGCGGGGCTCCTATTTCCGAATGGGAATAAATATAATGACCACCAAAAAAAAACTTTGTGACGATAACCCCTAACCACCAAATCTAGTAATATACTGACAAAAATAGTAAATGATCACCAAATTTAGTAAATTGATCACCAAATTTTAATAGCAAATTATTGCGCTATTTAATGTTGTAAAATAGGTTAGGTTAGGTTAGAACTGTGACCAACCGCGCGCGAGCCGAGCGAGCAAAGCGAGCGGTGCCGCGGCAGCGGCCGGCGAGCGCTACTTCCAAGTTGCTCCCAGAAATTTTATAATCTTTTTGGTCATTGGTTTAATTTTGGTGATCATTTACTACTTTTGGTGATCATTTACTACTTTTGGGTTAACAATGATTTATTTGGAGTCATTTTGCCTAAACAGGATAGCGAGATGTTAAAACTTTGGTTATAATTTTACAATAAGATGCGGGTTTAATTTTGGTGATCATTTACTATTTTTGTCTGTTATATGTTACTATATCTGGTGGTAAGTTAAACATAAGCCTTTCTGAATACAGGGTCTAAAGTAAACTAACACGAAGGTGATGACGGGAGCTGAGTTCGCTCGCTTTGCTCGCTCACTTCAGCTCCCGTCATCTCCTTCGAACCTAACCTGTCCGTGTCGGGGTGCCCTTAGCTCCCGAGCTCGCTTTGCTCGCTCTTGGACTGATTCATTGACCAAATCACTAGATTTGATATCTTACGGTTTTAGTTATGGTTTCGCTCGCTTTGGATAAATTCGTTGAAAACACGAATACACCCAAATTACCGACCGGTAGATAGTTATTTTCATTACAATTGTGAGTTAAAAAGTTATTCAATAATCAATAGTAGAAATTATGCTTGATTCAACAGAAGCAGAACAGAAGTTTAGTTTCTTTTTTGTAATTCATTTTAACACAGCTTAGTTAGTATGACAGTCAACCACAGATCGTTGGAAGTTAAATTGTTTTTCGGAAGCTTTATGAGCCCTTATCTAGCGCTTTAGGTAATTTATTGACTTTCTCCGAGACCACACGCAAGTTTTTGTCATCGCCTGCACATTTCGTTCCCCTCCACACTAGCAGCCCTAGCCAGAGCAGTCATTTGCTTGTATATTTAAATTAAAACTTAGTAGCTAAGTGAATAGAGAGCGCTTTGATATAAAAGTGTCTAGGCGCGATGAAATTCTAAACGCGGCACAAAAGATAAAAAAATAATAACTATAAACAGTTTTAGTTGCAACGGTTTTAGACATTTTTTATATTATCTTAAACGATGTATAATATGGAGGTCGTTGTTTTATCTTAAGTTGAAATGTGTAATAAATAAACATGATTTTTATAAACATTACAATACAACAGAGGCTTGGAAAAGTTATACGTACCCTCTCTTATTTAATGTTACGCCTCCTAAAGGTAACCTCGCCCCACTACACCTGTTAAGGTTCATCTGGGTTTTTGTACTGCAACCGTCCCCCCTCAGGTTGTTGTATTCTAGTGAAGATTCAAACAGCTCCCATGATCGGCTATGACTACAGTCGCGGCTGAAGCAGCCTGGTTGATTGCTGCCACCATTGGCAAAGAAGTCTACGTGCCCAATTGCAGTTCCAATACCATTGGCAAATAGACCTGAACCATCTGTGTGTATAACTTCAACGTAGATAGCGTCAGCCGGTCTCAACCGGTCGGAATTGCTGCCCCATCCACTTCCAGAAGGGTCCAATCCTAGAAATGTCAATTCACGTAAGTAGGAAATAAAATATTTTATTAAAAAGAAATAAAATATTTTTAAAACATTAAAGGACACGTACACACGTCCAATAAAGTTCCAAGGTAAGTTTGCTATTTGTATAAGTTTGATAAATTTGACGTAAGTATACGTTACGTATCTGTTATTGGTCAGTTACAGAACTAATTTGTCCTAGGCCTGACCGGTTTTTCCTATGCATTTTAGCCTAGGATCATCAAGTTTGGTTTTAATACTTAAGGCTAGATGTCGATTGTCTTCCAAGTTTCGCTGGTCAATATAATTTGATCACGTACAGAATTAGAAATATTGCAGGCCGTAAGAAAGCAAGTTACTATTTATATGTTACTGTAACTACCTAACTTTACATAAATACATTGAAGATACAATTTATGAAATGAAAACTTTGACTAAAATGTATCTAATTGAAATAACTACTTGACTTAGCTAAATATGTACTACTTCATTGAAAAAAATTGTTCGTACAATTTGATAGTTTTATCGGTTGGCAGGGCTCTATGTATAATTTGTATGACTAAGCGACATGCATACAACTGTTAAACTGACACAACAATTAAGATATGAATTCTTAAACTAATGAACAGATTTTAATGAAATTTTGCACACTGTGTGCAGTTTGGTCCAACTGGAGAGAAAACATTTTTTGATTTTTCTGCTTTTTATTTGAATGAGTTTGACGCGGACGTAGTCGTGGGTAACAGCTAGTATCTGCTTTGTACATTTATGTAAAAAAATACTGTGGTGTTGAATTGTCAGTTAGTAACCTGGCACCTTATGGTTTTCTGAAATAGGCCCCTGGTTTTGATTCCAATATAATTAATTCGGAAAATCAATATACCTAATTATTTAGTTCAAGTCTTCTGACAGGACGAGGTTGAGTATTTCTCACACTCTACTTTAGCCCGAAAATCTGTCAAACTTTGCCATTTAAGTAAGGTTGGCTACGTTACTTAAATGGCAAATTACTCACACAATACGCTACAAATACTCAATCTAGAAACCGGCCCATTATCGGTTGGTATAATAGACCCCTATTAAGGCAGTAATTGAATAGATATCTAATTTCTAATGAAATTAACTTAATTTACAAGGCAAAACTATTTGATACCTAAATAGGATACCGATTGGTTACTTCAGCATAAAATATAAGAAACGACTACTTACCAGTGATTCTACCAACTACGGTTACCAGGTCTCTACTAGCCCTGCCAGCTACATGAGCACCAAGGTCAAACCCGACCAAATGCAATTCATTCACTTGCACCAAAGGTAACGTTCCTTCATTGATATTAGGGTCAGGATAAGTAAGCCCAGTCAACCACTGTATGAAGGTTGTCAACTCTCCTGCCACAGTAGGTACATTGTTCCTTGCGTTCGCGTAACTGAAGCCAGCTCGAGTTTCCCAGTCAACCACTATGACATTGTGTTGGTGTTCGTTTACAAGTTCTAGAATTAATGTTTTAATTAATCAGAGCATTTAGCGTAAATGGACTGATGGTCCACCAAAACAAAAGTATTTTTTTAACGATTTGTCATTATGTTGCTGATTTTTAGAGTAACACGAAGTCGACATATGAAATTTAAAACATCTTGAAATTAGAAGATTTGGATAAGGTAATACCTATTTGTTGTTTACCCATATGCAACATGTGTTTATGGGACAACAAAAAATAAGTATTTAATTCATAAAATAATCACATAAATGAGCATAGTAGGTTATCACGGCGAAAATAAATATATTTTTTTTTTTTTTTTTTAAAACGTTGCCCCACACTAGGAATTTCTTCCTGTATCGTAGGTGCGTTTACAAACATATAAACTCACATACACAAACACCCAGAGCCGGAACAATTATCTGTAGGTTATACAAATTTTTGTTCCGTGCGGGAATCGAACCCGCGACACGCAGCGCAGCAGTCAATTGCTCAACCACTGCGCCAACCGTGCGCCCAAATTAAATAAGTTCTATGAGTTTCTCTTTCTTTTTATTCAGGGTTTGCAGAAAATTTATAAAAAATGAACTATTACAGCTCATTTGTCACCGCTGCTTATTTATGTAACTATGTAGGTAGAAACCAATGCGATTGAATTGAAATTTGGAATGGATCAAACAATGTTTTTTCGCTAATATACTCGTAGCAATTGAAACAATAATGTACAATTTTCATTGGAAAGTAGCAGAAATGGGGCATGACATTTTTAAATAGGTTGGTATCCCACTTAATACGAAAGAGCTTTATTTGCAAACAAATCATATTTTTTGTAATATATATTTATGAAAAAATGCCGTTCCTACATAGAGAGGGTACACATTTCATATCTGTTTTCTTATTTTATTTTATTACTCCAATGACCCAACCCTATAAATCTCCAAACTTGTAAGCATTTATTGAAAATTATAATTAATAGAGAGTCCTAGCACTCGTTAGGCCTCGGATACGAAGGCTGCGGGTGCGGGGCGGCGGCGCGGGGAGGGGCGCGCTTTAAGGCATAGATGTACAGTCTGTAGTCACAGCGGATCTTTGTGTCTCTGAAGTTGGCTCTGGGAACCATTGCGCAAGAAACAGTTTGTCCTCGAGTTTACTGTAGTAAGCGAGATAGGACGATGCGACAAACGTAAGCGAGTGAAAGAGGCAGTTGTACAATGCTATCCTTTACTTCAACATTGACACAAAAATATCAACTGCGCAGGGTCTTGCAGAAAACTTCAGAGACACAAAGATTCGCTGTGACTACTGAAGGTGCGCATCGCTCGTTCGCCGCTCCCCGAGCCCGCTTACTTCGTGTCCATAGCTTAACACTAGTTTGTTTTATCTTGCGTGCCAGAGTTCTATCAGCGATTCATCTATAAAATATTGTGTAAATGGGTTTCCGAAATAAAAGTTGAAGCCCAATCGGCTTCAACTAAACCTTTGATACTTTACTGAATGATACTTTAGATGGACGATCTTATACCGGATTTTGTTTTATGCTTGCTAATGGCATGATCAATTCTCGGGAATGCAAAAAGTAAAGAACTATTGCTCTGTCAAACTTTTTTAGTATCAGTTCAGTGCAGTTTTTTTGGCCAGGCAGAAAATGGGCTTTCTGATGCGCATGGCACGCTGCTGTTTTAGAATGACATTTACTACTGCGCAGCCATTAGCATTGTAGCCAACTCCAGAGTGGTCAAGAAGATTAGAAAGTACTGTAACTGATGTAGACTTGCAGGTAGAGAGCTGAAATTCCTGACGCGGTTTTGTTAATGTTAGTATCGATGAAATCGGTGAGACATCTCTGATTTATTGAATGATTAGTACTTACGTTGTCTGACTCGTGTATTGAATAGCGAACGATAATTTTCTCCTTGCCCATGGATCAATATCGTTACTGGACTTCCCGTAACGAAATTTGGAGGAATTCCTGTACCGACAGGGGTAAATGTGGTACCAGCTGCATTATTCCTTTAAAAATAAACAACTGCCTATTAGATCAGAATCTCTATATAATATTTAAAATGTCAAGAATTAACTGCTGAAGTGACAATACTAACTAATGCCATGTAGTATGTCACTTTGGTGGTTACTTTTTGGTGGAAGCCATGAATTTGAACTCCACTCTGAGATTGTGTAACAAGTCCCACATTATTTACTTCTACGTTATACTTACATGATGATGATTACGACATATCCATTCTAAATATAATCTACCCCGTATATTTATGCTCTCCGGTAACACCCAGAACTTCTAGCACATTTTGCTAACTTACCCTTGTAACAGATGAAGAAAGATGAACCAATTTGTCTTTTTTCCAATTAAATGGGGGTCGGTTTCCAGTCTTACCGGATTTAGCTGAGTACCAGTGTTTTACATGGAGCGACTGCCTATCTGACCTCCACAACCCAGTAAATGGGTAACACGGTACCCCTTGGCAAAACTGGTGTCAGATAGCCGGGACCACCAGCTTAACGTGCTTTCCGAGGCACAGAGGAAACTCGGTATGTTGAAATGGTCACCCATCCACGGACCGACCTCGTCAAGCATTGCTTAGCCTTGATAATCGAACTGCCTAAACAGGGAATATGCATGTAATTCTTTTTTGTGTTCTAAATTCAATACTTACTTAATAGGTCTAGCAAACAAATATGAAATATATATTTTTTTAAATGATGAAGATTCATCAGCTACGAAGCTATAAAGCTGACATCTAAAAAGAGTTCGACATGGACTCTATGTCAAAGTCCGTGAGGCTCATTACTGCAGCCACAAAAAACGTTTTTTTTTTTTTTTTTTTTTTTTTTCCGTCATACACAGTATTAAACAAAAAAAAAAACATTGGATTACTTACACTGAGTATATATAGTACGTGTTGGCCGCTAGTTGTCCGTAGCACACTAAAACATATGTAATGATTAATGGTATGCAAAAATAGGTTACCGTCCGAGTATCTGAATTCTTGAACACTTTAAATTAATCTAACTTTTGATAGAGTGAACCGATTGCGATGAAACAAAAATTTTGTAATACTTAAGTTACGCACAATTTTTATGTGTAAAAATTTATATTGGTTTCGTAAATTTTAAACAGACAAAAATGCTGACAATGGGTTCTGTTGTTGTTATCCTTTAACAACCTGGCTATTTATTTTTGTTAAAGCTCCAGAGCCTTGAACATCTTTGCGAGTTGCCAGCTTGTCAGTTTTTTATCGGTTACACTTCGGGGAGTGTGCGATGGAATTGCATGATCTAATTCCGCCCAGCCCGTTTCATCATCGGACTACCAGACGTACGGCGATGCGCCATCGGTAAGTACATGGTGGAAATCCCACCCATACGCACTAAACGTTTTGAGAATACTTTTATTATGCGTACAGCTAAGGAGTGGCATTTCCTGCCGGAGTTTGTGTTTCCCGATAGCTACAATCTAGGGGCCTTTAATTTAGAGTGAATAGGTTACTGCTAAGCAAGCGTGTTCCATCGTTGACCACATCACCGCTTACCATCACGACTTTTCTATAGATTTATTATAATATATTGACTATAAATAAACTAACTTACCCGACACTGCAGCAAATATAATCACTAACTTCAACATAATGTAATATTGATCGTTTCTTCACTGTGCATAAATTGCAAATTCGTTTGTTTTTATAACCAGCTGACTAGGTATTGTCAAATCTGATTATCAGATAACACAATATAATGATAAATAAACGCCTGTTGAATGAAAGTTGTGTCATAAAAACCTTTATTTTATCATCAAAGGTCGTTTTTTTTTGCCGAAAGATATTGATTGCAGATCGTTATAAAATAGGTGATAGATAAGATATTAATCTTTATGGGATTGAATACTATTGTGTTTTTGCAAGGATACAGTACTGATATTATCTTGTTTGGCTGTACGTTGGTAGCTATCAATATTTATATTTTGAGCTTCAGAAAGTGAACTTGACTTTACTTTATTGCCAAGCAAGTTGTAGATTTTGTAGAAATATAATTTTCTAAACAATATTAACGATAATTTTGCATTTTAGAAGCTTAGTGCGTTTTGTTCTTCAAATTGCAATAAACTATAATAGGGATATCTATTAAATTTATAATATTTATTTAAATCTGCTGGAAAAGGTGAACATCTTATTTATATTGTTTTCACTTTGTAAACTAGGTCCTATGACGTCAGGTAGAAAATTAATAGTTTAAAGATCGTAGCTCATTTCCACGACCCCGCTCCAAAAGCGGTCTCGCACAACATCGTCTTAAACGGAGATGACTGCTCGCTGTCCACGCGCCGGCAGCAAGCACGCAACCAGCTCTCCACGCGCTTACAGCTACCAGTCAACTAGCTGTCCACACGCCAACCGCCTTTCCTTGTTTGACATACTAGCAACGTGCTTAAAGCGAGCAGTCTGCGTGCTTACACCTCGCGGACCACGGAATCACGGTGATAAGCATGCGGTTAGCGAGACGTCGCTGTCGAGTGGTACAGTGGCGGTCAGGTCGCTTACAGCGAGCTGTCTGCTAATTTGTGTTGTCAATATAAAATATGTTTACAGGGGACGCCCTGAAGCTCATATTTCAATAAACATTATTTTGCTGAGTGGGAGCAGTGTCGTATAGTATAAGGCGGATACGACATACCTTTATACCAACTTTTAACATTGATAATTACCATCATCATCATATCAGCCGAAAGACTTCCACCGCTGGACATAGGCCTCCCCGAAGCTTCATTGACCGGTCCCGTGCGTCTCGCATCCAGTGGATCCCCGCAACCTTCTCCAGGTCATCAGTCCTCCTGGTGGAGGCCTTCCTTGGGTGTTTCATGGCAGAAGAATGGTGTAACCTTAAGGTTACACTAGTCGATAATTCTTCCATACAAACGTAGTCTGGCGATTGCTCCACTGTTTGACGTTATACGTTCAAAATAAAAAGTGATATCAATTTGTCTCATCATTATCTAGCCTTGTATGGAAACAAAATGTAAAAAAAAATATATATTAGAAAGTTATGAGCGTTGAAAGTTCCACATCTCAACACTAATTTTAACTCATTTTTGGGCGCAAATAAATGCCATAAGTTGAAAGAAAATTGCAAAACAGTCACCATACAGGGATAGATTAGTAGTTCATCAATGCAATTTCATTTTTTTTTTTCGTTTAGTCGTTTTTTCATGATATCCAGACTCCCAAAGGCCTTTTTATAAAATTTTGCGCGCTCGATTTCGTTATAAATCATCATCCATTTCGCTACAAATTTGCAAAAGTGTGTATTCTTACGCGAACTAGCTTCTTACTGCTCATCACAGCATCCATTTCTTCCACACGTGTTGTCGGTTGATATAGCATGTGTTTTAACCCCGCGCACAAAATAGTTCGTGCCGTCAACGAGTGTAACCTTAAGCATAATATAACATCACGCCAGTATTCCCCGAAAAGTAAGGTAGGGGTGCACCTGTAATACATCCACATTGCTTCAGTTACTAGATCCCATGTTTTAGGGGTCAAGCCTATTGCTGGGCACAAATCTAGACTCCGGGCTGCTTTTGAGAAATGCCAGATGGAATAAAAAAAGTTAATTCAAAAAATCTAAAACCCGGAAGCTTAAAAAGCGAACTAAAAAGACGTAAACAAGAAGAAAATCATGCTGTGCAGTCGGAGGATACATATTCGCGAGCTGGCTGACCAAAACCAGATGTCATTTGATTTTTTTAATTAACTTTTTTTATTTATAACTTTCTACTTATTGTCTTTTTAAGATTTCGGTACATTTAAACATGTAAGTGTTATATATTTTTGAAATCAACTTTTAAAACCCTTTATTTTGATACCCCACACGATGGGTTCGGAAGTAAAAAAAATTTTAGTCCCCCACTTTTCTATTTTCCCATTTTAATGTAGCCAGTGACACTCGCAGGGTTAAGACAAATTGATTGACGTATGAATCATCAAAATCGGCCAACGCGTTTGGTCTCACATACATACATACATACATACATAGACTGATAAACACATTACCCTCCTTCGGCAGTCAGGTAAAAACCCAATAACACTTTGCTCGACCCGGGAACCGAACCCCGGTCCTCCTGCACTTGCGACCACTAGTTCAACGAGGCATTCCTGGGCAAACCAATCATTTATCCTGTCTGAATACGATAAACTGTCCTGCGGTTTGGCAGAAGATTTGATCCACTCGTGTAACTTCTGTTGAAAAAAAAAATATGCTGTCGCCCGCGTTTTCGCTCCCGTCAACTGGGCCTACCTACCCACCTACCCTACCTACCAACCTACCTGCCCTACCTACCCTATCCGACCCTGCCTACCATGTTTTTTTAGGGTTCACTACTCAAAGGTTAAAAACGGGACCCTATTATCAAGACTCCACGATCCGTCTGTCTGTCTGTCCGTCTGTCACCAGGCTATATCTTGTAAACCGTAATAGCTAGACAGTTTAAATTTTCTCAGATGATGTATATTTGTTGCCGCTACAACAAAAAATACTAAAAACAGAATAAAATAAATATTTAAGTGGGTTTCGCCCCCATTCCAATGTCCATATTGCCGAATCGGATTAAAACAATGGTGATTTCTATTGTGTCTGCTAATTGACACTTGAGTCAGTACAACAAAAGTGATTTGTTTGCCGCTTTTTGCGATAGTGGTACGGAACCATTCGTGCGTGAATCCGACTCGCACTTGGCCATTTTTTTTCTTTTTTTAACCCTACTTACCTACCAATTGCTTTTTTCTGGTCTAAAACCATCTTCGCTTTTTTCTTATGAAACTGGTTTGGGGCACATCGGCACTCAAATCAGCAGCGTGCGAACCGCTTACGCAGCGCACGCAACGGAAGCTCTCAATTTGTTTTCCCGTTTTTGCAACATTTTTCATTTATTCTCCGCTCCTATTGGTCGTAGCGTGATGTTAGCCTATAACCTTCCTCGATAAATGGAATATTCAACACAACAAGAATTTTTCAATTCCAACCAGTAGTTCCTGAGATTAGCGCGTTCCAACAAACAAACTCTTCAGCTTTATAAAATTAATATAGATTATATTAAAAGATGTCCCGGCGAACTTCGTACCAACTCAAACAAATGTATGGGCAAATGGTATAACTAAACCGACTTTGTTTTGAATTTCAGAATAATTGACAACGCCATCCACTGGCTTTACCGGAACCAGTATACAATGCTATGTTTATTTCTGTCCATCTTTTGTTTCTGTCATGTATCAGGGATGGCACTGGGTTCACAAAACGTATGGGAAAATGAATTTTATTCATAATCTTGTTTTTCGTTAATATTTCCAATATTTTAAAAGTTATTCTGTTATTCGGGGCGTAGATAAATCCAGCAAATCAAAGATCATGTAAATCAATCTCGCTGTTCTCGAATTATAAATGGTGTAACTAACACGACTTTATTTTATATATAGAGATTAGTACAGAAGATTTAAAACATCTATTTATAAAAAAAAAGTGCCGATCCATTGTTCACCTTTCGTATTTAACCATCAAAGACATTACTTATGCCAGCATGAACCACCTAATGAGTCACCACTTCTTACCTGTAGCTACAGGCTGTGGTTGAAGCCTTGTGAAAGGGTCGTGACCCCGAGCAATTTAGCCTCATGACACCAGAAAGGGTGTAAAGTCAACCCACGATAATTGCATATAGTCATATTAACAGCTACATTCCTGGGTTCCATATTGTGTAAGTATGTGTTCAGCGATTTTCGAGAGGAAAGCGACACGGTACCGTTTTTGGTTATCTCATGGTGTATGGTGTGATCGAGCGATCTACAGATCTTTAAATACATAATATATTAAAATATTTACTTCTGCCAGCGGCTTCGTACCCGTGGCAAATGGAAATTGTCCTAAGTAAATAATAACTTACTTACTAACTTACAAGGTCCAATAGATCTCTAGTTAAAACAAAATTTATCAAAATGGATTCAGCAGATTAGGTGTTGAACAGTAACAAACATCTATACACACAAATTTTCAAATTTATAATATTGAGTATAATAAGTAGGTGTAAGTGGATTACCTTAAAACATAATGTTGTAGTGTTTTTATTTGTCAAATTTTATTTCGATTCGCAGTATTTAGTGCAAAATTCTGTCAAAATCTCTTCTCTTTAACCGTTTATCAATTAATGATATGTAGTACAGCTGGTATACAAATGTGCCTATCCCGGATTAGTGGTGATAGTAGTTTCTTGTTTTATTACGTTTACTGTCATTTGGAAAAAAGCTCTTGTAAGTTTGTAGGAATTACATATTATCAATAAAAACTTCTGCAAAATTGCTCCACAACAGTCGGTCCTCTTAATTAAGACATGTATCTGTAGTTAACAATAAATGTATAGGTCACTATTTCATGCAGACACATATTATGCCGTTAAATTGAGGACCTATTTTGGATATGCTCCCATTGTAGGTCAGTTCGGATTGACGCATACAGCAAGAAACTTGGCAGTCTCTTCGTGTAGCTCTTCCAAGTGGTATAAGTTATGAGGGCCACTCACTTGCTGACCCAAAATTACTTGGCAGACAGTAGAACTGCTTGGTGACGACACAGTTCAATAGCTCAGCGAATAAGGATAATAAGTGTGTCGAACATTTATTTATTATATTATACATAACATTTACTTTCATTGTGCGCACAGCTAAGGAGTGGAATGCCTTTCCGGAATCTTTGAGGCTCAGTTTTTTGATCCGTAGGTAACTAAACCGCGGATAAATTTGAAAGATAGTTACCACGGCCCTGGCACAAGCAACTTAAGGAACACGGGTGGGTTTTAGTCAGTAAAAGGTTACTCAACCAATGGTTTTATGTGCTAACCAATGGTTTAAAATTTCGATAAAACGCGTATATTCAACAATAATTTTTTGTCTATAAAACTGTTAAAAAATTAACTCTTCGACTTATTTGACCATTTGTAATGCCAATAGCAGATGAATAAACGCAGTTTACCGAAATTTGAAACCATTGGTTAACATATTTAACCATTGGTTGAGTTAACTATAAATAAAAAACTGGACCTAAGTCAAGAGTAACTACTAACTTAACTTTACTTTTTTTTACTTTTAGGCAAACGTGCTTCACCGTCGACCACATCACCACTTACCATCCGGCGAGATTGTGGTCAAACAAGAGCCTACCGTTAAACAAGAAAAAAATAATAATAATGCGGTCTTAACATTCAAGAAATATTAATCTGTACCTTTTTGCTGCGGCTTCGCTCCCGTGGCCTATCTTGCAAGAAATGTGCATCTTTTCGTAATAGAAATACTTTTATACACTAACTTAAGACACTCAACGATGGTATAGCTTTACAACATCAGAAAAATAATTTATACTACACCTGCTCGGAAAGTACCTTGATACTTTATCAAATTTACGGTAGAAAGTACGTCATTGCAGATCGAACAAATATGCGGCGAGAAAACGCATCTGAGCGGGAGAGAAAAGTGTATGAAAATCCATTTCTTACGTGGGTTTTCTTTTTTAATTTTGGGTAAGACTATGCGCTGGTAACCTAAATATCAAAAGCCAAAAAGTTTTTACAGTGAGTTTTTATCTCCAAGTTCGCAAAATGACACTGGCCACTAGCTGTGTGTTGGATGGTGTCAAACAATTTGAAAAAAGAACATGTGAAAATTGCAGACGCCAACAATTTCAATATAAATTTCAATTAGTAAAGATTTAGTTTTTTATTTTCCTCGTAGGTGTAGTATAAAGCACTATGTATCACTCGAGAGAAAGTGCGATTCCCGATCTCGGGTGTTTCAAACTACACCCTCGACGGTAATCGGTCACTTTCTCCTCTCGGTGAACAATGTACTATTTCGTAATCGGATCTTCCATTCCTCTTTAAGTAATCATACTATTCAAAAACCTTTTATAATAACTTCCAAAATAAAAGCTAAAGATGACCACTACGTGAAATGTGACTTTTATGAAGATAATAGTAGTTTATGAAACTGTTGCATAATAAGGGGTATTAAAACATGAGTGTGTGTTTAAAAACCGAGCCGTAGGCGAGGTTTTTAATAGTATTCACACGAATGTTTTAATACCTAGTTATGTGCAGTTGCATACACTACTTTATCTACACTCATACATTGGGATTGAACCTACTAAATACCTTTTTTGCATTTTCCATGCCATAAAGTCGTGATAGCATTTATCATATAATTTTCTCGACTTTGCTGGTAAAAAAATATGAGTAATTGCCTTCGCCGCATCTAAAATATCTGGCGAAGTCAAACATTCTTCACATTCACTGATATCAGACATTTTTAAGCAAGAATTCAAAAAACTCATGAAATTCAATACAACTAAACCTGCAAAATATGAATGGCGCCAAAACCCAGCACATCACCGCATTGCGCATGCGCTAAGGTTTAGCACGCACTGCGATTTTTATTCTTGCGATTTTGTTTCGCCTATTCTGCGACCTATGGAATTGTATGAAGTTGCACGCATTGCGGTAAAAAATCATGCAGAAATAATACCGCAAGAAATCCGTGTTTTGTCACAGAATCCACCGCACCGCGGCGCGAATTTAATTCGCGCGAATATTTTGAGCTCTATGAACATCTAGAAAGAGACAAAATTCGCGCGAATAAAAATCGCAGTGCGTGCTAAGCCTGAAGCGGGCATTGTCATAGACAAGTAAAAATTGGAATCAAATCTTTTTAAATAGGTACTATAAAAATGGCATTACAAAAAATAATTGATGAAAACTCCTTGTGATTAACTTCTTGGATTTGTCCAGTATCGTAATAGAAAAAAAATTGTATTATAGCATTATTTTGTTAGAGAAAAAGTGTTATAATAAGATTCTATTTTTAAATTTCGGTATTGTGTTTATAAAGTATGTCAATATAAACTCGTTTTGAAGTTTATAATTCGAATATTACGATATGAGAGTAGATAAAAACATTTTATTTACTTAGATAAAAATATATTCAGTGCAAAAATACTTAATTAACTAAGACTACAAACATATCCACTCAAAACAAAAACTACTGACTTACTAATCCTAAAAAATATACTATTCTAAAATATGGCATCGAAAATCTGCCCTACATTGTTGTCTACTGGTATTATGCCCAAAAGACTGGCAGCATTGTCACGTTGTATGGTAATACGTATCATCTGAACATGGTAAATGCCAGCCCCGTGAGCACTCGGTCCCCACGGACCAAGAGTTTCAACCCCAAACGGCTCGAAAATATAACTGCCGATTAGGTTACAATAATAGTTTAGATTTTAAGTAATAGGTTCTAATGGCAAAGTGCGTGACGTCATTGGCACATATTGGTATCTACCCTATCGGGAATTCCAGGAGAGATTATATCTAAAAGGTAATCTCTCCTTAGTCAAGGAAATAAACACAGATAATGCTTAATCACTGATATAATTAGCTGCTGATGATCTTAGCGATTATTATCTAAGTAAATAACATTATTTTTAAGTTAAAATTAAACCTTCTATTGAATGTGTTATCTAAAAAATAAATCAATCGATAGAAATATTATCCAAATTTTCATGGTCGTTGTAATAAACAATAACATACCTTCTTAGTAAAATGACATATGTTATCCCCTTGACCAGTTAATAACGATCCCAACGACATAACTTTTAAACAGCTCCCTTGGATAGTTTAGGAGATATCGTCATTTTGATGAGACGTGCCCTTATGTAGCGAGTGTGTACCCAGAAGTAGCGTGGCGGCCGCGCAAAAAACGAAAAGGCCACGCTGGCGGAAGGGTTATGCGACGCACAACAGTGCATCGTATAACCCGCACGCACCCGCGTCAACGTACACAACATATGTTGGAAAATGTTGGAATGTGTGTTGGTGTGTCTTAATGCCTAAGTCCGCCTCTGTACGTTTATGTGCTTAAAGTATTAAATAAATAAATAATAAATAAATAATGTCTTGTGATGTATTATATATGTATTTTATAAATTGTATTATAATGTTTTATATGTACATCGCATTGGAATTGTCTGTAAAGGTGTTATAATAATTCATGAATAAATAAATAAATAAATGTAGGTTTAGGACTCATATGTATTGTGTCTTGTTGTGTGTGAAAAAAAAACTTCTGAATTCAGAATTTTATTGCGATTAATCTATCTACTCAAAAGAAGTATTGGTCCTAAAACATCTCAAATTATGATGTGACCTGTTATAAAATTTACCCGATTTTGTTTAAATGTAAATACCAATTACTGTGGGTAAAGAGATTCACATTAATTTTGATACAAATATTAATTTTAAATGTCTTATACAGCTGTATAAGACATTTAAAATTCTAGAAGTTTCTAGAAAAAAATGGTCTGGGCCTTTGGAAAATATGTGATGGACTTTTTTTTCGATAAGGCTTTTAAGTATACCAATCGATAGAGCAAGTAATTTCGAATCCAACGATATATATAACTCATTTTCGACAAAATGTCCCTTACGTTATTTCATATTTCCAGTATCGACATGTTGTATCCTACACCAGAGGCCTACCCATCTTCCAAGGCATTATGGTCATCCCGTCTGGTCTCTTCCCATCGTAACGTGCCAAGCCATAGGGTTCTAAAATAGCTGGCACCCCGGCGGTGACTAGAGCCCGACGTATGATGTCATTAATGCTGGCGTGCCGTTGCTATCCGGCCAGCGCTCTTACGCAGGATAGGCCATGGTGACCGAGGCGGTCGACTGCTTCACCATATTAACAACGATGTGGACCTCCGCTAGGAAGGTGTTGTCACTCAACAAAGTACCTATGTTGGGTGACGGTAATGCAGTTGTAGTTTATTTTAACTTAGTTTTATTTACAATACTTACAACTACTCGTATCTTATAATTGTGTATCTCGTGATTACTTATAATTGAGTATGCATAACAGGAAAATATGTATCAATTTTTATAATTTCTGTATACTTTTTAAAAGTTATGTAACTCGGTGCGCATAACCCTTGGTGTATAAAATATAGGTACTAACGTAAACTACAGGTTGGCCAAAAAGTCGTGGATCAAACGCAACTAGGGGTTAGATGGGGCCATCAGCTGCATAAAATTGGTCTACGGGAGGTCCTTAAGGTCAACCCCTCACATCACACACATCATCATCAGCCTATTAATGTTCCCACTGCTGGGATACAGGCCTCCTCTCTGTGAGAGGGATAGGGCCGTAATCCACCACGCGGGCCCAGTGCGGGTTGGTGGATGTCACATGTCTTCGAATTTTTGGTTCTAGGACATGCCGGTTTCCTCACGATATTTTCCTTCTAATAATAATATACACAAAGTAAAGCGCCTGCCTGGGCTCGAACCCACGACCTACAACTTGTGAGTCGCGGCCGATACCACTGGGCCACCACTGATAAAATATATAACTCCCCTGCTGAGTTATAATTTATTTTGTGTTTTTATGAGAAAATTGACTTATTTTACTAATTCTTATTAAAATTCGAAAAAATCTACATCCTGTTTCATTTTTATAATTTTCACTAGATTGGTACTGATGAGTCCTTGCGTTAGACATGCTATTTATATGGTTGTTTATTGGGAATCTACAACCTGTTTCATTTTTATAATTTTCACTAGATTGGTACTGATGAGTCCTTGCGTTAGACATGCTATTTATATGGTTGTTTATTGGGAATCTACAACCTGTTTCATTTTTATAATTTTCACTAGATTGGTACTGATGAGTCCTTGCGTTAGACATGCTATTTATATGGATGTTTATTGGGAATCTACATCCTGTTTCATTTTTATAATTTACACTAGATTGGTACTGATGAGTCCTTGCGTTAGACATGCTATGTACGGTTGTTGATTGGGTGTGTTAAAGATAATATTTTTTTTCTCATGTCATAACTTTTTATTTACTTCGGACCCCACTGTGAATAAAAAAAATCTCTACCGAAAAGTGACCTTGTATTACAAGTTTTGGCGCATTAAATAGGGATTCTGAAAAAGTATAACACATGGCCATGAGTGGCTCTAATATCTTTCTAGGACGAAAAAGCAAAATAACGATTGTGAACAATAAAAAATAAATTTAACACAAAATAAATTATAACTGCAGGGGTTGACCTTAAGGACCTCCCATAGAACAATTGTTTGCAGCTGATGGCCCCATTTAACCCCTAGTTGTGTTTGCTCCACGACTTTTCGGCCACCATGTATACTTACATAATATACTAAACCTAACTACGAACATACATAAATATACTACAAGATAAAATTACAAATTTAAAAACAACCCCGATTTTGATTTTTATTTTATGCTTTTTAAACTACATATAATATACCTAGCAGCAGAAACGCTTCAATCGACAATCTATCGAAACACGTAATAATGACACGATACCTTGCGAAAAAATCCAGATTCAAAGAGTAAAACGCAAATAACTTTTGAAGGGCTAAACCGATTTTATTCAAACATAGCTAAGAACACTTTCGACAAAGTCACCTTTCAAACAAAAAAACTAAATCAAAATCGGTTCATCCGTTTAGGCACTATCATGCGACAGACAGACACACAGATACATAGATACACAGCAACACACGTCAAACTTATAACACCCCTCTTTTCCGTCGGGGGTTAAAAAAGGTACACTTTAAATCTTATATTTTCGTTTCGTCCGATCCGGTCGAAACAGGCATTTCATTTTTATTAATATTTTTGAGTGATGTTGGCGGACTATACTTTTTTTAAGATATGGTTGGGCGCTTGAATCTGTCCTTGAAGGCAGTCTCCGAATGGGGCGATGCCAATCTGGTCCGGTTCAATGCTGCTAAGACCCAGGCGTGTCTTTTTGCCGCTAAAAGGAGCCAATTCCACCCGGCTCCTTCTTTCCGTGGTGTGACCGTGCCGATTACTGACCATCTTGAGGTTCTTGGCATTACGTTGACATCGACACTCAATTTTGGTCCATTCATTGTGGCAAAAGCTCAGCTGGCTGCCAAAAAATTGGGGATCCTCGCGTAGGTGAGTCGGTACTTCACGCCAGAACAGTTGCTCAACTTGTATCAAGCGCAAGTTTGATCATGCATGGAGTACTGCTCTCATCTCTGGGACGGATCTGCCAAGTACCAGCTGGATGCACTTGAGTCGATCGAAAACGGGCCAAGAGGCTTATTGGCAATGAAGTACTGGTCGAATCTAGGCTCCAGAACCTCGAATATCGGCGCCGAGTTGCCAGCCTGTCGGTTTTTTATAGGTTACATTACGGGGAGTGTGCGTTGGAATTGCATGAACTAATTCCTTATAGCCCGTTCCATCATCGGACTACAAGACGTACGGCGATGCGTCATCGGTACATGGTGGACATCCCACCCATACGCACCAAACGTTTTGGTAATATTTTTATTATGCGTACAGCAAAGGAGTGGAATTCCCTGCCGGAGTCTGTGTTTTCTGATAGCTACAACCTGGGAGTCTTCAAGCCAAGAGTGAATAGGTTTCTTCTAGGCAAGCGTGCTTCATCGTCGACCACATCATCGCTTACCATCAGGTGAGATAGTGGTCAAGCGCAAGCCTATCACCAATAAAAAAATAAAATAAAAAAATGTACAGTCAGAATGAAAACCTTAGGTAGGGTTATATTATCTAACTAAAAGTAAATTTTTGGAAAAAGTTAAAGCTTAATATACCATTCCAACAATCAACAGTAAACATGATAAATCTCAATAGTCAGTATTATATATCAATAAAATATCGTAAAAAATGACACCTGAGGTATTCCCCATACGACACCTATCGATATTTTTCACAGTTGTCAAATAGGTGGAAAAATTTATTATTTTAAATTATCTTTCACTTTTGGCACCTACGGATCAGTAGCCGGATCAGTAGCTTCCGGTACTTAAGTTAGCCTTTTTCGATAATGATTCCAGCCTCACAAATATTAAGACTTCTTCATGATTCTGGCCTCCTGATAGTTCTGGTATAAATGCTTATAATCAACATCTAACTAAAAAAAGCAAAAGAGGAAGTTATATTTTTATCATATTATTAAACTCTTTATTGACTTTATGTTTCTGACTTTACTTTGCCTCTAAAAAAGGATTCGTCCGAAACACCACTAAAAAATATAAGTAATAATTAAATTCCTGTTTCGACCGGATCCGATGAAACTCAGCGGCCGAAACGCCTACTTAGCCAATTATTTCAATGCTAAATCACATTCATTCATCATGAGGTTTGTATTTTTCTTTGAAATATACATCCGTCATCAGACTGATGTGTTCTTTAGATAGACAAGTACGTAAATACGTCTTGCCTAATCAATATCTAATAGGTACCTACAAGATTAAATCGAATGTTCTATTTATTTATAAACAAAAATAAAGGAATTATCAGCGATGTAATTCAATATCATGAAGATTTTTCGAGATTTCTTATAATCTAAACTAATAGGTACTATTATTTGTTCGTAAAAGGTCAATCTATGGAAAGTACTGAGAACTACTTAAAAAACCGATAAGCTACAACAAACATTTTTATTATTTTTTACTTTTTCCTACTTTTCTTTTTTTCCACTAATTTACTTTCATACATTGAGTGCGTGACAATTATGCAATTTTTTGACAAATATATCGCGTTATAATTTATATTTGTATTAAATAGGACCATCCGATTACCAAATTCTTTCACTATTAGAAAACTATATTTTCGCTACTTTTTACATAATATAACATAGCATAACATAACATGACATGAGATCTTTGCCTCGGCCTATCGCCCATATGAACAAAAAGAACCAGTAATACCACTAATTAGAAGACTGGTTGACTACGGCAACCAAGAAAACCTCGACCTGATACTTAGCTGCGATGGGAATGCACAACACTTCGTTTGGGGCAGTGTTGATGTTGACAAACGAGGGGAGGATTTGGTGGACTTTTTGGTAAGCTCTTCTTTACAAATCCTTAAAGCAGGCAATAAACCTTCTTTCAGGACCACAGCGAGAACTGAAGTTATTGACATGATATGACATGACTTAACATAACATCATGCCTGCGTACCCCAAAGGGTTAGGCAAAGGTGCACCTGTAGTACACCCACATTTAACCAGTAATGTTTAATTGGGGGCGAGCATGTTGCCATCAACCGAGCAAGAGTGCAGACCCCGGGCTAAGGTACTAAGGAGGAAGACGAGGTACTAAGAAATTCCAGATGGAAAAACACAATAACATTTTGCTTGACTTGGGAAGCGAATCCAGGATCTCATGTTCAGCAGTAAGTAGCGTTTGCTAGCAATTGACCAATGATGCTCCGTTTTTTCCAAAAAAATACAGAATTTCCGGGACATACGCTACCATTGTGAAACGACAGAAAAAAAGGTAGTCTTTTATCAGAATCACACCATCACAAATATTATGAAGGCGAAAGTGTGTGAGTGTGTAACTTTTGCACGATGAAACGGTTGAACGGATCTGGATTTAATCAGGAAAAGCACAAAGGATACTTATTATCCCGGGAATATGTTCTCTCGGAATAATTATCAACTTTCACGCGAGCGAAGCCGCTAGCAGAAGCTTGATTTGTTAAAAAGAAAAGACGATCGCATGGATAATAATAATAACACATTGCCGTTTAAAAGAAACATCACGCTTTTTACTTATTCCGCGAACCGATGTAAATTTATTTATTCCGTAGGTATTATAAGACGAGAAGCCAAGTTCAATATTAAAGTTTAATAGTCTTACAATTGTTAAAAGTTACGAGACAGTGAGGGTTCATATTACGAACAGATTTCAAAGAAGCCTGTATTGTTCTGAAGACTAACTTCAGTAAACTTTCATGTAGGTAGTTGTGGCACACGCTTTTCTGCTACATAGATACTTGTAGAAGAAATATATCTGGGTTATCTCTTGATGTTTTTTTTTTTCAGGATTTAAAATATTTTATAATTATTGCAGCACTTTGCCATGCTTCTTACATTGTACTACGATATGACAGAAGATCTCTTGGCTTAGTAAAAACTCACAGTACACATATTGACAGAGGAGAAAAAGTTGAAAAATGACGATTTACAAATATACACGTGCACTCACTAACATACGTATACCATACAGACACTATCTTATAACACCAATACAAATCATAGCACCATACATACACTCTTTTTTACCTGATTTTTATTAGATCTTTTATAAATTAAATGTTATCGGAGCGAAGGAGCATAGTTCTCACGACACAGGGAATCCTAGTGTGAGGTCTAGAAATTCAATCCACTTGCATTTAATCTTATCAAAATAAATGTATTCTTATTTATATGTAAACTCCACAGCTTATTACTAATTTACATGAGTAGATGTTCACCTCACTGTCAATGAACAGCCCTGTGCAGTTGCATCAACGTTACTAGCATCTTAATAAAAAAACATACACACAAACACACTGCACAGTGACAGCGAGATGATGACAATTATCTCTTAAGCTAATAACAGAGTTTCACAGGATGGATAAAGCTAGGTTAGGTTAATTTATTTAGCTACACACAAGTGTAGCTATTAGTTATCATGTGGGATTAAAAACTAATTGATCACATTAAATCAGAGTTAAAAATATGTAAATATGTAAACATGCAAATATGGCTATATTAATTAGACAAAGGAAAAAACAAAACAAAATATTTGAAATCTAACATCATGAATATCATGCTTAGTCGAAATATATCACGCATTATCCTTAATCCTATGAGTTAGAGTTATGACACAACTAGTTCACTAAACAATATCTACTTGACTTTTTTTCGGTATGATTGTTTGGATAAATGAAATATATCGAAATTTTCAAAACCCTCAGAGTAGATGCGATGCAGTCGGGTCATAACAGCATTTCTACCGTATTTTGTGCGGTAGCCATACTGAATAATTTTGTATGTCTGGTACGTGTTTTTGGGGTACAGAAGTCCTTACATATTAGCAGATCACTGCTGTCCAAACAACCTCGCAGGATATCAAAGAGCAAAAGCTTATCCAACAACCTACACCTATCCACAAGGGGAGGCGTACCATAGTGTTTGCAGTCTCTGGCATAGGAATCATGACGTTTACGGGATTTGAAGTTTATACATTTTACGATTTTTTTCTGTAGATATTCTATTCTTTTAGTATATACCTCGTATTAGGGTGACTAGATTGGGCTACAGTACTCCAAAATGCTACGCACATATGCAAAGTATACAATCTTTAGACTATGACAACACCAAGGTTAAGTGAGGCACAATTGGTGACGGTATCTATATGTTGGCCAAAAAGCAATTTGGAATCTAACATTATACCAAGATCAACCACATCAACCCTATCGACGGCATTATAATTAAATCCATAAGGATACATAGTTAGGTATTTGGAACGGCTACAGCTAATGCATTGACAATCGAGACATTGACACTGATATTATTTTGTTGATAATACCTGAATAGTGCATCAAGATCACGCTGTTGCATAATCAAGTCTGGATTTTACACACATGTATATTTTCATGTCATCGGCATATATGAGATGTTTCCCGGATTTGAAACACGACCAAACGTCATACAGGTATGCACAGTAAAAAAGGGGACCCAATAAAGATCCCTGGGGTTCCGGTGTTCACCGGAGGGAAAGTTTACGAAGTCAGATTAGAATCCTCCCATAACCACAACTTGCGATCGATCCGATCAGTATGACTCAACCCATCTCAGTAAATCGCCATGGATCCCAAGTTTTTGTAGGTTTGCCAGCAAGATTACGTGATCTACACGATCGAATGCTTTTTCGAAATCCGTGTAGACCACGTCAATCTGGCCACCGGCTTCCATATTATGCAAGAATTAAAATTACAGACTTGACATTAATAATACAATTGAATCAACAATTTCCTGGTTAAAATTTAATAATTTGAATGTAAATGTAAATAAAACAAAAATTGTTCAATTTAGGACATACGGTCGTAAGCGAGGAAAACTAAATATTAATTATAATGGACAACCGCTACTAGAGGAAGAGGAAACTAGTTTTCTGGGAATTACACTGGATGGCAACTTTCCTGGAAACCACACGCAGAAAAAGTATGCAACAAATTAAACAAATTCGTTTATGTTCTCTACACACTGCGAAAGACCTCGTCACAGAGTACTATGTTAACCGCATATCACGGCTGCGTCTTATCGACTTTACAATACGGCCTTATACTATGGGGTAACTCAACAGACGCTGATAAAATCTTTAGAGTACAAAAAAAATGCGTTCGAGCCATATATGGCATTGGTTGAAAATCCTTACTTTGCCCGGTATGTATATCTTAGAATGTGCTAAATTTGTCCGACAGCACTTTGACCTGTTTAAGAAGGCACAAGACCGTTGCCCTAGAATAGTAAGAGATCCAGATAGAATAGTTCTGCCTAGGGCACCAAATACCTCTCTCTATAAAAAGAACTGTTATTATATGTGTGGCTTTATATATAACAAAATACCAAAGAACTTTAAAGAGTTACCTAACAATTTATTTTTACAAGGTTAAAATTATGGCTACTAGAAAAACAATTTTATTCCATAAATGAATTTATAAATAATAATATCAATTTTAAATTTTGCATGCAATGTTATTAATGTGTTAATTAATGTATATGAATTCTTATGTATATTCAATGTAATTTTGTATTGTTTTATATGGGAAAAACTTCCTGAAATAAATGACAATTTAATTTAATTTAATAATGTTTAATGTGATGACAGTTAATAAATAAACGTATAATTGTAAAATAATAGAAAAAATCATGCATGCGATTGGACATAAACACTAAAGTATAGCATTAAGTATATTGTACTGTTTTGCATGTCAAATATTTGACTATGTATTAGGAAACTATTGATAACTTACTTAAACACCTACACTGTACCAATACTTATTGCAAATAAATGATTTATTATTATTATTAAGACATAGTTGCAAAACGTGGCCAAATTAGATGTTGTGGACCGTCTCCTAACGAAACCGTGTTGGCTCTGGCCTATACCGTTTGAGATAATTGGGTATGTAGGGGATCCCTGCACTTAGTGATGATACCGGAGCGATTCTATGGGGATGATGATGAAATAAAACTGACCACCGCGAATGTCCGTTGAACACTGATTTATTGATTTAATGTACTTACACAAATTAGCTTAGTGATAGGTACGAAATGCTGAGTGCACAGAATGCACGGCGCGTGAGTATGAAAAATAATGTGCGGTTCCGTACATCCTGCCCGCAATCAGACAACTGATATGATTGATTAACAGAAAATTAAATTAAGAGACAAGTAAAATAGTAAAATAAAATGATATAGATTGCTAATGATACAAATGTGAAAATACTAACTAAACGACTATTCTACGGTACACATGGGCGAGGTAGCCCTGTCTACACCACTGATTGTGAACACTTCACTACACTTTTGCACTGATGATCCACGCGATGCCGGTGCGACCGCCACAGGCCCCACCCCGAGAGCCTCTTGGCCCTGGGGGGCCGGCGACGCTGATGCCCTGCCCGTACTTCGTTGGCTTTTGATGAGGTACACGACGACGCCACCCAAGATGATGACCGAAGCTACACTGATGTACAACACAGTGTAGTGATGAATGTCGTGAATGCTCAGATCTGTAGATGACTGTTCCTTAACCTCGTCAATCTGAGCCCTTAATTTATTCCAAATGAGATGATGATCTTCAGCTTCACTGAAGTTCTCTGGCGCAGACGTTTTCATGATTTTGTTTAGTACGGACACCTCTGGGACTTCGATGTGATGATGAATATTCACGTGATTGATGAAATTGTTATGGGCATAGATACTGAAGGTCTCTCCTTTCAATGTGCAACCTTGACCTAGGGTAATAATCCCGTTGCCGACAAGGTTCACCATTGTGATTCCGTTGGCGCAAATAATGCGAGTTTGGCATTCCGAGCAACATGTGTACAACCAGCTGTTCGGCCTATGTAATTTGATCCATTGCTCGTCACATGATGATTTTACGGAGTGGCATAGTTGCTTTTTATTGAATAATTTGATTTCGCAAATTGATTGTTTCATGTTTAGATTGTAGATGGGCATGTTTAATGAACATAACAAGATATCGTTAGGGACATGAGTACATGATTGAAGGTCTGCTTCTGATAGGAGAAATGCTGTATCCTTGCGCAAATTGTAGGCTATGAGCGGTACTGATGGAATGAGATGATAATATTGTTGTCCTCTCTTTTGCGAAATTGATATGATTTTGTTCAACTCAAACAGTTCGTTACTTATGAGTGGAACCTTGATCTCAATGATTAAGTAGTTAGAGAAGACTCTAGCCGAAACCTTTAGTAACCGGTACAAATCCTTGACATTCCTTAAGTCCACAGGTATCGTAAGTTTACCATTCAGTCGACTGGAGATAGTGCTCAGCTGATACGATAACTGCTCCGGTGACAGCAAATGGCTGTCAATGCGCCCGTGTGAAATATCTGTTACGGTTCCGATTAGCGTTTGCTGAATCCAACGAATATTTGTGAGAATTATTGATGCTGCTAGTGCCGATGAGGTAATGTAAAGACTATCTTCGTTTGCGAGACGTACCTTATTCACCTCAGATGATATATGTTGTAGATGTTGCTTGATAAATGAAAATTGTTTATTCATGATATCCTCGTTACGGCGTACGATGTTGAACTCAGATTCTAAGATGCTTGTTTGATTTTTTATAAGTTTCTGTAGATGTGCTTCATTATGACTGATCTGTTCGATGTCACCCTTATATTTTTCAGCAAACCTTTCGTCTAGTACACCGAATAACGAGTTGGCAATATAACCCACGCCGTCCACTAGGCCTCTCTTTAGCCTCTTTGGACTTTGATATTTAAGTAACATATCATAATGTTCAATGTCACTTATTTCGTGCTCTAATTGATGAATGATACTCTGATATTGTTTATTTGCCTGAGTTATGCATAATGACTTGATATGATTGACGTAACTCTTGATCTCGGCTAACCCTTTCCAGTATGTCGTCATATTGTAGTAGACAACTAGACGCCATTCGTCCTGGATGTACTGAAGATTGGATATTCTATCGAAGTAAATAGCTTGATTCTGATCTAATGACGTCAGATTATACGATTCTTGATTGGGTATATTTTCCGCTGAAGTCGATGATAATAACATGAAAAATAGTAATATGAAGCTAGTGAATAGATTCTTCAATGAAACGTTGTTGCGAGGAAGTCGCTTTCTCTTGCTTCGCTCATCTGATTTGTTTTGATGGTTGACTTTTTCATCCTGACTTGTATCCTCGTTTACTGGTAACAACACAAGTCTGGTGACTGGACGTTGAATGATATTATTTTTGGTTTTTAAGCTGACTACCCTTACATAGCCATCTCTCCCAGAATGAACTGCTTGAATACGTCCTAGCGCCCACTTGCCGGGTGGCAAGTTTTCGTCCTTGATAAGAACGACATCGTCCACTTCGAAGTTCCTACTTGGCTTACGCCATTTTGATCTAGCCTGCAGTTGCTGTAAATATTCGCTTGACCACCTTTTCCAAAGGTGTTTGTTCATTGATTGAATGAGTTGCCACCTAGTTGACTGGTTTATGTGATCTGGATCAGTCTGTGGTCTAGATAGAAGCGGGCCGCCGATCAAGAAATGACCTGGCGTAAGAACGTCGTCTTCAGGGCTCTCTGTCAACTGACAGAGGGGCCTTGAGTTCAGACATGCCTTGATTTGAAATAGAAGTGTAGTAAATTCCTCGTAAGTGAGTTTCTGATCTCCGATGATGCGTTTCAGATGATATTTGAGGCTTTTCACCGCAGCCTCCCAAAGACCGCCTGCACTTGGCCATGCAGGAGCGTTGAAGTGCCACTTTATGTTCATGTCATTGATGTTATTGAAGAAATCGGTGTTGATTGTGGCTATGATGTCTTGATATTCCTTCTTTATGATACGGTTGGCACCTACGAAATTTGTGCCATTATCACTGTAAACGTGACTTGGTGTTCCACGACGGGCCGAAAACCTACGAAAGGCTGCTAGAAATGATGGAGTACTGAGATCAGAAACTAGCTCCAGATGAACAGCCTTGGTAGACAAACAAACAAACACAGCAATATAGCCCTTAACGGTTTTGATTCCACGTCCCTTATTAGCCTTCAGCTCGACGTGTCCGGTAAAATCGACACCGGTGTGAGAGAAAGGTCGTGACGGGGTGACTCGTGGTTGTGGAAGATCGGCCATGATTTGATGATATTGCGTTTGAGTAAAGCGCTGACACTTAACGCATGATCTCAACTTCCTTTTGACGGTACGGATTCCACTGATGATCCAATACCTGTCTCTGATGTATGAAAGTGTCAGTCGCGGGCCTCCGTGCAATGTGGTAATATGAGCCTGATCAATGATTAAATCTGTGAGACGACTGTGGCTTGATACTATGATAGGGTGCTTTGATGAGTCGTTGATGCGTGCGTTTTTCAGTCGTCCACCTACTCTAAGGAGACCGTGTTCATCTATGAATGGATTAAGACATGATATTTTGCTTCTTGGATGCACATGCCCCTTTTGATTGATAAACAATATATCTTCATGAAATTGTTTTAGTTGGTCATCCTTGATAATGATATTCAATGCATTGTTCATTTCTGATGACGTTAAAACATCTGATTTTGATGTGCGTTTACCTCGTGATTGCGTTATGAAACGCGAGACCCAAGCGACGATTCTCAGAATGCGAGTTAAGGAACTGTAGTTCTGTAGTAACTCGTGTATCAATGAAATATGATTTTGATATAAAGCCGTGTTTACACTAGGCTTCTTGGTTTCCAAATCTGGTGATTGATATGAGGTGGTAGGGAGGGTGCTTTGTTCGAAATTGGTTATCCATTTCGGACCCTGCCACCACAGCGGATGGCTTGAAAGCTTCCGTGACGTCAGACCCCGAGTAGCGCAATCTGCTGCATTCTCTTCGGACCTCACATGATGCCAACTTGAGGGTGGAATGATAATAGTGATTTTGTTGATTCTGTTAGCTACGAATTGTTTCCATTTCTTCACGTCGCCTTGGATCCACCCTAGAACTATCATCGAGTCTGTCCAGGCGTAAATCTCCACATCTTGATTTGATAATGATTCCATGACTTTCTTGATGAGTTGAGATAGTAGTAGCGCACCACATAACTCTAGTCGTGGTAATGATACCTTTTTTGCCAGTGGTGCTAACTTTGTTTTTGCTACAGCGAGCGTTGATGTGCGATCACCCTTATTGTCCTTAGCTACTACATACACAACACATGCGTATGCTTTGTCGGATGCGTCACAAAATCCATGGATTTGATATGATTGGTTTGTGTTGCCGAGATAACGTGGAATGATAAATTGATCTATGGTGTTGAAATCATTCTTGATCTGAATCCAGTCATCTTGAATCGGTTGCGGAACTTCTTCGTCCCATGATAAATGTGATGACCATGCATTTTGAAAAAGCAGTTTTGCTCTGATTGATAATGGGGACAGCCAGCCTAAGGGGTCAAATATCTTTGAAATTTCCGAAAGTAGCTGTCTCTTTGTGACGCGTTTATCGTGATAATCCAATTGATTTTGAAAGGTGAAGCTATCCGTTGATGAGTTCCATCTTAATCCAAGTGTTTTTCTTGTTTCCGAGCACTTGAAGTCTAATGGGTTGTTGAGTTGATCTGGTGATAGATCTACCAGGAGGTCCGGTACGTTACTGGACCATTTCCGGAGGTTCATACCAGCTCCCTTCAGCGTCTCAATGAGTTGATGCTGAAGCTCCTTCGCTTGTTGAATGGTATTTGCTCCACTAAATAGATCGTCCATATAAAATGATTGACTCAGGGCTGACGAAGCTAGAGGATACTTGTCGGCATCGTCTATTGCCAGCTGTTTTAACGTTCGCATCGCTAAGTATGGAGCGGCCTTAGTACCGTATGTTACGGTAGTAAGATGATATTCGTTAAGTATTTCTTGAGATGATTGCCGCCAAATGATTGATTGAAGATGACGATCGGATTGCCTGATAATGATTTGGCGAAACATTTTCTCTATGTCTGCCGTGATAACGTAACTGTACGTTCTCCAGGTTGAGATGAGTGTCATGAGGTCTTTTTGTAGATTTGGTCCGCAGCACATGAGGTCATTTAGGCTTTTTCCTGATGTTGATTTCGCTGACGCATTGAAAACGACTCTAAGTTTTGTTGTTGTTGAGTCTAATTTCATTACGCCATGATGTGGTAAGAAGTAGGCACGTTTTGATTCATCGACATTATTAGCCGTACACATGTGACCCAGTTGTTGATATTCCGACATAAACGTTTTATAATTTTCTGCAAATGATTCGTTATTGCACATTTTTCTTTCCAACTGTTTGAATTGTGCGATAGCCTTAGATTTTGATGATCCAAGCTGATTTTCATATTCGGGCTTCATGGGTATGCCAACCTCGTATCTACCAGTATCCAAACGACGAGTAGCTTGCTGATAAAACTCTTCACAGTATTGCTCCTCACGGGTAAGGGGTGATGATGATGTTTCTACGTCCTCTATCTCCCAATATTTTGATAGTTCTGATAAGTCATTCGTTGCGATATGACAGTTAAATGTGCGAACATTGCCAGACAGGATCCAACCGAGTGCGGTCTGTTGCGCAATCGGAGCCTGCGCTGGTCCTTTGATGAGACCGTCCATGATGATTTGAGAATAGATACTCACATCCAAGAGAATATCTATTGGCTTAGACACGTTGTATTCTGGATCTGCTAATTGAAGATGCTGAATGTGAGGCCATGATTGTTTTTTGAATGGTGCACCAGGCAAGCAGTTAGCGACTTTAGGCAGAACCAGTGCTTCTGTAGTAAAATGATAGTCGCCGTAGATAGATTGACAGTCGATTGATACCCGTCCTTTGCTTTGTCTAGTACCAGCACCTATCCCTGATACTGATGCGTTGTATCGTTGACGCTGCAACCCTAATCGCTGAACAGCGTTTTCCGATATTAATGATATTTGTGATCCCTGGTCTAGAAGTGCCCTAAGGAACACGTAGCTGCCGTCGGAACACTTGACTTTGATTGACAGCGTGGTCAACAATAACTCTTCGTCCTCCCCTGCGACATGATTAACGTTAGGGTGGTTATTTGACGATTTTGATGATGAGACACAACACGCTTCATGGAGTATTGTGTGATGATCTCCTTGACAGGTTTTGCAACGTTTCGTTGAAGTGCATTGATTTCCGTCGTGACTGAATAAACAATTTCGACATATATTTGATTTCGTCACCAATTTCAATTGTACATCTGATGTCATTTTCATAAATTTTTGGCACGATAGCAAATTGCGAGCATGATTTGAATTGCATACAGTGCATTTCGATGTTTGCGTAATGATGGCCTGATAATTTTTGTTAGCGAAACCTTTATTATAGTTTTGCTTATTATGCGATTGATTTGGGTTCCTTTTGCTTGATGATGAGGGTTCCTTAGTAGTTTTAATGTTTTCAAGAGCAGTAAATTTACTCTCGAGATAAGACATTAATTCCTCCAGCTTTGGTAGTTCACGAGGATTCCTGCGTGCTTCTTTGTACCCAGCATATGTTTCTGGGTCCAGTTTTTTGCAGAGCAAGTGAACCAACAACGGATCCCATGTATTCGTATCAGCACCGAGATTGTGTATCGCGTGAATACATTCGGTTGAGGTATCGTATAAACCTTTGATGTCTAATGATGTTTGCCTTTGGATGTTGGGTTGATTAAGGAAGATTTCGATGTGATTGGTAAAAAGGAGTTGAGTATTATTGTACCGATGTAGTAAGATATCCCACGCTGCATCGTAGTTATCTGATGATATATGGAGATGATGAATAATACGCTCTGCCTCCCCCTTAAGTTTTCCCTTAAGATGCTGCATCTTCTGAGCTTTCGTGATCGAATTGTTGTTATGAATTGTCTCGGTGAACAAGTCATAAAATGTTGGCCATTGTGTGTAGTTCCCGCTAAATGACGGTATATCAATGTGCGGGGTTGATCTCTCTAAATGAGATGTTGAGGAGATTTTCTTATTCAGCTCTCTTTTGATGTTTTTGTAGACCAATTCATGATTGTTAAACTCCTCGTCGTATGATAAGTCACCTCCAGCTAGGATATGATCGATTTGCAAATGTTGCGTATCTATCATTGTCCACTTTACTTGGATGTTTTTGAGCTCATCCTCAAGTTCCCATTTGTCCGATATCTGATCAATCTTGATACCTTTGACCAGCCGAGTAAATGCCCTAAAGTTCGTGCGTTGCAGCGATATTAGTTCGTCTAACTTGCCATCAGGTTGAGTTGATTTGTTTGATTTGCCGTAAGACGAAATGAGATTCCGTACAAATTGATAATGATCTTTGCCCTTTTGATACGTGTTGTCGAGGAAATAGTCGACCGCCGCATCTTTATGCTCCGATATTTGCTTATGATTTTGTTCGAACTCTCCCCAGAGGTCGTCTATCGCGTCTAAACGTTTCCTGAGGTATTCCGTAGTTTTGCGAGAATCCGAGTCCTTGCTAAAGTTGACCTTGATGGTAGTAAAATTGGCGATGATTCCCGATTGACGGGCAATAAGATCTTCCATGATGTAGGTAGGTAAAAGGAACAGTCTTACTTGGAAATATGATGATCCACGTGATGACGATGCTGATTGCGGACGCTGAACCCTTGCGCCACCCGATGATGTGCTCCAGGGAGCCTGATGATGATGATGGTGATATCACGCCGTGATTTCCTTACCACGACCGTGCTGTTAACCTAAGCTCAAGTCAAGTGTAACTCAAGTATAGGATGAGAGAGTGAAAAAAAGAGTTTCTCACTGGTTTGATCACAGAACCACGTTCGCGAGAGATTGCCACTGAGCTGTGCGCGCGCTAGCTCAATGTGCCGCGACAAGGTCCTGATGCTAATCTCGAAGGACCAAAATAAATGTAGGGGATCCCTGCACTTAGTGATGATACCGGAGCGATTCTATGGGGATGATGATGAAATAAAACCGACCAGCGCGAATGTCCGTTGAACACTGATTTATTGATTTAATGTACTTACACAAATTAGCTTAGTGATAGGTACGAAATGCTGAGTGCACAGAATGCACGGCGCGTGAGTATGAAAAATAATGTGCGGTTCCGTACAGGGTATATACACTATTATAGATGATTTTCTCCAAAACTTTGCTAAGTGTGTTAATAGATATTGGACGATAGTTTTTTTATATCCATCTTGGACTCCTTCTTATGCACTGGCATTATGTGAGCTGTTTTCCACAGGGAGGGACAGACGCACTCGGCTACGAGTAAGACTAAGACTTTTGAAATAATAAAACTATAGGATATGCTGATATATGATATGATAACTATCAGCGCGATTGTGCAAGAAAATAGGAGGTAACCCATCGCTACCGGGACCTTTTTTAGTGTGAGTTATTCTTATTGTTTTATTGAACGAGAGTTTTATTGATCAGACACATCAATCGGAAAATTGGAATATCATTATTGTCTTCATCATCATATCAGCCGAAAGGAGCACCCTGCTAAACATAGGCCTCGCCACATCAACCGGTCCTGCACTTTTGCATCCAGCGGTCTCCCGTAGCTCTCACCAGGCCTCCTTGTCCAACCAGAGGCGACGCCAACGCGATTATATTTCCAGAAACTTTAGGCTCCACCAACCGACTGTTCTACGAGTATTTGATAATTATTTGAGCAAATTCAGTGTCCTAAGATGAGCGCAATCCAACTATAGTAGGTACAATTTTGTCAAACCCATTTATTAGGCATGTTTCAATTGCAAATTTTTGTCTGTCTATTGCTGGGCAAAGGTCACTCCCAAGTCCTTTCAGATATTCTTTTTCCATGCCGTCTCAAACCAGTTCTGTTTCGGCTTCAATCCCCTCCCCCTCCCGGTGGGTTCCCTCATTGTCGATGTGGGGGAGCTCAGTAGTCATGGCTTTGCAAGGAGAGGCCCCTCGTCAGGGCTTTTGCGGATTAAGTCGATGATGTAGCGGCCAACAGGTAGGTTGCGGTGCCGCTTGGTAAGAGAGGCGACATCGCAACTGAGGCGGGCCGCGATGTCGTATGGGGCTTCCCAGTGCCTTGCATACGATATCTTGGCTGAGGGTTGGAGGCCGCGGCGGGAGAGGAGTCGCGGTATTGCGATGCGCCGCTCTCCCTACCTTCCACGACCTTTTCGGGGTCGCCAACTTCTGATGGTGGCCAGCTGTGATGGGGCCGCAGGGGAGGTCCCTATCCCCTGTGGCCGAAAAGTAGTAGGTGGCGGAACTACTGATTTGACCCGTCACAGCGGGACCAAGGGTGCCATAGACGGTCTGGCGCCCATGTGCGGGTTTGATCCCTGGGGTGGTCACGGCGTGCATTGTGTTCTGGTGCGCCGGTGATGGGGGTACCCCCCAGAGGAGGATCCGGTGACGGATAACCGGGGCGGGTTCGCGGTGAGTGCTAACGCGTGCCCGCGTTCCCCCCATAAGCGGCAAAGGAGGACACTGTGGAGTTTTAGTGGGTTGAAGTCCCACATAATTGCGCTATCTCCACGTGGTGGCGCAGTATGCATGAGCTAAAAACTTTTAACTTTTAACTAAAAACAATCAAAAAATGGTTCGACTTCCACAGTGCCTTTCATCTTGGTTAGGCTCAACTTTTTCATGATATCTTAGTGCTCGTTCACACAAAGGTCCGTTTTACAGGTCCGCTTTATCGTATACGTTTTTATTCGGCGCTGACGTATGTATTTGTATGAGCAAGTTTACACAGACAACAGTATTTAAATACTGATCCATTTTATCGGATCGAAAGTTACACGCGGCGTGTCATTATCCGCAATAGCGACGGATCCCTTAAAACAGTACTGTAAATGTGGTATGAACATTACCTCCAGTAGCGACGGATCCGTTAAAACGATCCTGAAAATACGGATGTTCTGTGTAAACGATCCCTTATGGCAGCATTTCGTGAGTCTAGTGGTCGCAAGCGCTACTGCTGCGCGTGAGGTTGAGGTCTGATTCCTAGGTCGGGCATAATTTTATTGAGTTTTTCCATCTGGAATTTACTAAGTAACAGCCCGGAGTCTGCAATTGACGACACGGTTGGCGTAGTGGTTGAGCGATCGGCTGCTGCGCTGCGAGTCGCGGGTTCTACAGATAGTTGTTCTGGATCTGGGTGTCTTGTGTATGTGAGTTTAAATGTTTGTAAACGCACCCACAATACAGAAAGAAATTCCTAAAGGGGGCAAAGTTAAAAAAAAAATGTGCCTGGTTGATACAAACGGGCTCGCCCCCTGATACAATACATGTGACAAAATATAACAAGCGAAATTTGGGTGTACCAGATCACAGCTCTGCCCAACCTATCAGGGAATATAAGCGTGATGTTATGTCTTATAATAGATATGCCCTACCTATTTATATGATGAAAAATGTTCCGCATTTTTTGTTACAAATTAATTAAAATTAACAAATGTATGTCATATCGTGTCAACGCGCGGTCTGTGTTATCAAACTGGGTCCTAGACACGGAAAAATATTGTTTGTAATGCCTAACTCTAATACCTAGGCTATGTCACGCCGATACCTACCTATTTGTATATTAATAAAAAGTTCCAAAGTTCTAGTAACAAATTACTTAAAATTAACAAATAAAAGTCATATCGTGTCTACGGGCGGTTTGTGCTTTCATACTACGTCCTAAACACTAATAATAATTATTTATAATGTCTAACTCTAATACCTAGGTTATGTCACGCCGACACCAATGATCAAATACATTTCAGAGTAGCTTTATTATCATTTTTAATAGGGGGGAGGTCATTAGTTCGCGCATGCGTGTCAAAAGGTTGCGAGTTCGTTCCTGGCGGATGATCGCGTTGTCGGTAGTCCATCGTTTGGTACTGTCGCAGACTGTCGCATCTAGTCCCACCGCCCACTGCTCCGCGTAAAAGTTTCCTCTCGGATACAAAAAGTACAAATTTCGTTTACGGAACGTTATAAAGTTCTCTATGACGTGTATTGTGTAAGTTACGTTGAGAAACGTCAAAATGCGGTGGTGTTTGACAGCAGTTTTGTTCGTCGGCTTGATTTGTTCAGGTATGTTAACTTTTACTTCTTGATAAGAAAGTTGGAACTAAGTTAACTAAAAAGTCACGATTTATAAAAAAAAAATAAGGTAAGATATTTTTTGCATGAGTACCATTTTAACGAAATTAATTTTCATGTTGGTTAAGGTAGATACCTAACGTAGATACGTTACGTACGTATGTTATTAGTTGTTTTGACAACGAAGACGTTTCACGTGCAAAAAGTATTAATAAAAACCTTGTGACTGAATTTTTAAATTAATTCTAATGATTTGCGCCTTGAAATAATTTCATAGGCATTGGCCAAACTGCGTGCTAAGTACCTAGTAACCAAACCGCACTGATAAAATTAATAACAGCACCGAAGTAGCTATAGGTATATAGCTACTGCAGCTAATATTACGTAAGTATATACTAGGTATAGTATATAATAATTACTTACGTAATATAAGCTATATACATATTATATATCCAGGTTTTCTGGTCATTAAATCCTTCTATATATCCGGAAATAAAAGTCGTAACAGCTACCCGAAGAAACACGTATCCACAAAAGGAATCAATATGAAGGAACCTCGTTGTTCAATTACCAGAATCATTCAAGTCACGTATATTTGTAAAGGAAGCCTTCCAATGCATCCATCAGCATCAAAGATTCTGTAATAAATCATACATTCTGATGAATCTTCGATATAGGCAATCTTTTCGGTATCCTTGCTGGTTATTTTTCCGAATCGTGTAATGAAAAACAGTCTTAAATATATTGAAACTATTAACTAGGAATTTGGATGTTATCGCGACCGTACTACATGTCATGGCAACACAGAATCATATCAGATGAACTAATTAGAGATGAGCCTGTATATAGCATTTAGTAGTAAACTAAGCGTATTGTATGTCAATTATAATTTAGAAGAGAAACAAGATATCTACACTGTACTAGATGAAATAAAATATGTGTAGGCAAATAAAATATGTGCGAGCAAAATCACATGCCCATGAATAAAATACAGCTGAAATTGGGTTTACAAAATGATAAGCATAAAATATATCACATCACATCACACATCATCATCAGCCTATTAATGTTCCCACTGCTGGGACACAGGCCTCCTTTCTGTGAGAGGGGATGGGCCGTAATCCACCACGCGGGCCCAGTGCGGATTGGTGGATGTCACATGTTTTCGAATTTCTGGTTCTAGGACATGCCGGTTTCCTCACGATGTTTTCCTTCACCGTTTTTGAGAGCAGTGGTGATGAAATAATTTACACAAAGTAAAGCGCCTGCCTGGGTTCGAACCCACGACCTACAACTTGTAAGTCGTGGCCGATACCACTGGGCCACCACTGCTCCCATAAAAATATATGCTGAGTCATAATTTAAATTGGCATAACGAATCTCAGTATAATGATCGCATAATATTAATAAGCATAAATATTTTTCCATAATGTTAATTGCCATAAAAACTGTTGGCGTAATAATAATGAAGCATAATTTTATAGAACACAATGTTATAAACGCATAATGATATTTACGATACAACTCATATAAAAACAAACATGTTTGCGGCGCAAGGGTGGTCCAACCTAATCCAACAAAATAATTCAATAATTTTAATAAATAGTGTAATTTGTAAAAATATTATGCCTTAAAAATGTATGCAACTCCAAATTATACCAAAATGAATTAGGCCAAATTACAGTTATGCTAACCTTTGTATTATGCCACAGTATTATTATGGCAGAGTAGATATTATTGTGCTAATACGTTATGACAACCAATATTATGCTTTAAAATTTCGTGCCAAGAGATTCCCCTAAAATTGATGACACACCATGGGACGATAGTTAAAAACGAACATTGATTTTAAAGTAAAGACTATCACAATGGCGACCAAATATTTCAGAGAGCGAATGAAACCATGAAGGCATTTAATTGACAGGTCAGCCGGTGTGTCAATTATAGTTCGTTCAACTAATGAGGTTACGCACCAATAAAATTCATGGTGAATGACGAGATGACTTTATAAATACGACATGCTATTTAAAAATCTTTGTCATCGTTGCAAATAAAATTGGCACCATTTTTGTTTTTTATCCCTTGAATGTGGTTTTTCAAGCAACCCAGATATAGTGACTGGTTAATGGCAATAGGGCCGCCCCTGTTATATTATTATGAAACTTCTTCTTCTGTTGTGTCTATCTATTTGTAACTCTAGTATAACTGATAAGTCTATGCATAGCAATTATATGTAGCCATCTGGATATCTGTGTCTTCATTTAAATCCTGGAAAATGCAGGTATGTATTAAGAGACTTGAATATGATGTATCTTTTTCATTGAATTTTTAATTGACTTGTATTTTTTGTTTTGGATTATCATTATTTATTTGTTAATCTATTATAATCACCATCTAATGAATAATTTTTAATTGACTGAATCATTTTATTATTTAATCTTGACTTCTGACATTTTAATTTTACTGTTAAATGATTACTAATTATTATGATTGGAAGTTATTGTTATTTAATTATTTTTTTATTGTAATGTATTAAAGATGTTTTTAAATTTTTACTTATTACAAATTTCGACATAATGTATATATTGTTATGAAATAAATTACTTAAGACTTATGATTGGTGAAATTTGTTAAAACCAACTACTCTACTCTACCTCGTCGGGGCAAACAGGCGTGATGTTATGTTTCTGTTTTTACGTCGGACCTACGACCTACATAAATCCCTTAATTTTTATCTGTGCTTAGTAGTGGGCGTTGGGTAAATCCGTAACCCCGCTATCACTTTGGATTGCCCTCAATAAAATCCGACAAAATGGGATTTTCTGTTTAGAATTTCTTTGGTCATAAACTGGAGCTGGAACTAAGCCTGTATATAGTCATTTGTACTGGAATCAACTTTAATATCTGCAGCAATGGGATTGCGTTAGTTCTATCAAGCTGTAGGTATATCTTTCTCTTTCTCGTTCTTTTCTGACAGGCAAATTCTAAATGTGTGCGAATCACAGTCTCCTCTATTTAAGCTCCTCTCTTGAAGACTAGGGGCCGATTTCTGAATAGAGTATTTGGATTTAATATCGTATCAAACCCTACGTTAGTGCCAAATTTTGACAGGTTTTTCAGGCTTAAGTCGATACTTTAAGCATTTAAAGTTGAGTATTCGTCAAACTATTTTGACGAATACTCAACTTCAAATGCTTAATTCAGAAATCGCGGGTATTTGGCATTCTATCAGCGATGACCAGGTGATGACCATTGATGAAATGTCAAAATGTTTGAGATGGACCACGTGATATTTTGGTAGCGTAAATCAATCCCATACATATTGTACTTTTTGACAATCTTTTTCGATTACAGAATATCACTTGTCTTGGCTTGGGCTTTAGCCGAAATATTTCATTAATGCATTTATGAATAAACCTGCAGTATACTATTATCACAATAGTGGTTTCAGAAGTACAAGCATACAGTACAGTGACGCTCTAAAGTTACGCAATTAGTGATATTGACAAACACCCGTAAGGTTAACCGCAGTACTGTGGATACGGCGGCAACTGACAACTAGTTCTGGGTATAATCACCCACACCATCCCAGGACTTTATTTGTTTACGTTAAAATAAACGCTAATAAAGCATTGTCAGTCGATATCGAAAAGCGGAATGTACTTACTACCGGGATAAATGCTATGTCCTAATTCAGTTCATGGTTTACCCGTGTGCCTAGTTTCATATAAATCCATTAAGCTTTTAAGTCGTGTCTCATTAATAACACATCCAAATTTTCATACAGACTTTTTCATAGTATTATGTAAGAGTTGAACCAAGAGTATGCCAGGAATTTCGTAATTGTGATTTTAGGTACCTATCATAGGAAGAAAGTATACGGTGCGTTTTAGATGTCTGGATTTTCGAGACCAAGATACGCAGACAGTTCGTGGAATAATCTATTACTTCAATGTTGTGAAATATCATGGTTCTAATTTAACGGATAATAATGGAAAGCACCCACTTAGAAATTCTGAAGTTATGTCAAATTCAGAGTCTTGATTTTCTGTAATTCGAATTTCGGGTTAAGTTTTGACTATTATTAACGCCCGATTAAACTATGATTAACATTAAGCATTTATTAGGCGATAACGAAACCAGAATTTCGAAAGTGTAATAATAATAAATAAGTTTTAATCAATTCAAGTTCGCAAAGCTTTCTCCACGGCCGGTGTGCCATCCTTTTGACAGACTGGCCAAGAATTACATCACACGAAAAATTTCATCCCACTTTCGACCTCCCATAACTTAAATATATTCGATTTGCAAACTATCAATTTTTCTTGTGTGCAGCTAGACCCTCTTCCATTTCAATGATTGAGGTAAATAAATGCCATTCTTAATAGCATATTCTGATTACACATCCACCAGCAGCGATAAACACGTGGGGAGCAACAAAATTTGTAATCAGGTCACCATAAAAGGACATAAACCGTCTTCAGATCTCGATAAGGACATTTATCACATTATTTTATCACATTTTTGCCGGCTTCAGGGGAATTAACTTGAACATGATATTTCCCCATCAGTCGTAAAATGGGAGTGGTGTTGGCCGAGCCCTAAAGATAATCTCCCATTAATGCCGGGCCGGGTCAACGTAACTTTCCTACCTACATTGCTGATGTAATTGGAGCTTTCATAAACCCTTATTTGCATTTTCACGATATTAAAATGGAATATACAACATTGAAGACAATTTAATACAAACAGAATTCATTCAAAGCTACCTATCGCTCCTTTTAGTGTAATAACACTAAAGTTTCTATACTTAAATATAAACGTCGAATTTATGTTCTATTATCTTGACTTCTCTCCCGTTCCTTTATAAAGGCTTTAAAACCGTTAAATTTTACGACGGCTGTTTCAATATTTTTACACTTTTCCTACATTCGATGCACGATAATCTATGGAACGGGTTGTGGTGCGCGTGCGGCGAACTACGAACAAATTGAATTCATTTCAGTAGCCACACGTCTAATTGGTGACGTGTATTGGACGGGACATGTGTTCACTGTCTCTCTGTCTCATTACCAGCGAGTATTACGATATAAATGTACCAAAGAACAGTAACATACCCAATTTGTTCTATCATACAATTGCCTGTAATATGATTGCTTCTCTGCGGGAATTTCTATCTAATTATACTTAGTTCTAACTATGAAGGTACGTTTTATGATTGAGTACACAACTTTTATGGATAATACTCGCTCAGACACAGTCATTTATCTTTTGGTTAGGAGCCCGCTGGGATCCCACGAGAAGTATAAAGGATGAAGTCAACAATCAAATATATTTTTCTTTCACTTTCTTTTGCTCCTTCGTTTAATTCATCAATCATAGCGTGATTCATTCATTACGTGTTATACTGCGATCTTGGATCTGAACTTTGTGGAGAAATAACTGTTTAAAGTTGATATAATATTTGGGGTGATTGTCTTGTTTATCGTTATTTGTCTCGGAAAGGGCATTAGCTAACCAATAGTTTCTTTAGTTCGTTTGTTCTCACGTTTACGTATTTATAAACGGGGTTTATATATTCAATAGTGGTACTTTTGGATAAGTTGAAAAATTGCACTTAATTTAAGCCCTTGGATTTAGTAATTACCAACTTACCGCTTACAAAGATTACCCGTACTTCTCAGAAACCAATCATGAACTGTGAATTCTATGAATTACCAAAGCCAATACTTTTGACGTTCTCTAAACTGTCACGTCAAGTCAAAAGCCGGCAAACGCTGACAATAAAGCTTAAAGGTCATCGGCTGCCTCGCGTAATTGGGTTCCGGGGAACAAATTAATGGCAGTTGCTACGTGTAAAATTCGGAAATTTCTGCATTGTGAAAGAATCGACGCAAAAACCAAAAATGGAAAAAGCTGGATGGATGAGCATGGCTTGTATTAGGACAGATGTTTTCAGATGGATCAGTAATAGACAAAATCTGAAACTAATTCAGATACAGAGACAAAAAAAAAATATTTACACCTTCAAGTACAAACACAAAATGGTATAGTTTACTATAAAAATAGGCCAAAAGTAAGTAGAGTTGTAAGATATAGTTGCAGCCAATACCTAAGCTAAAATAACTTAAAGTCTTGTAACTATAAATATCAGTGCCCACCCTCGTTAACAAATACAGCATATATACCTATTTTTAAGTTTGCCAATTTGAATGAAATTATGAACTAATAGGTCCTGTGCGAGATGCAAAGAAGACCAAAAAATAATGCTTGGTCGCTGTGGCAACACTGACTAAAATGGCCAATGTTCAATAGTGGAAGTCTTTCGGCAAAAATTATGATGAAGATCAACTAATTCATAGCTTCCTAATATGTTTGAAATATTCTTCTATTCGACAACGTAAATCGAGCAATGAACATGGTTGAATTAAATGAATATGGCATTGTATTGCCTTTGATTATATTCTTCTTGAAACAAATATGCTTTTAGACTGCTCCAATCTTGGTCCAATCTTAATGAACTATCTTTTAATAGAGATATATGCATACTCTAGATAATTCAATGAGCTTAATTAATCGAATCAAGTGGATCTGTGTGTCCAAGTGTTTATATGTATATTATTCAGAATTAGACAAGGATCTTCACAATAGTGCATTGTATAAACAACGGGCACTAATTGGGAACTTTGTAAAGGCTTTGTTGTTTAGGCAAGCCATGAGCGGTGCATATAAAATATATGAAGTCAGCTGCAAAAAATGTTTTCTAACATATTAAGTGGATAAAATGTTTTATTAAGGACTAGAACCAGTATATCTCTCTATCTATACCTAACATAGTTTCCACAGCCATTTTTACTTGTACCACGATTTTCATTCTAAGGATTTTTATAGAAATACTATTTCTGTTGGCATTGTTGCATCTATACCTGACCTGAATTAACTTACACTTACTTACTTACTATACTTTTAGTAGGTTTTTTGGGATAATTTCAAAATTCACGCGAGCATAGCCGCGGGCGGCAGCTAGTTGTAAATACAATATACACTACTTTACGACTTTTTAAAGTTATTTATTTAGAAAGGTTTTATGAGAGCTCCTTACCAGTACTCTTGTTTATAACAAGAGTACACAATCTTCTTAAACAGTATTATAAGAACTCACTTAATTTACCTGATGCCAAGATATTATAATTTAAAGGAACATTCAAAGCTTGTTCGCCTAGCAACATTTGCGGTACTTAATTCATTATTATACTGAGAAATTTCCGTAAATGGACTTCTTTATAATAAGGAGGACGACTTCATTTTGAGGTAATTTTATTACTGAATATATTTTATACTTAAGATTTTAAAGCAAATATAACATCTGCACTTTCATGAAACCGTAAGGAATACCTAAGTTAGTTATTTACGCTCTCGTACCTAATTTTGAATTTAGCAAACAAATGGCCTATTGCCCGCAAAACCAAACTTACCTAACCAATAGTTGTTCAAAAATTTGAAAAGAAGAAAGTGATTCATAACCTCATTAAAGCTTAGGTAATAAATCATTACCTACCTAATTTAAAGGGAGACTATGAATTTTCGCAACAAATGAAATGGCAAATTGTCTGAACTTTGAAATAAATTATTATCTCCTTTATTTATTTACATGCTTATTGAATACATTTTTAAATATTTTATAAAAAGAAAACTTAAAAACATTTAAAAATATAAAAAATAGAGACCATCCGGTATCGGGAACAGGGTCCAAGCTACCGGTGGTTAGGGCTCCAGAGACAGGAACCTCCTCACAATGCGAGCCGTATCAAGGACTACGTAGTACTGCCTTCTGTATCAGGCCCTTGATCCAACCGCGTAATGACAGCCTCGACAGATGGTCGTCGAGGCTCTTGGCCATCAGGCCGTTGGCCTTAACGACAATCGGCACAATGATTGCCGAGTCCACATTCCACATGGCGACAACCTCGTGTGCTAAGTCGATATACTTGATTTGTTTCTCTTTCTCAGCTTTCTCGTCATGCGGGATGGTGACATCGATTATCATTGTGCGGCGCGCTAATCGGTCTACAACCACTATATTCGGCTTATTGGCAACAATAGTCCTATCAGTGATGATAGACCGATCCCAGTACAACGTGACATGGACATTTTCGAGAACTGGTACCTCAGAATCCACTAGATCGTATTTCAAAGCAAGTTGCTGGTGAATAATCCGCATCCGCGGGTACTTGCACAGACATGACCAAGTGGCCCCGTTAGCCAGACGAGAACAACCAGAGATAATATGTCTGATGGATTCACCAGGACGGTGGCATGCCCGACACACGTCAACCGTCCCGTCCTTCATTATATGTCTCCGATAGTTATTCGTCAGGATGACTTCGTCCATAATTGCACAGACAACCTTCAGTTTCCCCGAAAAGGTCGCCCAAATGTAGCCAGGATACGGATGCTGAAAAATCTACATCGGGCCCTTGGAGGGCCCGATAGAAGCGCCCGTGAAGCTACTTGCCTTGCCATACCTCTTTGCGTTCATCAGTAGTAAGTACTACAGGTTTGCACCAGTTCTCTTTAGCCATGGAGAACGGGGTGAGTCCCTTGTCTACTGCGACCACGTCCCGGTGCATACCCACTTCAGCTTCTAAAAAGTATTCTCTGAGGTTGCACACCTCGCGGTTGTGAAGAGTCTTGGCATTTAAAAAGCCTCGACCCCCACATTTCCGCGGGATGTACACCGATGATCGTGGGTGATGCATCCGGTTTGCGGTCAGCAGTGTCCGGACCCTCCTATCAAGGGCATCGAGCTCAGTCTGAGTCCATTTGAGTATGCCGAAAGAGTACATCAAAACCGAACCAACCCAACTGTTGAAGGCGCCGAACACCGCACCTTATTTCCACCCGATAAAAGGCTATTTAATACCTTGCCAAAGAAGCGCTCCTTCAGCAGTTGCTTCATGTCAGCACTGTTAATGCCCAATGCTTCCGACATACCCAAATATTTGTAAGTTTCGGTTGAGGAGAGGTGTCTGAGGTGTATGGAATCAAAGAGTTGAATTCCCTCGGATTCCATAATCTCCCCTCGCTTTACATGCATGACTGCACATTTGTCCCCACCAAATTCCATCCTGATGGCGTTACTGAAGGTTTCTGTTACCTTCAGTAACTTCATCAGTTGCCAGTTGGTGGGGGCAAAGAGCTTCAGATCATCCATGTAAAGGAGGTGTGATATGACCTGACCACCTCTTCTCAACCGATAACCTAGACCTGAATCCTCCAACAGTGTACTAAGAGGATTCAGGGCTAAGCAGAACCAAAGTGGACTCAAACTGTCGCCCTGAAATATCCCCCGCTTAATCCATATAGGTTCATCATCCCCCTGAATCGGTCGACATCATGGATATCGAAGGACCGTCTTCCATTGCCCCATACATGACTCAAGGAAGGTGCGTAGTGTTGCGTCTATTTTGTACAACTCCAGCACCCTCATGAGTCATGTATGTATCAGAGTCGTAGGACTTCTTGTAGTCTATCCAGCATGTCGACAGATCCTTACGGGATCGACGAACCTGCTGGCTTATGGCGATGTCAATGAGGAGTAGCTCCTTAGTGCCGCGGGACCCATTCCTACATCCATTCTGAGAGGTAGACATTATTAAGTTACTTGCAAAGTGCACATAAAAAAAAAAAAAAAAAAAATTTTTTTTGCTTGAAAATGGTATACGGTATCTAGTTTAAAAAAAAATGTAGTTATTGGTGCCAGGCTAAGTACCATAGTAACTACGACACTATTGCTTTAACCTCGATTATTACCACCTATTAACCTTTAAATCGCAAGTAACTGTAAGTCAATCACAATCTGAGTAGCGACGGGTAAAATAACAAATTTTCATCAAATCGACAAGCAAGCGATCGATAGGCAAGCGTGCTTCCACATCATCGTGTACCATCAGGTGAGATAGTGGTCAAACGTAAGCCTAAAGATTATAAAAAAAATATATATATAAACAACCACCACATCCGCCCACCCACGTCTTCTTAGCTGACTTCTCATGTTCAATTTATTTGCTCTGCTCACAGTAAAAATCTTCGCTCCACCGATAATCGTATTCTACAATGTCCCTCTCACCACTCTGGGTTTATCCACTCGTATCTTCGTTCGACCAATAAACGTATTCTACAATGTCCCTCACCACTCTGGGTTTATCCACTCGTCCTTCTTTGTCCAGGCTATCTCCCTTTGGAATGCGCTCCCTCAGAATATCAGGATGGCACCCAGTAGGTTCTGTTTCAAATTAAAAACTGAAAGTTTGCAGAATCATCACAGAATTGATTTGTTGGTTTTGGTTTCTCAATAACATTGTAATATATTTGTATATATTCTTTTTATTAAATATATATTTTTTTCTCTATTTATCCTTTCACTTATTTGCACCTGCCTTATTTTATCTCTGCACCACCCTAAGGTCGACTGGTAGAACATTCCTAAGGCATTAAGTCTGCCTTTGTATTTGTGCATAAAGTTTTAATAAATAAATAATAATAATGTGAAAAGGGTCAATATCATTATGAACTGCCATATAGACACAAGGAAGTCCAAAAAAGTGTTATAAAGTCCGCACTCGCATCTGGTGATACTGAAAAACTATTCAAACGAACAAATATACTTAGAAAAACACTAGAAAGGAACATGAGGAAGTCAGTTCGGAGGTTCTGTTTTTCTTTCAATCCTCGCCTGAAAGGAGAAACTTGCAACAAATCGACACAAAGTTTCAAGATTAGCGTTAGTACGGTCAAAAAGAACTTGTAACACTTCCTACTATCCTTCTATGTAGTGATTACTTAGCACAGTCAAACAACGAGAAAATAGAGGGACTACTCAGCTGAAAATAAAAGTTCGTAAGTCAAATAATGTATTAGGGGTTGGTTTTACGACTATTGTTTCGGAGTTAAGGGGCTTATTTTACAGTTTTTGGCAGCGCTCCCCTGTTCCACGACTCGAAAATTAATAGCGGGTTCTGCATTTGACAATTCCCACCATAACTTTGCGATCTTCCTATAGCCATTGTGAATTTAAAATTATTTTAATATACGCATTGGATTCGGTTTTTAAGGCGTATTTTCTTTTACCTAGTTTTTTATGCCCATTGATTCCATTTTAATCAATAGAACTGGGTCATGTATTTATCAGAACATGTGTATTGATAGTATTTTTTAGTCTCTAAAGTATCATTTTCTTTATTTGTTTTGACCGCATTCGTGTTGTCGTTTTCATTCATTTAACTTACCTAAAGTACCACACATAACATATATTTCGAGTACTTAGATAGTAGGTACCTACTGAACATTTTGTAAACTTTACAATGTTAATTGTGAACAACTCCAAACCAAAATAATTAAAAGTAAGTAATTACTTTGCATGTATTTATATCACCCGGAGTCCCGGACTAATAATTTAACATGGTAAACAACTTCGTTTATTTTAATTAAATTAAAAATCATGTTGTTGCTTGTATAAAATAAAAAAATAAAAATATATAAATTCTGGAAAATAAGCTATACCATACTTTATTAATTCACAAGTGAAACATTTTAGGCGCCCTTTGAACTCTCCCTTTGTTTGCTTCTAAATACCTCTTACATATGTTTATTATTTTAGTTATAAGTGGGTAAGTATTAGAAAGAGTAGTTTATCTGAAAAAGAGAGACCCATCATTTTCTCCTAGATAAATCTAAAACACTAACATAAAATATCGCCCGAGACGGGAGCATACGGAATACGAATAAGCAATCTAGGAATATAAAATATACTAGGTGCTTATTTCTTATTGCATATCATAAAAATAGACCCGCTCTATAAGAGTTAGATTTAAACTTGCCTGTGGATGATACGGTTGTAATTTTTTAGCTGTTTCATAATATTCAGGATAAAAGAACAGCTAAAATATTCGGTAAAACCTTTATTCTTAAAAGAAAATTCTTTTATGGTTTGCTAGTGTTTGCTAGCGGGAATGTCCGCGGGTTAGTCGAAAATAATCCCAAAGGAACTGCGTCAACACATTTAGCTTTTTCCTGTGTTTTCGTTCATATACAAACTTTGACCCTCCGAAATTATCTACACAGAGCCCAAATAGTTTTTTTTTCAATAGCCGGTACTATTACAGTACTGGGAAAAGGCCTTCCCAAGTCTATCCAGGGACTTTTCTCCCACGCCTCCTGGAACCAGCCCTCGCACGGTAAGCACGCAAGATCATCTCGCTAACGTTTTCTGGGCCTGTATTAATTTCTTCTATTGGTTGATATCGAAAACTTCTTCCAAGCATCGTTCTAATCTATTTCCCATGTCCTCTATCCAGGGACTTTACGCCCGCGTCTCCTCGAACCAGCTCTCACACGGTACGTGTCAAGATCGTCTAGCCAACGTTTTCTGGGCCTGGATTAAATTTTTCTATTGGTTGCCATCTAAAAATTCTTCCGAACATCGTTCTAATCTATTTCCAATGTCCTATGTGTCTACATCCAAAGAAACCTGGTTTGTCAGCAATCAGTCACGCAGTCACTGTATTCGCAAAGAAATATTTCAGTTTTTCCATCTCGTTATCTACCATGAATATAAATAGCAAGCCGATACAGTACATAGTACAGCACATGGTACATGATTTACACGGATACTTGTGCCCAAAAGCCGCACGACACGGACTTGAAACAATGTGCCCTGGTGTGAACAATGCTTTACATCGACTTGTTATGTACTCGTTCGAGGACATATCACCACAAATTATAGAACAGAGTCCCCCGCCGCGTCTGTATGCGATAAACTAAAAAAATACTAAACGGATTATCATGCTGTTTTCACCAATAGAAAGAGTGAGAAACGAGGATTTTGTATATAATTTGTCACGAGTGAAGCCGGGGCGGGTGGCTAGTATTTTATAAATGCGAACTTCATGCACCAAAACTGAGGAGCAATTTCCGTGTTTTTTAATATGCATTTTAATCGGTGATTACTGAAACTATAGCGATTTTTGATTGATATAGCTCTAATTTATCTACACTTTTGGCATGTTTTTTGGCATCGCTTGTTATTTAGATACGAGAATTACGAGAACTGACCATCTGAGGGGTGATACCATATTCCTATTTTTAACCCCCGGTCCCAACGTAAAAAGAGGGGGGTTATAAGTTTGACTTGTGTACCTGTGTATTTGCGTATCTGTCTGTGGCATTATTTCTCCTAAACGGATGAACCAATTTTTTTTTTGTTTGAAAAGTGACTTTAACGAGAGCGTTCTTAGCTATGTTTGATGAAAATTGGTTCTCCGTTCAAAAGTTATGGGCGTTTTACTGTTTGAGTCGGGGTTTTTTCGCAAGATATTGTGTTATAATTACGTGTTCAATAGATTGTCGATCGAAGCGTGCTCACTACTAGATATTTTTTATGTAGCATGAATGAAAAAAAGAAAATGTCAAGCGCTATTGTTACTGTATTGATACTGACGGCTGTCGCAGAGATCAAGCTATCTTTTTTGAAGTATAGATAAATAATAATTCTATACACTTTTAATTACGTTTTGCCGTCGTCAAATGAAGAGATAATAAGCGCATGATCAGCAAGAAGTACAAACAGCAATTAATATAAACTTATCTAAGTAAACAACTGAAGTTCAAAGATTTAATCGTTAATTTTTCGTTCAAAAATTTAATTTAACGATCTTATCGATTCTATTTTTGTCTGAATTTCTTTAAATTTCATATCGGTTCGGACTGATTATGTCATAATAATAGCTTATATCACATTTAAAAGATAAGCCAGAAGTTACTATGTCAAGTTGCTGGCCAGGCATGACTGCTCATTCCTCAAGGAAGAAAGGATGCTTTTACAGCTGCACCCTAATTGCGTAACTTCAAAGAATGGCGCGAATTGCTTTATAATTATGTTAAAAAATCTGTACTCGACAGCGTAAAATACGCAATGAATACTAGTAAGTATTCAGAATGAAAAGGAGCGTGCGTGGTTCGTGCTGTCAAAACAGTTACGCAATTGGGAGCCGATTTCTGAGACGATAATATAGAGCGAAAACGTGTTTTAATTCCACAATTTGACAGGTTTACATGCTAAAGTTAAGTTTGACAAGTACTCAACTACAAATTCTTCAAAAATCGAAGTTTTGTCTTTAGGAAGATTTGGCACTAGAAAAGAGACTCTCTGAGACTAGAAAGAGAGTCTCAAAGCAAGCGACATAGCAAAAAATAATCTTTCTTAATTTAAAAGTCCAATATTTTATTCAAAAATCTTTTTAACGTACTTTTTCGCAAACTTCTTTAACTCGTTAGCCTCTGCGTTCCTTAAAGACGTAAATAAACAGTAAATATAAACCCAATTGTGTCTAAGAGTAAATCCGGGAGACTTGGAACCAGATAACTGACCTTTTTCTCTGTGAAGAGTTATAGCCCTCTGTTTTTTGTTTATCTAGTGCATTTTATGGGTGAATAAATATTGGAGTATTGACTATGAGACAAGTGAGGAATGTGTTTGCTTGGAAAAGCCCGTATAGCTAAGAAGTTTCCCGCTAGTAATTAGGTCATATTACGTACCAATCTATCTAATATCTCTGATATGGTCAAAATAGATTGTACTTACAGAAATAGTTATGTAAATGTTGTTGTTTATTCAGTATGAGTAATTATGAAATTAAACAGATGATGTATTAAGGACCAAAGAATACAAGGAAAACGGTTTTTGAGTCTCCTGAAGCACTAGACAAGTGACATTCTATCATCGAAAGCATGGCGATAGCGATTGCCAAAAACGCAACATTGTATTGGATTGACAAGCGATATCGAAAAACCACGAGATCAGTCGCTCACATTTGATGTTTCGACTATCGTCTTCACTAACATCGAATGCCACTTGTCTAGAACCTTAGGTCTCTACATGAATGAGACATTAGAAACTCTAAATTGTAGGTAATTTCCTTTCACGTCTATTACCATTCTCGCTCATCACCGCTTCCAAAGTTCCCATCCAACCAATCAATACTAAAGATGCCTCATAATTTTATGACCCATGAAATAATTTTAATACGTTCTAATAAATCTTCACCATTATTGCCCAAGAGTGTTCCTCAACCAGCGATAGGACAACCTGTGCGTTTCAAAGCTATTCACAAGTCACGTGTCAGTAACGATACTTTAATAAGTTAAGTCATCGCGACTCCGCCCTCGCAGCTAACTAATGAAATTCCCGTCTTACTAACTTTATTACAATGGGTCAAGAGGTTAAATGGCCGATCTTCGGGCAACGCTGGCCGGAATACTCTCGCTTCTATATTCATTTTAATTATTGCTTTTAGTAGCGTGTTTTTGATCTTTTTAAATGTTGGCCAAAAGGTTGGGTAGAAACGAAGTTATTTGGACAGACCCTCCCTTTAATATAGTACCTGGTATGTCGTGTCTGTTGATGACAATTTTCTGGGATAATATATTAAATTTGTAATGAAAAACTCGTATACCTACTCGTTTGGTTTGTAGGCACGCATATCGATGATAAATACCACAACAAAGTAGCTGATTATTGATTTATTAAAGTTGGTTTACGTTAAGTATATTTGAGCATATTAATTAATGTTGGTTCGTGTTTTATAAAATAAAATTTTGTTGATTGAAAATTGTAATTTTAATATTAATGCAGCATTGCTAATGTTTTATTTTTAAGTTCAGAGGTTTTATTCGTCAGTCTGGATGTAAAATGTGTATTAAATTTTTAAATATAAAAGCTGTGAAATAGTTCAGCGCTTTTCCAAATAAATTCGTCAAACATTTCTGGATCGCTTGAAGAATTCAAAGTAAAACAGGGAACGTTGAAAACTATTTTAATTGAGAGCTGATATTTCGCAAATGGCGTCAAATTCAGCCGAAACTCCCTTCAATTTATTTTAATATACTTTAGCACTTCGATAATTTTCGCAATAGAATTCTTTTGTAAGCATTTCACTCATATATTTTCGGCTTCGACGGGAACCTGGTTTTGTCCGCCATATTGGATTTTAGCCAGAGACTCTAGCCAACGACAAATCGCGATTCAACAAATTGGATGCAATCAATTAAGTGACATAGAAAATAAGAAAAAATTATTCTATAGTAGTAAAAGAAGAAAATCCAATTGTCGAGATGAATGAAAGTATCAAGACTTACACCAATTGCCTTCAAGAACATTTTTACTCCGTCACTGAAGAAAAGTTGTGTTTTCAACTTTTTAATTCCTTTATACAAAGTTAGTTGGGTAATCCCTCGACAATTTAACTTGGTAGTTCATTGTAAATTACAAGTCACTGTGGATATTTTAATTGACAGGTACTGAAATTTTTGCACACAACAGCTTGTCTATGAGATTATTGAGACGATATATCGTCTCGCGATAGGTCCCTGACATTGTCATATTGTATCAGTAGTTACGATCATCAAATAGTCCAAAATCATAAGTCATTATGTAATGTTACGTCAATCAAAATCTAAACTAATATAATTATCTATACTAATATTATAAAGAGGAAAGATTTTTTTGTTTGTTTGTTTTTTTGTACCGAATAGGCTCCGGAACTACTGGTCTGATTTAAAAAATTCTTTCACCAATAGAAAGCTACATTATTCCTGAGTGACATAGGCTATTTTTTTATCCCGATAACGGGTCCGCCCCGCGGCCCGCCCCGAGCCCCCACTATAACTATAACCTTGCACAAACACAACACAGTAATAGTTAAGTCTCCGTGGACAGCAAGAAAAGTCACTATATAAGTACACAGTGTCTGACAGTTTCAAGTACTAAGTAATTGACTTACGCAATTAAGGGTTAACAAGGTGAAAGCAATTAAGCCGCGCCTTTTTCTTGAATACATGGAATAAGTATAATTGAAGTCTGTGTCCCATAGGATCGTAATGACTACCACAGCTAACCAATCAAAAATAACTGAATAAATAAATTTTTCATCAAAACAAAATAGCAAGGAGTATTATTATTTGGATGTTGGTGTTTCATTTTCATCGCATAAAACAGAGTAATATCCTACAAAAAAGCAAGATACTTAATTATGGTTTTTAACAAGGCCCACTTGTGCCATAACTTAACTTGGAGTTCATTGTTAACTTGGATAAATAAAAAATATGTCATGGCCGAGTTAGCTAATAACTCGGAGTAAGTAGTGGAAAGTCGACCTATTGCAATTTGACATCTACAGTGTCAGTTTTATGTCGATTATAAAGCTGTAATTAATTATAACCTAATTGCTCTTTAGAGGAAGCAATAGGTCCCTAATTTTCACGTAAATTTTATTCCAATTTTAAAAACGATTAAATAAAATCAATTCTGTACCCAGTTTCGGTTTTTTAGTTATTACTTTTCCCGCAGAGTAAAAAGTATTTGCAAGCTAAATATTTGAATTAATTAGTAATTATAATTAATTTTAAAGTATTTAAAACAGATTAGAATTTGATTAGAATTTGTAAGTAGACACGGTTGGCGCTTTTGCAGTTTTTGCAAATGTTTCAGAAAATGTATTAATTACTCACTTTTTTGTTACGTTTTCTTTCATTACAAATACCTTTTTATGGTTCCGTAGTCAAGAAGGAATATAGTATAAGAAATATATATAGTTTTGGCATGTCCGTCTGTCCGTCCGTCTGTACGCAGCTAAGCTCTGAGACTCTTAGTACTAGAAAGCTATAATTTGGCATGGATAATATACATAATTATTAATCACTAAGCCGACTAAGTGGTAATATATTGTTGGTTCCTCCTGTAACGAAGGAGGGTACCTTCTGCCAGCTAAATGGTTGCCTTTGGATATGTGAAAAAGTTCACGGCAGTATTATGTATAAGGAAATTAAAAGGAAAACTATCATAGCTAAGTAAGCTTTACAAATTTTAGAGTATTAATCGACCAACTTATAAAATGTACTTGGAAAAGTAAAATATTTGTATATTAATGTATGGGGATAACAGTTTTCGAACGGCAAAGTTACTTTTGTCCCTTCATTAGAGCAATGTTCGGTTCTTTCATTGTTTATGAACGTTAGTAATGGTTGCTATTTATTTTGGTAAATCTAGCTGTTTATACGGAACCCTCTGTGCATGAGTCAGACTCGCACTTAGCCGATTTTTAGTTACACAGTTGGGCAAAGCTCTTCCCCGTAGTGTTCCACTTTTCTCGGAGTGTTGCCCTTTCCTTCTTTGAAATATGTATATAGGTACTAAGGTAAATATTTAGTTATATCAATAAATTAAAATTACTACAATGTTGTTGAATTTCAGCTTAACTACCTATCAAATATTATGAGGAAAATACTTAGATATCCAGTTTGTAGCTAAATACAAAATATAAACGGCAATTTTAGGCGTAACCCAATAAAATAATCCACCATCTCCCAAGCGTATTTAAAACATAATATACTAATTTGTTTCCATTTCAGCAAATAATAACACTGAAAACAACGAATTCTCTAGAATAAACAGTTTTATACCAACTACTCACACACATTCAGCTGAAAGTTTGTCCAATAAAGTAATAGCAGAAGCATTTCAATCGCTTATGGACTTTTTATGTGAAAAAGGCCTCTGAATCAGTAAACAGGCATTTGCTCAGCTCGTGGGATATTACAAAGAGTTGGGGTATGGAACAGCTGTTGCGTGGTCCGTGACGCCAGATGTCACTGCCATCGATAATAATAAAAACACTGTTTCACGATGATTTACAATTTAACTTTCATACGTTACATGCGTAGATGCGTACATCCATTTACTTTTTGCATGTTAAATTTTGAATTAAGTTTTGTATATGATTGGGTTATTGAAAAGCATGGATGATATACATTAACTACTCATAATTCGAAGTTTAAATAAATTTTAATATTGTCGAATTCCTAAACTAAATTTTATCCTAACCTAACCTAACACGGAACTCGTAAAAATGATAAAAAAAAGAATTATATAAGCTAACTATGGGTAGTTAGTGTTATCATTTTATATTAAATTAAATATGAAGTCCGATATTGCTGGCCAGTATATCCGTCAGTTCAAGGTTGTAACAAACGATAACATTATACGCATTTACAAGTTAATCCTAACAAATAATATAGAAATATATAAAGGACCACTTTAATAAAACAATATAGGTAAACCTAATAATTCCATGCAAAACAGTTTTACAAAGGAATTATAATTAACTGTACTACCAGTGAATTTAGGGAATTGTTCATCAAAATTATGTTCTTAATCAAATTTCATTCAGTTTACAATGAAAACCAACCTGCAGCCTTCCAGAGAATGCACTCTATCAACGAGCCTGTTATTGAAAATAAGTCAGCAGTACTTTTTTGTGTGGTCAATTCAGTATGTATATCAGTTATCTAGATATTCTGTTTCATCAACAACAGGCTTTGTTCCGAAATTTTGCTTAATAATTAATATACTTGTTGAACTGGGATATGTTTGAAAGGTAATTTAAAAGTGATGCCACAGAAGAAAATATAATACTGAGGACTCTATCTAGGTGCCTTTTAGTCTACCTATCTATCTTTCATCAGCTTAGTGCTTGAAAGATAGATGAGAACTTTTTGATAGTCGTTGATATAAAAAAAAATTGAAACACTAAACAATTCAAGAAAATTCCTAAAAGGTACATGAATTATCAGTTTATTTTTAATTTTTCAAGAATTTATGTGCACGTTTTAAAACAAAACTATATTAACAGAGATACAATTATAATATCATTTCATAAATTGTTTCAGCAATGAAAACTAAAGTTTTATAACAAACGACAGAATTTGAGAAGTTATAAACGGCATTTCGCTTGTTTGCCTGTCACAGCGTTCGTAGCATTGAACATTATTAATGACAGTGCAGGGGAACACGTCAAAACGCTACAAGTTCAAATATCACTCTATTTTGGCTACGGGAAATAATACTAAAATGCTATGCATTTGATACTTTGAATTATGTACGAAATTGTCTGCCCCTACTAAGACCGAAATTTAACAAAAGTTAGAAATTCGACAGAAAACGTCATGTTTCATGGCTTATGATGGATTGAACATAAACTAAAATATTCAAGGCTATGTTTCTAGAACAAATATTTTAGAAATAATGTACAAATCATTTAGAAACATTATAGTTAATTTTCATCAGCGAATCTCTTGAAAATGTAAATAAAAAAGAAATGATTATGACGCTTCAAAAATGAAACGTTACTCATTTTTGATGCGTCTACAATTTCTTTCCAGGTAAAGGGTGTAAACGTACTTATTATGTGCCTTAATAGAAAGGTAAATAAAATAGGTTTTATATTTCTAGAATAGTAATGAGTTCTTTATTTCCAGGCAAAACAAAAGGTGAATAATATCATTATATACTATCTATTTCGTAGAAATTCCTGATACAAATTTATTAAGGCTCTTTTCAAAATATCCACTTACAACATTTTGTTTTTTCCCTACTTACATTGTAGCTATTTGTAGGACATCAAAATAATAAAAATATATTTTGTTTTTATCAAGAATAAGAATAGGTATCTATGAAATAAAATGAAATAACATAGCGAGACTCCGCAGATTTAAGAAACTGATGGATAGTAAGAAAAGAAAATTATTTATTAACACAGAAACTGACATGCCTGTAAATTATGAGCTTTTACTAAAATCTTTAACAGTATTATTAGTAGGTACTTAAATTAAAGACAAGTTCATATTTTTATTTTGATGAATATATTTTATTATCTTTTTAATACAATTAGATATCGCCTACCTAGCCTTGCCTGAGGAGTTTCTGTAATAAATTTATTTTTACCCTGTAGCCAACCAATTTTAAGAATTTTGTCCATCATCATCCAAGTCATCCATCAGATTCACTCATTAAAGATAGTGAGTGAATTTTGGTGTTAAAGCAAAGATGCTTTAACACCAAAAATCCATATTTGTAGTACAATTTAACGCCAGGTATGATACCCAAGATGATGGGGTTGGCCACCAACATTTGTAAGCCTAAGTCTTAACTTAAAAGCATGGTAGCGTGCATACAAGGAGCTTTGTTTCGCCCAAAGGAAAACATGATACCTACAGATGTACATACACATGTCCACACATAATATCTGAATATCCAGAGATAGTGTTATTGTTGGTCTGCGATAGATATTGCAAGGAATATATTTCTTAGGAACTGATAAACCAATCTGTTTGAATTTCACGTCAAAGGAAAGGAACAGTTGTACGAATGGATAATAAACTATTTTAATAAGCAACTTTGTTTGCGGATAAACCTGTTTTATTGCAACTTATAAGTGAGCAGTGAAAATATTTGGTTAGTGCACCTGTAACCTTTCTAAGGATAATCCATGCATATTATAGAGGTACTTTAGACAAACTGTATGTCAGTCAGTTCATCAATTAGATATCCGCGGTGCTACATGAAATTGTAAATGGATATGATGTGTTATTCAACTGTTCTAATGATAATAGTCTTTTACCTAATTTCTGTGGCAGTAACAATTTATATTTATCAAATTAGATATCAGCATTTGCCAGTCTCTTTACCCACGTTAACGTTGTCAATTGTGTTATCCTCGAGAACATACTAACGGGATAAAAAGTATAAAATATTATCCTAATCCAGGTTCTGTGTGTGAAGATTCATCCAAACATGTTTTGAAATAGTTTTTTTGACGCATGTGTAAAGTTCAAATTTACGAGATACTACAAGTTTGCTTTTATTAGTCGAATTTACAAAATAGTTGTTCCATCTTGTTCATACTATTTCGATTATCTTCAAAACGTGATATTCTTCGCAATTCACTGAGTTTCCCGTTATGAAGTTTAGCGATAAGATTAAAAAATAATATTGCCTTTCACGAATAGCCTGATACTTCAATTTCATTGGACCTTTCTGTGTTATATAATTATATTTCAAATTGTTGAACGATAAATTGAATTTGGTTACCAACCGCTTATGTTACAATATTGTTACTCGTTTGTTTTTTTTTTGTTCGATTATGTTTTGGAAAACTGTATCTTTCTTCCTATACTTATAATCATTGTTTCATGATCATCGTAACAGCCAAAAGACGTCCACTGCTGGACAAAGACCTAATCATTGTTTAGATTAATATAATTTTCTCATATTTTTAGTATAGTAATAATTTATAACATATTTTAATCGTTCATTTACTTACTATTTATTCATTTATGCATTCTTAAACTTACACATTACATTTTTAAATATATTTTACTATATAATAAAATAAAATGAGAGCAGTGGTTCGGCTTAAAAGTTGTAGGTCGCTTTACTTTGTGTAAATTATTGCATCACCCACCACTGCACTCGAAAACGGTGAAGGAAAACATCGTAAGGAAACCGGCATATCATAAATCCAAAAATTCGAAAATATGTGACATCCACCAACCCGGGCAACTGGGTTCGAGTAGTGTATTATAGCACATCCCCTCTTACAGAGAGGATGCCTGTGTTCCAGCAGTGGGAACATTAATAGGCTGACGATGATGATGAAAAAAATAAAAGCATTTAAAAATATAGAAAATATTGGCCCACCGGTATCGGAAAATGGGGCTCAAGCTGGTGGTCACTATCGACAATGACTGCTGTATTCACATCTCACATGTCAACAACCTCGCTAGCTAGATCAAGATATGTTAACTAACTACATAGTAATATTATCTGCCCAATAATATGCCATCCCAACTTCACTTATTTATTTAATAAGTATGAACAGCTATAAGACATAGAGGTCATCCTGTTCACTGACCTCTGAGGTGTAACTAATTTGGCCTATTGTTATCCTGAACAATAACCGTAGCGATTTGATGTAAAAATAAATGGTAGATGACGTATTTTAAAAACAAAGAAAGATGCCATTGTCTGAGAAGGTACAGTTATTTCTTCGGTACTCTGGGTATTTTGTAGAATAAGTACGTGCATTCCATATTTGCGTACAGCTTTATTAATATCTCTTGAAAATTACACAATAAACATAAAGCCTGATTTAAAAAATGTGAACTACACCAAATTGATATAATATTTCATCAATGCCTTTAGGCGTAGCCTACGAAAATAACTGTAACTATATTCCATTTGAAAGACATGTTTCCAAATCTTTTTACAGTCTGTTCAATCGATTTTGAGTTGTATCCCGTAAATATAAGGAGGACAAAAAAAGCATAAACCTGTTACCAAAACCAACTGTTTAATATAGCTACCATATGTAGTATCACCAACGCAATAGAAATCAAAATCGGTTGAACGGGCTGTAAAATGGGCTAATTTAAACGTCTAATGTTATCGCAAATGGAGTTTAGAGGCCAATCTGCACAATAAATCCATGTAATTATCTCAGTACTACCATTGTGTTTTTTGCTGGTAAGCCTCTAATTACAGTTGTTTTCCCAGGCTAGATTGCCATTGATGCCAAAAAATATCGATTTGGCAAAAAGATAAACTATAGAAATATACTATTAAAATAATATGTAGACCCATTATCAAGTATGTACAAAAATTCACTGTTAACAGACAACCCAACCCAGTTTATGCCCATAAAAAACAATAATGACCTATTAGGATAATCCATTATCAACTATTATTGCTCGTAAAAAATCTATCATCCAAATCATTCATCCATTTCAAAATGAATGTTCCCCTCATTCGATCGTTTCCCGGGTCTCATTATAACTCACGCAATGAAGTTGCTAAGCAAAAGTGTCATGGCGGCATGTGTCTACTTCCAATATTAGTTTCAGCTAGTTTTATGGCTAAGTATGTACCTTCGTGTGATGGTTATGTGAAAGATATTACTGTTTCATCATTTTGTAAAAGTAGGTAGGTCACAGCTACAAGAATATTTTTGAGAAAAAATATTTTCAGAATGAAATTATACGTTGGCTTAAAATGGATGTTCATTTAAAAAATATCAACTGTATTAATGAAAGTTAGTTTTTCCATCAATTCAGAGAATCATGAAATTAAAAAAAACAACCATTTTTTTTATCAGACCGATGGCTGTGTAGAGAAAAAAGTAGTAGTTTTTTTGTTGAAATGCTTTCTTCTTGTACCAGAATACTAAATGACTATATCCAATACGGTGTATGAGCCAAGATACACTGGCCTGGGCAAAACTTTAGGGTATATATTCGGATATACACATTTCACATGGTGTTGCTTTGATAACATTTTAAAATTCTATATCTACTTCTTCTCAATCACTATTAATAGATTTTTTTTTTAGTTTTCTCACGTCTCTGAGGAAATATCTTGTCATCTATTTAAATTAATTTATTTAGTTTTAATTTCATTATTCTTGAGCTAGGCTTTAATAGAATACACAGATACGATAAAAAAAAATATACATTTACACAAAAGAATATACAAGGTGGGCCAAAAGAAGTCATCCGATGTTGTTGGCTCTCTTTTTTTTTCTAAATGAAAAAATTCGATTCTGTTTATTGATTATGTTTATTTGAACCTTTAGAATTTAATTGGTCAAGTCGAGAAGTTATATCGGCCATCGGATATTATATCGGCCAAATGGGCGCCGTCACACTTGATTACCATACGGGCTCGTTTTATGGCATTTTTCATCACTTCGGCGAGAACTTCGGGCGACAGATTCTCGCACTCGTGCCGAATGATGTCCTTGAGGGAACGCTGCCTTCAGAATATCGGTTGTGGCTCACGCAGTGTGTGCTGTTGCTCCGTCCTGTTGGAACCACATGTCCCTCAGTCCTTATTCGTCGAATTGCGGCAGAAAAAACTCGGTCAATATGGCCCTATAGCATTCTCGAAAAAAAAATGGTCCGATGACTACTCCAGCGTGAACAGCGCACCATGCAGTCACTTTGAGCGGGTGTAATGGTTCCTCTTGCATCACTCGTGGTTTTTTGGTGCCCCAGAAGCGATAGTTTTGCTTGTTCACGTACCCGCTGAGGTGGAAATGAGTCTCATCGCCCATTATGGTTTTGGTAGAAAAATCGTCCACTTCTTATTCCGCGATTATTCCGCATTCTTGGGGAGTGTATCGCTCCATGGCTTGTTCACTTGTATTCTGCATCTGTCTAGTCTACAAATGTCAAAACAGATTTGAAATTGGCGGCCATTTGCAAAAATGAGAGCATCTTCCAATATGGTGATTTCTTTTCGCCCACCTTGTAATCTCCTAATCGAAGCATTCCCATTTTTCTTTACCTCAGTCTGTTGCTAGGTTTTGGCTTATCGTACTACACTGAACCTTAAACTCCTGACAAAGCGAATTTCTATTTGTGATATGGAAACAATCAAAAAGTCTTTACGGCAATCGTTATCTGATATGATGTCTCTTGTTTGTTAATTCTCTTGTCTTTCATTAAAACCTTTTATTTAAGTAATGATATAATAATCCTCTGGTGATCTATTCCTGTAAACAGTTCACCGTGGAAACTTATCTGGAATTACTCGGCAGTGACCTGTGATTCCACCTTGATTGGATTGACAGCTAATTTCACGTGTACTTCACCTAAATTTTCACTGAGAGATTTGTACAGAATAGCACTACTGAGCCTCTAGACATTGTCATTCTATCAGCGATGGTGATCGTCGAAATGCCAAAATGTAAGTGATTGATCACGGGACATTTCAATAGCGCTTGACATTCCCATACATATTTAACTTCTTTACAAGCTTTCATTTAACTTGCAAAGTATGTATGTATGTATGTAAGTGTGTTTGAATCAAAACTGAATCTTAAAAACAGTTATACACCACTAGGGCATGCATTTCGAAATTTCGAAATTTCATAGTTTCGAAATTTCGGACCATATTTGCATGTTTACTAATTTCGAAATTGAGAGCCTTAATTTCGAAATTTCGAAATTTCGAAACTGGATTTAATTTAAATATTATGTTATTTTTATACAATAATTAAATTTATTATTGAAACCAAAAGCGGATCATCTGAAAATGAGTCTGAATACGGATCTAAAGCCAAATAGATCGTTGCGTTGGGCCAGTTTGTGACCATGTGTGCTAACATTACAATAAAACAAAAGCTAATCATGGTGTTAAATATATAAAGAAGAGAGAAAAAAGCTCGGCCATTAAAAAAAAAACCGAGCTTTGTATAAATGGTGGCCAGTGAGGGGAATACTTTGACAAGGTGTAAAATCGTTTACTGGGAATGCCAATATTTTATTTACAATTGGAGGGAAACCTTCGCCTGAACTTTAGGGAATTTTTGGGGGAAAAAAACAGGAAGTGTGGTATTTTTACCTCATTAAAACCAAACCGGTGATCCCATCAGCACTTCTTAAAATACCACATCCTTGGGGAGCCTACAAAGGAGTCTCCCTTGAACCTCGCTGTGGATGGCAGCACGTGATCACTGTGTCACTGTCTTTCCTGAGGTCACTTGGTGGACGGACAGAGACCCCACTCTGAGCGCCCGAAACCCCGGCGTTCCACCTGCCTTAAATGTTAAAGGCGGGGTTTCGGCGTGTCTACATCGAGGTGGTTGCCTCCACGATACCTTCTTCTATGAATGGTGTTGGCCTTCTCACGATTCCACTCGGTGGCTAGTTCACTCTAGTTTTCTGTCTCCGCCAGCATATTCCTCACTAATATTGGCAGAGACAGGGCTCGCCCGATCCTGTCGACTAAGACCCACCGCACAAAGGCCTAAGAAGGCACTCCTCGAGCGTGTGCCGTGCAGAATCCAAGTTGCCTCTACAATGATGGCAATTTACCGTGACCTATTTAGGTACTCACCGAAACAACCGTGCCCGATTAGTACCTGAATATGCCTGTAGGAGATGCACTCCGCTCTTTACAGCCGTACGTGCTATTCAAATGACCATTTTCCGCTACAAGCTGTTGATTTTAGTCCTGCAGCGTCGGACATCTGATAGTCTATTTCTGCCTCCGAGATTGGGCAGCAGTCTATGCAAAGCACCCACCGGCCTCCCAATGCGGGACAAAAGGAACTCGAAATGTTTTTCGAAGCGCCGACGTACATGGTTAAACCAAGATACTGGACTTGCGCATCTCCTATTGTCAATAACGAGCTGGATGGCTCTACTCTTCGGCAGCGCCTTAATTTTATGAGCTTATTTCAAGTATTTTTTGATTTTCCATTATAGTTGGCTCCACAGTTTCGAAATTTCGAAATTTCGAAACTGAGAAGTCCAATTTCGTAAGCTAATTTCGAAATTGAAAATGTACGAAACTGCACGCCCTATACACCACTGATTAAGATGAAATTTTACATACACGTTTAGTTTGGATGACATTGAATGGTTAGCTAAGTGACGGCATTCTAATTCCAATATGGCGGATGGCAAAAAAGGCGGACTAGTTATTTTTCGTACACTGCCATGACATGGGTATCAAATGAAAGAGTTTGCTGGGCAGAATACGAAAAAAGCTTGTTTAAAAAAAATATGGTAAATATTTTTTTTCAATCGCTATTGCGACTTTTTTGTTGATATACCCCTGATTTCTGATTTAAGTATTTGAAGTTGAGTATTTTATCAATCTCTATTTAAGCCAAATACTCAATTCAGAAATTGGCCCATAATATCACTTGTCTAAAGCCTCTGTTGCCTGATTTCTGTGGCTGGTTATACTAGATAACACATGAAAATCACAACAATCATCTGATTTATTTCCTTTGATAAACAATCGACCATCGAAATAAGAATTCTTCTCGAGTTATAGGCAGAATTTGGCGGAAATGTACGCAATTCGCCTATAAATCAAGTGAGAAACACATTTTCTTGTTTTCCGGTTGTGGGTAAAGCCACACTCAGTAGAATTCCTACATAATATCTTTCAATAAACTTTTTTGGAGACCTCTACGATATCATGCTATACTAGATGTATTTACTTTTCGCGTTACTGATGAAATCTACTTATTTTGATAAAAACTATTTCTGTTAATGAAGCATACTTGAAACATAAAATTAATCATTTCTTATTTTACCCGACTGCCGAAGGAGGGTAATGTGTTTATTGTGAATATTCAATGTATGTATGTATTTATGTAAATATATATATGTTTGTTCCTATGTGGCGTTCTAGAGACCAAACACGTGGACCGATTTTGATGATTCTTAAGTCAGTCGATTCGTCTTAACCTTGCCAGTTAAGTGTCACTGGTTACATTAAAATTGGAAAATAGAAAAATGGTGGCTTTTGGGCGCCGTATTGTGGAGGCCCAGTTTTTTTTTCAATCCCGTCTGGAGTTATCAAAATAAAGGGTTTTAAGAGGTGATTTCAAAACTACATAACACTTATAACTATGTGTAATTGTACTTACTTCGAAAAAAATATATTAACTAAAAAGTTATAAAAAAAAAAGTTTATTTAAAAACCATAAGAAGAAGAACCATAAGAAGTGAACTAAAAAGAAGAAAACAAGAAGAAAATCATGTTGTGCAGTCGGAGGATATATCTGGTTTTGGTCGGCCAGCTCGCGAATATTTCAATAACTATTTTAAACAATATGAAACCTTTTTTTGAAAAGTACACAATAGTTTTAAAAAAAGCTTAGCCAAAAAATTGTTCGGTAAAATTATTAAAAAAAACGTAATGAAACTTTCAAAGCACTTCTGAAACTTAGGTATAACAATAAAATGGAGGCGAAAATAGAAAAACATGTTATAAGTAATTTATATGTTTGTTTACCAAAGCGTCGTCTGTTGGTTTATTTGTGTAAGGTTCACATTTATTATTTCACCTACTGCTAGGGACTACATGACTACGTGATAAATTTAGTTTTTTTAGTAGATATATTTTCGATGTGGGTGTACAGGTCCACTTCTGCCTAATAATTCGGCAAATACATGCGTGATGTTATGTATATTTTCAAAAATACATATTTCTATTTATAAAGGCCTCATGTGATGGCTTAATAAGTTCGTCTGTCACTTGGTTTTCGATAACAAAACCATGAGTGTTCTTAAAGAATTTTAGGTAATTATTATCAGACAATCATTCTTTGTAAGGCTTATTTCGTCCCTTACCTGGGTTTATAGAGATAGGCTCTTATGTAATAATATGTACCTAACTATTACCACAGTTTGACCACTATCATAAAATTGTTAAAACTCAGATTGCAATATTCAGCCATAGTTTGAGACCAAAACATACCCAGCAGTATAAATTTTTACATTAAAAATATCGTTTCCTGTTTTATTAAGAGAAAAGCTTACTTTTCACCTAAAAGCCAAATTAATTCATTAGACAAGATACCAGTTTCGTCTACAAACAACAGAATACAATTTTCGGCTCCAATCAACCCTTGCCTTGCTAAGTTGCTTCAGAGTTCTGATACGATGCACGGCTCTTCAAGAGCAAATACCTACTCATGTTGGAGCGCTTTGCATACCAAGCCACATCTAGTGCAGCGTAATAACCGGGCCTTACAACTATTAATTTAATTAATCTCATTGCTTTGCTCGGAAACAGCTCGTCACGTTTCTATTATTTCATTTGTATTTTGGCTGTGGAACATTGGAGCTATTAAGTTGTATGAGTCTTTGTTGCTCTCTCAGAGTGCGAATATTTTTTGCGGTTTATTGTGTTCGTCTTTTTAAGACTCTATTAGAGATGTTATTTTTATTTTCTTGTAACCGCTCTCTTAAAATATTATGGCCGCGTATGTTACGTCTTCGTTGATATATCTCTGTCAAATGACGGCATTCACACAATACTATGCTATTGTACAACTGAAGTATGTAGATTGTGGTAAACCACAATTTTAGACACAATATACAAACGTTATGCTCCCCTGTATTAGGATTCAAATGCGATGCGTACAACGCATCTGTGGAACCTGGTCACATTGCACAGAGAATGGCATACGTATACGGTCGGCATACGAAATGCAATGCGGAATGATGCTTTGTCATTGCGCAGCCTTATTTTTGGATTATCCTTTCTTGTATCATACCTACATGGCTCTTACAGCATGGCCTCACCAAAATTAAGAAATTGCAGCCATAAGAAGTATCTCATGCGTTACCAAGAGATGATGCCTTAAATAGTGTGCTATTCTTTTTTTTGTATATTGTCTCGCGCTTGACCACTATCTCACCTGATGGTAAGCGATGATGTGGTCGACGGTGTAGCACTCTTGCCTAGAAGTAACCTATTCACTCTTGACTTAAAGACCCCGAGGTTGTAGCTATCGGGAAACATAGACTCCGACAGGGAATTCCACTCCTTAGCTGTACGCATAATGAAAGTACATATTTCCAAAACGTTAAGTGCGTATGGGATGAGATGGGATGTCCACCATGTACCGATGGCGCATCGCCGTACCTCTTGTAGACCGATGATGAAATGGGCTAGGTGGAATTAGATCATGCAATTCCATCGCAAACTGCCCGAAATGCAACGGAAACTATTCGGAACTAAGTCTGTCTGATTTAGGTTAGATTTCTACTTATGCAAAATGGATCATTCTTAAACACCTAGAATCAGCGCACACAACGAGGAAAGCTCATACCTTGACATAATTTTAGCATGAAAGCAGGAGTATACAGGAGCTCAACAGAGGCATGTGCGTTAGGCGAACTTTTAAAAATGGCACAATTTCGACTTGTTATTTGAATTAAAAACTTTCTCTCATTCTTTACAGGGAACCACACGATAATGATGAAGTGAAATACACGTAAAAACTTCAAGAATCCCATTTTATTGCCCTCAAAGCCACTGAGCCCACTTTTATCAAATAGAAAAGCTTTGACTAAATGCAAACTTCAGCTGTGGCGAAGAAGAGAGCGCTCTTAAAACTCGAAAGTTTATATTACAACTTAACCTCTCCGACCTGTATAAAGGTTTCAAAACTTATCCAATAAGACCCTACAACTTGGTACCCGCCTTATACTTTCCTAGTTTTATTTAGGAAATGGTTAGAAAATCGACGGTTAGCTATTTAAGGACCATCGGATATCCAATAGATAGAAACTATAAATTTTTATGTGAAATTTTTATTAGGTTTTAGTAACGTTGCTCGGAATGGAAAACTCTAGTCATTTCGTTTAGTAGTTTTGATAGCTTAGACTAGGTAGAGGTACTCTCAATTTTATTGCCAATAAAATGTATTTATTTTGTATTGTTATAGTCTTTATTACATTTCCACTTTAAAAATGAAGCGCAAAATTCCACTTTCATAAAAACTGAAACCAAATCGAGCGTATATTGAAATAAAAGATTTAATATCCACCAACGTAAATGTTTTAAAGTTGAATATAATTTATTACGTCCGCGCTTTCGACCATAGTCGACGCCATTTTTGCGCGGTATTTTTAATGCATGATTAATGGTTAAGACCTCAATGTGAACAGCCGAAAAAATATTTCTGTAGTTCTATTTTTTTGGGTACTAGGTCGTTGGTAAGCCACGGTTTCATGCCCAGCTTTGTCGAACGCCTGAGCTGGTGATTTACAGAGTAATTGCTTCAGTAGTTATTCATATCGTTATTTTGTTAATTAAAATAAGTGAAAACTAGAAAACTCAAATGTTTTTAAACAACGAACATATCTACCTAAAAAAAAGAGGACCACGATGTGTGAAAACAAAGTGAAACACGTTCCGTCCTAAAAAAACATCTCGCGACTGTACGGAGTATATGCAGACGAGTAGATCCCTCACAAATTACGTAATTAGTCCACGAAGCTTTCAAGTACCAAGAAGTTCCTAACAAAGAACGCAGCTCCAAATGAAATACGACTTTTAGTTGTCAGTTCAGGCTGTTGGAAAAACTTCATTCTGTATCTAAATTCGTTTTCTACATTCAAATTGAGAACGAAGTAACTTTCTAGTATGATATTTTTTTTTTCTTTGTTTCTAATTTCAAATAGAGAACGAAATTTACTAGTATCTATGACGTTATTTCTTTTTTATCTTCGCTAATTGGGTGAATCATCAAGCAATGAATAAAGCAAAATACGTCTATATGATGCAGTTTTGAGAGTGGTAGTCACTAATCAGTGTGCTCCTGGGTTTAGATTGGTACTCTGACTGGGACTAATTCGTGCCTTAATTGGACCAACTGTCACAAGATAGTCATCTCTTTTGAAGATAATGGTGTATCATCGAAGGCTGAGTTGATTTTAAGTTGACGTAATATTAAATATTACGTCAACTTAAATCTGAATTGAAGACTGATTGTGTAATTCGCTAGTAACAAATTTTGTTACTAGTGAATTACACAATCTCTAATCTCAATATCAGTCTTCATTCTGGTAAATAACCCAAGATATAAATAAAATCTACAGAATATTTTTGATACGGGTATTTATCCGCCCGGTGTCGGCTTCCATTCAGATGCAATTACCTTTTACTATGTAACGAAACTACAGGCCTGGTTACGATTGTCAAATATTTATGAATGACATCCTGGACAAATTGGCTTAACGTCTTTGCCGAGGCATCGCGGGGTCTCAGTATGAATTTAATGGACCCATTACCCGTCCACGGACCGACTGCAGGTGTAGCTTTATCGGTGATGAACCCCAGCCGCAACTTAGCAACGGGCCCATCGTGCAAATATCCACAATGCACTATGTATGCACTATTAGGCATAAGCACATTGTGTTGCGGTTCTAAACTTCATGCCCAAGAGCGTCATAATATTACCATTAGATACTATAGAACTTTATGAGACCTGACTTTAAAGCAATAGGAAACGTACAGGTAGGTTATAAGCAAACCGACACATTGTCAAAGTAGAGACCGATATTTTTATGTTATATGGATCATCTTCTTACGTACAGCTCTTGAATCACTTTCGTACACTTTACGTCTACCCCACGTAGATTTGTGGACTCCACTTACGGATTTTTAGCTGGGTAGTGCGACTGTGCGACTGACTGCCCAGGATACCGTCGGACGCTAAGTTCACTACTAGTGGAGGCTCGCCCGTGCAAAAAGTGTTTTATCATTCCAAGGGCCTCCCTTAACTGGAATAAAAACTATCCTTTGTCCTTCCCGTGGTCTCAAACTATTTCCATACCAAATTTCATTTAAATCGGTTATTTTCGCATTTATAATATTGGGATGGATTCCCCGGAAACAATAAAAACAAATGAAAACTAATACTCTGTGTCAATAGTGTTTAACCCATTGAGCGTCTAATTACATACACAATAGAAAAAAAATAGATTATGCTCACATGCTGTGCAAACGACGCGTCACGGGTAAGAACCGAAATGCGGTTGTATGGCTAACAAGATAAGGAAAAGAGTTTATTTTTTATTTTTATTGTCGATAGGCTTGCGCTTGACCGCAAATGTGGTCGACGATGATGCACAGTTGCCAAGAAGAAACCTATTCACTCTTGATTTATAGACTCCCATGTTGTAGCTAACAGAAAATACAGAATTCTACTCCTTAACTGTACGCATAATATATATATCCCAAAACGTTTGGTGCGTATGGGTGGGATGGGATGTCCACCATTTACCGATGACGCATCGCCGTACGTCTTGTAGTCCGATGATGGAACGGGCTAGGAGGAATTAGTTCATGCAATTCAACTGGAATTGAATTTAATAACCCAAAAGTCTAATAATAATTTACTTGTTAAAATATAAAGCGTTTCTGAAAAATTGCTAGTAGAGAAAACCTCCTTACGAAGCGTTTCTGACACACTTTACATTTTTATCTTCAGTATCTACATACTTTGTCTGTATTCTGGCCCGCAATGGTTACTTACATCTCAAAAAAATAAGAACTCTTGCCAAATTCGTAAACAAGTTTCATGGGATGTATGGCATATCATCTGGGCTCGTATCGATCCTGGCTCTGACGTCACAGGCGACGGCATGTCGCGCCGCAACGTCGCCGACGCACCCCGCCAGAAAGGGGATGAATCCTTCGACCTCAATCCAGAACATTCATATTGGCAGAAGGCTGTTGTTTGCAAAAGTAATAATCGCGAAACTACATGATTTTATTTGATTTTAAAAATGTTTGCTTTGTTATTTTTTATTGGTTGTTCAGTTGGAGCAGTGGTGGCCCAGTGATATCGGCCGCGACTTACAAGTTGTAGGTCATGGGTTTGAGCCCAGGCAGGCGCTTTACTTTGTGTAAATTATTTCATCACCACTGCTCTGAAAACGGTGAAGGAAAACATCGTGAGGAAACCGGCATGTTCTAAAACCAAAAATTCGAAGACATGTGACATCCATCAACCCGCACTGGGCCCGCGTGGTGGATTACGGCCCATTCCCTCTCATAGAGAGAAGGCCTGTGTCCCAGCAGTGGAAACATAAATAGATGATGTGATGATGATATGATTGGTTGTTCTATTATCAAGTCATGTATTTATTTATTTAACAATTCATATATTACAATTACATATTAAACAGGGGTACACTACATAAATACGAAAAACTTTATTCCGTCAGTCACAAATACGAATTTCATAATACCGATTTTCATATTTCCGAATTTTCATAATTCAAAATTCCGAATATAACAACTCCGACTTATCATTACTCCTATTTTTATAATTCCTAAATTTCAATATTCCTAACGTTTATAATAACTATTGCAATATGATGCAATCTCCCTCTCCCTCTCCGCAGCCTCCTTCTACGAGACGACTGTTTCGCAGAAGGATACCACCGCATCCCAGGACTCCTCGCTGCCGACCATAGACTCTACTAACCTAACCTAAACGAAGTGATTCATCAATAATACAGAGAATTTGCAGCAAACAAGCAAGCACGAAGCATGCAAGCAGACACGCAGCATACAAGCAAGCATGCAACATGCAAGCAGGCATGCAACATGCAAACAGGCATGCAGCATGCAAGCAGGCCAGCAGCAAGCACGCAGGCATGCAACATGCAGCAAGCATTGTTTCTGTCACGGCTCCGGCGCTGCGGGTCTTGGGCGGCCCCACGCGAGCTTATCGTCGCAGATGGTTTACGCTCACCATCGCAGCTCCGCGCCTACGCGGGCTTAAATTACACTCTAGGGTAGGACAAGACTGCGTGAAGTCGGTTTTGCAGCGATTCATTTCTGTCACTAAATTTTGTAGCACAACATGTTGACTTTTAGTTTATTCGAAGTATTGAAAATCGGAATGTCGTTTTTCGGACCGAGAACCCTTCGAGCATTTGATTCTTCGAACGTATGATAATCGGAAAACTATCAAATCGCATTTACGCATTTCGTGATTTTTTATATATAATATATATAGACATTATAATTCTTAGGTATTATGAAATGCGGACTTTTGAAAATCGGAATATCGAAATTCGGAATAAAAAAATTTGGAGTATTCGGGTGTTCCCATTAGACAAGAAAAAGGAACAGAAAAACAAGTACCTCAGTGATAATTATTCCTAAAGAAATCTCTTTCAGCATACCTGTGAAAGGAGAGCATTGAAAATTAAGATATTTAGAGACCGTGTTTATAAAGGAAATAAAAAGAAAAACAAATTAAATAATTATAAGGAGTCAAATGAACATATGATACATACCGATCAACAAACACTGCAACGCCGTAGTCGGGTAAAAAATTAGTTTTCATGACTTTGACCCGTCAAATCTTTGTTAAGCGTAAGTACCGTTTGCGAGATATATGAGTTTGCCAATAATATTAGAACTATATAATATTAGTTGTATATATGTGTGTGTGGCAGTGTGGATGTATGTTTGTTACTCAATCACGCCAAAACAGCAAAACGGATCTGAATGAAATTTGGCACAGAGATAGATTATAGTCTGGAATAGCACATCGACCACTTTTAATTCCGGCATAATTTATTTTATTTATTTATTTAATAACAATAGCTTGCTGTACTAACAGTTTGCAACAAAGCGCACAGGAAGCCAAACATATGAACACTTATAAACTAAATAACTTTACATAAAAATTTAACATAGAGTTATCCTTCCAGGATAAATCGCCAGATTCCTGAGCAATTAGAGCGTTCAGCAGATTGAGCGCCTTAGTTGTAGGTATAACAAGCTGTCAGGGTACACGAGGGAGGAGCCAAGAACAGGCACCGCGGGGCACAGGCGCGCGACACCCGTAGTCGGTCTGGAGCAAATCTTGAACTGGGAGCCAGCGTGGACGAGTCAAATAATGATCCCATGGGAGAAGAAAACACTTTTCACGCGGCGAAGCTGCTGACAGAAGCTAGTGAGACATAAATATAACTAACTCGCGAAATGTTACCCACATTTCGCGAGTACCATAAACATCTGCCCTTTTGCCCCTTTATGGAATACAGGCGTGAATATTGTTACATATTTTAGGTTTGAATATTTTTTTTATAAATATTTTAGATAAAGAAAATCTTTTAATTTCAGAACTTTAGTATCTTTTATTTCTAGAAAGCCCAAAATGGAAGTAAATAAAACTTAATTTTCAACAATAATTTAGTTAGTTAGCTCCAGTGTTATTGTATACAAAATATTCTAGAAATTATTACCATGGACTGAAATAACCTCTAGGGAATACGTCGACGAGTCGCTAGATTTATTCGATGTGCGCAGACAATTTATAGCGATTAATTAGATAGATAATAAGGACAGAGTAAATGTGATCACATAATACGCTCTGAATTACAGAATTATCCACTAGTACGAAAATACAACAGCATGAATACAAAACTGGACGAAAAGCGAAACTAAACTTGTGTAGGCAAGGACAGTGGGACCTTTTTTTTATTGCACAATAAAATCTCCTTTCAGAAAGGTAACGTTAACTTCCAATTGACGGACGCACCTCAAAAGTTGGAATCTTTTGTCAACTGTACCTTTATAAATAACGTCAAAACGTGAGGATAGTCAGCAAATCAAACTGTCAAACTGTCTCGTGGGTATCCTCGGTTGTCGGACCTTGAATATACGAACTATCCCTGGTTCCCTGCTCCAGTGACCTCGGCGACTTTCACTATGACGTCACAGGTTAGCCGCCAGAATGTCGCGACTGGGAGACGCCAGACTAACACCTATAAAATGGTCGATCGCGAATTCTTTGGAACTTTCGGAATTCATCTTAATTTCTTACTTAAATCTTGGAACCTAGATATCTTATTTCTTGAAAAGAATCATAGGACATGTTTCGGATTATACGCTCAAGTTTTTGCTTTTCAGAAGCATGTTAATATCGAGAAGATTTTTTTAATAATAATTTTATTTCATCAAGCCATACAAAAAAATGTTTACAAATAAGAAACACACGAAAAGGCGAAATACAAATGATGGAACCCTGACTTCCAAACTAGGCAAATGCCTGTATCTTAGAAGTCAGTGTCCCTCCAGGAAAGAAAATTACAGATATTTTTAATAGGACATGCATGCACTTAGAATTTTTACACAAAAATAGTCAGTCATTGCAGAAAATAGAAACAAAACTAAATCTAAGTAAACCTTAAATTAAAGAAATAAAGTGAAATTAAATTAAAGTATTAAAATTAAATTAAGTTCAAAAATTTATTAATATTTCCATTAAAGTAGGGTTCCATTTTAATACTGTATGAACAATAAATTATAGAAATATATAACTTAAATTAATTGCATGGATTATTATAATTGTAAAATTATTTACAGTAAAATTAAAACCATAATTAAAATCAAAAACAACAACAAAATTATATAATATTAAAATTCGACCAATAATTTCCACGATAACAATATTAAACTGTGGTCAGGAACAGTGCTCCTATTGGAATCAGCGCGTGTGTGTATGTATTCATTGCGTGAGTTGTGTAGGTAGTGTGTAGTTCGTGTGTAGAGATGTGGATGTATGTATATATATATGTCTGTCAGTATAAATGTATGTAAGTGTTTTATTTGAGTTTTATTTGTTCAGCAAGATGTCCTCTGTTTCATCATAATTGAGGCCGAGCAACCATGTCTGCAATGTATTTTTGCAATGAAAGTAACTCAGGCCGAAAATACCACAGTGTCTGTTGATGGTATTGTATATCTTAGAACTAGCTATAAGGTAGTGACGACTAGCAAAAGTAGTTCTGTGGGATTCCACCGAAAACACCCTATGTTTTACTCTACCTGTTGGAGCTTCAAGCGGACGAACTAGATGTTTACGCAAAACACATTGAAGGACGTATAACTGTCTAACCGACAGTATTTTACAGTCCTTGTATAACTGGACAGTAGGGTATCTAAACGGCTTGCGTAACATAACCTTTAGAATCGCACGCTGAGCCCTCTCAACTTGGAGAAGACGGGTTTTTGCTGCACCACCCCAAACCGGAAGACAATAAGAGACCATTGACTGGCACAGTGCATAGTAGACTGTTTTCAAAATAAGTGGATCAGCGGCATTACGCAGTTTCCTGAAAACAGCTATCAGCCTTCGCATGCGTGAGGTAAGGTTGTCCAAATGCTCGCGCCAGTCAAGGCGATATCCGATAAGAACACCCAAGTATCTTACAGTAAGAGCCCTGTTTATAGTTAGGCAGGCGCAAACTTCCGAAGAAGAAGCGCATGTGTGGGCTCTTAATATGTAATTATCAGGTGGGGAATGGTTGGACATGATCGAAAACGGTATGTACTGTGTTTTGGCGATGTTGAGGGTTAGGAGGTTAGAGTTCAACCACGCCATAACAACAGTGAGAGTAGATTCAGCGTTTTTGTATGTTTCCGACCAGTTGTCTCCCTGAATAAAAAGGGCCGTGTCATCTGCATATGTATAAATGCTGCAATTGGGAAGGTCCAGCTTACATAGCTCGTTGATGTATATTAGGAATAAGGTTGGCCCAAGAATACTGCCTTGTGGGACACCATACCTAGTCCCAACCTCTCCACTAACATATTTTCCGACTCTAACGGACTGGGTACGCTCTGAGAGGTAATCCTTGAATATTTTTAGTGGGATTTCTCTGACTCCGACATTTTCCATCTTCCTGAGCAAGATGGGAACAGAGACAGTATCGAATGCTTTGGATAGGTCTAGAAATATAGTTAGGCACTTTTTTAGATAAACAATCACCTTGTATTTGATAGGTCGGAGGAAACCGTCAGGTTACAGTGCTCATATTATAAAGGTCATTATGTTACAAAGGTCTCGATATCAAAGGATATTTCACAAGATAATAACATGTCAGTCTTTAGATAGGATCAGTATCACAAAAATAAGGACTCACTCTTGATGTATTTTATCGACACATAATATTCGGGCCTATACATACGTCAACCTATATATACCTACCTACATCTTAACGTCTTTCTAATTAATTATTATTACGTAAATAATAAAAGTTATAAGAGGGATTTTGATCCGATTATTAATATTTATCCTCATGGAATTAGAAGGACGCAAAATATCAAGAATACAGGTTGATTCATTTTGTTTTTCGATATACTCGACACCATGATTCCTTAGAAATAATTGGTATATTGATTCATCCTGAACTGACATCGAAAATAAACAGAAATTCATAAAATATCGTAAGATAACGATATCTATAGTTTTGATGATGTATCAAAATAAATTAAATTAAAGGTATCCAATCCAATTTTAAATGACCTGAACCGTGGCTTCTCCAAAAATCTGAAAATAATTCTATATTGACTTTTCCAATATTCAATTTGTATTTGCTGCTTGATTTACCATTTCCAATTCACATCTCACATGAATTGAGCAAAAAACAGACGTGAATAAATGTAGCGTATTTCAAGATACGATGTTATTCACAGTACAATGTCGTATGAGATAGTTACAGCATATCGCGACTAACGATGCATCTTCATAATAGAGCTATGAAACGAGTATTTCATGAAATACTTGAGTGATGCTTTAGATGTTGTATGCTTCAGAAGTAAAGTGCAGACATTCTGTCTCGTATCATAAAAATAGAAGAACAAGTTTAAATTAACTGCAATATGCATTATTAAGGTTGTCCTAGTCGACGGCACGAACTATTTTGTGCGCGGGGTTAAAATGCATGCTATCTCATCCGACAACACGTGCGAAAGAGATAGATACTGTGATGAGCAGTAAAAATCTGGTTCGCGTACGAATTAGCACTTTTGGAAATTTGTAGTGAAATGGATGATCATTTAGAACGAAAACGAGCGCGCGAAATTTTATAAATAGGCCTTTGGGCGTCGAATATCATGAAAAAACGACTAAATGTATCTGTTCAAAATAAAATTATTTGCATTGTTGAACTACCAATCTATCCCTGTATGGTGGCTGTTTTGCAATTTTCCTTCTTCTTATGGTATTTATTTTCGCCCAAAGATGCGTTAAAATTAGTGTTGAAATATTGAGCTTTCGACGCTCATAACTTTCAACTAACGAACTTTTTTGTTTCCATACAGAGCTAAATAATGATGAGACAAATTGATATCAATTTTTAATTTGAACGTACATCGTCAAACAGTGGAGTAATCGCCAGACTACGTTTGTATGGAAGAGTGATCGACTAGTGTAACCTTAAGCACAACACCTTTAGGAAGCACAGAGCAATATGCGTTATATGTATTACTGAAAAGGTTTCGTCCATTCACTCATTTAGCATCCTGTTACCCTGTGTTGTAAAAAAAGGGTCGACAACCTTAACGATGCCTACAGTTAATAGGGCAGGATAGGATAGGGTAGATGGACCCCTTTTCCGCACTTAGACTCGCATTTGGTCCATTTTACGTGCAGGCCTCCTCTCTGTAAGAGGGAATGGGCCATAATCCACGACGTGGGCCCAGTGTATATTGGTGGATGTCACATGTCTTCGATTTTTGGTTCTAAGACACGGTTTCCTCACGATGTTTTCCTTCACCCTTTTTGAGAGCAGAGTGCAGAGCAGAGTGGTGATGTAATAATTTACACAAATTAAAGCGCCTGCCAGGGTTCGAACCCACTACCTACAACTTGTAAGTCGCGGCCGTTATCACTGGGCCACCACTGCACAAGTAACAAATAGCAAAGTAATCAGAAACCAAATTATTTCATAAAGTACATAAATAAATAAATAATCCCAGCAGACTGTCAATGTTGGCTCCCAGCAAAATCCATTTTAATACCCATATTAGTAACTAAACCTTTATTATAGGAATAAACTTAAAGCCGAATTTAACGCAATCAATGGAGGCAAACACTAGCGTGTTTAATCACTATAAATCATCTAAAAGCGTGTTTTAATTACGTCATATGTTGACAGCGGGGATGCGAGCGACGGCGTGAATGCAAATGTTATGCAAATCTCTCTAATATGCATTCAGTTAATGACTCAGTTTTATGGCATACTAGCGATTTATATCTAGTTGTAAACTTTACGCGGTAATGCAGTTTATTGGGCTGACAATGTAGGGTAGTAAGTATGTGTGTGTCAGGAGTTCATCGACATAATTTCAGCCGAAAGACGTCCATTGCTGTACGTAGGACGCCAATAAGTGTTGCCATATCCACCAGTCCTGTGTATCTTGCATCCAGCGGATGCCCGTAGCCTTCATCAGGTCATCGGTCCATATTCAAATTCAAATTAAATTTATTGCATCCATAATGTACATACAGGTTGTAAATATTAGTTACAGAAACAATTATGGACCATGTCGGGCACAGCAACATTCTAGATACAGTTAGTGTCTAGGAGAGAGAAATAGCGCTTAATATTTTCATTTATACTTAAAATTTTAGTTATTCGTTTCCTATTTATCTGCTTTTATTTGGTTAAATCTACTAATATCCACCTAGAGGAAAGCCATCAAACTTATCAAAGTAATCCAGTACGCTATCGGTGATGAGCTTGTGGTTTGATCTTCAAAGTGAAATATACTTGCTGGAACAGTCCATAGATGAGCGACCTTCCTTTACTTACATACCGAGGCACCTCCGCACCTCGGAAAGGTCATAGAGTTGTAGGTTTCGGCTATCGTTTTACATCTACGTTAGTCAGAAATCAGAAAGTCTGACATTAGATTTGCCAAGTGATTGGTACTTGCAGCGTTAGGTACTTGGGTGTCAAAATTGACGACGGACTACGATGGGATAAACAACTAGACGCCCTCGTCACTAGAACCATGCGACTTATCCATATTTTTAAGTCATTAAGAGAGTCTGCGAACCGTGGTTTGCTGAAAATGGTTTATCTTGCATTGTGTCAATCGGTCCTAGGCTATTGCATTTCCGTGTGGGGCGGTGCTACAAAGACCAACTTTCTGAGACTTGAACGTGCCCAGAGAGCGATACTTAAAGTCATGACCCGGAAACCATTCAGATACCCAACTACGGAGTTATACTCAGACTGCAAGGTATTAATAGTTCGACAACTCTATGTGCTTAAATCCACCCTCAGATCACATTCCAAAATACCCACTACCAATACTAACAAACGAAGGATCCCAACCACGTTTACACAGCATAAAACCACATTTGCGAGGCATCAACATTTCACACTATGCACCCACATATACAACCAAATTCATAAACAACTCAACATACAAGACCTAAACAGACACACACTAAAATGTAAAGTCACTGAGTGGCTACTACACCAGGACTATTCCTACACGGAATCGTTACTCACCTATCTCTCTTAGACAAATGATTAACACCTCAAAACTATAGAAAAAACACACTCCACACCACATTCCCTTACTCACCTATACACACTTTACTTTATTTTATTATACATATTTTATTTTTTTCTTTTAATTTTTACTTTAAATGTTATTTTTATTAATTAAGGTTTTACTAGAATAGTTTAATGATACTGAATTGTTATCGCGACGACTATGTGCCTACCATTTATTGTATAATTTATTGCTTATATTGTATTAAATCCTTCTTGAATACTGTCTCTCAAGATACAGGTTGCCCTAGTTTGAGAGGCAGGGTTCATTACTTAAAATGGTTACAATGGAATAATTCTTACAATATAGCTGTACTTAAACTGTAGTGTAACCTTTTTTGCTCCAATAAACATTTTTTTCTTTTTTATATCGTCTGTTGTTGTGTGCATTGTGGAGGTCAGATATGCAGTCGATCCGACATTATAAAATATTGATTATATTTTGACTGTATTGATATCGGTCATTACTTTTTTATTAATTATTACTATGACATTATACACTGACATTTTTTACTTTGACATTATTTACTTATTAATTTAAAAAATATATATTGTTTACGTATTCATTTCAAACTACGATATTGTATAATTTTTTATAATAATTTTTCATGCCTTAATTTATTGGTTGAACACAGTGAACTGTGCAATCACTTAACATGTAGAAATGTATATAAATGTACTGTGTTGAGCAATAAAGCTTTGAATTTAAATTTGATTTTCAGCTGCATCATGTTCGACTAGAAACCGATCCCAAAATAGTTTGGAATAGACATGGCAGATTGATAGTTGACAATATCGTAACTGATAGATGATAGAGTGTATTTACAGTAAGAAAGCAAATAAACTCTAGAAACGTGACACCCTTTCAACCCCTATAGGAAGCAAATGTTGTCGTCACCGATCCGCCTGTCAAGACTGAGAATTTATTACAGCAATATTATACTAACGGTGATTCATAGTAAGATAGAAGTTAGTTTGGTAAAATATACTCAAGTTCTTGTAAGATTTTTGCTTATAAATCGCAGTCAGTATATTTTCAAACGATTATATCAGTGTAAAGAAAGAAACTAACAACTTTCATATCCCTGTCTACATTTATAGCCGTGTGTTAGAACCCAGGCAAGCGCTTAACTTTGTGTAAATTATTTCATCGCCACTGCTCTCAAAACGGTGTAGGAAAACATAGTTAGGAAACCGGCATGTCCTAGAATCCAAAATTCGAAGACGTGATCCACCAACCCGTACTAGGCCCGCGTGGTGGATTACGGCTCATCCCCTCTAACAGAGAGGAGGCCTGTGTCCCAGCAGTGGCAACATTAATAAACAGATCATGATCATGTATATTGTAAGAAAATCAATGTGTCCTCATTCAAAGTGAAGTCTGATATGATTTTAGCTTGCTGTATAATTATAAGGATTATACAAAAAGCTACGATCTTCGTACCTACTTTACTTTAGATTATGTAAATGAACATACACTATTTAATCTCCACCGTTTCCAATGAACGAAAAGCTGTATATATGAAAATGCTTATAGACCTTGAATATCGCAACAATAACGGTTGAATAAACCGAAAAGACATAGTTTGCGTTTCAGATTATAATTGAGTGAATCTGTGCTTTGTTCCCATGGGCATACATGAATAATTCCCGAATCTAATACTCACACATTTCATATCAAAATATTTCTTTAAAATCATGTGGTGGCATTGTTGATTAAACTACACAATATAACATCACGCTATGTTCCTCGTAGGGATAGGTAGGGGAGCACCTTTTTCGTTATAATCTATCCACATTTCACCAGTAATTTTTAAGACCGGATTATTAGAGGGCGAGTTTTTTTTTAATTTATAGTCAGGAGGACTTTTGGGGAAAAGACCGGGGAAAGTGGGATTTTTACCTCACTAAAACCATCCCGGTGATCATCATCAGCACTTGGAAGAGGCCCCATGACCTCTTAAAAACTACCCCGGCACCGCCTTGTGCAACGCCTCTTAGGGCACATCGCTGGGGAGACTGAGAAGCGTCTCCCCTGAGCCGCACGACCCCTGCACGGTAACACATGCCCACTGTACTTGTTACCAACTACAAAACAAACATAACACCAACCAACAACAACAACCAGGCAAAGATGGCACAAGAGGCACCAGGAGATAAATTTTGTATGGAAAATATCAAATATACATTAAAAAAGATATTAGCTTCGAAATTAGAACTTCATGCTCATCCGTAGTGCTTACGATCACCAGACCAACGATGAGGTTGAAGGCTAGCAAAATTGTTCATGAATAAGTATAGGCCTATTCATAACTAATTTACTTTTTGGTGCTAAACCGAAAATGTACGGTTTTTTATTCCCATTTACAAAAAAAGTTATTGGATCGTGAATTTGTGATGCGTGGGCTTCATAACAAATTAAACTTCCAGTCTCAATAAAGTCAGGATATTAATATAAAAATCATTTTAAAGCGGTGTTTCCTGTGTTTCCTTGTAATGAAAAATAACATAGGTAGGTCGGTATTACTTGCTGACCTTTCTTCCAACTAGCTATCGTATTCTCGTGTGTCTTGTTGACATGATGATTACTGATTACAGTAAAATTTCGTTTACACTTAAAAAATTACACTTAACTGTAGGAGTGTAGAGCTATCTTTTGTAATTAGTGAGGTCACTTATTACAAAACAAAACCCTACTAAAATATTTATTTTATTCGGTTTATAGTATTTGTTGAAGCGGCAACAGAAATACATCATCTGTGAAAATTTCAACTGTCTAGCTATCACGATTCATGAGATACAGCCTGGTGACAGACAGACAGACGGACCGCGGAGTCTTAGTAATAGGGTCCCGTTTTTACCCTCTAGGTACGGAACCCTAAAAACAAATAACAGTTTCACAAAATTCGCTGTGAAAGCAAGTCACTGCCACAATAGTTCCACAACATAGTCTGGCTTACCCTTTATACAGCAGCCTCACTAAATTCCGCTATCTATGACAGCTAACGTGACAGCCCGATACGTCACTATGCGATGCGGCAAAGTGTAAACCGATGACATCCATTTGTTACCACGCGGACAAGCTCATGACGCGTTACAAATTATTTGGTGTCATGTGGTAGACATTTTTTTGTATAGTGTAACACAGCCTTATGTGAAGCCAATCATTGTGTCGATGAATATTTAGGACGAAAAGAGTAGGCGAGCAAAAACGGCAAAAATATAATAGATATAAAACAACATAATGTTCAGCCTATACAATATAATGTCAGCTGTATAAGAACTGAAGCTTTGTTTCGAGAGAGAGTGGGCCGGAATCCACCACGCGTGCCTATTTCGGATATGGCTATTATTCTTTTAGAACAGGTTAAACATTTTAGGTTATTCGTTTTGAATGATCAAATTTCCATAAATAGCCTATTTGGATGATTAAAATTCTCAAAAAACAAAAATGAACACAATTTAATTGAATACAGATATGATGCTCGGAAATCCAACAGGCATTGACAATAGTTACTATGCCCCGATTTCTGAATTAAAAATTTGAACATGTGTATTTGTCAAGCTCTACTTTAGGCTGAAAAACTGTCAAACTTTGGCACAAAATCTGAACTCCGGATGTAATCGATTCAAAATCCAGGCCTATAACAAAAAAATATTTACACATTAGTAAGAAAATGATTTTATTTACATTACAAGTAGTGATAGTCATAATAATAATCGTAACCGTTGATAAATGCATTTTGCAATTAATCGAATTCATTACCAATGACAAACAATAATATCTGATGAGAACAAAAATACATTTCCGTAGTTACATATTATATCAAAAATAGATAATATGGAGTACTTCCCCGGGCCTGATATACCCTATCACAAGGACTACTGATGCAACTGAATCATGCGGCAAGGTAACAACTGATAAATCAAGCAAACAAAATAATCTCAATTACTATGTAGTCATAACCGTTATCAAAATCACGATCAATGATTGTTTCGGACAATAGTTGTAATCTTAATAGCTAATCAATATTCGTTAAATCACTACAACATACTTATAATTGTTTTTTATAAGATAATAATCGTAAATTAATAAATCAATTTTGTCATATTAATTTGTCGCATTGCGGGCCATTGTCTTCATCTCATTGATCACCATGCGTGGTCCACTTGCTGCAGCCTGGATGATCTGTATAATGTCTCTGACGCTGCCATAAACGTGGCCACATACATGCTGGGCCCAAACAGTTTGATCAATTGTTCCTTCAAAAATAAGAACCAGCCAAACCCGTCATCGTTAGACATCGCAAACAGCCAACAGCAAGCAAGGTCGCTTGCTGTTAGCTATTGACGATCAGTCCAGCAAGTCTGCCTAGCCTTTCCCAAACATGTTGGGGCTGGCTTAGTTTAACTGGATGCAGCTGGGTACCAGTATTATATATGGAGTCAACAGCCAACAGCAAGCAAGGTCGCTTGCTGTTGGCTGTTGACGATTAGTACACCAGTCCAGCAAGTCTGCATAGTCTTTCCCAAATATGTTAGACTGGGCTTAGTTGAACTGGATGCAGCTGAGCTGTATTTTATATGGAGTGACTGCCTATCTGATCTTTTACCAAGTAAATGGGTAACACGATACCCCTTGGAAAGATTGTTGTCAGCTTCTGACTACCTGTAACGACTGTCAAAAAAGTTTAATTGACAGCAAGGTCCAACCACTTTACGTGGTTTCCCAGGCACAGAGGATTCTCAGAATGTAATGGATGGTAACCAATACACGGACCAACCTTGGTTAGTTTAGCCACGAACTCTTTTGGTTGCCAGTCCAGCAGAATTCATAGGTAAAATGAGCTGCCAATCTACCGTCTGTCGTTTGTTGACTTAAATGAGTCCTGGCAGTTAAGAGTGTGTCATGCTCTCTCAAATGTCTCTCTGATGATGGCACATGTGTTGGATCATTCGATTCCTTTCATGCTGAGCTGAGTGGTGCCAATCCAAGCGTCATGTTCGTGATCAGGCACCCTCAGTTGAGATAGGACATAACCTGGTAGCCTCGGCTTGTTTTATGTATTTATTGTATTTTGAGATTGTTTATTTTTTCTAGACGCTTTTTACATTGTTCTCACATATAATGTAATTTTCCAACAAGAATGATGTAACCAAATACTTGTAATTAAAATTTATTGATGGAAAAGAGTGTCCGTGGAGCTTCTTGCACATTCTTCTCCATAGAGACCTACTGATGCTTGCGAATGTGCAACTTGCTTCATTTTTGTTTCTTTTTTGCTGACTATTCAAAAGTACCTTAATAGATTAGTTGATCCCCCAGGGGATCAGATCGAGGGGATCAGACCGGAACAAATCGAATTAAAATGTGTTTGATTTTACCGAATGCTAGGATTGACTGCTCACTTCGCTTTAGTTTTTCAGAATAGCACTAACAGGTTCCCTGATGATATTATCCTTTACCATAACCCGCGTTTCGCACGCTCCGTTTGCCGGCTAGTGAATACCGGCCGGCGGCAAAGTGTATGGGTAAGTGTGAGAGCTTTTGCACGTATAGGCACAAATCAACCGGTTTACCCATACATTTGCCACTATGTAGTTACCCAGTATCCGGAGGACGTGAACATTTTGTAAATCCAAGTAACCATTCGAGATATTGAATTAGAAAAAGTCACATAAATACTTACTATACATATTTACAAGTATCTATGTGACTTATCTAACTCAATGCAACTTACCTAACTCAATACAATTTGCCTTTAGTTCCCTTAATGAAGAGGCTAGACAAGTGACATTCTGCCAACGAAAGCGCCGCCATTAGCGATTGGAAAGAAGTAAAAAGTAAATCTTGTTGATTCCGCCTAGACATTTCCATTATCGGACTACAAGATGTACGGCCATGCGCCATCAGTACATGCCACCCATACGCACAAAGCGTTTTGATAATACTTTAATTGTGCGCACAGCTAAAGAGTGGAAATCCCTGCTGGAGTCTTTGTTCCCAAATAGCTACAACCGTGGGGTCACTAAGTAAAGAGTGAATAGATCACTTCTAGGCAAGCGTACTTCACCGTAAACCACATTACCGCTTACAATTAGGCGAGATAGTGGTCAAACACGAGACTATTGATTATAAAAAATGAAATATACGGACATGCTAAGCGCCATCAAAATGTTACGTGATCTTACAATTTAGCATTTCGACCATCTTCATCTCTGATGATTATGATGAATATCAGTTTGTCTAGGAGCCTCAGATCACCTAAAATCGGGTAAAAATATTACGAAAACTAGATGAAATGATACTGGCTTTAAGCTTTTGTTGCGCTTCTGAATATCGGTAGGTAGGTACCTAAAAGTAGCCTGTCTGGGTCGCGGATAAATTTAAAAGAGAGTTACTGCGGCCCTGGTCTAAGCAACTGAAGGAACACGGGTGGACTTTAGCCAGTAAAAGTCTGACACGCCCTCCCGCTTCACCCGGAACGAGAGAAGTCATTGGATGATTTCCCGCACAAAAAAAATAAAAATAAAGGTATCTAAAAGTAAGAACGTTATCAGCCTTTCTGCTTTTGATTCATTTTTATATTATTTCACGTGGTATATTATACATTTATTTTTATATGATTATTATACTTTGTAAAAAATCTATTTCCTCCAATAAGAAGTGTGCAAAAGATAAAATCTAAGGTCATTTTTCTATCCTCAACCTTAATTACTCGTAAATCACTTAGGTCATCAAAAACTATCATGATTAGAATCTGATGTTATCGGACGTCGTCTAATTTTATTGTTATCAATTACCTACTAATAAAATCAGTAGTTATCCGCGAAATTAGATGATAACCTATATTATTACTTGACAACTACCGGTATTGACTCTATCAACATAATATACGTAGACGTTTTCAAGGTCTGTTTTACACATAGCCTTGTCAGTGCGTCTAATGGTTGAGCATATAACATTGTTATGCAATAAGAGATAAGCATATCAGTAGTGGTGGCCCAGTGGTATCGGCCGCGACTTACAAGTTGTAGGTCGTGGGTTTGAAGCCTGGGTTCAAACCCACGACCTACAACTTGTAAGGCGCTTTACTTTGTGTAAATTATTTCATCACCACTGCTCTCAAAAACGGTGAAGGAAAACATCGTGAGGAAACCGGCATGTCCTAGAACCAAAAATTCGAAGACATGTGACTTCCACCAACCCGCACTGGGCCCGCGTGGTGGATTACGGCCCATTCCCTCTCACAGAGAGGAGGCCTGTGTCCCAGCAGTGGTAACATTAATAGGCTGATGATGTGATGTGATGTGATAGCAGTAGTTTAGAGTTATGAATCATATCCTGAAAGTTAGCAATATCACTTCTGAACTGACTGTGTGACTGGAACATTACCAGATAGACTATATCAGGGAGACGTCAAAGCTACGTACGTCTCCTGTCTCCCACTAGATGCAAATGTGCCAAACGCTCGTGAAATCAGGGAGGCGATGCGGCGAATTCGAGCGCGGACTTTGATGCAGACTGCTTAATTGAAATAGTTACAATTGGTTCCGTTTTGGCTTTAAGTTGAAGGATTACAGTTCGTGATATGAATAGCTGCGCGATTGTTTGTGCCATGTGTTGCGCTATTGATTTCCTGAGAATTCGAGTTATATTTAGGTGAAGAGAACTAAAAAGATTGAGGCACTGAAATAGATTCAACAATAATCTTTAGTAGATAGGTTTTCTTTCTTCTTCGTATAGGTTTATAGGTTTTCTATCTTAAAAAAACAAGATAAAAATAAGAAAATGTTAAGCAATTGAATAACGTAACTTGCTATTACGAGTAAATCGTTTTCAAGTCGCTTACGTAAAGGTCCGAAAAATGTAAAGATTTCGGGACCGTTTTTACATTTTTTCGGACACTCACCTTAATGGTGACCCACCTTCTGCAAGACCATTAGATACACAATAAAAGGGTCAAATATCACGAACCTTTTTCGGGTCTCCATTATTTCAAACGCCGCATTGAATGTCAAACTTCTAAAGATCGCATCGCATTCGGCCGCGTGGTCAGTAGTACGTCGCTTGGATATTCCGAGCGCGCCATTGCCGTTACGTTTCAGAACGATATTCGACAGCATTACAGCCGGGACGTGCTGATGCATGTTGCCAACGAGTAATCCGACGAGCAAGGCCCCATCGCGCCCACATTAACGCTTCGATTCCTAACGTTTACTTCTGTTCCAATAACATTAACGAGACAATAACGTGCAGATGCGTTTTGAAACGCTTTTAACGTAATATCTCTGAAACATTGCAATCGAAACCTGTTGGAGAACTTTATCTTTTCAATTCAATCCTTTGCCTGTGTGGAATATGCAAAAGTTGCGTTTCTTTATTCGAAAAGATGTAGAAATATGTCAGTTCACTCCAATCTATATGTTCGCGATTTCAATGTTAGGTACCTATTCTCTTATTGACGATGGATATACGTATATTGTACTAGAAAAACCAATTCCGCTTTACAAAGGAGGCCAATTTATGACCCCGGCACACGCGAATTCCGTGGGGAGCGAATTGTACCACGATACAGAGACCTCACGCCTAAATTTCAAATTAATTTCAAGATCAGAATTGATGGTCGAGGCTCAGATGTCAATAGCGGATTATTATTTTCGCACAAATTGTGTTTCATTGTATGGATGTCAAATATATAAATCTCAAAATTTATTTTCCCTGAGGCCCCCTGTTCAGTGGATATCACCGTCAGAGTCAGGTCAATCGTGGCGGATTGAGTCGGGTCGCGTCACAACGCAACGTGAGTCGTTCCCAACACTATTAGGAGTTTTATTAGATGTCAATTCGTATTTATTTTTTCGTAAAAGTCGATGTGAGTCCGAACCATCGATATCGTTAATTGAGTTCTTCTGTCGGCAGCCCTATATTCGTTAAATCAGTATCGACCCTTAAAAGGTGAAACGAAAACGTCAATATTAATCTGATTTAAGCAGATCACTGAAGCTGAAATTTTGTTAGGAATCTGAATCAAAATATTGGCATAGCGGAGATTTTAAGTCCTGTCGGCTCAGTGTCTTCAAAATTTTGGATTATGTTTACTGAAACAATTAATTGAAATATCTTTAGAGGCTTCAATGGAAATTCAATTTTAACAAAGGGTGAAATCGTTTTTAAAGTGATTAACTCTTGTGTTATGGTTACATTAAACGCGGAATACATCATTCCGCATTCAGAATTTGGCTGAGCATAAAATACACTTAAGAAGGCTTGCACTACGCAGTATTGAAGTAAAGCCTAAGTACGTTCAACAACTTCAGCTGTTTCTATTCTACGGTCTAATTTGCTGTAATCTAACATGTGTGTGATTTACCTAGGCTATTATGTAAATTTTGCATATATCTAGAACAAAAGACAAAACAATTACACAGATAGGTAGCCACTTACACAAATTGTGTCTAGATCCTAATCTAAGCTGATTAAAGACTGCAATTTATTTCCTTGACTATCGTAAGGAGGTTTCTAATCCCTTTGAAATATTACAAAATAATGTATGGTGTAATTTTTCCTGTTTTATAGGTCTACAGAAAAGTCCGCCACCGCATATGTCTATCTTTTAAAAATAGCTTACTATACCAATTCCAACTATGAAAAAAATGTTCACGTGCATTGCAGTACTTGAATATAAATTAAGCGCGTGTCTCACATCGATGAATGGAACCTACAACAGAAAATATATGTAGGCATAATAAATATGCTCTGCTAACCAGCCTGGTTGGGTCACTAGCAATAATAAATCCGAAAGATAGATAAACTTGTTCTGTCAAACCTAAATAAAAATTCGATTCAACTATCAATTTTTTTCGAGTTAAGCTATCTTTTGATATCATTTATAAATAGCTGAGAGAAAGTATAAAATAAGATTAATACAATTATAGGCCATCCACCTAGGCGATCTATGAGGGCGTCTAGTACGTCATACTCAAGGTCACACGCGTTGAACGTTGCTGCTGACACTGCAATGGCCTACTAACCGTCAATTTGTTGCTGGCTAAGCAAATTAGTCGTTAGCTGCAAAAATTAAGTGTATGTTTAATTTTACAATTTTGCTTACCAATTATTTCCGAATCTTTATATGTGTAATCAAAGTGCAATTTTTTGCAATATAGGTAAATTAGACATTAAGTAATTATGACCTAGTAGTTTAGTTCTATGTTTATAGTTTTAAGTAAATTAAAATTAATTTTCAAAATTATACAATCTTGCCACTATTTTTAGACTTCTTATGTTAAATATTGTTTAAATTCTCTTGTACTACGATAAGCATATTTTTTAGAGCTCCTACAGCCTGTGATACAGGATTACCTAGTACAGGCATCTTACATTATTATACCTACATTAGTTATCTAAGATTGAAACTGTGTTTTTACCTTTCTAATTTCTGAATAAAGATTTATTATTTATTTATTATTACCTACAGAATTCAGCTGGAAATACAACAGAAATTCAATTAATAATGAAGGCTTTCATCAGGTCTCATCTTCGCGTAATTTGGATTATTGTATTGAACTGACTCGAATCATTTAAATTCTAATGCCTACATCAGAATTTTAATGATTCGAGTCAGTTTCTCTTTCATTTATTTCGAAATAGTATTGAAATAACTACAAGAACAGTGGTGGTCCAGAGGAAAGGAAAATGAAATGTTATAGGTTCGAACCGAGGCCGGCCACTTTACTTTGAGTAAATTATTTCATCACCATTGCTCTCAAAACGGTGTAGAAAAATAACGTGAGGAAACAGACATGAATGCATTCTAGAAATCTAGAACCTCTAATTTGAAGACGTCTTGTTACATCTATCAACCTGAAATAGGCACAGCCTATGGACATCTAACAGAGCGAAGGCTTATGCCCCAGCAATAAGAATACTAAAGACTAATTATATATCCTACGACACCATGATAATAATAATTGAAGATAATAATCATTATATAGATATTAATTTTGGTTTGGGGGGGTTTGCCGTAATCGCCACACTTGGCAGTCGGATTGGTGGTCGCAGTTTCTTGTTCAAGTTCATAGAGAACGCTGCTGCCCATTCTCTGTTGTGTCCCTTAGTCGCCTCTTACGACAGCCACGGGCAGACATGGGATAGAGTAATTCTTTACGTCCGACACCATACGGTACACGGTACTGTACGGTACATGACCTGGTGAAGGTTGCGGAGACCCGCTGGATGCGAGACGCACGGGACCAATCAGTGTGGCGACGCTTGGGGGAGGCCTATGTCCAGCAGTGGACGTCTTTCGGCTGATATGATGATGATGTAGATATTAGAAGAGAGACAGCGGACTTTTTTCGGCTATGCGCGCACATATTCCTCGCTCGCGTCCCTCACATAAATCCCTTTCCTACGCACACATCTCACGCATTTTTGTACGCTGGGGACTCTGTCCGCCGACCAAATGACTTCAGGAAAGACGGCAGTAAAGTGATCACGTGCTTTCGTGCACAGTAAGGCTCAGAGATGTGCCCTAACAGGCGTAGCACACTCCCTGGTCTTTTCCCCAAAAGTCCAGATTGAAGGTTGCACCGGAAAACAAAACTATACACCCGTAGTAAGTTGGAAAAGCACCCTTAGTACTCGTAAGTACCCAGCTAGGCAGTTAACTGATCTAAACATGATCGGGTAAAAGCTTTGCTAGGGATTATGATACTGGCACATGTCAAAGTAATGAACTTTAATTGATTAAGCTATAATTGGATCACGACTTAGTTATGTTGGTCTTGGTATTTGCCTAAGTTGGTTCCTACAATATTATGTTGACTTGTCTTAAAACTTCTTCGTTGGTCTAGTCGGAATCACTGCTGCTGAGAATAAGATCATGGGTTCGATGCCCGGGTCAGGTAATGCTTTAATATAGTTTTTCATCAGAAATTTCTCAATAGCAGCCCGGAGTTCGGATTTGTGCTTCATCATCATCATCATTTCAGCCGAAAGACGTCCACTACATACACAGGTGTAAGGACATAGGTGTCCCTCAGGCGTCGCGACATTGACCGATCCCGTGCGCAACCTTAACCAGGTCATCGGTCCACCTAGAGGGAGGGCTTCCAATGCATCGTCTTCTGGTTTGCGGTCGCCATTCCAGAAGTTTTCGGCCCCATCGGCCATCCGTTCAACGAGCAATGTGCCACTTAAGTTTCGCAATTTTTCGGGCTATGTCGGTAACTTTGGTTCTCCTGCGGATATCCTCATTTCTATTTGTGCTTGGTTCATGGCAATAGGGATGATAAATGAAAATTTGTTTTTTGTCCGTCAGGTAGATTAATAAAAAGTAAGTACTCGAATAAAAAGTATTTTTCTTTTGACACATAAACATAAAGTGACGACGATATAATGCGTTGAAATATCGTGTGACGTCACGCCGTTAGTACACTTTATACTGACATAGTGATGTCACAAGCCCCCACTCCTGAACTTTGATGCGCTTTATCTTTGTAACTTTTTAATAATTTGCTATAGCAAAAAATAAGTGTCCAATAATATTTCATCAGGAAACATCCCTATTGGGTACCACCACAGGCACATGGGATATAAACGTAACAGGCGATATGTGGGTGTACTATTAGATCGAATCATTACCTTCTGCATATTCGTCTTTGTACCTTTGTGCATGAAGTCTTAACGGGTTGTGTGCCCGAGATTACAGAAACAATAGAAAAGAAATTGGACCTCGCGTGGATCCACGTCTGAAACCACGAAAGGTTAATAAATAAATATTCTACAAGGGAAACACAAATAAACACAGATAAAAAATTACCATATCGTTATACTCAAAGACCAGAAAATTAAAAACGAGTTTCATCCAAAAACCTCCATATAATTTTCAGAACAGATTAATGAGATCCTACATGAATAAACATACAATGTTTTTCTTTCCCTGATTACGTCATAAAAAGGTATGTACTACTTGTAATACATGGTACTGACGGCAAAACAAATTATGTATAATGATCAGGTTGTTCGGGACATGGCAGGTAAAAGGGTTTTTACCTGCTTCTATTAAAACCGTAGGTTTTCTCTGCGATTACTCAATTTTAAGCATTTCGTTTTACTTTATAAAGCAGAGCGCGTGTAATATAAAGATTGTAAAACTAAATTTTGTGAATACAAAATCTTTTATTGAGTTGGTTTACCCTTTTTTTTAGTTACCTAAGGGTTTAGTTAATACATATGGAATTATTTTTTGTGTTATCTTAACACTAGACGATTATCTTCCCCCTAAATCTCTATTTATTTCGGGTCAGCACAACATGTCTTCTTCCATATTCCCTTATAGTCGTTATTTCAGCAGTTGCATGTGAAAATTGCACAGTGGTTCATCATCCGATCGGAACTGACCAACGACGTGAACTGACAAACCCGCGCTGAGACTCTGTCTCACACGCGAGTCTCAGCATTATGATGAGCGGTGCCATCTTGCGTGGTTTTGACGCATACTTGCCCAGTTCCCTGTTTCTTTTTAAGTTTTTCCTTTGGTTTTTCTTTTTATGATATGCATCATCATCATCATATCGATAATCGAAAGACATCCACTGCTGGACATAGGCCTCCCCCAAGCGTAGCCAGCCACATTGACGCACAGACGCGTCTCGTATCCAGCGGATCCCTGCAACCTTCATCAGGTCATCGGTCCACCTAATGGAAGGCCTTCAAACACAACGTCTTCCGGTGCGTGGTTGCCACTCCAGAACTTTTCTGCCCTATCGGCTATCTGTTCTGTGAGCAATGTGCCACTTAAGTTTGGCAATTCTTAGGGCTATGTCGGTAACCCTGGTTCACTTGCGGATCTCTACATTTCTGATTCGATCTCGCACGGATACTCCGAGTTCTGTCCTTTGCCCTTTGGGTGACTGTAAGCTTTCTGATGAGGCCCATTGTGAGCGACCACGTCTCAGAGCCATAGGTCATCACTGGCAACAAACACTGGTCATGACTTTCGTCTTGAGACACTGTGGTAAAGTTGGACGAGAAGATACCGCGTAACTTCCTGAACGCTGCGCAGCCGAGTCAGATTCGAGGATTTCGACGGTTTGCCCCAGGTATAGCATCATACCATCATACCTGGCGCAAAGAAAATGTTTTTAGGGTTCCGAAGTCAACAAGGAACCGTTATAGTTTCGCTCTGTCCGTCTATCCGTCCGCAGCGTAGCTCAGAGAATCTAAGTACTAGAAAGCTATAATTTGGCATGTATATACATATTAATAATTCCGACAAAGTGGTAACATAAAATTGTGAAAAATATTTTTTTTTCGGGTACCTCCCATAGACGTAAAGTGGGGATGTATTTTTTTTTCCTCATCTATCCCATGGTGTGGGGTATCGTTAAATAGGCCATTCAAAACTACTATGGGTTTGTTAAAACTATTTTTCGATTCAGAGATTCGTTTGCGTAAAATTAAGCTTTATGTTGCAAATTTATGTTAGAGTCAAGTGCCCCCCCCCCCCCCCCCCTGCCAGTGAAATGGTTGCTCTTGGCTATGTGACAAAATTCACGGCAGTAGTAAATATAACGAAATTAAAAGGAAAATTATCACGGATAACAAGGCTTTACAAGTTTACGAGTAATAGTCGACCAACTTATAAAATGTACTTAGAACAGTAAATTTTTTTTACAAATGCCTTAGGAATTTTACTAAAATAAAGTTGATAGCTGTGTAAAACAGAGTTAATATAATGCTTACGAACCATGTAAAAATATACAAAAATGAAATCATAACAGGCTTTACAAGTTTACGAGTAATGGTCGACCAACTTATAAAATATATTTGGCAAAGTAAAATTTTTGTACAAATGCCATTGAAAAATTACTTAAATAACGTTGTTAGCTGTGTAAAACAGATAGTAAATATATGCTTATGAACCATGTAAAACTATACAAAAATAAAATCAAAACATCCTTAATAATAATGATTTCTAAATTAATAATGTTTAAGCTCGAATAACGCATTGGAGTGGCCGGAGTCGTTGGCGGTACCAGAACGTAATTATTTATTTTCTTTTGTCGATATCCTTCTATAAAGTCAATATTCGACCCGACTTCATCACTAATTGAGTAGCGTATAACTTTCCAGAATGAAATAGTGAATACCGCAGATTAGAGGATTCACCTCTAATCTGCGGTATTAGAGGAGATTAGAGGTGAATACATACGATTTTTTTCAAATTCCGTAAGATAAATAAACAAGGAGCGTGCACGCAAGGATCCAGGAACGAACTATACCATTCCCCGTGGCTCTAACGCGCGCTCGTATGTGGTCCTTTCGCAATTTGCACCCGCGGTGGTACTCAAATAGATAATATTTTTCTTACTTCAGTTGCGAAGTTGGATTTTATAACTCCTTCTTCAGTTACCAGTTAGTCCTTATTTAGTTTAAGTCAAGAGTGAATAGATTACATCTAGGCAAGCGTGCTTCACCGTAGTCCACATCCTCTTTTACCATCAGGCGAGATAGTGGTCAAATGCGAGAATATAGATTAAAAAATCCTATGTAGGCACGTTTTTAGACTTTGTGAGCTGCTGAAACCGTTCTAATGTTCATGTAACAACAACAAAACCCTCTTTTTAGTCCGCATTATTATGCAACTTCGGAACCCTATTACTGCGCGTGGCCCGACACGCACTTGGCCGGTTTTTTATTTTTTCTTTAATTGTGAAGCAAATTGGCTAACGAAATCAAATAGGTGACTCAATACTTTACTACTTATCAATATAGAATGCAACCGTAATCTTTCTACCGCGGAAAAATCGCAAGTCACCAAGTGAAAGAAAATTTTCTTGAATTTAGTTATTAAAAATATCGTGATCGGACCTGACAGCAGCTTGCCGTTTTTTTTTTTATTACTTAAACTTCACCGAAGGAACCCATACATAAACCACATTGTATTAGCTGAATCTTGATGCCTTAGGGTCGAATGCGGTGGACAAAAGAATTTTAATTAGTATCTTTTCATTATTTAAATATTGTGAAGTCAATACATATTTTTGGAACACACACACACACATCACACACCGTTACATCGTTTTTTGAATTTTTTATTACGTGACAAATTTTTTTTTGTTGTACTTAACCAAAATCATTGCTGATTACTTTTTTGGTTTAATAAAGATAACCGTGTACGTTGGTATTAGATAAATTTAATAATAATAATTTAATTAATTTTAGGTGGGTCAACAGCGTTACAATTTGTGGTTTCAAAACTAATAAATACGTATGAAAATACACTGCAATATTATACTACATACACTGCAATACACTGCATAATAATATAATACACTGCAATACACTGCATTTTAACATTCGAAATATGTATTGATTTTCCGCAACGTCATAACAATCAAATTACATAATTATTTGCCACCAATTATAAGTAATTTATTTGGTAAATAAAGACTGAATGTTAGCGTAACTAATGATGAAATATTAATAATAAAGCTAGTCAAAGGCTGAACAACAAACATATTACTAAATGAGCTATTTTAAGTAATGTAGTTTCGTGTTCGATTTACCATTTAGTCACAATTCAATTTAGTGATAATTAATTGAATTATGTATGTTTACGAAATGAATAAACACAAATTGATAATGTTATCAAAAATGAAGTCGTCATAGACAAGTACACACTTCAATTGTTTCATCTATACTTATAATATTATAAAGAGGAAAGATTTGTATGTTTGTATGTAACGAATTAACTTAAAAACTACTGGACCGATTTCAAAAATTCTTTCACCGTTGGGAAGCTACACTGTCCCCGGTTGACATAGGCTACTTTTTATCCCTGTATTCACACGGGAACGGGAACTGCGCGGATGAAACCGCGAGGCGCCCGCTAGTATATTATCTGATAAACAATTGTGTGCGGGCAAACAATAATATTAATAATAGCTATTCGCCGCGGCTTTGCTCCCATGGACCACCCCACAAGACCCGTTTTCGGGATTAAAAATAGCCTATGTCACTCAGGAATAATGTAGCTTTCTATTGGTAAGATTTTTTCGGGACCGATCAATGTGGCGACGCTTGGGGAAGGCCTATGCGCAGTAGTGGACGTCTTTCGGCAAATATTATGATGATGATAATGACCACTGCAAACGGTGAAGAAAAACATCGTGAGGAACCGGCATGTCTTAAGTCTAAAAATTCGAAGGCATGTGATATCCTCCATCCCACACTGGGTCTGCTTGGCTGATTATGGCCCATTTCCTATCGCAGAGAGGTGACCTAAAATCCCAACAGTGGGCAAATTATAGACTGATTATGCTTATGGTTGTACTTGAACTTACACAGCTCCATAAAAAGTATATAACAGATAGCTTAATCGCTACGTTTACCCATCTATCCATTTACCGTCAAGCTCCAAAAGTGACCACGATTATACACAAAATGTTGCAAAACTAACAAAGTTACATTTCGTTTATTATTATTTACTGCTGGATAAATATTGAATGCATCTAAACATTAACTATAAATCGAACAGAATCTAGGTACACCACAGATAATAAATAGTACAGTTTTGTAACTACAATGTAGCATTATAGTGCTGCGCTTAAGTTATCGTTCACAATTTAGAGGCGCACATAATCCCGGCAACAAAGAATGGAGTTTTCAGACGAAAATCGGGTTAAATAGTGGCTTTACCCGGATTGAACAACTTTAATGTATAGTCTATATCTATCTATAATAATGTACCATTCAAATGGTGATAAAATTTCAATTTGCCTAGCCTTTTTCCCATCTATATTGGGGTCGGCTTCCAGTCTTACCGGATTCAGCTGAGTACCAGTGTTTTACATGGAGCAACTGCCTATCTGACCTCCAAAACCCAGGAACTGTGTAACGGCAAGACTGATGTCAGATCTTAAGCTTCTAGCTACCCGTAACGACTGTCAAAGGTCTTCAAATGTCAGCCGGAGCCAACGGCTTAACGTGCTTTCCGAGGCACGGAGGAAACTCGGTATATTGAAATGGGGTGATCATTTCAACATACCAAGTTCAACAATCCACGGATTGACCTCGTCAAGCGTTGCTTAACCTTGATGATCGACCCGTGCGGCTGTTATTATTTAGCAACAAGCTCCTCAAAGAATTCTACAAAATAAGTGCAATGCTTCCGGAGGTTACCCTCCATACATAGAGAATCTCAAAAAAATTGCTCTATTTTCTCTCTTTAAAATATTATAAGTATATTAATTTAGTATTGTATTGAGACAAATTATTACGGCTTAAGAGCTGCTAGTACTTCATCCTATCAAAGCTAAGCGAAAGATGTTTCTAAAATTAAATGAAATGATGAAAATAAGTTGATACCAGCAACTTAAGCCACAATGGCTTCAAAGTGATAACGTTTTGAACCTTATTTCTGATTTATACTTATACTTCATAAAAAATAGCTTGATCTCTGCGACATGGCAAACTGACGTATTCGTTATTGTTAGCCAGAATGCGCTATTGTTACTGTATTGGTACTGACAGCTGTCGCAGAGATCAAGCTATCTTTTATGAAGTATAATCTGAGAAAACAAAATATTTTTTTATAAAAGCAAATTTGTGTTGGTATTTATCTTAATAACTTGCTTAACATAGGAGACGTTCCCGTGCCTAACCCTTCGAGAAATAGCGGCGTGACGGTATCTTATATTCGCTCCCGTGGTAGGTATTTCGCCCAAGAACCATGCATTTTTCTGAGGATTGTACCCAGGGATAGTGACATAATGAATTACTGAATGGCTATTTTTATTTTTAATATTATTTATGAATTTGTTCTACTTCATTTTTTGTATTTTTTTATTACTATGTATCTGTGTTGTATAATTAATGTAATTGTTGACTGTCTGTACGTTTTGGGTGACACTGTAATAAGTGCTGTAAGTAATTGTAATAATATATTATTTTACAATTACTCTCAGCACTGAGTGAAAGAATTTTTAAGTCGAATCATTACCTACTTCTAGAGATTCCCTCCTGTAAACCAACAATTTCAACTCTTCATAAACTTAATTAAGATTTATAATTAGCTCGTACTGTCCCACTGTTGAGCAAACACCTCCCGATCTATTCTTGCCATCGGTCACAATAATAATGCGCTACTGTATGGGCAGAAAATTAATATGGGTTCATGAACAACTTTATATCAAATCATCTCACACCCGCGGCTTCACTCCCGTCATCTGGCTGCCTACCTAAATACCACCTACCTACCCTGACCTACCCTCCCTACTTACCCTAACAACCTACTCAATAGTTTTCTCAGCGCACGCCAAATAATGAATTCTACAGGCAAAATTATGCTTCTTCGAGTTAAATTAGTTAAATTTTCATAAGGAACTCTATTATTTTTAAATCAATTATAGTCTGTGTTACTCCGGAATAAAGTAGCTTTCTAACGGCAAAAGATTTTTTGAAAGCGGCCCAGTAGTTTTTAAGTTTATTCGATACATACAAAAATACAAATCTTTCCTCTTTATAATACTACTAGCTGTTCCCCGCGGCTTCACTCCCGTGGGCCACCCCACAGGACCCGTTTTCGGGATTAAAGAAGTAGTTTCGGAGCCTATTCGGTACAAACAAACAAACAAACATACAAACAAAAAAATCTTTCCTCTTTATAATATTATTATAGTATAGATTGAAGATTAACATAATATTAGCTTCATGTTTATTTTGATGAAGGTTTGACAGAATACTGTTTTACATCAGTGGGCACGTATAAACCCATCTCAGCATAATAAAGCATATTTAAATCGTGTTTACTTAAATTGTTAATCTAAATTTTATACAAGGACGATTCCTTGTATAAAATAACACAAGACATAATAATACTGCTCGATAATTACCTCATTAGAGTCATATTATTATGTCAATAAACAAGGATTTATTATTATTTTCTCTTGCTTAAAAAGAAAAGTGTAAATATTTTCTTACTACTGGATTAAGCCTGGATTTTAAACCCACGACTTCATACACGAGAGCCGAGAGCTTAAATACTTGGCCATTACGAACTTTATTAGTTTTTCTTGGACGTCATTGACATCGATGAGGACAAACCTCGGGAGGTCTGAACCTTATCCCTTAGTCTAAAATTGCCAACCCGCTGCAAGCTTTATGATTAATGCTCGACCACATCATCGCATACCATCAGGTTAGATATTATATAAAACATGATATAAAAAATGCTCGTACCTTTGTCTTGCAATAGTGAAACAATTACATGCTGATTTTTATTAATATTCTTGTTTTCAGTCGTCAATGTTACCTAAATTCAAATGTGCCATTCGTAAGTGGCCTAATTTAAATAAATGATTTGACATTGACTTTGACAGTTTTTTGTCTAGCTAGAATGTTATATACTCCATTTGAGATAACATTAGACATTTAAATAATCCCATTTTACAGCCCGTTCAACCGATTTTGACTTCTATTGCGTTGGTGATATGACAAATGGCACCTGTATTAAACAGTTAGTTTTGGTAACAGGTTTATGCTTTTAATATGTCATCCTTAAATTTACGGGATAGAACTCAAAATCAAATCGGTTAAAAAGGGATTTTTAAATTTCTAATGTTATTTCAGACGGAGTATAGGTACAAGATACGCCTCACAATAAGTGGGGAACTTCAAAAGTGTAAACATGCACTATTTATTTTTATTTCTACAGAATTAATTGTTTGAAATATGAACCAAATTGAAAAGGAAACAATCTCCTGGAATCGTATTTCTGTAGGTACCAATGTTTTGTTTGATTTAAAAAGTGGTTGTGGACTCTTCTGACAAATAAATTACTCAAAACCTTTGCTTATTAACAGTAAACTTTTTACAATTTTACGTATGTGACCAGATTTTCAGAATAAAGTCCCGTTTAAAGCTAAAGCTTTATGAAAGGAGAAAACAAAAGAAGTTAAAACAATATTGATCAATCTATAATCAAAATATTCTTCAAGCAATCAAGGATGTGTTCGAGCCACAAACTAACTTGACTAGTCTCAGTTTCTCTAAATAGAACCCCTAAAATTCAGTTTTAACCAACAAGTCGATTCCATATTTAATTTACACATATCCAAAGATTCAGAACCGTCCAAAGGCCTTGCAATCAACAAAAGGCAGTGATACTGGCTGGCAGTAATATTATAAACACTGAACAGATAATTCACTACTTATAACCGTCAGTTATTTTAAGGTCCCATCTCTAAAATCGTAAGAGACCGTACCCAAAGAGCTATGCTCCTTGCGTAATCGAATCAGAAAATAAGACATCCGCAAGAGAACCAAGGTTACCGACTTAGCCCAAAGAATTGCCAAACTTTAGTAGCAGTGGGCAGGGCACATTGCTCGCAGAACGGATGGCCGATGGGGCTGAAAGGTTCTGGAGTGGCGACCGCGAACCGTTGCGTTGGAAGGCCTCCCACAAGGTGGACTGCCAGATCATCAGTAGGATCCTTTGGTTGCGAGATGCACGGGACCGGTCAATGTGGCGACGTTTGGGGGAGGCCTATGCCCAGCAGTGGACGTATTTCAGCTGATATGATGATGATGATGATCTCTAAAATCTATGAAATCTCGATTTTCTCCAATGGACGCTGTTATGAAAATTGCACCTTTATTTTGGGAACACATCGAATCGAAAGTTGCTTTAAAATAAGTTTAAAGTCATTGGTTTCTTGCACATTCGTTTTTTATGAGTCACTGAAATATTTAACAAGTAAACTGTTTCTGGCAAAACATAATGGGAAACTATGAAAATATAATATTTTATGAACGAATCCGAGATTTTCAGACAGAATACCTAAAAAGTATTTTATTTGAAATAAGAGCTATAAGCAAGAAATAACTGCAACTTCATTCCAGTTTGCCTTTCATTTAGATTTTTTTCCATGAAATATTGCTTATGTTAAGCCAACATAAATTCCACAATTTATTCTCCAGAAAACACCGTGATCATCACCTCTTAAAACCCAATAAAAGTTCTTCCAAGCACCAAGATGCGTTAAAAAGAACGTTCTCAAGCAATAACCCGTAACGGCGACACCAGGTGGCACCCGCTTCGCTGCATAATGCTCTTTTTTCCGACTCTTGCCATGCAAACGGAGTTTTCCAACGCAATATTTCAAAGATTTATAACGTTGGCAACCCCGTTCGTAGATTTGTTTAATTGTTTTAAGTGGCCTTTTTAAACGGCCGGAATGAAATGGCTGTGAAGTGTAGGGTTACTTCGGCTGGTTTTTAGAAATTATGGACGCAATCAATTCTGGTTTGAGCAGCTGAAATTTTTGGTTTGTTTCGGTTGATTGTGCTTACTTTATCTTCACTAGTATTACTCGAGTACTACGCAGCACTATAAGAGCATTTTTATTGCTTTTGCTATTCGTGCTCTAGACAAAGACACATTTTATCACTAAAATTAAGATTAAGATTGACAACATATTATTTCGGTAGCGCAATAAATCCCAAACATTGTAGACTTCTTGCCAATCGTTATATTGTTACTAAGACAAAGTACCTTCTTGTATTATAATACAATTTTTATTATAGTTAGGTTAGTTATTCTCTAGTATCTCTCCCAGTCTACTAAAGGCCACTGCTTAGGTAATATATTTTAGTCCCGGACGGAACGGGACGACGTCGTGACGTTGCATACAAAACGAAAACTCGCCGTCTCGTCCGTGCACACGTGACATAATATGCTCTTTCATATACATTTTGTATGAAATGATATTTTCAAAACTTGTCGTCCCGTTTAGTCCAGGATTAAAACACGTAACAGCAGCGACATTAAAGGGCATGGGCATATCAACAGAGATGACGTGTCAGGCAGGGCAATAAATGTTTTCTCTCCTCCTCTGTCTATTTATGTAATGATGGGCTCAAATAAACTGTTGTTTCACTCTCAAATAAAGGCTGCCGGCAAAAAATTTCCATTTCGATGTTCACTGCAAATGCGTTGAAAATTATTACAACGAGGTGTGGCAGGATCGCAAAAAAGCCACGTGACTATCTGGAGCAGATACGCTTTTAATTAAAGCTTTTTTCCGATAATTTTAAACGTGCTCTAGATAATAAAGTAGGTAGGTACTGTGAGAGGGTATCTCAGAGAGCTTTTATTAATATTTAGAAATTACTTTCATACGTTATATTTTATCAACAACGTGCCTGCCTTCAGATGGGCACGTCCCGAAGTGACAACCAAAGCTAAACAAAAACATCTTCAATTATTTGACAAGCGCTCCGATTTCAATCACCTTCCAAAACTAAATACTTATCTGTTGCCTGTCTAATAATAGGCAAGGATTTTTCCTCTAAATAGGTAAAGAGTTCTCACAGTACTTTCCTACTTGGATTATTGTCGCCTTCTAGGCAAAGGCCTCCCCCATAGCCTTACACGCTTCCTGGTGTTTTGATTAATCGAATTTAGCTAGCCTAGAATGAAAAAATAAAATGTTATTTGAACATTGTATCTAAAATAGAAAACTAGTAGTGAAAAATCAAAATTGATAGAAAAACGACCGATATATAACAATTTCAAGAAATATATCTGTCCTTCTCTACGGAAACAACGTTTTCTATCGTAGTTGTTTTGACGTCGTGCTATCTGACGTCAGATGGCACGTCGGACTTCTCTTTCTAATTCTCAACTTTGAAGCTTTATAACTTCATCTCTGATCAAGCTATTTAAAAATATCATTCATATTGTTTACTAGTGTTAATAAGTATTTCATTTATCAAATAAAAAAATTACATGCATATTCCCTATTTTATTATTTTATTTGAATTGGTACTTGAACTAAGAGAAATATTAATTAATTAGTGATAGGTATTGAATTATGTAGTTTCCAATAATTAATCCACTCAAAGCCACTTCAGTGCAGTTAACCATTTAAGATTTCTTCGAACAATTTACTGGCCGTCGAACTATGTTTCTTTCTAAACTAAACTCACTGAGTAGATAGACATCTTAAACATTGAAACGGTAATCTGTGGAGTAACAAGAGGGTAGCAGGAAAGTATCAGATGATATTAAATTCAAATTTTTATTATTGTCTATACCGCAATATTCCCTTAAGAATATAACTGGCCGGCAATATTAAGTTTGAAAAAAGAAATAGAAGCAATGGGGAGGCAACTGAACCAATAAAATACGGAATATAAATTCGCACTACAAATGGCACTGCTGGTAAAATTATGAGTTATAACTGCGGACAAAATAAAATAAAGGAGCGAGAGAAAATCTCCATTTGGTCAACTAACTGAATTACCGGTAAACAGAATATGCGTTGGTCGCGCATGCTGCATATAAATTTTATTTTCAACTTTTATTTAAACCGGGCTTTTTTGAATAAAAAAATCAATAGATTTAACAAAAAATCGAGAATGGAGGGAATATAAATATACAAATACGTTGCTTGCTTTGGCTTTGGGGAAGTGGATTATTTTGCACAGAACAAAACAAAATGTTCTAAAAATGAGCACTACGGGAGTAGGTGCCTTTTTTACGGCAAATATGATATTTTGTTGACAGAATATACACTAGAAATAGAGCAGTGGTGGCCCAGTGGTAACGACCACGACTTACAAGTTGTGGGTCGTGGGTTCGAACCCAGGCAGGCGCTTTACTTTGTGTAAATTATTACATCACCACTGCTCTCAAACGGTGAAGGAAAACATCGTGAGGAAACCGGCATGTCTTAGAACCAAAAATTCGAAGACATGTGACATCCACTAACATGCACTGGGCCAGTGTGGCGGATTACGGCCCATTCTCTCTCACAGAGAGGAGGCCTGCACGTACAATGGACCAAATGCGAGTCTAAGTGCGGAAAAGTGGTCCATCTATCCTATCCTATCCTACACTAGAAATATCGGAGGTAGGATAACATGGGGTTTTAATTTTTTAAAGAGAATTGTGACCTATTTACGTGCTGCAATATTACTCCATTCATGAGGCCAAACATCGTTTCGTGATAAATCCTCACCCAGAAATGTGAAAAACTTCCTAACACATTACTGCAGTTTCGTGCCATAACCCCGTAAAAAAAGAAAATGGGGCTATCAAAGAAAATTTCTCCAATTGCCTATCTGTTGTTAATTTTACAACGGATTTGCGGAATTGCAATGTCTTAAATTTTATTAAATGTCCGCCGCACCTGGCATCCGATCTTTTTTATTAAAATGCAAATTTTTATTTAATATACAACAATGTACCTTTACATTTGCGTTTTTGCAAAGGATCTTTACGTAACTAATTAATTAAAGTTTATATGGATTCTAATGATTCCATTGACTTTTTTTCATGGAAAGAGCTAATTTGTTTTTTGTCATGTTTGCATGAGCGAGGAATTGTACAGATCAATTCGGATAGTAGCAACGCTGTCGAATATAAGAGTGATGCGATAATGTGAAAACATTTATAGAAATTGTACAGATACATTCGGATAGTCATGTCACGTTTTTCAGGGTAGTTTTAGCTTAAAAATAGCGCGTGAAAACCTCGGGCTGCAGAAACTAGCCTGGCAAATACAAACGTAACTCGAAACACCTTAACGATGTAATTGTTCTGAAAATCCTACGTGTTAATATGTCAAAGTTTGCTCTTAATTGGCACGGAATAACGTCAACGTCTTTACTAGCATAAAAAGCATGCAATTTGCATCCCACACTTTGACTGCTCAAGCCCTATCACGTGTCAGGTTTCCTAAGCTCCTTATAAAAACCTTTTTATATTTTCTCATCTACATTAACAATTTTTCAGCTTTCTAATAATGCATGTACCTTCACTTTCATATTTCTTTGTAAGTTCTGTAACGTGTAAAAGGAAAAATAGTATTTTCTATAATTTATGTAACAAAGTGTTCAAGTTCTCTCTGTATGATACACGGCCGTCCTAAATATTACGATAAACATACATTTTGTACGTCATATGTTTTTCTTTTGGCTTTCCCCCTTACTGAACATAAGGAAGTCGTGTTTTCTATTCCGAAAGATTATTTGCATAAGTAGCAATTATCTAAGTATACGAATATGTAGGTATATTGTTGTAGATTATCACGTAAAATTTAACAGTTTAACTGTTTCGACAGCTGGTAGCTACACAAGAGTAATGAAACTTGTAAACACGCATCGCCTTCTTATCTCTTACGAAAGTCTCCTATCAAAAAGTCGTTACTATTGTAACTTGCATCGGTGACCCACCCAGCAAAGAGTAGTTCCAAGACTACTTATACCAATAAAGATATACCAAATAACATTAATGAAATTTAAACAAATATCAATGATACACGTCTGAGAAATGTAGGTTTTGATAGTTATGCAATAGCAATTCATTTTGCACGGCGGACTGTTTGCATAAGGCAAACGGTCCTGTAACAGGATGTTGTCGGAAGCACAGTACCCTATCTCCGGCATGCACTACGATAAACGGATTTGATAGATTGATTTTAGGTATTGAATCCATCATCATCATCATCAATTGAATATATTTGCCGAAAACAATACATTGAGTACATAAATAGATTTAACTAAAATAAAATCACATAGTTTGTTTTGACATTAAGTAACTACACAAAATATGAATTGAATTTGTCGAAATTTTGAATGGAGTCATCAATTTTATTGATTGGAGAGATCTACTAAAAACAAGTACCTACGACTTTTTTTTCAACACACAGGAAATGCACATCATGAATTGTCAAATAGAAGCCCTACATGGAAGAAAATGGAAGGGGTCCAGGCCAAAAATGTTTACAATCAAGAAACACTATTGGCCAGGAGTGAAGTAGTACAGTTTTAATTACCAAAATATTTATTCAGGACTCGATTAATATTACTGTTTTACAATGGCATTATTTCTCAGAGTGGCCAAGCTTGACATAACCAGTTCTTATTTCTGATTTTATTACCGAGCAAATACTGCAATTGAAGAAATGGCTTCAAAAGAAAGGAACAAAAAGTTCATGCACTGCAGAACGCCCAGGTTCCACATTGACTGTTACAACTTCTAAGAGATAAAAACAAGACTTTTATTCTTTGTCAGCTGAGCACAATAGATTTTCATGCGACCATTATTCGGTTTCATTGAAACATGATTGTGTTGTTATTTTTGATCTTAGATAGTTAGTTTCATGAAGTTTAAATGGGATTTTTTACTATAAGTCTGTTCATCATCATCATTATTTCAGCCTTAAGACGTCCACTGCTCAGCTGGACATATGCCTCCCACAAGCGTCGCTATACTGATCGGTCCTGTGCGATTCATATCCACCGGACTCCTGCAGCGTGTATAAGTCTGTTAAAAGTCTTAGACTTTTATGGATATAATAATGATTGACTCCCTAGAATATTTTTACGAAAAGCTTTTAAACAAAATTAACCAATGTAGGGTCACAGAAATGCATAATAGAAAACTAATAACATAGAAGAAAAAGTCACGCAAAAGTTAAAGCTCCTTTAATTTAAGCTTTTTATATACCCACTTACCAACCTATTTACAGAAAAACCTTGGTATTTCCTCAAGAAGAGCACTTAAGAGATTTCTTTTAGAAAAATTTTAAGCAAATGTCCATGCTTTCATAGGAGCCAATTACTGGCAGGTGGATATGTTTCCTTATTGCATAATAAGACCCTTATTCTTAGTCCCTCAAACCCTGTAAAAAGTGACGTCAGTAATGATGTTATACTTGAGAAACGTCCTTAGATCCACAAGTACATAACTTTGCAACCTCAAGGCAAAGCCGACAAAAACTTTTATTTGACTTCTGCCGTTTAGAATAAGAGGACGCATATTCTGAGCTAAAAACTATTAAGGCCGGAGTACCACAAGGAAGTGTGTTAGGCCCAATCCTGTACTTGGTATATACATGTGATACTTTGCTGATGATACTGCTAGTATGGCTATTGGTTCATACCACAAAGAAACAGTAGAAAATGTTCATCTAACTGTGAACAAAGTTTACGACTGGACACAAATGTGAAAGATCAAACTGAATGAGTCAAAATCGATTCACATTGACTTTACTAATAAACACTGCGATTACCACCCAGTCTATTTAAACGGCATGCAAGTGCTTTATGCGAATACAGCCAAATACCTTGGCATAACTCTTGACGCCAAGTTGCGTTGGAAATCTCATGTCAAAAAGAAAAGACAGTAACTCGATATAAAATATTTATTGGTTACTCGAAGGAAATCCTGTCTATCAATACACAATAATATACAAGCATTTTCTTATGCCAATTTGGACGTATTGTATCCAACTATGGGGCTGTACTAAACAAAGCAATGTTAAAATTATACAACAATTTCAAAATAAACTACTCAGAGATGCTGTTAATGCACCATGGTACATCAGAAATGACGACCTTCACCGCGACCTTAAAATGAAACTCGTCACCACCGTTATTCAAAACTTTGCTGAAGCCCACGAACACAGACTTCACCGACATGTGAATGTAGAAGCAATCCAGCTGCTAGATAACACGGACATAGTGCGTAGGCTAAATATAACTAAACCATTTGAGTTAGTGTAGTGTATAATAATAGAAAAAATAATAGCAAACAATACTGTGCTATACTTGTAACACGTGAACTAAGTGTTGTTAACGTATCAAACTCTAAGAAAGTGCTACCGAACTGTATAAAAGTGCAATATCACACTATTCTTAGTCATAACATTATACAATATAATAATAAGTTAAAGTTAAATTGCTTATTAGTCTATTAAGGCTAGATTGCAATTTATTTTAAGAGGAGCAGTGGTGGTCCAGTGGTATCGGCCGCGACTTACAAGTTGTAGGTCGTGGGTTCGAACCCAGGCGGGCGCTTTACTTTGTGTAAATTATATCATCACCACTGCTCTCAAAAACGATGAAGAAGAACATCGTGAGGAAACCGGCATGTCCTAGAACCAAAAATTCGAAGACATGTGACATCCTACCAACCCGCACTGGGCCCGCGTGGTGGATTACGGCCCATCCCCTCTCACAGAGAGGAGGCCTGTGTCCCAGCAGTGGGAACATTAATAGGCTGATGATGATGTGATGTGCAATTTATTATTAAGTACCTTAGTTTTTATAAATACAGAAAAATAAAAAAAATACTTCTGCCGAAATCCTTTCAGTATTTGTACCCTAAACTTAAAGTTTCGTGATACAAGTTTTTATTTGGTACGCGATTTTTGAATCAACTATTCCGCTTTACATTCATAGTTTTAACTTGTTATAGGTAGGGGTTCGGGCACGAGTTTAAAACTTGAGGAAACTAATAAAAGTTAAAGAAATATTCTCAAAAAAACCGACTTGAAAAGGAAAAACACTAAAAAGTGCAAAATAACTTTCGTTTCGGCAGTCGGTGTCGAAAAATGATAACAACAAGAGGTACCAAAGACGTTTTCGGTTTATTTTTTGTGAAAAAGTTCTTTTTCTATCTTTTTACTTTTAGTACATCATCACAAAAAAAAACCGGCCAAGTGCGAGTCGGACTCGCACACGAAGGGTTCCGTACCATTATCGCAAAACACTGCATAAAAATCACGTTTGTTGTATCCCGTTTTTACCCTTTGGGTACGGAACCCTAAAAATGAGCAAGTTCTATAGTAAGGTATCTGAAAGATTGACAAAGTACCTATGATGACTCAATTTAGTGATTATAGGTAATGAGTTCGGTTGTATGCGCCTAAATATCATATACATACGTGTCGAATTGATTACCTCCTTTTTTTTGAAGTCTTTAATAATGACCAAGAAAGTTTGATTGCTTTGATAGGAGTTGTAACGAGATGCAACATTTGTGTTTACACTTGCTTGAGTATGCTCGTAGCTATTGACTACACCAACTATAAGGCATGATTGCTGATTGACCTGTAGTTCCAGTTGAGTTGCAAGTCTGTGGGTAGCAACGTTGATTTCACTTTCTGTGTCCAGATGTGGTTGCAATCGCTAGATACTGCTGAGCTGAGGTCCCAGATTCGATTTCTGGAACGGGGAAAGTGTGGGATTTCTCCATCTGGAATTTCTCAGTAGCAGCCCGGATTCTGGATTTTTACCCGGTTGATGACAATTGCCTCGACCCCTATTACATGGGACTAATTATTTTTTTCACGTACTTTATCTGGCAAAACGTGGGTGTAAGTACTATAGTTGCACCACTGCTTGCTAAACGTTTCGGGGAATACTCGGTCACGGTAATGATATCTATACAGTATTGTGACTCGGCCCTGTCCTTGAAATACTTACCTACAGTCGCGCGGTACGCAGTCACAGCGTTCGTTCGTCACTGCGGTGCGTTCGCGACTGTAAAATGTACCCAGAGTTTACCGAACGCGAGGCTCGTATGTGTGATTCGCGTTCCAACCGTTTGTTTGATGTTAGAATACTGTATACATATCATTACCGTGACCCGGTGTTGTTACAAATTACTAAGTAAAACGCATTGTAACATTATCATCGTCGACTACAGAAAATAGAGTGGCGTGCTATATTGTGAACAACAACTATTTAAAATCCAAGCCACGACACTGTGGTCAACTATCTGATTCTATTCTCATAACACAAAGAGAAAACTCGCATAATATAGTTGGTATTCTAAACAGAAGAATATCCGTATTTCTTAGTAAGGCGGCGACTTCGATTCTTATATCCGGATAAAATACCGTACAAGTGTACACTTACAAATGCTTAGTACGGATGTAGTGCCCGGATATTTGTGCATGTGATTTGAATATGTAATGTTGCCCACGATATATAAAATCCTATTGGATTACACTGTGATCCTATTTATTGAATACTCGTATTTTATTTGCAAACGTATGTTCAGTCAAGTGGCTAAGCAGTAAACGGGATTATTTCTGTTTGCGTTTATAGTAGCATTGTGGTTTTGGAATGAAAGCCTTACTCGCTTTTTATACGTTAAAATTCGCCTGATTTTTCAAAGCCAATTTTGTATCTGATATCTGGTTCCGTACTATGTGTAATGAATCAATGCCATCATGATCACCCTGTGATAAAAGTATAGTGCTATTTTTTCTGTATAACGCCGTCTCTCTCTAACTGTGGAAACATGATAGTTTTGACACATCAGAGTTCCATCAGAGACATTGAACTCACTACCTAATAATTTTCAGTGCCAGTGTTCGAAGCTACAGTGGAAATTTTGTTTTAACTAGAAAACAGTAACTGATTGTTTCTCGAATTGTCATGATCATCATCATTTCAGCCGAAAGATGTTCACTGCTGGACATAGGCCTCCCCCAATTGTCGCCGCACTTATCAGTTCTGTGCGTTTTGCTTCCACCGGACTCTCGCAGCCTTGACCAGGTCGATGCTCCACCTAGAGGGAAGCCTTCCAACGCCGCGTCTTCCAGTACGCGGTCACCACTCTAGAACATTTCGACCCCAACGGCCATCCGTTCTGCGAGCAATGTGCCCTGCCCACTGCCATTCAAGGCTGGCAATACCTTGGGCTATGTCGGTAACCTTGGTTCTCTTGCGGATGTCTTATTTTCTGATTCGATCACGCAAGGAGCATAGCTCTTTGGGTGGGTCTCGAATTGTAACACCATTTATTAACCTTTCCTGCTCGATAGGTCAGCAGTATAACATTCGTCCCAAAGCATAAATCTCGCACTATCCGAGCAAACTTCAAGCGCACATAGGTGTAAAATATTAAATTTTACGACGTCGTACTAGAATTGAACATGAACTCGAGTTATTAAATCGAACGGGGAGGGACGGCAGGTGTGCTTCCAATATTACGCTGTTCGTCTATGATTTAAAATTCACAGTGAATATGGACGTGTACACTTACATCGTATTTTACCAAAAGCTTCAGAGTGCTGCGTAAATTCGATTGGGATTTTTTTGCTGAAATTTGTTCGTAATATATTGGAAAACATTGCTTTATTTTACTCTGATAAAATATAGGTACATACCTATCTTTTATCTTCAGAGCATATCTTTTAGTTAGGTAAGTATTGTATGAACTATGTTTACTTCTATTATTGTTTTATGAAATTAATATCATGACTCATTTACTGGAATATCTATCTTAAGACGCCGTTGTTTTCCTGCACCTACTTTCTTAGAATTTCCAAGGGAAACTCGAGCCTCTTATTGTTACCGACAGGCTGTGGATGAAGTACATTTTTGGGCTGTAGATATATAGTGGTTTGTAGATTTTCTAAAACCGTGATGGTCGTTATTATCCAATTTGGTCTCGGGTCAGGTCTCGAACCCAGCATAGACTTCAGCTCTCACAAAGGTTTGAATCTGCCTGTAACCTAGATACTGTAGATCAAAATTGTAACTTTTTTGAGAAAAATAAACTATTATTAATAAATAAAAATAAAATAAAATATCTTTGTTCAGACCTATTTCAATCTATAAGTAGTTAGTGGTTAGTAACAGATTGTGTTTAATTAAAAGCTAAGGAGTGGAATTTTCTGACGGTGTCTATGTTTCCTGATAGCTACAACCTTAGGGTATTTAAGTCAAGAGTGAACATGTTATGTCTAGGCAAGCTACCGTCGACCACATTATCGCTTAACATCAGATGAGACAGTGGTCAAACGCGAACCTATCGTTAATAAAAAAACTTTAAAATCCCCGTGTAGGTTCCAAAAAAATATTTGTATAACACAGTTTACAGGAAAATATTCAAACTATGAAATGAGAGCAACATTATTTATGTTAGATACTAAGTACACTTCACTGTAAAACATTTTCCTTGTACAACATTTAGAATCTGATCCACGTGTAACTAAGCCACGTTATGAGACCGACGTACAATTTTAGCTTTTCACAAAGTCTGGTGCAAAGCAAATTGTTTGGCTTAGTAGCAGGAGCATTGTAACCGCTGTAACAGCCGTACCAATGATATGGGGCCCCCGAGCTACAGGGGCCCCGAAGAGTGGAATCAAAAGTTCGGAAAATGTTATCCTCAGTCTCAAATTATTTTTGATAAGAGATTCATTCGTTTAAAAAAAATATATGTCGCCGGCCCCGGGCAATAAAGCGGTAATCGCTAGTTACGCCCTTTTTAATGTTATTTGATTTTTGGCTTCTCTGAGTATCAATCCATCACTCCAATTTTTTTCGGTTTTTTTTCTTAATATTCCTTTAAAATAAATGGCAATAACGACTTTATTGCATGGGAAATTCTCTTATGACTAAGTTATGTATTATTGCATTACTGTAAGACATAACACAAACAACCAGTAAACATCTTTACACCAAATTTGTAAACGATGAGAAACAGTAATATATTTAACCACGTTTTTGAAAATAAGCTTATTATATCAATAAACTGTAAACACTTCATACAAAGTAGTCACGAGAGATTTTATTCTGTACAAGCTATTACGCCTTTCTTCCCGTAAATTTATTGTAGCCCCGGCGACGTATTGTCATGTTACGCTGAACGAAATACGCAGAAAGGTTAGGGTTGTAAAGATAAGATTTACAAATTCTCTTCATGAAGCTGAAATTTGGCAGATGGGTAGTTTAATCATCTTCATCAACTTCCTGCCTCTGACCCATGTTACTTGGGATCGAAGCAACACGTTTTCTTTTTCCATACAGTCCTGTCCCCCGTCACGCCATCACTGACTTCCTTTTCTTTCATATCACTCCTCACACAATCCGTCTATCTTTTCTTTGGCCGTCTCCTCCCTCTCCATCCACATTTATATTCATAACTCTTTTAGTAACATGCGTTTCATCCCTCCTCATCACATGCCATACGAGAACAAACGGTTTCCTGACGCCACTTTCAAACTACCTCTAATATACTCATTTCTCACTTTATCCATTCTCGTCACTCCTCACATCCATCTCAACATTCTCATCTCTGCTACATGCAATCTCTTTTCATCCATCTTTTGCATAGCCCATCATTCATCCATACAGTACGACAGGTCTAATCACGCACTTGTAAATATTCTCCTTTAACTTAAGGGGCATCCGTGGATCGCAAGTTGTTCCAGTGACCTGTCGCCATTTCATCCATCCCGAGTTTATTCGGTGCGTAACATCTCGGTCTATCTCACCATCCCCTTGGACAAGCTTTGACCGGAAGTGGGAGCACGTCGGTATGGGTGTTCCAACGACAGCTATAGGCGGAACTCGAGAGATCGCCAGAATCACAGAACAAGTATTCTGTTTTATTTCTGCTCAATTTCCAGCCCTGTGCCAGCCTTTCACTCTCTTGTCTGTACCATCAAACCTCCAATCTGGACCTCTAGGCCACTCTCGGCAACCAGCACAATGTCGTTGGCAAACACCAGGGATAACGGAAACTATACAATAATAAACGTTGTTGTCGATAACAATTAATAACATCTCTTACTAGTTAAAGACCCAAATATTATTGTTTAGGTCTTTAACCAGTATTACAAACATCTCTGCATTATCTAAATAGTACTCAAATAATATTACTTAAGCTTAAATTTTATATTTTTATCTGTTATACAATTATTTATTTCTGAGGGTAGACTGTTAATTAGTCTCGGTATAATATAACCACTAGTTCGCTCGCCATACGTCTTGTTGGCGCGCTGTGTACGAAGCCTATTCTCAGAAATTGCCCGCGTGCGTACAGGGTGTTCAATTATGTTTCTTAAAGATTCATTGAAAAATTGTTCTTTTAATAATAAAAAATTCACTTGTGTATGAACTGGTAAGACTTTACAGTGTTCAAAGAGGCCATTTATATCGTCGTGAAATTGATTTCTAATTTTGGGTGATACTACTTCAACTGGTATCCCGTCCGGACCAACTGCCTCACCATTCTTCATTCCATTTACTGCTGTTCTTACTTCCTCCATACTAGCTATTCTCACTAACCCCTCATTCACAGGTTTATTTTCTAACATACCACTCCAGTTATTTTCCTCATTCATCAGTTTTTCAGAGTATTCCTTCCTATCCTTATTTTTTTCATCATCAGAAAGAATCATTCCAGCCTCATCTTTCATACATCTTATCTGACAGACATCTCTCTTCTCCCTTTTCTCCCTAGCTCTAGCAAGCCGGTACAGATCCTTTTGGCCTGCTGGACTATCCAGCGCGTGTAAGCAATGAAAAAATATTTGTACATTAAAATTTTAAGGGGGAAAATGGGTGCAGATGAACTTTGGTTTATATGATTTTTGGTTGAAACTTTGCAGGACTGTTTTTGGCAATAAATTATTGAGGACTGCATATTATTTTTTCAATCTACTCCTAATAGGGGTTGAAGTGGGGTACTATAGTTTTATGGGGAAATTAAGAGTACCGGTTATGTTTATGTGAAATATTGATTATGAAATGCGACTTAATGTGTATTTTACACAACAAGGACAAAATAAATAATAGATGCCACTATATTAACAGGTATGAGAAAAGGGAAAAGCGTGTTCATTCGTCGAATCCCAATAATCTCCACTGATCTTCCATTTAAATTTAAAAGACTCAAGTTCCCAATCAATAGCAATAGCAAAACTAAGTAGTAATAATTACTCGTATTAACCACAACTCGCGGGTAGCAGGTAGCAGAGGTGCATTTGAAAAACCAGGGCACAACCACGACCAGCTATACATAGCATATGGCCATATTTCCAGGGCCCAGAATGTATTAGCGCCAAATGGAAGGACATAATACATAGTATAAAACATTGTACCCATGTGTAGCGTCCTAAAATGTTGTGGCCATGTTTAATGGCATAATTATGGAATGTCAATTACCTGCAGATACAATTTAAGATAGAGTGGTATCTTCAATTCGCGGGCAAGCAGAACCTATGATTCTGTAGATTTTTTTTTCCCTTTTTTAGGGTTCCGTACCCAAAGGGTAAAAACGGGACCCTATTACTAAGACTTCGCGATCCGTCTGTCTGTCTGTCTGTCTGTCTGTCCGTCTGTCTCCAGGCTGTATCTCATGAATCGTGATAGCTAGACAGTTGAAATTTTCACAGATGATGTATTTCTGTTGCCGCTATAACAACAAATACTAAAAACAGTATAAAATAAATATTAAAGGGGGGCTCCCATACAACAAACGTGATATTTTTGCCGTTTTTTGCTCGATATTTATAACGGCAACAGGTAGACGCTTGAAATATTCACAGAATGTTTAGTTGTATATTTACTTCAAAAAATAATAATTAATAAATTAAAATAAAATAAATTAAGGGGGGCTCCCATACAACAAACGTGATTTTTATGCAGTGTTTTGCGATAATGGTACGGAACCCTTCGTGTGCGAGTCCGACTCGCACTTGGCCGGTTTTTTTTAAGTATTTATCATCTACCTGTTATTTAATTCTATTATATTAATTTTACTATTAACTTATTTAATTCTAGACGTTGGTCAGTACCAACATTTAAAATTAAATAAGTTAATCGTTAAATTATGTTAATGCTTGCTGTACCTGGATATACTATACAGGCTGAGTTTTTCCAAGAGGGCGTGGATGGTCAAATCAGATACTATGAAGAATAGCGAAAACACTCAAAGGGACACACGGGGCCGATTTTGATGAAAACTAAAACTGCAACATTGAATATTGCTCTTTCCTTTATATCGACAACCAGAATTGCTTATAAAAATTTAGTAGTTAATAGACTAGACTAGAGTCAAGAGCAAACCCATCACAAATAAAAAAAAAAAAAGTAGTTTATAAAAATTATATGAATTTATTCAAGTTAAAGTAGCATAATGTTTTTATTTTTTTAAGGATAAAACAGACAATGTTTTATTTTTGTTTGTAAAGTTTAATACTTAATACAAATTAACAAAAAATAAAAATCATAAAATATTAAAAATAAAAATAAATTACAATATAAGGTCAGTCTGTTACGATGGTTACATAAAAATATGTTTCATTGATAGGATTCTAAAATAGCGATTAGTGCATGATACAGCTAAGCTTTGGCTATATAATTTCCCTGAAAAATGTGGTAATCGACCATTACGCTCGAGATCTAAGGTGGGAATTACGTCGTATTACATACTTACATTCCTAAATCTCAGTGGTCGGTGTGTCTAAAAAGTCGTTAATGATGTTACAATTTAAACGGTATCGTCTATAATTTGCATTATACATTTTTTTAATTATTTCTTTAATTTTATATACCATTACAATTATTTTTAAATGGTTAAATTGGTAAAAAAAAGAGCTTTCATTTGACACATTGAACTCCTGTTTTGGATTACTATACGCTGAAATATAAATAATTAGCTTCTTTTATTTCTCCTGTAACATTTTATTTTTTATATTACCGATTTATTGCCCGAGGCCAGCGATGTAACTTATTTGTTATGATGGCAACATAATCTATCTTATGCCTTCATAGAAAGCATAAAACTTATCTGATCCCAGTCAGGATTCTCTCATTTTTAAGCTCGTTCCACTTTTGCTTCATCCTCATCCCTGATGGTTTGAAACGGTTTTGCCGTTTAAGCTATTCAAGTAAAGAATTTAGTCTCCTATTTTATTTATTTTGTAAGGAAAATTACCGTTTTTGGTCTTTTCTGCATTCCGGTAGAAAGGGCCCCAACCAATTTTGAAACATCCTTCCCTATAGGACTAGCTACGCCACTGCTCAGTGCGCTAAGTCAGTTTCAGAGAACCAACTTCATGACCATGTTTTGTAATTTCAAATTAGTCCCACTCATTACAATGTTAATGTGATGGCCGTTATTATGCAATTTGGTCTCAGGTCAGGTGTTTTCGGCATTCCGGTAGAAAGGACCCCAAAAAATTATGAAACATTCTTCCCTATAGGACTAGCTACGACACTGCTCAGTGGACTCAGTCAGTTTCTGAGGACCAACTTCATGACAGTGTTTGCAATTTCAAATTAGTCCCACTCATTACAATATTAATGTTATTCTTAGTTTGTCATCTGCGAACAAGAAAGAAGGCTGTTCTAGAAAAGCAAGACACTCATAAAGTTATATTAAAGTACTATTTTAGCACTAAAATGTTGCGCAGTAGTTAAAGACATGGAGTTAGGAAAATGTTCAACGCATCGACTTCTGGTAAATGCTGTCTTAATTTCTAAAGCAAAAGGGAAATAGGTGAATCTAGTAGGTATGTTAGATGTTTTTCTTGACTTGGCATCATAATTTAAGCTTGTAGCTAAAATAACAGCTATAGGTAATGTAAGATTAGCTTGATGACCACATCATGGCTTTAAAACCCAAGCCCATACGTCACCTCTTTTCTAATTTCCCTGGTCCCATGAAATGTATTAAAAAAAATTGTAAACTTTCAAAGATTACCCGACAACATGCTTTGGTACCACCCATCATCGTTACTTTCACACATCTAACACATTTCACATATAGCGCTGCCTGTCTGAAATCCGCAAGTCCACAACCGAGTTACTGGGTACTAACGATACTCCTTAATAAGACTGGTTGCTAGTTGCTAGATGACGAGTGGTCTGGCAGAAAATATATAGATAAGAGTAATACGAAAAAAACATTCTGAAAATAAAATAAGCATGAATATGGAAACCTTTTATCAGAATGATCTGCTATCGTAAATATTTGTAGTGTATGTTATTCTCATCATGGCTATTAAAACAGGATCGCGAAGCGTCCCTGGGACGACGATAAAATTTTATTTTGCGTCGAAAATTCGTTGCTAGCTGTACTTGTTATGGTCCTATTATACTTAATATTACAGACATTGTTATATCGAAATAACTACCTTCAACCCTAGCTTCATTTCGGTTATATCAAAATTATCTGATCATCAAATAGGTCCCTAATGTACATAATAACGCATCGTAAAAATCATTATTAAAATAAACCTTCGAATAATAGTGGATAATATGAATCTCACGTGTAAAACGGAGAGTATAAATGTGAACAGAAAGAAAGAAAAATGTTGATTTGCGACTTGCACATGAAAAAATCGTTAAAACATTCAAATTCAAATTAAATTTATTGCATCCATAATGTAAACATCCATAATGTAACATACAGGTGGTAAATATAAGTTACAGAAACAATTATGGACAATGTCGGGCACAGCAACATTCTAGATACAGTCAGTGTCTAGGAGAGAGGAATAGCGCTCAATATTACCTTATCTATTAACATTTTAGCTATCTGTTCCCTTTCTATCTGTTTTTATTTGGTTTAATGCACTAATACGTATTACTTTTATTTTCATGTCGAATTAAATATTATTCTTAAATATTAATTATTTGTTTAAATTTTTATATTACAATAAGTATATTTGATTTAGATAGTTTATATTTAATAAAATTAATACACAATAAAATTTAAAATGTCCATATTATATTTTGAGTCAATTATTTATTAATGTCATTATTTATTTTTATCAGATAGCTGTCTGAAGGTCGATGACCATTTCAACCAAGTGAGTCCAATACAGCGTTTAGGACAAATAGAACTGAACCAGTTCATGTCGCAAAACACCATTAAAATAGATAACAGCTCTTTCCAATTAAAGTTGGAAGTTAGAAGCTCCATTTGCCACCTGCCAAACGTTCAACCAAAAAGATAATTCGCTTTCAATAAAAAAGATACCATTCACACCATGTTAAATGGTTGCAAAGTCAAAAGCGGATAATTATGAGTAATGTTTGCGCGCCCCGCCCCGCCTGCGACTAAGTGCAGCCACGGCTGGCTGCATCGAATGCGAAACCATACAAAACGTAGTACAGAGCTGTACAATTCACTATAAAACTGGAATAGACGTATATGTCAATATTTTTGAGGGAAAAAATTTTGAAAAATGGTCTCATAAATCAAAGTGTAGTCCTGGATTTTGATAGCCAGTTGAAATTAGGATTTGTAACTAGTACCACACTTTTAAAATTGCAATTTCTCCAAGTCAGAGGTTTGAAATAAAAAAAAACATAGAAAATTTCATCAACTTTCTTTGAAATTATAGTTTGTTATACATTAGTAACTTAAAAAAAGATATAAATAAGATGTTTATTGATACTAAGAAAGATTTCATGATTTCGTGTGCTCAATAGTTTAGGAAACAATACAATTCAAAAGTGTGGTACTAAGTTATTAAGGTTAGTGTAATTATTAGAGCCTCTGGCCTCATCATGTTGCTCAAAAAAAACCGGCCAAGTGTAAGTCGAACTCGCGCACGAAGGGCTCCGTACCATTATTAAAAAAATTACGATTGTTGTATGGGAGCCCCACTTTAATAATTTATTTTATTCTGTTTTAGTATTTGTTGTTATAGTGGCAACAGAAATATATAATCTGTGAAAATGTCACACAAAAAAAAAATTGACAGATGGACCGCGGAGTCTTAGTAATAGGGTCCCGTTTTTACCCTTTGGGTACGGAACCCTAAAAAGCAAGTGAACCCACCTCACCTACTTAATAAGACAGTCTTGAAAATATGATGACAACGCTTTATGGAAACGGTGCACGGAGATGAATATTGTTATAGATGATTTTTTATTTATAGACAAATTATAACTGAAAGTCATGGTACATCAAACTCGTCGTGTATATTATATATCATGTACCAACTCTTCAGAACGCAGCGTGTATTTGTTGCAACATCTCCGGTCAAACCATTAGGTACTAGATTTAGTACAAGCGTGCTGTTCATGTAAACACAAAGGTCGTGGAATATACTAGGCTCCACAATGTAAATAATATAAAGCTTGCCAGAGCTTTGAGTGTTTTTTGTCCTATTGACTAGAGTTTTCAAAGGATCTAAAAGATGAAACTCAACTATCATGGTCAAAATATGGTTTACTTTTGCTTGGAACGCATGATACCGGGCAAAGTAAGTCGCAGAGTGGAATCTATTCATGTATTAATTTCAGTTCCCACTTACTTTTTTAGGGTTCCGTACACAAAGGGTAAAAACGGAAACCTATTACTAAGACTCCGCGGTCCGTCTGTCTGTCTGTCATCAGGCTGTACTACATGAACCGTGACAGTTGTAATTTTCACTGATTATGTATTTCTGTTGTCGCTATAATAATAAATACTACAAACAGAATAAAATCAATATTTAAGTGGGGCTCCCATACAATAAACGTGATTTTTTTGCAATTTTTTTGCGATAATGGTACGGATCCCTTTGTGTGCAAGTCCGACTCGCATTTGGCCAGTTTTTCTTTGTAATAGTTATGTAGATTCTTACTCAGAATCTAGTAATGATTTGTTGTAAATATTTTTAATTTTAATTTTATTTTATTTAGGAAAACAAGCGATCGTACATTGTATACTATATCTAAAGTGTGTTTAAGACTTCCAAGAATAAAATAAGGAGTAAAAAATAATAGGCAGTTCAAGTCAACGTAATCATTTATTTATATTAAAAACATAGCCATCAGACGGTCCTTTTAAATGTCAAGATTTAAATTTAGAAAATAATAGATTCTAACTGTCCATTCACAAAGGTAGTCTGTTATGGAGAAGAACGGACAAGAAACTTCGCACAAGTACTCTTTTAAAGTTGTAGTAGTTGTTTATGTACTTACGTAAGTATTACATTTTGTAAAAACACCAATCAGGAACACAATACATCCAGTATTATTTATTTGTGCAAGTACACAAGTTGAGTCAAATCACGACTGAGCTCGCAGAATTGGCACAACTACCAAAAAATCAAAAATCAAAATCATTTTTTTTTATTTTACATAGGCCTCATGGGCACTTATAAAACGTCGACAAAAGGCGCACGGTTCGGGTTGGTCGTTTCCTATGGAGAAGAACCGGCAAGAAACTCCATGGTTACTCTTTTAAAAATATGGTTTGTTTTTACAATATTTCCATGTTACAGCATTACTTAAATATGGGAGGACAACGTAGGCCCGACAATAAAACTTTAGAAACTAAAAATAAAAAGTAAAACAAGATATAAAGTTATCAAATGTTATCAAGCATCTAGGAATCTAGAAGGCCTACAATGTTCACACATTTACAAAACAATCGGTAAAAGTATCTAAGATACAAAGGTAAAAATAAATAAAAATAAATGTATAACAAGACTAAATTAAACATGTGGCACAAACATAGTTATCAGTGCTGTAACTATTCTTAGCAAAGGGTTATTAAGATGATTGAAAACCATTGTAAAAAGTCCAATTAAAAGAAGAGAAAAAAAAAGAAAAATGAGATTGAGAATAGTTAGAGACATCCACATATTTGTACCGTTTATAAGTTACAAGGGAAGCCGCATGCGCAGAAGGAGCTAAATTTTTTATCTTCAACGTAGTCCTTAGAAGAAAGTGGCGTTTACCCCACCAAACCCACTATTCTGTCTACATTCCAACCAATTCGGTCTGATTGGATAGTCGTGCCATCTACGAACACAATCATTACTAAAATAGTGAACACAGTACTTTTAATATTACAATCAGGTTTAATTTAGCATATTAAATTGGAGAAATAGCTAGATAATTTACTATTGATAATTATTTAAGAGGTAACTGAAACAGACTATTTTTACTCACATATTTAATCAACTAGAAAAAGCGGGGGGCAAAGTAATTAATTGTAGTTGCAAATAAAAAAAAACTATTATTATTATGGTTTTATAAAAAGCTGTTATTGTTTAGTTTAACTGCTCCCTATGTCCTAAAATCTGCTAAAACAATAGTCTATATGTAGTGTCAAATTCTAACAACGATAACTATCGTTAAAAAATACAAAGTATAAGAATAAATTATTGACAAGTGCGCAAGCATTAGAAAAATATCACGTGGTCAATCTCATTTAGGTATTTCAACTTTTGTCAATATTTAACGCGTCGCGATAGCGATTCGAAGTCTAACTTCGAGAAAGAGGTCAATCATCGAAATGACTCGGCTGGGCAGCGTTTGAGAAGTTGCGCGGTATCTTCTCGTCCAACTTACCGCAGTGTCTCAAGACAAAAGTCTAAGACCAGTGTGTGTTGCCAGTGATTACATATGGGGCCGAAACGTGGTCGCTCACAATTGGCCTCATCAGAAGGCCTAAAGTCACACAAAGAGAAATGGAGAGGGCTATGCTCGGAGTATCCTTGCGCGATCGAATCAGAAATGAAGACATCCGCAAGACAACGAAGGTTACAGAACTTAAGTTTATTCTTCGGGCTATGCCCGAAGAATTGCCAAACTCAAGTTCTGAAGTGGCGACCGCGAACCGGAAGACGATGCGTTTCAAGGCCTCCCACTAGGTGGACCGATGACCTGGTAAAGGTTGCGGGGATCCGCTGGATACGTGATGCACGGGACCGGTTAATGTGGTGACACTTTGGGAGAGCCTATGTGCAGCAGTAGACATATTTCGGCTGAAATGATGATGATGATGATGGTAGCGATTGGTAAAATGTCAAAAATATATGGGATCCAAGCGCTACCGTAATTTCAAATGATCAATCCCTTACATTTTGGCATTTCAACCATCGCTATCGTTGATAGAATGACACTGTCTAAGGCTTGATTTCCTCCTACGCTGACCGTCGGCGCTGACGGTCATCGGGAGGTCGTCATTCATCATGACTGACGGCCACTGACGGCCGTCAGCGCTGAGCCGAGCGACACGACCAATGACAAGCTCGCGGCGACCGGCCGAGGAAATCAAGCCGAACGCCTCAGGGCGCTTCTAGCGCATTCTACTTTCTACATCTTTGTCTGTGACAGACGGGATCCTTGTCACACAATACGTAAGCCAGGTGTAAACGATATACCTGTGAGTTTCACGCTTTATTACACCAAATGTAAAACCAACTTGTTGAAATAATTAGTTTTCTCGTAATTTCATTTTCGTAACAAAGCATACAATGATAAAACTGGAAATCAATTAAGTAAACCAACTGGTTTTACTTATTTAAATGCCAGTTTTGATTGAATCATATAATTATATTAATTTTATATCATTAATGGTATTCCTAACTAAGCACATTACTGAAAATAAAGAATAATTTGATAAATATTTACTTAATGCCATTAGTACACCGTACACAGACGATTAATTTGTAATTCCCTTATTTAGAAATACGACATCATAATGAGGTCTTAGTTGTCTCTCAAAGTAGAAATGTCTAATCTAGACATCATTTAAGACCACCAAAGCTTACATTTATTTTTAGCATTTATTATCTAATATCAAAAGGTTTAAGTGCTTGCTGTCATCTCTAAAAAGCTCTAAACAAAGACATTTTCAATTTATCCCTAATCCTCTTCATTAATCAACTTAAAGGAATAAATACCCCTTTGAGAAAACCGCCACCAAAATATTAAAATGTTTTACCAAAATCTTTTCACGAAGCTCAAGGTGCTAAATAAAACACAAAAGTTATTAAAACTTTCGGAGGAATCCGAGGAAAGTTTAAAAGTAACACGATGAGATTTAATAATTTCATGAAAACGTATTTGTGTTATTGAAATTAAGATTTAAAATTAACGATAAGAAAAATATCAAAAGAGTACGAAAGAAAAGAGTCGAACGCCACAATAAATCGAGTATCAAATCGATATCCTCTAAATTATTCGAATTGTAAATCAAATGGTAGAATCAGCATTATTGAAGGCTTATTTCTCCTTACTTTGAACCTTAATTGCTCCTCCGACAAACCGATTTCCTTTAATAAAAAATCGATTCCGTTCGGTCTGTATTTCGTTTCAATAATCACAATTATTCCTTTGATACTTTTGCGGGCAGCTGTTACAAGCTAATCTCGGCTAATAACGATTGGGAAGCGATTTTACACGGCTATTTCTGAATAATGAGGCCGATAAAAAAGTATGCTCCAATCAAAATGTTTTTAAAATGCGATTTTCTTGGGAAGTTTTTCTTAACAACCTTTATCTACGATCTGTTTTACGTTTACACATTATCTTATTTTAGGAAACATCGAGGAACGGGAGAATATCTAAACGAGGCAAGGTCACACCTAATTTGGATATTACACCGTTGCTTTTTTCAGGTCGTTTATTCTTTGTTTATCTTTCTTTCAGGTATGCAGTGTTCAGACTTAAGTTAACGTCGAAAATATACAAACAGAAACCGGAGATGTAAGTTAGAAGCTCGGGCTGAAGACAATGATGATGGTATGTCTAGCAGAATACGTTATGTTGATCTCAATGAACCATTGCTTGAGGTACACTTGTTTGCTGTCGAGGGAAATCTTCAAAAGGCATCTGGACTTTTGGTAAAAAGACCAGGAAGTGTTTTACCTCACAAAAACTGGGTGGTTGTAGTGAGGTGATCTGTGCTAGTTAAAGTATCCTCATTCGGGAATCGGAATTTTAGTACTTACCTTTGTACAACTTTTACCAAATCTAAAATATGGATTTTATTCTTCAACCTGTTCTATATTGTTCCTTTTTAACGTGTTACTAGTTTTTTTTTAACCGATATACAGAAATAACTGAAGTAAGAAAGTAAGAAGAAGAGTTTACTCGTAATGTGCCTAGTAACACACTACAGTTCATCAATCAGATCAATCAATCATAATCATCATTTTAATGTATCACCATGATCATGATATAATAATTTATCATTCTGTATATGTTCGGCGCTGTAGCCTCTGATGTTGGGGAAGAACCCCCCAGATGCTGTGCACGCGATTAACTTATCTACAACATATAATAATTACATAAGTGCAATCAGATATCATCACGATTTCGGATTACAATCACTTTACGTAATTATTATCTTATAATTACAATCATATTATTATATATATTATTATAGGTGATTTAAATAATACATATTTATATTTATATCACCTTGATATTTACATTAAAACGTTACATGTTGGTATAAGAACATCACTTTAAAACCATGAAACAACAGTGCTAAATCTCAATTACTTTTACGACAACGACACGAAGCAGAAAAACAGTGCTTATATTAAAAAACTGAAAAATAAAAAAATCGATATTCAGCTATAATTTTAAAATATAAAACATATCGTCAATGGGTAGATAAAGTTCGAATACATGTATTAGCTAATGGCATCTATATTTATGAACTACTTATAGGATAGGTACTATATGAACATGAATATAACGTTATGTTAAAAGGGCATTTACTATCATCTTCTACGACCGAAGCCATAAAAAGGAAAAGGGTTTGTAGCTCCTAGCAAGATATCCTATTAAATAATAATAATAATAATAATAATATATTTATTTCTCCCACAAAGTACAATTTTGTTTCTATAAATGTTACAAATATTGGAGGTAAAAAGGTTTGTGGGAGTCAGGAATCCAAACTAGGATACCCTGTGCTATGGACTCCTGGCCCCCCTCGCCGAAATTGGGATTTACACATACATATATTTTTTCCCAAATAAAGTAATAATTAAAATTAAAAACGCGTGTGTATGTATGAGTATGCGAAGTGTGAGTGTGAAGTGGAAGGTGTCGTGTGCGAGGTGTGGTGTTGTGTGTGTGTGTGTGACATAGAGAGAGTAGGATGGTGTTCTGTGTGAGTACGTATAAAGATGGATGTGTGTATGAATGTGTGCGTAAAAGGGTGGCGGTATGTGTTTATGAAAAACGCTAAACTAGGATAAGATAGTAAGCAATTTTTCCGTTTCTTCATAGTCAAGTTCTAAAAGCCACTTTGTAAGTATTATTTTGTATTATCAGTATGTAATTTATAACTTTTCTTAGTAGCTCATACTCCATAGTAAACTGCTAGAACCATTATATTATAATCCAACTTACTTCGTCTATGTCATCATAATCATCATCAGCCTATTAATGTTCCCACTGCTTCGACACAGGCCTCCTCTCTGTGAGAGAGAGGATGGGCCTTAATCCACCACGCTGGCCCAGTGTGGGTTGGTGGATGTCATATGTCTTCGAATTATTGGTTCTAGGACACAGGTTTCCTCACTATGTTTTCCTTCACCGTTTTTAGAGCCTTGGTGATGAACCGACACCCAATGACACGTAAGTCGGGGCCGTTACCACTGGGCCACCACTACTCTCCCACCAACCTTCAGTTAGTGTGGGGATTATTGCTCGTACTTTTACTTTGCCTTGTAGTGGGACAGTAACAGGATGGACAGCCATTTTCCCATCTATTTATCCAAAAAATCTCTATCAAATCTATATTCCTCCACCAAAATATCGTTGGTAAGTGTAGTCTCATTATATTCGTAGTGTTGCCGTCTGTCAGTGTCACTCACTATCAAACGTGTATGGTGCCGTGAAGATAAGCATGTTACCTGTCAGCCGAACGTTTCGAAGTACTAACGTTACGTACAGTTACGGACATAAATACAGTTAGGTACACAAAATTCCAAAGAGATTTTCTCGTGAAATAAAGGCTGCAAGTTTGAGTATTGCAGGCATGCATTTAATCGAACCCGAGTAAATCCGATTTCGATCTCCTAAAATATTTCACTGATATTTCAAACTCTGTTTGTAAGCCCCAAATAATTCCGATTTTAGTATCGTGATTATCTTTAACTAATGATAATGAGAGAGAGAGATAATGTCTGCAATCATCATCAAAAGCCCAAACAGTTTTATGACGAACCCAAAAAGAACTTCATCATTAGAAGATCCGATCCGATCAAAAAACCGTCAACTCTATATCAAAACCGATTCTGAATTTTGCGTTACCGTAACATATTTATGATCGTGACTGTACCTTCAAATCGAACGGCATGGATTTCTCTTGTTCTTGTTTTGTAAACAATGATGTGGTAAAGTTTATCTTTTGGAATATTATTTATGAAAACTGCGTCGGCTGCCAAAACAGCTTTAATTTCTTAAACCTGAGATCAATATATTTTGTTTTTATTTTTTTATAACATTTGAAAATTCAACTCTGAAGTTGATTTATTTTCCTTCTAAATTAGAGTACCAAATTATAAACAGGCTATACCCATATTGACTTTCTCTAAGCTATCTAATTTAAAATTAAGACCAAGGTACTCTTCCCCGGCTTTCAAAAAACTGAGAACACTTTCCCGTGAATTGGCTCCCTCAGAAATATTATATTCACAACCTTTTAAAAGGATTACTTTGAGAAATATAATATTTACATATCCGGAGAACATCTCAAACATTTTGTAAATATTTTATAACCAACTTGCCTCAGAGAGCATTTTAAATCATAGTTGGCAGTTATTGGCCCAGGTTTGCCAACTAGTTTCAGTCAAAAATAAAATGAAGTGGCCGTCCTTCTGGCTTGCTTTCAACAGCTGCAAAAGTTAAGAAAATGTTATAATTCAATCAAAGTATTCTGCATTCGGTTGCAATTCTTTAAAACGGTTTTCATTCCGAATATTTTCTACAAATAATTTATTGCTGGCAATGTGCTGGCAAGGTTACGCACTACAGAAATTAAATAAATTAAAATTAAATTAAATTTGATTAAATAATTAAATCACTACAGTCCGTGATTTGAGTTCCGAGTTCAAAATGTTCTGAAATATGATAGATTATAACGGATAGAGTTCGTATGTAGTGCGTAAACTTCCCTACAAGAAGTACTACGGCTACTTCGAAACCGAAATTTCAAGTCAGAATTTTCTAAAGAATTTGGAAATTGAAGGTTTTCTGAAATCAATCGTTCAGTACAAATATATAGTGTACCTGCAAGATGCTTTTACCATAATCAACTTGCTGTCATTTGGGTAATCTTTTTATAGTGGTATTTTTACTCAGAGTAAAAGTGTGTATTGTGTCTACCAAGAACTGCAAAATGAATTTACTCGAATATTTATATTCCAAGTTGGAAGGAATGGAAACCCAAAAAATTCCTTGAGAGAGAATTTTAAGTATTAAGTTCCGAAATTTACTCCAGAGAAATATGGATTAAATGCAATTTTACAGAGGGCTAAATTATATTAACACCAGGTATTTTCATAGAAAGTGCCTGAAAATGGATCACTAGTTGCCGGATACACATACGAAAGCAAAATAATATAAAAATTGTAAGTTGTAAGTAAGTTGTAAAAATAGTTCAAATCAAATCAAATCAAATCAAATGTTTTTTATTTCACATAGGCCTACATGGGCACTTATAAAACGTCGACAAAAGGTGCACGGTTCGGGTTAGTCGTTTCCTGTGGAGAAGAACCGGCAAGAAACTCTACGGTTACTCTTTTAAAAAAATTGGTTTGTTTTTACAATATTTCCACGTTACAGTATTAGTGCTTAGATATGGGGGGACAACGTAGGCCCGAAAATAAGTCGTAAGAAACTAAAAAAAAATGTATATGTAGAGAGTTAACAAATGTTAACAAGTGTCTAGAAATCTAGAAGGCCTACAATGTTCACACATTCACAAAACAATCAGTAAAAGAATCTATACAAAGGAAAAAATAAATAAAAATATATAACAAGACTAAATTTAACATGTGGCACAAATGTTGTTATCAGTGCTGTAACTATTCATAGCAAAGGGCTATAAAGATTATTGAAATCATTGTAAAAAGTCTTAATTAAAAGAAAGAAAAAAAGTAAAAATGAGATTAAGAATAGTTAGAAACATCCACATATTTGTGCCGTTTATGAGTTACCAGGGAAGCTGCATGCGCAGAAGGAGCTAAAATTTTTATCTTCAACGTAGTCCTTGATTTTGTAATATGCTTTTTTAATAAGGACACGTTTGATGTAGTTTTTGAACTTTCCATCGGTCAATTCTATAACTGGCTTTGGCAACTTGTTATAAAAGCGTATACTGTTTATAAGAAAAGACTTGCTAGTTTTCGTTAATCTGAATTTGGGTATTACAACTTCATGCTTACTGCGTGTATTTAACTTATGGAAATCGCTTCTAGTTTTGAAAAGCCCTCGATTTTTGCGGACATACAAAATACATTCCAATATATAAAGAGAAGGTAGAGTCAGTATATCGATCTCTTTAAATTTTTCTCTGTGGGACTCTCGTGGACTCATTTTATAGATTGCGCGGACTGCCCTCTTTTGTAAGATGAAAATTGAGTCAACGTCTGCTGCTGATCCCCACAGCAGAATGCCATAAGACATAATACTGTGGAAATAAGCATAGTATACTAACCTTGCTGTGGCTACATCGGTTAACTGCCTTATTTTCCTTACTGCATATGCAGCTGAACTTAACCGACCCGAAAGAGTTCTAATGTGCGCGCCCCACTGCAATTTTGAATCGATAGTAATCCCTAAGAATACAGTTTCCTTTATAACTTCAAGATTTTTGCCGTCAAGATTTAAATTTAGGTCACGTTGTGGTACATTTGGTAAGGCAAACTTCAGACATTTTGTTTTTTTTCGCATTCAGTAAAAGATTGTTAGCTGCGAACCATTTAGAGAGAACAATCAGACTTTCGTTGACATGTAAGACATCCTTATCTTTCCTATCTATTTTAAAAATTAGCGAAGTATCATCAGCAAATAGAATTATATCCGATAATTTGGCCATCATAAAAGGGAGATCATTAATGTAAACAAGAAAAAGGAAAGGGCCGAGAATTGAACCTTGGGGCACGCCCATCTTGACTAGAGACCCGGAGGACGTCGCCCCATTAACATTTACTTTTTGCTGTCTGTTTGATAAATAGGAAAGCACAAGATCAGCAGATTTTCCTCGAATTCCGTAGTGGTGTAATTTACAGATCAGTGTGTTGTGGTCGACGCAGTCGAACGCTTTCGAGAGAAAGTTGAAAGTTGCATTCGCAACACAGTCACAATCTGTCAAAACTGGAATTGCTTAGTGTGAGATGGTTGCGACTAAAATGCTAATGCGAACTTTCCTTAAAAAATACGGATGTCACTATAATACTCGTATAATCTAAACATGAAAAATTATATATTGTGTAAGATTTTTGTTTCTGATAAACTGCATTTTGGGTTTTTGTATCCCTAATGTTAATAAATAAAGTCTGCCCACAGCGTAAATGAATAAAGTGAGAGTCCCACCCACAGTATGTATGAAGAAGAATGCAAGAAATACATAGTATGAAGAATAAAAGTACCAGAGACACAAAAGAAAGAATAGAATGAAAGAGGTTGTGACATGTAGTAGGCGCCAATTATGTTGGCGGGGATACGAATTAATTTAAAAAAAAATTGCATGAAAAATTTACGAAAACCACCAACACATTTTTGTTTCATGCTACATAATTTATCTAGTAGTAGACACGCTTCGATCGACAATCTATTGTACACGTTATTATGACACGATATCTTGCTAAAACACCCCGATTCAAACAATAAAACGCCCATAACTTTAGAAATACTGAACCATTTCATCAAACAGCTTTGAAAACTCTCATTAAAGTAAAAATAAGACAAAACTCAAAATCGGTTAATCCGTTTAGGAGTTATGATGCCAAGACAGATACACAAATACACAAACACAGAGGTACACACCTCAAATTTATAGCACCCCTCTTTTTCCGTCACGGCATAAAAACAAGTCATGATGACGTATTGTATGTACTAAAGACTGTGGAGTCTTACCTACAATACACCATCTCTTACACCTAGTATCCACAACTATCTAATTCAACTTTCAACCTAATAAACATTAGTCAAATTAGTATGCGAAGACTGCCGTGACATTATAATTCAATTAAAACTACTTAAGTGGAAGATGATGCTCAAATTAGTGGAGGAGGCTTTTAGAAAGCAACATCGTCAGAAGACGTTTTAGTTCCTACTCCTTCCTTAAACTAAGTTAAAAGCTTTTTAGTGCATTAAGCAATTAACTATCATTAGCCATTATTTTATGAATATTTCGAAGTAAATATTGTAGGTAATAGCAATACTTCTGTGATGCCTAAACTTGATGTTAGGCATAGTATAGGACGTGTTTTCCTCAAATAGTATTTGATCAATATCGTTAATAAAATACATAATTTATGTTCCATCTCTTTTAGGAAACTTTCTACCAGCAATAGGTTAAAGCATCGTGATCAAATCTGGACATTTTGACGTGCATTAGAAAATCAGAAAGATAACCTCTTAATTTAATACTATTGTCTATAGTTGTTACGTTTTAGTATGACTGTAGTGGTCGTTGTCCTTTTCCATTTAAAAACGTACAGTTATGGTCAAAAGTGCAGTCACGCTCCACCAAAACAGCACTGGCAATTATTTTTAAGGCAGAAAAATTCAACTTTTTGCGATTGATAATACGAGTACCTAACTCGTATTATCTATACTTTAATTTCTATACAACTTATTATATCAGTTGTGGATAATTTAACTTCTTCTACAAAAACTGGCTATTTGAGTTTTGGGAGAGTAAAGACAGGGCCGGGCACAAGCATTGAAGCACCGTCACTGGCCCGTGCGCGGCCCGTGCATGGACGTGTGTGAACGAGTTCATTTAAAATGTACACAACGATTTTTTTTTTGAGCCCCTGACGGGGCACGGTCCTTCCACGTCCCGGGCAAGGCCCTGATATGTGTGGATAGATCTTTAGACAGCACTTTTGACCCTTGACTGCATACATATTTTTCTGTTCTTTTTTCTTGTCTGAATATTATGCGTGTGTGCATAAACGGCTATTTTTTTTTTGGTTTCTGTTCTGACTTCTACTAACATATATTGAGAAGGAGCAATGACCGGTATTGCCAAACTAAAACAAAACAACTTTAGTACTCGTACAACCCCTTTTCAAACGCAGCTAAAAGAAAACCTATTTCAGAAGAAAATTTATGTTCATGAAATTGTACTAATTTTATTGTTAGGCTCTATTTATTATGTTGAACAGCAAAAGTGTTTTGTACGTCATGATTAATTATTTTAATAATTCAAGGGCTTATGAATGGGTAAACAGTTTGTTCTTAGAATTTGGGTAACCGATCTTAAAACAAAGGTTTTTGTTTAGAATCGGTTACCCATATTCTAAGTAACATGCTTACTATTGAATTAGTTATTTAAGTAATAAAATAATGTAATTCCTAGTGTGGGGCAAAGTTTACAAAAAAAAAAAAATTGTATTAGACAATCGTTCAGTTAAAGAAAAGTGACACGCGTAAAGAATGACAAGATAATAAGGAAATCATAATAATGTCTTACATTTAGTAAAGCACAAGCTATTGCCAGCGGCTTCGCTTGCGTGACATTATAAAATTATCCCAAGGGAACATACACCCGGGATAAAAAGTAGCCTGCAGTAGGTGCTTCTGCAGTCTATAATCTATCTCTGTGCCAAATTTCATCCAGATCCGTTCAGCCGTTCTGGCATGCTTAAGTAACAAACATACATCCATCCGTCCATCCAAACTTTCGCATTTTTAATATTAGTAAGAAGTAAGATGGTACAACTCATTGTCCTTAACTAAGTACTCTATCGGCATAACGTAATAATACTATGTATGCCCTATACTATGTACTTAAGTATTGTATCGCTACGTTTATGAGGATATATTTACCTAAAAAAACCAAATGCTCTTTATTGTTTATACTCTCACAGATTGTGCGGGTTCGCACGAATTTAACTCGCCCGAAAAGTGCGAATCGACCACTTTTAAAAATATTATTTTTTCTGTGGCGATTCGCCCGAAGTTAATTTATACGTGTGCGAATCGACCACTCCAAAATTATGTAGTAGGCAATTCGCCCAAATTTTATTTTAGAGAACAAAAAATAAAAAAGTACAGTCGTGCTCACCCATCTCGGAAATAATATAAAGGATTAATCGCAGTTTATAGACATTTTAATAGAAACTAGGAAAACAATGAATTCAATAAGTAATTACCACTTAAAACGTGGAGATATGCCAGTTAGGTAACATAAACAAGCGACAAAATAATAAGAGGGAGGCAGCAATATTCGCTACAAAAAAAAAGAGAAAGCTCTATACGCTCTCAGGTCATTCCGGTACCGGTAAAGACTAACTTAAGTACCAGGAGATTATAATCATGAGGCAGCTAGACTGGAATCATGAGCAGTAAAAAGAGTTCCGGGCGATTTTCGATTCTGAAGTCCTAGTACTCCGTTAGTCTCTACCACTTATGATTCTTGTCCTGCAAATACTTCTTCATGATTCTGGCCTCCTGGTAGTTTGGGTATAAATGCTTTTATTGTCAATATCTACCTAAAAAAGCAAAAGAGGAAGTTATATTTTTATCATATCATTAAACTCTCTACTGAATTTAATCGAATCTTTGATTTTGACTTCCTAAAAAAATAAACGTCCCAAGACTAGTAAGCACCTACTGATTACCGTCATTTAATTATGTGGAGTAAAATTGCGAAAAATATCGATAGGTGCCGTATGTGGCATACCTCAGGTGCCTTTCAATCAGTTTCCGATTAAGTTGGTGCCCAATGTGGAATACGTGCTCAAATAATATAGTAGTTATTTTAATAAAGACATTTTTGATTAATTTGTGTCTCATTTCATATCAATAAAAATATTTAATTCTTAATACTTCTGCACTTGAGTGTACTTTATCTTAACGGTGTTGCATAAAACACAATGTGTGTGCGAATCGCCTACTACATAATTTTGGAGTGGTCGATTCGCACACCGATAAATTAACTTGGGGCGAATCACCACAGAAAAACATATATTTTAAAAGGGGTCGATTCACACTTTTCGGGCGATTTAAAATCGTGCGAATCGTTCAATAATCATCAACAATCCTGCATCTGCGAATTCATCAAATTTTTCATAGAACGTATCACATACAAAGGTTTAATCTCTTTTAAGAATTGATGGTCTGCAGCCCAATTTGTAACATACTTGCTATCACAATGCGAATGATATTGAAGGAAGGACCTTATCGTTTGTTTCATAATCCATACTAATATTATAAATGCTAAAGTAACTATCTAAATCGATTTAGATGAAATTTGGTATAGAGATAGTTTGAAACCCTAGGAAGGACATAGGATAGTTATCATCCCGAAAATCATCCTTAAGGAAATGAAATGAAATGTATTTATTTGCAAGAATATATGGTAATAATAACATGGTAAACATAATTTTAGTCCCACTATATTCGACTTATCAGTCGTGCAAATATTTGAAATAGGTACATATACTACATGCATAATAATATCATGATCTTCCATATAATAATAAAATTAACAGTTTTGCTTCATTCATATTAATTAGGCACATTATATTATAAACTATATAAAATTAAAATATTAGGTTATATGTCACAGTTAAGACAGTTCTACAGTAATAATTACATTTATAAATAATGTCAATAATTGAGTTGGAAAGTGGGGTGGAAGTTTTTATGGTGAACTAATAATTTATCATTTCCACTCAGTATTACTGTGCGATATAAAAAATAGGCTCTTCGAAGTACTAATGCTACGCAGACGAAGTCACGGGCAACAGCTCGTGTTTGATATTGCTAAATTCATCTGGTCGACTACTTCAAGAAAGTAATGTATACATTTTGATAATTAAATAATATCTTTAATTGTCAAAATGGAAGGCATTTGGATTGATTGTGTTATTCTTATTGACTTTGACTTTGACATATAACTTCGATGATTCTGTTATGTATTATTGCTTCATCATTATGTCCAGTTACGAATATTTTATTTTACAAAGACTGTATTTCATATAACCTTTTGAGTGATTATCAATCATATTCCGTAGAATTTTCCCGACAAATAAAACATTTATCCAATACACTTATTTATGGTCTGTCTAACGGCTCTCCTTGCTGTACGTGTCCCGATTTAATTTTATGAGATTTTGCGTTAAACTGAGGTATACTTTATAGATTACACGGAGGCTTTGGAAAGTTTTCAGCTCATAGATAGGATTTAGGATGGTGAGCAAGAGAGAATTATTTAATTTTGCGTCTTTTGTGCTTAATTGGTTTAAATTTTGTTATTTCAGGTTTCAACTGCTAGATATGGGTTACTGTTTATAAAGATTGGCACTTTTTGCGGCAGGTTTACTAAGTATGTAGAGTTTTAAAAGAACCGGGCTGACATGCTCATTTTTATGAAAAAATATAAGAAAAAAGTATAATAGCCAGACTCATTGAATTTTTACCAAAAGATAAAGCTAAGACCTCTCGATTTATGAAAAAACCGGCCAAGTGCGAGTTGGACTCGCGCACGAAGGGTTCCGTACCATTATTGCAAAAAACGGCAAAAAGATCACGTTTGTTGTATGGGAGCCCCACTAAAATATTTAGTTTATTCTGTTTTTAGTATTTGTTGTTATAGCGGGAACAGAAATACATCATCTGTGAAAATTTCAACTGTCTAGCTATCACGGTTCATGAGATACAGCCTGGTGACAGACAGACATACAGATAGAAAGACAGACAGACAGACAGACAGACAGACAGACAGACAGACAGACAGACAGACAGACAGACAGACAGACAGACAGACAGACAGACAGACAGACAGCCAGACAGACAGACAGAGAGACGGACCGCGAAGTCTCAGTAATAGGGTCCCGTTTTTACCCTTTGGGTACGGAACCCTAACGGACCATTTACTCTTTAAAATACATAATAATTTATATTTTTAATCCATATGTAGAAAGAATATTTTCTAGTCCAATATCAATTAAAAATTACCAAACTCATTGAATTTTCACTGAAGGTAAACCTGAGAATATATATGGGTCCTTCCAGTATCTAGCTTCCAGTATCAAACTAACAAAAGATATTATTTTTAAATTGAATCTTCTTTCAAGTCAGTATAAAGTTAAAGCCGGTTTAACAATGCTATCGCGATCTCCAACAATAGCCTAAAGATTAATAGATTTATCGACAGTTTCGATAGGCACTTATTTTATCGATTAAGTGCAGCATTAACGTCGTTGGAAATTCGATATATACACAGAATTAGGCCTGGCACAGATGGTTTTAACTGTTTTGTAAAGAGTTACTCTTAAGAGGAACTGCGGGCAGAGAGCTCGCTAGTTTATGGAATATCTTTTAAATTCATTCTCTTTGATGTTGTAAGAGGAAATATGCGAGAGCCAATCCTCGAATTATGACTTTTTACATAGGATATTCAGTCAGATTTCTACGACCACATTTCCTCTTAAGGGTTTTTACTGAAAAAGGTCCAATTTTGGAATATTTTAAGACATTATTTACAATATAATCGTACTCTAAATCAATAAAAACATCTCTGATTTACCAAATTTTTGACACTGAGGAGAGGTTTTGAGTGTAGTGTAGTTTGAATATTTATTAAATATAAATAATGCCTACCTACTGAATTTTTTTTAAATTAATTAGAATATTATTTATCACAGAAAAAACCATTTTCCTATACCGATTTTCCAGTACCTTGACAACAAGAATTTGAAAACAGTATTTTGACAACAAGAATTTCGTTATACTATCATCTATATATATAAAATGCTTTGTCCTGAATGACTGACTGACGGATCAACGCACAGCCCAAACCGCTGAACGTAGAGACCTGAAACTTGAAAGGTGTATTCTTGGTATGATGTAGGCATCCGATAAGATAGGATTTTCCGAAATTCTACCCCTGAGGGGGTTAAAAAGGGGGGCAAAGTTTGTATGCAAAATCTAATTCCTTCGGCTAATATTTTTGAAACTTGGCGCAAATAGTGATCTAAGTACATGATAAAGATTGACATTATAAGTTTTTTGAAACTACCCCATCAAGTCGATTTAGGGGGTGTTGAAATTTGTATGGCAGAATCTTATTTCATGGGTAACTAAACTTGAAAGATTACACAAATACTAAAATAAATAAATAATAAAGGTTGTTATTATTAGTTTTTCGAAACTACCCCCAAAAGACGATTTAGGGGGTGCTAAAGTTTTTTTGAAAATCTTATTTATATCTATATAAAAGCGAAAGGTCACTCATTCACCTATCACGAAATATCGAAAACTGCTTTACGTATAAAGATGAAATTTGGCAGGGAGGTAGTTTATAGTTAGTAGACGTCCGCTAAGAACGGACTTTGCGACAGGGTCGGATTTAGGAGGTCTAAGGGCTCTCGAAGTTTGTATGAATGCCCTTCATTTTTTGAGCTACTAACTTAAAATATGGGCAGGGATGTAGTTAATAAATATTAGACGTCCACTAAGAACGGATTTTGCGACAGAGCCGAATTTAGAGGGTCTAAGGGCTCTAGCAAGTTTATATGACAAGCCTTAATTTTTTGAACTACAAACTTAAAAGGCAGGGAGGTAGTTTATAGTTAGTAGACGTCTGCTAAGAACGGATTTTTCGACAGGGCGGACTTCGGGGATCTAAGGGCTCGCGCAAGTTTATATGAAAGTGCTGCATTTTATTAATTACAATCTTGAAATTTGGCATGGAGGTAGTTCGTAGTTAGTAAACGACCGCTAAGAACGGATTTTGCGACAGGGCTGGATTTAGGGGTCTAAGGGCTCTCACAAGTTTGCATGATAGTCCTTCATTTTTTGTGCTACAAACTTGAAATTTGTCATGAAAGTAGTTTATAGTTAATTAGTTAGTAGATGTCAGCTAAGAACGGATTTTGTGACAGGGCCGGATAAAGGAGGTCAAAGGGCTCTCGAAAGTTTATATGAAAGTGCTTCATTTTTTTAACTACAATCTTGAAATTTGGCATGGTGGTAGTTCATAGTTAGTAAACGTCCGCTAAGAACGGATTTTGCGACAGGGCTGGATTTAGGGGTCTAAGTGCTCGCGCAAGTTTATTTGAAAGTCCTTCATTTTTTGTGCTACAAACTTGAAATTTGTCATGAAAGTAGTTTATAGTTAGTAGATGTCAGCTAAGAACGGATTTTGCGACAGGGCCGGATAAAAGAGGTCTAAGGGCTCTCGCAAGTTTATATGAAAGTGCTTAATTTTTTTGAACTACTATCTTGAAATTTGGCATGGAGGTAGTTCATAGTTAGTAAACGTCCGCTAAGAACGGATTTTGCGACAGGGCCGAATTAAGGCGGTTTAAGGGTTCTCGCATGTTTGTATGAAAGTCCGGATGTCTTTTTGTACTACTGTCCTGAAATTTAACAAGTCTAGAGTTTATGAGTAGGAGACATAAGCTAAGAAATAATTTTGTGTTACTCTATATTTTTTTCCTAATTCGTGCTTTAAAAAATGATGCTTAGTGTGATTGGCATTTTCTGTTGACTGAAATATAAAAATAGTTTGCGTTAAACATCATCAAGGTCGGAGACTCTACACTCGAAGTTGTGGGCGACTATGTCTACCTTGGACAAACGATCCAATTGGGTAGGGCCAACTTCGAGAAAGAGGTCAACCGTCGAATCCGACTCGGCTGGGCAGCGTTCGGGAAGTTGCGCGGTATCTTCTCGTCCAACTTACCACAGTGTCTCAAGACGAAAGTCTATGACCAGTGTGTGTTGCCAGTGATGACATATGGCTCTGAGACGTGGTCGCTTACAATGGGCCTCATCAGAAAGCTTACAGTCACTCAAAGGGCAATGGAGAGGGCTATGCTCGGAGTTTCCTTGCGTGATCGAATCAGAAATGTAGAGATCCGCAAGAGAACCAGGGTTACTGACATAGCCCGAAGAATTGCCAAACTCAAGTGGCAGTGGGCAGGGCACATTGCTCGCAGAACGGATGGCCGATGGGGCAGAAAGGTTCTGGAGTGGCGACCGCGAACCGGAAGACGTTGCGTTGGAAGGCCTCCCACTAGGTGGACCGATGACCTGGTGAAGGTTGCGGGGATCCGCTGGTTGCGAGACGCACGGGACCGGTCAATGTGGCGACGCTTGGGGGTGGCCTATGTCCAGCAGTGGACGTCTTTCGGCTGATATGATGATGATGATGATGATGAAACATCATTAAACTTTATATCTTCTTAACCACGCGGACGAAGTCGCGGGCAACAGCTAGTAATATAATATCACTGTTGTCATAAAGCAATCTCCTAATACCTAGCCAAGCTCAAAAGTGTCATAGGTCAGGGTTCACGTGTCAAAAACAAAGCGACGTGTGCAACGTGCATGACCTATTCAGAATTGCCAATGCCATCACCAGTGAACCGTTGCAGTTAACTCATCCATTGATTACTAGCCAGCCATGTTTTAGTGCCTTCTCATTAAGGTCCACTTGCACCACAAATCACTAAACGCTTTTGAAACTACACATATTTCAAACATAATTCTGTATCGAAAATGATCGAATGAAACAAAAGGATGGTTTGATGCAAGTGCCTTTTCACTAAGCTATTTAGGAATCTGAATACTTTTGTTCGCAAATTGAAACCTTAAAATACATAATATACGGTCCTGGTTCCTGAATGTGAATCGTGTCAAACCTTTTTTTAAGCTAAAGTTTGGAAAAAAGGTCGTTTTTCAAACTTTTTATTTGAACAACACTAAAATGCGTCGGTCGTATCAACACTTTTATAATTACAATTTAAAAACTTTACTTCCCCTACAGGGGCTTAGTTCGTGGAAACTTTTCCGTTCTAGATAAATATAACCGAACACCGGACGAATCCCAGCAGTTAATGAAGCTACATTATACTCTACATTGTTTACCGTATACCTGGGAAATAAACTAGCAAACATTGTCTATGTTAGGGACCGAATAAGTGAATGACATCTATTTTCAGATCACGTATGAAGGCCTGTTGATTTGGTGTATTATGTTTCTCTGTAACTCATAAATACATAGTATTATGTTCACGTTTTTGTCATTTGAGGTGAGTGGGGCAAGACAAATACGGAAAAAAGATTGCTGCTTTTAGAAACTGTTGCTCGCTGTCGCAACTTCGGTCGCATACTAACTTGAATCCCTAGTCAGGGGAGGATTTCCGGGAAATATTTTCTTAGTGGGACAACTGTGAAGTCTCTAAAGAACATTGCTCTTTCATGTATCTGTCTTCAGTTGTTTTGGGTTTGTGTTGTCTGTATGTTGACTAAGTCAGTCAGCTTCTTTTCCTAATGTAAATAGACGCTTAGCAACATGTTTTTTAATTATTACTTTATTCACACTAAATTGCATTGCGTCGCAATCCCAGGATACTTTTTAATACGCCATCTCTCCCTTGCAGCCAGATCTCTCGGGTCTTATTCTGTACACAGATAGATAATAACTTACTTTAATGATAATAAATTGCAGCAGAAGTCCAGAAAGCTCATGCTCGACATTGTATTTGCACAATACAATATTAGAAACAAATGCTACAATGTGTAACTAAAGTAAAACAATGCATCTACGAGAATTACATAAAAACTTAGTCACATAGAGAACACAACGTATTACATCGTACATGGTTGAAACCATTGAAACTGAAATAGAATTCCCAGTAGGTGAAGTTTTTAATTCAATTATATGACTGTGAGCGGCCCTACTCGGAAATGTTTAAACACTCTCGGGTGTCGTATTTTGCTGGCATTAAACCTATTTACCGTTATAAATAGATTGTTCTGTTATCAATCTATCAAGGTAGAGGATTGATTGATAGACTGCGTTTACTTGATTGATTGCTTGCCTGCGGATACACATAGGGAGCCTTCTTGCAAGTTGCTTTTCACATAGTCTATGCTTCATACTTTGTCCAGGTCATCGATCAATTTAAACTTGGATGTTCCATCAACGTGGCTCGAACTTATAAAGGATATGGTTATCAAATAAGCTCATTAAAACTACATCTTTCTATTTCACAACAGTATATTATACGCAACTATATTAAAGTTTAATATAGAACCGTTTAGGCTCCTCTCTTATGACACATTTACCTTCATATGTCGCAGCCGTGCCTCCATTATTTCATCCTAGACAGGCGTCCTAAACCTTTTCTTTATTGTCTTCCTTCCTTTTTTTCGCAGACCGAACAAGATTTTCACTTAAATCACTGAGTTGTCCCGATAAACGAATATTTATGTAAATGCAGAATTTCCCGGCGACCGCATAAAATTGTACGATATTCCACACGATCTCTGCACAATTTCTCATTGCTATTGCTGAGTCGTTTGTGTCAGGAAAAGGCGGCCAGTGTTCGACTCCCGTTGGACAATTTGTTGTGTCTCGTTAGCGCTTTGGGATATAGCTTGTTGGAACTTGTTTGATGTAATAAATTATCAGGGGAGGAAAATAACCCAAATAATTTGGCACTTGTACGATTTATTAGTTACGCGGCAGATGCTGAGAAGGTTTTTCGGATGTATACCTACTAACGTAAATGTAGAAAAATACAGAGTGAACTGCATTCTTGACAATACCGTCTGGTTGGACTGTACAAAATCCGGCAAATGGTGAATTTACAACCCAACCACCTCACTAAAACGAAATTCGACAGTACATAAAGATACAACATTTCCAAATAAAATTTAAAGCATGCGAAAAATACGTAAATATACTCGCGACTCACCTTAACGTGAAACATTTTTGCGAAGTGCAATATTTCACGCCTTAAGTAGCTGGATGCTATGTAAAAGAAAACCGAGTTATTTTAAAGAGTCTAGCCATTAAGCTAGCTATTCAAAAACGCTTAGCTTGAAGCACGGTAGAAGATTTTGCGAAATGCAATAGGTAATATGTAGACTAACTTTATTAATTCACTTTACTTGCATAATATTAACATGAAGCTGGTACAAACCTATAAAATTATTTTAATAATAAAATTGTGCTCCCGTGCTTGAGGTTGTGAGTTCAAAACCGGGCAAGTACTAATGTGTCTTTTTCTATTCATATGTACTTTCTAAGTTCTTTCTTTTATGTGGATGGATGGAGAGGGCGAGGAAGGCCAAAGAAAAGATGGATGGACTGTGTGAGCAGTGATATGAAAGATAAGGGAGTCAGTAATAACGTGACGGGGGACAGGACGGTATGAAAGAAGCAAACGTGTTGCGCCGACCCCAAGTAACATGGGATAAGGGCAGGAAGATGATGATGATGTACTTTCTAAGTTCGTAAGTAAATTATTGTAATTTATTTATATATACTTTATTGTACATCAAGATAGAACAATACAAAAAGAAACGTTAACATTAAAACAAACATACAACAGGCGGCCTTATCGCGTTCTGCGATCTATTCTATTCTTGAATGGAAAGAGATAGCCTGGACACGATATGGGGTTCGATGTCGCTGACAACGGTGAAGGAAAACATTGTCAAGGAACCTGGATTTACAGTTAATATAAGTCTGATATCGCCCGTTAGTGATTAATGCATGCATTCTCTGTATGTGAAGAGGCCTTTGCACTGCAGTAGGACTATAACATGCTGGTATTATTAGGATAAACAGGGTAATTTATTTAACCGACATTTAAATCCGATTATAACGCATTAAGAGTTTCAAATTGTGAGCATAGTTGTTTTTATCTTAAATGGAATGCCTTATCTCTTAGAATGTGTGAAGATAAAAAAGGATTAATCGAATCCTTGCCTTTGATAAATAAAACGACCCCTTTCGACTGAAGAGACCCGTGTATGTTATCTTAAAAGTAAATCAGATAGCTTGTTTTTATTATTGCCTCGTGTTCTACGATATGGCTTCTGTAATTTTCAATTTCTCTATAAAATTGCCAAGTAAATGGCTGTCTCTAAAATTAGAACGATTGTTCTAAATTGGGACTCTGTCACTGTCAAAAGTTATAATTGCGTGCTAAAGTTACGCCACAATTTGAAAATCGCGAAAAGCTACTCCACAGGGTATGGCTTTTCATTATGTTCATGAATGGAGTAAAAGAGGAATAGATTTTGTTTAATTACCAAATAGGTTATTAAAAAAGGTTGATCCTAAATGAGGTTGGCACCTCGCCCCAACAAGAAGTAACTGGGAGAAACACCGTGTGGTTAGTCAGTCTGACAGACCTGTCCATTTGCTCCAGGAGAGAAAAATAAAAAGAAACCATAACATTAAAACAAACATACAACAGGCGGGCTTATCCAGTTCTGTGATCTATTCCACTGAGGATATCCACGAAGATTTCCACACGTAAAATAATAAAGGATTGGGATTGGCATTAGAATAGATAGGTTCTGTAAGAAGTCCAGTGTTGATGATGTTGGTGCAAAACAATACATTAAAGACGCTCAGCATTTTACACCTTTTGCTATCTTTGATAATCTCAGCAAAGGACACAAGTACCTAAGCTAAATAGGTGAACCGCAATAAATATATTGACAGAATCGTTTGTAATTAATTATAGTGTATTGCTTCCAGTACCAGGTTAGCAAATAAGTTACCTCTATAAATAGGGTGAGGGTCCTCAAATATATCCTATATCACGAATTCCAAAATTACTCTCTTTGTTACTCCGTTCAATGTCCTCGTTCACGAATACGAAATATTTCAAACGGTAATTAAATGTAAACCAGTCCACGGATCCCAAGTTCAATTTAGGCATATAAGTTCAAGCCAATTAATTGTTCGACCCAACAGAGCACAGTGTAATATTCACCGATAATGGCTTGTTAACTAGCTGATAACTTGTGATTAACAATCTGGCTACAACTCTAACTGGATTATAGGCCAGGCTGCTAATCTCAGTTTAACCAAGAACAAATCAACGTTTAACTAAAATTGAAGGAAACTTCTAGGCTGTAGATTAGGTAGGGTTTGATTCACAACTTTCAATTATTATCGTCTAAAGTTTTGTTCTAGGATTTGTCCGGATATCCACATACAAAGTTCAACATCCCATTTCACTAGTTTTGTTTAAGTAGGTTTGCCCATTGCTCATGTCCTTTCTTAGGGTTTTAGTTATGTTTCATTGAATTTGATGGGACTAGCGATTCAGTCGAAAAAACTTTATAAACATACAAACTCTTTCGCATTGATAAATAACACACATACATAAACTCACAACTTTTGCCCATGGTGAAAGTGGGTAGTGTAAAGATAGTGGTAGCCTGAAACTATAGAACGCCACTTCCTATGATCCTCTCCATTCATTGATCATATCTATTAGTCTTGATTAAAATGTCTTGATTAAAGTCCAATTCAAAACTTATTGCAACCACTCAGTACCAAAACAAGATAGTAGGAACTTGAATTCAAGTCTTTAAAACAATATTTGCATAAGTATAGCTAAATAGTAAGTATGTGGAGGAAGTAAGAGACGTGCAGAGGTTAAAAGTTTTCGCTCCCGTTGCGCTGTTGACTTTGCAACGGAGATCGCGATGTGAGGAGATTGTAACTTTTGACGCATGCCCCTCGTGTTTACTTTGGAAACAAATCTAGCGGGGATACGACTGTGTTGTCAGTTGCTGTCTTCGTTTAAATAAATTCTGTAATTATTGCTAAAATGGCTATATGCCTTTTCTTACCAGATTTAAAAAAAAATACACCACACTAATTGATGGGTTTTCTAAATATAATGACAATAAAAATTATGATGATAAGTTTAAAAAAAAATGTTTTTATTGGTTTAAGTAACGTTTCACAATTTGTATTAATAGTGGCTCAAACTAAGAAAGTTAACAATTTTCAGAAGGGTCATCAGCAGTCAAGCTGTATTTCAGCATGCAGCCCCAACCACATAAATATTGACGTGATAAACTTACTACAAAACATTACGCAATAGTTTCTCTAAATAATTTCATGTGATCCTGTTAATTTGATTTATTCCGTTTCTAATACCGACTACTAACACCAATGGTATTTGTTTCAACTCATATTTATTTTCTTATTCCGAGCGGATACAATTGTTAAAACTAATACCAAAACAAGTCCAAAGATATAAGGTATAGTCAGTAAAAAATCTTGATGTTTAAAGATTATTATTTTGTGTCAAGATTATTAGTTTTTTTTAATACTATTTTTGAAAAACAGATAAGAATGACAATTAAATTGTGCAGTAGCAATGTTGATATGATCTAAAAAATTTATGGTAAATCAAACAGAAATTTGCTTGTTTAAAAAAATTATTATCATCGAAAAAAATAATAACATCATAAAAAATCAATTGAAGAAAAGAGAATCAATTAAATTTTGCACGAAATTAGTAATTGGCAATACTTTTCATTTTATCCACAAACCAATGATTTCCGGATTTACCTAATATCATTTTATCTTTTCGGTACTTTTTTTTGTGCATTACTGTTGCAATCCTGTTTGGATAAATGAATACCGCAAATAATAAACATAAAACAAGATGTTATTTGTAACAAAAGCTAATTGTTAAAAGGCTAATTGCATGGCATGAAATGGGCATTTGCTTTTAATTTGATTAGGTTCGACTTAGCTGACTGTATCAAATTCAAGTTGTTAGTATTCGTTCGCACATTAAATTTATTTTTTAAAGAGTGGTATCAAACAAATACTAGTGGTATTAGTTGTTAGTATTAGAACGGAATAAACCAATATATTGGACAAATGGACAGTTCCTGAAAGAGTAAAGAGAGTGAGATTGGCCAAATTGAACGGATTTGTCCAATTGCAGAGTCGAGCACCTTGAGCACTCACTCGATGCAATTAGGATTAGTAGAGTAGTTATCGTGGTTTGCTTAGTGTTTGCTGGAAATATATCTGTATGTGGTCTTTACGCTACTAAATAAAAAGAGATGCTCTTCATAAAAATGATAAACAGCGCCAACGAAGTCCAGTAAACCCGGCATCAAAAACTTGCGTTTAATCAGCTCGCGTATAAACGTCAAATACATCCGAATGAGATTGGAGAGAATCTCTTTACTTCACCACGAAACCGTGGCAGTACTTACTAACGAAATTCAATTACTGACGACAAAGAGTAAAAATATTCTTTTCCCAGTCTGAGAGGGAATAAAATAAAATGGTGTCTAACTACGGTAGGTATTCAATAGCGGATACGGCTGTCCGAGTCCTGACTCGTGACACGAATGTAGAACATTTTGCCAATACGAGTATGAAAGTGAGTGCAATGGAATTTAATCTGGAATGAAGGGATGATCTCGTTTATTTGACTATTGTTAGCATGTTTTATGCATATGAAATGAGCTCGAAAAAATTGCTTTAGTATTCATTCACACGATCGTTCAGAACTTTTGTTTTACTACTTTCATTAGTGTTTGTTTGTTCTGTTTTATTGTCAATATTTGTAGGGATATAAATATGAAAAATTGCTATCGAATACACATTTAGAATTTTTCGTCTAAAGTTTTGTTGTCATGAGTAATGGACGTTCTACTTAGGATATGGAGGTACCGTGAAGCAAAAATCCGTGAAATACAGGCAGCTTCATAACCAAAAGATTTTATTCAAGAGGATTTACATTAAAAATGTAAACTAAACTCGCTTGTCTGCTTATCGTGCTACCCTTGAGCAGTAATTAGATACTTACGAGGGGTTCTAAAGGTACACGTCTCAAAGTTCTGGGGAAGGCAACTAATTAGTGGCATTTCATGCTGTTGTTACAAAAAGAGTTCCAAGTATCCTTGAAAAACACAGCAACGTTAATGCATAGAAACGAAGAGAGCGCAACCTTACCTGTGGCTATTTACGAAAGTGCAGAGAGAGTATCATTCTATTTGCAAAGGTGACGATCAAAATGCCAAAACGTACTTGATCGATAACATGAAATTTCGATAGCACTTGACAAGCCCATATATTTTTGATATTTTTAACCGAATTCAAAAAGGAGGAGGTCTCAATTCGCCTGTATGTTTGTTATCGTGTTTATCCGCCAATTATGAACCGGTTTTCGTGATTCTTTTTTATTTGAAAGCTAGTGCTTCTCATGTGGTCCCATTTAATTTTGAATAAGATCTGACGAGTAATTTGTAAGTAATCTTTAATAATAGCGTATTTCCATGGTAATAATATAAGGTACCAAACTAAAAAGAGAAAAATAAAATACTATTAACAAAAAAATTTAACCGACTTTAGGTAAAGACACCGACTTCCGAAAAGAAAGTAATTTTTTGCTTTATAGTGTTTTGTTTTGGAAGTCAATTTAATTTGTTTGTTAAAAAGTATTTTTTTATTCGCTATCGCTAAGTTTTCGATGATATAATGTCACTTATCTAGAGTCTCTTCATTATTTCAGTATTGGCAGTTTCAAAACAACAACCAGTTGTTTAAAGGCTATTTAGAAAGAGCACTTCATTTTATTCATCTTTAATATAAAGACCTCGGTACAAAACTTGTGTTTCAGACTTAGCACGGTGTGACTTCTCCGTATTAATATTAGATTTAGTTTGTTTAGGTTGGAAATAGCAAAAAACTCGACACTACACTCAAGAGAGCACTGTATTTCTGGTAGTCGTAACACTTTTTTCACATTTGTAAAACAGACATTTTATTTAAAAAACATCTCTGTATTTTCAGTCTATCTAAGTACTTTTCATCAGTATATCTAAGAATTAGGTATTTTACCTATGTTTGCAATATTTGTAAATATGTGAGAACCATGTTTCTATTTATCAAATGAATGAATTTACCTGTTAATGCTTTTAATACTTTATACCTATACGTAGCAGTGCTATTCTGGGTGCATCGCATCACAAGATATAAATATGAATTTATTTATGTATGTACTTATGTAAATATTGTAAAACTATATTTTTTTAAAGAGTTTCTTGTCCGTTCTTCTCCATAACAAGCTGCTTTTCCGAAAGGACGGTAGAATCAATTATTATTACTTGTAAATTTTAATGGTTGACGTTCAAAAGTGCCGGTTAATGGCCTAGTAAAAATTTTTGACCTTGACTTTGACTTTACTAAGATACCTACTTATAAAATTCAGTCTGGAATTCTGCTCGGTGGATGGCAATAGCTCGTCCCCTATTACACGGGACACAAACATTGGCAAATTGTTGGTGTACCTACTAATAGGTAAACTTATGACTAACCCCCCGGGAACTATTAACTTAACTAAATACTATTAACTTATCCTTCAAGATTGTCATTTTTTGATCTATAGTTAACTCAACCAATGGCTAAATACGCTCACCAATGGTTTTAAATTTCGCTAAAACGCCGTTATTTATCAATTTTTTGGCATCCCAAATGGTTAATTAAATAACTCTTTAACTTATTTGACCATTTGTGAGGCTAACAACTGAATGAATAAAAATGGTGTTTTACCGAAATTTGCAACCATTGGTTAGCATATTTAACAATTGGTTGAGGTAACTACGGATAAAAAACTGGGCCTTTATCAAATCGAAATAAAAGTAGCTGAAATTCTCAAAAGTAGAAAAGCTTGTAAAGACACGTTCGGATTTTTAGTGTTCACAAATCTCGACCAACGTGTCTTGGTTTTCACGCAGCTAGGAATAAGACGGTGAAAATATAAACGAGGCAGTCTTTAGAGCTTTTAAAAGAGACAGCTCTAGAAAATTTTCTAGAAGAAGTACATGTTTCTTTTACAGTAGTAAGGTAAAAAATAGATGGGGTGTTTATGTGTTAGACGACGTTATACGGGTGGTAAATATAAATATAGAATAAAATGAGAAACATAATTTGAATTGAACAACTTTTTATACTTGACCCTGGGTTATTTTGCTAACTCTGAGTTAGTAGCAGACCCGGTCAATTATGTATGACATATTTGTTATTTATCCTCGTGCAACTAACTGAGAGGCATCAGAGGTGTCTCTAGAAGAATACAAATGTTGCGCATACCCCAAATAAATTTGAATAAGAATGATGATTGAGGTGACTCGGTCAAAATAATTTCACAATAACATTCCATAATGTATTAAACCCGCCTTTTTCGAATGTTTTATCATCATCATCATATCAGCCGAAAGAAGTCCACTGCTGGACATAGGCCTCTCCCAAACGTCGCCACATTGACCGGTCCCGTGCGTCTCGTAGCCAGTTGATCCCCGCAGCCTTCACCAGATCATCGGTTCACCTGGTGGGAGGACTTCCAATGCAACGTCTGTCGGTTCGCGGTCGCCACTCCAGATCCTTTCTGCTCCATCGGCCATCCGATCTGCGAGCAATGTGCGCATGTGTGTGTGTGTGATGTTTTATACTTGTGCATAAAGATTATAAATAAACAAAAAAAAATACTCCTACGTTTCTCATAACATATTAATACTGACAGATCATTTATAGTTAGAGCGCTCATGACCAAGATTTTTGACTCATCGCTTTACGGCCAAAACCGGATACAATCGATAGATTTAGTTATTCTGATTACAAAAATACTTATTTCTAAAATTTACCGCGTCACGTCTAACCTGACCGCATTTTTTAAATTTCATAATCAAAAAATTACCGGGTGTTTCACAACAATCTGAATGAATTTTTGAATGTAGTTAAACAATATATTTTTATTTATTGCCGTACCCAGGAGACCATTTGAGAAAATTATACATGAGAAAAAAAAAACACATAGCAAATCTTCTGAAAATCATGTTCAAGTGAAAATTGATTAGTTGATGAGAATAAATCATTTTTCAGAAAAAAATGTGAGCATTCTATGTATTGAAACCATTTTGAAGCGAAACGTAGGAGTTATAGTTAGTTAACGTTTAAAATGTCAGAAAACAATCCTTTGGTAATCTCGGCAACCGTACAAAAGATTAGAAACAAAAATTTACCAAAAAAAAATAAAAATCTGAGACAGGTCGGTTTAAATTATTAACATTTTTGCAAATGCGCTCAGTACACATGTAACGCGTAAAATATCTGAAACCGAACTTTTACATAATTAAATTACGAAACCTATGTACATTTTTATTATCAGACATATTGTATTATGTTTGTTTTTTTTTATATATCACATATTTCCACCCATAACACTGTGACGTTTTCCGGTACTGCCCACCTAGCCGGGTTCAGATTCATCTAATCTAGCGATTTTTACGGTTTTCACCGTAACACGATGTGACATGGTTTTGGTCGTGGGCGCTCGTACTATTATGTTCCTCTGTGTATTTTCTTTTACAAGAGAGTTTGCAGGTTCAATGCTTATATCAAACAAAACTGTTTGATATTACAGGAACTCCTTGAATGATTTGTAGTGCGTTGCGTGTGCGACAAATACATATAACATCCAGTATATATTGGCTAAGCAACCATGCAAAAACTTGCGTAGGGTGCAGTAGTGCAGATCAGGCAAATACTAGGAATAGGTCTTAGTAGTAACCCGGGGTAAATATGCAACTTAAAAATATTATGCAAGGTAAAATGCACTCACGTACGTGTACCTTCTATATAGGTAGGTATAAATCCTTCATAATAATATAGTGTTTGGTAACTTTTGTTACATTTTTTCAGACTTATTTATTTATTATATACTTTATTGTACACCATAAGTTACATTTATAAAGGACACTTAAAACTAAAAACACATACAACTAGACTTATTCTGTTGTGTGGTCCCATAGTGGTGCCTAAAATTTATTCATCCTCCCCACCAAACAGCCGATAAATAAAAAAATAACCCTGTCTAATATTCAAGATATTAATAAATTGCATTATTTTATTATTAACGAAGAATAAACCAGCTTATCAACAGAAGCAGAATGAACAAGTAAAATCGTGTAAAGTGTCTATCATTGCCCGCAAGACATTGAATCATTCTTGCCCCGGGCAATCAATCAGAGGATTATGGGCTAGGCAACTGTAATGTCAATGTTATTAATAAAACTGCAGGATTAGCCCCTAATTCACGATCAGGATAAATGTGTCAAAATAGAGGAAAATGTTTAGTTTGTTCTATGTTTGTGGATATCTGTAGGTCAGAGGTGAGCTTTAAATCTGTTTTGAGGATTATAGGAGATTAGGAATAGCTAATATTTATGTTAAGCATAAGGGTTCCATATTTCGTGTAATAAGCGATTGTAAAGTTTTATATAGTTAGTTATTTTTATTTAAATTAAGCACGTTTCGTATGACATAAAAGAGAGTGAGTGATAGCGTGTCAGTTGAGAGGACAAAATGGAAGAAGAAAAAGCGTGTTTGAAGACCCCAAGTAGTAAAGGCACGAAGCACGATTTCTATGATTACAAAAAGAGAACAGAATCGTAACAAGTGCCTAAACCTGTAGCATGACCCCAAGGTTTACTTGTAAATATCCAATCATTAAGACGAAAAACTACATTTTCCTGTTTATCGCTAATGAGGAACACTCGAGAAAAATTGGATCGTGCTTCAGGACTGATTTCCACTATTTGGACATGTTATAGATTATGTAAGTAGTTCCCTTACATTGGTGATATAAGCATAGCTATTTATCCGTAAATACCTGATACACTTATATTATTTTTCTAGAAACGTTTGTATAAATAACTAAAATAGAAAATCGGCGTCGAGCAGACAGTTCAGCGAAATGGGAGTGCTTTTATTTTTGTCTGAAAATATTTGTAATCCAGGTTGTCTGTGCTCAAATATTGTAGAGGTCTTTGGAGTGCTTGCTTGCTTGAGAAACTGTACAACACAGTGAGGTTTAGATTACAATAATTAATCATGTTGAGAACACAATACCGTCCGAATTGCTGATTGATTAATATTAAGCACTCGACGAACCTCTTGTAGATATTGATAGATTTAGAGCGATGGATGCTGAAGAAAGTCAAGGATTTCCGTGTATTATGGACCTCTATAATCCCGGCGGTCTATAGAAAAAACGTCCACATAGAAAACTATTACACGGAAGCAATTATTATAAAATATATCCTCGTTTAATATCCATAAACTGTAACGCAAACTCTGTAAGCCGAATCTGATAACCACAAACTTAATTGAACTAGCTACAATAAAGTTGAGTATATTTCTCAAAGTTATCATATTAATTTCACGAGCGATTAGTTATTAAAGCCGGCTTTATTCGGACCTGGCTACAGGTGGGGCAATAAATTATTCCCAAGTCCCTTTTACCCCTCCCGTTAATGGGAATACACACATTCACTTTGTATATATTTTTTTTCAAATAAATTGTATACTTACGACAGTGGGATTCCGGTCCCTTTACCGGTTTTGCCCGCGGCTTTGTTTACGTGTAACTTAATCTGCTTTTTTATACGGAAGATATCATTTTCTTTCTGTTCAAAGAAAAATATAGTTTTATTTTCCCAAGGAAACGGAGAGAATAAAACTAAATCGTAAATCACTAACGTAATATTTTTTGCCACAGTTGGTGGAGTGGAATAAATTTAGTTTGATGCTCATAATACGCTTAGCTATCAAATTATAGTGACCGATTGGGGCACTAAAAAATATGCGGACTCGTAGAAGACAGAAGTAAAGTTTGACAACTAATAAAGTTTCCCCACGAAAATGAGTTTAGAAAAGTTTTCGTTAGTCCCGAGTCCTTATTTAAAACCAACCTTGAAGTCTATTTATTAGTTTGTTCATTTAATAGCTTTGGTCAGCTATCGGAAAGTTGGGTCCGATTCGTATCCTAATTAATTACCATGTTTACCTATTAAACAAAACAGAGTAACGACACATTTACCAAACTAATCGAATGAAGGGTGCCTATGTAAGTCAAGGCTTTCGCTTTATTTCGTATCGTATAAAAAAGTTATTGGTATCTTCAGTAAACAGGCTGGTATGGAAAGCTGAATAAATCTAAGATGGCCTCCGCAAGTAAATAAGTTGCCACATCCTTCGTCTTATCGCGAAGAGACACAAATGAAGGTCACATGGGTAGCAGCACTATCATCTCGAAAGTTCGAATAGAATACGCGTTTTAGCGAAATACAGGCTTAGAACTTAAGTCACTAGAACCGTTATTACCGTAAACTATTTTGTGTGTAACTACAGTCCTACCCGCAGATTTTGTTTAAGTTCTGCACTGTTTGTTGATCAAGGAAAGAACTTTCGATAACCCGTACCCCGCTATTTAATTTTATTTGTGTTGCTAATAATCGAACCGGTACGAAATACATTTATTAAAAATCATTTACAAGTAAATTGGATACCCGTTTACCAAATGCGCATTTTTTGGACATCCGATTCCATTTCAAATTCGTTTTTTTTTGTACCAATTAACATCCTGTATCGAGATAAATCGAATGACGGGTCATTTGGCGGAATTGGTTTTGTAGCTTTTGCGCGAATTTCCAAATATATAGGCATATGCGTGGAAGAGTAAAACATGTGTTTCCATGCATGCATGTTATGTACCCGAAAAAACCGGAAACGTTACCTTTGGTTTCCGGAAGCCTGATAAATACAGTTACCCATGTTTCTATTTAATTTCCCCAGAAACTGTGGTGTTTCAAACTGGACGATAGTAGGTAAACACAAAAATAATGGCAAGCTCGTTTCGCATAGGTAAATATTATGAAGCTTTATATTAAATTCAATTCAACTACATTATCTAAAAATATATTAAGTACGTAAAGGGTAAGGAAAGGTAAGGAAAATACAAACTAGGAATCATAATTGAAATAAAGGGAAATAGTAACCAGGATACCGATTTTGGGGTTTTTAAGGAGGGGAGAGGTAGGAGGGGTAACTTTAGAACAGCTGTACCGATTTTAATAAAACATAGCTAAGAACACTCTTGATAAAGTCTGTTGGAGGGTTAAAACCTTATTGCTAATCCTGGCCGACTCCAATTTATTGAAATGACTGACATTGTGTTCTGTTACTTGTCAAAAATGTTTTATTGTCATGTCTTGTGCTTAATAAATTCTGCTTATATTTTACACCAAATACGTGTTTAAATATGATTTCTATCAGGTTATGGTTCAGCAAAAATAGTGCAACGTTATTGTAAATATGTCGGAAACGAAAAATCATAGTTTTTCACATGAAAAATTACGCGGACGTGAAAATTACGTCGAGTGGAAATTTGTTATGAAAAATGCATTGATTCACGACAATTTATGGATCTGTATAAGCGGTTACGGTAAGGATGACAAAACAACGTCCGAAGTGAAAAATCGACGTGACGAAATTGCAAAATCTAAAATTTGCTTGAGCGTTGAAAAGTCATGTTTTTCACATTTGATGTCAGCGGATACGGCGAAAGACGCCTGGAATGCACTGGAACGTGCATATGATGATAAAGGACTCGGTTCAAGAGTGAGAACTCTTCAGAACTTGTGCGCTGTCAAACTGGAGAACTATTCTAGCATGGAAGCTTACGTCAATGAAGTATTGTCATTAGCGCAGCAATTGGCGAATATGAACAAACCTGTTGATGACGAGTTTCTTGGTGCGTTGATGCTCAAAGGTTTACCGACAGAGTACGAGCCCATGATCATGGCACTAGAGCATTCGGGAGCTGTCATTACTGCTGATCTAGTCAAATCGAAACTGCTACAGGATCAACGTTGGACTACTCGTGGAGATTCGAGTGAGTGCTTGTATTCTACAAGAAAAGGCGCTAGTACGAGTGACTCCTGGACGAGAAAAGCGCAGCAGCACAAGGATGAGTCAAAAGCGAAGGATAATTCCGCTAGAAAGAGAGAACCGTGGTGCTGGAAGTGTAGACAGAAAGGACATCTGAAGAAAGACTGCCGGAAAGCGAAGGATTCTTCAGGAAACTGTGTCTTATCAGCATATAGTACTGGAACTGACTCGGAATCTTCGTGGTACATAGACTCGGGGGCTACAAATAACATGACTGGCAGGCGTGATTTGATGACAGACTTCAAATCGCGAGATGGTCACGTCACCATTGCTAGTGGAGATAAACTGCGGTGTACAGGTATAGGTACTGTTAAGTTGTCGGATAGCGTGACGTTAACTGATGTGTTGTATATACCTAAGCTGTCTGTAAATCTCATATCTGTTTCGCAATTGATTAAGAATGGTTGTATTGTTAATTTTGATACTACTGGTTGTACAATTTCTAAGCTGGGCGATGTTTTGATTAAGGCAAATGACGTTGGAGGGGCTTACAGACTTCAGACCTGCAGTCTACGGGCGAATCTTACTATTAGCACTGCAACTTGGCATCAAAGACTTGGCCATTTAAGCGCCAACAATATGAAGCTTTTGAGGCAGGGACTTGCTAATGATATTAGTTTTCAGGACGACCCTTGTAAAGACGTTGCCTGTGAAGTTTGTTTAAAGGGAAAGCAAGCTCGGTTTCCTTTTCCCAGCAATCCTGAGAAGTCTGTGGCTGTAAAGCGGTTGTATTTAATCCATACCGATTTGTGTGGTCCGTTGCCAGTGAATTCGCTTGGAGGCAAGAGGTATATCCTGGCATTCTTGGATGATCATTCGAGGAAGGTGTTCGTGTATTTCCTGAAGCGTAAGAGCGAGGTGAGTGAATACACGAAAAACTTTATTAAGCTAGTCGAAACTCAGACTGGTGACAAAGTTAAAGTTTTGAGGTCGGACAATGGGACCGAGTATGTGAACAGAGACCTTGAAGGCTTTTTGAAAGGTAAGGGGATAGTCCATCAGGTAACTGTGCCTTACAGTCCTCAACAGAACGGTTGTGCGGAAAGGCTAAACAGGACCCTCCTAGAAAAAGTAAGGTGCCTCTTGTATACTTCGAACCTAGACCACAAGTTTTGGGCAGAAGCTGCCTGTACTGCTGCACATTTAATAAATGTGTCACCTTCGAAAAGGCTCTCAGGGCAAACTCCTGAGGAAGCCTGGACAGGTAAGAAGGTTAGTTTGAAACACTTACGTGTGTTTGGCTGCGAAGCTTATGCTCACGTTGATAAAGTGAAGCGGAATAAGCTTGAACCAAAAAGCAAGCGTTGTATATTTCTTGGCTATGACGGTAATGGATATAGGCTCTACGATTCGGTGTAAAATATAGTTTTTCGTAGTCGTGATGTTGTTTTTAACGAAACAATTTTTCCAGGTGTTAAGAGTAAACGGAGTAAAAGGCCCGTGGAGATCTTCTTTCCGACTAGTGATGACGGAGATACCGTTGAAGATGCGGATGTTCGTGATCAGTCTGGGACTGAACTTGAGGTGGAGATGCCATCACTACCAACTGTAGAGGCTGAGGTTGAGGCGGAGAGACCGGTAGCGCCTGAAGTGTGGTTTGAGGCTGACGAGCAGATGCCGAGTTCATCTAGTGATACAACCAGAATGCCACGGAAGCCATCATCTGACGGACCAGCCTATAATTTACGGCCGAGAGTACCGAGGACGATGTCTGCGCTCGAGACAGAGTTGAGTGAGCCGACGAATGTCAAGGAAGCTTTGCAATCGAGTGATAGTAAGCTTTGGCGGCAAGCTATGCAAGATGAGATTGATTCGTTCAATAAGCATGAGGCTTGGGAGCTAGTTGACAGACCGGCAGACAAGAATATTGTCAAGAATCGATGGTTGTTTAAAATCAAACGTGACGCCAATGGCAAAGTGGCGTGTTATAGAGCGCGATTGGTTGCAAAGGGTTTTACCCAAAAGTTCGGAATTGACTACATGGATACTTTTTCTCCGGTTGTGCGACATAGTTCGTTGAGAATGCTGTTGTCTCTTGCGGTAGAATTAGATCTGAAGATTGATCAAGACTGCTTTTCTGAATGGCAATTTGAGTGAAGAAATTTATATGTCACAGCCTGAAGGTTTCGTCAAGCAAGGCAATGAGCATATGGTCTACAGACTCAAGAAAGCCGTGTACGGGTTAAAGCAGGCGTCACGTGCCTGGTACGATAAGGTAAAGGAAGTTTTACTCGCAGAGAATTTCACGCAGAGCAAGTATGAGAGCTGTATCTTCAGTCGCCGAGTGGGTAAGCGAACCATTATTATTGCTCTCTATGTAGACGATTTTTTCGTTTTTTACGACTGTGACGAGCTTGCTGATAAGCTAAAAACGTCACTGAAGTCTCACTTCACAATTAAAGATTTAGGTGAGGTTAAACATATGCTAGGCATCAAAGTACAGCGCACTAGTCGTGAGTTGAAGCTGAGTCAGAAAACCTATATTGAAAAGCTTCTTGAACGTTTCGGTATGAGTGACTGTAAAGTTGCTAAGACGCCCTTAGATGTAGGTCTAAAGTTTTCTGATAGCGCCACCCACGAGAGTAGACTACCGTATCAGGAGCTGATAGGATGTTTATTGTATATAGCTGTGACCTCAAGACCTGACATTTCATTTGCTGCATGTTTCTTAAGTCAGTTTAATACTTGCTACACAGCGGAACACTTTGCAGCGGCCAAACGTGTATTGCGGTATTTAAAAGGCACAATGAATTTAGGTCTTGTGTACAGAAAAAGTGATGAACATGATAAATTTCATGTTTATGGATTTACTGACGCTGATTGGGCTAACGGGGCGGATCGTAAATCTTACACGGGGTATATTTATAAGCTAGGTAGGAATGTTATTTCCTGGGGTTGTTATAAGCAATCGTGTATCGCACTTTCGTCTACCGAGGCGGAGTATATAGCTTTGTCTGAAGCTGCCAAAGAGGCGGTATACGTCCGTGCGGTTCTTGCTGAGTTGATAGGTCAATGTCACACTGTAACCCTGTATAGTGATAATCAGTCTGCGGCGAAGCTGGCTAGTAACCCAGTGTTCCATAAGCGAACAAAACATGTGGACATTAGATATCACTATATTCGTGAAGCTGTTGAGAATAGGGTGCTAGAACTGATGTACATGCCAACAGAGCAGATGACTGCTGATGTGCTCACGAAGGCACTGCCTAGCTGTAAGCACTTGTCGTTTGTACGAGATATGCTTGAAGTCCGCCAGGATTAAGAGGGCGTGTTGGAGGGTTAAAACCTTATTGCTAATCCTGGCCGACTCCAATTTATTGAAATGACTGACATTGTGTTCTGTTACTAGTCAAAAATGTTTTATTGTCATGTCTTGTGCTTAATAAATTCTGCTTATATTTTACACCAAATACGTGTTTAAATATGATTTCTATCAAAGTCACCTTTCAAACAAAAGAAACGAAAACAAAATTGGTTCATCCGTTTAGAAGCTACGATGCCACCGACAGATACACAAATGCTCAAACACAAACACACACTTATAATACCCCTCTTTTTCCGTCGGGGGTTAAAAAAATGTCTGTGTGTTAATATCACTCCTACTAGGGACATGTAACTATAAAGTGTGTAAAAAACTGGGATGTCTTCTGAACATTTTATAATCACACCCACGCAGAAAGTCACTGAATACAATATATTGTGGACACTCAAGTTGACCCTTCTGAAACTGGGTTAAACAATCCTCGGCCTTAACAAAAAGGTAATGTTAAACACGAGAATCAAACAGCTTTCCAGTTTTTTTACAAAAAAGTCAACATGCTGCCGCTTTTGAAATTCAATACAACAAGCTCCTGTTAGAATCATAATATATTAATTAAAACTTATCTTTTGTAGTGAAATTCACTAGAAAGAATCAATGCAAATGAAAAGACCAAAAAAAAGTTAAAACAATAATCCTCAATTGCGGCGATAGTCTAAAACATGTCATGATCTATAGACACTTTTGATGTGTGTATTTAATAGCCCCCTTACACGCATAGCAAGGCTGTACAATGAAAGGTCAATTTCCTTGGAGAGTCCTATTGATATGAAGTTCATAATATTCAGACAGGGATATTAAGTAATAAGCATTAAGATTTATTATATCACTAGCTGACCCGGCAAACTTTGTTTTGCCATAAAAACACCAAACATTAATTTACCCTACACTACTCTCCTACCCTACCCTACCTACCCTACCCACCTACCCTACCCTACCTACCCTACCCTACCTACCCTACCTACCCTACCCTACCTACCCTACCTACCCTACCCTACCCTACCCTACCCTACCCTACTCTACCTACCCTACCCTACCTACCCTACCCTACCTACCCTACCCTACCCTACCTACCCTACCCTACCTACCCTACCCTACCTACCCTAACCTACCTACCATACCCTACCTACCCTACCCTACCCTACCTACCCTACCCTACCTACCCTACCCTACCTACCCTACCTACCCTACCCTACCTACCCTACCCTACCTACCCTACCCTACCTACCCTACCCTACCTACCCTACCCTACCTACCCTACCCTACCTACCCTACCCTACCTACCCTACCCTACCTACCCTACCCTACCTACCCTACCCTACCTACCCTACCTACCCTACCCTAACTACCCTACACTAACTACCCTACTATACCTACCCTACTCTACCTACCCTACATACCCTACCCTACATACCCTACCCTACCCTACCTACCCTACCCTACCTACCCTACCCTACTCTACCCTATATAAGAACCTTCTCCTAACAATAACGAACACAACAAAAAAAAAATAAGGCAAATCGGTCAAGCCGTTTTCATGTTATGTCGTGACAACGGAAAACGGGTTTCATTTTTATATATATAGATATCTGATTATTATGATAAATGTTTACCTAGTTTAGTTGAAGTCTTAATTTTGAATTTGTAAGTGTCATGCATACCATTGATCTGTATGATTGCTACGTAATTTGGACTTTAAATGTATTCTTTTTTGGATCGTTTTAAGCAGTTGCACTATTTTATTTATAATTTTAATAAAAAATAAATAAAATAGAACCCTACCATACCTAACATCATCATCAGCAACAGCATCAGCTGCTGGGACACAGGCACGGGAATTGGCCGTAATCCACCACGCAGGCCCAGTGCGGATTGGTGGATGTCACATGTCTTCGAATTTTTGGTTCTAAGGCATTCCGGTTTCTTCACGATGTTTTCCTTTACCGTTTTGAGAGCAGTAGTGACGAATTAATTTACATAAAGTAATGTGCCTGCTTGGTTCGAACCCACGACTCACAACTTACCTAACATACTTAATGAAATGTCTGGCAAAAAGTAAAAACTACATCTGATGTCGTATTAGCTTCTGCCACTGGCTTCGTCCGCGTGACAAATGTTTTCTTAACCCAAGGGAACATTGTATCGGATGAAAAGTAGCCTAATTGCCTTTTTGCTATTCCTGTATCTATCTGTGTCTGTGCCAAATTTCATCTAGATGCGTTCAACCATTTTGACGTGATTGAGTAACAAACATACATCCATCCATTCAAACTTTTACATTTATTATATTAGCAAGTTGTAACAAAAAAAATTACTCGTTCTTTCTACTTAACAAAACAGGTGTATGTGTCGGTGTTTTACCATCAACATGTTGAAAACTTGCGATGTGCCACTTGGTAAAAGTTAACAATGCTTAAGTACTGAACTGTTTTTATATTAGCTTTGTTTTAACTTTTGAGCTTTCACTTAGACCACAAAGACTTTAGCGATAACTTAGACGTGGTAGTACAAATACATTTATTTCATCATTATCATTTCAGCTGAAAGACGTTCACTGCTGGACATAGGCCTGCCCTAGGTGACAACACATGACCGATCCCTTGCGTGTCGCGTCCAGTGGGTTCTCGCAACCTTATCCAGGTCATCGGTCCACCTAGTGGCAGCCCTTCCAACACATCGTCCTTCGGTTCGCGGTCGCCATTCCAGAATTTTTCGGCCCCATCGGCCATCTGACAGACTATGTCCCAACTGTGCACCCTATGACCTGTACAACGTTTCTGCCGCTACAATAAATGTGGGGTACTGAGTTCAAACATTCTGATTTACATTTAATCAGAATGTTTGGAAGCTGTCCTCCTCCGTCAAAACGAAATGAACAAGAAGGACAAACATAAACATCACCTCCTTTCGGCCTAGACTATTCCTTACTATGTTGGGGTTGGCTTCTTAGCGTAATTGGACGTAGCTACATTTACGATTGGTTATCTGACCATGGCCCATCGACTATCCTAGCACAACATCAATATTTTCGACATTGGCCAGTCGATTTAAATCAATTTAATCTCGTTGACAATCGATGACGCTCGAATAAAATCAGTTCCTCATGACATCAAGGCATAAAGTGACTTGCTTGATGCTTTTTTATAAAAATATTTTAATCAGTAGAAAAAAAAGAATAAAACGTGTTGTTAGTTGTGACAGCGTTGTCGTATTGTTGCGTCGCGCCTCTCTGCGAAAGCCTTGAAGCTGAACCATGTTCCCATTCATCTAGCTTAATAGTTACTATAAATAAAAATGGGAAATTATAAGTCTAGCCACAAAATTATTTATTGGACACGTGATTAAACTTCTAATTTTATAACTAAGCAACAGGAAAATGACATAGCCTCTAATAAACTAATTCGTCTTTTTTGCAACGCCAACTAAATATTCTACAGAAAGCGTCAAGTAAAGATCATCAATTATTGTGACTTGTCCTTCTTATTTATACATTGCCACGTAATTTACTAACTCGGCCACGGATTTTATATCTTGTCACCATTTTACGTTTTACAGCTTCAACGCAATATCCTCAAAAAAATATAATTCAAGCTTCTATCGAAGAAAGAAAGAAAGCATAATTTATTATAACTTAGCATGTAAAACAATACATCATATTCTTTTATCGTGAAAATAGCCACTGCATGATTTGGCGCGAGTACGCGAGACGACAGCGACCGGCCATTTGCACCAATCAGAGAGCGCCATTCGATTCATGTGACGACGAGTTGAGTTGATCACATCTCGATTCGACGAGTTGATTATATTTAAAATAATAAATGACGGTCAATGAATAAGTCCAAGAGCGAGCGTAGCGAGCTCGGGAGCTTAGGGCACCCCGACACGGACAGGTTAGGTTCGAAGGAGATGACGGGAGCTGAAGTGAGCGAGCAAAGCGAGCGAACTCAGCTCCCGTCATCTCCTTCGTGTTAGGTTACTTTAAACCCTGCATACAGAAATAGGAGCCCCGCGCAGCGGGGCTCCGTCGACTCTGTCGCATAAATACTAATCCAACTTGCACCTATTCTATATTAAAACCAAAAAATATAGTCTTTTATTTTGTCTCTCCTCAATAGCTTCTGGTAATATTAGTGGCCAATATACTATTTGATGAAATGTTTTTGCAATTTTTTTACGATCAATTAATATGGGATGAGTTACATTTTAAACGTACTGAGTTAAAAAATTAGAAGCTAAATAAATATATTTTTTGATGTCATTTAATAGTATTTTAGAAATTTACTGTTAGAATGCATGTTAAAAATTTTACACGTAAGTTACATTTTAAACGTACTGAGTTAAAAAATTAGAAGCTAAATAAATATATTTTTTGATGTCATTTAATAGTATTTTAGAAATTTACTGTTAGAATGCATGTTAAAAATTTTGATGCTAAAAAATAACCATCATGCTGAGTTGTATTTAGAGTGGTTTACATAGAAGATAACTAGTGGCTAACATAGTATTATTTAGATGCTCGTTAATTGTGGCTGACTTAGTAATTTAGAAGGCAACATACATTTTTGGGGGCGAATAATGATATTAAAAAGAAGCCTGTTTAATTAGCACCCAATGGGAAATTATCGATAAACAATATTTACTCCGACTGTAACCTATCATTCCAATCTACTTGATTTTGTACACAAATCAAATATGCATCTTGTATATTCAGTCGAGATGTTTATCGTAGAAAATATTTCTGTATTCAATACTATCAAATTATGTTTGTATCAATATTGTGACTTCTGTCTGAGCGCATAAAGATTTTTGCCTGTGATATTTAATAAGTCGGTGAATGAATAGCTGCTTTAAAATAGTTTTTGTATTTTTTAATGATGTGGCTTATGGGTGAATAAGTAAAAACAAAACTGAGACGTCTCTATAAATCGAGCTTTATGCAACCACAGTTTTGAGAATGTTGGCTTTGACCACTTGCTCTTCATCTAGGCCAACTTACGTGAAAAGTTTCGTTTTCAGAAAATTATTTCTCGACTCTTGAGGTCTCCAGTATGATTATTCAACATGTTTTTAAATCAAAACTCGTTTTCATTCTACAAAAAACGAAAGCTCATTCCCAAAAGTCATACACATAACCCAATTGCATACCGACAGAAATATTTCATATCCATACTTTTTGATGTCGAGCGGTTTCCGAGTCCAACTTTGTATACGAGAGTCGTATTTTAAAACTCATTACTTTCTTTAACTTTGGCTTTGCTGTATGATCTGATTTCAATATGCACCGATGCATCGTATTTTGAGGCCTTCTCAACATATTCGAATATATGACTATAGCATATAATTTTGTCAAATAAAAAGAAAAATAATATCATATAAATATATTGGCGTGGTTTATTTATAAGTCTAATATGTACCTGCCTTAACCTGTCTTAAGTCATCATCAGCCTTATAATGTTCCCACTGCTGGCACACAGGCATCCTCTCTGTGAGAGAGATAATGTTTTAGGGCGCACGGTTGGCGCAGTGGTTGAGCGATTGACTGCTGCGCTGCGTGTCGCGGGTTCGATTCCTGCACGTAACAAATATTTAAACGCTCCCACGATACAGGAAGAAATTCCTAGTGTGGGGCAAAGTTATTAAAAAAAAACACGTGTGCCCAGTGCGGGTCGGTGTATTTCCCATGTCTTCGAATGTTTGGTTCTAAGACATGCCGGTTTCCTCACGACACCGTTGCACTTCGTTTCAACGTTTTAAGAGCAGTGAGCAGTGTTTGTTTAAAAAATAATTTACACAAAGCGCTTGCCTGGGTTCGACCTTGCGACACGTAAAGTGCACGACACGCAAGTGTGATCACGTTTCTGAATTTCGTACTAAGCTCAAATGGCTTCCTATTCGCCTTCGCCGGAATGCCCATATACTTTCTTTGCTTTGTAATATGCTATTTAATCCTTTTTATCTCAAAGAACGCTTTCAGTTCTTCTGTGACACCTATTCTAGGTCCTTGAGATCATTGAAAAATTAAGTGTTTGTATATATCCCACTTCCTTCTTTGACAAATCTTTCACGATTCAAGCAGCTCGGTCGTGGAATGTATTTATTACCTATTGAAATAAGACAAAAACGGTGAAGGAGCCTTTCACTATAATTTTTATTCTTCTTTTTTTCTCAGTTATTTATTTGATATGTATTTGTATATGATGTAATATTGTGTGTTATTATATCTCAGTAATATTATTTTTGATATTTGTAAACAGAGCCCTACATTTTTCTCCTATCAATCAGTCCATCCAAAGGTTGTCTGTAAGAGATTGCCTAGTGCGATAAGACCGCTCATTGTACACTTGCTTTTGTGAAAGTTTGTCCTGTTCGTTTTTTGTGGTGTACAATAAAATATACTGTCACAGTCATCAATATATATACATATATTTAATTTTAATTTTATGCATAGTGGAATGTGGTGCCTTGTTTTTAGTTATTACCAGTAGCAAAATAATGTCTTAAAATCTTCCATTTTATACAATTAGGAGATGCAAAAATTTAAGTATTAATGGTGCCGCAAACCAGTAAGGCCACTGAATTTTATCAGTCGAGGAATTGCATAGTAAGAAAACTTTTTAACAAAAAAATAATCCGACTATTGGGTCTTTGGGGTTTTGGGTTCTTGGGTCTTTGGTACCTATTGTTTTCCGTGTTTCGACACCGACATCGGAAAAGAAAGTTATTTTTCGTTTTGCAGTGTATTTTTGGAAGTCGGTTTGTTTTTTTGTTAAATAGTTTTTTATTTATATCTTTTTAGTTTTGATAGGTACTTCCAATTGCCATAAAATTCATATATAGCTAAAGTACATCTCATGACGATTCCAATAAGCCCATACACGACTAGGATACATTGTTTTATTTCGGAGTACCAGTGCCTACCTGCCGGCTTCATCATCAGATCAGTTCTATGGTACCATTTTCATCAGCACTATGTATTTATAAGTATTTGTTCATCATAGTCGTTAAACTATTCGAGATATCTTATAACCCATGACATACTTAGCATTAAGGAATTCTATTGCCCATCTGTGGTCTTCTTCACCAGTTACACTTCACCCATTACTTTCTGAGTGCAGATGATTGCATTGTTGATAAAAATACCAAAATCGCTATATGTATGCCTATAATATTTGAGGAGTTCCCTCGATTTCTCCAAGATCCCATCATCAGATCCTGACCTGATGACTATGGGACCAACTAGGAAGTATACTCTTTCAAACAAAAGAAGAATTTTCAAAATCGGTCCAGGCGTCTTACAGTAATCGGGGAACATACATTAAAAAAAAAAACATAAAAGATTCCGGCGAATTGAGAACCTCCTCCTTTTTTTGAAGTCGGTTAAAAATACATGCGAATTTGAAAAGTAGTTTGCCATTAAAGCACACCGCAGTTCAAAAGCGCTATTAATTTCATAATGAATTCTAAGAGTAAACTAATTAGAGCATTAATAACAGTTTTCATTAAACAATGCACGTTCGAATTGAATGCGAGCATGTTTGCGACATGTGTCCCATTTAGAATTGTGCGACGTTAGAGCCAGAGTATCGATAGTTACAGAAGGTCAGCTCCATACGGCGACCGAAAATGCACGCACACATAGACAGCGTTTCACATACAGCGAGCGAGCGCGCACGTTACAACTGTCATTTGTTTAAGATATCCATGCGTACGTCTCCATGTGTGCGTGCGCCTGTGGTTGCTCGCTGTATAGAGTCAGCCTTCTGTATCTATCTGTATATTTATGTATGTGTGACGTCAAAGCTATTTATTACCCCCCTTCCTCCCACTATGTTTGAAGGCCGTATGTTCACCCCAAATGCTTTCATGTCCTACTGATATTCGCGTGACCAACTCATTAATAGAAGATAACCACTAACCACCATACCTCAAAAACTGCCATAGTTATGTTGGTTTGGCCTTGTAACTCCATTAAATATTTACTGGGTTAATATTTCATTTTACTGCCGTGTTGGTTTAGTGGTCAAAACGCGAATATTTGAGGTTGGATAAAAGTCGTTGTAAGGATCGGGCAAGTATCAAAAATGGGTTTAGTTGTCAAATAATGTTCATTCATGTTCGTCACCAGTAGACTCACCTCTTATTATATGGGAATATAAACGTGCCTACCCAATACCTCCTTATGTACCTTTGTGCATGAAGCTTTAAATAAATAAATAACACAGGCGTGCTGTTATATCATATTATTCTAATTGATAACATCGTTATTGTTAGACATGAAGGGAACCTGTAAGGCACATCGTGGCATCTATTGAAATTGAGCCCACTCAAATAGAAGATGTTAAATAACTTTTCAAAGGTGTGTTTTGTATGGAGTAAAAGATAACAGGTAGAACATTGAAAGGGGGCTCGCATCACGGAAAACTAAGGCTTCTTTTTATCCCCAATAGATATGGATTCCCGTGAAGTGTGTCGCGAAGAAATTATACCTCATTCTTACGCAGTCACACCTTTGTGATACAAGGAAACAGACATTTGGAATGATCGGTAGGACACGATAAAAGGGAACGGTAAGGAAAATTTTAGGTATTTGTTTCACAAATGTATTGATATGTAAAATACTTTGAACTAGCTTTTTCCAGTAACTACGTCCGCGTAAAGATGCCAAAGTATCCTACGGTACTGTACTACGGAGGCCAAAAGTATTCAATGACCTAATTCAGGTCATGGTTGGTCCCATGTATTGACCAAATCTGTTTAGCCGTTGGGGTGTCATTGATTTTTAAACATCCAAAATCGTAATATTTGTAGGGACTCATAATGATCTGAGTCCCTACTGATATTACGAGTTTGGTATCACACTAGAAATAAAGTACCACGAAACAATTGGAGCTTTGCAATCCTAATCCTACCTACCTATCTGATATAAACAGATATTCGAGAAAAATAACTCCTATGAAAAAAAACTTTAGTCATCAATTCATTATGAGACAAAAGTATGACCCTCTTCGGCATAAAAGCCTCTTGTAGTATTTTATGTAGTTTATTTCCGTACGCCATATTATGTTTGTATTCCGTTGCGGCCCTTTTTATTTACCCTCAGTATATAAATTAAGGGCCATCGAGCGTTTATTATGTACATCAGTTTCCTTATAAACCATCGCAATGAACAACAAACAACGACCTGAAAATGTTTGCAGGACGAAAATAGACATTGTTACGCAACCGCGGCAAAGGTAAACGAAGTTACGCGATTCCATGTTTTTTATAGAGATAAATTTTGATACTCAAAACATCAAAAAACATTAAAATATTTTTATTTCAAATAGACCTTCTAAAAGTACTTTTGAAATGTCAAACATAAAATGAATCTATACTTCATAAAAGATAGCTTGATCTCTGCGACAGCTGTCAGTATCAATACAGTAGCAATAGCGCTTGAAAGGCTTTCAATAACGTAACAATAACGTATACGTCAGTTTGACATAATTATGTCGCAGAGATCAAGCTATATTTTAAGAAGTATAGCTGCACATTTGCAAGTGTCAGTAGGTCTCTATGGAGAAGAATGTGCAAGAAACACCACGGACACTCTTATCCATCAGTTTTAATTACAATTGTTTGGTTACATCATTCTTGTTGGAAAAATACATATATGTGAGAACGATGTAAAAAGACGTGCACGCAAAACAAACAATTCAAAAATAAAAAATAAGTACGTAATTAAAAGCAGGCCGAGGCAGCTAAGTTATGACCAGTCCCACAGTACTACAGCTGTTGATAGCCGTATTCTAGAAAGGTAATCATAAATCACGATTGAAAACTGATTTGATACTAATTTAACTTAAAATCAGTTTACGCCGAGGTAATGTTTGAGCATCGTTCCTGAATTAGGATTTAAGATATTTTCCCATTATACAGGTTGTTAACAGGTGAGATCCAGCCTGACTAAAATTGCAAACCCGTCCCATATTAATAAAAGTTAACAAAACAGCCCAAAATAACCAAGAAGCTAGCACAAAATCCTCTTATAATAAAACATTAGTATGATAACATTACTAATTTGGTAGTAGGAACACGCCATAATACGCACCCGAAACGCGGGGTGTGCAAATTTCCTGTCTAGCATAATGGTTCTACCTTAATTCATGACCTCGGGCTGCTACAAACCGCGAGCGTGACATAATGAATATTACGTCGCCTATGAAAGCCTTTAAAAGACATTTTGTCATGGTTACCGTAAGCTGTCATGTGATCAGGCAAAATAAAATAAATGACAAGACACTAAAATGGTTCAGAGATATTTTTCGGTGAAAAAGTTTTGCATGGATTTTATTTTCAAGATTTTGAAATTTCGTCGATGCGTATATTCAGAATTAGGAAGTTTGAAAATAAAAGACTTGCATTAAGAAAATTTTACCACATTTACTGATGGTGCAATATTTTACTTAGACAAATAAAAAGATGCCATTGTTATACTTTTCTTCCTAAATAATTGCCATGAATAATTAGTATCTATAAAATACTTTATCAACAGATTTTTTTCAGGCTTGTAGGGAAGAAATATTGACTCTCAAGCAGAGACTCCAATCAACATTAGCCTAAAGTTTTACAAAGCATCTATCCATCTGTATCAGTATCTAATGTAAGTAGTCTTACAAGTTAAAATTTTCACCGGCCTTTGCTACCTTCACATTAAAAACTTCATTTGTCATTAAAGAAAGAAAATTTATTACACTTAGGCCCGATTTTTCAATAGTCTGATAACTTTTAACAGATAAATTAAAATGGAGTTTGACAGCTTTTGCATAGAAAATAAGTCAAACGGCCATTTTTATTCCTTAGGTAAAAGTTATCAGACTATTAATAAATCAGCACTCAGTCAATTAGACAGACACTGTTAATGTCTGCCTATTTTATGTGTTCCTAAAAAACTTTCAAATTGAAAAGAAATATCAAGAAAAATATTTTATAACGAAAAATAAAAATATCTTAGCAGATACATATTAGTTTAAACTAGGGTACCCAACGTCAAAGCATTGAGATAAATACGAAAAGTAATTATATTACTCTGAACTTTTTGACTCATATTAATAAATTATTTCCAGTTGAGAGTTATCTCATATTAAGTGTCGTTTTATTACTTACATCACATGTTTCACTTATCAAATATATGAAATTCATTTAACGGTAATGTTTTGACAGCTTTTCATCAGTGCGTTCGCTCATGTAAATAATTTATTAAAAGCCTTATTAATAACCTGATTTCATCCATTTATAATCATTCAATGCTTGGGACAACATTCTTTGTTTCTCTTTATCAACCTATGTTGTCCCACAGCTGGGCAAATGTCTCCTCCTTCTTCTGCTTTATTACTCACTCACTGCTGAGAAAAGTGACTCTATCTCAACTTGTCAATAGTTTTCTCCATTATTACGATCAGCCTGGTGGAGTGCGGTGCTGATAAGTATCACCAGATCAATACACTGGCGCTTTTAACGGTGTGTGGCCTTCTCCAACCAAACCGTAGAAAACGCCTCTAAGTCTTCACACCATTCTATGATTTAGTTGCCACAAAACCGTACGGTTCATTTAGGTGTATATCTCTTCCATTCCTCTTACGAAGAAAGCACTTAGCTTTAAACAATATTAATGCCTGGTCAGCTGAAAGTGCTACAAGACAAATATCTCCACCAATATAGACTTGTCTTAAGATTGCAGAAATACACAGTTTAATGCTGGTCCAAAGGCGTGGACGAACAAATCCGAACAACTATTTCTGTTCTAAATTAGGTTCAAAGAAAAGCTGCTTGCAGCACTTTTCAGTGTTGATTTACAAAATACAACCTTGTTATCCGTTAATACATATTTTTTTTTAACAGAAATGGTGTCTTCCTTTTCACGACAAGGACAGTTTTAAAGCTTTAGCATTTTTTTATGAATACAGCTTATTATAATCTCTCCTTTGTTTCAAATAATTAACAGGCCTACTATTAACTTAATTATGTATTCTAGGTTTCCAACGACAATCTTCTCTCTACTCCAAGATTTTGAAAGCTGCTACCATTAGAAAAGATCGTTAGTTTTACATCAAGTCTTGATGAATTTGTAATGTTACTTCCAAAACTTCGAGACGACGACGGCGCTGTGTCATTGTTTTCTTGATAAACATTAAGAAATTCTGATTGTATCTTCGCAAGGATTTCAAAAACTTGCTGGAAACAATTTCTGCTAAAGCCTTAATGAATCCGTTTCAGTATCGCGATGTATTTCATGATACGTTTGGACTTATTTTATAGCGACATGGATTAAAGGATTTCTGAATATTACCAACCGTTACTGAGTCTGGGCAAGATTCATTGGGATATTATCTGCTTAGGGATTTACGTATGTCTTTTTGGGACTATTCGTTGGTAATTACTATAAATGAATCGAATTCAAAAGTCGTTTTAAAAAGGACTTAAGTGCTTTTAGCAAACGTTTTAACGTATTAAGTAATTTTTCCTTGTTTGGATTCGGTACGGTTTTTATCCTTACTGAAGGTTACTGAAGACGTTTGAAGTAGCCGACGAAAATGGTTGCTGCATCAGTTATCAGTAAACGTGTAGCACGTGACTCCATGTCCAGCATACGTGGTTCAATGGTCTGGTAGTTTGTAAGTACTAATATTCTACGACCTAACTCATGAAGACAGTTCTGTATTTGTTATTTTTATGTCGGGCGAGATTAATCCCGGCTTTTCTACCGATCGCCTTATAGCGAAATGTCCTTTATTTTGATTGGATTTCTTCAGACTTGTAAACCAGTAAATACCCTTTTTGACTACAACCTCTTTAACGTAATTAACATTCAGCTTGTCGAGCGTGATAGTGACTTCAAGCAATTTACCTGGCAGGCAAATCGGCTGCCTTTTGATTTGCCTTTTCTAAATTCATACATAATAATATAAAAATATTTCTCGTATTTATCCAATTGTGCAGTGGTTAGGCATCTCTAATAACAATATATCACAACAGTGGTCTCTGTATTATGACAGGTCTTTCGTTATTGTTACTTCCATAATTGAGCAACGACCGGTACCGGGCAGTGTTTGTCTCTGAGAGTACATCATCAATTTTCTCCACGTTGCCATTCGTAGATATCTTTGATAATTAATGCTATTTCAGTGCCAAATTCTATAACAAAGGTTTGGCAACGAGACAACAAGAACAAAAAATAAGGTTAAGTAAATTTATCATCGTAAACGTTAGTGGCTTTAATTGTCTTTGAGCAAGAAGGGTCCTTTAGAACTTATAGTAGGTTATGAAAAAGTATCGAAGGTACATATTAATATAGTTGTTAATACAATAATACTAGTAAGATCACTGTTCACACACAATTATTTGCCGAATATATAAGGTCAAAATATAGGTCACCAGGCTCCGTTCAGAATAATATGTTTGCACCAAATTTTCATAGACTGTTTCTTGGCGAGACATAGCGTCGCCACTTTGACCCCAGACTTGGCTTCCATTCAGTATGCGCATTGATATAGATAGTACTTATCTATCTTATGGAGTCTGTGTCCCAATTTAATTTATTTGCTGACAGACTATATGTGGGTTCATTTTTTAACTTATAGAGTTCATGGATTTTGGAATAGGAAATTCTTTGATCAACTTTAGATTAAGCATCAATTCATTGTTGGATGGTTCACACAGATTAACACGTACATATGATCCTTACATTCTTCTATTCACCAACTCTATTCTTCCAGCCATGTTCTTGCATATATTCATTCTTAGCCATATTTTATTTTATATTCTTTTCACGTATAAACATCTGATCCGACAATTCTTTAGAATCAATATAAAATTAATATGGCCTTGCACAGTGCCAAAACAACATAACCCAATTTAACGCAACTCGAATGCAAATGATTCCTAGTTAATGTATTAGTCTGTGTCGCTGGATAGTCTATTAGTAATATCCAAACTATACGCGTTTACGTTCTTGCCTAGTTATATAATGTACGATACATTTAACATTGTATTAGACAGAATTTTGGCCCACAAATGAGAACAAAAAATAAGCTTGTAGTAATATTGTTGTTTTGTCCTGTTGTTCTGCTACTGTCGTTTGTTTTGTTGCCAAAAGTATTTTTTCACTAACAGAAGTTTATAAAACCAACAATTTTATATATTGTTTATTTCGACAAATTATTGTAGACTCGTTAGTCAATTGATTACACAGACCGTATTTAAATGTAGTCACCACTATTTTCGTCTTGTTTTTTTTCTCCTTCTAATGATCATGAATTGGTAATGTAGCAATCAGCTTGTTTGTCCAGACGAAGTGGTCTCATTAATTACAGAAATGACCGTGACTAAAATACATAGGTATAATCGCTGCTTACCCAGACATTTTAATCCCTTTGCCAACGCTTACGTCACACACGGAAAATTGGGGTTACCCGTTCTGTTCAAACAGGGCTACAACTCTAAAAGAAAGACAAACAACATAAATTGTAGGTTCCAGTACCTAAATTGCTAACGAGTTCCAGTTTTAGTTTTAATGCTTTGCTTAACTTAAAATACGTTGTTTTAGGTAACAGGAGCCCGTATCGGCGATATATAAAACAATTTGTTGGCAAGCAATAAAGCCCGCACATTGGTCTAAAAGCCAAGCTTTGTAAATAGCCTGGCCCTGATTTATGATCGAAGAAATCGGGTTTATGAGATATTTTTGGATCTATATGTATTAATAAAAATATAGTAAAGATTTTACGAGTTATCCTACGCTATTGGTTGGCGTTATATAAGTCGTAACCTTATAGTTATGTGGGTTATTACCTAATGATCATATTTTCCCGTTTGATTGTGTTTTTAAAGGAGTTGTAGCAATAATCTTTGATATTGACAGTTATTAGTTTCTGATTAAAATAACAGGAGTCAATGTTTTAATTGGTTTCTTACATCTCTGGGAATACAAAAACCTTTTGTTACGAGTAGATTACAATGTCTGATGTGATAGAAACATATTTAGTTTGAATTTTTTTGACTTAATACCTTCATAAAAAGACTCTATCTAATAAAGTATCCAAACACTACCGTGACACTTCTTACAGTTCCACAATAACAAAATTCATTGACCTTTTTTAGTGCGGAACTTAGATATGGCTGCGCGTATGTCAACCTTTTTAGTACTTACGGAACTATGGTATTCTTGATAAGGTGCTTTTGTATATGCTATGTCGATATTGGTACTTTATGGGTGAAGGCGTAAATAATATTTGGAGGTGAATACTATGAATGATGAGGGTCTGTGAGGTATTTTATTCTCGACCGTGCCAATTTTTGTTATAGTTCATATTACTCTAAGTCTGTAGAGGAAATGAGGGTTTGACAGATATAGCTATGAAATATTATGAGGAAGTAACAATTGTTACAAACTAATTATAATAATGTACAGGCGCGTATAAAAATCAAAGAGGGCAAGAACTCATTGAACATAAAAAACTTTCACATTGCCGTAAATAGGTGCCCAGAATGCTGGCAGCATTGCCACGTTGAATGGCAATGCTGATTCTTTGGCCGAAGAAAAGACCAGCCCTCTGGTCACGTTCACCATTGATTGAAATAGAGCCAAATAGACGACGAATGAAACGAACCGTTAATAAATCTCCAAGCATCCTATTAAATGATTATCGGCTCACTTACCCGGCGAATTGTGAATACAAGGCCACCTGGGCATTGATATATTACTTTTCCAGGAACTAATTAAAACATTTCGTGAGGACCACTCATCCGTATCGGACGGTGTGCCGAAGGACCAAAATTTATACCTGATTCAAACATTTTGCGGTGTGTTTTGGTCCTACGTACTGACAGTAAGGACCACACATGTTTTCATCCTTCCCATTGGCACTGCTCGGAACTTTTGGCCAGTCTTCGTGGCCTTTTTTGTTTATTTGACCGTTTCAGTGGATTTATTGCGCTCCATGTAATACAATGTCCTGTTATGCCACGTTTCAAAGATTTACCTTGCAGTAATTGGAATTTGTATTATTAAATTCTTTTCACGTATCAGACCTAGCTATGCAAGAATTGCTTTTTAGGGAGGGAAAATTCAGTCAGCCTACAATGCTGTGAGTAAAACCCAAGATTTGCTATATACACTTAAAATATCATTAATAACCACTTGACGGGATTTTTTGACGCATTTAAGTTAAAGATAATTTGTAAGAACTGAGGCATTTTTCGTGTTATAGTGAGGCATAGTGAACCCCTATAATGATGATAATAGATACTTGGATAATGGGTCAAAATATCCTATGTGCCGCAGTTTTATACGTTGAAATATAATTTTATTCTCCGTAAAATATATTCTAAAACAGACCAGCGGGTATGCGACAATGTATACATTTCGGCATTCTCTTGAGGTGGCGAGCACTTGTTTTATTATTTGAGGTCTTCGGGGAGAACTCACGTTTCAGTTTTAGTGATTCCATTATAAAATACAGAGCTGTCTTATGTATGGGGTGGTCATGTTGAGAGGATGAATGAAAAGCAACTAACAAAGGGTATTTTAAGGCAGACGTGAGTAGAAACGTCGAAAAGGGACTGCTATTAAGAAGGACATACACGTAACATTATTATTGGTGACGCACTTCAGAAAGGCCAGGAGCGCAGTACTCAAACCCCGGTGCATGTATGACTCGGTGTATGAAGCAAAAGGACTATATAAGGATTGCAGCATGTGGCGTTTTGAAGTTTCTGCCTCAAGGGAAAAAGGCGAGGGTTTATGTATTTGTACCGACGTGTGGTCTATATGAGGAGAAATTTGAATGTTACTTGTAGACAAAGGACCATTTATTGGATACGAACGACTGCATAGATTTGTTATACCCTCTTCTAATGTATTTTGTACCGAATTTGTATGCATGAGGGATACACCGATTAATTCAGATTCTTTACCTTTAGGTATGCTTGATGGATTTAACATAGTATTTTGCTGCTGTTATATCCCCTTTGGGATAATGTAACAATAGGTAATTAAATGCGTAGGCATAGCTGGACATAGGCCTCCCCCAAGCGTCGCCACACTAATCGGTCCTGTGCATTTCGCATCCACCGGACGCCCGCAGCCTAGACTAACTAGGTCGTCGCTCCACCTAGAGGGAGGCCTTCCAACGCTGCGTCCTATGTCTTCCGGTACGCGGTCGCCACTCTAGAATTTTTCGGCCCCAACGTTCTGCGAGCAATGTGTTTAAGCCCACTGCCGCTTAAGTTTGGCAATTCTTCGGGCTATGTCGGAAACCTTGGGTTTTCTTGACAGATAAAATAGAAGTAAAATGTAATTTAACTTGAAACAACATTAATCGAGGCTAATCAAAAGTTAGAAGTTTGTGATTCAGATATTATGAACAGGAAGTTTTCAACTATAACGAGTGGATGAGTTACTTCTAGGAAATCATGCTTCATTATCGTCCTCATCATCACTTCAGAATAAGGAAGTGGCCAATCGCGAACCTTTGTAATATAAATGATAAGCGTAATGAGTTTCAGCATAACTGGATGTAAAACTAATGTTATCTCCCTAATACTACTTACCTACCAATAAGTTCTCTTTCGCTTTCTAAATTGTTAGTTATTAAAAGGTATAAGCGGATTAACTTCGTTAATTTAAAGTCTCTACGTTTGGTAGATTCTCGGTATTCAGGTTACTCCTGTTTGTTTAATACATAATCAGTGTAGCAGAGTCGGATTTTAGGGTTGCTACGTTCGATTCCATCTTAAAATAGTTTAAATATTCATTGTTTGATTATAGTTCGTTCTTAACTAACTCCAACAGACTGTCGGGTTTTCTACCTTACCCAAGGTACTTTCATGCTTCTTAATATTTCAATCCTTAACCTAATTTACATCTTAACGCTTCACAGATTCTCGTACAAGACGATTAGCCATAACGAGCTTCTAATGACAACTCGGTACAGAATAATCTAATCAGCCCCAGATCTTACAACCCTGCGCAATCCTGGCGTTCACGTGAACTATCCAGAATCCAGCACGAATTCTGACCACGTCTGTTAATCAAGTGGGTATTTTAGGGACGGGCCTGTGCATACTTAATGAAATAATTTGCATAATCTTCGTTTGTTACCCCGGATTGGTTAGCGGGCATTGCAGTACACTTTGTTATACGAAAACAATGTTTAATTGTTGTTTTTATCAGACTCGTTTCGCGTGCTGTCACGGAATAGGGTAGATCTTAATTCTGTTTTATTCTGGAGGTATTATTGCTATTGTTTGGACAGTGATTGTACTGTTCTGAAATAATTAAATGGTACTGCAATTTAATTGGAGTTCTTTTGTTATTTAAGGCAGGCAATTGTTCGAGTATGAAGGCATACAGAATAAAATAACTTCCGATTCCGAGAGTGTGATCAGTGAAAATTCTGGAGTTGGCATTAACGAATCATAAAGTTGCAGGTCAAAGTTGCAGACCTATTGGTCAGTCATAGTTAAACGGGGGTCCCTAATACAAAGTTAAAATAAATTTTTCTTCATCACAAACGCAATAATGATATTAATCAAAATTGGCGGTCAGTCCATGCTGATTTTAACATGATGTCGTTTGTGAGACGGTTATCAATCTGTCTTATAAAAAAAATTACCGACTTCCAAAGCAAATCACTACAAAGCGGAAAATAACTTTCTTTTCCGAAGTCGGTGTCTATGTTACCTATTGTTTTTTGTTTTTCTACGCCGACTTCGGCAGAAAGTTATTTTTCGCTTTTTAGTGTTTGCTTTTGAAGTCAGTTTATTTTTTTTGTTAAATATTTTTTATTTTATTTTATTGTTTTTTGTTTTAGTAGTATAATATTTAGTAATAATTAAAAGCTAGAGTATATCTCATGACAATTCCAATAGGCCAAACATGACTAGGATACATTGTTTTATAACGGAGTTCAAGTGCCTACCAGCTGGTTTCATCATCAGATCAAGTCTGTAACAAATATATTTTTATTTATTTTTTCATTTCAGTTTACCATTATGTTTTTATTTTAAAATTTTTTAACCTGATACTGTTTGTAACAAGTATACATTTAGCATTTTGTTACTCGTGTAGAATTTTGCCGTCTGGTTTGCCATAATGTTGGTAAATCCTAAGGTTAACTAAATATAAGGATAGTCTCTTTTTATAAGTAGGTATGTCATGTTTTCATTTGTTTTTCTTTTATATGTTTTAATAAGAATTTATATTTTAGTTTCTAATTAGTTCTAGAATTAGAAAATAATTTATATTTTAGTTTAATTACGCATGCTGTGGCCTCCTATAATTGAGGGAGTGCACTTGTCATTACTTAATATTAATGATACATTGTGTTTTTTTGTGTACATCTTTCGTTGGAGGTCCTGAATAAATAAATAAATAAATAAATAAGTCGATGGTACCATTTTCATCAATCCCATGTATTTATGAGTATTTGCTTTATCACAGTCGCTATTACCCGTACCATACTCGTGCCATAGTTTTCATAATGGAGTGCCAGTGGCCATCTGTGGTTTTTGCCATCAGTTCCACTTCACCAAATGATACTTGCCAAGTGCAAATGCTTGCCATGTTGATGAAAATAACAAAATCACCATATGTATGCCTTTAATATTTGAGGAGTACCAAATCGGTCCAAGCTTCTTGGAGTAACCGGGTAACATACAAAAAAAAAAACTACGAGTTGAGAACCTCCTCCTTTTATTGAAGTAGATTGGTACAGGGTATATGAAAGTGAGCAAAGCAAATAGAGTAAATACATGAGGTATTGACACGTAAGATTGTTAAGCGCGATTACTTGTTCAGTTAGGAAAATTAATTAGTAGTAGTAGTACGGAAAGGCTTCTCACAAGGTGGTCCCATGTCCTGGTGAGGCCGCCGGAATCGTATGCTGCCGATGAGAAAAACACAGCACTGGTCGGCGATGATTGTAGTTTCCTCAACATCTTTGCTACCCATATTTTGGTTTGGTTCTCTAGAATTTTATTTAGCTTTTTTGTTTGCATTGGCATTCTAAAGGCGAGGCACACGGTTAGATATTCTGCAGAGACCAATCTCCACACAATTGTATCTATAGTAAGGGTATGTGCATTTGTGCATACACTCACAAACCTTTCTCGAAGGGTAACTTCGAGAAAACAGGTGATACGGAAAACCCTCACCTCTGACAACTACTCCGCTACTTAATAAAATAAAAGGTTGCTTATATACTTTGTAAATATATCAGAGCTCTAGCAGGCTTGATGTTGCCGCATGTGAAATTCCATTAGGATCCATTGCTTTCGCTTTTGCTTTCGATTGTAGAGAGCCAGTGTCCAGAAACGGGCGTCTTTTGGTTAAAAGGATAATGGAGCCTATCGTCGAATATAACTTGTACCTAAACCTTAGAAATCATTATTATAAGACCTAAACATACGCCATAAAACTTAATGAACGAAGGATTAGTTTATTTGAAATTGATGTCGAAAGTGAACAATTAATTCCCTGTTGCTCATAATTATCATGGTAGCAGATTTAGATTTAACCACGGGGTCTCATTGCTAAGAAAGAAAATTTGGTTCAAATAAATCTCACTAGATGGCGCGATATGCACCTCCATCATTTATTGAATCTGTGTAAAATTAACATTTTCTGGAATTGATAACAAAAATTGTATGTTCTTGTTTAATCAACTCCCCAAAGTACAAAATTATGGAATATTGGGCTCTTAATTCACATTTCAAAGATTATTAGACGGATCATTTAAAATTGATGCCAATACATGGCGCATTTTTTAATTTTTGAGGCATTCCACTCGATTGTTAAAGTTTGCATTTTAACACATTTTGGTGCAATAAAAACTGTAAAAACGTGCAAATAAATACTAGAAAACAAACCTTCACTGTATTTAAAGAAAAAAATATTCACGAACGTATAGTCGCTGCTAACACCATCTATCTATCACCGTGAAACAGAACCGAATGCGTTCGATGTACAAAAAATTGCCAGATTAAACAGACGAAAAACGCTAGTTACGTCGGCACGGTTTCTTTGTATGGGATGAGGTATCTTATCGGTAGTATTATATTATCTGTGATTTAACTAATCAATAGCTATGTATATAATTAACCAACATCAAAAGTCAATAGCCATGAAAAGCAATAAAATGCACCAAATCATCCAGGGTTACTAACAAAACAGGTATAAATCCATTTGCAAGTCACATTGCTGCTCGCAACGGGTGTAACATCAAACACAGGGGGCTGACGCAGCAATGAATGTCGTACGTAAATTACACAGCCTGTCAGATATGTGGCACTGGGCCGCTGGTCAAACTAAGTAATGGCTTTTAAGCGCAATTTCCGTAGATTTTACGGACATTGCTCAAGCTAATTAGTTTGGGAACTCAAATATTATATTGGTGGTTGTGTCTGTGAGAAATGGTGATTAAGTGTGAAGTATCTAAAGATAAGGCACAGAATATCTGCCTATCTTAGGTGAAGTTAGCATATAACTCCATTCTTACCGGCTTTCCATTGAAATACGTATTCCTTAGACAGTCTCTAGACAAGGTATTAGCGATACCGAATGACGAAGAGTCAAAATCACAGATCATAGAAAATGATCTGTTGTCAAAATCATATGCCTTTGAAATGTCACTATGTCAATCCATTTCATTTCAGACCGGTCCATCGCACATTTTAACATTTCAAGTTAAAGTCAAAGCCATTTATTTGCATTAAATGTGGTAAGATAGTATAAAAAACCGGCCAAGTGCGAGTCGGACTCGCGCACGAAGGGTTCCGTACCATTATCGCAAAAACGGCATAAAAATCACGTTTGTTGTATGGGAGCCCTACTTAAATATTTATTTTATTCTGTTTTTAATATTTGTTGTTATAGCGGCAACAGAAATACATCATCTGTGAAAATTTCAACTGTGTAGTTATCACGTTTCATGAGATACAGCCTAGTGACAGACAGACAGACGGACCGCGAAGTCTCAGTAATAGGGTCCCGTTTTTACCCTTTTGGTACGGAACCCTAAAAAAATAGCACAAAGACACATTTCACCATAAATTGGCATGCAAATATTAAGAAAATGAAAGTGCTTACAATACGCAGATCTCAGAGATGAGAATATATGTCTACTGTTTTTAAAAGAGGGGTGTGTCAGCTCGCGAATAATTAATAATTGTATCCTACGACTGCACATGATTTTCTTCTTGTTTACGTCTTTTTAGTTCGCTTCTTAAGCAGTCAGGTTCTTTTTTTCATTTTGGTTTTAAAAAGTGAAAAAAGTAGTTTTAACAAATTTAGCGATTACATAAAAATTGATACATAAATAAAGATATAAGGAACGGTGACCGCGATTTCAGGCATCGCTATTTCTGATTGTAAAATCCCTGTTGTTCATTATCTTGAACCCTAGAAATGTCGACTATTACAGGCATGCACTGAATATTACAATTATCTGATATAAAATTAAAATCAAATATAACACTAACTTATATGTTTTGCTTCGATTAAATCAGGATTAAATCCTTACAACAAAATAAATATCACAAAAATAATCCAGTCGTGGAAAACAAGAATCTGAAACCTAAATATCGCATCGAATAATTGATGCGACTGCATCTACGAGTTACATATTATAATATTTAAATGTTAAAAAGATAATTATAATGATCACCAAATTTGCAAACTAAGGCCTACTACAGACCATTACACCAGCAACTAAAAACCTCCCTCCCAAAACAGTTAAATCCCTCGACTCAGCTGGTAGCCACCACAACTAACGCTTTAACTTCAGGAACTCATGTCAACTATCCTAGCTTTTGTTTCATTTATTTACCAGAACACGCCTGAAATGTAGCTTATAGAGGGTATTTACCTGTGAGTTAGTGCATTCCACATTATTGTTGCCGAGAAATATTAAAAGCTGTGATTATTACGTTTACAACAACTCGCCTGTATGCGGAAGCTTGCAGTTAGTTGCTGCTTGTAGCTTTTTACTGTCCAGATAAAGGCTCCCACAAACAGACGATTCCGAGCTCTATGACCACAACTAACGCAAAAATTCAGGAACACTTGTAACGTCCACTGTGGGGTAACCATAGGCACTTAGAGCAAGGTTATTTCGAGTATGCTTAAGGGACAGATGTATATGACATGTATACATCTGTCCCTTTTTCCTTTTTTTTTTTTTTTTTTTTTGATAGTTTTGACACATCATGGTACGGGGGCTGTTCTAGCTTTTGTTTCATATGTTTACCATGAACACGCCTGAAATGTAACTAATTGTACCTCATAGCCAGTATTCGTTAACAGCAAACTTTACTGTTGCCGAGCAATACTAAAAGCTGTTCAAGGAGAAACCTGTAAGAAAAAGAAACCTGCAGATATGTAGACGTTTCGAGTTAGCATGACAATAGCCAGTCGTTGCTTAATTTCTTATGAACAGATACCTATTAAGGAAAGGCTTAATAGGTATCTGTTCATAAGAAATTAATCGGTAAAAACTCTAGTATAGGGTTGCAGGAGTAGGAGGACACCACTCCCATGAAAAGGTAACGCACCGTTCTTGAGAAAAACAAATTATTGTAACCTAACCTCAAAACACTTCAAAGTTGCTTCTGCATCATCTCTGGCGCTGCGGGAGGTGCAACCCCTTCGCCCTTACGCAACTAAGTATAGGCACCCTCCTTCCTCTCCCTTCACGCCTCCGGTTTTTATATACACTCTAGGGCTAGCAGCCAAAAGGCTATGTGAAGTCGGGATACCCGATTCGATTTTGGAACAGATTCGGCCTAATTTAACCATGAATTTTTCATAGGTTTTCTAGGTTGTTATATAAATTAATAAAACAACAAAAACACCAAGAAACACAAATAGTACATTCACGCAACTCGGGACGCGGAATGAACGAAAGCAAATGACACTGACACATGTCACACATGGCGCAAATGGCGTAGTTTTTTTTTTTACGTTCCATTTCAACATCTTTACTCGAAATATTACACCACAAAAAATATACCGGTACTGATTTGGTTGTCAATCGCCCATTTTAACGTTTCGTTTTCACTTTTTATCTGATTGAGTTTAGAATATTTTTTTGTTATTTTCTCGAAAAATATGCATTACCTTGTAATAAGAGTGGTAGCGTTTTAATTAGGGACCCAACCCCTACCAGATTTAACCACTTTCCATAAACTATGTATCGTTTTCTGTTTTTAAGCATGCGATACGTGTCAATACAGGAGACCTTTAAGGGAGTTTCTTGTGCATTCTTCTCCATATCAACCTACTTTTCCGAATGCACGGTACAATCAATTTTTTATTACATGTAAATTTTAACGTTCAAAAGTGCCGCATAATGGCCTAGTTGAAATAAATACGTTTGACTTTGACTTTGGCCGATTTCTGAATTGAATATTTGAGGTTAAGAACGTGTCAAACCCTACTTTAGTGCCAAATTATGACAGATTTTCATGTTAAAGTTTAGTTTGACAAAAACTCAAACTAAATTGCTTAATTCAGAAATCGGGAATCGGTTTGAATTAAAGTCAATAAATATGTGTCAATGACCGCTATTACCATACTAATGTGAAACAACTATAGTTTGTAGAAGTATATCCTATAGATTTATATTAATTAACGACACAACAACCAGTCAAAGCAGTGGTGAAAATTTTAATCATAAATTTCATTTGCAAAACAACAACTTTCACCAAATTGTCTATAACACAACACAACACATAAACAACGGGCTTGTTCCCAACTATTCGCAGCCTCTGAACATCGGATAGTTTTTGAGTTCCCTACTAAAACGTAAAAACAATTTCTAAATGGATTTCGCGTTTGTTCGTTTTGGTCCATTTGAACTGTTACGCGCAAGATACTTCACCTCTGTCACTGTGCTGTGTAGAAAAATTTCGGTAGATAGATTCAATTTCCTCTGTGAATATGATCGAAGACGATCAAAAATATACCTGGGTGAAGGCTTTTTCATACAAAGCTAAAAGAAAAAAAATATTTAACAGAAAATCAAATCGACTTCCAAAACAAAATACTACAAAGCGAAAAATAACTTTTGGTGTCTTTTGTACTCATTGTTTTTCGACACCGACTTCAGCAAAGAAAGTTATTTTTCGCTAGTTTTTTTAGAGTTCCGTACCCAAAGGGTAAACCTTTGGGTACGGAACTCTAAAAAAACACGGGACCCTATTACTAAGACTCCACGGTCCGTCTATCTGTCTGTCTGTCCGTCTGTCATCAGGCTGTATCTCATGAACTATGATAGCTAGGCAGTTGAAATTTTCACAGATAATGTATTTTTGTTGCCGCTATAATAACAAATACTAAAAATAAAATAAAATAAATATTTAAGAGTGGCTCCCATACAACAAACGTGATTTTTTTGCCGTTTTTGCGATAATGGTGCTGAACCCTTCGTGCGCGTGTCCGACTCGCACTTGGCCGGTTTTTTTGGTAGATACCTTCACTTAACATGATAATCATTTATAGCTAAAGTACATCTCATGACTATTCCAATAAGCCCAAACACGACTATGATACAATGTTATATTTCGGAGTTTCAGTGCCTCCCTTCCGGCTTCATCATCAGATCAGTTCAATGGTACCATTTTCATCAGTACTATTTATTTATAAGTATTTGCTTCATCATAGTCTGTTAACTATTCGTGATATCTTATACCCGTGACATACTTGGCATTAAGGAATTCCAGTGGCCATCTGTGGTCTTCTTCTTCAGTTCCACTTGACCAAATGATACTGTCTGAGTGCAAATGATTACATTGTTGATGAAAATACCAAAATCGCTATATGTATGCCTATAATATTTGAGGAGTTCCCTCGATTTCTCTAGGATCCCATCACCAGGTCCTGACCTGATGACCATGGGACTACCTCTGAAGTATGCCCTTTCAAACAAAAGAAGAATTTTCCAAATCGGTCCAGGTGTCTTTTAGTAATCGGGGAACATACATAAAAAAAAAAAGATTCGGACGAATTAATTAAGATCATCCTCCTTTTTTTGAAGTCGTTTAATAAAAAACGTCTAGATTTCAGGATTCACCTACCTTGTGACATTTAATAAGTTCTGTGTCATTGTCATTGCAGCGTCAATGAAAGGCGAGGGTTAGCGACACACTGATTTATTGAACTAAGATATTAATCTACCCACCACCATACAAATATCATACCCGCAGTCATGATAACAACGGTACATTTCTCCCCTTTAAGCTTAGCATAATCTAAATAAAAACATGAATGTTTAGTAAGCATGAAATACATGTAACAAGCAGGTTATCTAGTGACTCCTGGTCGAGCCCGATTATAAGCTCGCACAGCACGAGCAGATGCATCTGACGGTGGTGGTGGTGTCTCCGGCCCGGATGCCGCTTCAGAACCAGTGGTCTGTGACTTCTCACCAACGCCGTCAGACGCGTCCTCGAATGTGTCCTCCGCCTCCTCACGGACCGAAGGAATTTCTCTTTCTGAAGATAAATCTTTATTCTCGGCAACTATACTAGTCCGAGATAACGAGTGGCGATTCTTGTTATGTACAGGTAAGATTTGGTCGACATGTCTACGCCACCCGACTCCACGACCAACGTCTACTTTGTACGAGACCGGTCCAGTCTGGTCGACTATAGTTCCCGACAACCACTTGTCCCCCCTCGCGGTGTAGTCGCGGGCCAGCACCGCGTCGCCCGGCGCCAGCGAGCGCGTTGTGCCGCCCGCAGCGGCCACTTGTCGCTCCTGCGTGCGTCGCACTACCGCCGATACGTCGGGCCGAAGTGCGTCAAGGCGCCCGCGGAGCCTACGCCCTTGCAACGCCACCGCAGGGGAGACACCAGTGGTTGCATGTTGGCAGTTACGATACTGGAATAAGAATTTGCAAAGTGCCGTGGCGACGTCCTCGCCCTCGTACAAAGCACGTTTGATCGCTTTCTTTACGGTTTTTACCGCATTTTCTGCTGCACCGTTTCCTTGCGGTCGGTAAGGAGCTGTGGTCACGTGTTTTATACAATTTTTCTTGCAATATGTTTTAAATTCATGTGAGAAAAATGGTGGGCCGTTGTCAGTGACGAGTAATGACGGTAAACCGAACCGAGCAAAAATTGTTCTCATGGCTGTGATAGTTGCCTGCGCGTCCGTCCTACTCATTGCAATAGCTTCTATCCATTTCGAGTTTGCGTCCACCATAATTAAATACCGTTTTCCCCCACAATCCCCAAAGTCTGCATGTACTCGCTGCCACGGATGCAGCGGAAACTCCCAGGGGTGTAGCGGCGCGTGCGGCGGCGCGTCGCGCACGGCGCGGCATGCTGTGCACGCGCGACATACCTCCTCTATGTCCCTATCTAAACTGGGCCAATATACATAATTCCTTGACAAATTCTTCATTTTATTCATTCCTAAGTGCCCATCGTGAATTTCATCTAAAATAAGTTTTTGTAATGCGTTCGGTATAACGATCCTGTATTTATAGATAAGACAACCCAATTCTGTAGCTAAATCCTGTTTTCTTGCAAAATATGGTTTCTCTGTATCCGACACTGTCAACGGCCAACCAAATGTGACGTAACCTTTAACCTTGCATAATAATGTATCTTTCTCTGTCTCCTTAGCAATATCCTTAAAGCTAATTGGAATTGTTTCCTCTATTAAATTTATGTAAGTAATTGCATCCACTAAGCGACCCTCCTGAGGCAGCGGTAGCCTCGATAAAGCATCGGCCGGCCCATTGTCAGCTGAGCGGACAAATTCAACAGTGAAGTCGTATGCGGCCAGGCGTGCCGCCCACCGCTGCAGCCGGCTGGCAGCGGTCTGTGGAATTCCACCCTTAGCACCGAAAATGTGCGTCAACGGCTGATGGTCCGTACGTAATATAAAACTTCTACCGAACAAGTATTGATGGTGCTTTGTTATACCAAACAATATCGCGAGCGCCTCTTTATCGAGTTGACTGTAATTTCGCTCAGCCGCGTTTAGTGTGCGGGACACACAGCTAACCGGGCGCTCACTGCCATCGGAGTAGCGGTGGGCCAACACTGCGCCTAGCCCATACGCACTACTGTCCACCGCGAGCACGAGCGGCCGCCCCTCCTCGTAATGTGCTAACACTTGGTCGCCCAGGAGAACACGCTTAGCATCTTTAAACGCCTGCTCACAACTAGCATCCCATTTCCAGCGCACATCTTTTTTCAGTAAATTATGTAAAGGATATAACAATGTGCTCAAATTACTAATGAATTTGCCGTAATAATTTAACATTCCTAAAAAACTTTTTAGTTGAGTTATGTTTTCCGGTGTGGGTGCGCTGGAAATAGCATCCAATTTGGCAGTGTCTGGCCGTAAACCCATTTTGTCAATCACAAAACCTAAGTATCTTACGCTGTCTTGTAAAAAACTACACTTACTTAACTTAACTGTTAAGCCCATGTTGCGCAACCTATCGAGTACAGCTCGTAAATTACTAATGTGTTCTTTGTCATTAGCCCCCGTTGTGCAAATATCATCCAGAAAAACAACACAACCCGGAATACCACGTAGTGTTTCCTCCATTAGTTTCTGGAACTTCTCGGGTATGCACGCTAGTCCGTACGGCGTACGACGGTAGGCATATGTCCCGAGGTGAGTTGTAATTGCTGTGTAGGGTTGTGAGTCCTCTGTTAATAAACACTGTTCGTTAGCATGAGTGAGATCTATTTTCGTAAATTTTTCTCCTCCGCTTAAGTTCGCGAATAACTCATCAATGCGGGGCAAGGGATAATAATCACGCTTGAGTTTTGGATTAATAGTAATTTTATAATCCCCACAAATGCGTATGTCTCCATTTTTTTTAACAACCGGCACAATGGGCGTTCCGTAGTCAGAATAGTCGACGCGGTATATGGAGCCGTCGGACTCTAGTCGCGTCAGCTCACGCTCGACGCGGGCGCGCAACGCCAGCGGCACGGGCCGCGCACGCACGTACACAGGTTCATCGTTAGTCAGCTGTAGTCGAATGGCTCGCTTACAAGTACCTAACTTTTCCGTAAACACCTCCGGAAATTCAGCACATAAGCGGTTCACGAATCCATCGTCGGTTATTTTATACAAATTTATTTGTGTTACTTTCAAGGCACGCAGCCAATCTCGTCCCAGTAATGGACACGCTCCGTTTTTAATTACATACAGCGGCAAGGATTTTACTTCTACATCTCGTAACCTAACTCGGACTTCTATATAACCGAGCGATTCGATGCATGAACCAGCATAGCTACGTAACATCAAATTATCAGGCTTAATTATTTTATGTGAAAATTTGCGGGTATACATGTCTTCATTAATTGCCGAAATACGACTACCAGTGTCGATTTCGCACTTGGTCTCAAAGTTATCTATGATTACGTTCATAAAGTACGGTTTATTATCTTTACCTCTAGCAACAATATTAAACATATCGTCCGAATCGTCCTCACCACTCATATAATTTTGCCGACTGTCTACCCGGTTGCCACTACCTTTCACTGATTTGCACATCACTCGTAAATGGCCTCTTTGTTTACACTCGTCACAATTATAATTTACGTAACGGCACCTGTCCGCGCGATGCGCCTTACCGCAACGCCAGCATGCTGGCGCAGCAGCCGCGCCGCTCAGCGGTGTGCCCGCCGTGCCTACCGCGCCGGCCGGGCCAGCCGCACCGCCTGCGCCAGCCGAAGTGCGCGAGCCGCGGGCGCGTCCTCGGCCCCCGCGTGTGTAATGCAGGTCTTCACCTGCCTCGCCGCCAGCACCTGAGGTCGTCGTCGGCACCGTGCTGCCTCTCACCTCCGCGTGCTTCTCTGCAGCCTCCAGTGCTAGTGCTAACTCCACTGCCTCCTTGTATTCTATTTTCCTTTCGGCAAATATTCTAGAACGCATGGCGTCATTTGTCAAACCCGAAACAAATTGATCTCTAAGGTTTTCTTCGAGCGTAGAACACTTTTTACATTTGCCAAAATTACAAGTTGCTGCCAGATGTTTTAGCGCCTGTAAATATTCCATTAAGGGTTCGCCGGTCCGTTGTCTCCGCAGCCGGAACACGTGGCGCTCGGCGATCTCAGATCGCTGCGGTTCCAAATTCCAAACTGATATTGAACGGTTCTAACTTTCCGATTGGCATCTTAATAACAGTTGGTATAATCGATGACTTCACTTCACTCTTAATACAGACGCAAAAACTACTAATTAGTTCCGTCTTAGATTGTAAAATGTCTAAGAATCCCGTACTCGTCGCCAATGCAGCGTCAATGAAAGGCGAGGGTTAGCGACACACTGATTTATTGAACTAAGATATTAATCTACCCACCACCATACAAATATCATACCCGCAGTCATGATAACAACGGTACAGTCATCATTATCATTTCAGCCGAAAAACTTCCACTGCTGATCACATGTCTCCTCCAAATGTCGCCACATCGACCTGTCTAGTGCGTCTCGCATCCACCGGATTCTCGCAACCTTAACTTTACCTCCGCTCAACTGTCCATATTGCCGAATCGGATTAAAACAATGGTAATTTCTATTGTGTCTGCTAATTGACACTTGAATCTTTAACTTAACCGTCATTGTCATACCTGTATGTATGTAGGTACAAGGTGGGCCAAAATAAATCACCCTATTGGAAGATGCTCTCATTTTTGCAAATGGCCGCCAATGTCAAATATGTTTTTACATTTGTGGACTAGACAGATACAGAATACAAGTGAACAAGCCATGGAGCGATACACTCCCCAAGAACGCGGAATAATCGTGTCTATTTTTTTGCGTAACAATTCGTCTGTGATGTTGGCGCAGCGCGAATTCCTTCGCCGATTCCCCGGCCGTCCGACACCGACTGCGCAAACACTGCGTCATTTGGCCACCAACCTTGAAGACCACATGAGACGTTGCCAAGAGTGGCCGGCCCCGGAGCGCCCGTTCTGCCGAGAATATCGCCGCTGTTGCCGAGGATGTCGAGCTGTCGCCGGAAACAACGACCAGACGCCGTGCCACGCAATTAGCCATCAGCCGGACGTCCTTAAGGCGAATTTTGGTCAAAGACCTACGTATGTTCCCGTACAAAGTCTAGTCCGTGCATCAGCTGCTGCCTGCCGACCGCCAAGTGCGCTTAACCTACGCCCAAGCCATCCTCAATCTCGAGGAAGAAGTGGACGATTTTTCGACCAAAATCATAATGAGCGATGAGGCTCATTTCCACCTCAGCGGGTACGTAAACAAGCATAATTATCGCTTCTGGGTCACCGAAAATTCACGAGTGATGCACGAGGAACCATTACACCTGCTCAACATGACTGCATGGTGCGCTGTTCACGCTGGAGGAGTCATCGGGCCATTTTTTTTCGAGAATGCCGCTAGCTAAACGACAACAGTGGACAGTGCGCGCTATAGGGCCATGTTGACCGAGATTTTTCTGCCGCGATTGGATGAATTAGGACTGAGAGACATGTGGTTCCAACAGGACGGAGCAACGGCACATCATGGGTCGCCTCATCTCTCGTTTTGGCGATTTGCACTGGCCCGCAAGATCGCCCGATTTAAGCGTTCCAGACTTTTTTATGTGGGGTTTTTTGAAGTCCCGTGTTTACGTGAACAAGCCCGAGACTCTGGAAGGAATCAAGGAAAACATTCGACACGAGTGCGAGAATCTGTCGCCCAAAGTTCTCGCCGAAGTGATGAAAAATGCCATAAAACGAGCCCGTATGGCAATCAATTGTGACGGCGCCCATTTGGCCGATATAATCTTCTCGACTTGACCAATAAAATTCTAAATGTTCAAATAAACATAATCAAAAAAACAGAATCGAAGTTTTTCATTTAGAAAAAAAAAGAGAGCCAAACAACATCGAATGATTTTTTTGGCCCACCTTGTATAAGAAATCAATAGATAATGTTTAGGTTTTCTGGTGACCTATGTCATCAATCAACCCAGCCACAGTCTACAGCTTGAAAATGTCCGTGTAAATCACATAAAAATTATTTCTTGACCGATACTTTAACACATCACCACAAGTATCTATAAACATTTTGTACACGGCTACATCCACCTATAACGTTCTAGACGTTAAAGAATTTAATATTCCTCCCACAAAATAGAACACGACTAAGCTTCATTGATTAAACCGCAACATTATTATGAAATAAATATTAATATTGTCTTCACTGCCTCATCTGTCTAGACATCGCTAGCTCGACAGCTGAGTGAAGAGTTTGATCCTCAGAACGGAACAAGTGTAGCTCGGTTTCACGTAGAGCTGATGCCATTAGGCTTAGAATAGAATAACAAATCATCATCATCACAACATATTTGTAACCTTGTCCCATGTGATTGACTGACTACCTTTCCTTTCATATTCCTCAAACAATCCACTTAGTCCGGTCAAGTTAGACCAAAAAATAGGGTTAGGTTTGCAGTAATTCGTATAGAGCTGAAAATTGGTACGAATGTATGGAACACCATTATAAATGAAATGTCAAAAGTTCCCATCGATCCCACACTTGCAAAAATTTTTATTCAAGGTCAAAGGTCACAAATATGGGTTTTTTGCGTTTTTAGCCGAACGATAAGTTTTATGATAAAATAGTTCAGTCAAAAATTGTAGATTATGCAATTATCTATAAAAATGTCTCTACAATTTTTCTTCTAAACGTCACCGTTTCTGAGATATAATGGTTGGAAAAGTTGAAAAAGTTGTATTCTTCATAATATACACACGTTTCCACGCCACCTGGGAGGTAGTGTACTTGGCGCGTTTTTTTTAAAGTTGTTTCCCCGATAGGCCTATTTCACAATCTATTGTAATCCTGTTGAATTCAATACTATCCAAAATTATTTAAAAACTGGTACTTTTGGCAATTATAAAAGCCATGTGAATTCTTAAAAATTTGGTAAAATTATCCGTCTCATGTCAAAAGTCCCCATCGAGACTTTTGACATTTCATTTATAATGGTGTTCAGAACATTCGTACCAATTTTCAGTTCTATGCGAATTAATGCTATGTGATATGTCTAATTTGACCGGACTAACTCATCTATTCTTTGGCCTTCATCGAGAGGGAGATGTTATATTACCTGTTACAATAATGCAACCAATCAAATGGGGTAGTAATCACCTCTACCTAATCCTTCATAGAATGGATGTTATGTTACGTAAACTATTGCCTTCCGTTTCTATAGTATTATATAACAGATAACTTGTAACATCTTACAAGCAGGGAGAATGTAGGAGCCTGATTAATGACCCTAGTTCAGGAAGTATGCAAGTGCAATGTAAAACGCCCTGATTTATACCTATGTCTGACTTTGGACACTTCTTCTTTGTATAAACGATCACGTTAAATATGTGTGTGTACCTATTTCCTAATGCAATTTTTCCTACTCAAGTAATCTGGAAGAGTGTTGTTCGCAAACTTCTTAATTCTGCAAAAAGAAAACTTCTTAATTCTGCAAAAAGAAAACTTCTTAATTCTGTAAACAGTCCAGTGGTTTACTCGTGAATTACAATTGGTTTTATAAATTTTATCCACTAATTAGTGCGTTACTCTTTACCCGTGTCTGTGTTCTCTACCACCCATGGCCAAAACCCATCCTTCAAAGCAAGAGTAACCTTCTGGGCACGTTCGTTCCATTGTGACACCAGTCATTGATTTCCATCAGGTATGATCAAGAGCAGCTTCTTCTCAGTGAATCTAATTTTACTAGCATATACATTGTTGTCCCACTGCAGGTCAAATGTCTCGGGTCGGGGATAAATTTGAAAGAGAGTTATCGCAGCCTTGGTGCAAGCAACTGAAGGAACACGAGTGGGGTTTAGTCAGTAAAACTCTGACACGCCCTCCTGTTTTAACCCAGAACGGGCAAAGTCATTGGATGATTTCCCACCACAAAAAAAGGGCAAATGTCTCCCTCTACCGTTATCACTCAATTCTGTTTTCTGCCAGTTCAAACCTGTCCTTTAGGTGGGAGTAGAGCTAGTCCCGCCATCGCTTCGGTCTGCCGCAATGTCGTCTGGCGTTTAATGGGACCCATTCAAAGTTTTTTTTAACCTATTTCTCTTCTTATAGTCAAATATTCAAAAAACTACCTACATCAAAATCAGAACGGTAAGTAGGTCGAGTCGGGGGGACGAGGCTTTCAAACTGGCATCGTAAAAATATTACAACGCAATGGCGAGTTGAAAATGCAGATCAATATTTATGGCATACAGCACACTATGCACTTTTTCGTTAACTAAACGTAAAGGGGCAGTTATACTATTATTTCTGTTTTTAGCTGGTTGATTTATAAATGGAGAAGCCTGTGAACTGCTTTTTCTGAATAAAAGTATGTACCGTGACTACATTTAAGAGAAATGGCTAGAATCTGTGGCTTCCAATCTGTTTTTATTGTTGACCGCAAGCCCGCAATAAGCTTTATTTACTTAAGGGTCTGTTTTGTGACTGTTTGTTCCAATTAAGGCAATTCCATGGCTGCACGACTTATGTATGGCAATGTTAGGAGCTTACACAAAAATGAGACAAACTCTTTGAAGTAAATTAATTTCTTGTTTTTTTATGTTTTCTTGTAAAACAAGATATTTCTGAAGAAAATGTGGAATAAGCCTTTATAATGAATACGCTTCCTACATAGCTTTAGACAGCCAATTTCCCTAAGGCAATACACAGGTACGATGTTATTATTTTTATTAACTAGTGTATTGCAATTTTGACATGCAAAAATGTGCATTGCGAAGTTTATATTATATTGGCACTAATCATTTTATCGTTTCTTTATGTTACAGTATTAGACATAATTAGGTTCTCTTTTTTTTGTAATTACTTACGAACATAATAAGTGAAATAATATTATCTTGCTTGAAATTTCAGACAATATAAAATGATTTCACTTTTTCATAATTTATAACTTTTCTGGCATACCTACCATAAAAACTAAAGTCCTTGTGCAAAATCTATCGGGTATCTACAAAATCGTTCCTTATTGCTCCTTATAAAATATATCCTTATACAAAAGGGGCTGTATGTACAACAATCATTCCTTAGTATGTTGTATGCTACTCATTAATTATTTTAATAATTAAGATCGAAAACTTCTCGTTATTTTTTGATTAACACAATTTGTTTACTTATTTGCAGGTAAGCTGATTATTTACCTGAAATTCGTTGTAAGTATCTTCATTATTTTAATAAGCTGCTATTTTTTATTTACTAGTTCATTTTAAATTAATTTTAAGTCGGTATTAAAACGAAGTAATACGAACGCAAATCTAATTTACAAGAAATCGTGATTGGGTTTTGTGAATATCGCGTTTCCTTACTTGATCTTAATTAAAATAGGGTGCTCTACTCGTACTAGTCTGAGAATTATTATTTGAGCTACAATATTCAACTTTACAACCCTAGTTGGAAAAAGAATGGTGTCATAACACTCGTCTTTTCCTGTTTATGTATATCTGTATGTGGCATCATAGCTCCTAAACAGATGAACCAATTTTGATCTAGGTTTTTTTTTTTGAATTATGAATTTATCGAAAGTGCTCTTATTTATTTTTGATGAGAATCGGTTCAGCCGTTCAAAAGTTATGGGCGTTTTACTGTTTGAATCGGGGTGTTTTCGCAAAATAGCGTGTAATAATTACGTGTTCAATAGATTGTAGATCGAATTGTGTATGTTACAAGATAAATTATGTAGTTTAAAAAGCATGAAATAATAATGTGTCGCGGGTTTTAATTTTTTAAATTTTACTTGTATATTTAATTATCTCAAGAAAGTCTGGCCAAGGCCTGGCAAGGAAGTCTATACTTAATTACACTAATAGCGGCCGATGACCCTGTAGTCGGCTCAGTGGTTAAAATAAAGGCTAGCCACGTCAGTCACATCTCGTTCTGTCGATATAAGTACATAAGCTGACATAATTTCGCGCGTAATAACAAAAGACTGGGTTAATGAAATTGAGATATATTTATTTCGTCCCATTAGCTGTAGTAAAGGTGTATACGGATATAAAACCGGCTATTAGTCTGTCTCCGTCCACATTCAATACCCTTGCGATAATTAATTAATTCCCAAAGGAATCGTAAGGGGAAACAAGCCACTAAAACTCCTGGGCTATTTATTACGTTGACACGATACGTATTTTATGCATTTTATGTACATAGGTGTGTTTTTAAAGGCCGCAACTGTATAAGCTGAAAAAAAATTTGGACTAGCGATCTTATTTCTTGCTAACAACAATTTTTTTTTTCTAATAAATAAAGTTCGCTTAAAGGTTGTTACAAAACACTGTTTTCTTACTAGAGATATAGAGAATTTTGCAAACTTTAGTTAATAGAACTACAGTAGTTTTGTATTAATTTGAGGAGCTCGTGGCTTAATAATAACATCCGCCCTGATCGATCATCAAGGTTAAGCAACGCTTGACGAGGTCGGTCTGAGGATGGGTGACCATTTCAACATAACGAGTTTCCTCCGTTCCTCGGAAAGCACGTTAAAGGTCTATCCACACATATCAGGGGCGTGCCCGGGACGTGTCAGGGCCGTGGCCGTGCTAAGACCGTGCATCCCGAGTCCCGTCAGGGACTTTCTGTTCACACACGTCAGGGTTGTGACAGGACCGTGGACAGGCCGCGTCAAAGAGTAAAATAATAAATATTCCATTTGTGCCCCTCGGTCACCATTTTGTTTTCGAATCAGGGTATAGCTTCAGTAGTGTAGTGAAATATAAATTACAACACGCAATATACCTAAGTCATGTCTTTGTTTAATACAGAGGAGTTGATTGCGATTGCAATTGCTCTAGATGAAGAGGAAATGGAAGAGGTACAAGACAGACAGAAAGTGGTTAATAAACGTGTTTGGGTATCAGAGTTGTGGCAGGACAGAGAGCTACTGGGAGAATTTCACACAATATACAGAAAACTAACAAAAAATGCAAATGCTTATCACATCACATCACACATCATCAGCCTATTAATGTTCCCACTGCTGGGACACAGGCCTCCTCTCTGTGAGAGGGAAGAGGCCGTAATCCACCACGCGGGCCCAGTGCGGGTTGGTGGATGTCACATGTCTTCGAATTTTTGGTTCTAGGACATGCCGGTTTCCTCACGATGTTTTCGTTCACCGTTTTTGAGAGCAGTGGTGATGAATTAATTTACACAAAGTAAAGCGCCTGCCTGGGCTCGAACCCACGACCTACAACTTGTAAGTCGCGGCCGATACCACTGGGCCACCACTGCTCTCATGCTTATCATGATTACTTAAAAATGTCCGAATCATGTTTTCATGTTTTCATCTACTGCTACAAAAATTACAAAACGGTTTACAAAAAAAAAGACACACATTGGAGAAAAGCAATTACACCACTGGAAAGATTAGTGGTCTGCTTGAGGTAAGTAATTAAAAAAAAAAAACTAGTATTTGATCAACTAACCTTTATTTGAAAATCTATATATATAAAACAAAGTCGTGTTAGTCGGCTGGACCAATTTTTATGATTTTTGTGTTTTTGGTTTTATCTTCGTTTGGAATAGGATAATAATTAATAAAACATCGAAAAAATTTACGATAAAAAAAAACATTTTCTCATAAATTTTGCGAACACAGCGCCATCTCTGATACATGATGGAAACAAAGCACTCACAAAAATGAACATGGCGTTGTATGCTGATTCCGGTATTGCCAGTAGATGGCGTTATCAATTTATCTGAAATTCATCCTATAATTCTAATATGGGAATATATATTCTATATTCTTATTCTATTCTATTCTATTGGGTGAGATAAATCGTACAAAACGTTATATATGCGTACTGTCTCTATTAATAACTCGTCATACAAATTTTCTTAAGAAAAATTGACTATTGGGAACAAAAACTAAGAGATAATTATATTTTTTTCGTCTTGTTATTTTCAAAAAATTTTGGTCGTATGTACTGACATCACTTGTCATTCACTTTGTTTCTTAAAAAACTATAGGTACAAGTAAAGAATATTTACGACATCGACAACGTGCCGGGAAAATATCGGCACACCCGTGCACGTCACGGCGTCGGCCCAGGCACTGAGGCTCCGTCACTGGCCCGTGCACGTCCCGTGCACGGACGTGTGTGAACGAGTTCATATAAAATGTTCCCAACGATATTTTTTTGAGTCCCTGACGGGGCACGGTCCGTCCACGTCCCTGGCACGGCCCTGATATGTGTGGATAGAGCTTTAGCCGTTGGTCCCGGCTGTCATTTGAAGATCTTTGACAGTCGTTATGGGTAGTCAAAAGCTTGAGATCTGACACTAGTCTTGCCAAGGGATGCCGTGTTACTCAGTTACTGGGTTGTGGAGGTCAGATAGGCAGTCGCTCCATGTAAAACACTGGTACTCAGCTGAATCCGGTAAGACTGGAAGCCGACCCCAATATAGTTGGGAAAAGGCTAGGCAAATTGAGTAGTTTTGTATTAATTTAACTAGCGTCCGCCCCGGTTTCGCACAGGACAAAATTATAAGCAAAAATTATCCTTTTTCTCTTATTGAAAACCGCATAAAATCTGTTACGTGATTTAGGAAGAGTAAGCGGATAGCAAGACAGACGTGGAAAGCGACGTTTTATACTATGTGGTGATAGAGATGTAAGAAAAAAGTTCGCAAGTCTCAATTATTATTTTCAGTGTAGACTGTGCAGCAGCAAATGCCGATTTAGGCCGTTTGAATAATTAAATTGTCCTTCAAACTATTTTACACGCACGTTGTGGTCATGGAACATGATTCATTACAAATGTAGTTTATTTTCTGGAATTATTAGGTGCAACCATTTTTTTAGGGTTCCGTACCCAAAGGGTAAAAACGGGACGGTCCGTCTGTCTGTCTTCTGTCTGTCCGTCTGTCGGTCTGTCACCAGGCTGTATCTCATGAACCATGATAGCTAGACAGTTGAAATTTTCACAGATGTTGTATTTCTGTTGCCGCTATAACAACAAATACTTTAAACAGAACGAAATAAAATTTTAAGTGGGGTTCCCATACACCAAACGTGATTTTCCTGCCTTTTTTGCGATAATTGTACGGAACCCTTCGTCGCGAGTCCGACTCGCACTTAGCCGGTTTTAATGTGTGTGTGTGTTATGGTTTGAGTCATACCCAATGTACTTTCCAACGCGCTGAAGTTTTCTATGCTAATCTGAATCACTACCTACCTACGTGCTTATATTATTTACTTCTCCAAGTTGGATATCACGGGAATTCAGTCCGTGTTAGCGGATTGGCCGTGACTCTGACGTTGAACTTGACCCTTGCAGGAGTCTTGATGATGATGATAGAATAGGTTATCCGTTCTATTTATCTGTGAAAATTGTAAAACATGCGCGTCAGCTAGATATATTGAAATTTTTGCTGTGGCAGACAGACTGAAACTGTTATACAAAAAAGATACTGGTTTATGCGAAATATCGTCGGAAATCCGGATATTCGCAGAAAACCTTAGTTCCACTACGTTGCACAACGGGCTTTGCAATTAATTGCTTAAGTTTGGGGAGCTGACCGGTCCAGAATACCGCTGATACCGTCCGTCTTGGGTTGGCATGGCAATAGGGAGTAAAGAACTATGGTAGAAGATTAGCTGGGTCAAAATAAAATCTAAAATGAGTGAATTTTTAGATCTAGATTACTTTAAATACCAGTACAATTATGGCTTTGCCGACATTTGTAGGGTTCTGTACCTCAAACGGAACCCTTAAAGGATCACTTTGTTGTCCGTCTGTCAGTCTGTCAATACCCTTTATCTCGGGAACGCGTGGATGTATCGAGTTGAAATTAATATCGTATACTGAAGTTTGCAACCCCTTGCAGCTGTGACTTCTAGATCAACTCAATCAAGAGATACGGCCGTTAATAATGCCATATTTTACACTCGCAAGAGAATCAAAATATACAGGGTACTGCCCGTTACCTATGAAATTTGGCAAGAAGCAATGTCTTATAGCACAAGTAAAGGAAAAATTCCAATAAGTAACCATAAATTTGTACCTACTTCAAAAAATAATAACTTATTTGCAGTTCGTAAACTGACCGCGACTTATTTCGATGTATGGGGACTACAGTTTTCCAACGGCAAAGTTAATTGGTTTGTTGAACCAATTTTTTTTTTGTAAGAAATGGAAAGATCATATATAAGTTTTCATACAAAACTATTTTTAGATTTTTTTTTTCATTGTAATGACAAAGTAAAATCCAATCGAAAATATTTTTTTGAATCCAGTACCGAAAACATCCCGACAGTTTTCCGAACAAACCCGAGCCCGTGTGAGGTCACAACGTTCATTTCTACTCTTTGTGGCACATAGCTTATACAGTGTTTTGACTTTTACCCGATTCAATCTTGTTATTATCGTCAATATATTGATGAATATCGATTATTGATGAATTGATGAATATCGAATATATTGATCATAAATATCGAACCTTAAAGATTATCGTGTTTGCTTCGTATCATTATGTACGAACACTACAAAAAGATTCCCATTATATGTATTTCACGCAATAGCCAAGTACCTAGCAATCTGTACTAGTTTTGAGAAATGTTCTATGTCTAACTACATTCCAATTATAATGTGTTAATTATGTTGTTATCTTGTTTTAATTTAGTATTAGATCCGTATTAATTTCTTACTTTGATCATTAAAGACTTAGAAAAGTATTTATTTAAGAACTTTCGAGCTAAGTTGACATTGTTGTATAATTACGTAACTTGAAAACATGATTTTTTGTTTATGGAGATATATTCATTATTTTATTCTTAAATGACAGATATAGGCGTAAAACTAATATTTCTGTTTGAATTATGAAAATCGGTCCACGCATTTAAGAGATATTTAGTGTAAGGAAAATCTACCGAGTTAATATTTTCACGTTTCTGTTGTACAAACTTTTTAGTGTTTGTCAATATGTAATATAGATATAAACACTAATTAGTGTTTAATATTATTAAGGGATATGTAAATAATTTGAGTTAACGAAAATGTTATGTTTATGTGTATCAGATTTAGTGATACTTATCTAATGAAATTTTTTGATATCCAAAGTCGAAACCCATACGTAAAAACGATTACGTTATGACAATTATGTTTATAAATGTACCTGGTAAACATCAATAACTAACACCGGTCCACTAACTCGTAATATTCATTACGACTACTTTATTTATGCTCAAAACTTCCAAATCGTCCATCAGGTGGGTATATTATCGACATTAGCCTTTATGAATCCTATAAAACACATGACTAAATGAAATTTGTTGTTTAATAATATTTTTGCACTAATTTTCGGATATTTTTAGTCAATTCACGTGCAGTTGACACTGCATTATCGTGAAATTCCTTGAACGTTATGACGTCACCAACATGGCGACCAATCATGGCCCGTTTGTGGACAGGTGATTCTTTTTAAAATTTTATCGATTTTCAATTGCTTATAATAAATTGAAAAAAATATTTAAGATATTTCTGCAACGACAATATAATTTATGATATGAAAAGTTTCAAAATACATTAATAAAAACGTATTTTTTTTTTAATTCAATATCCCAATTTTGTTCGTCAATTCTGTTAAACTTATCGTTAGAGCGATTTCGGTGCCCTCATAGTTTATGAAATACTGTAATGTTATTTAATAATTTTGATAAATGTAGCTGTTTGTACGGAACCCTCAGTGCGAGAGTCCGACTCGCACTTGCCCAGTTTTTATGATGCATTTGATCTCCATTCGTTGTATTAATCATATGGGCCAATTTCTATAACAAGTATATATTTAACTAGCTGTTCCCCGCGGCTTCACTCCCGTGGGCCACCCCACAGGACCCGTTTTCGGGATGAAAAATAGCATATGTTACTTAGGAATAACGTAGCTTTCTATTGGTGAAAGAATTTTTTAAATCGGTCCAGTAGTTTCGGAGCCTATTCGGTACAAACAAACAAAAAAGTCTTTCCTCTTTATAATATTATAGTATAGATTATTTATATCGAACTGGTACGACCTACAATAATATGAAAATAACTCCGAAGCCAAAAAAAAAGAAGAGCGCGTAGATAAGAGGGAACTCTAAACTTGTAGCTTACTAGAAAAAAAAAAGAGTGAATCTCACTTCCTACATATTCATCAACGCACCATTGTTTCATCTAACACTCATCTAGATGAGTTCCGTTGCAAGTCTTTTTAGTTCCAGATAAATCCCAAATCAATTACGTCCTCGATTTACTTACGCCACAGCTTACAGCACAAGCTAAGCGAGCGTGAAGGTAACGAGCTCTCTGAAAGTCTATACCAACGTAAACTAAATCAGACCGCATAAATAAGATCGCTGACATTCGAGACCGCTGAAGTGGTCACGTTTGGTTCTCAGCGAGTAACGAAGGCAAATATTCTGAAGCGAAATGCAAAGCGTCGTTGGTTGGGAGAAGAATCTTTTAGTACTATCGGGATTTATGGGTGACATGGAGTGATGTCAATAATGATCGCAAGGTACAAATAAATGTTACAGGTAAATGCTCACTCTTGAGCATTCAGCGTCGAACATTCGCAAAAACGTTACATTACATGGAAATATTTTAGGAAACTGAGCATTTGTCTGTATTGTACCATTCGTGATGCTCGCAAAAATGCTCTAGGGTATACTCAATTTAAAGTAATGAAAGATACCTGAAAAGACAGGTTACTCAAATCTGCTGAGAACAAAGCTAACTTAGATTTTCTAGATGTTTGTTGTACATTTACACAGAAACTTGTTACCTATCCATGCCTAAATAACAAAACTTTTTGAGTTGCTCGTCATGATACTCAAAATTCATCGGGCCAGGATCTCTTATTCATTGAAATGCACTTTCAATTAACAGACTCAGGTGGTACCGACACTACCTACCTAGAGTCAGTTGCTAAAGAAACTGACTTACATTGCCATTTCTTTTCAATATTTATGGGCTTAAGAAATGTCTAGATTTGATATAGAAGAAAACTTATACCCCGTATTTTCAGTTTTTTTTTGAGGGTTAGAAAATTTTCAGTTAACAAAAAAGGGAATTCTGTTGTTACAAGATTGTTATACCAGGTGACTCTTCTGCTATTTTCTGTGGTAGAAGGTGGACTGAGAGTCATAAACGTACATACGTTTACAACATACAGAGGTAGCGGACTTCCGCTATTTTGTGTATTGTACCCGACTACCAGTGCATTTTAATGGAAAAACTTTATTTATTAAAATCCTTCATTCAAATAGTGCTGCGAGAAACAATGGCTCCAAGGCTCATAACTGCAACGTTTTTATAGGAATTTTACATGAAAGGATTCTTTATGTTTTTGAGTGAGAGTTAAGTGTATTACTATGGATTTTGCTGGAAAGCCATATGAGGCGTGTTTATAGTATAGTTCCTGGGCGACCAAGTTCTGCTTGGGTGAAAATAGAGAATACATTTTTTTTCGAGAAATCTAATTATTCGCCCTCTAAAACCCGTATATTGTATTTTTATCGAAATCGTTAGAGCCGTTTCCGAGGACGTGATTACAAATATATTCAAATATTTCTCTTTTAATAGTATAGGATAGGATTTTAAGGCTCTATGAGCTTTACCGCTCAGGGTTATCACAATATGTAAGCACATGCAAGCTGAAAACCTATTTATTTATACTTATTATTCGCATCAGATAAGAGCCAATGATCAGGGTCTTTGCCATAACTACTAATAGTGTTGATTTTGCCAGGCCCATTATTACACGACTATAAGGGCTCATTGAAATAAAATTCTGCTCGATGCACTTAATTTAGTGTGAATCGTACTCAACTGTCACTAGGGAAAATTCACTCACAGTGTTCCAAAAATAGCCGGCCATTTTCGTTTAGGTACTGTTACTAAACAAAAACGTCAACAATTTGTACAAATTCTGTGCATTTAAATTCAGCATCGTAATTTGCCGCCTACTCTCTGTTCTGTTCCCCTAGTCGTTTATTCTGACACTCGGGCTTTAGGTATGCTTATACGATTAACTTCATTATGACAGCCACTGAGCCCCCACCGAAGGAAAGCTTTCTTTTCAACTTATATTATTAAAAGTTTTTTTGTTCGTCAATTCTGTTAAACTTATCGTTAGAGCGATTTCGGTGCCCTCATAGTTAATGAAATGCTGTAATGTTATTTAATAATTTTGATAAATGTAGCTGTTTGTACGGAACCCTCAGTGCGAGAGTCCGACTCGCACTTGCCCAGTTTTTATGATGCATTTGATCTCCATTCGTTGTATTAATCATATGGGCCAATTTCTATAACAAGTATATATTTAACTAGCTGTTCCCCGCGGCTTCACTCCCGTGGGCCACCCCACAGGACCCGTTTTCGGGATGAAAAATAGCCTATGTTACTTAGGAATAACGTAGCTTTCTATTGGTGAAAGAATTTTTTAAATCGGTCCAGTAGTTTCGGAGCCTATTCGGTACAAACAAACAAAAATATATATATATTATATTAGTATAGATTATTTATATCGAACTGATACGACCTACAATAATATGAAAATAACTCCGAAACCAAAAAAAAAGAAGAGCGCGTAGATAAGAGGGAACTTTCACTCTAAACTTGTAGCTTACTAGAAAAAAAAAAGAGTGAATCTCACTACCTACATATTCATCAACGCACCATTGTTTCATCTAACACTCATCTAGATGAGTTCCGTTGCAAGTCTTTTTAGTTCCAGATAAATCCCAAATCAATTACGTCCTCGATTTACTTACGCCACAGCTTACACCACAAGCTAAGCGAGCGTGAAGGTAACGAGCTCTATGAAAGTCTATACCAACGTAAACTAAATCAGACCGCATAAATAAGATCGCTGACATTCGAGACCGCTGAAGTGGTCACGTTTGGTTCTCAGCGAGTAACGAAGGCAAATATTCTGAAGCGAAATGCAAAGCGTCGTTGGTTGGGAGAAGAATCTTTTAGTACTATCGGGATTTGTAAGTTTTTTGAACAAAAAAGGAATCTATTTTCAATAGAATTTTTCAAAGATATGCATAAACCAGCACTGACTATTGCTGAAGTACTTATGGCGTCTTCTGGGTAGCCAGTTCTGAAACTATCTTGTTGACTGGTAAATACTACCACAATATTATTTTTTCGCAAATTTAATTGTACGATGGTCGGACAAAAATAGTGACTGTACATAATGGGTGTAATAAAAATTCAAAAGTGTAATAATTACAGTTGCATTTTAAAACTTCAAAAACGCAGAGTCAATTGTTGAAAATTTTACAGTTTACTTTTCTTTACGCATTTTTCGTTTTATGTATCACCTAGTTTAAGAGAAAATGGACTTAACATGCCCAAAAACATATTTTCCAAGGAGTTCATTTTAAATATTTAAAGTTCTATCGTTTCCAAAACATTGTCAAAATTATCGAAATCATCACCAATCAACGCGTGTATGAAAGCAATATTGTGTTTGCAAATTGCCTTTAATTATTATGCCATTGTTTCCAAGTCAATTCGACATCAAAATTAAATTATGCATTACAGGCTACAGCTGATATTCTATACATTTAATTAAAGTTCCACCATACCTACTAACTTGGTCTACTTAGAGCAGACTTCCCGGGTACAAAGAGGGAATTTCTACGTAGAATGACAAAATCTTTAGAATGGTTGTAGAAGGTTCACTTAGTACCAAGAAAATTAAACTAGATACTTTATTGATACCAAGAAAATCGTATTACTATAATTCTGAAGCGCAAGGAAAGTAAAGTTGAGAGAATTTGTACTTATGTAATAACCGGCCACAGATACCTAAAGGTGAGTATAGATTAGAGCATTTACTTGTAACAGAACATCGAGCATCCGATGTTTTTACATTTACTCGAACCACACTTCAAACACATGACGCTCGATGCTATGTTACAAGCTGATTTTAAAAACAAACGAACGTTTTAGTATAACATTTTATCGAGCAAAGGCACAAGCGCGGGTGACATGGAGTGATGTCAATAATGATCGCAAGGTACAAATAAATGTTACAGGTAAATGCTCACTCGTGAGCATTCAGCGTCGAACATTCGCAAAAACGTTACATTACATGTAAATATTTCAGGAAACTGAGCATTTGTCTGTATTGTACCATTCGTGATGCTCGCAAAAATGCTCTAGGGTATACTCAATTTAAAGTAATGAAAGATACCTGAAAAGACAGGTTACTCAAATCTGCTGAGAACAAAGCTAACTTAGATTTTCTAGATGTTTGTTGTACACAGAAACTTGTTACCTATCCATGCCTAAATATAACAAAACTTTTTGAGTTGCTCGTCATGATACTCAAAATTCATCGGGCCAGGATCTCTTATTCATTGAAATGCACTTTCAATTAACAGACTCAGGTGGTACCGACACTACCTACCTAGAGTCAGTTGCTAAAGAAACTGACTTACATTGCCATTTCTTTTCAATATTTATGGGCTTAAGAAATGTCTAGATTTGATATAGAAGAAAACTTATACCCCGTATTTTCAGTTTTTTTTTGAGGGTTAGAAAATTTTCAGTTAACAAAAAAGGGAATTCTGTTGTTACAAGATTGTTATACCAAGTGACTCTTCTGCTATTTTTTGTGGTAGAAGGTGGACTGAGAGTCATAAACGTACATACGTTTACAACATACAGAGGTAGCGGACTTCCGCTATTTTGTGTATTGTACCCGACTACCAGTGCATTTTAATGGAAAAACTTTATTTATTAAAATCCTTCATTCAAATAGTGCTGCGAGAAACAATGGCTCCAAGGCTCATAACTGCAACGTTTTTTTAGGAATTTTACATGAAAGGTTTCTTTATGTTTTTGAGTGAGAGTTAAGTGTATTACTATGGATTTTGCTCGAAAGCCATATGAGGCGTGTTTATAGTATAGTTCCTGGGCGACCAAGTTCTGCTTGGGTGAAAATAGAGAATACATTTTTTTTCGAGAAATCTAATTATTCGCCCTCTAAAACCCGTATATTGTAATTTTATCGAAATCGTTAGAGCCGTTTCCGAGGACGTGATTACAAATATATTCAAATATTTCTCTTTTAATAGTATAGGATAGGATTTTAAGGCTCTATGAGCTTTACCGCTCAGGGTTATCACAATATGTAAGCACATGCAAGCTGAAAACCTATTTATTTATACTTATTATTCGCATCAGATAAGAGCCAATGATCAGGGTCTTTGCCATAACTACTAATAGTGTTGATTTTGCCAGGCCCATTTTTATAACACGACTATAAGGGCCCATTGAAATAAAATTCTGCTCGATGCACTTCATTTAGTGTGAATCGTACTCAACTGTCACTAGGGAAAATTCACTCACAGTGCTCCAAAAATAGCCGGCCATTTTCGTTTAGGTACTGTTACTAAACAAAAACGTCAACAATTTGTACAAATTCGCCGCCTACTCTCTGTTCTGTTCCCCTAGTCGTTTATTCTGACACTCGGGCTTTAGGTATGCTTATACGATTAACTTCATTATGACAGCCACTGAGCCCCCGCCGAAGAAAAGCTTTCTTTTCAACTTATATTATTAAAAGTTTTTTTATTACGAACGAGATAATAAAATGTAACAAACTTGGGATGTAAATGAAAGAGAAAATTTGTATAAATGTCCATACGGAAGTCTGTGAAAGTATATGAAGATATTTGTGTTTTTTTTTTTATTATAAACCTTCAGACTTAAAAAATACTACCTATTAGCGACTAGATAGCGAGAAACGTAATATTATCTCGTAGCTCTGAGTTTTTGTGTCAGATATAATAAATGCGATGACAAAACATTTCCTTGCTGTCCTAGTAATGAAAACATAAATAGAGAGCTGAATCTGTGTCTAAACTTGGACGGGTATACAGTGAAAATTTAATTAACCTAGTTGCAACATACAAAGTAATTTGGCGTTAAATGACAGTGTTTTTAAGCTTAGTATGCATTAAGTATTTGGTACGACTCTAAAAAATAAAAAAGATCGTGGGAATAAGGATTTCGGAACAAATAAAAAGATTTTTAACAAAAAAAATAAAATCGAAAATTGAAGTCGGTTTAACTTTTTTGTTAAAAAGTTTATATTTTTTTCGCTTTTTAGTTTTGGTGCCATGAAATACCATGAAAAAAAACGCATTATTAAAGACTACTCGTCAGATCTTGATCAAATTCGAATGGGACCACATGAGAAGCACCAGCTTTCAAATAAAAAAGATTCATCAAAATCGGTTCATAAATTGGCGGAGTAATCGCGTAACAAACATACAAAAACATACAGTCGAATTGAGAACTTCCTCCTTTTTGAAGTCGGTTGAAAAGTGCCTAAAAAGCTGAATAGGAAACGGGAAGAACAAAAATATCGAAGTGAAATCTTCTTTCTCTCGCTACCGGACTACCACACTTGGTAGTCCTTGACTAGTCCTTCTCTTAGACATTTGCGCAAAGCCAGCGTGTGGCACTGTCTACCGGCATCTGGGTTAGATTACCGTGACCACCTATAACATATCAGAATCTTCTGGACCCACTCATTCCACTGTAAACCTCAACCATCGCTTACCATCAGGTGAGATCTTGAAAAAAAATGTGGCGAACATAAATACAAAAAAAACCTGAACACCATTCAAAAGCGTAGGAACTTAGTATTCACGTACCAACATGTCCCGTTTATTTAATTACACGTGACGCAACACCGGTATCCTTGCTATGCAGGGACAGTCAACACGGTTGTCGCAGCCAGAACTCATTATGAACCGAGCAAAGGTCAGGGGCGGGAACCGACACGTTTGATCGATAAACTGACCCACTTCATGGGTAGTTTCAACTGCAGTCGGGTTAGATAAATAGTGGCTGTGTTTAAGCTAGCAAGCATAGTACTAGCCTCGAGTGAAAATGGGACCAGCGGGCCCCGAGAACACGTTGAAACGGGCAGGTAGTGTAATTTTATTTATTCTGAGATAGCATTGTATGATGTCATTCTTTTTTTTTTTTTTTTTTTTTTACTATTTATAGGCCTGTGTTTGACCACAATCTCACCGTGGTCAGTGATGATGTGGCCGATGGTGGTAAGCCCACAAAGCCTAGAAGGGAACTGGCTCTCAAGTGCTGCTGTCGGAACACACCGGAAGCTGCTTGGCGACAGATTTTCAACTTGAGGGTGGTTGCCAGCCAGGCGGGTACTACAAAGTACCCTACCACCGTGCTATGGTTTCCTCACGATGTTTTCCTTCACCGAAAGCTCAAGCTCATTGTAGGATTCGAACCCGCGACCTTCGTCTCGGTATCCGACGTCACTACCACTGAGCTATCATCGCCTTAAAATTCTGGAACAGAAAAGCTAAACTGTTGCATAACGAATGACGCAGCGTGAAGTTTAATAGTTATTTATGCTACAAGTGCGGAAAGTAGGTGATTTCCGATGAGTGGCATTTTTATTCACGAGCGAGCGAAGCGAGTGAGTGGATAAATCGTCACGAGTCGGAAATCATCTTACGCACGTGTATCATACAACATTTTACTATGCATTGTGCGAGGAAATAAAAAAATATATCTGAACCAAGCAAGCAATCAATAAAATGGCGGGCGTATTCAAGCGCGCTCAGCATATCCACAGATTAACTAAAAGTTCCTCGGGCACATCTACAGCTGTCACGTCGTAACTCAAGAAGGCACGAGCAAAATATACGTTCTGCCAAACATATTCAATGAATATTTAAAATTAATTTATTGATCAAAATCTAAATCTAGAGTAATTAAAAACGCCTTTAATGAAGTATTAGTTTTATTTTACCTTTTATATGAATGTTAATCTGTACTTAACTAATTTGTAAAACTTTTCTCAAATAATAAAGACTCTATGCGTCGGGCTGACGTTGGAGTTAAAAATTAAAAAAATACAGAAAAGTAAAAAGCACTAGTGAAAAAAAGTGACACTTTCCGCACAGTTTCGCTGCTTGGAAAACGCTCTTTTCGAGGACATGTATTGTAAAATAATGTTTGCGATCTCTCGATGTAAAAGCTGTGCACAGCGGATAATTTTTCTATCACATGGTAGCTGAAATATGCAGTGAAACAAGTTTTTCTACCTCATTAACGTAGATTAATCAACATTTTTTTATTACCCGGCTACAAGGAAAGGGTTATGTTTTTCGCGCGTATCTTGTATGTTTGTATGTATGTAATATTCTTTATTACCTCATATCTTTCAAACTACTTAACGGATTTTCATAATTAAAACATCGTTAGATAGGTCTTAACTGCCCAAGTGTTCTTTGATAAGTGCCGTTACAAAAAAGCAACATGAGGGATTTTGGGCGCCATATTGAGGGGGGTTGCAATTGTTTTTTTCTTTTATACCCATCAAGTGGGGTATCAAAATGAACGGTTTTTAGAGGTAATTACAAAAATATATACCACTTATATGTTTAAAAGTCATTCGAAAAAAAAATTATAACTAAAAAGTTGTAAATAAAAAAAATGAATTTAAAAATCAAAAACCCGCCTGATTAAGAAGCAAACTAAAAAGCGGTACAATTTTTTAGTTATAATTCTTTTTTTCTTGTAATCTTTAGAGGGTGCTTTAACAAAATAATCAACAATTTTTACCCTTGTCGTACAAGGGTTTGGCGCTACACTTTTTAACCCCCGACGGAAAAAGAGGGGTATTATAACTTTGACGTATGTTGCTGTGTATCTGTGTATCTGTGTATCTGCGTATCTGTGTATTTGTGTGTCTGTCTGTGGCAACATAGCGTCCAAACGGGTGAACCGAATTCGATTTAGTTTTTTTTTCGTTTGAAAGGTGATTTTGTCGAGAGTGTTCTTAGCTTTGTTTGAATAACATCGGTTCAACCGTTAAAAAGCTATGTGCGTTTTACTGTTTGAATCAGGGTGTTTTCGCATGAAATAAAAATTGGTCGGGGTTTTTTTAATTTTGAAATTTTACTTATTATTATTCCATTCCGTTCTGTCAACCACTCTCTACAAAATAATGACGTCACATAAATAATAGTTCCCTCGTGAGTTAGAATAGTCAATCGAGTGTCAATCATTTCGACTGGTTCACCGTCATTACGTCATCAATCATTCAGGTCAGCGGTGTATTCCCGGTATGCCGATAGTTCAATCTCTACTGACGAGGAGTGTAATATTAGAGACAGTTTGTGTATTATTATTGCAAAATTTTTACTCCACCAGCAAAAATGGTGGGAGTCGTAACAAAGTCTGTCTCCCGTCTTATAAAAGCCTCAACCTAAATGATTATAGTCTTTATCCTCCTACTTCATTGACATAAAAATGACAAAGACAAGTACAAAGTGAATATAAGTCACAAAATTTTGTAAATGAGAGGGTTCTAAGAAAATATAGCTAGCTATGGCAAATAAATATAAATTCATATGTAATTTTAAGAAATTGTTGAATTGTTTTTTTTTTTGTTTTCTTTTTGTTTATCTTGGACATCGCAAGCAACGGTGAAGAAAAACATCGTGAAGAAACCTGGACTTATATAGTTAACGTAAGTCTGAAATAGCCAAGTCAGAGGCCTGTGGGGTTCCAAGAGGTGGCTTAGTAAACTCTGACACCAGAGATGGCCACATCCTCACATGAAAAAGAAAGACGGTGCAACTAACAAACTATGGGTTTAATTCTATTCGGATAAGAAAATCCTAGCGAAGCAAGGAAAATCGAACTAACGAAAAAGTCTAATTAGCATTTACTGATACCACATTGATTTTTATAGATTATAACAAGACTTGAACAAATACACCAACAACAACAACCAAACACAACCAAACAATAACCAAAGCAAGTAATACAAGCAAATGGGTATTATTAGCAACAGATTATATGTGAGTCCAGAAGGAGTTTGTATTCCAACAACGGAGATTACGAGCGTTGGGATCATACATAGATACCTAATTAATATAAGGAAGAAAGAAGGTAAAAGCGTACCGGTTAATTACTCGTAGTAATTCTTAAGAAGCTGGTATAAAGGAATAACATTCCTACGTAAGAGAATTTTTACCTACTAATAATAAAACTTTTTGCACCCATCTAGTCCAAGCTGTATAGAAGATTGAAAAGGATGTGTGAATGATATACATGAAAACACTCTAATTTTTTTTAAATTTTATTTCCATACACAGCCAATACAAAGCAACTTCGCAGGTACGGTCATAGAAAGTCAACTATCAGCGTCATTGTGAACATCGTACGTTCAAGTTATATAATGAAAATAAAAAGCAGACACCTAAATTGAAAGGATACCTAATTAATATAAGAATGTAACAAGGCAAACGCTGGCGGTACTGATTATTTAGTAAATCTCAAAAAGATGATAAAAAAAAAAATGTCGATTCTAATGTTGTATAATATACGACACCAATATTTTATGCACTATAACCCGTTAAGTCCAAGTTGAACGGAATATAGGAGATAGAGAAGGTTGCGATACATATAATCCACATAAAAACACCAAAACAATCCAACAACTGTTTTAATTTTATCTCCAATAAAAAGCCAACGTAAAGCAACTTTAAAATCTAAAATGGTCGCAGAAAGTCAACTAACAACGTCATTGTGGCCCGATCGTACGTTCAAGTTATTGAATGAAAATAAAAAGCAGACACCTAAATTGAAAGGCGCTCTTCGCAGCAAATAGCGAAGTAATCAGTGCGATTCCAAAGTTGCGGATGTTAATAGAACAACAACTTTACAATAAAGTGCAGTGAACACGATGGAGTCTAAAAATAAACTTCGGAACTTGAACGAAGCTAATTTTTGTTCGCAATATTGTATCGTGTTGTTAGTTTTTTGTACGTGGGTTTTTGCTTAATTAATTGTAATGTTGTGTAGGTAGTGCTAATTTTAGATATGAGTGCAGATAGAGGGAACGTCGGTGAGCTTAGAGATATGAGTGACTCATATTATTATTTTAAATATTACAATATTAATAACGTCTAAATTGTCTTGTTTCTGTAGAAGAAAAAAAAGTAAAAGACGGCAGAACCAATGGCAACGAGTAATATAAAAATGACAAAGCCGAATTGTTTAGAAACACATTGACATTTTTATAAAAAATATGCTCCAGTATTGTTTTGCTACATTTTATTGCTCATAGACCAGCGGGTAATCCTCTAACTACTGAGACTCCCAGTGAACCCTGCAGGAGGCCCAAGAAATGCTGGCAGGATATCGTAAAAGCCGACCAAAGTGCTAATAAACTCGACATGAAGGCCGGACAAGATTGTGTGAAATTGAGACGACTTAGTGGTAAATATATAGAACAAAGTAAGGAAGAAGATAATAATTGTGTTTAGTACAACATGTTTTTATGGCCAGTGAGGTCAACCGGTCACTTAAGGGACATATAAATCTGGAAAGATGAGCACATATTTGCTAAATTAGACAAGTATGGCAAGGGATTCAATATACGCATGGAAAAGGCTTAATATTTTTTTGAACATCGATAAACATATCATCATCCAATATCTCAAAATGTCCTTTTCTCAGATTGTATTATTAAGTTTCCTAATAAACCCTAACTTTATTGTGGCAAGTCGTAATTGAGACGAATTCAAAAAGTTTTTGTGGTCTCTGCGGGCGCTGCCTTATTTACTTCTGTTGTAATGAAGCAATTTAGCGATATAATAGGAAGCTCCAATGTTTTTCGGCTAAGGATAGTGAATGATAAGTTTCTCTTAGCCTCTCAGGTTTTACGAAGTAATTATTAAACTGTTACATTTATGTTATTCTTTAGTTTTCTCTCTGGTTTTGTAATCCTTTATATATATAGAGAAGGATATTTTAAGTTGGTATACAGCTCAGTATAAATAGTTAACTTGTACTTTACTTATATCAATTTTAGATTTTTACAAAAAAAAAAGTAAAAATATATTTTCAATTTATTTTTGTAATAGCATTAGTATTTATAACATATTTTTTTTCTGTTTCCATGTAAACTCTAGACGAAATCATATTAAGAATCAGAGCCTAGAAACAGTTTTCATTTATGCAACAATATGAACGCAGTTCACTAAAACCAATATTACTTATGCAAAGAATACCGACAGTCTTTAGACGTAAGCTTAGTACAAAAAAAACGCTCTAGTTACAAAGAAACGCTCCAAGCAAAACAGAGAAAAATTGCTTTTTATTCCATTACGGACAGGAAGAGAGCGTGATACGATTACAAAAAGATACAGACGAACATAGAGAGAATTTAGAGAGGCAAACTGGTTAACATAATGCTCGTTTAATAAATTTAATGGATTCAGGAGTAGGTATAGGCGTTTATGGAGGCCTTTGATAAATAGCCGATGAGTTGCGTGTTCCTCGAGGGCAGGCTATCATGTTTATAGACTTTGTATTATGTTTAGTGAGGAATATTGAATGATGGGCTTTGTTGATCTTGCGGTTTTGATTTTGTGTGACGATTGGAACTTTGCAATATAAATGAATGACTTGGACTGCTGAAGCGGAGTAATGCAAAGACTTGGAATAATATGAAGATTTGAGAAATAAAAAACGATATCATCATCTGCCTAGCCTTTTTCCCAATTATTGTTGGGGTCGGCTTCCAGTCTTACCGGATTCAGCTGAGTACCAACCAGTGTTTTACATGGAGCGACTGCCTATCAAACCTCCACAACCCAGTAACTGGGTAACACGGTACCCCTTGGCAAGACTGGTGTCAGATCTCAGGCTTCTGACTACCCGTAACGGCCGTCAAAGATCTTCAAATGACAGCCGGGACCAACGGCTTAACGTGCTTTCCGAGGCACGGAGGAAACTCGGTATGTTGAAATGGTCACCCATCCACGGACTGACCTCGTCAAGCGTTGCTTAACCTTGAAGATCGACCCGTGCGGCTGTTATTATTTAGCCACGAGCTCCTCCAACATAATAAAAAATGATATAAACAAAACTAATTCAAGTACAAAATGAAATTAATATTTTTGAGAATGTATAACTTGAAAATCAAACTAAAATGAAGAGCCCGAACATTATAAATCCAATCCAACCGTAAGTAATTAAACGAGTCGTAAAGTAAATAAATTCGCTTCAATACAGTACTTATATCTTCTACTAAAGTAAAAGGAAAAGAAATAAAAAATCTAGAACTATTACGAAAAGGCATTACGATCGGAAAAGGGCGGAGGATAAGGTAATAAAAGACATAAATAAAGATAACATTGAGATATTTAACGTTCTCTTTATATTGATCGATATTGATTTTGAGGTTGTCTGACTAAAGTACTAGGCTAACATAGACGCTTGGTGTAGTCAAGTGTTTAACTGGCAGGTCTCGACCAAAGTCGAAGTTTCCATTTTCAAAGCGCTGTCAAACTTGAGGAAACCATTACATTAAGCCTCAAAGGCTGACTATTAAAGGGGAACCCGCAAAGTGGATTATTGTATGAACCATTTATTGGGTGAAATAAAAAGTTAATTACTGCCCTAAATACTTTGGTGTCATTGAAAGGGTTATTTCTGGAGGATTGTTCGTAAAAACCAATCAGGTCAAATGAAAATTGAGAAGATTAAGCAAACTTCAGTAAGTCGATAAGAGATGTGAGCTCATCAGAAATCAAAGGCGATCTAGAGGATGGCCTCATATATCTCGCGGGAAAAGACTATACCAGTATTCTTTAAAATTCTCCTCGCACCATTCAACTTCGATGTCTCAGTTAAATTTTTTGTTTTCTCTAGATAAGCTGTTTTAGCTGTTTAAGCTTTAAGCTTCCAATTTAGCAGCTAGTTTACATAATAATAGAATTGTTTGCTGTTCTATTCGGTGTTAAAAAAAAAAACAAACAAGCTGTTTAGTCTACAGAAAACGTGAGACTCTGAAATAATGGTTAGCTATGCAGTTAAAAAAAACGAAAGCCTGGAACCAAAAAAGAAGAAAAAATACATTTACTTGAAATCGAATCGAATGTAACTATCACAATATTAAAGTTCGCGTCTTTCTGTTCGCCGCTTTAGTCATTTTTTATCATATTTTGGTATTAAATTTAGCATTCATTTTTGCCTTGAAAGACTTAACCTAACTAGCTTATGCCAGCGGCTTCTCCCGCGTGAATTGGTTTTTTTTTATCTCAAGGGAACATTATACCGGGATGAAAAGTAGCCTATTTATTTATTTATTATTATTTATTATATGCTTTATTGTACACCTTAAAATACAATTATAAAAAGAAACTTAAAATTAATACAAATACAAAGGGCGGCCTTATCGCATTCCGCGATCTCTTTCAGGCAGCCTATGTGCTATGCCAGACTATAATCTATCTTTTCGCCAAATTTCATCAATATTCGTGCAGTCGTTCCGGCGTGATTGGGTAACAAACATACATCCATCCATCCAAACATTCGCATTTATAATTTTAGTAAGAGTAAGATTAGTAAGTTAAGATGAGATTATTTTGAAAGACGTATGACAAGCAATTTAGTGTACTTAACTACGAATATTGCTAACTTGCTGTGACCGCGGCTTCGCTCCCGTCAACTGCCTTCCCTACCCACCTACCTACCAATTTTTTTCTAGGTTTATTTTTCCGCGGAAAATCTTAACACCGCCATTCAGAAAATGACGTCAAATGCACAACGCCATCTATCGAATATGGAGTTCAACTGCCCGAGTATCTGAATTGCGTGTGTTGTGATATTTTACTTCTTGAACACTTTAAATTAATATATCTTTTGAGTGAACCGAATGCAATGAAATAAAAACTAAGTAATACTGCAAGTTACGCACAATTTGTACGTATAAAAGTTAACTACTTTGGTTTCGTACATTTTACGTCATGCGTGCACAACTAAACAGATAAACAGACAAACGGAAAAAAAACCAAAAATACATATTTTTTGGAAATATTATGGTGTACAAAAACGAGTTTTCTACAGATTTATTATATATATTGATGATTGATTGATAATGTTGATTGATTTACCATTAATCGTCATAAATTACCACCCATATAGACCCGTCTGATACCCAGTGTGAGTGCGGTGCCCCTTCGCAAGATATGGCACGCATGCTGGAGTGTCCATACACCTACACTTTGGAAGATCTTATGCTCGCGACGCTGCAATCGGGGTGGCCACCTACTGGGCCCAAAATTTATGAAAAGTTTTCCATCGACTCGAAAAGAAGAAGAAGACTACCCATATAAACACACACATATTCACGTCAATAACCATAATATGGGGGCATAACCAGTAAATTAATAAAAATAGTTAATTAACAAATTAAGCTAACTCTCAATAATACCTACTAAAAAATAAAAACATTTCCCCGCTAAAATTACAGCACAAGCATTGAATGCTCAAACTACTTCTGCGATTAACTATTACTCAGGTCGCTAACGATACTACGGTCGGGCCATGAAATAAGCGACTCAGGGGTAATTAAAATCCACTACAACCCGCTTGAGAAGTTTCTTCGAGTTGTACTGAGATATTAATGATACTACGTTTTAATTTAATCTGAATTTAAGAGGCTTTGCTTTATATACGTTTGTGAATGTACTAATTAATATAGAACACGAAATGTTTTATGTATAATGTTTGGAAGAATGCTGTGCTTTGTTTTGTAATTAGGATTTTATTTTCGTTTATTTTTACGGGGTAGTTTGTTTATTTGAAATAAAATACTAAAATGGGCAATACATACAGGTACTCATATAGTTAGAATTAATATTTGTTTCGGGATATTTAGCAAGTTTATTTTGATTTTCTCGTGATCCGCGCTTATCCGCTACACTACCGAATCATCGAGCTCTCAACCAAAATCAAAATATACATGGTAAATATCCCGAAAGAAATATTTATTCTAATGATTGTGACCATGTCAGCTTAAAAACTCATATCTACATTTGGTGATTCGGCAAAATGGAAAAAAATATATACATAAAAATCTAAATTTTAAAATTGGTATCAGCATTGCCAATTTCTACAATGCATTTTCATAATCCCAAGCCAATGGAATGACGAATATGATCAAAGTTAATTTACAAAGACAGCTTTCAGCAACTTTTCACGAACATGTAAACGTTATTGAAAAGTTCGTGGCACATCCCTATTAAAAGCCTTTGACGCTTGTCAAGCATTTATTTCGTAACCGTTCTTCTTAGTTGTCTTGTCTGTACTTTACAAAAGACATAATTTTATTAAAATTAGGCATCTATTAGAACATTGTTTTTTAACAAATTGACGACGATTTTTAACAAGTTTCATCATCATTTAGTATTCGCTGAGTTTAAATTAATGCAAGTATAATATTAACAACTTTAAGACTTACAGATAATGATTTTATTCCATAAAGACTGATAATTCTTATAGTAATTAAAGTTTAATGTAATATTATTCTAATATTAAATTTTATAAAATGACAATAGATCAGACTTATCAAATATCAATAGGAAAGTCTGGTATAGGATGTCTTACAGTATTATAATTGGTACAAATTACTTTTATTCTATTTATTTTATAAAAACAAAAGGAAATGGTCATGTAAATGTTGATGTTGTTTTTTCTTGTATAACCTATTCTGGACTATGTTGGTGCCTGTGATAAAATGATTTTCATTAGTACAGATACCAACGATTCTCTTTTCCCGTGTTTACTGTTAAAAATGTATGTATTTTATTTTGATCCTGTACATGTATTTTTCCTGAATAAACGATTTTATTATTATTATATTATATTATTACACTTACATTATTAACATGGTTTAAAATGAACAATTAAATAATGTGAGATACAATATGTACCTATATTTAAATTAAGAACAAGTTCTGTATTGGAACATCGACATACCTACCACATTAATTCTGGTTCCGTGCGCAGAACTGATTGCTTGGCTGAAACGACGGAACTAATATAGCGAGGTTTATTGGCAGCGCTAAAACTAGGTGATAAACGTATAAATTAGATATCGTGGGTAAACGTTTGACTTATTTGTATTTATTAGGTAACTAGAGACACGTCCTGGCTTCGCCAGTGATAAATTATACACAGAAACCTTCCTCGTTTCTCACTCTTTCTACTGGTGAAAACCGCATGAAAATGCGTTCGGTATATTTTGAGTTTATCGCGTACAAACGCGGCGGGGCACTTCATATGATCTGAGTGATGGGCTTATGAATACCTGTGTCTTTTTATCATCCTTTTAGGGTTTCGTACCCAAAGTGTAAAAACGGGACCCTATTACTGAGACTCCGCGGTCCGTCTGTCTGTCTGTCTGTCTGTCACCAGGCTGTATCTCATGAACCGTGATAGCTAGACAGTTGAAATTTTCACAGATGATGTATGTATATCTTTATATTTAGTTTATTCTTTTGAGTTTATATGGTATAATTTTCTTGATTATATTGTATTTATAGTTTACATATATTTTTTGCATAAACCTGATTCGTTTAACTGTCAATATTGAATCTACCACTAGTTGTCTCTGCATCACCCAAAGGTCGACTGGTAGAAAAATGCCTAAGGCATTAAGTCCGCCTCTGTACGTTTGTGTGCATGAAGTATTAAATAAATAAATAAACATAATAAAGATCCCCTCGAAATTCGCTAATTTAAGAGCCCCAATCAATATCTTTACACCACCATACTTAATTAACAGGCTGTCCCGTAACACGCCACTCCCAACCGTGTAATAGTTAAAGGAACATCAATTTGTGGCTAATCTACGCTAACTGCCTGGAGATCAATAAGTAATTAAAGTACCTACGCATTATTTGCAAAAGGACTTAACTACATTTACGTACAGTGTACATGTGCCCTACCCTGAATAGAGTTCCGGACCTTAGGGATTAATCACATCGGAGCACTCTAAAAGGATTATTGTGTCTATTTTTTACGACTATGAAATAAAATTTATTTCTGCTACTTCTTATTCTTTCCGTATCGATAAACTCACATTTCGTCTCAACTTTTCTCAAATTTTGTCTGACCAGTATGTAGCCACCTGGACAAACCTGTCATTTGTCAAGTTCAGATCCTGAAGAGGTAGGGCTAATGAAATTTTGCTTTAGATTTTTAATTAGAAGCTTTGTTTGACTGGTTTTGTGTACAAAAGAGATCTTTAACAGAAATAATTTTCATTCATAAATATATGACTTGAGCACTGCGCGGGCGGCCGAGTGCAATCCTTTTTTATCATTCGTTCTATGCGAACACTCGCCCCCGCGGCTCAGGTACCCGGCGCTTTCCAAGTCACAGACAAACAAAGAACGTAGCATTAGTTCATTGTAGTACCGTTTCGTTACATTACCTACCGTTCCCTCATAAGGATTTTATTTTAAGGATAAAATCCGCATGATAAATTTGTTACAATTTATACCCTTTTACTCATCCTTTCACTTCAATCATACCTCATCTATCAAATACCTAATATACAATACGTCACACAATATTTAAAAAATGCGACGTGCATGCCGAAAATCAAGAGACTCATATCCGTCTATGACTTTTGTAACAGAAAATCGTTTAATAGCATATGGGAGTATGTAACGAATACAGAAATATTTATAGGTATTTTTAGGTTATTTATACCTTATTTATGCCATAAAAAGGAAAAAAAAAATACCAGTATGAAAAACTTGTAAATAGCACACAAACTATGGAATCAATTATGAAAGTACTCCGTTCTGTTACAAACAGTTCTAACAGAACAGAACGCTGTGTTATATGTTTTAAGATATGAAAAAAATAAGAAGCAAATGAATGAAACAAAACAACAAAAAAAATGGCAATATATGACTGTTTTTGCTTACTTATCTTACTTCTTACCAATATTATTAATGTGAAAGTTTGGATGGATGTGTGTGTATATATATTATGTTTTTTACTCAATCACGCCAGAACGACTGAACGGATCTGGACGGATTCTTCACATTTATAAAAGTAGCAGGATATTATTTCGTACGTAAATCTCTTTTAGGCTCTTGAATAATTTCACAAATCTGCAGCAAAATATTAATTTACCAAACATATTTTATGGTCTGAAAACCACTTAATTTAAGTTCTGAACTTTTGATTGCTTTTCGATTGATGAAAGTGATTTTAAATTACGAAATGATTTTAAAGTTAAAGAAGTCAATATTTTCTTGAAGAGTATACACATTGCGTTCTTATCTATCTAGTTACCTATTGGATAGCTTACTAACAGCTTTGGTTTCTTGGCTGGACAGTGATATCGGACACACATTCGTATGAAACATGTCTAGAATGGTTTTTTGTTCCGACGCAGTACGAGGAGGATTATGTGTCCGGCGCCGCATACCGTAGCGTTGTGCGTTCCTATAAAGAGACCAAAACGTTATATTGGTATTTCCGTCACATCTAGGTGTTACATCATCAGCCCGAACAATAAAAGTCCTGCTAAGACTTTAAAATGGGTATGCGGGCCACTTGTAAAATAGGCCATTAAGAGTAGTTAATGATAACGGAAACTAATTTAATATTGGAAGTGCTTTCCTTTTATTAAATGAAATGGAATTCGTAAATTGTATTGTAACAACAAACATATTATTCTACCATACCAAACCAGCTCACGTAAGTCTGATACAAGAACAATAACAGTTTTCATAATATTTAAGACCTTCATTAACCTTTAAAATTAAGAAATGAGCAGCCACTCCAAATTGCAAAGTAAAACAAAAATGGACAAAAGTGCACAATGTGCAATGTGCACTTTTGTATTTAACTAATATCTCTACGGTTCCATATTTTCGATATACGTGGTGAATTCGAATGAATCGAATCGATTAATTCGATCAATAACACTGCAGCTAGTTATAATCGTTAAACCGTGTATTGAATGCTAATCGATTCAGATTGGCAGACTACGACAATTTATAACGATCGTAGTTAGTGGAAATTTTATAGTATCCTGTGTTGGAATATCTTGGCTGTAAGCCGTATTGATGAAGTATCTATTGATCGTATCCACACAGCGCTCAGTAACTCACAGCGACACCAAATGGCATGTAAAGAGCTCATATATCTTCCCTATTGATATACTAGTCCATTACCCTATATGCTTTAGACTTTAGAGTGATTGCACATTAGTTGACGACGAACATCCGTAGCGACTAGTTCCGCGCTAAAAGCTCGATTCATTCAGTTTTTTTGTCGTTTTTGTCCAATTTCGATTGAACACTTTTCATTCGTCGACGGTTTTATTCGGGGACGATGCGACGTTCCAAAAGATAGGGCAACTGAGTGAATATACGATTACCGTTTAACATGAGCTCAAAGCTCTGTCGTACGTAATTTAACATTTTTGTGAATTGCATGAATGAGGAATATTTAAAATCGCTTTATTTTCTTCTTTAGGTAATACAAGGTTCAGGGTTCTTTGCATTTTTATTAATTGGATTTTTCTGTATAAAATTTTTGTGTCCAACTATGTAATCCTACTTTTATAAACTAGATTTTATATCAACCCTAAAACGCTGATATCCTATCGCTTCACCACGCCATATACAATATACATCGCCCAATTACAGGCAGATATGGCACCCAATACACACTATACGCCGCGTATTTAGTGGCATGTATACAGACACACCCGATAACAGCCATACAAACGGATAATTTGCTATCGCCAAGAGACCGGGACAGTGAAATAGCCCATTCGCTTGGAACTGTGATACTGAGGCGATTTATATCAATTAATATTACAATGGGATATCGCATCGCCTGAAACTATTCAATGCAGCCTATGCATTGAATAGTTTATGGCGAGATAGGGTTGAATTGCTGCAGATCTTAATCGTAACATAAAATTGATGGAGGATGCAATTGTGGTTATTGTGGTTGATAATCGGGTAGGTTCTGATCTGTTAATCACCCGTACATGCTAGTTTTCTTTCTGTTTTTTTATAGTTTAGCCCTAAATGGGTCCATAAGCAATCTAATAACCTAAGCAATAAGCTATAGGTACATAAATGACACAGTTATGATTATTATAATTTAACGATTTAGAAGTGGCTCTAAGTGCAAGAGCAAAACGAAAATATTTTCTAAATAATAATAATTATATGAGGTTGTCGACATGTAGGATATGAATACAGCAGTCATTGTGCTGATAGTCATAATAGCCAAGAGCCTCGATGAACACCTGAGGAGGCTATCGTTGGGTAGTTAGAAAGTGGTACTCCTGGACACGGCGCGTATCGTTAGTTGGTTCTTCTCTCAGGAGCCCTGACCATCGGTGCCTTGGACCCTGTCCCCGTTGCCAATGGGCTACTTATTTTTAACCGTCTTCAAAAAAAAGGAGGAGGTTCTCAATTCGTCGGAATCTTTTATGGTTTTTAACCGACTTCAAAAAAAGGAGGAGTTATGTTCCCCGATTACTCAAAGATGCCTGGACCGATTTAGAAAATTCTTCTTTTGTTTGAAAGGGTATACTTCCCAGTTGGTTCCATAGTCATCAGGTCAGGATCTGATGATGGGATCTTGGAGAAATCGAGGGAATTCCTCAAATATTATTGGCATACATATAGCGATTTTGGTATTTTCCTCAACAATACAATCATTTGCACTCAGATAGTATCATTTGGTGAAGTAGAACTGATGAAGAAGACCACAGATGGCCAAAAGAACTCCTTAATGCTAAGTATGTCATCGGGTATAAGATATCTCGAATAGTTAAACGACTATGATGAAGCAAATACTTATAAATAAATAGTACTGATGAAAATGGTACCATCGAACTGATCTGATGATGGCGCCGGCAGGTATGTATGGGCTTATTGGAATCGTCAGGCAATTAGAGGTACCTACCAAAACTAAAAAGAGATAAATAAAAACCTTTTTAACAAAAAAACAAACCGACTTCCAAAAAAAAACACTGCACAGCGAAAAATAACTTTCTTTTCCGAAGTCGGTGTCAAAACACGAAAAACAATAGGTACCAAAGGCACTGCACAGCCAAAAATAACTTTCTTTTCCGAAGTCGGTGTCAAAACACGGAAAACAATAGGTACCAAAGACACCGACTTCGGAAAAGAAAGTAATTTTTCGCTGTGCAGTGTTTTATTTGGAAGTCGGTTTGTTTTTTTGGTAAAAAGTTTTTTATATAAATATTTTCAACTGTTTATTTTCATAAAATAATATTTAAACATGTAAAACGTACGTACATGAACTGAATAAAGGCAATATATAACACCAACAACATAAAATATCAAGTCCCCGGAAGGTCAGACAGACCTTACATTCGACAATTTTGCACAAGAGGCATAGGTATTTCAACAGTTCTAATAACATAAGACAAACGCTCGTCTCATCATATTTCCACCACGCATTTGATAATCCCATCGATTGGCTTAGCCCCACAGATCCTAGTCCGCACAAAGTTCCATCCCTATGCGAGCATTGTTATTGTAACTAGGTTACCTGTCCTCGACCAAAGCGAATGGGGACGGAGTATAAACAATCTCCCGCCTCAATCATACGTCGTTATGAGGATGTATGAATCTCGGATGAATTATTTATTTATTTATCTCGCTCTCGACACGTGTAAATGGGAATATCTATCTTTTTTCTTTCTTTTGTTTCTTCGAGGAAATAGATTGACGTAAACACAACATTTGGGGTGCGCTTGTTGGAAGAACGTCATAATAATACGAAAAGGACGGGGTCCCTGAAAGCTATAGGTACCTGTCAACTCATGTCATAATTCCGATTTTGTCACTGAAAAAACTCACACCAAAATTTTTTTGATAAGAGAATCATGTCTTGTCAATCAATGTTTGGTGTTATTATGACTCATTAGGTATATTTTGGACTCGTACCAACTCGCAAATCTATTGAGGTTATTTTTGTTCTGTTTATTTTGGTTTATAAATAATTAACGTTAAGTGAATCCAATATAAATGCCTTTTCTTTCTTTGGATTATTTCGTAGAATATCACCTACCGACGTGAATGGTGATTGATACCAAATTAATGAGGCCAGGCCCTTATTTTATTGTAATTCTATCTGAGCCTCAAATTGTACTTATGTAAGGGAAAACATAGAACGACGGACTTATTTCTAAAAATAATGATGAAGATAAAAACGTATGATAAACTGACAACGCCGTTTGCCCCTTTTTCGTTCCCAGGGGTTGAAATGGGTTCATATCTTTGAAAGTAAGCACCTTTACGGATACGCATGCATTTCCTTATTTACTTTGAAATACGATTGGAAAATATTTGAGTAATATTGCAAAACACACGAACATTTTACAAGATTTTTTGTTTAGTGTGCCGTCAAAGGAGTGAGACTCGGTGTTGCCATAAAATGAAATTGCAAACATGTTGGGAGGCGTCAATTTCAATGCAATGTGTTGCGGAATAAAAAAAGAAGAGACGTTGAAGGGTATAATTTTAAAAGTAACCATTCAATTTATTATTGTAAAAATATAATATATGCCAAATAATTTTGAACCTTGGCGCTAACTTGGAATCAAAACATCATAAATCTCTTTAAATTTTTGCTCCTATAAAATTACCTAAAACACTGTTAAACCTACATTATCGAAACACTGTCACATACATAATTAAATCAGACATTTTGCGAACATAACAATCACAAAAGTACTAAAAATAAAACATATATTTTATAAACACGACAACAAAGTAAACAATTAAAAAAAGTTATTAACGTAAAAGCCTTTTGGCTGGGTCCGGTCAGGACCAGTTAGGCCACAAGGTGAGCGTACACTCATACAGGTGGCAAAGACACGCCCTGCTCTGGTTTATAGGTAAGCGAAAGTGACGCACGAAATAATTATGTTTGACAGAGGAAAAGGGTCAGAAAATCGGTAATAATAATGTCGTGATTGCCCGCCGGAGGGTCAAAATTCCTGTTGTTTGGGCAGCTATAGGCTAATTGTATGTAAAGCTACCCAAATCGCAGCTTAACACATCAGTGATTACCTACCTTCTTTTTCGTTTATCTTCTATTGGTTTACTAAATGTTTCACACCCACTCAACTACCAATTAAAGTACCCACCCACATTCCCTTCGGGATCTTGCTGCCTCTACTAACCTCACTAAAAAACTCGTTAACAAAATAAAAACTGACTACCAAAACAAACACTACAGCGCGAAAAATAACTTTCTTTTCCGAAGTCGGTGTCTTTAGTACCTATTGTTTTTTTTTCGACACCGACTTCGGAAAAGAAAGTAATTGCGCGTTGTAGTATTTTTTATGAAAGTCGGTTTTTTTCTTCATCATAGTCGGTTAACTATTCGAGATATCTTACACCCGTGACATACTTATCATGGAGGAGTTTCAGTGGCCACCTGTGGTCTTCTTCATATCTTCACAAAATTATGATTGCATTGTTGAAGGAAATAACAAAATCGATAAAGTGGATCTTAAAGTGGGATCCAACGAAAATAAATCTATATTTTTATATCGATTTCCATGTGATCCCATTATCAGATTCTGACTTGGTGACAACGGGACCTCCAAAGAAGTATGCTATTTCAAACACAAAAAGAATTTTTAAATTAGTCCACAATTGGCGGAGTAATCGCGTAACAAACATACAAAAAAAAACATATTCAAATTGAGGATCTCCTCCTTTTTGAAGTCTGTTGAAGATAAACTACTAGATATAACTTCTGTTTAGCCTAAAGGTGACCTAAAAAAAACTCAGTGAAATTAAGGTTCGTCCTTCACCTTGATACCCTAACATCGTCACCCTCATAATCGTTTCACCTCAAAATGTTTACTGTTACAACCGCAGAGCAAACAAAAAACAAGTACGTAAGTACTACGAAAGGTAATTTGGCGCTATCTTATTTATGTAATTACTCTAGTATTGCAAACATTTGACCGCCGTTACGGACCGTCATTTGTAACATGCCGGACTAACTAAGTTTGCGCATCAAATGCTTCTACACACGAGCCCGAGTTGCGGCAGCCGGGCCGCAGCAGGCGTTTGAGTACGCGGCCATAAAAACAGCTCGCAAAAATAAAATAAAAACAACCACTTCCCCATTTTTATTCCTATAAATATGGACATCGGAAACCAAGTAATAAAGTGTGAAGCCACGAAAATAGCACTTGGAGTCAATAAATTGTCGTGTCTGGACACAAACTACCGGCGTAACTTGGATACTATTTTGCTTACGTTTGCAAATATGGGTATCGCGTACCGTAATGGTCGTAGATATATTATAATGTGCAGGGAAGATTTGTCGCATACTATGTGTCTGGTATTTAATTTAAGAACAGCTCGGGTCGACCGGGGAGGCGAAGAAGCGAAAATCGGGCGTTGGACATTACACTTATTACGTGGAAGCAAGACTGTATACTCAAAATGTCCAATAAAATCTACAAAAGCCTGAATCGCGACGTCAAAGGCAACTCGTTGGTTTCATAGCCAAAATTAATAGCATGTAGAATCACCATCTACAGCTTATGATTTAATACCAGTACGGCCGCAAAATACGAAAATGGTTTCCGAATAACGTTTTAATTGAAAACTCGAAATCTATTAGACATCTCAGTTTAAATTGTTGTGGTGTCTAAAAGCTTTTGATAATACTTGAAAGCTGGAAAAGGAATGTAGAGGATATAGGAATATACTCTTACAATAGTATTTCGTTTATTAGAGATCAAACAGACATACCTACTCGTATACCAATATATATGAAGTGGATATTTTTTGCCTGGAATATTAAAATGGACCAGTCTTGCCAAGTAGTATAGTGTTGTCAAGTAATTGAGTTGTGGACATCAGAAAGCAGCTCTGTGTGTAATATACTGGCTCACCTGCATCCGGTTCGACAGGCAGCTTACTGCTACATAGTTGGGTATAGACCATAGAGATTGATTTGTTAAAATGTTTAACTAATAAAACATCAAAATAAATCAAGAAATCAACATTTATGTTCACTTATTTAATGTTATTTTCCCGTAAACTTTAAGACTACATTTCACAAAGAAATCATGACATTTTCAAAACTTTACGACGAAGTTTAGGTTTAAAGCCTTCGGCGCTGTATATTTTTAGCATGAAAATCGACGCTCATCTCAAACATTTTACTATAAACGATCTATTGAGGTTTTTTTAAATATTTATAATGCAAAACATGGTATTTTTTTTCAACGAGCGGCGACAATTTTTTTACAATAAAGTGTCATAAAAACGAGGTTCCGTTTTGGTGCATTAATGCAAAGTCCACTTGGCAGAATTTTTCTGACTTTGAAAATATTTTATCTCTATACGAATAATAAATCCCGACATTAACATCAACGTCTGCATGGCTAACCTGATTCTTGGTTTAAAATGTAACCTTTTTAAACTTGGCTGCCACAGAATGCCCCTATTTACCCTGATTTGCAAACGATGAAGAATAATTTGAGTGGAATATAAAAACTCGCATTCTAACTACGGTTTTCAAGCAAAATATATACGACATTAACGAGAGAATGAGACAAAAACAAAAACTAACTCGACCAAATGTCATGTTGTTTGTACTATACTCCATTTTGATTTTGTTTAAGTCGGCGCAGACAAAAAGACCTCAAAAATTTGTGTCCTCTAGTTTTGCAACTTCCTGTTTTTAGAAGACAGACTAGACTTTTCTGCTAAGATAGGAAACACTTCTTTACTTAAATTACTTTTAAGTAAAGGATACTGCTCTGAATTTTAATATTTTTTCAGTTTTCTATTGTCGGTGGTGAGTGGCGAATGATTTACACGTTTTGTGGTTTAAAGTTTATTTCTTAAGTAAAATATACAAATAAAGTGTAAGTAGACATTGTACATTTAATATGTTTCAACTAGGTAAATACATAAAAGTGGAGCAAAAATGTTATTATTGTAAATGTGACAGTTTATTATTTTATAAAGTTGAAAATATTAAATATTCACATACTCGTATCAAACGCGAACAAAACTCTGTCTATTATGTAAATGTCGAATGCCCCGATACTTAGCACCTACTTGTCGTTGAAAAACTTACCTGTTAACGTTATTGTGCAAGTAGGGAGAAGTTGATAAACAGATAGCACAATACCTATTGTGGAAGATACTTCCCTTGTCAGGAACTTGTGTTGAGAGACAAATACATTTCTTTTTGATTGTACGAATGTCTTTAAACTTGTTTCTAAGAAAAGGTTTTATAGTAATTTTGTCAATTTGCGGAAGTATAGGTGCTAAAGTAACTTTGAGACTTATATAAAAAGCTGCTTTTGGGTTGTACTTATTATGTGCGTTTATTTTAAGTTAACACGTATGTAAAGTACTAAGAAGTATTAAGAATTTCTTTATTACGTATTAGGTAGTTTTAATGTAATCCGTCAATACTATCTATGTTCTATGTTAGGAGGGTTTGGTTTCCGCACTTAGTCCCTCAAATGGACGTGTACGACGTACGTGGCGTGACGTGTGTGACGATGTACGTGGGCCATGGCGGCCGTTGGGTGGTAATTCCAACCAGCCCACCTCCCTCCAGAAGTGAATTAGAGCTCCTGGTTTTCTCAAAACATCTGTGTAAGATCTGGGTGACCCGAGGGTTCGTGTTCTTATCTGGGTGATACCTGTGCATTCAAAGACAACATGCGTAACGGTTTCCTCGGCCTCCATGCATGCCCTGCACAGAGGACTGTCCGTTATGCCTATTGTGTGGAAGTGTTTGTTGAGTGAGCAGTGTCCCGTGATGGTCCCCGTCACCAGGCGCAGGCCATTCCTGTCCAGGCGTAAAAGACGCCTGGTAAGCCTACTGTCCAAGGATGGCAGAGCTTCTTTGGATTGCCTACAGCCCGGTGCCGAGGCCCACCAGTTCTCCGCCTGTGTCTGGGTGAATTCCTGTAGCCACCTGCGTATTTGGTTGAAGGGGATGGGTACAACAGGTTCGGGTTCATAGACCGTCAAGCTGGATCCGCGCCTCGCAAGATCGTCAGCCGCGTCGTTGCCCAGCGATCCGCTGTGTCCCTTTATCCATTGTAGTGTCACCGTGTTACTGCTAGATACAGTTATCTGTTCTAGTGCGTTGTGACATTCTAGTATTAGTTTAGATGTAATGTATTTTTTTCGTAAGGATTGGAGGACTGATGCGCTGTCGGAGAGTATCCGTATGTGTGTGTCCGTAACCCTCCTGGCTTCTAGGGCATGGACCGCTTGTATGATGCCCACACACTCCGCCTGATAGACGGTGTTGAAACCTCCTAGCGGTCTGGATATATTTATATTGAAATTGTATGAGAAGACTCCGGTACCTGAGTTAGTTTTTGATCCGTCAATACTAATAGTGATATGATGATATGCTAAATGCCAAAGTAACATTGGCTATATGCTTTAATAATTGTTATAATAGTGATGGATTGGTTCCTGGAGAAGGACACAGGATCCTTTTTATAATGGGAGTTTCAACGGTTCCTTTATCATTTCACCTACACGCGGGCTAAACCGGTGGCAGAAACTAGTTAAAAGTACTAAAGATAAAAATCTATTGAAACACAGGTTATATTACGGTAGAGGTTCTATTACGGTAGAAAGTCTTTACACTTTATTTTAAACCGGCAAACGTGTGCAACAAGAAGATACATTTATTAATCAGCAAAAAAAAAGGAGATTTCCAACTCGTTATTTCGTCAGACATGAAACAGAATAATCCCTTACAAATGATTTAAAAACCGGCCAAGTGCGAGTCGGACTCGCACACGAAGGGTTCCGTACCATTATCGCACAACACTGCAAAAAAATCACGTTTGTTGTATGGGAGCCCCCCTTAATTTATTTTATTTTAATTTAATAATTATTATTTTTTGAAGAGAATATACAACTAAATATTCTGTGAATATTTCAAGCGTCTACCTGTTGCCGTTATTAATATCGAGCAAAAAACGGCAAAAATATCACGTTTGTTGTATGGGAGCCCCCCTTAATACTGTTTTTAGTATTTGTTGTTATAGCGGCAACAGGAATACATCATCTGTGAAAATTTGTCAACAACTGTCGACAACTGTCTAACTATCACGGTTCATGACTGACAGACAGACAGACAGACAGACAGACAGACAGACAGACAGACAGACAGACAGACAGACAGACAGACAGACAGACAGACAGACAGACAGACAGACAGACAGACAGACAGACAGACAGACAGACAGACAGACAGACAGACAGACAGACAGACAGACAGACAGACAGACAGACAGACAGACAGACAGACAGACAGACAGACAGACAGACAGACAGACAGACAGACAGACAGACAGACAGACAGACAGACAGACAGACAGACAGACAGACAGACAGACAGACAGACAGACAGACAGACAGACAGACAGACAGACAGACAGACAGACAGACAGACAGACAGACAGACAGACAGACAGACAGACAGACAGACAGACAGACAGACAGACAGACAGACAGACAGACAGACAGAAAGACAGACAGACAGACAGACAGACAGACAGACAGACAGACAGACAGACAGACAGACAGACAGACAGACAGACAGACAGACAGACAGACAGACAGACAGACAGACAGACAGACAGACAGACAGACAGACAGACAGACAGACAGACAGACAGACAGACAGACAGACAGACAGACAGACAGACAGACAGACAGACAGACAGACAGACAGACAGACAGACAGACAGACAGACAGACAGACAGACAGACAGACAGACAGACAGACAGACAGACAGACAGACAGACAGACAGACAGACAGACAGACAGACAGACAGACAGACAGACAGACAGACAGACAGACAGACAGACAGACAGACAGACAGACAGACAGACAGACAGACAGACAGACAGACAGACAGACAGACAGACAGACAGACAGACAGACAGACAGACAGACAGACAGACAGACAGACAGACAGACAGACAGACAGACAGACAGACAGACAGACAGACAGACAGACAGACAGACAGACAGACAGACAGACAGACAGACAGACAGACAGACAGACAGACAGACAGACAGACAGACAGACAGACAGACAGACAGACAGACAGACAGACAGACAGACAGACAGACAGACAGACAGACAGACAGACAGACAGACAGACAGACAGACAGACAGACAGACAGACAGACAGACAGACAGACAGACAGACAGACAGACAGACAGACAGACAGACAGACAGACAGACAGACAGACAGACAGACAGACAGACAGACAGACAGACAGACAGACAGACAGACAGACAGACAGACAGACAGACAGACAGACAGACAGACAGACAGACAGACAGACAGACAGACAGACAGACAGACAGACAGACAGACAGACAGACAGACAGACAGACAGACAGACAGACAGACAGACAGACAGACAGACAGACAGACAGACAGACAGACAGACAGACAGACAGACAGACAGACAGAACCCTAAAAATGGACGTTTCCTTAATCGGCTTATCTGTTTTTCTGTGTGTTTTCTTTTAGCTTTACAGATTATAAATAATGTAATGCTCGAAATTCGTTTTCCGAGAAGAACTTCCAAAAGAGGCATCAATTTGTTGGATTTCGTTCATATTTAACATCATTTTTTGCAGTATTTTTGTTTCCGTGTGTAAAACAATCAATCACCCGGATGGTTTCACCTCTATTTGTATTGACACCAATCAAACCCCAAGCGGGATAACCTGTCCAGTGCAGATGCCTACAGCTTGGCTTCAAGCCACATCACTATTTCTTCATCCCAGTTTTATTCAACAGTAAAAGGCTAGACTTAATTGAATTTGGAATTGGATGACTTTTACTTCCGAACTAGTCTTAAAACTTGAGCTCTTGTAGAAACACCACAAATTAAGGCTAACATTTTATTGAAACGTATATATATTATATCAAGAGCGACCATTATGCTTCATCCTTTTAATCCTGCTTACGCTGAGGGAAAAAATACCAACGTCACATTTTTACAAATGCCGACTCGTGACATACCGACCCTTGTCATTGAATAATCAAAGAACTCATTCTTTGCGTTGTTTTAGTACAAAAATAAGAAGAAAAAAATAACATTTTCATGTCGCGCTTCCCTGTATGGCAAGAGTGTCTTGTTATTTTTGCTAGCAAGTACATAGTATATGCAGGTACTAAGTGAAGAGCCGACACACCGCGGTGCTAACAAGCACTACTGCTGAATTCTAAAACATCAATTGCACTGTAAAATGCAAACTGTATTTTCCACATAAAAACGGATATTACATTGCATTCTTTTCCCTCTGTTCATGCTTTCATGGTTTGTTCTGGACATACGCTTTATCTATATCTTCAAAGCATCTTTCTTCTATGTATACCGTGGGATTTAGGATTCTGTAAACCATAGAAACTTTATTGATAGGGCTATGTGAACTCACAAAGATGAAGAATATAGAGAACTTTTTATAGAATTTAGAGAGAGTAGTTTTTATTTCAAAATCTATCAGGCTAGCTGAAAGTTTTCGCCATTTTTTCATATCTAAAACAGTTGTAATTTTATTGAAACTATTGGTAACTTTAATGGGCTATTCGGCCATAAACCGTTCCTAGAATCAATGACGAGTTGATGTTTAACTTGTACCCACTGGTGGTTTTATCGAATGGTAACCGAGGTATCGAGGTCAGGAACCTCGTTGAAACGCGCCTTGCACAAATATTTGTATTTTACGATATTCTGCGGGCTTACAGCAATACGTATACGTTCATTTTCCTCTTTATTGTAGTTCTTTTCATGCTTATAAAGGCGGGTTCCTATAACTAAAGGCTGAGTTATACCTACGAGCTGGCCTAGTCTAGGCACCTTTTTTTTCACCATCAGCACCTGGAAGGGGCCCCGTCACCTCTTAAAAGACCACCCTGAAACCCCCTCTGTGCAACGCCTGTTAGGGCACATCCCTGGGGAGGCTGAAGGAATCGCCTCCCCTAAGCCACGCTGTGCACGGCAGCACGTGATTACTGTGCTGCCGTCCTTCCTGAAGTCACTCGGTGGGTGGACAGAGTCCCCAATCTGACCACCCGCGACCCCGGAGTCCCGCTTGCTTGTTACGCAGGCGGGGTTTCGGCGTTTTAGGCATTGAGGCGGTTGCGTCCGCGACGCCTTTTTCTTCGAGCAGGATCGGCCCTCTCACGATCCCGCTCGGCGGCCTCCTTCTGAGCCGTCACGGTCTCACAGAAGGAGGCCATTTCCCTCCAGTTTTCTGTCTCTGCCAGCATGGCCCTCACAACTGCTGGCAGAGACAGGTCTCGCCCGATCCTGGCGACCAAGACCTGCCGCTCAGAGGCCTACGCAAGGCACTCCGCGTGTGCTGTGCAGAGTCAAGGTCGCCTCCACAGTGGTCGCAATTTGCCGTGGTCTCTCGCCCAATCCTATTCAGGTACTCACCGAAGCAACAGACAGACTTAGTCAGACGTCAGACTTTATTATATTTTTATTTTATTTGTATTTTATCTGATGTATAATATTATGTTGTGTCTTTTAGTCTGTGCCAAATAAATATATTTTCTTTCTTTTTTCTTTCAACCGTGCCCGGTGAGTACCTGAGTGAGCCTGTAGGAGATGCGCTCCTCTCTCTTCAGCCAGGCTTCGAAGTGCGGCAGGACGGCATCGACAACGCGCTTGCGCGAAAATTGCGGCTGCTGTAGCCGCTCGCGCCACCGCTCGAGCGCGTGTCGCCGTTCCTGCCGCCTCAGCCTTACTAAAGCTATTCCTGGCACGCTATCTCCATTCTGGCGGATGGCGCGTATTCGGCTATAAACCCTCGCATCCATTTCCGCCAGAATGTCCAGCGGAGGATAGCGTGCCAGGAGAGTTGCCGCCTCAAAGGATACCGTTCGGTAACCTCGTGCGATACGAATGGCCATTTTCCGCTGCATTAATTTTAGTCCTGCAGCGTCGGACACCTGATAATCGGCTTGACCAAACAGGCGTCCCGTAAAGGACCATCGATCGCACGACACCCGCGTAGAGGCGGCGAACTTCCTCCCGTGGTCCCCCGAGGTTAGGCAGCAGTCTATGCAAAGCACCCACTGCCTTTTCAACGCGGGGGACCAGGCGCTCGAAGTGCTCTTCGAAGCCCCACCGACCGTCCAGAGTTAGGCCAAGATACTTAACGTATCGACCCACCCGGACTTGCGCATCTCCAACTGACACTGACGAGCTGGGTGGCTCCCTGCTCCTCAGCAGTTTATGGAACCATAACGCCTCAGTTTTATGAGGTGCTATCTCCAAACCCAGCTCGCGGATTGACGCCACGACTCTTGCCACCCCAAGCTCGGAGAGCTGGATGGTCTCGTCGAAAGTGTCCCCGCCGGCTAACACCAAAGTGTTGTCTGCATAACAAACGATATTAACGCCGACGGGGAGGTCTACACGCAGGACCGCATCATACGCGAGATCCCACAGGGGAGGACCTAGCATCGACCCCTGCGGAACCCCACATGTAATTTCCCTCCGATGCACGCTGCCATCTCGGCCCACATAGCGAATGTGCCGGTCGCGTAGGTAAGCCCCGACGATGCAATGCAGGTAAGGTGGCACTCCATGATGTACCAGTGCCGCCCTAATTGCACCCCAGGGTAGGGAGTTAAAGGCGTTGACTATATCCAAACTTACCGCCAACGCCACCCCACCCCGGGACACAACTTGTTCCGACAGCGAGCGGACGCGTAAAATTGCGTCCACTGTTGAACGCTGCTACCGGAAGACATACTGGCAATCAGCAAGGTCGGGACCTACTCGCGACAGGTGCCCGACGAGTTTTTCGGCAATTAATCTTTCGAATAGCTTGGAAAAATCGTCGAGCAGGCAAATGGGACGGTATGCGGAGGGAGTCTCCGGGTCCCTGCCTGCTTTCCTCAGTAAGACCAATCCAGCCTCCTTCCAGTCGGAGAGGAACAAGCCCGCACGAAGGCAGCTGTTAAACAGCAGTCTTAAGCGGTCTCCCAGAGAAGCCATAGCCAGAACCCACGCTCGGCCAGGTATACCATCCGGGCCAGGCGCGGTGTTTCGAGCCCCCAAACGTCTAACGGCTCAGTCTAATTCACTTTCAGTCACCTCCAACTCGCCAGTCCAGTCCGAAGGGGTCAAGAGCGACGAGGGACCTTCACTGGCTACTGGAAACAGCGTGTTCACTACTCTCTCCAGCAGCCCCGCATCCATGGTTTCTGTGATGGGGGGGACCCATGGACGTAGCTTGGCCATGACCACCTTATAAGGACGTCCCCATGGATCCCTGTCCAGTCCATCAAGAAGCTCCCTCCAAGACCTTGACCTGGCATCCGAAATGGTGTGCTGGAGTGACATGGTCGCCTCCCGATACGCTCTGTAGGTTCTGGCTATTTCCTCCTCCTCTGCTCTTGGCTGCCTTCTACGTCGAGTGTGTTGATACTGGCGTCGAGACCTAAGACCTAAGACGCGTAACTGCGCGATATCTTCTGACCACCAGTAAGCCGCACCCAGACGCTGGGCACACCTGACCCGGGGCATGGAAGCGTCACAAATCGACAAGAAATCATCCTATCCCGGAACCAAGCTGCCTCTTCTTCCGGATCGGGCGTGATCTCCTGGGAATGAGCATCTTCCGGCCACGCCACGACGTTGGCAGCTGCAATGAGCATATCACGATTGAGCCGCTTGAGGGCCCAACGTCGCACCGGTGGGTTAAGATCTGGACGGCTCGGGCTATTGGAAGGGCGCAGTGTCACATCAAACACGATGTGGCGATGATCGGATAATGTGACCATCTCTTCTGCTACCCTCCAACCCGACACCATGCAGGCGACAGAAGGAGTCGCCCATGTAAGATCCACAAACGACTCCCCCTGCCACCGAACACAAGTGGACACAGACCCCCGATTCAAGAGTCGAAGGTCAAGCGACGCCGCCCAATCTTGTACCACGCGTCCCCTCGGCGTGTCCCGGGAGTTTCCCCAAGCTCTAGAGTGAGCGTTGAAGTCTCCCAGGACGAGCACTGGACGGGGTAAGCATTTGTATCGAATGCAGTTCGCAACCCCGTCCAGATATCCCTAGAATTCAGTGAAGGAAATGTTGGGAGACACGTAGCATCCCACTACGGCCAGAGATCCCCATACCACAGCTATAAAACCATGCCCCCTATCTAGTAGGCAGCAGTGAGGCCCACCGCTTCCACCAGCCCAAGAAACGGCAACAGAGTCCATAGTATCCCGGAACCAGCGAGGATGATCCCTAAGACCGTATGGCTCTGTTACCACCGCCAAGGCAACCGATCACTCCGCAACAGTCTGCAAAAAAAGATTCTGCGCGTTGCGGCAGTGGTTCAGGTTGCACTGGAGAATTTTTAAGGCTGGGAAGATCGCCTTCCATTTTCTCCGAAGCACCCAATGGTGCTGGCGTCGATCTTTGCAAAGTGGCAGGAGCAAGCGAAGCTCGCTTCTTGCGAGGAGTGCATCTTTTGCCCCCCAGCCGGTGATCCGCTGGGAGACCCTGGTCCATACATAGCGGACACCTGATGGTCGGCGATGTGCACTCTCTCGCTTTATGAGCCCCCCCACAAGCATAGCACTGGGTGCTCCGATCCACTGCACGTGTGCACTGGGAGCGGACGTGCCCGGGCTCGAGGCAACGGAAGCACATCATGCGACACGCCCCCAAAACTTGAACCCTGACAAACGTCCAACCCAAGCGCATGCGTTTGTCTGACGCCAGTTTTTTAATAGCCACCAGTGGGCCACGGACCCAGACGTGCACCAGAGAAGCATGTGGACGACGGATTTCAACCACTTTTACGTCTCCGGGGGAACAGCCTCCTACCTCGGCAATCGCAGCTGCCACATCCTCAGGCGTTACAGCATCGTCAAGGTCCATGACCCTTGCCTCAGCTGGCTTTGTTGGACGCAAGATTTTGACGCCAAACTCGGCGAGGACCTCTCGCATACGGCTAGCGAGACTGTCCGCTATGATAGACGAATCGGTGCCAGCGACGGTTAACACGATTCCGCCATCGACAGCCCTCTTTTGGCCGACGGTGTCAATTCCGAAATGAACCAGACGTATCCGCTGCCTCACAGCGATCATTAAATCGCCGAGTTTGGCAGATGAACCCTCTGCTATTGAGACCGTGATGGCTTCCGTGGTTGGCACCCTCGGCAATTTCACTGGCTGCTTTTTCATGGCAGATGGGGCAGCAGGCTTTACGCTAGATTGTGAAGTTTTAGCCATCCCTGCCTTCCTCCCCACCACAGTAGACTAAGCCTCCTTTTCACCAACGTCTTTATCTCGCAAGGTCTGCGAGGCTGAACTGGATACCGCAGATACAATAGGCGGTTTCACCACCGGACCTACTGTTCTGTCAGTATTCTGATCACCCTTGCCTTTTCCTTTGCCTTTCCCCTTCTTCTTGGCGGGATGATGGGCTTGGCACGGATAAGCGATTGTCTCCTCTTGGGTAGCCGATGAGGGAGCTTTTCTCATGTCAGCAGCGAGTGGCGGACGCAAGGGCTTCTCTGGAGGTAACCTCCTCGCCAGGGCGGCTAGTTTGGCGTCTACCATAGTCCCAATTTCTAGGACTATGGAACACCGAAATTCGGCCTCTAGCTCGTCCGACTGAAAAGGTATGGTCACCGCAGCGTCCTCACTAAGTTCCATCGCTGACGCTGCCGCAGTGGGGCTGGCTGTAGGTTCTCCCCGGCGACTTAGAAGGCTAACCTGCGCTGTCAGCTTTTCAACCTGCACGGATAGATTGGTCAGCTGAGCCTTCACATTTTATATTTACTTACACATTGCAGGGTGCTGCAACTCAGTTGCAGCACCCTGCAATGTGACTGCCGCAACTTTGAGGCTGTGATCAAAAGTCCCTTTAAGGTTGCGTGCTTCGTTCGCAACCTCCTCTATAGTCTTAAGACTATCCTTGATGCAAGCACTAAGATCCGCTGTTGGCTGCATCTGCATCGTCTTGGCCATCATCTCCGAATCTGGCAGATTCTGGTCTGTCGTCCGAGTTTTAGCCTGCTTGGCAGGTGGGCTTGCTGGCTCTGAGTCTCCACCGTGATCTCGACCGGCCGCGTCGGTAAGGGGCTTGCTAAGTGTTAGCGACTTAGCTGATTTCTTCCTAGCCGTGAACGGCTGAGCACGCTTGCGCGTACGGGATCGAGTCGACCGTGTTGACGACTCAGAGGCGTGTGATATCTGCAAGCAAGAAGACATGCAGGAATCACTAACCACCCCGTCGGCAACCGGGGTAGGCGGGCGCGCTGGAATTAAATCCCAGTGACTCCGCATTACCGGTATGTGTGCCACCCTGGCTCACTCCTTCCTCCTCTACCAATTCTATTGGTTTATTGTTTTGTTTTGGTACAATACTATCCGTAACTTCGGATTATATAAACTCACCGTTGGAGCTCTCCACCCTCCACGGAGCCCTCAGTCGGGGACGTCACTCGTTCCACGAGCAACGCCAGGGCTACTCCTTCGGTATAGGGCCAGTCTAGTAAGAAGTTGACGAGCCTGCACGCGACGGAAGATCACGGGACAACTAATCCCGAGACCCCACGCCGCACCGGCTGCCCCCCCTCACTAAACCGACCCTCGCATGACAGCCCGCTTATGGGATGCCTTAGCCGATTGATCGTGGGTAGCTACCCCACAACCTCCCGTGTGAGAGGAAATCCGGACCAAAGTGGTGTGTTGTGTGCAACCTGCTCCACTCAACCACCAGGATTCCTTCATCCCTCCGTACGGGTCCCCGCGCACGGCACAAACATGCGGGGGGTCATTACTATCCAACATCTGCTCTTGTTCGACGGTGGACACCCAGGGGCATGACCTCGCCACCTCTGCGATAATTCGCCCGGTGATTTTTGTTACGTCTAATTCTTAAGGAATTAGACCAATAACAGGATGGCAACCTCGAGAAGGAAAATCACCACACTTGCCTTAAGGATCTACACGACCGTAGCGCTCTCCCTCAAGACCACGCCACCTTGCCGCCTCTGAGGGAAGAAGCAAAGTAGGCCTGTATCTACGCTACCAAGCAAGCAAAGCCTGTCGTTGTGCAACCGCAAAAGCGTACATACAGGCCCTCCCCTAGTCTAGGCACCTAGCACTGTCACGTCACTGTGTCGTTCGTCTCTCGTTATTGGCGGACGAGCCGAAAGCGGGGCGCCGCGCGATTAGGCGGGAGTGGGGTCGCATTCCAGCGAGATGCACAGTTATTTTTGACCTTGTAGTACTACAGTAACAGTGCATCCTCGCACCGTGCGATACCTTATGATCATACAAGGAATTCGTACTATCATGAGCGAGTCGGCCAGCAGCTTGCATCTGAGTTACAATATTATACATTTTTGTTTCTTATCGCCTTTCCCAACTACGCCACAAAACAGCAGTCAGTAATTCACAAGAAATTATTGCATTGTAGTATTATTTTGGAAGTCGGTTTGATTTTTTTGTTAAAAAGTAGTAATATAATTAATTATTTAAATTTTATAGCCAAAGTACATCACATGACAATTCCAATAAGCATAAACACGAACAGGATACATTGTTTTATTTCTGAGTACCAGTGCCTATCTTCCAGCATCATCATCAGATCAATTCCATGGCACCATTTTCATCAGTTCCATTTATTTATAAGTATATGCTTCACCATAGTCAGTTAACTATACGAGATATCTAATACCCGTGACATATTTATCATTAAGGAGTTTAAGTGGCCATCTGTGGTCTTCTTCACCACTTTACAAAATGATACATTATGAGTGCAAATGATTGGATTGTTGATGAAAATACCAAAATCGATAATTATATATGCCTATAACTTTTTGAGGAGTTTCTTCGATTACCATCGGATCCCTTCATCAGATTCTTATTTGATGAAAACGGGACCAACAAAGGAGTATGCACTTTCAAACACAAAAAAAAATTCAACATCGGTCTACAATCGGCGGAGTAATCGCGTAAAAAACATATAAAAAGAAAACGGATTGATGTTGGTTGAAAATACACTAAATATAAGTTTATTTTTAGCCTAAAGCTGATCTATATAAACTCAGCGAAATTAAGGTTCGTCCTTCACCTTGATACCTTAACATCGTCGCCCTCATAATCGTTTCACCTCAAAATGTTTACTGTTACAACCGCAGAGAAAACAAAAAACAAGTACGTAAGTACTACGAAAGGTAATTTGGCGCTATCTTATTTATGTAATTTCTCTAGTATTGCAAACATTTGACCGCCGTTACGGACCGTCATTTGTAACATTTGTAACTAAGTTTCCGCATCAAATCCTACACACGAGCCCGAGTTGCGGAAGCCGGGCCGCAGCAGGCGTTTGAGTACGCGGCCATAAAAACAGCTCACAAAAATAAAATAAAAACAACTCCGTCCCCATTTTTATTACTATAAATATGGACATCGGAAACCAAGTAATAAAGTGTGAAGCCACGAAAATAGCTCTTGGAGTCAATAAATTGTCGTGTCTGGACACAAACTACGGGCGTAACTTGGATACTATTTTGCTTACGTTTGCAAATATGGGTATCGCGTACCGTAATGGTAGTAGATATATTATAATGTGCAGGGAAGATTTTTCGCATACTATGTGTCTGGTATTTAATTTAAGAACAGCTCGGGTCAACCTGGGAGGCGAAGAAGCGAGAATCGGGCGTTGGACATTACACTTATTACGTGTCACGACGTGACGTGACAGTCTTGACTGTATTCTCGAAATGTCCAATAAAATCCTAAAAGCCTGAAGCGCGACGTCAAAGGCAACTCGTTGGTTTCATAGCCAAAATTAATAGCATGTAGAATCACCATCTACAGCTTATGATTTAATACCAGTACGGCCGCAAAATACGAAAATGGTTTCCGAATAACGTTTTAATTGAAAACTCGAAATCTATTAGACATCTCAGTTTAAATTGTTGTGGTGTCTAAAAGCTTTTGATAATACTTGAAAGCTGGAAAAGGAATGTAGAGGATATAGGAATATACTCTTACAATAGTATTTCGTTTATTAGAGATCAAACAGACATACCTACTCGTATACCAATATATATGAAGTGGATATTTTTTGCCTGGAATATTAAAATGGACCAGTCTTGCCAAGTAGTATAGTGTTGTCAAGTAATTGAGTTGTGGACATCAGAAAGCAGCTCTGTGTGTAATATACTGGCTCACCTGCATCCGGTTCGACAGGCAGCTTACTGCTACATAGTTGGGTATAGACCATAGAGATTATGATTTAATACCAGTACGGCCGCAAAATACCAAAATGGTTTCCGAGTAACGTTTTAATTGAAACTCAAAATCTATTAGACATCTCAGATTAAATTGTTGTGGTGCCTAAAAGCCTTTGAGAATACTTGAAAGCTGGAATAGGCATTATATTTGTACAAAAGTATTGGGAAATTATAAGTCTAGCCACAAAATTATTTATTGGACACGTGATTAAACTTCTAATTTTATAACTAAGCAACGGGAAAATGACATAGCCTCTAATAAACTAATTCGTCTTTTTTGCAACGCCAACTAAATATTCTACAGAAAGCGTCAAGTAAAGATCATCAATTATTGTGACTTGTCCTTCTTATTTATACATTGCCACGTAATTTACTAACTCGGCCACGGATTTTATATCTTGTCACCATTTTACGTTTTACAGCTTCAACGCAATATCCTCAAAAAAATATAATTCAAGCTTCTATCGAAGAAAGAAAGAAAGCATAATTTATTATAACTTAGCATGTAAAACAATACATCATATTCTTTTATCGTGAAAATAGCCACTGCATGATTTGGCGCGAGTACGCGAGACGACAGCGACCGGCCATTTGCACCAATCAGAGAGCGCCATTCGATTCATGTGACGACGAGTTGAGTTGATCACATGTAATTGTTTATTGTCGTTCGTGCGTTCGTATTGCAATTGTTTTCGCTGTAATTAAATTAAAGTTTTCGATGAGTAATAATTAGTTATACCGTTTAAAAGTGAAAATGAAGTACCACTGTACTGTTCTGACGAGGAATTTTAAATAATATATTATATTTAAAATAATAAATGACGGTCAATGAATAAGTCCAAGAGCGAGCGTAGCGAGCTCGGGAGCTTAGGGCACCCCGACACGGACAGGTTAGGTTCGAAGGAGATGACGGGAGCTGAAGTGAGCGAGCAAAGCGAGCGAACTCAGCTCCCGTCATCTCCTTCGTGTTAGGTTACTTTAAACCCTGCATACAGAAATAGGAGCCCCGCGCAGCGGGGCTCCGTCGACTCTGTCGCATAAATACTAATCCAACTTGCACCTATTCTATATTAAAACCAAAAAATAAAGTCTTTTATTTTGTCTCTCCTCAATAGCTTCTGGTAATATTAGTGGCCAATACACTATTTGATGAAATGTTTTTGCAATTTTTTTACGATCAATTAATATGGGATGAGTTACATTTTAAACGTACTGAGTTAAAAAATTAGAAGCTAAATAAATATATTTTTTGATGTCATTTAATAGTATTTTAGAAATTTACTGTTAGAATGTATGTTAAAAATTTTGATGCTAAAAAATAACCATCATGCTGAGTTGTATTTAGAGTGGTTTACATAGAAGATAACTAGTGGCTAACATAGTATTATTTAGATGCTCGTTAATTGTGGCTGACTTAGTAATTTAGAAGGCAACATACATTTTTGGGGGCGAATAATGATATTAAAAAGAAGCCTGTTTAATTAGCACCCAAAAGTATTTCATTTATTAGAGGTCAAATAGACATACCTACTCGTATATCAATATTTAATATAAAGTGGATAGTTTTTGCTTGGAATATTAAAATGGACCAGTCTTGCCAAGTAGTATAGTGTTGTCAAGTAATTGAGTTGTGGACATCAGAAAGGAGCTCTGTGTGTAATATACTGGCTCACCTGCATCCGGTTCGACAGGCAGCTTACTCCTACATAGTTGGGTATAGATCAGAGAGATTTAATTAATAAAATGGTGAACTAATAAAACATCAAAATATTCTCAAGAAATCAAAATGTATGTTCACTTATTTAATGTTATTTCCCGTACACTTTAAGACTACATTTCACAAAGAAACTTCATGACATTGGCTGAACTTTAGGACGAAGTTTGGGTTTAAAGCCTTCGGCGCTGTATATTTGTAGCATCTCTCATCTCGAACATTTTCCAATAAACGGACTATTGAGGTTTTTTTAGAGATTTATAATGCAAAACATGGTAAATGAAAACCGTGGTTTTTCTTTTCAACGAGTGGCGACCTTTTTTTTTACAATAAAGAGTTATTAAAACGAGGTTCCGTTTTCTGATTAAGCTTGCCCTAATCGACGGCACGAACTATTTTGTGCACGGGGTTTAAATGCATGCTATCTCATCCGACAACACGTGCGAAAGAGATTGATGCTGTGATGAGCAATAAGAAGCTAGTTCGCGTACGAATTAGTACTTTTGCAAGTTTGTGCGAAATAAATGATGATTTAGGACGAAAACGAGCGCGCGAAATTTTATAAACAGACCTTTGGGAATCTTAGATATCATGAAAAAACTACTAAATGAATATTTTCAAAATAAAATTATTTGCATTTTTGAACTACTAATCTATCCCTGTATAGTGGATGTTTTGCAATAGGCCTTCTTCTTATTTATGGTATTTATTTTCACCCAAAGATGCGCTCATAACTTTTAAATATTATAATTTTTTTGTTTCCATACAGGGTTAGATAATGATGAGACAAATTGATATTTTTATTTTTTTGAACGTACATCGTCAAACAGTGGCGTAATCGCTAGACTACGTTTGTATGGAAGAATGATCGACTAGTGTAACCTGTCACATTAATGCAAAGTCCACATGGCACAATTTTTTTTTTTTTTTTTTTTTTTTTTTTTTTTTTTTCTGACTTTGAAAATATTTTATCTGTGTGTAATATTTATCATGGCTAACCTGATTCCTGGTTTAAAATGTAACCTTTTTACCCGACTGCCGAAGAAGGGTAATGTGTTTATCAGTCTATGTATGTATGTATGTATGTATGTATGTATGTATGTATGTATGTATGTAAGTATGTATGTATGTATGTATGTTTGTTCCTATGTGGCGTTCTAGAGACCAAACGCGTGGGCCGATTTTGATGGTTCTTACGTCAATCGATTTGTCTTAACCCCGCAAGTGTCATTGGCTACATTAAAATTGGAAAATAGAAAAATGGCGGTTCTTGGACGCCATATTGTGGAGGGCCAAATTTTTTTTTTCTTCCGAGCCTGTCGGGTGGGGTATCAAAATAAAGGTTTTTAAGAGGTGATTTCAAAAATATATAACACTTATATGTTTAAATGTACCTAAATCGAAAAAAAAATTAACTAAAAAGTTATAAATAAAAAAAGTTAATTAAAAAATTCAAAAAACCCGACTGCTTGAAAAGCGAACTAAAAAGACGTAAACAAGGAGAAAATCATGCTGTGCAGTCGGAGGATATGTTTGGTTTTGGGCAGCCAGCTCGCGAATACGTATCCTCCGACTGCACTGCATGATTTTCTCCTTGTTTACGTCTTTTTAGTTCGCTTTTCAAGCAGTCGGGTCTTTTGAATTTTTTAATTATCTTTTTTTTTAAACTTGGCTGCTTCAGACCGCCCCTATTTACCCTGATTTGCAAACGTTGAGGAATAATTTTAGTGGAAGATAAAAACTTGCATAATAACTGCGGTTTTCAAGCAAAATATATACGACATTAACGAGAAAATGAGACAAAAATAAGTGTTGAACACAAAACTAACTCGACCAAATGTCATGTTGTTTGCACTATAATTAATTTTGTTTTTGTTTAAGTCGGCGCAGACAAAAAGATCTCAAAACTTTTGCGTCCTCTAGTTTTGCTACTTCCTGTTTCTAGAAGACAGACTAGACTTTTCTGCTAAGAAAGGAAACACTTCTTTACTTAAATAACTTTTAAGTAAAGGATACTGCTCTGAATTTTAATATTTTTTCAGTTTTCTATTTTTGGTGGCGAATGGCGAATGATTTACACGTTTTATGGTTTAAAGTTTATTTCTTAAGTAAAACATACAAATAAAGTATAAGTAGACATGGTACATTTAATATGTTTCAACTAGGTTTATACATAAAAGTGAAGCAAAAATTTTATTATTGTAAATGAAAAGACAGTTTTTTATTTTATAAAGTTGAAAAATATAAAAAGTTCACATACTCATATCAAACGCGAACAAAACTCTGTCTTTTATGTAAATGTCGAATGCCCCGATACTTAGCACCTACTTGTCGTTGAAAACCTTTAACCTGTTAACGTTATTGTGTAAGTAGGGAGAAGTTGATAAACACATAGCACAATACCTATTGTGGAAGATACTTCCCTTGTCAGGAACTTGTGTTGAGACACAAATACATTTCTTTTTGATTGTACGAATGTCTGTAAACTTGTTTCTAAGGAATGTTTTTATAGTAATTTTGTCAATTTGCGAAGTATAGGTGCTAAAGTAACTTTGAGACTATAATAAGCTGCTTTTGGGTCGTACTTATTATGTGCGTTTATTTTAACAAAACACGTATGTAAGTACTAAGAATTTCTTTGTTACGTATTAGGTAGACTTAATGTAATGCGTCAATACTAATAGTGATATGATGATATGCTAAATGCCAAAGTAACATTGGCTATATGCTTTAATAATTGTTATAATAGTGATGGATTGGTTCCTGGAGAAGGACACAGGATCCTTTTTATAATGGGAGTTTTAACGGTTCCTTTATCATTTCACCTACACGCGGGCTAAACAGGTGGTAGAAACTAGTTAAAAGTAACTATAATAAAGATACAAATCAATTAAAACACAGGTTATATTACGGTAGAAAGTCTTTACATTTTATTTTAAACCGGCAAACGTGTGCAACAAGAAGATACATTTTTTAATCAGCAAAAAAAAGGAGATTTCCAACTCGTTATTTCGGGAGACATGAAACAGAATAATCCCTTACAAATGAATTAAAAATGGTCGTTTCCTTAAACGGCTTATCTGTTTTTCTGTGTGTTTTCTTTCAGCTTTACAGATTATAAACAATATAATGCTCGAAATTCGTTTTCCGAGAAGAACTTCCAAAAGAGGCATCAATTTGTTGGATTTCGTTCAAATTTTACATAAATTTTTGCAGTATTTTTGTTTCCGTGTGTAAAACAATCAATCACCTGGATGGTTTCACCTCTATTTGTATTGACACAGATAAAACCCCAAGCGGAATAACCTGTCCAGTGCAGATGCCTACAGCTAGGCTTCAAGCCACATTACTATTTCTTCATCCTAGTTTTATTCAGCAGTAAAAGGCAAGACTTAATTGAATTTGAAATTGGATGACTTTTAGTTCCGAACTAGTCTTAGAACTTGAGTTCTTCTACAAACTCCACAAATTAGGGCTAACATTTTATTGAAACGTATATCAAGAGCGATCATTACGCTTCATCCATTTAACCCTGCTTACGCTGAGGGAAAAAATACCAACGTCACAAGTTTTACAAATAACGACTCGTGACATACCGACCCTTGTCATTGAATAATCAAAGTTGTCCTAACTCATGCTTTGCGTTGTTTTAGTACAAAAATAAAGAAGAACAAAAATAACATTTTCACGTCACGCTTCCCTGTATGGCACGAGTGTCTTGTTATTTTTGCATAGAATTACATACTCGGAGTATATGCAGGTACTAAGTGAAGAGCCGTCACACCACGGTGCTAACATGCACTACTGCTGAATTCTAAAACATCAATTGTACTGTAGAATGTGAACATTATTTCCCACATAAAACGGATATTACATTGCATTCTTTTCCCTCTGTCCGTGCTTTCATGGTTTGTTCTGCACATACGCTTTGTTTATGGTGTTTTTTGTTAGGTATATCTTCAAAGCATCTTTCTTCTATGTATACCGTGGGATTTAGGATTCTATAAACCATAGAAACTCTCAATCGGCGAAGTAATCGCGTAAAACACATAAACTAAGAAAACATAAAACATACAGTCGAATTGAGAGCCTCCTCCTTTTTGATGTCGGTTGAAAATACACTAAATATAAGTATATTTTTAGCCTAAAGCTGATCTAAATAAACTCAGCGAAATAAAGGTTCGTCCTTCATCTTGATACCTTAACATCGTCGCCCTCATAATCGTTTCACCTCAAAATGTTTACTGTTACAACCGCAGAGAAAACAAAAAACAAGTACGTAAGTACTACAAAAGGTAATTTGGTGCTATCTTATTTATGTAATTTCTCTAGTATTGCAAACATTTGACCGCCGTTACGGACCGTCATTATTAACGTGCCGGACTAACTAAGTTTCCGCATCAAATCCTACACACGAGCCCGAGTTGCGGCAGCCGGGCCGCAGCAGGCGTTTGAGTAAGCGGCCATAAAAACAGCTCACAAAAATAAAATAAAAACAACTCCGTCCCCATTTTTATTCCTATAAATATGGACATCGGAAACCCAGTAATAAAGTGTGAAGCCACGAAAATAGCACTTGGAGTCAATAAATTGTCGTGTCTGGACACAAACTACCGGCGTAACTTGGATACTATTTTGCTTACGTTTGCAAATATGGTTATCGCGTACCGTAATGGTCGTAGATATATTATAATGTGCAGGGAAGATTTGTCGCATACTATTAGTCTGGTATTTAATCTAAGAACAGCTCGGGTCGACCGGGGAGGCGAATAAGCGAGAATCGGGCGTTGGACATTACACTTATTACGTGGAAGCAAGACTGTATTCTCGAAATGTCCAATAAAAACGGATCTACAAAAGCCTGAAGCGCGACGTCAAAGGCAACTCGTTGGTTTCATAGCCAATATTAATAGCATGTAGAACCACCATCTACAGCTTATGATTTAATACCAGTACGGCCGCAAAATACTAAAATGGTTTCCGAGTAACGTTTTAATTGAAAACTCGAAATCTATTAGACATCTCAGATTAAATTGTTGTGGTGCCTAAAAGCCTTTGAGAATACTTGAAAGCTGGAATAGGCATTATATTTGTACAATAGTATTTCATTTATTAGAGGTCAAATAGATATACCTACTCGTATACGTACACATAATATAAAGTGGATAGTTTTTGCCTGTAATATTAAAATAGACCAGTCTTGCCAAGTAGTAGAGTGTTGACAAGTTATTGAGTTGTGGACGTCAGAAAGGAGCTCTGCGTGTAATATACTGGCTCACCTGCATCCGGTTCGACAGGCAGCTTACTGCTACATAGTTGGGTATAGATCAGAGAGATTGAATCAATAAAATGGTGAACTAATAAAACATCAAAATATTCTCAAGAAATCAAAATGTATGTTCACTTATTTAATGTTATTTTCCCGTACATTCCAAAGAAACTTCATGACATTGGCTAAACTTTAGGACGAAGTTTGGGTTTAAAGCCTTCGGCGCTGTATATTTATAGCATCTCTCATCTCGAACATTTTCCAATAAACGGACTATTGAGGTTTTTTTAGAGATTTATAATGCAAAACATGGTAAATGAAAACCGTGGTTTTTCTTTTCAACGAGTGGCGACCTTTTTTTTACAATAAAGAGTTATTAAAACGAGGTTCCGTTTTCTGATTAAGCTTTCCCTAATCGACGGCACGAACTATTTTGTGCACGGGGTTTAAATGCATGCTATCTCATCCGACAACACGTGCGAAAGAGATAGATGCTGTGATGAGCAATAAGAAGCTAGTTCGCGTACGAATTAGTACTTTTGCAAGTTTGTGCGAAATAAATGATGATTTAGGACGAAAACGAGCGCGCGAAATTTTATAAACAGACCTTTGTGAATCTTAGATGTCATGAAAAAACGATTAAATGAATATTATCAAAATAAAATTATTTGCATTGTTGAACTACTAATCTATCCCTGTATAGTGGCTGTTTTGCAATTGGCCTTCTTCTTATGGTATTTATTTTCACCCAAAGATGCGTTAAAATTAGTGTTGAAATATGGAAATTTCGACGCTCATAACTTTCAAATATTTATATTTTTTACTTTTTTGTTTCCATACAGGGTTAGATAATGATGAGACAAATTGTTTTTTTTTTTTTTTAACGTACATCGTCAAACAGTGGCGTAATCGCTAGACTACGTTTGTATGGAAGAATGATCGACTAGTGTAACCTTAAAGCGCAGGTGTCACATTAATGCAAAGTCCACTTGGCACAATTTTTCTGACTTTGAAAATATTTTATCTGTGTGTAATATTTATCATGGCTAACCTGATTCATGGTTTAAAATGCAACCTTTTTAAACTTGGCTGCTTCAGACCGCCCCTATTTACCCTGATTTGCAAACGTTGAGGAATAATTTTAGTGGAAGATAAAAACTCGCATAATAACTGCGGTTTTCAAGCAAAATATATACGACATTAACGAGAAAATGAGACAAAAATAAGTGTTGAACACAAAACTAACTCGACCAAATGTCATGTTGTTTGCACTATACGCCATTTTGTTTTTGTTTAAGTCGGCGCAGACAAAAAGATCTCAAAACTTTTGCGTCCTCTAGTTTTGCTACTTCCTGTTTCTAGAAGACAGACTAGACTTTTCTGCTAAGAAAGGAAACACTTCTTTACTTAAATAACTTTTAAGTAAAGGATACTGCTCTGAATTTTAAAATTATTTCAGTTTTCTATTTTCAGTGGCGACTGATTTACACGTTCTGGTTTATTTCTTAAGTAAAATATACAAATAAAGTATAAGTAGGCATTGAACATTTAATATGTTTTAACTATGTATATTCATAAAACTGAAGCAAAAATATTATTATTGTAAATGAAAAGACAGTTTATTATTTTATAAAGTTGAAAAATATAAAATATTCACATACTCGTAACAAACGCGAACAAAACTCTGTCTTTACATGTCAAAAACCCCGATTAAGTATCGGGCAGTAGCACCTACTTGTCGTTGAAAAACTTACCTGTTAACGTTATTGTGTAAGTTGGGAGAAGTTGATAAACAGATAGCACACTTTCCAAAGATTTTATAGTCATTTTGTCAATTTGCGAAGTATAGGTGCTAAAGTAACTTTGAGACTTATAAAAAGTTGCTTTTGGGTTGTGCTTATTATGTGCGTTTATTTTAAGTTAACACGTATGTAAAGTACTAAGAAGTACTTAGAATTTCTTTGTTATGTATTAGGTAGTTTTAATGTAATTCGTCAATAATAATAGTGATATGATGATATGATAAATGCCAAAGTAACTTTGGCTATCTGCTTTAATTATTGTTATAATAGTGATGGATTGGTTCCTGGAGGAGGACACAGGATCCTTTTTATAATGGGAGTTTCAACGGTTCCTTTATCATTTCACCTACACGCGGGCTAAACCGGTGGCAGAAACTAGTTAAAAGTAACTATAATAAATATACAAATCTATTAAAACACAGTTACTATTACGGTAAAGGTTCTATTACGGTAGAAAGTTCATAAACTTTATTTTAAACTGGCAAACGTGTGCAACGAGAAGATAAATTTTTTTAATCAGCAAAAAAAAAGGAGATTTCCAACTCGTTATTTCGGGAGACATGAAACAGAATAATCCTTTACAAATGATTTAAAATTGGACGTTTCCTTAAACGGCTTATCTGTTTTTCTGTGTGTTTTCTTTTAGCTTTACAGATTATAAATATCGAAATGCTCGAAATTCGTTTTCCGAGAAGAAGTTCCAAAAGAGGCATCAATTTGTTGGATTTCGTTCGAGTGTTATATCTATTTTTGCAGTATTTTGGTTTCCATGTGTAAGACAATCAATCACCCGGATGGGTTTGCCTCTATTTGTATTGACACCAATCAAACCCCAAGCGGAATAACCTGTCCAGTGCAGATGCCTACAGCTACGCTTCAAGCCACATTACTATTTCTTCATCCTAGTTTTATTCAGCAGTAAAAGGCAAAACTTAATTGAATTTGAAATTGGATGACTTTTAGTTCCGAACTAGTCTTAGAACTTGAGCTCTTCTAGAAACGCCACAAATTAGGGCTAACATTTTATTGAAATGTATACGAGTATCAAGAGTGATCTTACACTTCATCCTTTTAACCCTGCTTACGCTGATGGAATAAATACCAAAATCACAATTTCGTCGTGACATACCGACCCTTGTCATTGAATAATCATAGTTGTCCTAACATATGCTTTGCGTTGTTTTAGTACAAAAATAAAGAAGAACAAAAATAACATTTTCACGTCACGCTTCCCTGTATAGCGAGTGTCTTGTTATTTTTGCATAGAAGTACATACTCGTAGTATATGCAGGTACTAAGTGAAGAGCCGTCACACCACGGTGCTAACATGCACTACTGCTGAATTCTAAAACATCAATTGTACTGTAGAATGTGAACATTATTTCCCACATAAAACAGATATTACATTGCATTCTTTTCCCTCTGTCCGTGCTTTCATGGTTTGTTCTGCACATACGCTTTGATTATTGTGTTTTTTGTTAGGTATATCTTCAAAGCATCTTTCTTCTATGTATACCGTGGGATTTAGGATTCTGTAAACCATATAAACTTTATTGATAGGGCTATGTGAACTCACAAAGATGAAGAATATAGAGGTATTTTTTATAGAATTTAGAGAGAGTAGTTTTTATTTCAAAATCTATCAGGCTAGCTGAAAGTTTGCCATTTTTCCATACCTAAAACAATTGTAATTTTATTGAAACTATTGGTAACTTTAATGAGCTATTCGGCCATAAACTGTTCCTAGAATCAACGACGAGTTGTTTGTTCAACTTGTAGCCACTGGTGGTTTTATCGAATGGGAACCAAGGTTTACCGAGGTAGCGAGGTCAGAAACCTCGTTGAAACGCGCCTTGCAGAAATATTTGTATTTTTACGATATTCTGCGGGCTTAGAGCAATACGTATACGTTCATTTTCTTCTTTATTATCGTTCGTTTCATGCTTATAAAGGCGGGTTCCTATACCTAAAGGCTGGGTTATACAGTGCGAGCATACGAGCGTACGAGCTGGCCTAGTCCAGGCAAATGGCGCTGTCACGTCACTGTGCCGTTCGTCTCTCGTTATTGGCAGACGAAGCAAATGCGAGGAGCCGCGCGGTTATGCGAGTGTAGGTCGCATTCCAGCGAGGTGCACAGTTATTTTAGATCGTGTAGTACTACAGTAAAAGTGCATCCTCGCACTGTGTGATACCATGTGATCGTACAAGGAATTCGTACTATCATGAGCGAGTCGGCAAGCATCTAGCACCTGAGTTACTTTATTATAATTTTCTGTTTCTTATCGCCTTTCCCAACCATGCCACAAAACAGCAGTCAGTAGTAGTTCAGCACGTACTAGTGCTATGCTAGTATTCGGCTTTCATCGTTTGACCGGTCGGGGCGAGGTGCCCTGCAGTCACGCAAGAACATGATAGAATGCAGGATCTGTCTATTGCTAGGACGACATCTCTCACTGTGTTGTGTGTAACCAAGCCTTTACATAAATGTAACACACGATCGGATTATGTACACGTTTGCGTACGCCATACGTGATAGCTTTAGCACTGTGCATATTTTTCTTTCTACTGTTTTTCTTGAACATTTTCCGATAGTTACTAATAAAGATTAAAAGAACATTACTTTTTTATAAAGCCGATAACGACCTGCGAAGGCTGTAGATATTCAAAGTCCCTATCATTTAAATTAAGTATTGTAGAAATGGTAATAATGTACCTAAATTTGAGCAAAGATGAGTATTTAAATTCAAAATCCTATAAAACTCGTTTATGTTCTGAGATAACTCACACGGAATAAAAAAGGAGTCCTCTGATGCGTGCAAGCGATAAAAATATAAACCTCCTCATATCCGGGTGACTGGAAACTCATTAAATCTGTATTGCATTAATAAAGATGTAGGTACACGGTATAGTAGAAGGTTACATTTTTCATTTATAGTAAAATACTCCTTTTGAGGCCTTGTTTTCACAGTAGTGAAATTAAAGTTGCACAGCAAACGATATTCTTTGCTATCTTTTCAACTTTTATTTCGTCTGTTTTCCGTCCAGCAAGTTCTTATTAAATATACTGTAGGTACTATAGTAGCATACTGTGCCTACCTAAAGTCAGTAATTAGTACCAAAACTACTGAGTTGTGTCTTTTGATAACATTTGATAAGAATAATTTTGGCAGTACTGAATTCCGCTTTTTGAAGCTTAGCAATTTAGTTTACTTTAACTAAGATTCAGTCTAAAACGTAGGTTATGAGTTTGTGATTGCAGTTTTGGCAATATTTAATCATAACAACTGGCCCGATGATGAAACGGGCTAAGCGGAACTAGATCATGCAATTCTATCGCACTCTCCCCGAAATGTAACCAATCAAAAATTCAGTACCAATACGAATGCACTTGTAGGTGCCTATACATAGTTTCAGCTGTGAGAATGTGATACCTACGGGTTGAATAATATTTAATTTATTGCATCTTATTGCCCGGTCGAAGTGAAACTTGCTTGCCACGTTTTTTATAGGTATAAGATTGCGGGCCATTCTTTGCTCAGCTTTAGTAATTTTATTTTGTAGTGGCTTGTTTGTTATTTAAGAAGATTTTTTATGAAAGGTGAATGATGAAATGTTACTCTAAAAAAATTACGGTGCGGCGGCGGCGGCGTTGCCGGCGGCGCGGCGTGATGATTAATATTATATGCGTCATGTACATCTGTCCCTTATGCACAATGGAGATAACCTTGCACTAAGAGCTCAAGGTCCTTGGACTTATTCTTGATAGATAGACCGATGAAAACAGACAAACAAAAAAAAATAGTAACCTATTTTGTCCCACTGCTGGAAAAAGTCCTCCCCAAGTCCTTCCAGGAATACTATTTTGATGAAATCAAAGAGGAGCTCGAGACTAATACAAGACAACAGGATGTTCTATACTAATATTATAAAGAGGTAAAGTTTGTGAATTGTCAGTTTGTGACGTTGTAGGGGGTAATTTCTCTACTGAACCGATTTTTAAATTCTTTCACCAGTAGAAAGCTACATTATTCCTGAATGAATGAATTTCCTATAATATATTTTCGAAAAAATTAGAGATCCTTATGAAAATTGCAATAATTTAACCCAAAGTACCAAAATGTTGCATATAAAATTCATTCTTTGGCGTACGTTGAGAAAACTATTGATGATACATAAAAATATGTACTACATGATTAGGTAGGGTAGGGTAGGTAGGGTTGGTGGGGTAGGTAGGTAGCCAATTGATAGGAGCGAAGCCCCGGGGGTCAGCTAGTTATTAGTTAATTAAAAAAAAATTACAGCCTACTTCCAAAGTTACGACCCGGAAACCCTTTAGATACCCAACATCAGAGTTATACGCGAACTGCAAGGTGCTAACAGTTCGACAACTCTTCGTGCTTAAATCCACCATCAGAACTCACTCCAAAATACCCACTCTACCGACACTAACAAACGGAGGATCCCTTCCACGTTCATACAGCACAAAACCACGTTTGCTAAGCATCAATATTACACACTATGCACCCAGATTTACAGTCAAATTCACTAACAACTCAGCATACAAGACCTCAACAGACACACACTGAAATGTAAAGTCACTAAGTTGCTACTACACCAGGTCTATTCCTACACCGATCCGTTACTCACCTACATCTCTTAGAATAATACCCACAAACTCCACTCCACACTCACTACTCAACCTACACACACCTTACTTTTAAATCTTATTAATCAATCTTATTTTTAGTTTCAATTTGTTTAATAATAATACATTGTTATAGCGATGACTATGTTATACCTTTTGTTTAATATTATGTATGCAAAAACTTACCCGAATACAAGATACAGGCTGCCCTAGTTTGAGAGGCAGGGTTCATTAACCAATAGTTACAATTTAGTTCCAACAAAATAGCTGTAATTAAAACGACCGATTTGACAGTTCACCAACGACTAACTTTATTTGAAAAGAGCAAACCATTCCTTGCCAAAGACAATCAGTAGTTCACCTAATATTAAACAGGCGGCGTTTGGCACCTAATTTTGATATCGGTTCAACACCCCCACTATATCAAAATTAAAGATAAACATAAATAACAGACATAAAATTTGTTTCATTTACAGTGATAAACAATAAATTTATTTTTTAACAATACCAATTGTTTTCATAAAACTGTAATGTTTAATACCCGGCAACCCTTTAGTTAGAAGGTCAGCTTGTATCCGGTACCCGGCAACCCTTTAGTTGAAGGTCAGCCAAGTATTTGCCACTTGCAGTTGGCAAATACTTGGTTTGCACAATATCATTATTAATAACATCTCGAATGAAATTATATCTCACATCAATATGCTTTGATCGTTTATGAGATTGATGATTATTTGCCAGCCTCAAAGCACTCTGACTGTCACTGTATAGTACAATTTTATTACAACAACCTGTTAACTCAAGTTCTAGATTCTGTAAATAAATGGCTTCACGAGAAGCTTCTGACATAGCCATATATTCGGCTTCACAACTGCTTAAAGCTACTGTCCTTTGTTTTTTGCTTTCCCAAGAAACAGCAGATCCAGATTTAACAAAGCAAAATCCTGTATATGACCGTCTGTGGCATCACTTGCCCAGTCCGCATCTACAAATCCTTCTAGTTCTGCTCCTTCTTTAGAATACCTCAAACAATAATCTTTAGTTTTTAATAAATATTTTAAAATCCTTTTAGCATAATTCCAATGAACATAAGAATACGAATTATTGAATTGGCTAAGATAGCTAACTGAATAAGCTATGTCTGGTCGTGTCAGAGCTGCTAAGTACATCAAGCTACCTATTAACTTTTGATAAGGCAACTTATATAACTTTTGATAAAACATTTCGTGCCTTGCAAATATGAAAGCCAACCTTGCGGCGGTCCGGGGGTTTGGCGAGCACCCATAATGCATACTGTGTACGATTTTATTGTTTCTTTCCTTGGGGATCGGCACTGTACTCCTTAACACAGGTTATCTATTAACCTAGCTAGGAATGCAGCACCACACCCTCCATTTTATTGTAGTACACTATAAAGTAAACGATTACTATAAACTGTCAGCATGAACTACAATGTTTTAAGTGAATAAATATTACTATTACTATTACTATTACTATATCTTCACAAATGTTAGACTTTTCAACATTTAGTTTAGACTCTATTGGAGTATCAGCTGTTTTACAGTTAGACATATCAAAGTTTTTAATCAATTGTTCGATATAATGCTCCTGGTCAACTGTAATTACATCCAGACTTTTATTTATGTTAATTCTCATTCCTAAGTACTGTTTAACTTGGCCTAAATTTTTTATTTTAAATTTTTGACTTAAGGCTTTTATCAGAGAATCAGTTTCTATTTTATCATTTGAAAATATGATAAAATCATCGACATAAATACCAACAATAGTTTTCTTATTGTTACAGTGATTTTTTATAAATACACAAGGTTCCATTTTACTCTTACTGAACCCTAAATTACACAATGTTTCCTCAACGCTTTGATACCAAGCAAGGGATGATTGCTTCAAGCCATAAACAGCCTTTTTAATTTTAATACTTTACTTGAATCTTTTACAGTAAAACCTTCAGGAAGATGCATGAAAATACTTTCTTTCAGATATCCATTAAGAAAAGCTGTTGTGACATCCAAATGAGTTATGTCCATATTGTACTGTACACTCAAAGCAAATAATAACCTTAAGGTTGAATGTCTGATCACTGGAGAAAATGTTTCCTGATAATCCACTCCTGCTTTTTGGGTGAAACCCTTAGCTACTAGTCTGGCACGGTATCTCACTTTATTGTCACAATCATATTTCTTTTTTAAAACCCACTTGCACTGCACTACACTTGCGTTGTCAGGAGTATCAACAATCTCCCACACTTGATTGTCTTTGAAGGACTGCAGCTCCTCTGCCATCGCCTGCAACCACTGTTGTTTTTCAGGACCACTGATAGCCTCTGCGTATGTCATTTCACCTTCTATGGACGTAGTACACACATTAGCAAAGCCGTACCTAGAAGGTTTCTTCCTCTGTCTTTTCTCTCTTTCTTTCGTGACAACTGCTGGATCGTCTTGTACATTTCTGGTTTCTTCTTCCTGTACATTCCTGGTTTCTTCTTCCTGTACATTCCTGGTTTCATCTTTTTCTGGGTATGTACTCTGTTCTTCTTCCTTCAAGTCCTCAACATCCTGGTAATCTGAATCACTTGAGCTTGTCTGATCTAGACATACTAGCTTTATCACAGATTCCTCAACTAATTCCCCCACTGAATCTGTGCTCTCTACAGGAATTGTGACTGTCTTTGTCTTCTCTAATATCACTACATCTCTTTTGGTAGTGATTTCATTTTTTATTGGATCATAAATTCTGTATCCCTTGATGTTATCACAGAAACCAACTAATATATGCATCTTGGACTTTTTGTCCCATTTTGTCCGTTTCTCCTTAGGTATGTGTGCCATCACAGGACTCCCAAATATACGTACATGTTGTAAATTTGGTCTTGTTCCAGTCCATGCTTCATAAGGAGTCTTTTCAATACCTGAAGCCACTGACCTGTTTTTTAAGTAGACAGCTGTATTCGCAGCTTCTGCCCAAAACTTTTTGTCCAGATCTGCTTCGAAAAGTAAGCATCTAGCTTTCTCCACTATGGTTCTGTTTGATCGCTCGCTGAGTCCGTTTTGCTCTGGTGTGTAGGGATTTGTTTTTTGATGTATGATGCCTTCTATTTTCAAGAAATTTTCAAAATCATTACTACAGTACTCGCTGCCATTGTCTGTTCTTAAGATTTTGATTTTCTTATTCTGAAAATTCTCCACCATAGACTTAAATTCTTTGAAATAGCTTAACACTTAACTTTTGTATTTTAAGTAATAAATGAAGGTCATCCTGCTATAATCGTCAATGAATAATAGGAAATAACGAGCACCGCCTATAGATTTCTTCTCCATGGGGCCGCAGATGTCTGAATGAACAATCTGTAGCAATTCTGTTGCACGTGAACCCGTAGGAAACGGTAATCTTGACTGCTTTCCCTCACAACATGTCACACAGCTTGACTTACTTGTTGTAAAGGTGCCTGGATAATCTAATCCTTCAACTATACTGCAACGCTTCATTTTGTTCATGTCACTACTGTTAATATAGCCAAGTCGCTTGTGCCATGTTTCCCCACTGACTTTAGTTGAAGTCAATAAACAACTCTGTGAACACTGTGATTGTAAGTTCATCTTGTAGACACCGTCAATCAAATCTGCTTCTGCAACCAAATCGCCTATTTCGTTTCTAATTAGACATCTGTTTGGCTCGAAAACGACCCTGTTTCCATTCTTTATCAGTTCACTAACTGATAACAAGTTTGTTGTGACGCTAGGAACACATAACATATCCTTCACAGTTATGTTATAATTGTGACTTGTTGTTATTTCCACATCGCCTGAACACTTTACTGGAACTTTCGTTTTGTTTGCGACGATAATTTCTGGTAAACTTGTCGTAAATTTTGGATTTTTCAGCCAATCTTCGTTCGGAGTGATGTGCCGGCTGGCACCGGAATCAATGTAAAAATCACTTTTTCTGAACTCTCCACTAAGAAATACGACACTAAAAGCGTTACTTTGCTTTTTTCTTTCTGTTTTCTCGTTCATAAGTGGGCATTGATTGCGATAATGTCCCAATTCTTTACATCGGTAGCAGGTTATTGTTTTCGTGTTTTTGACGTTTGAGTTTGACGTATTCGACGCACTGGAATTCGCGCCATGTTTGCTTGTGTTGGCACCACCTTTACCGGTATTTTTCTTCTGTTGCCAACTTCGGGCTACTAATGCTGAGCTGCTAAATTCCGATTCATTTGCGTTAACTGATTCCATATCAAGTAATTCTTCTGTCTTGATTGTATCGGCAGTTATTTGTATTCCGGAATGCTCAATAGCCATAATCATTGGCATATACCTTTCTGGTAATCCGGCCAGTACATTCATCGTTAATCTTGAATCCCGTGCTGCTTAAACGTTGAGAAGTTTCCACTATTTGTGTCACATAACTCGTCATATTCTCACTGCTTTCTAGTCGTATAGAAATCAAATGACGAAGCAAAGTTATCTTCCGCGAAAATCCTGAATCGTCGAACAAAGAACGCAATTTTGTCCACAACTCCTTCGTGGTGCTTGTATCCTTTATGTTCACATATAACGATGTATCTATCGTTAAAATCAGCTTCTCTCGTGCTTTAGCATCTGCAGCTTTTGTTGCGGCGTCCATCCCTTCTTCTTTTAGGTATTTATCGGCTGTCTCCAACACCAATAAGTTTTCGACTGCAAATGCCCAATCGTCGAAGTTCTCGCGGCCTTTTAGCTTTGGCACGTTTGTTATACAGCTGGAACTCATTTTCTTAAGTAACCGACACGAAATACTATCAATAAACTGTTAATTTTAAATCACTTTACAGAAGGGTGAGGCCCATAACCTGTAATTAAAACGACTGATTTGACAGTTCACCAACGACTAACTTTATTTGAAAAGAGCAAACCATTCCTTGCCAAAGACAATCAGTAGTTCACCTAATATTAAACAGGCGGCGTTTGGCACCTAATTTTGATATCGGTTCAACAATAGCTGTATACTTATGTGAACAATTAATTATTGTAACCTTTATTTTGTACCTATAAACATTTTTATTATTTATTAAATAAAAACACCACAAAGTGAAAAATAACAAAAAATGAAGAATCAAAACCTTATTAACAAAACAAAATTACTGACTTCCAAAACAAAACACTGTAAAGTGAAAAATAACTTTCTTTTCGAAAGTCGGTGCCAATAAAGAAAAAAAATTGGTAGCTCCCACAGTCGGTTTTATTTTTTGTTAAAATGTTTTATTGACACCGACTGCCGAAATTTAAATAATTTTTATTTTGTAGTTATTTTTTGTAAAAAAAGTTTTGAATTTTTCATTTTTAATTGTGGTACCGGAATATTATGAAACTGTACCATGGTGATCTGCATACCCGTTTAGAGCGTACTGGCGTGATGTAAAAAAATAAAATAAAATAGAAATAGTTTATTTAATAATCATATTTGTACAAGATGTTATGGTATGAAATGGTATAAACAATAAACAGACATGCTATTGCAGCAATTTCGAAAGATTTTCTGTCATTTATTAAAGAGGTCTGTTGTATATCTCCGAAGTTCTTTATCAGATCTTCATCAAATTTTAATGGGATTAATTTGATAACATACTCATTCAACCAAAACAGATTTTTTTAAATCGGTCAACATTTGACGGAGAAATCGGTGAACACAAACAAAAAAGAAAGTAACAAACAAAGTTGAACATAGAACCTCCTCCTTTTTGGAAAGTCGGTTGAAAATGAATTTGTGTCAGGACGCGAGTAACACTCGTGTATGTAGCGTAACTATTTATTGATAGATTGACCGAAGAAAACAAAACACAAAGAACATTTTATAAAAGCCTATTACAGTTCTACTGCTGGAAAAAAATCCTCCCCCAAATCCTTACTGGAATGCTATTTTGATAGATCAAAGAGTAGCGCCCCGAGCAAAATAAAAAACCGGCCAAGTGCGAGTCGGAATCGCGCACGAAGGGTTCCGTACCATTATCGCAAAAAAACGGCCAAAAAATCACGATTGTTGTATGGCTCCCATACAACAAACGTGATTTTTTGGCCGTTAATTTATTTTATTTTAATTTAATAATTATTATCTTTTGAAGTGAATATACAACTAAATATTCTGTGAATATTTTAAGCGTCTACCTGTTGCCGTTATTAATATCGAGCAAAAACGGCAAAAACATCACGTTTCTTGTATGGGAGCCCCCCTTAAATATTTATTATATACTGTTTTTAGTATTTTTTGTTGTAGCGGCAACAGAAATACATCATTTGTGAAAATTTCAACTGTCTAGCTATCACGGTTCATGAGATACAGCCTGGTGACAGACGGACAGACAGACAGACAGACAGACGGATCGCGGAGTCTTAGTAATAGGGTCCCGTTTTTACCCTTTGGGTACGGAACCCTAAAAACTGGATAATAATAATTCGGGAAAAGGATAAAGTTCTTGAACTAAGTTGGAACACGTGTAACCTTCGTGATTTATTCAGTTCTTCTTCGTCGTGTCGATGATTCCAAAATTAAATATATTTTCAACAGAATTCAGCAACGTCAACAGCGTTGTCATTTGCCTCACAGAGGTCTTTTAAGGTGCAGGTGTTGTTGCAAAGAGAGCACAACAAAACGCATTGTTTGGGACATAGCTCCAAAATCGCACTGTAGGTCACTGGAGTACCCCCATCTTACTAGGTTGTTCCTGCAGCGACCCACCTGGCTTCGTAGTCGGTTTAGATATTTCCAGGTGGGCCAAGGCAGTTGGTGGCCCGCACGGAGCTTTTTTGCAGGGTCAATATAGTCAAATAGAGTTTATTCAGTAAAACTTAAACAAAACTTGAAGTTGAAAGGATTCGAGTAAGAAGTATTATTATTGCAATATTAGTTTTAATCATGCCTTCGTGCTTTTACTAAGTTTAAATAAAGTGCAATGCTTTACTTAATTTAAAATTATTTCCTCTACTAAAAGCTTTAATGCTTTTACTTTAAAATAAGTAAAAGTATCGTACACTAAATTAAAATCCACTTCTAACGTAAAGAAACTTTGTAACCGTTTTAGTAAACTAAACAAATTAATTATGAAACTTTCTGTGTGGGATAAATAAATACCAACTAGGATTGACGCGGATCCGTTATTAGATGTAAACATTCACTGATCTGAAGGATTACCGTCTAAACTTTCGTCTTAATTGTATGAAAATATTGATTTAAGATTGTACCTGTAAGCAGTCTTCGTTGAGTTTGAGGTGGATAATTAATTTATTTTGACAGTAATTTTCTGGTTCACAGAACCTTAGTACCTATTAATAACTTGCAGAAAGGAACTAAAATTCACCTGTTTTCAAAAAAAGGAAAATTATTCATTTGTTTTTGTTTTAAAACTAGTGGCAGTTAGAGCGGTCATCGAAATAATTTTAGGATACAAGCCCGAGCCGTCGTACTTCCATGCAATTATTTTTCTGTTATGGAATCCGTTAAGGGCAAACATTTTCAAAAAACCTTCCTTACACTAAGGCAGGGCACTAAGCCCCCTTTCAATTTTAAAGGAACTGTTGTGCTTTTTAAACTGTATGACCCAACGCTATAATGATATGGGTGGTATATCCATACGCACTAACCCTCTTACAAATAAACGCGGTATAAAGTTATACCAGGTATAACAAAGGTATAACCATACATTTTCATAGGTTTATACTTGGTATAACTTTATACCGCGTTTATTTGTAAGAGGGTAAATGTTTTGGGAAATATTTTTATTATGCGTACAGTTAAGGAGTGGCATTTCCTGCCGGATTATACAGCTTAGAGGTCTTAATGTCAAGAGTAAATAGATTAATTCTAGGCAAGCGTGCTCCACCGTCGACCACATCATCGCTTACCATCAAAGACAAAGACAAAGATATTTTATTTCAAATAGGCCACCAAGAAAAAAAAAACTTTTGACCTTTACATAAAAATTGATTCTACTGTGCATTCGAAAAGTAGCTTATTATGGAGAAGAATGCACAAAAAACTCAAAACTTTATCTTTAAAAAAAATTGTTTTTTAACAATATTTAGGTACATAGGTACATACATTAATAAATTCATACATGTGAGGACAATGCACCTAGAATAGCACTACACACTACACTACGTACAGGCATAAAGTATTAAAAGTCTTAGATAAAGTACATATAAATTAAGCCCTGGCGTGGCCACACATGAGACAACAATAGTTAGTTCTGGTGTTACAACAAGAACACTTATTATCTATAAATAACCCAACTCTTTGTCTCAATTAACACATAATACCATGAAATCACAGAAAATCAAACAAAACCGAGTTTGTTTGTCAAACCTGCCATTATATTAGAGTTTGACAAACAACAGAAACCGGCCATGGTGACAAGGACAAAAAATAATCTTTTGTCCTTATTATTTACATGGAGCTGCCAATTAGCCATCTCGCTCTATCAATCAAGCTCATTTTAAGGCCTAATCTATAGGTACTTTATCTAAGATTAAAAGTACTCACACATGTACTGTGCAGTTATATAATAGATACTAGAAAAACATTAACATCCGAAGCAGTTAAGTTATGACCAATCCCAACTGACGACGTCCGTTCACGAACATGACGGATGAATTGGCACCACCCAGCTCAACCATCATGAAGGGAACCAGATGATCCAACACACGCGCAACCATCAGAGATACATTTGAGAGAGCAAATGACACACTTAACTGCCAGGGCACACACAAGTCAGATCCAGCAATTGGGACTCGAGGTGGCCCTGCACAAGTCCGAGGCCATGTGTTTTCACAGTCCTCGGAACGCACCACCGCCGGGATCCCAAATAACGGTAGGAGGGGTTCACATCGGCGTTGGGTCGACGATGAAGTACCTGGGACTTGTCCTCGACAGCCGGTGGAATTTCGTGGAGCATTTCCGACGTTTGGCTCCCAGACTGGAGCGGGCGGGGGCTGCCCTCAAGCGGCTGCTGCCCAATCTAGGGGGTCCAAACACCTCCTGCCGGAAGCTCTACGCGGGGGTCGTGCGGTCCATGGCCCTTTACGGGGCACCGGTATGGGCGTGTTCCCTTAGGCGGCGACCAGCCCGCCGGTTGAACACGTCCCAAAGGGTCATGGCCATCCGGCTGGTCCGGGGATACCGCACGGTCTCCGGTGAGGCGGCGAGCCTCCTTGCCGGATTGCCGCCATGGGATCTGGAAGCTAAAGTCCTCGCGCAAATATGGGAGTGGCGCGAGGTGGCTAAATGCCGGGGCGAAACTCCGTTGCCGCGACAAATTGCGGCTCAGCGGACAGAGCTCCGGCAGGATCTCATGGCGACATGGAGAGGGCGATTGTCGCAACCCAGCGCTGGGCACGCCACAATTGCGGCGGTAAGGCCCCTCTTTGAGGAGTGGCTTGAGAGGCGTCACGGCATCCTCACCTTCCGCCTGACGCAGGTCCTCTCCGGACACGGCTGTTTCGGGAGGTTCCTGTTCAGGATAAGGCGGGAGGAAACGCCCGGGTGTCACCATTGTGTGGACCGCCCTGAGGACACGGTGGAGCATACGGTGGAGATCTGCTCCGCTTGGGCGGAGCACCGCCATGTCCTCATGATCGGCGGTGGCGACCTCTCGCGTCCCGCCCTGGTGCAGGCCATGGTACGGAGCGAGAGGGCATGGGAAGCTGTCTCCTCCTTCTGCGAAGCAGTTATGCTCGCAAAGGAGGAGGCGGAACGCGTGAGGGAGACGCAAAGGAGGCGCCGTCATGCCCCTAACCACCGCAGGAGACGACCCGGGCGTCGGGAGTCGCAAGCCGATTCCCGGCCACCGTAGGCGCGGGCTTGCGGACGGAAAGTAATGGGTAGCTCGCCGTCCGATAAGGACCAAGCCCGAGTTTACGGCGCGTAGTGTTCCACGCGCGCCTCAAAGAGATGTCAGCACAGTGACAGGGTCCGATAGGGCCGATGCCTGTCTGGGTCGCGGATAAATTTGAAAGAGAGTTACCGTGGCCCTGGCAAAAGCAACTGAAGGAACACGGGTGGGTTTTAGTCAGTAAAAGTCTGACACGCCCTCCCGCTTCACCCAGAGCGGGAGAAGTCATTGGATGATTTCCCAACCAAAAAAAAAAAAAAAAAAAAAGGGCACACACAAGTCAACGAACGACACATAGGTACAGTAGATGGTAGATTTACAGTTGACAAAGACAAAGACAAAAATTATTTATATCAACTAGGCCACTAGCGGCACTTTTGGCCGCCAACAAAATAAAAAAAATTAAGTTAATAATAATTAATTCTACCGTCCATTCGGAAATGTAGCTTGTTATGGATAATAATGGACAAGAAACTCCATACCACTCCTTTTTTAAAAAAGTGTTTTAGAACATTTACATAAATTCATATACGTGAGGACGATGCATCCAGCACCACTTTACTACGTATAGGTATAAAGTATTACAAGCACTAACAGGTAAATTACTTCACTTGTTAACTAGGAACATGGTTCTCACATACTTACAAATATTGCAAACATAGGTATATTACCTAATTCAACAACAATGGAACAGTGTGCGAGTCAATTTAAACAAAAAGAGAAGAAAAGCTTCACTATAATTATGAATATAATACAAATTAATCATTTTGATTTTGTCTACACTAAAGATTGCCCTATGGAGCAGAACCAGCGTGTTTCCAAGAATTTTTATCTTTAATATAATCATCTAATTTGTGATATGTTTGTTTACAAAGTGTGCTTTTAACAATAGTTTTAATTTTCTTTCATTTAGTTTTAATATTTCACAAGGTATTTTGTTATAGAATTTAACACAGTACCCCATGAGAGATGTGTGTACTTTAGCTAATCTATAAGATTGTTGGTCTAACTTATCTTTATTTCTAGTATTACAATTGTGTCTATCACTAACTTTACCAAACAGATGTATATTTTTCCTTACATACATAATATTTTCATAAATGTTTTGGCAAGAAACTGTCATAATATTAATCTTTTTAAATAACTCCCTAAGAGATTCTCGTTGAATACACTACACTACATAATACTCAAACACGTGCTGTGCAGTTATATAATACTAAGAAAATTGAGTTTATACAATACAAATATATTCATACAGTCTTCAGCGGGTCCAACAATACTTCCAAACAATAATGTTCTGCATATAACTTTTTTTTGCGCCCTAGTGGTTGTGGAGCAGGACTAGCATTGAGCCAAGCATTTTTATCAGTGATGTAATCCCCCAACTTATAATATGCCAGTCTGCATAGTGTGCGTTTTATACAAGTTTTAAACTTCGTCTCATTCAGTTCAAGAATGTGGGGAGGAGTTTTATTGTAACATTTTGTACAGTACCCCATGAAAGATGAGGCTACTTTAGCCAGTCTGAAACCTGGTTGTACTAATTGGTCCCAATTTCTAGTAACGTAATTATGTCTGTCGCCGTTTTTACTAAAAAGATGTAAATTCTTTCTTTCGTACATGATGTTTTCATAAATATATTGACAAGGAACCGTCATGATGTTAATGTCCTTAAACAGTTCCCTTAGAGAATCGTGCCGGTGAAGATTATATATCGCTCTGATGGCTCGATTTTGCAGAATAAAAATTAACTCAATCTCTACAGCCCTTCCCCATAGTAAGATACCGTAAGCCATTATACTATGAAAATAACTAAAATATACTAGTCTCGCGGTATCTACATCAGTTAACCGACGAATCTTTCTAACAGCAAAAGCTGCCGAACTTAGCCGCCCCGCAAGGGATACCAAATGAGGACCCCATTGTAACCTTGAGTCTAGCGTCATCCCCAGGAAAACCGTTTTATCGACGAATTCTAGCTTCTCCTTGTTTAATATAATGTCACAATCAGTACTTTTGACATTCGGCAAGGAAATTTTACGCACTTGGTTTTTTTTACCATTTAAAACTAAATTATTGGCAGGGAACCAATCCTGAACCTGCCGTACCGCGTTATTGACATCGTCAACCCGACAAGTACGTCTATTTATTTTAAAAATTAAAGATATGTCATCATCAAATAACACCATGTTTAGTTTGTTTTCCAATAAACATAGTAAATCGTTTATGTATATTAAAAATAAGAGAGGACCTAAAATTGAGCCCTGGGGTACCCCCATTTTCACGTTTAACTTCGACGAATTCACACCGTTTATTTTTACTAATTTCTGTCTATCATTCAAATAAGATTTAACCAAACTTAACGCTGATTGACCTAGCCCGTAATGCTCAAGTTTCAGAAGTAATGTTTCATGATTAACGCAATCAAACGCCTTCGACAGGTCGCAGAAGATACCTGTGGTTTCTTGTGACTCTTCCCACGCATTAAAGATGTGTTTTAATAGGGTGACACCAGCGTCAGTTGTACAACGTCCTCTGGTGAAACAATACTGTTTATCATGCAAGATGTTATTCGTATTAAAATGAGTGAGCATTTGATTTAGCATCATCTTTTCAAATACATTGCTGAAAACCGGCAACACGGATACTGGTCTATAATTATTTGTATCTTTTCTGTCCCCGGATTTAAAAAGTGGTATAACCTTACTATATTTCATTAGATCCGGAAAGACACCTTGATCCACACACAAATTGAAAATCAAAGCCAAGTACGGCGCTACAGTCTGAATAATGGAGGTACAAGCTTTGATGGACATTCCCCATAGATCTTCAGTCGGTTTTATCTTGATTTGCTTAAAAGCTTTTATTACTGTTATGGGGTTTATAAGTGAAAAGTAAAATACATTCGAGCAGGCTGAAACGTTTGCGTTTAATAATCCAAAAGCAAGCGAGGGCGAAGAATTTAAGGTTTCGGTAGTTTAAATTTTGGTAAAGAAATTTACAAATTCTTACGCAACTTTTTTGTTATATCTAATAAGTCCGTGTGAGGTCTCAAACATGTAATCAGTATTATTTATTTCATCAGGTGAGATAGTGGTCAAGCGCGAACCTATATAGAATTTAAAAAAATGTTTTATCAGAACAGCCTCCGATTCTTTCAGACAATCTAATTGCGTAGTAATTTTTCAACTAGGTATGTATGTTGGGGTTGGCTATCAGTGTAACCGGATACAGGTGACTACCAGAATTTGACATGAATGAACTTACCTTCTTACCTTTACAACCCAGACAGTTGGTAATACAATCCCCCTTAGAGAGACTGATGTCAGAGTATCTAGCTCTGCTGACTACCGTAACGAATTTTAAAAAAATAACCTAATGCCAGCCAGGAGCCCGGGATCAACGGCTAAACGTGATTTCCAAGGCATGGAGGAATAAATTATCATCTATATTTACGGACAGACCTTGACAAGCGTTACTTAACCTCGAAAATCGACCCGCACAACTATTATTACTAAGAGCGGATACGCACTACACGTCCGTGTTCGTGAAATTTTGGGTCCGAAGTAGCCGTAGTACTTCTTGTAGAGAAGCTTACGCACTACATCCGAACTCTGTCCGTCATAATCAGTCATAATTCAGTACATTTTGAACTCGGAACTCAAATCACGGTCTGGGATCACTGACATGGACCTAACCGTGTAGTGCGTAACCGCCCTTAGCCTAGAGTTCTTATTCAATTCTGCCAGCCCGATAAAACTATTTTCTTAGAGCTATGTCTAGGACTTCTTAAAGTTCGCCTGGCATAAGGGCTGTTATCTTGTCAAGTGAATTTTCGTAGGGACTACGAACTTGACTTTCAATATTACTAGTTTTGAGTTAGTTATCAGACTTTCTCAAGAGTCTGTTTCCACTGAACATATTGCCACTTATTTTATGTATAAACCTTTGATTCTAGAAAGGCAAAAATCTTTACAGGCCAAGACTTTATCTAATTGGCAGAGTTTTTATTAATAGTTCTGTAGTTTCAGAAATTAAAACTTCGATTAAATAATTATCAAGTACGCGGTAATTGTTATGATTAGTTGAATAAATAAATATATAATTATTAATAACAAATCGCATCACTTATATACCCTGGCGTTTAATTTATTCGCAGAAACCTAGGTTTTATTTAATTGATTTAGTTTTAACGCATAAGACCACTACAGATTCCACAGGTTCAGGTTCTACAGATTTTTCAAATACCTCCAAACCAAAACCTAACCAAAGAAAGAAACTTGGTGCCGCGTGAAAACGCTTTATATCTCCGACCTTCCTAGTTGAATTTTAAAATAATCGATTTATTTACAAAGATATTAGCTACCCTCGTTAAAAGGCGCCGACGCGGCGACGTCTAGGGAATTTGCCCGAATGTGATAAAATGTGCTTGCTCATTTGCACACCCTATTTCTAAAGGACGATGCTGGGAAGTGTCCCAGGAGGCATCAATGTGTGAACTGTCAATACGACTCGAAACAATCATGTTTTGGATACGATAAAATAATATATACAGGTATATTTCCCTACATACACATTATTCGTACGGGTGTCTATTTTTAATGATGTTGACACTCGACAGTATATTGTAACAGAGATCTCCTTCCTTACACAAAAGCTTTTCAACACATAGCAACAAAATGCTTTGCCTTAATGAATTATTTTTACGATATTTTATTTCGGATTACCAGAGTTCCCGCCGTACTGTCTACAATTTGCAAATGTTGTGAGAATAATTTAGAAGGTACTAGGCTTGTTAATATATACCTACTTCGAATGTAGCTAGGTAAATCATTTTTAATTTTTAAAGGCAATTTGTGCATTGAAACTTCGGTATGCACCTAAGAACCTTAGATAGTTTTACATAGTTCTGATCTAACTAAAAAAAGACGTGTCAATGCTGAGTGAGGCTTCTTTCTGCATATTTCTGTATCCATTTTTATCTTTTCTATTTTTTTTTCAAAATCTTTACCAAAGCACAATGATTGTAAATGACTCAGAAATAAAAAACTAATGTATGTCAAGGAGTAGCCTTGACTGGTCGCAACATGAGACAGATGAATCAAAACAGACATTAATTTCAATTGCCCAACACTATCGCTAGAAAGACATTCTGGTTATTTGCCAAACGGGAATGGCCTTGCCAAATATCATATGATCGTATCAATTGTTACGTTAAGGAAAGAATCACGAGCGGCGAACATGAAATCGAACTGAAATATTCGAACGAGGTTTTTATTTTGTGATTGAAATATAGTACATTTTGTGTCGAGCATAAAAAGTCGAGATTTTAACACGAGCGATGTAGCCAATTTCGAGGTGAGCCGAAGGCGAACGTCGAAAGCTACATTCGACTGTTAAAATATAGCCTTTTTATGCGACACACTAACGATTATTTTTCTACCACCTGATGAGCTTACTTAATTAAATTCAAATAAGTTCCAACAACAATTTATTAGAAACATTCAGACTAAAAACCACAGACTAAATACACACAATCAACGCGCGCTTTTTCGAGAGGTATCGCGGTTCAGTATCATTCTGCCAGTTACATAATGATCCATACAAAAGTCATTTCGTAGCTGTTATTATTTAATTTAGTTTTTTTTTTAATTTCTATTTTATAATCTTGTGTCTAAATGTTCATATTTAGAAACGAATTTTTAATAGACAAGGAAGTAGAAAATAGTTATTTCAGTCTTCTTCTCTTTTCTTCTTTTCGAGTCGATTCTCTCCTATTTAAATCAGTGTCAGTGGCCTTCATTAGGTCCTCAAAGAGAAGGTGTATCGACACTTGGGGCACTCCAGCATGTGGGTCATGGACTACAGGGACCACCGCACTATCAATTTTAGATTTACAATGAGACTTTAGACCTCGAAAGAGATGGCGGGCTGATTTAAATGTATTTCTTATGAATGTTGTCCAACAGTGGGACAGTACAGGCTATCTATAATAATAATGAAAAATTAAGAATTGACAAACTATTTTCGTTAGATATATATCTAATACCTTTAAACGAGCAATTCTGGTATATATATAATCTGAATCTCTGAAACAGCTCCAATGATTTTCATGAAATTTAGTATGCAGGGGGTTTCGGGGGCGATAAATGAGATCCATTTTTAGAAAACGTCGTTTTCTCTATTTTCACCCGAGCAGAGCTCGGTCGCCCAGGTCTCTTCTTCTCTGTCGTTTCGCTCTTGGCAGAGCGGTCGTGGTCACGTCGAGGCGTCGACGTCGGTGGCAAATGGGGACACAGCTATCCGCACGATCAACCGCCATCTCTCCCTGTTGGTGGACTGTTTGGCGCAGTCAGATATGCGGCCTCCCACTGCGGATTTCACTTGGTCAGTCCAGCGCATAGGTGACCTGCCGCGTGATCCGGTTCGCTCCACTTTTCCCTGTACGAACAGCCGCTTTATGAAGTCGCCATCCCGCCTAGAGACGTGTCCAAAAAATTGCAGTATGTGCGACTGTACTACGTTAGACAAACGCTGCGTGATGCCGAGTTCCTGGAGTATGGACACGTTAGTGCGCCCAGGTACTCAATGTTTAAATGCTTTATAACGTATGCCGATTTGCCGAATTAATTAAATTTATTTAGTTGTAAAGCGAGTCTCTTGAGATAAGGATAAATATTCCAAATTTCAAGGATATCTGAGTGCTTCCAGAGTTTACTTACCTTAGTCCCCGCGCTATTATAGCATGTCTGTAACGTACACTCCTCAAAAACATTACCTATATTGCAAAAACACTTTTTATTGCTACTTCACTGAACATTTACATGAAGAATTTTCGCCTAGGGAAATGTATGCTGGAAATTAATAACGTCGTTTTTAATAAAATGTTCGTATGTATTGCCAAGTAAAGAGTTCACGTACCTCATAAATAATAGGACAAAGCCCCTCGTAATGAGAACAAGTGCGCTGAATACTAAAATAGCTTCTTTGGTGCTAAACGACTCCCCCGAGGAGTATGATTGTCGCAGATACTATCACTTAGATCTCTGAGTTAATTTAAAAAGAGCTTTCTTAAGTTCAGTGGGTTAAGGTCGATTACATTAATTGTTAATATGTTTAAACACTTCTATCATTAGTTACAGTATTGAATCGTAGTTTACAAAACATAAAGTACACACCTAACAGGCTTTGTGCCTACAAGATAAGGTTACGATTATCACAAGTAGCTTGAACTCCGATTTCCTAATTGAGAATTTTTAATTGAATATTTGTATAACTCTACTGTAGCCTGAAACCCTGTTAAACTATAGCATTAGTAGTAGTAGAGTATGAATTTGACATAATCTTAACTCCATATACTTAATTCAGTTAGAAGAAGAGAAGAAATCAATAGTATATTAAGTAATTCAACTAGCTTTTTACTACGTTGTAAGCTTAAATTATTATTAAAATAAACACTCTACTAAGAAGAAAAGCTCTCAAAGTAGCAGTTTTTAATCGTTGGTCGACTTCAACCAAGGCTAAAGTTTGATTTAACGAAGTGGAGGTCACAATGAGAACTTTGCAGGCTCAAGCTCACAGATTGTTATTAAAGTGTCGAACGACTTTTTATGTAAAATAATTTGTTTGGACATTACCTATTCGCCCGTTTAATTAAATGGAAATTATTCACCAGTACATAGAATATTTTCGATAGCATGATTGTTAATATTACCAATTGCTCGCTAAAATATAAAGGGTCTTTCAACAAGGACGGGTCGATGTTAAAATTGAATAAAACAAGATGTGTGTGAGATATTAACGAAATTTATTTTTTATTTAAAAGGCCCATTTATGCCATTATGGATGGAATATGACATCGTTCAAATGTCCGCCGCGGCTTCGTATGGTGGCACGAATCCGAGAGGTCCAATTTTTAATGACTCTGATGTAGTATACTGAAAAACTAAAAAACAACTCGTTTTTAACAAAAAGCATAACTAACAAAATAACAAACTGAAAAGCAAACAAAAAAAAACATTTTGTAAAGGTTTATATACATATAAAGTGGGTGAGTGAGTTGTTTTATTTATTAGCTTCTTGTTGTGATTGGTTAACTAAAAGATCGACCAATTTATTAAAAAGTTGTCACGAGATTTGTCCTCATGTCAACTTTAACATGAGTAGGAAACTCTTTTGTAAGCTTAAAACAATATTTTGAAAAGGTCACAATCTTAATTGCAACAGAAAATTTAATCTTAAAGGGTTCCAGATCAGAAACCACCCATTTTCAAGCTAAATTAAAAAGCGGCTCATGTAAATGTGCCCCATCACCAGCGAACGATCACGTTTCCTATTAGCGTCATTTTATAATCACACTGCTTACATTAATGCATTCACATGATCCCCCCTTCATATTACGTCATAACGAGCAATGTACTCTTCCCCGAACAACAGGAGCTGATTGAATAGATTGGAAGTGTCGCCCCAAGTCGGAGTTAAGAGTGAAACTATAAAATGAGGTGTTCATTAATATTAAGTACTAGGTTTTTCTCGTGTCTTTATTATTTATTTATTTATTATATACTTTATTGTACACCACTTAAATAATAACAGGACAATATTTTTAAAGATAAGTGTACAATGGGCGGTCTTATCGCACAGGGCAATCTCTTACAGACAACCTTTCTTTGTGTAGTCTATACCACAAGGACTGTGCAATTTTCGGGATAAAAAGGATGATATCTATCCTACGACACTCAACGTTAGTGCAGTTTAATATTATTATGGTCTAATTCCATGCTAACCTACTACGTAAGTATTTTTATCCACACTCACAACGTAATGTTCCAAATATGAATTCAAAAAATATTGTATAAACCTGAGAGTTTTTATTAGAATAGAGGTAACATATTTAAGACGCAATTTCAATATCGGTATTCTCTTTCGCACTAACAGATAACGTCATAAGCAAAAATAGATAGATATACTTTTGTCTATGCCATCTTTTGTGCCAGTGTGACCGAAGATGCTATAGATATATCTATCTATTGCTATGCTTATCTATAGACATATATCAGAACTAGATCTGTGCCACTGTCATATCGACATTATCGAGTTTAGTTTACGAGGATTTTATACAAATTTGGTCAAATATCTGTAAGAATCGTCCCTGACTGCGGCTAATTATTTTACGTTTTTTTAGGGATTCTTTATAATTATTTAAAAAGTGAATGTGTACTCGTACAAAGAGTGAATTTATCAGTCATTGTAAGAGTACAATTGTACTCTTTCGTAATTTTTCTGCGCATTATACGCGTTGTATAATAATGTTTATTCATACCTTGTGCAAAAACGAGGTACATCATGAGATCAAAGTGACAGTTTTTGGTACACTCGTACGACTGTATCTGTATGTACAAACAGGTACTCATCAATATACTGATATATAGTATGCTAGTTCTTGTGCAAGACTGAAAATAAAGTTCAAAGACGAGTATGTATAAGTATAAAAGTAACAAAATAAATAATAACAAAATGGTTTAAATATAATAATTTAATTTTAAAAAGTTCTACACACGGTGTCTACATATCTTTTTTTGCAACTCTCCTCTCGCAGGTATGCTGGAAGAGATTTCGTTAGAAAGAAGCATACCTTTATACCTATTTTCTGTTCCTTCTTCTTGTCTATTTATTTCTATTTATTTACATTAATGGTTAAATAAATAAATAAATAAAATGTGAAAATAAACATGATTCATCAACCTGTATCCATGTCGAGGAATAGCGATAGCATGATTCAATAAAATGCAGTGAACACAAGCGAGAATATGGTGAAGGTTTCCAGTTAGCTCGTTGTATATTTTTGATCCTCTTATTTCTTAAATAAGTACTCTTAGGAACCTGTGCACAATCAATATTAGATTAATAATAACAAATAAACTTTAAGAAAAACATTAAAGTAAGTAAAATAAAAATACAGTATCGATAAATCTTTCTTGTGACTTTGTCACATCTCTAACATCAGAACGTAAGTACGTAAACTGTCATAGCTCTATCAGCGAACGCATAAAAGTTAAATATTTCACTAAATAGAATGGTTTAAATGATACTACACGTCCTCGACTTATTTAGAACTAAGATTGCTTTATTCCGGACAGCCTATGAAATGTCCGGTATGAATCCGGTAAGACTAGAAGCCGACCCCAATATAGTAGGGAAAAGGCTAGGAAGGCAGGCAGTTAGGATAACCAGTTGTTAAGTCATACATAATTCTCTGTCTAAACTTTTAAATCTTCCGTAGTATATAGTAGTATATAGTATATGTATGTAAATATTGTAAAACACTTTTTTTTAAAGAGTAAGTGTGGAGTTTCTTCTCTATAACAAGCTACTTTTACGAATGGACGGTAGAATAATTTATTATCTTTTAAATTTAAATTTTTGACTTTCAAAAGTGCCTGATTGAAATAAAGAGATTTGAGATTGACTTTGCCTTTGCCTTTGACATCGACTTTGACTTTTTCTAATTATTGGAGTCGGTTTTCAGTCAAATTAGATGGAGCTGAATACAAGATGCTTGCTTTTTAGAAGAAGCTACTGCTTATCTGACCTCCAAAACACAGACATCCTGTTACCGGGTAATAATCCGGAAGGATTTCTGTGTACAAAAGAACAAAACATACCCAATGTTATTAATCCAAGCTGTTGGAAGGTTGTCAGATTTTTTTAAACTTCTGATGCCGGTTACGAGTGTCGAAGACCTATAAAAACAGTCAGCAGTAGCCAGTTAAAAAGTATATGCCTCATATTGTAAAAATATACATCAGCTTGATGAGGGCTAGAGTGTTAGGTGTCATAATTGAACACCTCTTGTCACTTCTAGCGCGAACGATAGACCCGAGACCGGTAGGAACCCGTCATATCGTACGACCGTGCGTCAAGCATCCCTGCTATACTGACACTCGATATACACCGAAGATATGGATGGCACTTGTATAATCGACACGTATATCTGTAGTACCTATATTCGAGAGAGTACCCATTACAATATATGTGTCAGGTACCTATTACAAGACGATCTTATTTACTGCAGACTACCCGAAATATTATTATTAATAACCTCTTGACTTGGCAGTCGGCAGCCATCAGCAGTGAGTGATAATTTAATAACAAGAATTTAATTTAATAATAATAATTTTTAATATTTTAATTTTATTTATATAATAACAAAATGGTTTAAATATAATAATTTAATTTTAAAAAGTTCTACACACGGTGTCTACATATCTTTTTTTGCAACTCTCCTCTCGCAGGTATGCTGGAAGAGATTTCGTTAGAAAGAAGCATACCTTTGTACCTATTTTCTGTTCCTTCTTCTTGTCTATTTATTTCTATTTATTTACATTAATGGTTAAATAAATAAATAAATAAAATGTGAAAATAAACATGATTCATCAACCTGTATCCATGTCGAGGAATAGCGATAGCATGATTCAATAAAATGCAGTGAACACAAGCGAGAATATGGTGAAGGTTTCCAGTTAGCTCGTTGTATATTTTTGATCCTCTTATTTCTTAAATAAGTACTCTTAGGAACCTGTGCACAATCAATATTAGATTAATAATAACAAATAAACTTTAAGAAAAACATTAAAGTAAGTAAAATAAAAATACAGTATCGATAAATCTTTCTTGTGACTTTGTCACATCTCTAACATCAGAACGTAAGTACGTAAACTGTCATAGCTCTATCAGCGAACGCATAAAAGTTAAATATTTCACTAAATAGAATGGTTTAAATGATACTACACGTCCTCGACTTATTTAGAACTAAGATTGCTTTATTCCGGACAGCCTATGAAATGTATTCCCTGCACAATAATTTCAGTATGCTAGTCGATAACTCACCTGTGGAAAGATATCCTTTGATTATGTCCTGTTATATAATAGTCATGTTATATGCTATAAAATAATTCAATTTTAAATTTTTATAGTACACTTTTACTTTTTAATTTACTGGCGTGTATGGCCTCATTGAGTTAATGTAGAAAAGAAGTGTCATTGTCTATGGATGCGCGCGCTGCGCAGTCATGCGCAATGAGAATCTAAATTGCCCGCCATACCACATATTTTTTCCGTTTCTACTTTTGTTTTATTTCTACCGTATTAGTGAAGATAAAGTAATGTATGCAACGGCACATAATTAGGTATTAAAACACTCGCGTAATATTATTATCACATTCGGCTTCTCCTCATGATAAACCTACGCTCGTGTTTTAATAACCCCTATTATATGACCATTGCATAAACTACTAATAACTGACGATTACTTACATAAAGTAATTAATATGCCACAATATATAATATTTGCTTACTAATAGATATCAAAAGTTGCACCATCGTAACACAAAGTTCATATTCATAGTATTTGCATTGTTGTTTCATATTATTACAGGCAAGTAAATTGCTCCATGTAAATGAAGTTCAAAGTTTGATTTCGGGCTTATACATCTATCGTGCGTAATATTTTTGTGCAGAATATTGAAGCTATAAAACATAACAAGCTACTGCCTTCACCCACATGACAGTTGAAAATCATCCGTCGGCAACAGTACTTTCAAGATGCTCTTTATCCTATCTGTATCCCTGACAAAGGGTTTCCTCCGAAATTGCATGATGATCGGTCTAGTAGTTAACGCGTCAAAGCGTAACTAACAAACAAACTCACATTAGCATATTAATTAGTATAACCAGTTGCAGAGCTCGTGGTTAAATAATAACAGCCGCACTGGTCGATCTTCAAGGTTAAGCAACGCTTGACGAGGTCGGTCCGTGGATGGGTTACCGAGATTCCTCCGAGCCTCGGCAAGCACGTTAAACCGTTGGTCCCGGCTGTCATTTGAAGATCTTTGACTGTCGTTACGGGTAGTCAGAAGCTTGAGATCTCACACCAGTCTTGCTAAGAGGTATCGTGTTACCCAGTTACTGGGATGTGGAGGTCAGATAGGCAGTCGCTCCATGTAAAATACAGGTACTCAGCTGAATCCGGTAAGACTAGAAGCCGACCCCAATATAGTAGGGAAAAGGCTAGGAAGGCAGGCAGTTAGGATAACCAGTTGTTAAGTCATACATAATTCTCTGTCTAAACTTTTAAATCTTCCGTAGTATATAGTAGTATATAGTATATGTATGTAAATATTGTAAAACACTTTTTTTTAAAGAGTAAGTGTGGAGTTTCTTCTCTATAACAAGCTACTTTTACGAATGGACGGTAGAATAATTTATTATCTTTTAAATTTAAATTTTTGACTTTCAAAAGTGCCTGATTGAAATAAAGAGATTTGAGATTGACTTTGCCTTTGCCTTTGACATCGACTTTGACTTTTTCTAATTATTGGAGTCGGTTTTCAGTCAAATTAGATGGAGCTGAATACAAGATGCTTGCTTTTTAGAAGAAGCTACTGCTTATCTGACCTCCAAAACACAGACATCCTGTTACCGGGTAATAATCCGGAAGGATTTCTGTGTACAAAAGAACAAAACATACCCAATGTTATTAATCCAAGCTGTTGGAAGGTTGTCAGATTTTTTTAAACTTCTGATGCCGGTTACGAGTGTCGAAGACCTATAAAAACAGTCAGCAGTAGCCAGTTAAAAAGTATATGCCTCATATTGTAAAAATATACATCAGCTTGATGAGGGCTAGAGTGTTAGGTGTCATAATTGAACACCTCTTGTCACTTCTAGCGCGAACGATAGACCCGAGACCGGTAGGAACCCGTCATATCGTACGACCGTGCGTCAAGCATCCCTGCTATACTGACACTCGATATACACCGAAGATATGGATGGCACTTGTATAATCGACACGTATATCTGTAGTACCTATATTCGAGAGAGTACCCATTACAATATATGTGTCAGGTACCTATTACAAGACGATCTTATTTACTGCAGACTACCCGAAATATTATTATTAATAACCTCTTGACTTGGCAGTCGGCAGCCATCAGCAGTGAGTGATAATTTAATAACAAGAATTTAATTTAATAATAATAATTTTTAATATTTTAATTTTATTTAATAATAATAATTTTAATTTTTAATATTTTAATTTAATTTAATAATAATAATTTTATTAAATAGTAATAATTTTATTTGATAATAATAATTTTAATTTTATTTAATAATAATAATTTTAATTTTATTTAATAATAATAATTTTTATAAAACCATAATTTTCATCATTCCAAATTATCAATATTAAGTTCTACTTCAATTCTAAATAAAAATACGCATTATTAGAGATAACTCAAAAACCACTCGTCAATCCCCGCCAACAGAGTGGGACCATATACCATAACCAGCTTTCTAATAAAAAAAGAATCATCAAAATCGGTTCACCTAATAAAAAGTTCTGAGGTAACACATAAAAAAATACAGTCGAATAGAGAACCTCCTCCTTTTTGAAGTTCTGTGGATAATTCCATGGAACTCGCTACTAGGTTTGTGTGATGTATCAAAACAGCCGTCATGATGTTTTCTATCAAAACGAATAATAATCATGAATTTCCTTCCCACATAATCCAAATACGCCTAGAAAATAGTAATCATGAAAAATATCGAACAGACGAAAGTACAGAATCCTTTCAGAGAATAAATGTAGCAATAATAACCCTTTATTTGTCTGAGACCAAGCTTGAGAGATTGAATCTCAGTTATTTGGATTTGTTAAGGCCAAGTGATCTGTCAAAAGCTGAAAAGCTTATATTAACATCGTCTATATACACGTGACATAAAGTCTTGTGTAACGTTTTTATAGAATATTATTATTATTATTTTCACTATCTCCGGCCTGCGACTAAACCCGCACAAACCTCGGTAATTATTCCAAGGTGAAATTTTCCTAGGATAAACTGACCCTCTCTTCTTCTTCTCTGCTATCTCTATACCAAAATTCATAATTATTGGTTCAGCGGTTTTGGCGTGAAAGCGTAACAAACAGACAGACAGAGAGAGTTATGCGTGGATGATCAACAATTTTATAGTTTGGTTCCTTAAGAAACGTCATAATTATTTATCAATTTCAATATTATTTTTGAACCATGATCTAGCAACTTGAAAGTCATACCAAACGGTATCGTGTTTGCAAGTCATTCGATTGTAGAACTCCCATAGGCTGTATACCAGTCGCCTCATCCATACTAATATTATAAATGTGAAAGTAACTCTGTATGTCTGTTTGTCTATTACCTTTTCACGCATAAACCGCTAAACCGATTTAGATGAAATTTGGTATGGAGATAGTTTGAGACCCTGGGAAGGACATAGGATATAAAAAATAGGCTATTCAATGTACTAATACTACGCAGACGATGTAGCGGGCAACAGCTAGTGTAAAATAATATCAGTATTTTAGCTGCATACCTTTAGGTTGGAGGCCGATCCCTTTTTATTTGGGAAAAGGCTAGACAGGTTGATTGATCTAGCAGTAGATCAAGAGAAACTAAAAGTTAATAGATTTAATCTATATTTACCTCTGTGCTGCACATTTTTGTGAGTAAACGCACAGCTGACACTGATTCATTTTCATCTTCAGATTCGAAGTCCCCTCAATACAAAGGCAAATCTCATGCGGTCCTATGCTCTAATAAAAATGGGAAGCCGAGCTCATCTTTCCGAAATCCGGGACCTTCCACGTACACAATGGATCACGTTTACACTTCAGCAATAACTCATACTCTAATAAACATTCACAGCCACGCGTGACAGATTTACCTACGTTCACCAACTCCAACATTGGCAAAGAACACACGCAGCAAAGCTTTGAACAAACCTTGGCCATCTTACCCCCGACAAAAGGCACGTGCCCGAATTTTGAAAGCCAATAGATAAAAGCCGTAAATCTTGACACACAGATATATATTTTCCTTTTATGTTTGTGTCCCTTCTTTTACTTAGGATCTGCTCATAGTGCTTTTAAATAAGTGGGGCATTATTGAATTTAGAGATCTCTTCTATCGCTAAACGTCTGAAGAAATATACATATGGACCGAGTTTTTTGTGGAGGACCATCAGGAAATCTACTGTCTTTGATATTTTTTTAAAGAATTAGGGCTAGAAATGGATAACTGTCATAAAAAGTGACAATATCATAGGAGTGGACAAATATGTAAACCTATAATTTAATTAAAACGATCAAATAAGTACATTATTAGTTTCTAATAAACGAATACAAACAAAGGGTAGTTATTATAAATTATTAATTGCTAGAGTTCACTCAACTACAAAAGGAAATCAGCATTGTTAGTAACTACTGTAGCTCAAACCATGGAACACAATGTTAAAGTTTTGTGTTTAACTACACTGTAGAACCACAGTATGTGTAAAAGGTATGACACATTAATATCAAATATAATTACTACGGAACTCTTGCGACATAAAACTATTTTCGGCGCGACCCGTTTGTCGGTCCGTCGGAGAAAATTAACCAAGTGGCAAGCTGTCAAGTTGACAGTTAGTAAGTGAGTAAATTACTTGGCAGTTTCGGGAGATCCGACCTGAGTGTTGTCGGAGCAACAAAGTTCTGTTTGATCAATTTGTGCAGCAAATTACTATCGGCACGGCGACGTTTAGTATTCTAGACAGCACAGGTTTCAAGCATGAGGTTACATTATTTAAAAAGAGAATGGAAAAGGAACGTTACAAACATCAGCACCGTTGCACTGATTTATCAGTAAATCGGACTCATATCATCCCGCCATATGCCCAATGGCAAACACAATTTGGCAAAACGGGAATCCATAGACCCGTCTGATACTCAATGTGAGTTTGGTGCCCTTGTACAGAATATGACACACCTGCTACAGTGCCCCAAGAGTCCTCACACCCACACTATATAAAACCTCATGAACGCCATAGATGCTGCACTTAAAGTGGTCACCTACGCGATCAAAATATTTAAAGACTTCATAGGCTCAAAACGAAGAAGAAGGGGCATTTTTTCCTTCTTTTCGAATCAATGAAATCTGTGTAAAATTGTGTTGGCAGTTACCAAGCAATATTCTTTCTGCAGACCCTACGGAGTTTACTCGCAACATAATCAAATATTAATTATTAAACATCCGTCTCTATAATTCTAAAACATCATCAGCAATGGTCCACATTCCTCATGGGACGGAATTACCAAATTACCTAGCTTTTGAGTTTACATAATAAGGTCGTATATAAAGCGTGCACGATGTGTACACTTTCAGCTGAGCTGTAGTAATCATACGGAATATTTCATGATGACTAATTGGCTAATAGGACGTTATTCACTGGTGTTTGTCTGTGCGCTTGAATATAAATTTGCTTCAGTACCACAGCCAATTTGGAGTAAATTAGCCTAAAATTTTGCACTCGGAAACTGTTTCTGTATAATAAATTATTTCGTACATCTGTTACATATTTTTGTTATTATGAAATATTTTAATTCTTAGAAAGTTATTTCATTACAAAAGCCTATTGTTACGTAAAGTTTTCTTTAGAAAGAGCTTGAAATTTATTATGTCTTACGCAACGAGTAACTTGATCTCGGGTTTTCTCACATTCAAGCGTCACACCGAGCAACTACTTACTGCTACTAACGAACTAACGCTAGAACATCAATCAAAAGTAACGTATGTATACCTACCAGAGTAGGTACGTTACGATAATCATAATGTACACTGACTACCTCACCACCACATGACACAGGGCACATGAGAAAAGTCACTCAATTTCGGAAAATTAATTATACCTAGGCACATTTTTTTGAGAATTATTGAAAAGTCCGTACGTATTACGGATTTGGGGGTATTATCCTACTGTTTCCGAATACGCTGTAACTCAGCCGCCGAGCTGAACACCAATAAGACGGCGTTAATAAATCATCTTGACAGGTATTACTTCGCACCTTGAGCGGAGGCGGTAATTACATCAGACCTACTCCGATATTCAAAATAAACAGATCGTGTAATGAAGATGATTCCAGTCTTGGGTTTACGGAAACTATATTCTAGTTTAATTTGAGCTTGCCAAGTTTAGAATTACCTGTAATGCTCAGTCTATTGGCAACTTGATATATAGTTTTGAAAGGTCTTGGTAATATTATACTTATCAATTGAGCATTGTGTTCTGTAGCTAATAATAACTTAAATTAACTGATTCATTTAAATAATTGACTGACCACACATGCAAAATTATTTAAAAAACCGGCCAAGTGCGAGTCGGACTCGCACACGAAGGGTTCCGTACCATTATCGCAAAACACTGCAAAAAAAACACGTTTGTGGTATGGGAGCCCCCCTTAATTTATTTTATTTTAATTTAATAATTATTATTTTTTAAAGAGAATATACAACTAAATATTCTGTGAATATTTCAAGCGTCTACCTGTTGCCGTTATTAATATCGAGCAAAAAACGGCAAAAAAATCACGTTTGTTGTATGGGAGCCCACCTGAAATATTAATTTTATACTGTTTTTAGTATTTGTTGTTATAGCGGCAACAGGAATACATCATTTGTGAAAATTTCAACTGTCTAACTATCACGGTTCATGAGATACAGCCTGGTGACAGACAGACAGACAGACAGACAGACAGACAGACAGACGGACAGCGAAGTCTCAGTAATAGGGTCCCGTTTTTACCCTTTGGGTACGGAACCCTAAAAACGAACTCAAATATGCAGTCGTCTCGCCACATTTTAATAAGCTTAATAACTAGTAATTAACTGAGTTCAATTTCAAGATAATTCCTTGAATTTACTTGAAGCAAATAACGGCCATCTATATCAAAAGGATAATGAACGGGCATGACTTCTAGTAAAATCAAAAGGCAACTCCACACAGGTATAAGTAAAGGGTTTGCTACATATACCTGACACGGAACTTAATACGGTCGGTAAGCTTTTCAGTAAACCTCGATGATGGAGACCGACCGAATATAAATTTTTGAAGCTTCATCGCACACTTCATATGAAAGGTTCTTGACTGTAAGGCACCTTTATAATCCAGGAACCTTAACAGTCAATACGAGTTTTTAAAAAGAGGTTCTTAATGAGTTCTGGGAAGTACCTGTACTCGATTTATGTGAATATCTGTGGGCTTATTCCAAGATTTTACTCGTGGTCGATCGCGTTAACGTAAACTATCTCTTATGTCAAATTCTATACAAAAATAGAGGTTTCCCCTTGCTGTCACCAGACTACGATTATCCAGTTTCAATACACATTGACGTTTACGTTAACGCAATCCAGCGTGAGACAAAACTCGCACTAAGCCCACTCATAAATATTGTGTATTGAAAGACATCTGTAAACGAGTGTAGGTACTACAGAATACCGGTAACTAGCCTAGGCACAAGATAAGTGATGTAACCATATATTTTTTTAATGATTTTCAATGTTGGTAAGATTAAACTTTATTTGACGCGAATGTTTTATAGGGCGCAAAAACAAAATGTTTGTGCAAGCAAAAAAAAGAATCTCAATAATCAGTTTTAATTCTTGGTAGGAATAATATTTTGTATTTTTAGATTTTTTTAGATTTAAATCGTAAAGCTATTATTCTCCCAAAGTTGTCATGGAACACAGAAGTGCCATGATAACTGATGCTGTGGCTCTAAGTTACATGGCATCAATGGCATGATTTTTTTATCTGTTACATCGATTCACCTGATATTTCTGGCCAGTGCTCATTCGACATTTCATACACGTGTCCTGTCTTAACCTATTTCTGCTCGAGAGTTTGCCGACGATTTGAAATGATTAAAATCTAAGTGAAAACACTTAGATTTTATATTTGTATAACTTATACATATGATATGACAGATGATATTACCTTAAGGTTACACTAGTTAATCATTCTTCCATACAAAAGTAGTCTGGCGATTACTCCACTGTTTGACGATGTACGTTCAAAAATAAAAATGATATTGTCTCATCATTATCTAGCCCTGTATGGAAACAAAAAAGTATTTGAAAGTTATGAGCGTCGAAAGTTCCATATTTCAACACTAATTTTAACGCATCTTTGGGCGGCAATAAATACCATAAGGAGAAGGAAAATTGCAAAACGGCTACCATACAGGGATAGATAAGTAGTTCAACAATGCAAATAATTTTATTTTGGAAATATACATTTAGTCGTTTTTTCATGAAATCTAGACTCCCAAAGGTCTGTTTAGAAAATTACGCGCGCTCGATTTCGTCCTAAATCATCATCCATTTCGCAAAAACTTGCAAAAGTGCTAATTCGTACGCGAACTTACTGCTCATCACAGCATCTGTCCCTTTCGCACGTATTATCGTATGAGATAGCAGGCATTTTAACCACGCGCACAAAATAGCTGTCGACTAGGGGAACCTTAATCTAAGTTTTCAGAACCAACAGTCGAGTCGATGCCTTCGTCATCTTCCTCAAATTCTTTCTTTTATCAAGTCAGGACCCATAATGACTTTTGATTTTGAGGGTACGGTACTGAGCTGACTGCATAAAATGCTATAGTTTATCACTTAAAAATAAGGCAAATAAACCTTCAATTGAGTATATAATTAGCATTTAATGAAAGTTAAGTTAAGTTAAGTTATTACCCACCTATACACACAAAGCGTTTTGCTAATTCCCTGCACTCCCTGCTCCCTCACCTGGGGTCTTTAAGTCATGAATGAATAGGTTACTTCTAGGCAAGCGTGCTTCACTGTAGACCACATCATCGCTTACCATCAGGCGAGATAGTGGTCAAACGCGAGCCTATAGTTAAATAAATAAAACGGCCAAGTGCGAGTCGTACTCGCACACTAAGGGTTCCGTACCGTTATCGCAAAACACTGCAAAAAGTCACGTTTGTTGTATGGGAGCCCCCCTTAATTTATTTTATTTTAATTTAATCATTATTATTTTTTGAAGAGAATATACAACTAAACATTCTGTGAATATTTCAAGCGTCTACCTGTTGCCGTTATTAATATCGAGCAAAAAAAAAGGCAAAAATATCAAGTTTGTTGTATGGGAGCCCCCCTTAATTATTTATTTTATATTGTTTTTAGTATTTGTTGTTATATCGGCAACAAAAATACATCATCTGTGAAAATTACAAAATCAAAATCAAAATCAAGGTATTTATTTCAAGTAAACTTTAGAAGTACTTTTGAATTGTCAAACAAAAAACTCTAGTTGCAAATTCGCAAGCGTCTGTAGGTTTCAATGGAGAAGAATTTGCAAAGAAACTCCCCAGACACTCTTTTCCATCAGTTTTAACATGTTTTTGGTTACATCATTCATGTTGAAAACATACATATATGTGAGAACGATGTAAAAAGACGTGTACGTAAAAGCGTCTACAGTAATAAATAATTAAAAAAAAAAAGAAAAGCACATTAACAGGCCGAGACAGCTAAGTTATGACCAATCCCAACTGATAGCGCCCGTTCACGAACATGATGCATGGATCGGCACCACTCAGCTCAACCATCATGAAGGGAACCGAATGTTAGATTTATCTACAGTCGGAACACACATGTGCTGTGCAATTATATAATACTAAAAGAAATTGAGTTTATACAATACAAAAATTTTCATAGTCTTCAGCAGGTCCAACAATACTTCGATACTTTTCTGCCCATCACTAATTGTTCTTGCGCCCTAGTGGCTGCGGAGCAGGACCAGCATTGAGCCAAGCATTTTTATCAGCGATGTAATCCCCCAACTTATAATATGCTTGCCTACATAGTGTGCGTTTTATACTAGTCTTAAATTTCGTCTCATTTAGTTGTAGAATGTGGGGAGGAATTTTATTGTAACATTTTATACAGTACCCCATACAAGATGATGCTACTTTAGCCAGCCTGAAACCTGGTTGAATTAGTTGGTCCCTATTTCTAGTATCATAATTATGTCTGTCGCCGTTTTTACTAAAAAGATGTAAATTCTTTCTAACATACATGATGTTGACAAGGTACCGTCATGATGTTAATGTTCTTAAACAGTTCCCTTTGAGAATCGCGCCGGCAAAGATTGTATATCGCTCTGATGGCTCGTTTTTGCAGAATAAAAATTTAATCAATGTCTGCAGCCCTTCCCCATAGTAAGATACCGTAAGACATTATAGGACTATGAAAATAACTAAAATAGACTAACCTCGCGGTATCGACATCAGTAAACTGACGTATTCTTCTAACAGCATAAGCTGCCGAGCTTAGCCGCCCCGCAAGTGATATTAAATGAGGCCTCCAATGTAAAACGAAAAAAAAGAATGTGTTTATTATCTTAAATCTATACAATTTAGTTGCCGGGGCTTCCCAGAAAGTAATCCGAAGATACTTGTGATGGGATAAACATCGCTCTTCCTCGTTTTTTTACAATAGTTTCGTTGTGCTAATTAGGTATAAGTTACACATTTTTATTAAACTAATAAAAATAAAAAGACAAATGTATATATATATATAGTGTATATATATATACATTTGTCAATATATATGACAAGATTTTGTGTGTTTATCCGTGTGTTTATGAGTGTGTGGATATATATGTTGTGTGTTTGTGTGTGTGTGTGTGTGTGTGTGTGTGTTGGTGTATGTGTGTGTGTATGTGTGTATGTATATGCATGACGTTCAACCCAGGGTAGCCAAAATGTCTTCCACGGCATCATAATTAAGTGTGAAGAGCCATTCCGTCAATGTCTTCTTACACTCATACAGCTGCATAGGGTAAATGTTAAGTATGCGATTTACTTTATTATAAACGAGTGGGGCTCGAGTTACATTTTGGCGACTAGCAAAAGTTGAACGTGCTGAGTATGTAGGGGCTACTATATCACACCGTCTTTTTTTAAGTTTGGCAAGGTTAAAGGGAAGAATTTTGTGATATCTTAGTACCATGTGTAGAACGTAGAGTTTTCTGACGGAGAGCAGCTTAGAGCTTGCGTATAGAGATTCAGTAGGGAACCTGTATGGCTTACAGTACATGACCTTAATCAAGGATCTCTGTGCCCTCTCTAGTTCTATAAAATACGACTTAGCTGCTCCACCCCATACTGAGATACAATATATGTTTACAGATTGGGCCAATGCGATATATATGTAGGATCATGAGGGCCGAGGGGTATATACGGTCAGGATTTGTGCGTTCCGCTATGTGAATATACAGCAGTGCTGTACCAAATAAACCGACAGTTTTGTCGGGAGCAGGTGAGCTCTTTATCGAGTCTAATCCGAAGATAGACTGACTTGCATACCGTTGCAAGCTCTCTTATACCTTGCTATCCCTCCACAACAACTCTGTCCGATGACATACGGAAGTACGTCACGTGTTTACTTGATACAAAATAGTAAAATGTGCTAAATCAAATTAAACTTCGATTCTAAAATCATCAAGTAATAAAAGAATAATTGTCGTAAGCTAATAATAGTGATAACACAAAGAATAATCAAATTAACATGTCAACAATTGTTTTGAACTTTACCATCGATTACAACTATCGAAATAAGTTGCCAAAATCTATTGGTGCATACACAGAGTACTTAATAAATTACGATTTGATTTATTAGGCAATAATTGATAGTAAAATCACTTAAATTAGTAATAAGAAAACGAATTATTACAAATTCTGTTGACTACCCGCAATTTTAATTGATAACAAACTCCGACATATATATTATTTTGTAATTCTTTACTAATAACATGTCTCAACGATTTGAAAACCCATATGAGTTTTCTTACCCTCCCTATAGTTAATTCGAGGTGTGGGAACCTTTGATCTACAACAATACCTAGGTACTTGACGGAATTGACCTTCTGAATTACAGGGCAGCTACAGATAGATTGGATTGGTGTACGACAAGAATGTATTCTAATGTTAAAGTCAGGCGCAGGCTGAGAGTTTGCGTATTTAGAGAAGCAGACGAAGTTGGTTTTAAGGGTATTTAGAGTAAGTAGATTCTCCCTTAGCCAATCACTAACTCTGGCCAGTCCCCTCTCAGCCTCCAGCCTAACCTTGTCCCATGTCTTAGCAGAGAAGATAATAGCGGTGTCATCCGCGTAGGACAGTATCCTCGCACCGTTGATAATAAGGTTACAGAGTTCATTAATGTAAATCAAAAAGAGCGTCGGGCCGAAGACACTGCCCTGCGGGACGCCATACGTCACGTTCTCCTCGTCACTAACATGGTTTTCAATTTTACCCCCTGTTTTTTTTTTTTTAAGGTAACTGCTGAGAAGAGAGAGAGCAGAACCTCGAAATCCTAAGTTCTCCAGCCTGTGTATAAGTTTAGAGATAGAGACGGTATCAAAGGCTTTCTTGAGGTCAAGAAAGGCCACTAGGCATTTGTTCCCCTTGTCTATTTCCTTGGTTATCACAGTTGCAAGTTCTTCCGTAGCGTCCTGTGCCAACGTTCCCCTTCTAAAACCATATTGAGAGGAAGATAAGATGTTATACTTAGTCAGGTAGTTAACTATTCTAGAGTTCAAGAGCTTCTCAATGATTTTAGAAATGGAGGTCAACACAGAAATTGGCCGATAGTTGTTAACGTTGTCTTTATCTCCACTCTTATACACAGGGGTAACAACGGAGCGCTTAAGAAGGTAGGGGAAGATACCAGTGCTAAAGCATAGGTTGGCAAGGTCACAGATCAGCGGGACTAGGATCTCCTTGACCTGTTTTAGGAAAAGGGTAGGAATTCCATCCCATCCTGGTGCACTCCCAGAGTCTAGTGACATCAATATATTTTCAACTTCCTCCTGAGAGGTGTCTAGGAGAACAAAGGAGGACAGATTAGGGCTGACTGTGTTACAAGATGTAAGGGGTACGTAGCTATTTAAGATGTTCTGAGCTAGAGTTTGACCAATGTTAATAAAATAATTAATAACATAGTTGACTAAGTCTAGGGGACATGATTTTATCTTAAGTAGGTCGCCATTTGAGCACCTGGGTGGTTTATAATTTGTGATATCGTTAATGGTTGACCACAATGCCCGAGGGTTTTTAGCAGATGCTTTGATTTTATCTTTGTTAATTTTTTTTTTTAATTTTTTTATAACGTTCACACAGAAAGTCCGATATCGTCTATATGTAACAACTAGAATTAGATTATGTGGGTTTGATTTGAGTTTAAGGTGGATTGAATTTCTTAGTCTGACACACCGTAGGGCACCTGTTGTAATCCAGGGTTTGATCGTTCTTTTGCTGTTCGTGATAATTACACTTTTAGAGTTTAGTAGTAAAGCTGTCTTGACCAAATCTATAAGCGCATAAGGTGTAAGTATCAGGGTCTTTGAAGATGTTAAAAAAGGAGGTATATTTTTTAGACTATTATGAGCATTTTCGTAGTTGACTATTGTTTGTGCTTTTTGGGTATATTATAGCAATATTTGTACATGCAGTGGTCTGTTACGGTTGTTTTTAAAACCGCAGTAAAAGCTATATTTTTTCGTTTATCAAGACTCAGGAAGACGTGATCTAGGCATCCATCCCCCATAGGTTGTGAGATGGTAAAAGTCCATGCGTTGATAGCATATTTAAGTAGGTTAGTCTATTGTTTCTTTCATTATTTGTTTCAATACGGGAAATAATTAGGTCAATATTAATGTCCCCTAAGATTAGAACGTTTTTACTAGGAGTAATATTATCAAGATGACTGTTAAGGGAATTAATGAAGTTACCTGCATGTAGAAATGATGGAGAACGATAAATACCCAAAATAGTGTAATTTGGTATATTTAACTCGAGTCCGGTGGCATTTACAAAGTTTATTTCTTTAAATTTTACTGACAATTTATTTGGTCGCTTTCACTTTGGTTTTCGCTCGTCACTTTGGTTAATATGGTGTTTTGTTTGGAAAGAAGTGAAATTAACTAATTGTGGAATGTTTTTTTTTATCATTGTAACCTCGTTATCCCGAGAAAAACCGTTTTATCGACGAATTCTAGCTTCTCCTTGTTTAATATAATGTCACAATCATTACTTTTGACATTCGGCAAGACAAATTTTATGCACTTAGTCTTTTTAGCATTTAAAACTAGATTACTAGCTGTGAACCAATTTTGAACCTGTCGCAAGACGGTATTTACGTCGTCAACGTTACTCGTACGTCTATTTATCTTAAAAATCAAAGAAGTGTCAACAGCAAATAACACCATGTTTAGATTGTTTTTCAATAGATGAGATAAATCGTTAATGTAGATTAGAAACAAGAAAGGACCCAAAATTGAACCCTGGGGTACCCCCTTTTTTACGGTTAACCCGGACGACTGTCTAGCTATCACGGTTTATGAGATACAGCCTGGTGACAGACGGACAGACAGACAGACAGACAGTCAGACAGACAGACAGACAGACAGACAGACAGACAGATCGCGAAGTCTTAGTAATAGGGTCCCGTTTTTACCCTTTGGTTACGGAACCCAAAAAAGTAAAAAAAATCTATTCTTACTTCATTTTCAGTGTTACATTTATAATCATAAACCATTGAGAGTGATTCTATAACAATAATATGCTAATACTTAGTCATTAAAACAGATTCTATTGTGATATCTATCGTATTTTTAGCGTGACTTACATCGATATTGTCTGAAATTAGAAAAGTTGATGTTATGTAGGTCTCTTATTGGATTCTAGACCCGAAAAACATTTTCTTATAATATCCCCAAAGCCTTTTTCTACGAAAATTGCCAAACAAACGTACTGTAATAACAGAGCAAAGTACATGTAAAATATATCAGCGGATTTTCCCAATTTCGTTAAAAGAACCACAGTCATTTATTTACTCTACTCTCGCGAAACGAGTTGAAACGAATTTCAGTGCGTTGTCGAGCGCTTAACATTCTTCTTGGGGCCTAATTTACAACGGTGGAATACAAAACAAATTCGTTTTCTTTTATTTTTATAAGGACGTGAATGTGCGTTATTAAAGAGAGTGAAATCATGTGTAAACATTTCATGGGATCCTTTCACTTCTTTCATTTTATTTGTATGTGAATTTTTACAAAAAGGTTTAAAAAAAAATGTCCATTTTAAACCGTCAGTCAACTTTTACCGGTAGAATAAATGTGACCATTTCCATACTTAAATCTATCAAATAGCCATATTTATTATTCCGGTAAAAGTTATCTGACTCTTCTTCTTAACGGGACGATAACAAACAGCCTCTTCTTATCTTTTAACTGAAGAATTAAACCGGCGGTTTGACAGCTTTTGTATAGAAAAAATGTCAAATGGCCATTTTTATTTCTCAGTTCCAAGTTAACAGACTATTGAAAAAACGGTACTTAGTTAAATACTTTGCCTGCTACTTTGCCATAGCAATGCCTGCCGCTGACTCAGTCATCAGGTCCTCACAATCTTACTTTTTTAATTCAGTCCTTAATCTAATAAATCTCAAAGCATAATTTTCGTTTTAACAATGATAGAATTTAAAGCAATTGACGTTTAATTAGGATTACCAGCTAAGCCCGTTGTCTTTGTATAAGTCTTTACATTTGGCTCATCCGCTTTGCAAGCTCTGATTAACGGCCACCATTTGCTGAGACTACATTCATGTCAGACTCAAACAAATGACTGTAAAGTTCTAAACGCTTAATTAAACTTTTTCACGAGCATTTTTATAACGTTAAAGAAAAAAAACTACTCGCCTATAAAGGGTTCTTTTCAGGGTTCCGTACCCAAAAGGTAAAAACGGGATTCTATTACTAAGACTCCACGGTCCGTCTGTCTGTCTGTCTGTCACCTGGCTTTATCTCATGAACCGTTATAGCAAGACAGTTGAAATTTTCACTGATGATGTATTTCTGTTGCCGCTATAACAACAAATACTAAAAACAGAATAGAAAAAAAAAAAACCGCAAAAAATCACGTTTGTTGTATGGGAATACGTAGATTATAAATTGAAAACATACTTGGCATATTTAAAATAAAAACGGAACGCAGCATGCTGGAAATAAAGCAGAAAGAAAGACTCAACAACAAAATTATCAGACAGAAGACAAAATTAGTTGACGTTGTAATGAGGATATACGGCTTCTTAAGTGGAACTGAGCTGGTCCTATCTGCAGGTTAGAAAATAGTTGATGGACCAAAAAAGTAACTGATTTGATACCAAGAGATCAAAGCAGAAGTAGAAGTCGGCTCAGGAAAAGGTGGAAATACATATTTAGGGAGAAAGGTGGATCTAGTTGGATGACTAAATCTAGGGATAGGAATCAGTGGAAGGAAATGGGGAAGCCTACGCCAAAGAGGCGACAACTGCTTAGTGGCATGATATAAATTTGTACAAAAATGTTATTTAGAAATTATTTAGCAAATAGAATCCAGTGTTAGTAATATTTATTTAAAGTAATAGAATTTATTTTTATTTTATTGTTTATTTATTTTAATATTATAAATGCGAAAACAATACGGCTTCTGAAGAAAATTGGCACGTGGATGGACTGGGACCTGAATTAGAACATAGGAAACTTTTTACCCCGGAAGCAAGAGCCCTTGGGACAGAAAAGCACTTTTCACGCAGGCGAAACCGCGTTTAGAAACTAGTGAAACATAACACAGTCAGGCCGTCACATATCCAGAACTTTCGTAATACAAAGATTCCATTTCGTTACATTTCGGCAAGGTCCTGTAGCGTCCATGGAACTTGCTAATGGACGCCACACAGAATTAAGATGAAGTTGTGGACTTTATGCCACGCTTGCGTCCAACTTTCACCACTTCTCATGTCCTTAATGTTTTCCTACGGACATTAAACTTTTGTTGACAACCTCTGACTTAGCTACCTACTTATCGTGCTTTGGCATTGAACTATGACGAGGAATATATTGAAGTTATTAGTTTTTGTAAGGTAATGAAGGAGAAGTTTCTAAATGAGAAGCTCATGGCTAAATAATAACAGCCGCACGGATCGATCTTCAAGGTTAAGCAATGCTTGACGAGGTCGGTCCGTGGATGGGTGACCATTTCATCATACCGAGTTTCCTCCGTGCCTTGGAAAGCACGTTAAGCCGTTGGTCCCGGCTGTCATTTGAAGATCTTTGACAGTCGTTACGAGTAGTCAGAAACTTGAGATCTGACACCAGTCTATCCAAAGGGTTCCATGTTACCCAGTTACTGGGTTGTGGAGGTCAGATAGGCAGTCGCTCCGTGTAAAACACTGGTACTTAGCTGAATCCGGTTAGACTGGAAGCCGACCCCAATATAGTTGGGAAAAGGCTAGGCAGATTGATTGAATGAAGGAGAAGTTTCATGTTTCTTGGACATTGTTATAGCAGTAATTTATTAACTTAATTGAATGCTAAAATAATTTTACTTCATATATCACAATACGGCAAAGCTGAATCGTACAAAAGAGAAGAGATGTTTTTAAATGACTGCCGTTTACTTCTGCATTTTGTTTAAGCCAAAAATAACTTTCTCACATTAATAAATTTCTTAACAAACAAATGTGAACATTAATCAAAACAATAACTGATCATTAAGAAGCAATGCCTTGCCTCTGCCTCTAATTATTTCGTGTTATATTTAAAAAAAAAAACCTCGTAAAGTTATTGTTGGTCGTTACTCATCTTAGTAATAAGTGTCAAAATGATTTATTTCTTGCTCACTTATTGGGGCAGCTTTCCATTTTCTTATTTTCATCTGTTTTCGGCGCTAGTTTATCTGTGGCGTGTTTTTTCCTAAAACCGATTAGTTGGCGTCTGAATAGTTATTCGGGACACGTCAACTGTTGGAGTAATTGCCAATATGTAAGCTTAAGTTAGTTATAAATACTCGTGTTGAACCGAAATAGTACTTTTGGTACATACGAGTATTATATTATTTTTAATGCCAAGTTCGTCAACGCCTTTGCAGATATTTACATAATTTATTTATTTTGTATAATCAATGTAATTACTGCATAAACAGGGACGACGCACATTCAAATTTTGAAATAACTACAATGGATCGATTTGATTGGTTAATCGCAACCACCCGCCATCTTGTCCCTTCCACTTCCGTTTCCCTCCTTCCTTACAAAAATAAGAGAATCAAGTCAACGCGCGTTCCAAAAAAATCACCAAATTAAACCTGATCAGAGTGGTTGTTGTGAATTGTTGTGATTCCCAGTTTCCAGATCCCGTTCCTCATCAAAATCGGTAAGTGGTTGTGTTTTTTCTAATCAAATTTGGTCCTTCGAGCCGGATAGTGTAAATCACGACACGCCGGCCGGCGGCCATTAACTTCTTGCAACTTCATTGGAATTTCCTTTTCATTTAATTTTTGTTTACATTTGGTTAAAATGGCTAAAAGTAATCAGATGCTGGTAATAAAATTTGAGTTTTATATTGAAAAGATTGTTAACATATACGATTCACTTTCAACAAGTAACTTAAACGATCCATTATTTGTTGAAAAGTTCAAGATTAAATGTGCCGATTTATATGAAGTTAAACAATGTGTTGAGGACTGTTATCTAAGTTTGTTTAGTCAATTTGCTTCTAATACAGAACAATTAGAGTTATTTAAACAAAAGTATGTTAATTTCGAAGATCAATTTTTGGAAATAAAATGTAGGTATCTGAATTGTGTTCCGAATACGGGTAGCCTTACAACTGGTTTCCAATCAGATAACAATATTAAATTGCCGAGAATTAACTTACCACATTTCTCGGGTAATTATTGTGATTTTCCTAATTTTATAAACCTATTTGACAGTTTAGTACATAATCAACAATCGCTGAGTCCAGTCCAGAAAAAACATTATTTACTTAGTTGTCTTTCGCACGAGCCGCTTAACTTAGTTAAACATTTGACTAATATTCCGCAGAATTATGAGGAGGCCCGTTCAATATTGATAAATAGGTATGATGACAAGAGAATGATAGCCGACTCACATCTGAGCGCAATGTTATCCTTACCTACTGTATCTGTCAGGAATGTTTCTCAGCTACGTAATTTTATTAGTAATATTCAGGAAAATACACGGGGCTTAACAAGTCTTGGCTTTCCTGTGAGCGAGTGGTCTTTGCTTTTATTACACATTTTTGTACGAAAACTGGATAATGACTTACGATCGAAATTCGAACTTGCATACCAAAACGTGAAAATACCTACTTTCGATAATTTAAACACATACTTAGATAATATATGTAAGACTTTGGAAACGTCAGGTCTTAATGTAGCTCAAAGCGGGAGCAAATCTACTCCCCACAACAAGGGTCCTAATAGCTTCCCTAAGGCCTCATTAACATCAGCCAATCACAATAATCATTCAGATCAATCAAACAAACCGAATCAAAATAATAGCAGCTGTCCATTATGCAATAGTTATCACTATTTATTTAAATGCACGAAGTTTATGAACATGGACACACAATCTCGGTTTAATTTTGTTACGTCAAAAAACTTATGTTTTAATTGTTTACGTCCTCATCGGGTATCTGATTGTTTTTCTAAGTCTCGGTGTCAAACTTGCAATAGAAAACATAACTCGTTGCTTCACCTTTCAAGTGAACAGACCCCCGTGAATAGTGCTCAGTTAAATAATAGTAATGATCCGAATGATAATACTCCATCTTCGGCATTAAGTGTCAATCAAGATTCTCAAGTCAAGTCTGAGGGAATCCAACGCGATGACAAAACACAGAATATTAATTCGTCTCTTTCACACTCATATGTTTCACACGGTGTCGGCGCGAACCCCGATAGCGGTCAGCGACACTCACTACTCGCAACAGCCATCATAGATGTCACTTCTATTAAGGACGGTTGCACTCAACGAGTCCGCGCGTTGCTCGATCCCGGTAGCATGACTAACTTTATTTCAATGAATTGTTTACAGAGATTGAACGCTAAGTATGATAAATCGAACATATCTATAACAGGGATAGGCGGTGCGATTAGTTTCAGCGTAAAGGGGCACTTAAAATTGTATTTAAAGGCGATAAATAAGAAAAATGAGTCATCATTGTGTATAGATACTTTTGTTTTACCGCGTATTACGTGCGACTTACCTACAACCACAATAGATGATAAGTTTTTAGACCGTTTTAAAATGTTGAACCTTGCTGATCCGTTATGTAATATTAAGAAACCTATTGATGTACTCCTGGGTGCAGGCGTGTGCGCTCGAATATTTCAGGGTAATAAATTAGTTCTGGGTGACAACTTACCTATAGCTTTTGAAACATTATTCGGGTGGGTTTTAATGGGCGATTTTAACTCTGACAATGTAAATAAGCCAACAAGTTTGCAAGCATTTTCATGCATTAGCAACATTGACGAGACATTAAAACGTTTTTGGGATATTGAGGAAGTGTCTCAGAATAAAATACCACATCCCGACGACATCTATTGTGAGACCCATTTTAAGCAGACGTATTCACGTACTCAAGATGGTAGATTTATAGTGCGTTTACCTTTCAAACAGGGTGAACATACATTAGGGGAAACTAGGATTTCAGCATTGAATAGATTACATTCACTCGAAAAGAAACTTAGTCGCGATCCTGTTTTAGAGAAAAAATACAAAGATTTTATGCGAGAATATCACCTTCTAGTCCACATGCAGCCAGTTGAATCCTCAACTGCCCAACGTTCTCCAAAATACTACATTCCTCATCACGGAGTGTATAAAAAAGACTCTGATAAGATTCGTTGTGTATTCGACGCGTCTTCGAAGAGTAGTTCGGGGAATTCTTTGAATGACATTTTATTAGCTGGACCCAAGCTTCAACAAGATATAGTAGATATTATTCTTCAGTTTCGATTGCACGAAATAGTTTTTTCCGCAGACATCCGCCAAATGTATCGGCAAATATTAGTCCATCCTTACGATCGTAATTTTCAATTAATATTATGGCGGGATGAAATTGGTAATGTACAAGAATTCCAACTTAATACAGTGACATATGGGGTCACTTCGGCTCCATTTTTAGCAATGCGGTGTGTTCATGAGCTTGGTAGTTTAGGGCGAGAAACTCACCCTCGTGCTTCGAAGGTATTACAAAATGATATTTTTGTCGACGATATAGTCACCGGAGCAAGCAACATTTCTGAAGCACAAGGAATTAAAGCCGAGCTCATAGATTTATTAGCACTAGGAGGTTTAGAACTTCGGAAGTGGACAAGTAATCAACCGCAGTTGCTTGCGGATTTGCCATCAGAATTTTGTGAAATTCAGTTTGTAGAAGACAAAGATACGTCACTCAAAATATTAGGTTTCAAGTATAATCCAATTTCAGATCATTTTAGTTATCAAGTTTCGATTAATTCTACCAAATGCACAAAGCGAGAAATTTTATCAAAAATAAGCGGCATTTATGATCCAAACGGCTGGTTGGCCCCTGTCATAATTAAGGTAAAAATATTAATGCAACAATTGTGGAAATTGGGTGTACAGTGGGATGAGACACCACCCAGTTCCATTATTGCTGAATGGCAAGCCTTTTGTAACAATCTAGATTATCTTACCAATTTGTCCATTCCGCGAAAGGTTTTGTCTAACGACGTAGTACATTTTGATTTGCATGGTTTTAGCGATGCGTCGGACGCAGCATACGCGGCTTGCGTTTACATACGATGCATCCATACTGATGGTAGGGTGACCATATATCTTCTTATTTCTAAGACGCGTGTCGCACCCATCAAACAAAAACTGACGATTCCCAAGCTCGAGTTGTCTGGGGCTTTGTTGTTAGCTCGACTAATAAAACGCGTTATCGACAGTTTAAGATCAAATACCGATCTGTTGAGACATACGTATGCATGGAGTGACTCGTCAATCGTATTGTGCTGGTTGCGAACGGAACCACATCAGCTAAAGGTATTCGAGTCTCATCGGGTTAGTGAAATACAAAATACAGTGTCACCTGAGTTCTGGCGATACGTGCCATTAGAACTAAACCCAGCTGACTCAGCCTCACGTGGCATTTCTCTTCAGGAACTTGTTCACCATGATATGTGGTGGGGTCCAACTTGGTTATTAGGAGACAAGTCCACTTGGCCTGAGCCTTGTGAACAACTAAATTATGGCTCAGTACCCGGTTTAAGAAAACACAAGAAGGTTACTGTTTCAGTAGTTGAAAATAAATCATTTAGTGAAGATTTGATTAATAGATTTAGTTCGTTTACTAAACTTACCCGTGTAGTGTCATGGTGCCTACGCTTTATAAGCAACTGTAGAAGATTATTAATATTCAATGGTCACCTATCACATATAGAATTAGATAGCAGTTTGTTAGTTTTAGTCAAAATAGTTCAGTATAATCATTTCAAAGATGACATTAAACTTATTAAGAGTAATAAGTTATGTAGTACTGGATTAAAACGGTTACATCCATTCATTGATGATAATGACTTGTTGCGGGTAGGGGGTAGACTGATACATTCGTCGCTTACGTATACTGCTAAATATCCATTGGTGTTGCCTCATGATTGCCATTTTACTACTCTTTTGGTGGATTATTATCATTTAAAACACTTACATGCCGGACCTAGTCTTTTGATGTCACTTCTGAGAGAAAAATTCTGGCTTTTGTCCGCTAGACGTGTGATACGTAAAAGAGTATTTAAATGTTTGCAATGCTTTCGTCAAAAATGTCAGCCTCCTGAAACGCTTATGGGTAACTTACCTTCTAGTCGCGTTACTAAATCTTATCGACCGTTTTTATCTATTGCAATAGATTTTACGGGACATTTTAATTTGAAGAGTAGTTCGATTAGGAACGCCAAGATTATTAAAGCTTATGTGTGTGTTTTTGTATGCTTTACAACCAAATCAGTTCATATTGAGCTTGTCAGTAACTTATCAGCGGAAGCATTTCTAGCGGCATTCAAGCGATTTGTAAGTAGACGTGGTTTACCTAAAGAAATTCGAACAGATTCAGGAACAAATTTCAAAGGCGCTAGTAATATTTTGAATCACTTTGCAAAAGAAATTAAAGAGAACCCTAATTTGAACCAATATTTATCTGAACACTTTATTGAGTGGAGCTTTTCGCCTCCTCTTAGTCCTCATTTCAATGGAATAGTTGAAGCCGCTGTAAAATCATGCAAAATGCACCTGAAACGAGTTATAGGCGATCGTAACCTAACCTTTGAAGAGCTAACGACTATATTGGTTCAAGTTGAATCCATCCTTAACTCAAGGCCACTGTGCCCTATGTCCAACGATCCTAGTGATTTGTCAGTATTGACTCCGGGTCACTTCATAATAGGAACTCCACTGGTAGCTGTGCCCGAGTTGCCCATTAACGAACGTTTAAGTTTACTTTCACGTTGGCACTTATTACAGTCAATCGTTACGGACGTGTGGAAGAGATGGAGTCATGAATATCAACATACACTACAGCAGAGGAATAAATGGAACTCTATTAAATATGACATAAAGGTCAATGATCTTGTACTTCTTAAGGAGGATAATTTACCGCCCTTGCAGTGGTGTATGGGTCGAATTGTAAGGGTTATGCCTGGACAGGATTCAGTTGTTAGAGTGGTGGAAGTTAAAACGGCTAAGGGCTTATTTATAAGATCATTATCTAAGATCTGCCCATTACCAGTTAACGATAATATAGATTAGTTTAAGCACATTCTAACAATAATAGTTTTAGTTATATTATAGTCGTTAATTGAATAGATTTCGTATAGGTATTTACTTTAGCTTCATTAGTTAATGTCTATTGAGCTAATCTCTTTTGTTTATTATACAGTCCACTAAACTATCTTATTTTGTAAATTACCAGCATCTGACTATTGTGTATAAAAAAGGGATATCCCCTTTTTGGCCGGGGGTATGTATAATCAATGTAATTACTGCATAAACAGGGACGACGCACATTCAAATTTTGAAATAACTACAATGGATCGATTTTATTGGTTAATCGCAACCACCCGCCATCTTGTCCCTTCCACTTCCGTTTCCCTCCTTCCTTACAAAAATAAGAGAATCAAGTCAACGCGCGTTCCAAAAAAATCACCAAATTAAACCTGATCAGAGTGGTTGTTGTGAATTGTTGTGATTCCCAGTTTCCAGATCCCGTTCCTCATCAAAATCGGTAAGTGGTTGTGTTTTTTCTAATCATATTTATTATTATTATTTTACATAATAACTTCAAACGATCATCTTATATAAATGAATAACATTAAATTTAAAAAGCCTTATCTTAGTAATATTATAAATGCGAAAGTTTGGATGAATGGATGTATGTTTGTTACTCAATCGTTCCAGAACGGCCGAACGGATCTTCATGATGATGATACATGCCAAATTTCACGAATTTCAGATTATAATCGTAGTCTGGAATAGCACATAGGCTACTTTTTATCCCGGTATAATGTTCCCTTGGGATGATAAAACACTTTTAACGCGGGCGAAGCCGCTGGCAGAAGCTAGTGTTTCTCTATCTATACTAATATTATAAAGAGGAAAGATTTTTTTGTTTGTTTGTTTGTTTGTTTGTACCGAATAGGCTCCGAAACTACTGGACCGATTTAATCTATACTAATATTATAAAGAGGAAAGATTTTTTTGTTTGTTTGTTTGTTTGTTTGTACCGAATAGGCTCCGAAACTACTGGACCGATTTAAAAAATTCTTTCACCAATAGAAAGCTAAGTTATTCCTGAGTAACATAGGCTATTTTTTTTATCCCGAAAACGGGTCCTGTGGGGTGGCCCACGGGAGCGAAGCCGCGCGAAGCAGCTAGTGTTTTATATTACGGTTTTGTTTAAAAAGTGATATTTTATTTGAAAACCCCTAAGATGAAGGCCGCATGCCATGCAGAGAGTGCGAGCTTTCTCCGTATTTCGCCGCATCCATCCAGCGTGATCCAGCAATACGCACGATCTCGTCCTTCCAGCGAGTATGAATGAACTTCTGCTAAAGTGATAACAAATACATATAAGTTTCAACATCACATTAAATAATTTTAGTTCAAACTAACAAGATCAATTGTTAAATTGCAATTACCAATAACAGAGTTAGTATAATATGCCACAGTTAATTCAATGAGAAATTATAACTGTCAGTGCTATTGACATTCAATTAACGTCATTATCTCTGCCACATTAACAGTATAAGCTTTAAGTACATTAGCTAATTATCTCTATATTATATAACCTATATTATATTAACCGTTGAATATTTTATTTAATATACTATATTAAACCCATGACAACCATGTAATGTGCGACTGTGTAAGTCTGAGGCTTTTTATGTTCATACCTAAGAAATGCTGTTTACATAAGCAGCCCACCTTTATTAGCCAGCCAACTTATTTATTTATTTTTACGGTTTAAGACATTTATTTTTCTAAAAAAGATTATTATTAATCACTTACAGAGAAAATACAATATTAAGTAAATAAAAATAACCGATTAGGGTTTTTAGTAGGGTAGGTGTTAAAAATGTTAGTGGAGATTGAGTATAGTCAGTGACTTGTTTGTTAAGGCCTATGGCACAGTGCGTTTGCATAAGCGGAATTGGTCAGTATTATATTATAATTATTATTATTATTTATTATTATTATATTATACATTGTTTTACGATTTCACAAATAAAAAGGTGCTTCTCGTGGGGGAGTGATACGAGCGGGTATAGGTTATTTAGCTTAAGGTTAGTTTTCGTAGTGCTAGTAAAATTACAAATTTATACATATTATTCCATTAATGACAGATCCTTCAAGATTTTTATTCATTTTCAGCCTATTTCTATTATAGTTTATTATGTCTATTTCTACCTTAACAAATAAATAATATAAAGAACACATCTTCAGAACGGACGAGATTTTTAATTTCTTTATGCTTTTACCTACTTCAATATTATTTTATCTAAAAAAAGAAAGATATAATTAGTATATACTAGCTTCTGTCAGAGGCTTCGCCCGCGTGAAAAGTGTTTTATTATCCCAAGGGAACATAATTATACCGGGATAAGATGCCTATGTGCTATTCCAAAATATAATCTATATCTGTGCCAAACTTTTCATGCAGATCCGTTCAGCCATTCTGGAATGATTGAGTAACAAACATACATCCATCCATCCAAACTTTCGCATTTATAAAATTACTAGCTTCTGCCAGCGGCTTCGCCCGCGTGAATTTCGAAAATTATCCCAAGGGAATAAATTGCCGAGATAAAAGTATCATATATGCTATTCCATACTATAATCTGTCTCTGTGCCAAATTTCATCCAAATCCGTACGTTTGAGCGTGAAGCTACATAGAAGTACACTAAACTAATAAACATAAAAACACACACTCACAAACAATCGCCTTTTTAATATTAGTGTGATTATAGTAAGATTCTGCAAGAAATGCCTTTTTATTATTACTAAACACGACAGCTTTATACCACAAGTCAATATTATGAACATACTGTAAACAATCAATTTTGTCAATTTTGTTGATATAAAAATACTTAGTCTTCTCCTTAACTTTACTTTAATTTTTGTAATGTCACCATGAATGGTGAAACCATGCATTTTCCCATTGAAAGTCTTAGATTAATTTACCACTGCCTCTCTTCAAACCGACGAATTGAAAGGCTTTCTTTGAATTGGCGGAAGCAGATGAATTTCATTCATTATTTTGATGGCTTCTCTGTCAAAAGCAAATTAAGCAATCAAGGATTCATTGAATTTCCTAAGACATATAAAAATTGCTTTCACGCAAAATTATCCTCTTTTCTTATAGAATCATGGGGCAGCAGGAATATCAAAAGTAATTAACGGAAAACAATCATGGTACACAGTAGGATGTAAGTAATTATAATGTAGACATGTAAGTAGGGTAGGTGTGAGCAAACCTCCCCAAAATACTGGTAAGCAGATAGGTAGGTTCCATTAAGAAAATATAATATTTTGACACCTTCCTCACATAACGCGGTGCGTTAATGTATGCTTAACGTCAACTGACGTAGGATTAATTTATGCATTAAACGTATTCATATTCGTACTTGACAATCTTCAAAATTAATTCGTGTTGTTTGCTTTACTTAACAGATTATGAAGTGACATTTTCAGTGAACCGATTTAACTAGTATATTTTCGACTTTAGCCATTAAATTCGTTCTATGCAGTAACAGCTCCGTCTGAGAGCTTTAAGAGCTTATCCGTTCTCCACTGGCGAGCTGTAAAGACCATCTGCTGCCAACATTTATCAAACAAAAAACTACTCTTTTAATTGTAAATTACGGTTGTAATTGCAGTAAATGATCGTTTACTCAGCGCTTAGCACGCTTACAGTCGCTTTAAATTCAAGAGGGATTTCGCTGCAGATAAAAAATACTGATGCTGTTAAAATTTGAGCTAAATGAGTGAGCGATACCCGGCGTCCGTGTATGACTATACTTCATAAAAGATAGCTTGATCTCTGCGAAAACTGTCAGTATCAATACAGTAACAATAGCGCTTGACAGGCTAACAATAACGTATATGTCAGATTGACATTAATATGTCGCAGAGATCAAACTATATTTTATGAAGTATAGATGTATGAACGTAAATGAAGCAAAAGGAAGGTATATATTCGGGCGCACGGTTGGCGCAGTGGTTGAGCAATTGACTGCTGCGCTGCGTGTCGCGGGTTCGATTCCCGCACGGAACAAAAATTTGTATGACCTACAGATAGTTGTTTCGGTTCTGGGTGTTTGTGTATGTGAGTTTATATGTTTGTAAACGCACCCACGATACAGGAAGAAATTCCTAGTGTGGGGCAACGTTTTTTTTAAAAATAAATAAATAAATAAAATAAAAATATATAAGAATCGTAGAAGGTGATGGCGTTTTATATTTTCCACCTACCACCATGGACAAAAGGCGTGAATGTATGTATGTAAGAGCGGGAGTACTCAGGGTTCTCAAATGATAATGATCAGACATCTTGTAAAACACTTTTTATTACTCACACCAATAGTAAGTCACACAAATTAATTTTATAAGTGCACAGTTCAAAATACAATTCAATCCTGAGTTATTTAGACTAGAACCAGCCTATTTATACGTTTAAACAAATAACAAGACGTCACACAGCAACAACTACCGGTGATATTCGTTTATCAATTAATTTTAGATTAACTTTTTTTTAAATACAGTAATTGTGTACAATATTCGATTAGTAATTAATAACACTTTTTACAAATATTCTGAATAGATTTAGCTACCAATTATTTTATTTGAATGAACTAACAGTCAGTGATCTACCTTCCATTTTTGATTTTTAAAATATTACTAAATAAAAACAAATCGTACATTAACAATACTTAATTCGTGTTTCCGCCGAGTTATCTGCCTTTTTGACGTTTGATTTCGTCTGTGGTACCATTTTCATTTACCAGCGCTATCATGTATGTATGAGTGAACGATATCTAAGCTTGTAAGGTTCATAATTTACGTATATTTGTAAATCTTGGTTACCCTTACTTGGCACCCTTTTCTCAAGTGATTTAATGTGTTATATGAAGGCGGTGGCTATTGATGAAGGTTTCTGAACGACCGTAACTTAATGGCTAGTTGTATCACAATGACTCAGCTAATATTTCTATACCTATTGCAATAAATTTATACGATACCTTACCTATAAAACGATCCCAATTAACCTTTAATTTTAGTGATAAAGCTGTCTAGTTCAGGCTGTTTATTAGGCCAGCACATAAAAAGGCTTTACTAATTTTATAACACCTAAGTATGTTTAGGCACGAATATGATGCTAAAATTACCTCATTACTTCAAACATAGGCTAGCCTAGAGCATAGGCTAGGTCACAATGTATTACACATTATGTAGATAGGCTAGGTCATCGCTGGCGCACCTACATGTGTCCACACCCTTAGCAACTCGACCAATTACTTATGGTTAGTATATTGACTTCGGAACAAATATGTAATAAAGCTTTATTACGAGAGTTTTAGCATAAAACTGGCATGTGTATTTTAACATATTACAATATTATATAAATAAATGCTGGATATTTACCTAATGTTAGTTAGTGGTTTAGATTTGTTATATGATGTCCATGTCAGTTACAGTAATAGAGATGTTTCCTGGGAAGAAATCTGATAATTCTATTGATTCCGTCAGTGAGATTATCATATAATATTGGAGACGTATTTATTGCTTTATGAGATAAACAAAAAATAAAAGATTTTTTGTATTAACTTAAGAGTGAATGGGCTTTTTCTAGGCAAGCGTGCTTCACCGTCGACCAAATCATCGCTCACCATCAGGTGAGATAGTGGTCAAGCGCGAGCCTATCCTATTGATAATAAAAATAAAAAAATTAACTTTTATTATTTATAACTTTTTAGTTAACATTTTTGTTTTATTTAATTTTGAATAAGGTACATTTAAACACACAAGTGTTACATATTTTTGAAATCACCTCTTAAAACCCTTTATTTTGATACCCCACACGATGTGTTTGGAAGAAAAAAAATTAATGTAGCCAGTGACACTCGCAAGATTAAGTCGAATTGATAAGAATCATCAAAATCGGCCAACGCGTTTGGTCTTTGGAACGTCTCATAGGAACAAACATACATAGATTAATAAACACATTACCCTCCTTCGGCAGTCGGGTAAAAATATAAATCGCATCAAAGTTCAGGAGTGGGCGCTTGTGGCGTCACTATCCCATTATAAAGTTTACTTACGGCGTGACGTCACACAATATTTCAACGCATTATATCGTCGTCACTTTATGTTTACGTGTTAAAAGAAAAAATACGTGTCCAATATTTTTTATTAATCTACCTGACGGACAAAAAAAAATTCAGTTAACGTCCCTATTTCAACAAAAACATAACATCACGTCTGTAAAACTTATATCTACAATCAGAAATAGATCCTAAAAAATAAAAAAAACAAAATAAATAAAAAATAAAAATTGTATATATTTATGTTTTAAGGTAATAACAGTACACCGCAGAGTATAGTGCGCGACATGTAAGTTGAACCAAAATGTATTATCATTCTATTGAAATTTAATTTCATTAAAACGTTAATACATTTTGGGTCAAATTACGTGTCGCGCAATATACTCCTTTTTTATTCTAAGTTTTTTCAGTCCATCCAAAGGTTGTCTGGTAGATATCGCTGTCAGCGAAGACCACCTTTGTACCCGTATAATTAAGTTTTCTTGTAAATGTGTATAACTTTTGTGGTGCACAATAAAGTATATTCTATTCTATTCTAACCTCAACCTTTGTAACGCTGTCCCCACTTGTCTAACGAGGCAATCTCTACCTTCTCATAGCTAGGCCAGGAGGTCCCAAACAAGTGACATTCTATCATCGAAAGCGTGGCGATAACGATTGTCAAAAATACAAAATTGTATGGGATTGACAAGCGATGTCGAAAAATCACGTGATCAATCCCTTACATTTTGACATTTCGACTATCGCCTTTGCTGACATCGAATGCCACTTGTCTAGAGTTTCTGAGGCTATAAAAGCTATACAAGTGGCATATATCACGTTACATTTCACTAACGCATGTCAATCGCTTACAAGCTTGTAGGTACATATATTTTGAACGTGTCGACATTTGTCTTTGTCTCATCACCAGCCTTTTAATGTTCCCACTGCTGGGACACAGACCTTCTCTCAGTAGAGGGAATGGGCCGTAATCCAACACGCGGGCCCTTTGCGTGTTGGTGGATGTCACGTCTTCCAATTTTTGGTTCTAGGACATACCGGTTTCCTTTCGATGTTTTCTTTCACCATTTTAAGAGCAGTGGTGATGAAATAATTTACACAAAGTAAAGCGCATGCTTGGGTTCGAACCTACGACCTACAACTTGTAAGTTGCGGCCGTTACCACTGGATCACCACTGCTCTCTTTGTCTAAGGCCTCCATTTTGTTTGTTTTTCATTAAGAATTGAAATTTGTACTTTATGTAGAACTAGCTTCTGCCAGCGGCTTCGCACGCGTGGAAATTATTTTATCATCCAAAGGGAGCATTATACCGGTATTAAAAGTAGCCTTTGTGCTATTCCAGACTATAATCTATCTCTGTGTCAAATTTCAACTAGATCTGTTCAGCCGTTCTGACGTGATTGAGTAGCAAACATACATCCACACACACATCCATCCATCCAAACTTTCACATTTATAATATTAGAGATGAATTACAATTAATATAAGTTTATTTGTAGCTAAATGTAAATAGCCTTACGAAATAAAACATTATTATTACATTTTATATTGTTATAGTTTTTACGTAATTTGTAGCTAATTGAAACTTGCAACTTGCAAATAGCAGAGGACGTGGCTCTTAAACTTAGTACAGCGACGACAAAGTTTTCCTGACCGAAATTTGTGGACACAACAAGTTTCCTCGATCACAGTTCCGAGTCACATCAATGTTTAGCACTTCGGTTAACTCTGCAAAAGTTTGAATAAAATCAAACTTCCGATATTTGTGTGGAAAGGCGAACATTGATTTTGTGAATTTCTTAAACTTTGGTATCAATAGAAGCCTGCTTCCTCGACGCACAACTACCAAAATGTACCTACCTAATATTTATAGGATAGGCAGATTTGTAACTATAATTTTAATATCCCTGGTAGGTGTAAAAATAGAGATCCCAGGTATTAAAAATATATCTATTTTACCTTGTGAAGATTGAGGCGATCCCTTATCCCCTAAAATTTTCATTGCCGTTTTGGAATTCATTATTAGTAAACTAGACTGGAAAAACCTTGGCTTATTGATTCAAGGCAAATATTTAAATCACCTTAGATTTGCTGACGACCTGGTACTGTTATTAGAAACTACTTCTCAGCTACAATATATGATCAACACTCTCCACAAAGCTAGCAAACAAGTAGGCCTCGAAATTAACATATCAAAGACAAAAGCTATGTCAAACTATGCAAAGACAAATACAACAGTTGATACCGAACCGTTTGAATACGTAGAAAATTACATTTGTTTAGGGATAAAAATTGGTTTTAACAGAAATAGCAATGAACTGGAAATAGAGAGGAGAGTAAAAAATACGTGGAATAAGTACTGGAGCCTCAAAGATTTTTTTTAAAGTGACATGTCCGTTAAGTTAAAGAAGAACGTTATGGAGACATGTCTTATCCCATGCTTGACATATGCGTGCCAAACATGGAAATTCACAAATAAAATAAAAAACAAAAGAACCACAGTCCAGAGAGGAATGGAACGCTGCGGAACGCAGTATGTTAAACATTAAGAAAATACATAAGATAAGACACTCAAAGATAAGTTCAAAGATAAAAGCAATCGATGTTCTTAGCCACGCTCAAAAGTTAAAATGGAGATGGGCTGGCCATGTGGCGCGCCTTAAAGACCATAGATGGACCAAAGCAGTCACAACGTGCAAAGGCCCTCAGGGCAAACGCAAGACCTCATTCATGCTGGGAAGACGACATCAAGAAAATAGCCGGATCAAACTGGTATCATACTGCTCAAGACCGAGATAAGTGGCAATCTCTGGATAAGGCCTTCACCTGAGAGGGGTTCCTGTTCAAAATTATAAATCTAATTTGAGAATTACTAAAAAATTGTAATACAGGAAATAAAAGGCTTTTTATTTTATTTTATTTATTTATACCTTGTAAAAAATAACAATAAATGTAACACTTTATGAACATCTATACTAATATTATAAAGAGGAAATATTTTTTTGTTTGTTTGTACCGAATAGGCTCCGAAACTACTGGACCGATTTAAAAAAATCTTTCACCAATAGAAAGCTACGTTATTCCTGAGTAACATAGGCTATTTATTTATCCCGAAATCGGGTCCTGTGGGGTGGTCCACGGGAGCGAAGCCGCGGGGAACAGCTAGTACTTTATATGTTTTTAAATATTTTTTTAGGGATCCGTACCGGAAGGGTCCAAACGGGGCCCTATTGCGTCACTGCCGTGTCTGTCTGTCTGCCCGTCGTCTGTTACACAGGTTTTACAGCCAAATGGTTGGAGCTACAAGTTTTCACTATATAAGCATCTTTATGACTCAAAGCCATACAAAATGTTTTTAAGGGGCACCATACAGAAAAGGGGAGGTGAAAAAAAAAATATCTTCCCCATCGAGTGAGGTATCATTGCTTAGAACTCGTTGTGTAGATAAATAAGTACAGTATTTACTGTAATTTTTGTATTAATAAAAATTGGCAAACAAAAGAATGAGAAACCACCACAGCCAGCTTTTTTTACAGAATTTTGTTCTGAAAAAGTTTTTAATTTCCCATCTACCTATGAACTTGTTTTTTTTAATGTTTATTATTACGTATATTTTACCAACAAATACCAATATATTACAATGAAGATATTTCTTTGAAATTCCCTCATTTTTCCTATTACAACCAACTTGATTTTGCGGTTTGGTACGGAACCCTAAATGTGCTAAGACCGACACGCACTTGGGCGGTTTTTTTGTAAGCTAACATTTGAAAATGTACAAAGTATGTACATAAAGTGAATAAAGGAAAAGTATCGCCTTTGTTGACCAACAAAACCTCAAACTATTAAATGATTATCGTCACCATAATTTCAGTCGAAAAACCTCCACTCCTGGACATTATATTAATACAGTTCTCAAATTTGAGTTCATTAGAAGCTTTATCTTAGTTATCTTCTCTTTTGATTCCAGTTCGGCCAGATGAGGAGTTTCCAGAGCCAACCCTCCGCATCATGGCGAGATTGACGGTGTACAACGTCGGAGAGACCAAAGCTATCTTTTGTAAAGGACAACATCTTGTAGAGGTTCGTACTAACTTTTTAACCTAGGCCAATTCTCATAAGTAGATAATAAATATTCAAATTCAAGCAATCTCATATCGGCTAACATAAATGACTTGTCAAAATGTAGAGAAAATAAAGGCGAAGGCTGAGACTGGAATGCCAACGTTCATTAAATATTCTGGCATTGTCACTTTGATGATAATAGCTAAATCTTCTTATACCATAGCATATGCAAGCAGCTTAACTGACTGTGTTTCGGTTATCTAGCTGTGCCTAATTGCCTGCACATGCGACATCTCAGCTTTGTCTCTGTGATGGCAACTCATTTGAATGCCTCTGTAACTATTGTTGATGTCTATAAGCTTACAGTAGCAAGATGACCCTCTTGCGCGTTTGTCACCTAATCTAAACTTATACGTTTGTTTGTTTATATGTTAGTAAAATGTAATCTCTGGAAGTACTGAATGGAATTAGAATATAATTATTTCATCTCTCTCTGACCTGATTGAAACTCACAATCGCTATGTGCCACTAGGTGGGTCGATTACTTGGTTAAGGTTGCCATAATTAAAAATTCTTCCATACAAACGTAGTATGGCGATGACTCCACTGTCCCAACATTATCTAGCCCTGTATGGAAACAAAAAAAGTAAAAAAAAATTATTAAAGTTATGAGCGTCGAAAGTTCCATATTTCAACACTAATTTTAACGCATCTTTGGGCGGATATAAATACCATAAGAAGAAGGAAAATTGCAAAACAGTCACCATACAGGGATAGATTAGTAGTTCAACAATGCAAATAATGTTATTTTGAAAATATAGTTTTTTCATGATATCCATACTCCCAAAGGACTGTTAATAAAATTTCGCGCGCTCGTTTTCGTCCTAAATCATCATCCATTTCGCTACAAATTTGCAAAAGTGAAGAATTCATACGCGAACTACCTTCTTACTGCTCATCACAGCATCTATCTCTTTTGCACGTGTTGTCGGATGAGATAGCATGCCTTTTAACCCCGCGCACAAAATAGTTCTTGCCTTCTACTAGGGCAATCTTAAGGTTGAGAGACGCACGGGACCGATCAATGTGGCGACACTTGGGGGAGGCCTATGCTCGTCTCAGTTATTTCAGCCGAAAGACGTCGTAGCAGTGGTCTTTCGGCTAAAATGATGATAATCGTGAAAGTGTCCTAGGCTATTTTTAAGCTAGAGAATGTACGGTTCCTGTGAGAAAGGCCAAGAAAACGAAGCCGTGGAAAGAAGCTAGTAACAAATATATTATTCAAAGCATTGGCAAGTCCCTTTGTCTTATGTTTTTACTTTCATTTGCATAAAAACCATTAATAAAACTCCATAAAATTTCTTCCAGCCTATTCAATGGTACTCCCCCTCGGGTAAGTTAGTCGAGGAGCGATCTACCAAGAATAGCCGGGTGTTCGTTGAGCGCAAGACTGAGGATAATGGCGTCCTGGTGCCCCTCATCATCCATCGGATCAAGATCACCGATGGAGGCAACTGGACCTGCAAGGCTGGCAATCTTAGTGAGACCAGGGATTTTATTGTTGGAGGTAGGTCTTGTGAAAATGTTTTGCATTCAGGAAACAAGATGCAGATATAGTATAAATATAGAATATTATAATCACACTATAAAGTTCTCACTGATGGCACACAAGCCTCTTCTCTGTCGCTCAAAAAAGTATAAAGATAAAAAACTTTTTTACAAAAATTACAACCGACTTCCAAACAAAAACACTACAAAGCGAAAAATAACTTCAATTTCGGAAGTCGGTGTTCCTGTTTTCGTTTCTTCGTTTTTTGTCACCGACTTCCGAAATTGAAGTTATTTTTCGCTTTGTAGTGTTTTTGTTTGGAAGTCGGTTGTAATTTTTGTAAAAAAGTTTTTTATTTTTCACTTATTAGTTGTGGTACATAATGGACCAGTTCTAAAGGCTAGTTACCTATAATGCCCAAAGTGAAGCCAGAATAGATTAACCCAATAACATGAAATTAAAACTTTGGATTGAGAGTATACCAGGGTGAACTGTTCACACCTGCGTACCCGTTTAGAGCGTACTAGTGTGATGTTATGAAATGGTGTAAACAATAAACAGACATGCGATTGCAGCTATTTCGAGTGATTTGCCGTCATTTATTGAAGAGTTCTAGAATAAAAAAAGAATCATCAAAATCAGTCCACACAATAATAAGTTCTGAGGTAACACACATAAAAAAAAACAAATACAGTCGAATTAATAACCTTCTCCTTTTTACGAAGTCGGTTAAAAATATATTGAAAGTTATGAGCGTCGAAAGTTCCATATTTCAACACAAATTTTAACGCATCTTTGGACGGCTATAAATACCATAAGAAGAAGGAAAATTGCAAAACAATCACCATAGAGGGATACATAAGTAGTTCAACATAAAATGAAAGGAAATGGGCTTTACAGATACACCAAGCGAGCCCTGTGCGGATTGGTAGATGAGAAATGTCTTGGAAATTTTAGTTCTAGGACATGTTGCTTTCTGCATGATGATTGTCTTCACCTTTGCAGATATAAACTAAACACAATTAAACATTATTGCCAAAAATTATTAATAAAACCAAACTTACTGAGTTAGGTTAGGTGATAATTACTAAAGGTATGTTTGGTTGCCCGAGTATGATTCGCACAGTCCTCCGTACTAGTAGGTATTTACTGTCTCATGGTAGGAAAGTAAACGTTTCTTTTACATATTTTAAGTAATAAGATATTTATTTTTTAAGTTAATGAGCAAAGTTATTCTTAATTAAGGAGTTTTAAAAACTTACTAAAGAAGAACTACCAAGTAAAGAACTTCACGTTTTATTATTCACAGATAATAAGAAAGCCTGCTATCTTATATAACACAATGAGCAATTTATTATTTTCCTCAATCTCTCTTCAGTAAAGAAGAAAATACATGATTTGTTTATACACGTTCAACTTGAGGCAGAAATACATAATCAAGAAAATAGCAGGCTTATTTGCACTTTCCGAAATTTTTCCTTATTAAACGGTAAATATTTAATTTGCAGAGAAAGTTAACTTCACTGACAGGAATGTTACCCTGGAGGGTGAAGAAGGAAAGTCTGTCAAGTTGTCCTGCGAAGCCAACGGCTACCCTCCCCCAGTCGTCGTGTGGTACAAGGATAAGCAGCAGATTAGGGGTAAGTTTACTTCAGATAAGATTTTAGGTAATAAAATCCGGTCGTTGCCAATGGCTTTAAATGTTTTAAGGGGTTGGGTCCCCTTGGATCCGTTTAAGGACAAAAATAGATGAATGAGACAAAATTCATTACTTGCTGCTATTATAGTTCTATCTAACAAGAATTTCTTGCGAATTTGTAAACTAAAATTCCTTATTTTTTTAATCAATATGTAATTTTATTTTTATTTTTTTATTTTAACCTTTTGATTTGACAGCTTTTGTTTTACAAATAAATCAAAGTGACCATATTTATTGGTCAGATAAAAGCTACCTGACTATTGAAAATTTAGCCCTTAAAAGGCTGGCACAAATTGAGAACCTCAGTATATATCTATAATTTTTACCGCTTGTATTTTTAAATCTAGATAAGGACGAGCCCAAGAAGTACTCAATCAAGCCGGACAACAGTCTAGAGATTAAGAAGCTGAACCATGCCGACGTTGGCCTTTACGTGTGCAAAGTGAGACAAAAGGCCCTGTCTCACTACACTGAGAAGACTGTCCATCTTTCTGTGCAACGTAAGTTAACACTCTCACAGAATATATATATTCTGTGAGAGTGTCAAGTAAAACCAGGAGTATATATACTCCTGGTTTTACTTGTATATGAGAGACTACTTTCGACGGAGTTAAAGCCTGTGCTACACGGTCGCCGACCGCGACAAAAACCAAGGTCACCTTGGTCGGAAGCGCGTCGGGCGATGCCGGCTACACGGTCTGCGACAAGCGCCCAACCTCAGTATGTTTAGAACGCCGCGCAGAGAGGACGTATTTACGCGCGTACCGTACATTCATTACAACGACGTCATGGCGCCTTGCCTATCAAAACTTCAAAAAGAATATACTAATAAACTTTAAAAACTAAACTCTAATCTTACTAATATTATAAATGCGAAAGTTTGGATGGATGTATGTATGTTTGTTGCTCAATCAAGCTAAAATTGTTGAGCGGATCAGGATGAATTTTGCCACAGAGATAGATTTTAATCTGGAATAGCACGTATGCATCTCTTCATCCCGGTATAATGCTCCCTTGGGATAAGAAAACACTTTCACGCGGGCGGAGCCGCTGGCAGAAGCTAGTATATTTAATATAGGTACATTTAAAGTAAAAGAATATACTTTAAAAAAATATCCTATGCATTTTTTTTTTCAGTTGCGTCTATACATGACTCTGATGTCTAATCCCAAAGACAGGACAAGTATCTGTTTATATCGATAAGTTCCGTTATTACATTGCGTTCGCTCTGTTGAGCCATTTTTTGCGCGTGCGTCTGCGCTCGCCGCCTGCAGAAGCGCGACTGTCATACGCGTGGTTGTCAACAAGCGTCTACACGGCATCAAACAAGTCGCCGACCAACTCGTTGGCAACGCACGCACGCCGACCAAGGACGTTGGAAGGTCATGCTAAATTTGGTTGGCAACCACTGTCTACACGGTCGGGAATGGCCGATTCCGACCAAGGTGACCTTGGTTTTTGTCGCGGTCGGCGACCGTGTAGCACAGGCTTAAGTACCTAACAATAAACGGGTATACATTTTATCAATCGACTAGCTTCTGCCAGTGGCTTCGGCCGCGTGCATGTTAAAAATTAACCATAGAGAATATATTCCCGGGATAAAAAGTATCCTTTGTGCTATTCCTGAACATAAAATATCTCTGTGCTAAATTTCATCAGAGCCGTCTAGCTGTTTGAGCGTGAAGAAGTAATAAACACACTCACAAACTTTCGCCTTTATAATATTATAGGGGTTAAAGTATGAATTTGCCGATTCGTACCGAAACATTGAAATTAGTTTTTTTTTTATTTATCATATTTATTTGATCAAAGAAGAAGATCTTTGACAGTCGTTATAGGTAGTCAGAAGCTTGAGATCTGACACCAGTCTTGCCAAGGGGTACCGTGTTACCCAGTTACTGGGTTGTGGAGGTCAGATAGGCAGTCGCTCCACGTAAAATACTGGTACTCAGCTGAATCCGGTAAGATTGGAAGCCGACCCCAATATAGTTGGGAAAAGCCTAGGCAGTTTTGATATTTATTTGATCAAAATAATTACCATTATTATCTAAACATTGCTGCCATCTAATAGGAAGGTCATTTATTCCTTTGCGATAAAACTCTGGTGATCTAGATTCGAAAAACTGTGTAAAAGCATTTTGTACTGCCTCCTGAGAAGAAAACTTTTTATCACCTATAAAATTTTTCAAATCACGAAAAAATGGTAGTCCGTTGTAGCAAGGTCTGGCGAATACTGAGGGTGACGAATGGTTTCTAATTGCAGTTCCTGTAGAGTTAAAACGGTTTCTCGTGCTGTATGAGGTCTCGCGTTATCATGGAGTAATAATGGTGAAGATCGATTCATGAGTCGGGGCTGTTTCACTGCTAGTTTTGCTATCATAGCATAACACTATGCTGAGACCACTAAACAATTACCATTACCTTTTTATTGGTAAGCTTTGCTTTAGGCTACTATTGCGGCGTTTGACCTGGGGTCAGCCATTGAATTTTTCGCTTACGGTTATCGTAAAGAATCCACTTTTCATTACATGTCACAATTCGATCCAATATTCCTTCATTCCTGTATCGATTTTTCATATTTTTTAATTTTACTGATTTGACGCAAATGAGTCAATATTGTTGGTAATGCTCGGATCGGCTTCCACCATTTCTTTCAATTTATTGTTATTCACCTGTATGGGCGGTCTTCCACGTGGTTCGTTCTTCAAATCAAAGTTTCCATCACGAAAGCGTTTAAACCAAAATCGCACGGTGCGTTCGTTAGCAGTCCCCTCTCCAAACGCAACATTTATATTGCGAGCAGTTTCTGCCGCGTTAGTTCCGCGTCGGCACTCGTATTCAAAAATCATTCGAATTTTTGAAGTATCCATCTTTCTTGTCTAAGCTGAATAAAAAAAGCAACTGAAATTCGATAATCGAAAGCTGCACATTTTTTAAAAGAAGGCCTTCATAGGTAATGTGAAAAAAGATTCACTCAAAAATCTCAAACCATGAAGGTTCTATGTTAATTCGAAGTACCTATTACAATAAAACGGCAATTTCATACTTTAACCCCTATTATTAGTGTAATAATAATCTTGGCAATGTCTCAATTTTTTTCTGTAAAAACAAATCTCGAAACTGTACTCAAATATACAGGGTGACTGGTAATTTGGTACACTCCTTTCCAAATAGGAAGATTTTTTTTTTTTTTAAATAACCGTTTTCGAGATATCATATCCCAAGTCATCGTGGTCAAAATCGTTGCAAATCAGCTCTAGCACAGCCCATTTCTAGGCATGCACAGAATAATCGGTCACCGTCGTAAATGTGGATCATAGATATATTTGTTCTAGTTTTGAAACCAAACCCTTGAAAATAAACAGCGCGGCAGCGTAGGAACCAATCGCTCGGCCACTGCGCCAGCCGTCAAAGTATGCACTTCAATATTCAGGAATGATTGATTAATTGATAAAGTGCTGCGGAAAAATATTGTGCTGTTGACTGTGGATTTCATTTCCGAAGTTTGCTGTATAAATCTTTGCACTTTAATAAATAAAAAATAGTTGTACGGTGTTCAATTGTTTTATGCTTTTTATTCGTACGTTTCTGTTCTTCTGTGATATACACAGATTTTACGAATGCCAATTTCGTTTCCATTTTAAATGTATCAACACTTGTAATAATTATTAATATGTTATATTCTTGTTTCAGATAAACCAATTTTGTACAACAGCGACACTCAAATGATTTACACAAATCAAAAATACAAGACTGAAGAAGTGTACGCTATTTTAAATGATACGTAAGTTATTATTATAGAATTTACACCATTATCACAACAATTATATATCTCTAAAAAAAATTGTTCTACTTTTCAAACGAAAAGAGTTACAAACATCTTCGAATTTTAAATAACTTTCTTAGAAAATTCATTATGTTACCTACCGATTCGTAAACACTACGCTTCATCAGTTTAAAACTAATAATGAAATTTATAAGTAATAATAAAATTAAAAACTAAGGTTATAAATATCGAAGTCTATCTTCTATAAAATGTATAATCTTCATTTAAAAGCAGTAAATTTTGTCTTCAAAGAAACAATAAAAAATTGATTCTAATACCGTATCAGAATAAAATAGATCCCTATTTCCCTTGTTTTCAGTAAGAACGTGACTTGCAGCGCTATCGCGAACCCACCACCTACCTACAGATGGTTCAGGAGAATGAACGGCTTCGATGACGACCCAATTACGGATCCAGACACGGTTAGCATACTTTATAAGCTTCAAGATCTCTACTATTTCCTTCGTTAATCAATGTTATTAAGATATATACATTACAATGTTATATGTAGACTAAAATTTTATTCTACGAAAGATTCATATACAAGATAAAATTACAAATTTAGAAATCCCCCGATGCAAATTTTTATTTCTTGGTTTTTAAACTACATTATAATATACCTAGTAGTAGAAACGCTTCAATCAACAATCTATCGAAACACGTAATAATGACAAGATATCTTGCGAAAAAATCCAGATTCAAAGAGAATAACGAATAACTTTTGAACAGCTTAACCGATTTTATTCAAACATAACACACAAAGAACAGAACACTCTCGACAAAGTCACCAATCAAACAAAAAAAACTAAATCAAAATCGGTTCATCCGTTTAGGCACTATGATGCCACAAACAGACACACAGATACACAGCAACACACGTCAAACTTATAACACCCCTCTTTTTCCGTCGGGGATTAAAAACCCAGAGAAGGATGGGAATCTGACTTTGGATGAGAAATGGACTAAAGATGTTCACTTGTTTTAAGCAGCTCCGAATTCTGGACTTATTCATGAAAACGAAGATAGATGTAGACACAAAGTTACTGCAAGCTGAGTAAAGTTTTGCACTGCGGTTAGTGGTCAGTCGAGAACTTGTGTGTACGAACCCTGCAATGTTATTTATGTTTACAGCCATAAGCATAATTTATTAATTACAGATTAGGTGAAAAATATTGTTATTCAATTAAGTAGACCTACTTTTTAACCGACTTCAAAAAGCGAGGAGATTCTCAATTCGACTGTATTTTTTTACAAGCTTTTATTTAACTTGCCTTGTAAGTTAGTTGCCATCTTAGTAAGTTAGAAAGTTTGTGAGGATCAATGCAGTCAACGTCCTTTGGTTCTATGAAAAATATAACAAGTCCTCCTAAACTTAAATCCTCTTTTGAGTTCAAATTATTGATTGACTTTTTCTTTATAAAGGTTGTCACCTCTGAAGATGGAACTAACTCCGTGCTTATCTTGAGGATTCGTGATGAAAGCTACTACGGTGAATACCGGTGCTCTGCCAACAACTCCAAGGGTTCGGAGTCCATCATCTTCCACGTCAATGCTGGCTCCAAACCCGAACCCCCAGATTTCGTAAGTATTAATTTAATTAAGAGGGTGAATACTGTGTTCCTGTTTTTTTTTTGAATTTTTATTATTCGTCTTTTCCAGACGGAAATATTATACTTTTGTTGCTATGTTTATTTTTAGGAGAGGTGGCCCAGTGGTATCGGCCGCGACATACAAGGTTGGGATCGGGGTCGGGGGGGTCGGGGGTCGGGGGTCTGGGTTCGTAGTTTCGAACCCAGACAGGCGCTTTACTTTGTGTAAATTATTTCATCACCCCTGCTCTCAAAATGGTAAAGGAAAACATCGTGAGGAAGCCGGGATGTCCTAGAACCAAAAATTCGATAACATGTGACATCCACCAACCCGCACTGACCCCGCGTGGTGGATTACGGCCCATTCCCTCTCACAGAGAGGAGGCCTGTGTCCCAGCAGTGAGAACATTAAAAAAAACCGGCCAAGTGCGTGTCGGGCCACGCGCAGTAATAGGGTTCCGAAGTTGCAAAATAATGTGGACTAAAAGAGGGTTATGTTGTTGTTACATGAATCTATATTCTCGCGTTTGACCACTATCTCGCCTGATGGTAAGCGATGATGTGGTCTACGGTGAAGCACGCTTACCTAGATGTAATCTATTCACTCTTGACTTAAAATAAATTAGGACTAACTGGTAACTGAAGAAGGAGTTATAAAATCCAACTTCGCAACTGAAGTTAGAAAAATATTATCTATTTGAGTACCACCGCGGGTGCGAATTGCGAAAGGAGCCGATACGAGCGCGCGTTAGAGCCACGGGGAATGGTATAGTTCGTTCCTGGATCCTTGCGTGCACGCTCCTTCTTTATTTCTCTTTCGGAATTAGAAAAATATCGTATGTATTCACCTCTAATCTCCTATAATACCGCCGCGGTATTCACTATTTCATTCAGGAAAGTTTTACGCTACTCAATTAGTGATAAAGTCGGGTCGAATATTGACTTTATAGAAGGATATCGACAAAAGAAAATAAGTAATTTGCTTGGAAATCGAATCTAATTTGACTTTACTTTTACGTTTTAATTACAAAACGTCGAAAATACTTCTGCACTAACACAAAATCAGGCACCGTATGGACTATGTTCTGGTACTGTCAACGACTCCGGTCAATCCAATGCGTTATTCGAGCTTAAACATTATTAATTTAGAAATCATTATTATTAAGGATGTTATGATTTTATTTTTGTATATTTTTATATGGTTCATAAGCATATATTTACTATCTGTTTTACACAGCTAACAACGTTATTTAAGTAATTTTTCAATGGCATTTGTACAAAAAGTTTACTGTGCCAAGTACATTTTATAAGTTGGTCGACTATTACTCGTAAACTTGTAAAGCCTGTTATGATTTCATTTTTGTATATTTTTACATGGTTCGTAAGCATTATATTTACTCTGTTTTACACAGCTATCAACTTTATTTAAGTAATTTTTCAATGGCATTTGTACAAAATTTTTACTGTTCCAAGTACATTTTATAAGTTGGTCGACTATTACTCGTAAACTTGTAAAGCCTGGTTATCCGTGATAATTTTCCTTTTAATTTCGTTATATTTACTACTGGCGTGAATTTTTTCACATAGCCAAGAGCAACCATTTGGCTGGCAGGGGGTGGGGACACTGGACTCTAACATAAATTTGCAACTTAAAGCTTAATTTTACGCAAACGAATCTCTGAATCGAAAAATGGTTTTAACAAACCCATAATATTTTTTATTTGCCTATCCAACGATACCCCACACCATGGGATAGATGAGAAAAAAAAATACATCCCCACTTTACGTCTATGGGAGGTACCCGAAAAAAAAAATATTTTTCATGATTTTATGTTACCACTTTGTCGGAATTATTAATATGTATATCCATGCCAAATTATAGCTTTCTAGTACTTAAATTCTCTGAGCTAAGCTGCGGACGGACAGAAGGACAGAGCGAAACTATAAGGGTTCCTTGTTGACTTCGGAACCCTAAAAAGGCTGATGATGATGATGTCCCCTTCTAGGCTTTGTGTGCTTACCACCATCGGCCACATCATCACTGACCACGGTGAGATTGTGGTCAAACACATGCCTATAGACAGTAAAAAAAAAAATTTAAAAAAAAAGTTTTTTTTATTTAGTAGCAGAAATTAATTTCTGCTCTATAGGTGCTTGCATTTGCTTCTGGTACATAAATAGGGTAAAATAATATTTCTGTTTACCACCAGTTTCAAAATTGCCTGAGTGGGGACGAAGCCTCAACGGGACTAAGAGAATTAATCATGCTTAGTTAACACTTTCAACATAATGGCCAAGCTTGACTAAAAAAGGATTGTCTTTTGACAGAAATACATTTTATTTTCATGTGTTACAGGTTAGCCTGGCTGGCGCCAATACCACTGATCTGACTTTCAACGTGACTTGTACATCTTGCATCTTCGCTACTGGCGATGAGGTTTCGCCAGACCCCAAGAATTTGACAGTTATCGGTAAGAACCTTATATCATTTTTACAAGATTTTAATTAACTTGCAATATGTATGTATGTATCTAAAAAATCATGCAACAGAATTTTAAAGCAGTTATCCTTCACCGATTATGATGAAATTTTGCATACTCATTTAGTTTGGATGACAATGCATGGTTAGATAAGTGATGACATTCTAAATCTAATATGGCGGACGGCCCAAGACGGACTAGTTATTTTTTGTGCACTGCCATGATATGGGTATCAAATGAATGGGCTTGCTGAGAAGAATACGACAAGCTTGTTTAAAAACAAAAAATATATATATATATTCAATTTCAAGATACTTTATTAATGATGATAACGAGATGATAAATTATTTTGACAAAAACATATTAAGTGACTATATAGTCTTATATCGTCTTTTTAAACTAGGTTTCCTTACGTTTCAGGATATATTTTCCAACTAGCTCCTGCTAAAGAGGGCTACCCAGCGGACTGGGATGGAGCACCTGAATTCCGTATTGACGTCGAAGAAGCCAGCGGTAAGTTCTCTTTTAATTTTAGTACATGTAACGAATTCGTCGTTCGTTCGTTTCGTTTGATGATGGATCCAAACACTAATGATATTTATACAAGCCCTGCGTGACCTGGAAAACCAGCCCTTCTAATTCACGGTACTAGTTTAATGACATGGTTTAGTTCCCATGGCATAAGAAATAAAAGTGTTTTAAGCTTGTTTGTGCAACACTGTATTGCTAAGTGCTGGAAAAATGCTTGGTTCCTTTGATTTATGCCACGTGAGAGACGCCGCAGGAAAACTAAATATCTTGTATACCTAATGAGTTACTAATAACACGTCTCCCTCTTTCAGACACCCTCTTCACAGTGGGACCTCTCTCAAACAGCACGGTGTACCACGTACGAGTTCGCACGCGCAATGCCGCGGGCAACTCCGAGTGGATGGAGACAGCCGACGCAAAAACAACTGACGACGCTATCAGGCTCGCCGCCAGCCTCGCGATTGTCTTCGTCGCCATCTTTGTTCACCTTTATTAATAATACCAGCCTTTGATTGACGTGGGGATATTTTCTTTTTGGGGTATATATATATGTATGTATAAAGAAGTATGTGGTGGTTTTGAAGCTTAAGTTACGTATGACAGCCAGTACAGACAATGTTGTGTTTCAAGTTACGTGCTAATGATGGTTTAGTATTAATGTTACTTTTTATAAGTTAAGAAATATATTTACTATGTGTTAAAAAAATATTAATGTGATGTATCGTTGAGCGAAAGATTCGATCTGATTATTATAAACTCCTTAGCAATTGATGCCAAATATTAAGCCAAATCGTTAAAATGTTCTTTTAGTGTTAATTTAAGAAACATTCTATCCCCATGACATTCCAAAGTAAATGTAGATAGATAATATTTAATTTAAACCAAATAATTGTCTATTATTGAAGTTTTAAATAATTAAGTGTTCAATTCTCTTACCAATATATAAACAGCCTGAGGTTATACTTTCTAATAGATAACATGTTTTAATATCTGAATGTATGTACATGAAAGGCAACGACTAGAAAGGTTCTTGCTTATTTTCATTTGCAAGTAAAAATGCGCATGACAGTACTTGTATATTATATATAGCTATGATTTTCTTAGGAACGCGTTGTATAAAGAACTTTCTACTGAACTAGACTGCTTAAAAATGCATTCGATAAATCAAAGACAGTCTTTTAGAAAACGTCAAACGTTTCCTAATTAAGATTTCTGAAATATTAATTTTCTCTTATCTTTAAATGTGCGATCTCCGACACAGATAATTTTATTGTTTGTATATATCACAACAATTTTGAATCTAAAACTTTTGACAAAAATGCAGTAAGAGCACCAATTTTTGCAGCTTGGGTTTCACTTGTAAATACGTATACTTATAAAATTATTTAGCTCTGCATAAAGTAATGTAGTTTTTAAGTTATCGCATATATATGTAAAAGGGATAAAGGAGTACTTTTGGAGCTTAAATTGTAACTGAAATTAAATCTTTAATGACATCTCAACCTACGTTTTTTCACAGAGTAACTCTTATAAAACAAGTGATGATCTTTGCTGTAAAAAGATAAAATAGGTTTGAAACCCTATTGGGTATTACCAACGCCTGCAAATTTACTAAAAGTAGGTAAATTGAGTGGAAACCGTTGCCTCAGATCTCACTATTCGCTTGTTGAGTGTGCGAGAGAAAGAACATGCAAATAAAGGAAAGAATAATAGGGATTCTGTATTTCTTTCAATGCTTTTAGTAAATGCTTTGTGTGTTTATGAATTAACTCCAAAAGTACCCTCATAGGTATGTGTAGCTGGAACTGAAACATGCACTATGTACGAGTAGATAAATACTGTTAAGTATATATCTTAAGTTATCGTCGTTGTTAGAGTAAGTTTAATTTTAAATGTTGAAAAAATCGAATCCTTAACATTATAAACTATGACAATATTTATGCAGGTACTATTTATTCGAAATTAATTTGACGATTTCCATTAGAGTTTTACATTCCAAGTTACTAATACCTACCTTAACCAAAATCGGTCAATTTTAATTGCGTAAGCACAGTTTTACCATGTTCTTGCAGGAAGACTGATTATTCTATTGTATATTTGTTTCCCTTTGTATCGCTTTTTTAGGTAAAACATAGATAGGTTAACCTTAATATGAGCTAAAAATTATCGATTGAAATCCTCAATCTTTGAGATTGATTGTACAAAAATGTCATGATTGGCAATCGTTCTTGGCATTTTTATTGCTCTAAACACGTTAAGAATTATTATGTACCTTTGAATATTACTTGCAAAGTTAGCTTAAGAAGCTTGGTATCACTAAAAATTAAGGGCTTGTATGAGCCTATACAAAACGTGCTTCATATATTCACTGTCGTGAAACATTGAACAATCATACATAAAAATTTATAAGTAGTTGACGAAAATCATTGTTTTATAAAATGTTTATTGCCGTTTTTAATATTAGTACACGACTCTGGTAATTTCTACGGTGTACATACATAATATTGTCGGCTAATGAGTTTCATATACACTAATTGTTACGTTAATTACACTGGTGTTTCTGCCTCTAATAAAATGGTTTATAAACATTTAGTTGATTTAATTATTTATCTCAAACTGGCTGTTCCCCGCGGCTTCGCTCCCGTGGACCACCCCGCAGGACCCGTTTTCGGGATTACAAAATAGCCTATGTCACTCAGGAATAATGTAGCTTTCTATTGTTAAAAGAATTTTTAAATCAGTCCAGTAGTTTCGGAGCCTATTCGGTCCAAACAAACAAACAAACAAAAAAAATCTCTCCTCTTTATAATATTATTATTAATTAGTATTAGTATTATATTAGTATTAGTATAGATAAAACACCTTTATGGGAATTATTATTTATTTGCTATGGCCCATGAAACAAGTTATCGTGAAATATTGGACAGATTGTACGAAATACAAAATAAAGATAGAATTGTACGCCATTACATTTAATAAATTACTCTTAAATAAGTATTTACAGTTAAAATACTTTATTAGAATCAAATCAACAATAGATAAAATACATATTAAATACATTAAAATTTTACTTCAACAAAAGGAAACCTACTTAACCATTCTCATAGCGAACATGCAAACGAAAGACACGACAAAAATGCCACCAAAGAAGAAAATGCCATAGAAGGTGGCATCAGTCATAGACTCCTCATTGTCGGACACTTCAGGCTCAGCATCAGGGTCTTCCGTAGCGGTGGACCCTTCATCTTCAGTTCCCGTAGAAACCTTCAGCGGAGCTGACCAGATTGACTCTCCCACTTCGTTAGTCGCTCGAACCCTGACCCAATAATTTTTTTCTGGTTCTAACTCATCCAATTCTATTACAATACCTGAAAGGAGTAAAAAAATAACGTTACTACAAGAAAAATCAGCCAACTTCTCAAAAATCAAAGAACTAGATACAAACGACTGCTTCGTTAGTTAGACTAATAAGGGAATCTTTGTACCCATTAATCGATATTATTATAAAATTCCATCTGGTAATAATTACATATAGGTACTCAAAGAGCGGACATTTATCTTTCAACCCTGCCTACTTACCATTTATTTCTGGATCAATAGTTTGCACTTCATCAAACAGAATTTCAGAATGTTTACTTTTCTTCCACGTGTTTGGATTTTCGACATAAAATTTTCTGCTACCATCAATTATATATTGAACATCGAACGCTGAAAAAATGAGAAACTGTGTTATATAGTTTTATTAATAATAGATCGTAAGACAGATTAATATTAATAAAGAAAAATAACTAAGACTCTTTTTCGATGATATTATAACAAAAACTCAACAAAACAAAGGGTAAAACTTTCGTGCATGCAAGTGTAATCGGTAGCGAACGGAAAGAGGACGCGGTGCGGGAGGCAAGGGTCGACTGAGCCACCAATCGCGCGCTCGGATCGGCGGTACCTTGTACCCCGCGTCCCGCTTCACTACCAAGGAGACCTAAAAAACGACTCCTGCGCATCTAACGACTCTAGCCAAGTTACTGATGATGACTATACTATGAGACTATGATATGACTTTAAGAGTAGGGATTAAAGAAACGGTGGACTCTGTGAAAGATGTATATGTATATCTATATGTATGTGTAGAAAGTAGGTGGCCGCTAATATCCTACTACTATTATAAACGCGAAAGTTTGTGAGAATGAATAGATGGATGGACGGATGTTTGTTACTCTTTCACGGAAAAACTACTGAACGGATCGGGAATTTGGCACAGTGATTGATTATTAATAGTCTGGAATAGCACATATAGGCTACTTTTTATCCCGGGAATATGTTCCCTTTGGATGATTGCCGACATTCACGCGGCCGAAGCCGCTGGCAGTAGCTAGTAACAACAAGTAGAGAAGTATGAATGGAGAAGACATGTTGCACTTTGCATTTCCCCAAATTAATTGAGATAATGGCAAAACAGTGATGATTATTTCAATGATCTATACAATTTTTACAGTCTTATTGAACGGGTTTTCATTATTTTTTTAAATAATATACTTAAACTTACCACTAATGGGGAATTGTATATCTTCATCCCACGATATGTTCAAAAATATTGATTTTGAAGTGGCGTTATATAAGGATACCTGAAAAATCAGAAGAACATGTTGGTTAATCTCTATAAATAATTAATGCATAACTAGAAAGCCGATAATACAAAATAATAAATTAATAACAATTTATTCATAAGTGACAATAATTAAAAAATATTCAGGCGCCTGGTTATAACTATAAGAGCAAATCATAAACTTGAAACAATTGGCTAAGAGCCTTTTTAAATCTTTGAAAATCTTTGTCTCTTGGTAGTCGTTGCCATATTTCTCTGATACCTACGACAAAAATGGAAATGCCAGAGGAAATGCGTCAGTAAGATTTTTTTGCCGTTGCGTGTGAAGGCTTTAATTTTTGCCGTAATATTTACTACCAGGTAGCATGAGCGTTTGAAAAGGCACTGAGCTTATTTTTGCGAATTGTATGATTTACTGTGATAGTTAAGTAGGCGTTCTTACTCACTGTTACTTCTCCTTATTATTCTATCTGTACCTAAATCAAAATAAGTTTTAGCCAACTAACCTCATCAGGCCTCTTCGGTTTCTCTATCTTCATTAAAGTAAAATACTTGTCAGAATCACCATGTTCGTTGCTTGCCTGGCATTTGAATCTTTGCCAAAAGCTAGACTGGTTAGCCACCACTGTCAAAACCGCCTTGGAATCATCATCGATCATTTTTATCTGTTTTTTGTCGAACTCGAACATGATATCGTCTCTTAGTTCTTTGAAAAATCTGTAAGTGGGTGCTGGGTAACCGTCTGCAGAACATACTATGTCGACTCTGAAAATGAAGGACCACAGTAAAAAATTAAGTACACTCAAGAAATAAGTGACGCCTCAATTTATGCAGTGATCTTGGAAGAGACCGTCCAAAAACAAGGTTTAGGCTGGGTTTCTGAATCGAAAATTATATCGCAAAATTAATTTGACAAATTGTGAAACATGCGTTAGATGCCGTGATTGGTTGGTTTAGTTTGTAATCATAAATGATTTCTTTGCAGAAACCGTAGTTTTAGTAGTTTTCTATTTTTTATTTCAATGGGTTTGTAATCAAAACCGTCTTCGAGATATAACAGGTAGCACTCATAAGTTCTTCGGCACGGTGTAGTGCAAACACTCAGGCAATACCATGTTGACAATACACTTCATTATTATATCTATTAGGTCTAAGTACAAGTAAGACTTAAAAAAGGAAGGTAATCAATTCGACACGTATGTATGTAATATTGTTGGAATTACACAATATACACATATGTCACTCTGTATGGGCTTTTTTAAACACGTGTACCAAATTTCATAAGTGTATAATATATATTTGTGTGTATGTATGTTTGTTTCTATGTTTATATGTCGGAAGTCAGTGTAGTAAAACGATAAAAAACAAGAGGTAAAAGAAGACAAGACAAAACAGAACAAGACTTCCGAATCAAAAGTTATTTTTGCACTTTTTAGTGTTTGGCTTGGCTTTTTTAAATAATTCTATTTATTTTATAATAGACTTAGAAAACTTCTATAACAATTTAAATGATCAAGTTATGATTCACGTGATGTGACAGTGATACTTAAAAATATTAGAAATTTATTGTTATATGCCTCATTTTGGTAAGCTTTCCTATCTGAGAAATTCAACAGTTTAAATAATAAAAGGACTAGTTTTGTTTGCTATAAATATAAACTAGCTTATGGGTATTCTTTTTTTACTTTAGAAACTGAGATAGAAAGGTTTGCTTATTTACATAATTATATGCTAATAACAGGCATCAGTTATAGTAGTAGGCGTCAGTGCATAGGCATCAGTGGTAGTGTATGGTGGTCTTAGTTGTAGTAGTGTCAGTAAATTAATTGGCTATGTAGCCAATTAATTTAGCTAACTAGGTATAAACTATGGTTAATATGAAAAGGTGACTGGACCAGGCTAGAAAGTCAAAGTGACAATCTACAAGCGATTAACAATTGTCAAAAAGTCAAACATGTATGAGATTGACATGCGCTACCGAAATGTTACGTCCCAAACAAATGACAAAGTTGTTATTTCGGAAATCTCTATCGCCAATTGAATATCACTTTGTCTACACCCCAAGTAAGTATGTCCAGAAGTTGACTACGTTATACGTTTGATTAAAATGCGGTTACTGTACTCACTCCTGATTGACGTTGGCAAAGACTAGATTAGTTTTATTGCCTCCTTCAAATATAGGAGCATCTGAAATAGAAAGACTATGTTATATTTTTTGTTACCACAAAATCATACAAAAAAAGCTTAAAAGAAGTTAGGTTAAGTACGGGTTGGGCAAATCGGTTCTAATAACCAAGTTTCCCACACGTACGAAAAATACAAAAAACATTGTGAGGAAACTGGCATATCCTAAAACCAAAAATTCGAAGACATGTGACGTCCACCAACCCACACTGGGCCCGCTTGTTGGATTATGGCCCATTCCCTCTTCTGAGGAAATTAGGCCTGTGTCCCAGCAGTGGACACTTTAAAAGGCTGAATATACTAAAGAAAAGTTCATAGTTCCAGATACTTACAATTAACATTTAGAGTGATATTAAACGAGGAGGTGTGGCTACAATTTTCGGCCACATGGTTCTCTTGGATGCTCAGGCAGGAGTAAACACCACTGTCTTCTGGTTCTAGTGATGTGATGGTCAGCAGACCTTCGAACCCTAGGATGTTGTACTTCGTCATCACTCTATATTTTCCAGAGTTGTCGTCATCTAGAAAACATATTTGTAGCTGTAGAACTTGTCCTAACTTTAAGGTTTTCTTTCTAGTTTTAGACTATAGTACCTATAAATGAAAATTGCGACTTTCTTCTAATAATAAAGTAAAGAAAACAAAAGACTTCTGCCCTGTCATGCACATTGGTGTCATATATGTATAGTGCCCGGCGCGTAAGTTGGCAAGGTTTTGGGCGTAGTTGGGATAAGTTCACGTCGCGCATATGTCGCGAACTGATCAACCACCATATAGAGCGAACGGAACGTGGACTCGACAAGATTCGTCAGTTGGTCCTTGTGACAACTGACGAACCAATTGCGCGCTCGGAATTTCCCTAAACATTTCCCGCGCCCCGATTCACTACCAAAGATAACTAAAAAACGACTTCTGCGCATCTAATTTATTTATTTAATACTTCATGCACACACAAGTACAGATGCGGACTTAATGCCTTAGGCATTTTCTACCAGTCGACCTTTAATGTCTAATGACTCTTGCCAACTTACGTGCCGGGGATTATACTGTTAGGTGAATGCATAACCCAATACTAAAAAGATGCTATTCGATTTTTTAAATTATTTTTTTGTTTAAAAGAGTATACTCATTTTCACCAAGTCAGGATCTGATGAGGGGATCCCATGGAAATTGAAGGAACTCCTAAAATTTTATAGGCATACACATAGCGATTTTGGTATTTTCAACAACATGGCAAGCATTTGCATTCAGAAAGTATCATTTGGTGAACTGGAACTTTTCAATGTCAAGTATGTTTTGGGTATAAGATATCCCGTATAGTTAAATAACTGTAATGAAGTAAATTTAAATAAATGGTTCTAATGAAAATGGTACCATCAAATTGCTCTGGTGATGAAGCCGGAAGGTAGGCACTGGAACTCCGTAATAATACAACGTATCCCAGTCGCGTTTAGGCTTATTGGAATTGTTATAAGAAGCCCTCTAGCTATATAATGATTTTCATGGTAATATAAGGTACCAAAACTAAAAAGATAAAAATAAAAATACTTTTTAACAAAAAACACTAAACCGACTTCCAAAACAAAACACAAAGCGAAAAATAACTTACTTTTCGGCAGTCGGTGTCAAAAACGAAATACAAATAGGTACTAAAGACATTTATTAAAAAGTTTTTCTATTACAATCATATCCGGGTAACCTAAGAAGATGTAAGTGTATTGTATTGTTATTGATAGACATAAAATAAATATCCTACTCAACTACAGGCTTTATAATAAATAAGTATTATGAGTTCGTGACAAAGCTTTCATTAAAGGCTTTATATAAACTCGGATGCATCATCATATTTCAATGCATTCATCTACAAAAAACATTAACGTCTTACAATTTGAATTAAGTAATATGGACTAAAAACTTTACTTGTTTAGTTTTCTGTGAAGAGACAACTCCACGGATCTTTTGCTTATTACTGCACATTGTATGATTTTCTTGTAGAGAAGCATATTTTTTGTTAAAACCTGCTAGTAATATTTGCATCGTTATTTCATTAAAATACATATTTTTTATATAAGGAAAATAAACTTTACTAAGGTTGAGTTTAGAACACCCCGCAAAACCACAACATAGTTTGGTTATGGTGTCATTATTATTCATAAATAAGTTATACAAAAGCAAAAAATACCTTCCTTTGTCTTTTTTCCAGGAATATACAAAAACAAATGATTAAGTTACCTACCTACCTACCTATCATAAGTAATTTATTAACGTGACTATGCAGTAGACAACATTTTTTGTATGGAACTTGAAGATTGCCACAATATTTTCAATCAATACTTACTAGTACCTACCTGCCGAGCGAGCACGGCCTCTGTGATAGGCTTGAGCCACGCATTTTATCACGGTTTTTAATCCCAAACTGTGATAAAAATGTGTCACTCGAGCCTGTCACAGTAGGCCGTGCTCTCCCGTCTGGGGCTGTATTTACTTATGACAGTTTTTATTCCGTAAAACAGGATATTTGCACCTTAAATATGTTTATTGTAATAGGGTGCAGCGGAAGATAGGCCATGGAAATAAATTTCCATATCCAAATAAATTATATGGATGGATGGAAAAGGAGGGGGTGGCCAAAGAAAAGATGAATGGTCTATGTGAGGAGTGATATGAAAAAAAAGGGAGTCAGTGATGACGTGACGGAGGATAACTGGAAAGACGGTATGGAAGAAGAAAACGTGTTGCGACGACCCCAAGTAACATGGGACAAGGACAGGAAGATGATGATGATCCAAATAAATTGTATGAGGAATAAGTGATAGCCTAATGGTTTACAGGATGGAATGGAAAAGGAAGCTTGTTGTACTTACCGGATGAAACAGAGGACAAGGGCAGGAATATTATGATTCTTAGAAAAGTGTAAGGTGCCAATGTCAAATTTTAATTACAGAGGAACTTCAGTATATGAAAGTTCAAAAACAAATATACTGTACCGCTAATAGTTTCTCCATTCCTGATCCATGAAATCCGGGGTTCTGGCTCTCCTTTAGCTTGACAAGATAAAGTTATAGACCTGCCCAAGTCTGCGAGCACCTCCACTGGAGTGTCTGTGAAGTCCGATGGTTCTATGGACAATGATACAATGTTAGACCCATGTGCTTAATTGGTCTCACCTGTGGTGGTCACTGCGTGCAAAGTGTTCTGGTGCGCCGGTGATGGGGGGTACTCCCCAGAGAAGGGTCAGCCGCGGCGGGTTCGTGGTGAGTGCTAACGCGTGCCCGTGTTCCCATCATAAGCGACACAGGAGGACACCGTGGAGTTTTAGTGGGTAAGAGTCCCACATAACAGCGCTATGTCCCCGTGGTAGTGCAGTATGCATGAGCATTTATCCAAGTAAAAAAAAATTGTAAACAGAACCCACCCCCCTCCTCCCCCCTGGTGGATTCCCGCATTGTCGAGGCGGGGGGCCTCAGTAGCCGTGGCTTGGTCGCCTACGGTGAAGCGTAGAGGAGACCGAAGAGGCCGATAAGCCCTCGACGTAGCGGCCAACAAGTAGTTTGCGGTGGCGCTTGGGCGGCAGTGGGATAATTTTCGACTTTCACGCGGTCGTAATCGTTGCCAAAAGCTCTATTATAATAAGGGCTGGTAAAGAAGAATTATTGACGCGTATCATACGCGTCAATAATTCTTCTTTACCAGCCGTCGTATACGAGTTATTTTTTAAAATTTCGTCAGTTTTTTACACATTTCATGATTTCGAGTATCATAATACTGACAGACTTGAGTCTATACTTAGGTGGTTTTACTTAGTTCACCTCAATTTTGTTTATTTTCCACTTCAAGATGCAAAAGAGCTCTTACGAGTCTTACGACATCGTTCTAGAGTATGTTTGTCCATCAAAAATATAGTTTTTCTTAACAGCAACACACCTCACTTAATGTTCCAACGTTTGTTGAGTTTAACAAAAAATAGTATTTTTCGTAATAATCTAAATATATACACGCAGATTGTACAGTCAGTTTAGTTAAAACTACCGATACATAACTGAATGGTTTACTACATCTATTTCTACTTACTAAACTGTAACTCTATGACGGGTTTGCAATAATACAATACTTTACACAATTTGCACAACAACAAACTTCAGCTCATTCAGAAACATTTGACCCTTTCAAGGCCAAAGTCAGTTAAATTTATCATAATATCACCTAAGTGCAATCATACAAAAAAAAGTATTTCCAGATGTATGATTGGCTGTCTCAATTTGTTATCAGTACGCTAATTAAAAGTCAGCATACAATGTCTGGGAACAAAAAATTTCCCACATTTTCAAAGCCATACCGATAATCGTGACAATCTAAAAAGTCTGATGACGTTTCACATTTTACATGCCGTGATAACTTTGTGCCTAATTCATCATCACATAGGCCATAGGGTGAACATAGGCCTCGTCACCACATTGGTCGGTCCCGTACTTCCCGCATCCAGCGGATCCCCGCAACCGTCACCAGGTCATCGGTCCGCTTGGTGGAAGGCCTTCCAACGCAACGTCTTCCGATTCACGGTCGCCACTCCAGAAATTTTCTACCCCATCGGCCATCCGTTCTGCGAGCAATGTGCCCTGCCCACTGCCACTTAAGTTTGGCAATTATTCGGGCTATGTCGGTAACCCTGGTTCTCTAGCGGATCTCTGATTCTATCACACAAGGGAACTGCGAGCATAGCGCTGTCCATTGCCCTATCAAATTCATAGTCCTAATTAATAACAATGTTACCCTTACACTATAACAATGAGCATCATTCGTAAGCATCAAGTTTAATTATTATTAAGTATTTTTATAGCTGTCAAATCCGACTTCTTCAATTGTCACAGGTATAGAGCATATTCCTCTTCAGTCTATAGCATCTACCACAGAACACACCAATATCAATCTGCCTAGCTTATTGGCGTTGACTTCCAGCTTAGCCAGATGAAGCTGACTACCATATACTGAGATACCATTGCTAAAATCTGCAGGCAATTTTGTTTTTAATGAAACTTGATTTTTATGAATGATTCTTGACAGTATAATAGATTACTGCAGGATTGCCTGACCACATCTTGCCAAAACTAGTTTTTCGTATTATATTTTTTATCTTTTTAGGGTTCCGTACCCAAAGGGTAAAAACGGGACCCTATTACTAAGACTTCGCGATCCGTCTGTCTGTCTGTCTGTCTGTCCGTCTGTCGCCGGGCTGTATCTCATGAACCGTGATAGCTAGACAGTTGAAATTTTCACAGATGATGTATTTCTGTTGCCGCTATAACAACAGATACTAAAAACAGTATAAAGTAAATATTAAAGGGGGGCTCCCATACAACAAACGTGATATTTTTGCCGTTTTTTGCTCGATATTAATAATGGCAACAGGTAGACGGCTGAAATATTCACAGAATGCTTAGTTGTATATTTACTTTAAAAAATAATATTTAAAAAATTAAAATAAAATAAATTAAGGGGGGCTCCATACAACAAACGTGATTTTTATGCAGTGTTTTGCGATAATGGTACGGAACCCTTCGTGTGCGAGTCCGACTCGCACTTGGCCGGTTTTTGTTTTTATACTTCTCTACACTAGGAACTTCTCCTGTATCGTCGGTACGTATGCCACATCAACTAGCTCTCAGTTAGCCGTCCTTTATAGGTTGCCAGTTTTTGCAGGTAAACTGGCAACCCACAGCTTGCGGCTAACTGAGAGCTGGCAACCTTATTTTTTCCTATTCTCTACATCAGTTTCTTTCAAATGACGTTGGATTCACTTAAAAAACTTTTACATAAATCAAACATAAATTTCAATTTATTTAATTGAGGTAATTGTGTCAAGATATTTCGAGGAAATCCTGCAGCCTTCTAGTCTACTTTCAAGTATCACTAATGAGAATTAAGTTTAATCAACAACTGTAATGCCTGCAGATTTCTGCAGTCAGATCTTAGGCCAAAAGTATTTTATATGGAGCGACTGCCTATCTTACCTCCACAACCCAATAACTGATTAACAAAACACTCTTTGGCAAGACTGATATCATATTTTCTGGCTTCTACGCGTAAAGATAATTAAAGTTGATCAAATGAAAGGCGGGATCAACGGCTAAGCTTGCTTTCTATCTAAGTACCACTACAGCAAGCGTTGCTGAACCTTGAAAACCTCCCCTTAGACTGTAACTATTTCGTTATTTACACATGAAAACCCATTGTATTACGACAGCCATGTTTCAAATTATTGAGCAAAACTGAGCACTGATAGAATAAAATTTGCTTACTTTACTTCGTGGTTCGATGAAAGCTTTGAACGTGAATTGCACTTTGAACTTCGAAGTGGTTATCAACAGTTATTAAAGCTTGTTTTGTGGTTTTAAATTAAGTTTCCCTCTGAAGTAATTAAAAACAAGCACACGTTTTAGTATCAAAGTAATAAGCACAAATATATGTTTCATTTGGAGTGTAAAAGGAAATGAAGAGAGGTATCTTAAGGTCTGAGGCAAATGAATGGTAAGTTGAACATTACTTTGGTGAAACTGCCTTAATGTTAATAATTCAGAATTCCTACTATAATATACTAAAACCATAATTGTGCCGGTGCGAGAGAGACAGAGCCATATAGGTAAATAACATATCCCTTTTTGACATCGAAAGCATAATACCACAACATAATAAGAATCTAGCGGAATAATTGCATAACATATAAATTCAACAGTATTGATTGCGTGTTTGACGCTCAAAGTCAAAGATCTTTATTGTGAGACAGTGGTCACAGAGTTGTTACAGTGGTTACAGACGCTATCGAGTAGATGAATTTATAAACCAACAATGAACATAATGAACCAACGGATTCGGCACTCCTTTCGGTTGCGATGGAAACTGTGTTGAAACGGTTCTGGTCTACCACAATCAGCACTGTCATTTTGCAAGATGACCGTTGAGTAACACTGCCGGCACCACCTTAGTTTACTCAAACTTAGGGCTACATTGACTAAAAGAGGCCAGCTTAGTTTCCATAATAAATACAATAGGTATAAATATAACTCTAATAGTAAATTGAGCGGGGTAAAACCAGCTAGGAGATCGGAGGATGAGATAAGACTTACACCGGGCCTTAACTGAAGTAGAACGGCCTGAGATGGAAAACAATGCAAACTCCTAGAGGAGGCCTTTGGCAAGAGGCCTGCTGAATTGAGAGATATACTTTAACAACACAAAAAGGTTCATAAAAAAATAAGTAGAACTCACCAATAACACACAAAGGCACATTTTTCTGCAGACTCCCAGATCTACACTGGTATACTCCAGAGTCCTCCACTGTAGCTCTAGTGATGGTCAGCACCAAGGCCGGTGCTTTTCCTCTCATGCCCGACACGAAGTGCTCCTGAGAGAAGATCCGACTGCCCGGAATCCGCTTCACCACGTGACCGTTCGGATCGAGCCATTCCACCTGAAATAAGATGAAATAAAAATCTGTTTTTGTGTGAGGCCTAATTGTTTGCATAAGGGTACAATCATTACACAAAAAGTTTGACTGGTTTTACTAATACACAAGTAAGGGTTTTAATGTATATGCCTATTGTACACCATTATTCAGTCAGGATAGTGCCGGTTATAATATTGATAGATGCGATGTTTACGAACGAGCACTTAAACAAAACTGGGAAAATGTGGATGAACTATAAAAAACCTCTGCCTTAACCATCGGCAAACACAGGTGTAATCCGCGTAACGTTCTCATGATGTTAGAAACGGTGGAACAGGACAATTCGACGGGCAAGCTATTCGACATACCTTTACGGACTTGCTTCGTTCGTTCAGCGGGTAAGTAATGCGCGGTAACGTTCTAGTAGGTATATCATCGATTTTCTTGGCATATTTGCATTTAAGCACTTTGGAAAGCTTTGGGCATGATTTGTGTTTTGTTTAGGCCACACCCACAGTTTCTCTAAACCTGGGTACGATTCCTGGGTCGGGCAAATCCTATTAGGATTTTTCATATCTCAGTAGTAGCTCGGATTATGAGCCGTTTGGTTGATGGCAATGGGCTCACCCACAGACATAAATCTAACTAGATAACGCAAGTCCCTCCATCTGTATGAAAACCAAGCGTGCCACTTTTTCACACACAATTTAAAAACAAATTTACTTACCAATGAAAGAAAACATTTCCGATGCCAACTTTTTCTATACAGTCTTTACAGCTCAATAAGGCATAAAAAGGCATTTTTCTAGATTTAGTTTGATTTGCGGTGCCGATAATGCTAAATGAAAAGCTCAAATTACGATCATGATCGTAATTTTAGTCCGTTTTTTGAAACGCGAAGTACATACAATCGCGTCATCTAGTTAGATTTATATCTGTGGGCATGAGAAATGGGGTGACATTTTAAATGGGACTTGAACATATCTGACGAAATGTGGATTTTTGTACTAGGTATATATACCTCTGCCTAAATTTTCAAGCAATACAGGCAAGATTTCATGTTTCTCTGAAATTATTTAAATGTAGTTTTGTGAATAAAATCAAGATCCTATCGCTCGCACACATACTTCTTGAAAATTTCTTAATAAATATCTAGGTACCTATTATAAAGAGAGCCCGAATTTCGTGAGTTTTTCTCACGTGTAGGGTAATCTCTGGAACCACATCTGGAAACACATCATTTGAAAAAATCTTTCACTATTTGAAAAGTACATTATTTTAGATGGTTATCCATACATTTTTAATATATTATCCAGGTTGCCTGGAAGAGATCGCGGTATGCGATAAGGCCGCCCATTGTATGTATTTTAGTTTTAAGTTTCCTTTTCTATGTTTTAACTTGGTGTACCTACAATAAAACATATATAAATAAATAAATAAATATAAATAAATAATATAATAATATATTATATGATATTATTAAATATTATCCTAATTTAATATTATAAATGCGAAAGTAACTCTGTCTCTCTGTCTGTCTGTTACCTTTTCACGCTTAAACCGCTACAAAGATTTAGATAAAATTTGGTATGGAAATAGTTTGAGGCCCTGGGAAGGACATAGGATAGTTTTTATCTAGGATATCATCCTTAAGAGGATGGAACGGGGTGTGGAAGTTTTTATGGTGAACTATTCTATATACCTACAATATTATTGCGCGATATAAAAAACGCTATTCGATTTACTAAGCTACGCAGACGAAGTCGCGGGCAACAGTTAGTAGACGATAAATTATTATGATCCAAGGAAAGCCGGGGCGGGCCACTAGTTGATAAATAAAATGCAAAAGATTGTTGTTTACAGTGAGCTTTAAAAAATACAGTGATAATTAAAATGTTTTCAGATCATGGTTAAAACGGTAATTAGCACAACGGGCTCCATATCTGCAGTTACGGGCTAATTAATATGTTAATGAAGATTGCAACTGTTCATAACAAGGGCTTGTATTTCACAGTTATTAACAAAGTATTCAATGGTCTGTGAATCTCTGTTCGATAGAGTTAACAGATCTGAAATGTGTGCAAAGTAATAAAACGACGTATCATGCTGTGTTCACTTTCCAAATAAAACGAAAGGTATAGGTTTGGAAATAAAGAAAGAAAAAGAGTTTGTTTGCGCCAGGCACGACGCATAACATAAAAACCGGCCAAGTGCGAGTCGGACTCGCACACGAAGGGTTCCGTACCATTATCGCAAAACACTGCAAAAAAATCACGTTTGTTGTATGGGAGCCCCCCTTAATTTATTTTATTTTAATTTAATAATTATTATTTTTGGAAGAGAATATACAACTAAATATTCTGTGAATATTTCAAGCGTCTACCTGTTGCCGTTATTAATATCGAGCAAAAAAAGGCAAAAATATCACGTTTGTTGTATGGGAGCCCCCCTTAAATATAAATTTTATACTGTTTTTAGTATTTGTTGTTATAGCGGCAACAGGAATACATCATCTGTGAAAATTTCAACTGTCTAACTATCACGGTTCATGAGATACAGCCTGGTGACAGACAGACAGACAGACAGACGCACAGCGAAGTCTCAGTAATAGGGTCCCGTTTTTACCCTTTGGGTACGGAATCCTAAAAAGAACAAAAGGAAAAACTTAAATACGATAAAAAAGTATGCGTCACAAAAGAACCACGCAAAACGGTCATCGCTCAGCATAACGCTGAGACAGTCACTGATATGTTTTGCAGCGATAGCTGGTGTCGACTGGTGGTAACCCCTAAATGCAACCCCAATTTATCGCAAACCCAAATGCTGCTACTTAGAACATGCTTGTAGAAAACCGACTTACATTTTACCCATCTCGAGGATCAAACCCTCATTCATCGCGACAATCATTATCATTTGAAACTTAGGTACCTTATTTTATTATCTTTTTCAAACCCACCTTTTGATTCCTATTGCTCGCTTTACAGCTGATGGTTTTGTGTCCTCCTACTTTCAGGAATTCGTCGTCGCCATAACCGGCACCCTCCACAGTCAAAGTATTTTCCACTGGCTTTAGCCCGTACACTTAACAAATATGTATTAGGTTAATCAAGGTAAATATGTTACATCAAAACAATGATTTTAAAAAGTTACAAAAAGCCTGTAAATATTGAAGATAAGTAAATAAGAAATCAAAAATGGTTATGATAATATCGTCTGCAAAGACAAATGTTTGGAAGCCTTCTAAATGACTATTAATGTGTCCCAAACAAATAATAAAAATGATTTTGGGAAATTTTTATTTAACATAACTTTTAAAAGTTTTTTTGAAATTAATTAATGCATAATGAACGTCGCTAATACGATACCTGTCCTGTAGAACATCCACACAAAAACGATCACATAAAATAACCACTTCATTTCAAACGATTTCGGTATTCAAATTCAAAAACCGAACGTCAAATGTCACATTTACTTTTATTTTTTTTTTAACAAACGAACATCACTCTCGTCTTTTAGTTCTTTTTTCGTGATGGCTGTGGCGCGACCTGAATGAAAGTGCGGCTCATGAAGTGGCAAACGCACCAATTAATTAATAGGAACAATTAATTTATTTTAATTACCCTCATTGTGTACAATGTCATCAGTGAGGAAGTCGCACTTATGTAGTTACCATGGAAAATTAAAAAGGTCATAATACTATGTGAAATATTAGTTACATAAGTACCTGGCTACGATTATTTTAATCTGAGAGTGTAATTATTTTGCACTGACACTTCGGAACGTGTTTTAGTAGTTGTGATGATTTTAGTTAAATCTGTTACTGTTACTGTACAATTATGTTTAGCAGATACAGTAAAATAAAGATATTTGTAGACTTGACTTCTTCTAGTAATCAGCAGCATCCGATTAGACTGGATGACGACTTCAACATAGCAGCTACTGACGGGTACAAACTGGTAAAGCGTAACATGTATTGTAACAAAAATGAGCCGTCCTAATTCGTGCAATGCAACATGAAATGTAACGGAAGTGAATTTGTTACAACGTGTGTTACAATTCACGTTACATATCACCAATCTGTGCCCAATATTATGATGATTTAATTATTTATTAATTTACACATACAATTATTTTTACAGGTATAACCCAAGGTAACAAAAGTAGTCATACAATGCGACACTCAGAGACGCCCCGTAAAAAACTGATCACACACCTACTCGCGTCCATGATTGACCAGTCCCAAGTAACGGTTCCTGGTGTCAGCTCAAGTTAGGTAGAGGACAACACAGTAACTGGCACCCTCTGGAATTCCACTTAAGAGCAGGAAAAAATGTCCAAATGCTGAGAGAGAATCGTAACAGCCCGATATACTGGTGCAAACATTAATAAATTTGTACGGGCTATCAGACTCTCCCTCAGCCAACCGTAGCCTACTATTTGGAACGAATAAATAAAACGATTCTAAGACTTGTGGATTGTTTAGCATCCCCCGAAAAATCACAAAGACGTATTTTTACCTGAGCAAGATTGCGCCTTACCTGCAACCTATCGTACCCAACCATCCCTATTACAAAGAGATTTGGGTACTTACGCGGGTAAAACGGATAGACGCCAAATTGTTTCACTATAAGTACCGTGTAAATTTGTTCTGCATCTTTTCCACCATCTGAGAATATTTCAAATAATAAGGATTCCAGATGATAGCACAAGTTTCCAAGTTGCTTCACACCAACGTATTACAAAGCGATTTCACTGCTGCCATGTTAGTGAATTCACGGGTTTCACGCAGATTTTTGAATGATGACATCACAAAGGACCCAGAGAGCTTCTTTGCGATTTATGGGTTTGTCTTACCGACATACGCAGTGAGACTCAAAGTTAATGAGGCATTAGCTAACAATTGTTTAAAGCTGGTCAGTACTACCCAATACCTACACATTGACTAGTGACGAAATAGGTGGTGCGAGGCTCAAAGAATCAAAACTGACTAATATTGTTCGATAACGTCAGTCTATATCACTTTTTCCTTCGAATGTACTCCTTTCCGTAAAAGTAATAATAAACTTTCGCTTTCGCTTGCTTTTTTTATTTTTGAGTTTCAGAAAATAACTTTAGGCATGTTGCCAACTTGGTTTATTAATGGTAAGGTTGAGGTTCAACTATCAGTTACAACGACAGTCGACAGTCGGGACAGTCCTTCACTGGGGATTTTCAAGAAAAGAATTAGGGAACATTTCCTGTTAGCAATATGACGCTTATATATGTCGATATGTATACATATCGATATGTATGTATTTATTAATTAAGGAATTTAATTATATTATAGTATGCATTATGTGTTGTACACGAATTTGTTTAGTTATTTAGTTAGTAAGAATTTAAATCTTAAGTTTTATTGTGCACTTGGGTATACTGCCCTCATTTAATCAAGAATCTCTATGACACTGAAATTTGCTGTAAGAGAACCCAATTATGGGATAAGCTCGCCTTTGTATATACGCTGCCCTACTGTATTTGTATAATAATATATACTTATGTTTTTTTGTACAATAATGGGATAAGCTCGCCTTTGTATATACGCTGCCCTACTGTATTTGTATAATAATATGTACTTATGTTTTTTTGTACAATAATGGGATAAGCTCGCCTTTGTATATACGCTGCCCTACTGTACAGTAACAGAGGTAACAGAGGTCAATAAAACATAAAAGAATGGAAAATGTCAAAGATACAATCATATTTAGTCAAATAAATAAACAAATTACTTTCAGTACACAAATTGCGTTTAGCGTCAACTGTCAGTTCAAACGACATAAATAGATGATTGAAGACAAACCCAATGTTTTCTCTTTTGCATACACAATCTATGACACGAAAGTACCTACAGTCAAAAGCACTTCCATCATCCAATGACAGCGTTTTTATTTCCTAGCAGTAGTTTGGCATAATGTTTGTCCAGGGAATGGAAAAAATGTTAATCGTCCGATGGCGAGGTGCGCAGACGACATTGTTCCCATCGAGGGTAGAACTTTGATGGGTTTGCAAAGGAGCATGGGGATTGGCTCAAAAAAAAAGATATCCCAGCAGTTTTCGAAGTTAAGCTTTGGATGATGAAAGACAGTTTACGATGTTCAAATGTTACCACTAAGGTGCGGTTAACTCTGCCTATGTATGTTAGAAACCACATATAGGCAGATATGTTGGACTAGAACAATCTATGCGTTCGCACAGGTTAACGACTGGGTGTCATCATAAATGTGACACACTTTAGCAATACGCTGAGTAACATCAGCTTTTCACTTCGGTCATGATAATATGCAATTCTGAACTGTATTAAGAAATATATTCATCAATATCACAGAATCATGTTCGAGAAAAACACTGTTCTAGTTTAAGGTTTTGCTATTTCCTCACGCTAAGTCATTTTAAAGTTAGTTTATTTTACCATGATTCAGGATTATACATTCTTTACAATACCGTGCTGCATTATTTCAACCTTAACGACTGTCGAAAAGTAAAAATTGACAACAATGGGGGACACATGTAAACACACCAATGGGACCTCGTGATATTTCGTTCATTCCTAAACTGTATTAGAATATATATATTCATCAATATCACAAAATCATGTTCGATAAAATCACTACTCAAGTTTGGACTATTTGAAAATCGTTTTCGGTGATAGAATGGTTTTCTTTATTTTAAGTCCAAGATGACCTTAAGTAATCAACCAGTTTAAGTGACATTACAATCTGTAATTATTTTTCTATGCTGGGGGCATAATATTATGAAGTACCTAATAGTGGTGGCGAGAGCAGTGGTGGCCTAGCCCAGACTTACGTATCGTAGGTCATGCGTTCGAACCCAGGAAGGCGATTTACTTTGTGTAAATTAGTTCATCACCATCACCACTGCTCTTATAACGGTGAAGTAAAATATCGTGAGTAAACCGGCATGTCCTAGAACCAATTCGGAAATTCAAAATTCGGAGTCATGTGACATTCACCAACCCGCACTGGGCCTGCGTGGTGGATTAAGGTCCATTACCTCTCTCACAGAGAGGATGCCTGTGTCCCAGCAGTGGGAACATTATAAGGCTGAGGATGATGATGACCTAATAGTGCCATCATAGTTTCAGTTCCTAAGGTTTTCCTTTTTCGCCTGAGAATCAGTATTGCCATTGCTATGACCTTTTGGGCATTGACCTTTAAAAACAATGCGGTCGAATTTTTTGATGTCTTATGTGTTCTTCCTTTTATACCAAATTATACATAATCATAATTATTAGATTGTTTAAACAGTCTTAAAACTGAAAATAGAACATCTATCTATCTATCTACATATATCATAAAAAGAAAACGCCTGACTGACTTGGACCTAGAAACCTGCAAATTTCGCACAGAGGTTCCCTTCACCGTAGACAAGAAATAGTAAGGATTTTTCGAAATTCAACCCCTAAGGGAATAAAATAGATGATGAAAGTTTGTTTGAAACTCTGTCATTTCATTTGAAATGAATGATATAAGGCATTTAGCCTCTAAATAAAAAATACTGTTTTAAGGATTTTTTGAATTTCACCCCTTTAAGGGATGAAATTCAAAAAATCCTTCAAACAGTGTTAAATTTTGTAAGAAAAATAAATTGATTATAATCAAAATTACTTGAAACTTAGTATTTCTGCCCTTCGATACAATTAAAGAAAAACGTACTTAAGCATTTTTTGAATTTCATCCTTTAAACGGGTAAAAAGAGGTGTTAAAGTTTGTACGAATGATTACCTACTAGATGTGCTGGGGAGGAATCAGTTTGCATACCTCGAATACCACTGATACCCTCTGACTATGTCTTTGTCGTGTCGGTAGGATTCAGAAATTGAAAGCAAAGTGGTATTTCACTATTTGTACCTGCCCGTGGAAATCTATCCCACGAGACATCTAGAATGGAAGTCCATGGCCTTAGCTATTAGAACACGACGGCAGTTCAGTTTATGCTCATTTTATATCAATTTACATGTAATTTTTATAATTTGATAAAATAATAAAGTTGAGCAAATTTTGTAGTATACGCGAACAAAGACGGCGGCGGAAAGCTATCTACTATATAAAAATAAGTCGGGTTTTCCTTCCTGACGCTATAACTCCAGAACGCACGAACCGATTTCGCTTATTCTTTTTTTGTTGTGTTTGTTATTGTTAGGAGAAGGTTCTTATGTAGGGTAGGCTATGTAGGGTAGGTAGAGTAGGGTAGGTAGGGTAGGGTAGGTAGGGTAGGTAGGATAGGTAGGGTAGGTAGGGTAGGTAGGGTAGGTAGGGTAGGTAGGGTAGGTAGGGTAGGTAGGGTAGGTAGGGTAGGTATTTTTTTTTTTTTTTTTTTTTTTTTTTTTTTTTTTTTTTTTTTTTTTTTTTTTTTTTCAAATACTAATCCCGCTCAACAAAGTTGGCGCCTATTCTGTGCAAATTCTTTCATTCCGTTCCTCTTTCATGCCTCTCGTACTTTCATTCTTCATACCATGGTTCTTCTTGCATACGTCTTCTTGTATACAGTGGGTGGGACTCCCACTTTGTATAAATACTTAAAGGCAACTTTATTTATTTGGTGTAAGGTTAAAAGAAAAAGTGCTACATATACAAGAATACAAAAAAGTGCTGTTGATCACAGTTAAATATGCAAAAAGTGCTGCAGATCACAGGTAAGGTACAGAAGTGCTGTTTATCACAGGGAATATCACAATATAAATAATGCCTTACATTTAGGGATGAGAAGCACAACAGTGCTTTTCACCATACAGACAATCTGTTTTCTTAGGTACTACCCCAGTGCAGGGTTCGTCATTGCAGTTTTGTGCGTGCTATTCTATACTTCTTACAAATATTCTTATAATACTAGTGAAGCATAGTGCTGCTTCAACTTCGGTTTCGTGCAATGACGGTGGAGGCCACATTAACACAGTACACCAGGAACTTTTCCCTGTGTTGCTTACTCATGAGCCCATGCAGGCTCTCCTTCGTCAATCTCCTGTCCAGCTCACATTCGAGTTGGTGGCGTTCCCTGATAAATAACGGGCAATCTACAAGTATGTGCTGGACAGTCTCTGCCACGCCTGGATCGCAGACGCACGATGGGTTATCCTTACACTTGAAACGATTCAAGTATTCAGAGAACCCGCCGTGCCCCGTCAAAACCTGCGTGAGAACGCCTGTGGGCCGCACCTGTTTTATAATACGGAAAGCCGCTATGGCATCCGGAAGAAACATTTTCGTCACAGAAGCTGTCTCGCCCGACACATATCTTCGGTTCCATTCATCAAGCGATTCCAAACGGATCTGTCGCTTGATAAATGATACCGGACACTGGTCGTAGTCCGGCTTCCTCCGTAACGACAATGCTGCCTTCTTTGCCAACTCGTCCGCTCGCTCATTCCCCGGCAGGCCCGCGTGGGCCTTGATCCAGAACAAAGAAACAGCTTTGCTCTGGCCCAGGGCTTGAGCCAAATTGGCACGCGCGCGAACTGCCAGGGGATGGAGAGAGCCATGGCTTGCAAGCGTCTGCAATGCTGACATTGAGTCACTGTACAAACCATAGCTCGTCTCTTGCCGCGTAAGGATCACGTCCGTCGCTTTGCAGATGGCCAGGAGTTCCGCCTGGTAGACTGTGCAGTACGCGGCTAAGCTAAGTTTGAGGTTCCGGACTTCGCCTTCATTATCCCAAATGGATAATGCGGCCCCGACCTTCCCCTCAATCTTGCTGCCGTCGGTGAAGATTCGCACCGCCTGCACATTGTTGCCGTCTAGCAACTGTTGGTCTGTCAGGCACATGAACTCCAGGGGCATCTGTGTAGCTGGATGAGGAGCCTCTGCAAACCTTACCGCACTTTCGATCTCCCTATCTCCTGGCACAAACCGGGATGGCCCTCTCCTCGCTTCATACAGGGCGGCTGCCTCCTGTATGCGCAGATCTAGAGGTAGTATTCCGGAAAGTACCAGTGCCGAGTTCAGGGAGACAGTACGGTAAGATTTACAGATCTTCTGGACGAATCCTCTTTGGACCGAGCCTAGCTTCTTCCGTATTCCCAGCTTCTTCGTAGCGGGAGCCCAGGCTGCGGCCGCGTACGTTATTATGGGCTCAATCATAGCAGTGTAGATTGTGTGTATGATCTGTGCGTCCAATCCCCAACTCACTTTAGCGGCGCGGGACAGCTGCTTATAAATGTTAACTGCCCTCCTGCAGACGTTCGCGGTGTGCTCGTTGAAGGTGAGCTTCTCGTCTATGGTTAGACCCAACAACTTCATCTTCTTAACCATACAAATGTCGACCCCGGCCATGCTCAACCTTGGGGTATCATACTTGCGCTTGTTGGTTACGACCATCGCACAGGTTTTGTGCGGAGCGAACCTCAGCTTGTTTCTGACGCCCCAACTCTGAACATGGGCGAGGGCTGCATTGGCAGATGTTGAAACTTCGGTCGCTGAGTCCTCATCCAGAACCAAGACGATATCATCGGCGAACGCCTGCGCGTCTGTATGGTGAAAAGCACTGTTGTGCTTCTCATCTCTAAATGTAAGGCATTATTTATATTGTGATATTCCCTGTGATAAACAGCACTTCTGTACCTTACCTGTGATCTGCAGCACTTTTTGCATATTTTACTGTGATCAACAGCACTTTTTTGTATTCTTGTATATGTAGCACTTTTTCTTTTAACCTTACACTAAATAAATAAAGTTGCCTTTAAGAATTTAAACAAAGTGGGAGTCCCACCCACTGTATACAAGAAGACGTATGCAAGAAGAACCATGGTATGAAGAATGAAAGTACGAGAGGCATGAAAGAGGTAGGGTAGGTAGGGTAGGTAGGGTAGGTAGGGTAGGTAGGGTAGGTAGGGTAGGTAGGGTAGGTAGGGTAGGTAGGGTAGGTAGGGTAGGTAGGGTAGGTAGGGTAGGTAGGGTAGGTAGGGTAGGTAGGGTAGGTAGGGTAGGTAGGGTAGGTAGGGTAGGTAGGGTAGGTAGGGTAGGTAGGGTAGGTAGGGTAGGTAGGGTAGGTAGGGTAGGTAGGGTAGGTAGGGTAGGTAGGGTAGGTAGGGTAGGTAGGGTAGGTAGGGTAGGTAGGGTAGGTAGGGTAGGTAGGGTAGGTAGGGTAGGTAGGGTAGGTAGGGTAGGTAGGGTAGGTAGGGTAGGTAGGGTAGGTAGGGTAGGTAGGGTAGGTAGGGTAGGTAGGGTAGGTAGGGTAGGTAGGGTAGGTAGGGTAGGTAGGGTAGGTAGGGTAGGTAGGGTAGGTAGGGTAGGTAGGGTAGGTATTTTTTTTTTTTTTTTTTTTTTTTTTTTTTTTTTTTTTTTTTTTTTTTTTTTTTTTTTTTTTTTAATACTAATCCCGCTCAACAAAGTTGGCGCCTATTCTGTGCAAATTCTTTCATTCCATGAGGGGAAGGTCGGAGCCGCATTATCTATATGGGATAATGTAGGCGAAGTCCGGAAGCTCAAACTTAGCTTAGCCGCGTACTGCACTGTCTACCAGGCGGAACTCCTGGCCATCTGCAAAGCGACGGACGTGATCCTTACGCGGCAAGAGACGAGCTATGGTTTGTACAGCGACTCAATGTCAGCATTGCAGACGCTTGCAAGCCATGGCTCTCTCCATCCCCTGGCGGTTCGTGCGCGCGCAAATTTGGCTCAAGCCCTGGGCCAGAGCAAAGCTGTGTCTTTGTTCTGGATCAAGGCCCACGCGGGCCTGCCGGGGAATGAGCGAGCGGACGAGTTAGCGAAGGAGGCAGCATTGTCGTTACGGAGGAAGCCGGACTACGACCAGTGTCCGGTTTCATTTATCAAGCGACAGATCCGTTTGGAATCGCTTGATGAATGGAATCGAAGATATGTGTCGGGCGAGACGGCCTCTGTGACGAAAATGTTTCTTCCGGATGCAATAGCGGCTTTCCATATTATAAAACAGGTGCGGCCCACAGGCGTACTCACGCAAGTTTTGACGGGGCACGGCGGGTTCTCTGAATACTTGAATCGCTTCAAGTGTAAGGAGAGCCCATCGTGCGTCTGCGATCCAGGCGTGGCAGAGACTGTCCAGCACATACTTGTAGATTGCCCGTTATTTATCAGGGAACGCTACCAACTCGAATGTGAGCTGGACAGGAGACTGACGAAGGAGAGCCTGCATGGGCTCATGAGTAAGCAACACAGGGAAAAGTTCCTGGTGTACTGTGTTAATGTGGCCTCCACCGTCATTGCACGAAACCGAAGTTGAAGCAGCACTATGTTTCACTAGTATTATAAGAATATTTGTAAGAAGCATAGAATAGCATGCACAAAACTGCAATGACGAACCCTGCACTGGGGTAGTACCTAAGAAAACAGATTGTCTGTATGGTGAAAAGCACTGTTGTGCTTCTCATCTCTAAATGTAAGGCATTATTTATATTGTGATATTCCCTGTGATAAACAGCACTTCTGTACCTTACCTGTGATCTGCAGCACTTTTTGCATATTTTACTGTGATCAACAGCACTTTTTTGTATTCTTGTATATGTAGCACTTTTTCTTTTAACCTTACACTAAATAAATAAAGTTGCCTTTAAGAATTTAAACAAAGTGGGAGTCCCACCCACTGTATACAAGAAGACGTATGCAAGAAGAACCATGGTATGAAGAATGAAAGTACGAGAGGCATGAAAGAGGTAGGGTAGGTAGGGTAGGTAGGGTAGGTAGGGTAGGTAGGGTAGGTAGGGTAGGTAGGGTAGGTAGGGTAGGTAGGGTAGGTAGGGTAGGTAGGGTAGGTAGGGTAGGTAGGGTAGGTAGGGTAGGTAGGGTAGGTAGGGTAGGTAGGGTAGGTAGGGTAGGTAGGGTAGGTAGGGTAGGTAGGGTAGGTAGGGTAGGTAGGGTAGGTAGGGTAGGTAGGGTAGGTAGGGTAGGTAGGGTAGGTAGGGTAGGTAGGGTAGGTAGGGTAGGTAGGGTAGGTAGGGTAGGTAGGGTAGGTAGGGTAGGTAGGGTAGGTAGGGTAGGTAGGGTAGGTAGGGTAGGTAGGGTAGGTAGGGTAGGTAGGGTAGGTAGGGTAGGTAGGGTAGGTAGGGTAGGTAGGGTAGGTAGGGTAGGTAGGGTAGGTAGGGTAGGTAGGGTAGGTAGGGTAGGTAGGGTAGGTAGGGTAGGTAGGGTAGGTAGGGTAGGTAGGGTAGGTAGGGTAGGTAGGGTAGGTAGGGTAGGTAGGGTAGGTAGGGTAGGTAGGGTAGGTAGGGTAGGTAGGGTAGGTAGGGTAGGTAGGGTAGGTAGGGTAGGTAGGGTAGGTAGGGTAGGTAGGGTAGGTAGGGTAGGTAGGGTAGGTAGGGTAGGTAGGGTAGGTAGGGTAGGTAGGGTAGGTAGGGTAGGTAGGGTAGGTAGGGTAGGTAGGGTAGGTAGGGTAGGTAGGGTAGGTAGGGTAGGTAGGGTAGGTAGGGTAGGTAGGGTAGGTAGGGTAGGTAGGGTAGGTAGGGTAGGTAGGGTAGGTAGGGTAGGTAGGGTAGGTAGGGTAGGTAGGGTAGGTAGGGTAGGTAGGGTAGGTAGGGTAGGTAGGGTAGGTAGGGTAGGTAGGGTAGGTAGGGTAGGTAGGGTAGGTAGGGTAGGTAGGGTAGGTAGGGTAGGTAGGGTAGGTAGGGTAGGTAGGGTAGGTAGGGTAGGTAGGGTAGGTAGGGTAGGTAGGGTAGGTAGGGTAGGTAGGGTAGGTAGGGTAGGTAGGGTAGGTAGGGTAGGTAGGGTAGGTAGGGTAGGTAGGGTAGGTAGGGTAGGTAGGGTAGGTAGGGTAGGTAGGGTAGGTAGGGTAGGTAGGGTAGGTAGGGTAGGTAGGGTAGGTAGGGTAGGTAGGGTAGGTAGGGTAGGTAGGGTAGGTAGGGTAGGTAGGGTAGGTAGGGTAGGTAGGGTAGGTAGGGTAGGTAGGGTAGGTAGGGTAGGTAGGGTAGGTAGGGTAGGTAGGGTAGGTAGGGTAGGTAGGGTAGGTAGGGTAGGTAGGGTAGGTAGGGTAGGTAGGGTAGGTAGGGTAGGTAGGGTAGGTAGGGTAGGTAGGGTAGGTAGGGTAGGTAGGGTAGGTAGGGTAGGTAGGGTAGGTAGGGTAGGTAGGGTAGGTAGGGTAGGTAGGGTAGGTAGGGTAGGTAGGGTAGGTAGGGTAGGTAGGGTAGGTAGGGTAGGTAGGGTAGGTAGGGTAGGTAGGGTAGGTAGGGTAGGTAGGGTAGGTAGGGTAGGTAGGGTAGGTAGGGTAGGTAGGGTAGGTAGGGTAGGTAGGGTAGGTAGGGTAGGTAGGGTAGGTAGGGTAGGTAGGGTAGGTAGGGTAGGTAGGGTAGGTAGGGTAGGTAGGGTAGGTAGGGTAGGTAGGGTAGGTAGGGTAGGTAGGGTAGGTAGGGTAGGTAGGGTAGGTAGGGTAGGTAGGGTAGGTAGGGTAGGTAGGGTAGGTAGGGTAGGTAGGGTAGGTAGGGTAGGTAGGGTAGGTAGGGTAGGTAGGGTAGGTAGGGTAGGTAGGGTAGGTAGGGTAGGTAGGGTAGGTAGGGTAGGTAGGGTAGGTAGGGTAGGTAGGGTAGGTAGGGTAGGTAGGGTAGGTAGGGTAGGTAGGGTAGGTAGGGTAGGTAGGGTAGGTAGGGTAGGTAGGGTAGGTAGGGTAGGTAGGGTAGGTAGGGTAGGTAGGGTAGGTAGGGTAGGTAGGGTAGGTAGGGTAGGTAGGGTAGGTAGGGTAGGTAGGGTAGGTAGGGTAGGTAGGGTAGGTAGGGTAGGTAGGGTAGGTAGGGTAGGTAGGGTAGGTAGGGTAGGTAGGGTAGGTAGGGTAGGTAGGGTAGGTAGGGTAGGTAGGGTAGGTAGGGTAGGTAGGGTAGGTAGGGTAGGTAGGGTAGGTAGGGTAGGTAGGGTAGGTAGGGTAGGTAGGGTAGGTAGGGTAGGTAGGGTAGGTAGGGTAGGTAGGGTAGGTAGGGTAGGTAGGGTAGGTAGGGTAGGTAGGGTAGGTAGGGTAGGTAGGGTAGGTAGGGTAGGTAGGGTAGGTAGGGTAGGTAGGGTAGGTAGGGTAGGTAGGGTAGGTAGGGTAGGTAGGGTAGGTAGGGTAGGTAGGGTAGGTAGGGTAGGTAGGGTAGGTAGGGTAGGTAGGGTAGGTAGGGTAGGTAGGGTAGGTAGGGTAGGTAGGGTAGGTAGGGTAGGTAGGGTAGGTAGGGTAGGTAGGGTAGGTAGGGTAGGTAGGGTAGGGTAGGTAGAGTAGAGTAGGGTAGGTAGAGTAGAGTTGGTAGGGTAGGGTAGGTAGGGTAGGGTAGGTAGGGTAGGTAGGGTAGGTAGGGTAGGTAGGGTAGGTAGGGTAGGTAGGGTAGGTAGGGTAGGTAGGGTAGGTAGGGTAGGTAGGGTAGGTAGGGTAGGTAGGGTAGGTAGGGTAGGTAGGGTAGGTAGGGTAGGTAGGGTAGGTAGGGTAGGTAGGGTAGGTAGGGTAGGTAGGGTAGGTAGGGTAGGTAGGGTAGGTAGGGTAGGTAGGGTAGGTAGGGTAGGTAGGGTAGGTAGGGTAGGTAGGGTAGGTAGGGTAGGTAGGGTAGGTAGGGTAGGTAGGGTAGGTAGGGTAGGGTAGATAGGGTAGGGTAGGGTAGGGTAGGTAGGGTAGGGTAGGTAGGGTAGGGTAGGGTAGGTAGGGTAGAGTAGGTAGGGTAGGGTAGGGTAGGTAGGGTAGGGTAGGGTAGGGTAGGGTAGGTAGGGTAGGTAGGGTAGGGTAGGTAGAGTAGTGTAGGGTAAATTAATGTTTGGTGTTTTTATGGCAAAACAAAGTTTGCCGGGTCAGTTAGTGTTTAGATAATAATTTGCAATATCCCGCCAGAACTGCAAAAAACGAACCAAAATCGTGTAGTCCACGCAGGCGAAGCTGCGAGCGGAAAGCTACTCATTCATAACATGGCATCATACGTAGCCATGAGCTAAATAGTAATAGTCTAAAAACAGGAACAATTCACTATCGCTTCCCTAATTTAAATACGACACAATACATCCATATTTAAAAATAAAGTGATTCATGTTGTCGTCACCCATCAGGCGTTTTTATCAGAATTATTATCAAACGTTTTCAATGATCTTCGACATTCGCTGAATAACAATTTTGTATTGTGTGTGACGTAGGTACAGTAAGCAAAAGAAATCAGTATTCAGGTCGCAACGACACGACATTTTCAAAATTTTACGATATAATATTTTTTTTCTAAGCACACTGATTACACAAAGAAGTAATTTTTTTTCACTAAACCGCAACGTAACATTCAGCATTAATGTTGTTACGTTGACGCGTTCACGCTTATTCATAAACATCTCAACAGCGTTTGATTAAAAGATTCAACATAATTTTTATGGATTTGAATTAAACATCTAAGTACCGGTGGTGGACCTAAGGGAGCAGTGGTGGCCCAGTGGTATCGGCCGCGACTTACAAGTTGTAGGTCGTGGGTTCGAGCCCAGGCAGGCGCTTTACTTTGTGTAAATTATTTCATCACCACTGCTCTCAAAACGGTGAAGGAAAACATCGTGAGGAAACCGGTATGTCCTAGAACCAAAAATTCGAAGACATATGACATCCACCAACCCGCACTGGGCCCGCGTGGTGGATTACGGCCCATTCCCTCTCACAGCGAGGAGGCCTGTGTCCCAGCAGTGGGAACATTAATAGGCTGATGATGTGTGATGATCTAAGTACCTAATTGCTCAACACCGTCGAGATTTTTACAAGCATTTATTTAACTTGCAATGTATGTAAGTAAGTGTGTCCGGGTCAAATCTTGCAACTGAATTTTAAATCAGTTATCCTCCACCGATTATGATAAACTTTTGCGTACACGTTTAGTTTAGATGACAATGCATGGTTAGCTAAGTGACGTCATTCTAAATCCAATATGGCGGACGACCCAAGTTGGCGGACTAGTTATTTTGTGTGCACTGCCGTGATATGGGTATCAAATAAAAGGGTTTGCAAAGAAGAATACGAAAAAAGCTTGTTTTAAAAAAAATATTTTCTATGAATAATTTTATTATAAATAAGGCCCTTAGCCTTGGCCTGTCTCTTTTTGTTTTATCCGTCCCACCAATACTAACGTAATACTATCGTAGTGTTACAACTTTCGTACCTGCAAGCCAAACTATTTTGTACACTGTACCTGCCACTAAAACTTGCCAAAGACAGAAAGTATGTAAGCGGCGCACAGTGGATCGAAAAACGGCTCTAGAAAACATAGGAACTTAAATTTAAAAGTGTCGGTTATTTTGCCTGAAAAGCTTCTATTAGCCAATATCATGCTTATATATTTCATAGGATGCAATCTGGTAGGCAAAAGGCCAAGTTTTATTTTTATGCTTGCCCTTTATATATGCTTGCTATGCTATAGCTTTAGCCAGCTTTTAAGCTATAGCTTTTTGTCAGCAGCGCGACAGAGATAGAGGCCGCGACGGAGAGGCTAGATATATATAGAGGAAAAATAATGTATTTCTGTTGCCGCTATTCTAATAAATACTAAAAACAGAATAAAATAAATATTTAAGTATATGTATGTAATACAACAAAAAATTCACAAAAAAAAATTGCTGTTTTTTGCGATAATGGTAGGGAACCCTTCGTGCACGAGTCCGACTTGCACTTGGCTGGTTTTTTTTTTAAATTAAGCATCAATGTATTAGCAACCCTAGTGTCTCCAGCAAGGTTAGGTAACAATTTTCGAGAACGGTGGGAGTGGTCCTTCTATATACTTTCTATTTTGTGCCAAAGACGAGCGTTAGCTGAATATAGCTTAGTTTGATTGTGCCGTCAATTAGTATATACATTACTGTTTCTCGTGAATGAAATATCTATTTACTTTTTAATCAAACAGATTTTTACTAAACTCAGAAAAAAACAAGTGAGAAATATAGCTAAACAAACAAACGATTATTAAATCTTTATTGATTTATAGTTCAACATAATAATGTGTTTTTCAAGTTTGTAATCAGAGGCCTTAGTGCGAGTTTTTTAACGTACTCACTCGTGATAACGTAAACGATCTCTTATGTCAAAATGTATACAAAAAAGACGTTTCTCCTTACCGTCAACAGACGGCGCTTATCCAGTTTCAATACAAATTGACGTTTACTTTAACGCGATTGCGCGTGAGTAAAAACTCGCACTAAGTCCTCAGTATTGCTATTGCGTTCGAAGGTTAGTTCAGTGACGCCGCCGCCGTCGTGATCTAATCGAGATCAAAGAGGGCCAAAAACCCGAAATATTTCACATTTGAAAACAGATAGGTACGAATTGTATCTAACCTTATTTCATCAGGAAATCATCAGCTAGATAAATCTTATAACCGAAAATTCGAAGGTATGTAGATGGTTCACCTCCATGTGAGAGACTGAGAGTTGAACTATGTCCCCGCAGTGGGAACATCATATTTAATCATTCAAATCATTAAATCATCATTATGTAATTATGTTATTGAATAACTTTAATTAAAGTTTGATGATACCAGAAATTCCCGAAACAGTAGCTCTCACCTCTGAAATCGGACGAGCTCCTGAATTATGTATTAAGTACTTGACCCTTGCCATGCTTAAGTCGCCTTCATGGATATGTATAGTGTCGGAAGTGAACATTTGGCCCACAACTGACTTGTATCACTGTAAAATCATATACATATATTACACCAGAATTTCAGCCATAATTTCATTGTTAATTTCACTCACATTTTTTGTATCAATTACCGTTGTGCTTCGTGATTGCTGTATTATCATTTTCAATATCAGCAACATTTCCGTGGTCAATGACAACCACATTTTCACTATCAGTAACTTTTTCATCAGTATTAAAAGTAGGTATTGTATTCCTAATTTGTAAAAAAAGCCAAGTGCGAGTCGGACTCGCGCACGAAGGTTTCCGTACCATTATCGCAAAAAACGGCAAAAAAATCATGTTTGTTGTATGGGAGTATGGTACTTAAATATTTATTTTATTCTGTTTTTAGTATTTGTTGTTATAGCGGCAACAGAAATACATCATCTGTGAAAATTTCAACTTTGTAGCTATCACGGTTCATGAGATACAGTCTGGTGACAGACAGACAGACGGACCGCGAAGTCTCAGTAATAGCGTCCCGTTTTTACCCTTTGGGTACGGAACCCTAAAAAGCACCGAGCAAACACATGTCGAGTAACAAATCAAACTTTAGCATCAGATGGAATGGTGGCTCACTTAACCTAAGTCTTCAATGTGATATTTTTACAGAATAAACCGGCTGTTCTGTCATTTAATTCTGTTTTGTCCCACTTCAGGAAAAAGGTCCCTCCACTCGTTCCATTTTTCTCAAAGTTCGTTCAAATCCGCGCTTCCTAGTTCCAGTGCTATAGGCACTAGACAAGTGTCATTGGGTTCAGTGATCGCGATGGTCTAAATGCCAAAATGTTAGGGATTGATAACGTGACATTTCGATAGAGTTTACCGTTAAAACGCTTCCCATTTTTTTATCTCTATAGCCAGCGCTTTTGTTCATAGATTGAATGTCACCTGTATATAGTCGTGACAACTATAAAAATACTTAATAATAATTAAACTTGATATAGTTATCGGCACGTAACTTGGCAAGAGTCGTAAGATGCGCACAAGTAATTTTTTATGTCCCTTTGGTTACCTAGCGGGACGCGGGGAGCGTTTAGCACCGTTCCGAGCGCGCGATTGGTTAGTCTGTTGACACAGGGATCGAGTGACCAATCGCGTTGCGTCCACGTTCCGTTCGTTCTATACGGTGGTTGGTCAGTTCGCGCACTATGCGCGAACTTTCCTCCACTACGCCAGAACCTTGCCAAGTTACACGCCGGGGACTATACTGCCGAATGATACTCGTTGTTATAGTGTATGGGTAACATAGTAATTAATTAGGATTATGAATTTGATTTTTTAATTTCTTACGTCGTGTACATAGTTATCGCGGCATGTGAAATGAGAAACATCATCGGATCATCATTCTTAGATTGTTACGATTATAGGATCTAAGTTCTCCTTTCAGTTTTACCACTCGCAAATCATTAAACGATCTTTGTAGTTTTTTTATATCTCACAGTCATAGCGCTGATAATATTTTAAGGTCCAGTGTTTAGAATAATACCAACACGTGGTGATAAGATTTGCCCTTCATTACGCGGGATGACACGAACTGATTTAATAATTTGTCATACAGAATGATGTTTAAGGACTGAATTTTCAATAGCCCGATAATTTTTATCTTATCAATATTTATAGCGGTTAAGCTGGGTAACCTTTACAAAAGCTGGCATTATATTCCTTAGATAAATATGACCGCATTATATTCCTTAGATAATGACTATAAGACTTTAGTTAATTATGATGATAAGATTGGGACATAAAGGCGACCTGTCATGAGTATGACCATACTATATTAATATGTCTATAATAATAGACAATATGAGCTTGACCTTTAACTATTTGATTCCGTGTAAAACGAACATTTCGGAACGTAGCGGTTCACCCCACGGTGTCGGTCAGATTATGAGACAATTTTGAGGGTGACCAAAGTGAAGAAGTTTATCAAGAATTTAATTATTCATTTATTTAAGCTTTATGAGACACTTGCTTCTTCCAGCAGCTTCGCCAGCCTTAAAATAATCCCAAGGGCACATACAGCCACGATAAAAAGTCATATGTTATGTCCTAATCCAGGACATAGTCAAACCGGGTGCCAAGTTTCAACCAAATCGGTTCAGCCGTTAAGATGTAAAAAGGTAACAAACAGACAGACTGACAGAGTTATAGTTCTCGCCAAACTTCTTGGCCACAATGGCTGCGCAGTAGTAAATTTCAAGCAAAAACAGCACCGATCTATGCCTTGCGCATCGGAAGGCTAACTTCAGGGTGGCCAAGAAGTTTAGCGAGAACTATACTTTCGCATTTATATAATAATATTCTATATAAATAGTAAAAAGGCAGGCACTAATTAGGTAGGTTTTTAGTTATACATACATCAAGCTTCAAGAAGAATTTAATTCTAAATCTCATCATCATTCCTTGGCTATCCCAATTTATTTGGGGCACTACACTAGCATATTAGGCAAAATATTTTCTAAATTTTGCCAATGCAAAATGCAACTTACTGCTATTGAAATAACGTTAATTTTGTAAAAGAGATTTGGAGCAAATATTTGTTCAAATTCGCCAAGTATAGTACCAGCATTATATAGGTACTATAATATTATCTTTCATAGTCGTGATTTCAATAGTCATCCCCTTTCTGTCTAGAACAGACAGACAGTGATAAACTCTCAGTGTCACTAAACTTTTTGACATAAAACACAATAACTTTATTTAATTAAACAATATACAATAACAATAATAAGGTAAACGGATTATTATCATTAATTATTATATTTATTAATAGGGTTATTATTCGATATTATTTAATGAAACTGTTAATTATACCGGATAGACAAATAAAGATAATTTTAATTCAAGGAAACGGTACGACCTAATTTGGATTACTATGTCCGTTTCGATGGCCTGCGTAATTAGTTATTATTATAAAAATTAAGAACACTAAAATTATTTTGGATTTTGCTTTCACTTGCGGTTTTTACGAAAAAACAAGATATAAAAGTTTTTTTTTTTTTTAAATACAGTTTTTATGTTGAAGTTGTCACCATAGCCGCTGCAACATCAATCCTCCAGCCCGTTTCCATTATTTTACATGGAGCCACTGCCTATCTGACCCCTCCACCCATAAGAATAGCTGTCACATTTTCTTACTTCTGACTTACCGTAACAACGAAAGAAAGAAAGAAAAGGAGTTTAATTGTCACAAAGCGACATACAATATAAATACATGCTTACAATGGTCATAGATCTACACACGATGAGGACCAACGGCTTAACGCGTTTTCAGAGGTACAGAGGAATCTCAATATGTAAAGTAATGGTGACCCATCCACAGTCTGACCTCGGCAAGTGTCTCCTAACCTAGTAGATTGACCCGTGCGGCTGTTATATTATTATTGCCTCAATGTCCTAAATTAAAACGGTTCCATGTGAATTAGCTTTTATCAGATTATTTTTTACAAATAACCTTAACTCATCGCTTCCCGAGACATACGGAAGCGACAATTGATATTATGGTGCACTTGATAACTTAATCATGTACTTCTAATCGGGTAGTTCAATGCCATGACAAAATGATAATATTAAAAACACACATACTTATTAATTAAAATTCCTCGTAAGGCCCAACCTGAATTTAGGTTGATATAAATTACGACCCATGTACTAAAAAACCGGCCAAGTGCGAGTCGGATTCGCACACGAAGGGTTCCGTACCATTATCGCAAAAAACGGCAAAAAAATCACGTTTGTTGTATGGGAGCCCCACTTAAATATTTATTTTATTCTGTTTTTAGTATTTGTTGTTATAGCGGCAACAAAAATACATCATCTGTGAAAATTTCAACTGCCTAGCTATAAATGATAAATGATTTATTTTCTGTAAGTTGGTTTGTACAAACACTTTCACATGTCGATCATATTTTTTAAAACTAGATGAGGTCGGCGTTTCCTGTCTGACTATTCTGAGAAGAAAGGCCGAAACAAACTCAGAGGTCACAGTCTCTTTTAAAGTCCAGACAAAAACTTGGTTAGATCATGTGAAGACCATGTAGACTGATGTCTGAAATGGTCTTTTGAGAAAAGAACCAGCCAGATTGAGTGGACCTGTCCAGTCAGTGCACGCATTCGTCAATAACCGTGCAGCTCAACTTAGAATTTAAGGAGCTCAACAAATTGACGAACAATACCAAAGAAAGGACATTCGGGTAGGCCGCATAAATACTCAAACTGCCAGACCATGATTAAAAACTAACTAAGATAAATTAAAATAAAAAAAAAAGAATAATCCACATAGTCTTCACATTCACAATAATTAAAATAAAATAATATAATACTTTAAAAAGTAAATATTATTGTCATTGCAAGAAAAAATAAAAATATAATTAAAAACTAAATCCATGAAGCAAAATAAAAAAATTAAAAAACGAAATTATAATTGGAGCAGCTCAATCCCAAGCCTTTTTGTCCTCAACGTAATCTTTAATGTTATAAAACGCTTTCTGGCACAACTTACGTTTAATGAATGATTTGAATTTATTAACACTTAAACCTTGTACGTCGCTTGGAAGCTTATTATAAAAGCGTACACATTGACATCTAAACGAGCCACCTATTTTCTTGAGCCTTGTTGTAGGTACTACAAATTTGTGTTTGTTCCTAGTATTTATGTTATGGATATCACTGTATTTTTTAAACAATTTTATATTTTTATGGGCATATAAAAGATTTTCATAAATATACTGAGAAGGCACAGTCATTACATTAATCTCCTTAAATTTCTCTCTGAGAGAGTGTCTCGGGCTTAATTTATAAATTGATCGAACAGCTCTTTTCTGCAAAACAAAGATAGTCTGGATGTCGGCGGCATTTCCCCACAACAGAATACCATACGACATTACACTATGAAAATAGCTAAAGTATACTAAACGGGCTGTCTCTATGTCAGTTAAATTACGAATCTTTCTAACAGCATATGCTGCGGAGCTTAGCTTCTTTGACAATTTATCTATATGTGGGCCCCACTGAAGCTTAGCATCCAAAGTTAGGCCTAAGAATACTGTGCTATTTTCAGGATTCAATTCTTCGCCCTTTAACATCACATCAGTTTTCACCTGCCTAACGTGAGGTAGGGTAAACTTAATGCATTTGGTTTTTTTTCCATTTAAAAGTAAATTGTTAACATTGAACCAGTGAACTACTTTTGAGATCGCGCTATTTACATCGTCAGTAACCAGCTGCTGACGTTTAAGTTTAAACAAAAGTGAAGTATCATCCGTAAACAACACTATATCATGGTTATCCTTTATGAGGTAAGGCAAGTCATTAATATAAATAAGAAACAAGAAAGGGCCAAGAAGCGAACCCTGCGGGACTCCCATTGTTACTATAGATCCGGGAGATCTTTTTCCATTAACGTCAACGCTCTGAATCCTATTACTCAAGTATGAAGTAAGAAGAGCCAGAGCGCTGTTCCGGATCCCGTAGTGGCGGAGTTTCCTGATTAGCGTTTCATGAAGAACACAATCAAATGCCTTGGACAAATCACAAAATATTCCCAAGGCATCGCACTTATCTTCCCATGCATTATAAATATGTCCTAAAAGCTCAACACCGGCATCAGTAGTTGAACGACCCCTTGTAAAACCGAACTGTTTGCTATGTAATAATTTATGTTTATTAAAAAATCTTTGCAATTGCTCTAAAATTAATTTCTCAAATATTTTACTAAACGTAGGTAGTACTGAAATAGGTCTATAATTTGTAGGGTCTGAAGTACTACCTGATTTAAACAAAGGTATTATTTTACTATTTTTCATTAGGTCAGGAAACTCCCCACTGTCTATACAATTATTAAAGATAATAGCTAAACTAGGTGCGACAATGTCAATAATGGACTTAGCAACTTCTACAGAATGTCCCCACAGATCTGCAGTCTTTTTAACATTTAAAGTGTGAAAGGTTTTAATTATGTCTCTACAAGTAATATGTTCAAAAAGAAATTCCGAATCACAAACATTAACATTTTCTTTTAGTATAGACTCAGCAACAGAAGGTGATGAGTTTAGGGATTTAGTAGTTGAAATGGGAATATCTGAAAAGAAATTTTCAAAAGCCACTGCGACTTGTGAGTCTGATTTTATGATGTTATCATTAATAGATAGGCTGTAGTCAATATTCCGGTTACCAGATCTTCCCGTTTCACTATTAATAATATTCCAAGTCGTTTTAATAACATTACTACTACTTTTAATCTTCGAACTCAAATAACGCGACTTGGCCAAACAACAAATCACGATAAGAGCTATCACGGTTCATGAGATACAGCCTGGTGACAGACGGACAGACAGACAGACGGATCGCGGAGTCTTAGTAATAGGGTCCCGTTTTTACCATTTGGGTACGGAACCCTAAAAGGTGCAGTAGTTGCCGCCCAGAACTTTAATTTAATAAAAAAAGTGTTTAAATGAAATGCTTTTGACTTAATTCTTTTAAGGGGTATTTCTTATACCTAAAGTTAACTATTTCAATCAAAAACTATGTTGAATTTTTTTGTATAATTTAGGTTACTGGGCCATAGTTTTGTTGTATGATATTATTTTGAATAAATAAAATCTATTCAATTATTTATCATGAAAACACAAATTAAACCAGAAATAAAAAAATCTTTTAATAGTAGATTGTTTGGATAAGGAGAAAACAACAATTTTAAAGGCGATAGTGTTTTTTTTAATCCTGAGCGCAGCAAAGGATTCAAATTAGGTCACTCGACCTTAAAATAGTTACTCCCGAGGTGGACTCTCTACTTTTTATCGTTTCGGTTTCGTTTTCAGTTAGGGTAGAGGTTAGGTTTAGATTAAGGGTTACGGTTAGGGTTAGCGTTACGGTTAGGATTACGGTTAGGGTTACGGTAAAGATTAGGGTAACGGTTACGACCATAGATATAATAAACAAGGTTACGACGATTGTTTTGTAAAGTATAATGTTTTCGGCGCACAATTTCAATACAATGTAAAAATTGATTGGAAATAAATAAATGAAAGGAATATTCATGGCATTTTAGAGGAAGATGCTTACATTATGCTTACATGTTATTACTATTATGCTTATATTAAGATTTTCGTTTCTTTGGTTGTTGTTTTTTCGGCGGTTTTGGCTTTTCGGCGGCGGGTAGTTGTGACAATAGGCACGAAAAAAATTGCTCTTAACAAATTTTATCATTTTAATTCAAAATAAATAGTTTAAGTACATAATTTTATATCTATCACATTGTCTAACTATAGCTACCTGCTAGTTTTGTGTTATTCCGAAATTTCACTTATCATACACAAACAACCACAATGGAATCACTGAAAGGGTCGATGTCGGAGTTGATGGCGCAGTTTCACGCTAGAATGTCGAGGTTTGAGGCAGAACTGACCAGGACGTCCAACACTGCAACCAGCAACCCAAACGAATTAGCGGCTGACTATACATTGTTCAAGACCTTCGTGCTCCAGGCCCTTAACAGTCTCCAATGTCAAATTGAGGCGGTTGCTGGTGATTGTGATGCACTTGAGATGAGGAGTCGTCGAAAAATGCTCCTTATCCATGGTGTTGGCGAGGTGAGCAAGGAAGAGACGGCGCTGGTGGTTGCTGAGGTTGTGCGCGACAAATTGAAGCTGGGGGAGTTTTCTGCTGCTGCAATACGGAGGTGCCATAGAATGGGCAAAAGGGCCGGCACTGGCAAGCCAAGGCCCATTCTGGTGAAGCTGCAGAACGTGGACTTCCGTGACAAGATCTGGTTTGCGAAAACCAAATTGAAAGGCTCTGGTATAACCTTATCAGAATTCTTAATCAGGTCGCGGCATCAGGTTTTCATGGCTGCTCGTGAGAAGTTTGGCGTCACTAACTGCTGGACTAAACAAGGCTATATACATATTCTGGGGCCTGATGGGATCAAGCATCATGTCGTCACCCAAAGCGAGCTTAATTCTATCAGCGAGCCTAAGCTAGACACCGATAAACCAGAGGCAGTAGTGGCCAATAAGCAGGCCGCAGTCGCATTGAAGAAGAGGCGTGCTGCAGTCAATACTGTCTCCAAAAAGTGATCTTCCATCTCCACTGTGAGCACCGTTCGGGTTATTTGTTTCAATTATCTTGTCTTTGTTTGTTTACCTTCTTACTTCATCTTATCTTTTTATTTATTTCACTGCTACCTTTATAACGTTTAATCTATCTTACATTAATAACCTTGTCTCATAGCTTCTTACTTTTTTGTTGACAATTTGACAATTAATACGTACGGCTGGGCTTTATGATCTGTCAATTGACTGCAGTCAAATGTCAAATCAAGAGCTGCGTTCCAGTTACTTATTTAGCTAAAATTTGGCGCATTTTTTTCTATGTTAACATAGCATACAACATTTTTCAAGTTTGTCCGAGACGTTTATTTTTTGTCATAGAATTTGCGGATATTTACTATGTTTTCGTTTACTTTAATGCGATGCAATTACCCGAGCAATGCACTTCTATTTTATTTGTGTTTCTGTTTCTTTTTTTTTAACACATAACTGGCAGGTGGACGTATATTTTCTACCTACCTTAATTATTCTTTATTCATTTATTGTTACGTATTTTTATATATTTACCCTTTTTTATTCATATATATTTTATATTTACGTGGTACATAATGGTAGACATTGACAATGACAGCTTTATATCAGCGTACAGTGACAGCGACAGTTTTAGTAGTATCCCGTGTCTTGCTGACACGCTTGAGTCGCAGTTTTCCGATGTTCCAAAGAATCTTAATGTAGTCCTCATTAATGCTCAAAGCATTCCGGCCCATTACCATGACATGCTGGCGAATCTGGACTGTAAGAACATCCATGCAATCCTTGTTTCTGAGTCATGGCTAAAGCCATGCCTTCCTTCCACTTCCTACTCTTTACCCGGATACCAACTAATTAGAAATGATCGCACGGGCGGCGGTGGTGGCGGTGTTGCCATATATCTCCGAGCTAACATTCCTTTCTCAGTTGTTCATATGTCATCACAGCCACCACCGCCGAACGCTGGCGAGCATCTCTTCTTGGAAGTTAATCTTCATCATTCGAAGATTCTGCTTGGTGTCTACTATTGTCCCTCTCTACGTATCAACTATTTTTCCTCTTTTGAAAGTCTACTCTTTAACCTTATTCCTTCTTACAGTCACACTATTATAATGGGGGACTTTAACACTTGTCTTCTCAAACAAGATTCAAGGTCATCATCACTCCAATCTATTTCACATTCTTGCAACTTGCCTCTCCTTCCCTTAAGTGCCACTCACCATTTTCCTAACTGTACTCCCTCGCGTCTTGATCTCATACTCGTTTCTTCAACTCAACATGTCGCTAAGCATGGACAATGTACAGCTGATGCCTTCTCCTATCATGACCTTTTATTCCTTTCATACAAAATTCGCCCTCCAAAGGCTAAGCCCAAGATACTCCTCCGGCGTAGTTTTGGTGGTATGAACCTTGAGAACCTCCGTGAGGATGCTGGCAGCATTGACTGGTCTGATGTCATTGCCGCTGAGTCGATTGATGGTAAAATCAGTTTACTCAATACCAAGCTTCTTCAGCTATACGACGTCCATGCACCTGTGCGGCCCGTAAAAATGAAGCACCTGCCGGCCCCGTGGCTGACAGACGATTTAAAAGACTTATTGAAGAGGAAAGCAGCAGCAAAGTCTAGATTTAAAAGCAGACCAAATTCTCTAACTCGTAAGAAATATGTTGCGATCCGCAATCGTAGCAATTTGGTGTGTAGGGATGCCCAACGCCGCCACATTCATAAGTCCGTTGATAACGGTGACCCAGCTAAAGTCTGGAAATTTCTAAGATCAATGGGAGTGGGAAAATCGCACCAAGATTCTATTCCTAAAGATATAGATCTTGAATTGCTTAATCAACATTTTTCCACATCTTCTAACTTCAATGGTACCATCAAAGCAAAAACGTTAAATGATCTTTCATCTATTCCCACTCCCGATTATTCACCTTTTGTCTTTAATCAGTTGTCCGATTGTGATGTTAAGAAGAGCATAGAATCTATCTCGTCTAATGCTGTTGGTAGTGACTGTATTAGTCGCAAGATGATACTCCCTATCCTTGACGAAATCCTTCCTGTCATCTCACATATCCTCAATCATTCCGTATCTAGCGGTGTTTTTCCCTCCTCATGGAAAGAAGCCCAAATTACCCCTCTTCCTAAGAAACGCAATCCTGTCTCCTTCTCTGAATTCCATCCTATATCCATATTACCATTTCTATCCAAAGTCCTTGAACGCCTTATCCATAACCAACTCAGTACATTCCTATGCAAGAATCACCTCCTTAATTTTTTCCAATCCGGGTTTCGTCCAGGACATACTACTACAACAGCTCTTGTTAGCATTACTGACGATATTAGACTTGGTATGGAAAATGGAAATCTGACGGTCCTTTCCTTATTAGACTTCAGCAATGCGTTTAACACCGTCGATTTTGACATCTTACTTGGCATACTCAGCTCTCTTAACATATCTCCAACGGCAATTGATTGGTTTCGTAGTTACCTGTGTGGCCGCCGACAACGTATTTGCATTGAAGGTTCTTCCTCGTCATGGTGCAATACCTCTGCAGGCGTACCACAGGGGGGCGTTCTATCTCCTCTTCTCTTCGCTATTTTTATTAATTCTATTTCCAATGAACTTCTCTCGTCCTACCACCTTTACGCTGACGATCTGCAAATATTTTCTCAAGCTCCAGTAGATGAATTGTCTGAGGCCGTTAACATAGTCAATCAAGATTTAGCTCGTATTTCTGAGTGGAGTTCGGCTCATGGTCTGCAGGTTAATCCAACGAAGACTCAAGTCATTGTTGTCGGCAGTCCTAGGTTGCGCTCAAGAATTAACTGGTCGCAGCTCCCCCGGATTGTTTTTGATGGCTTAGCTATTCCATACCGCGACTTGGTGAAAGACCTGGGTATTTTAGTTGACAAATACTTTTCGTGGGGTCCTCAGCTGCAAGAAGTTAGTCGCAAGCTGTTTGCGTCTGCGGGGTCTTTACGCAGACTGCGCAATTTCCTTCCTACTGCCACTAAAACTGGGCTCGCCCAATCCCTTCTTCTCCCAATCCTCGATTATGCTGATGTCAGTTATTTAGATATAACTGAAGTGCAGCTAGATAAGCTTGAGCGACTCCAAAACTTTTGCATAAGGTTCATATTTGGTTTACGCAAATATGACCATGTTTCTGATTTTCGTATTAAGCTCAAGTGGTTGCCAAACCGCCTTCGCCGGAATGCCCATATTTTATCATTACTTTACAGTATTCTGTTTATACCTACAACCCCCTTTTATCTCAAAGAACGCTTTAAGTTCCTTCATAACACACTTTCAAGAAACTTGAGATCATCGCAAAATTTGAGACTTTCGATGCCTACTCATTCCACTAAGTTTTACGACAAATCGTTGACGGTCCAGGCTGTGCGATTGTGGAATGAGTTGCCCTTGTCAGTAAGACAAGCCCAGTCACTGGCTGCTTTTAAGAACCTGGTTAAAAACCATTTCCTTTCTCTATAACTTTTTCTATTTCGATTTAATTTATTCTATCATTATTCAACCCTTTTTATTTTTTTTTTCCATCTATGAATATGTGTAACACGTAATATTATATATGTATGTTTGTATATATATATATATATATATAGTAATATATTTTTGTATGTATGTATTTAAATTTTTATGTAGCATTACACCACAGACTACCCCCTGTTTTATTTTAAGTTCTTTAGGTCCATCCAAAGGTTGTCTGGTAGATATCGCTGTCAGCGATAAGGCCGCCTTTGTACCCGTAGAAATAAGTATTATTGTAAAAGAGATGTGTAACTTAATTTTTTGGTGTACAATAAAGTATATTCTATTGTTGTGTTCTTCACGTACGAGGTCGTACTTAATAAACGGATGGCCAACGATTAGCGATCTTTATATTTAATTGGGCACACCAAGAGATTTTTCTGTGTTGGCAATAATTAATTTGATATTTTAACCGACTTCAAAAAGGGGGAGTTCCCTGATTACTCTAAGACGCCTGGACCGATTTGCAAAATTCTTCTTTTGTTTTTGGTGGGATCCTTTTTATGTCTATTACACCATTTTTATGTCTTTTGTTACCCTCCAATCTTCGTCGTGATCGTGATCTTTAATTGATTTTCAATGCTTTGGCTACTCTATAAGGCATGTAAGCATGATATGATGTTTATTTAGACCTATGGTTTAGACGAATCGTTGTATTTATGTTTATAAACTTATACTATCTATTCCTATTTTTTTATTAAAGATTTAATATAGTAGCAACACTAGTGACTCCGGAAAGTTTAGGTAACAATTGGTTTGTTGAACCAACTTTTTTTTTGTAATAAATGGAAAGATCACATATAAGTTTTCATACAAAACTATTTTTAGTTTTTTGTTTTTCATTGTAATTACAAAGTAAAATCCAATCGAAAATATTTTTTTGAATCCAGTACCGAAAACACCCCGACAGTTTTCCGAACAAAGCCGAGCCCGTGTGACGTCACAACGTTCATTTCTACTCATTGTGGCACATAGTTTATACAGTGTTTTGACTTATAACCAATTCCATCTTGTTATTATCGTCAATATATTGATGAATATCGAATACATTGATCATAAATATCGAACCTTAAAAGTTATCGTGCTTGCTTCGCATCATTATGTACGAATATTACAAATAACTCCCCATTATTATGTGATTCGCGCAATACCCAACCTAGCAAACTGTACTAAAGTTTTGAGAAATGTTCTATGTCTAACTAGATTCCAATTAGAATATGTTAATTATGTTGTTATCTTGTTCTAATTTAGTATTAGATTCTGATTAATTTCTTAATTTGATCATTAAAGATTGAGAAAAGTAAATTTTTAAGGGAACTTTCGAGCAAAGTTGACATTTTTGTATAATTACGTAACTTGAAAACATGATTTTTTGTTTATGGTGATATATTCATTATTTTAATTTTAAATGACGGATATAGGCGTAAAACTAATATTTCTGTTTGAATTGTGAAAATCGGTCGACGCATTTAAGAGATATTTGAAAATGTACCGAATTAATATTTTCACGTTTTTGTTCTACAAAGTTGTTTAGTGTTTGTAATTATATTATATAGATATTTGTGTTTAATATTATAAAGGGATATGCAAATAATAAAAAATACCGAAAATTTTAAGGATGTTATGCAAAAAATAAATAAAAATAAAGGCTCCACAGATTTCGGGTTGTATAATATTTAGTGGTACCTATGAAGTTTTTTGATATCTAAAGTCGAAGTTGCGCGCCAATCGTGTTTGTTATCTTTTTATTTTACACGAATATCACCTACCCATATGTAACAACAATTACATTATGACAATTATGTTTCTAAATGTAATGTGTACAATGGACAACAATGACAAACACCTGTCGCGGTCCACTATCACGTAATATTCATTACGACTACTTTACTTAAGCTCAATTTTTCCAAATCGTCCATCAGATGGATATCTTTTCGAAATTTGCCTTTATGAATCCTTTATCACACATGTCTAAATAAAATTTGCTGTTATAAATAATATTTTTGCACTAATTTTCGGATATTTTTAGTCAATTTACGTGACACTGTACCTATGGTGAAATTCCTTGAACGTTATGACGTCACCAACATGGCGACCAATCATGGCCCGTTCGTAGACAGGTGGTTCTTTTTAAAATTTTATCGATTTTCAATTGCTTATAATAAATTGAAAAAAAATATTTAAGAGATTTTTGCAACGACAATATAATTTATGTTATGTAAAGTTACAAAATAAATTTTAAAAATCGTATTTTTTTTTAAATTCAACAACCCAATTGTCGAGGACGGTGGAAGTGGTCCTTCTGTATACTTTCTATTTTGTGCTTTAATGCACACTTCGTTCATTTGTTTATTTCGCAGTTGCCGTCACAAAACGCTTGTTGTTTGGCCGTGTAGGTCGTGGTCAAGCGGAGAGGTATTACCAAAGCTATTTTGATACAGTAATATGACGACGAATGACTAATGTAAATTGTTGGTATAATGATAATGTTACACACATAAGATAATTTATTAAAAGACATTTTATAATGTTTGCTTAAGTATAGATAGCCCATGGTAAGGATTTGTATAAAGAATATAACTCAAATTATGAACATATTGTTAGGGACAACGTATGGTATGAGATAACCACTATCACATCTGACGGTAAGCAATGATATGGGCACGATTGCCTTAGAATTAACCTATTCACTCTTGACTAAAACCTCCTGAGTTTATAGCTATTAGAAAACGCTTTCTGTTCTGAAGTCGGTGTCTTTGGTACCTATTATTTTTCGACACCGAATTCGGCAAATAAAATTAATTTTCGCTTTGTAGTGTTTTGTTTTGGAAGTCGGTTTGATTTTTTTTGTTAAAATGTTTTTTATTTATCACTTTTTAGTTTTGGTAGGTACCTCCAATTACCATGAAAATCATTTATAGCCAAAGTAAATATCATGACAATTCCAGTTAGCCCAAACACGGCTGGGATACAATATTTTATTTTGGAGTTCCAGTGCCAACCTTCCGGCTTCATCATCAGATCAGTTCGCGTAAGGATTTCCAGTGGCCATCTGTGGCCATCTGTGGCCTTATTCATCAAATCCACTTCACCAAATGATACTGTCTGAGTGGAAATGATCGCATTGTTGATGAAAATACCAAAATCGCTATATGTATGCCTAAAATATTTGAGGAGTTCCCTCAATTTCGCCAGGATCCTATCATCAGACCCTGACTTGATGACCATGGGACCACCTTGAAAGTATACCCTTTTTAAATAAAAGAAGAATAGATTTTTGATTGATGATTGTTGTATGTGCCCCTATTACTCAAAGACGCCAGGACCGATTTTGAAAGTTGGTTAAAAAGGCACCAAGTTCGACGAAGAAGAGTTGAGATTTAGAAGGGTGACAATTATCATAGTCTTCCCTTAAACAAAGCTACATTGCACAATTTCGCCTTTGTTATTTTTTATTTTTTTTATTTATCGATAGGCTCGCGTTTGACCACTATCTCGCCTGATGGTAAGCGATGATGTGGTCGACGGTGAAGCACGCTTGCCTAGAAGTAACCTATTCACTCTTGACTTAAAGACCCCAAGGTTGTAGCTATCAGGAAACAAAGACTCCGGCAGGGAATTCCACTCCTTAGCTGTGCGTACAATTAAAGTATTAGCAAAACGCTTTGTGCGTATGGGAGGGATGTCCACCATGTACCGGTGGCGCATTGCTGTACGTCTTGTTTTCCGGTGATGGAAAGGGCTAGGCGAAATCAAATTGTGCAGTTCCACCGCACACTTCCCGAAATGTAACCGATAAAAAACCGACAGACTGGCCACCTGACGTCGATGTTCAAGGCTCTGGAGCTTTGAGGCGACCAGTGCATCGTTGCCGATAAGCCTTTTGGCTCTTGGCCTATGGATTTAAAGATTTTTTTCTGGTATCAAAATGTTTTTGCTTGTCATTCCGAATTCTTTTTATGACCATAAGCATCTTTATGTAATTTTAGGCTTCTTTGCTGTATATATATTTATGCTAGGAATGTTCATCGCTCACTGACTTGTATCTATATTAATCTACCCATTGCCGACAATACAAGCAACAAGCTAGATGGAAAAATAATAACCAGCCAATTACGGTTAGGACCCGGGCACACTGTAAAATATCATGTTAAATAAATAAAAATGTTTCAGTTAATATATTATACTGAAATATTTATTGGACTTATGGTAAAATAATCAGTTATTGGCACTTTAAGAGAGTGCCTCCCCTAGCTTCGTAATCAAATGCCAAGAAATTCATGTTGAAATGCGCTAGCATACAAAAATCAAAATTATAATAACATCGAAGGAAAGTAAAGAAAAATATTTTTCTTTTTCTTTTCTTATTCTAATCTTTATTTTAAGAGTTGTTTCATCTCTAATAAAAATGCGTGGCTTGCGATTTGAACAGAACTGAACTTTATTATCATAGTGTTCATACATACATAGCACAGACAATACAAGTTACTCTTAAAGTATTAATAGATGGCGTTACCAGTACAGCAAAGTGAGGATTATTTGTATATAACTAACACCCCCACTATATCAAATAATCAAAATAAAAAAAAAACTCTGATCATGAAATTGATATTTATGTCATTACTAAACCCAATAAATCCATAAAGGTATAATGCTTCTTAGAACACAATCCTTTTGTTAGCAAATCAGCAGGCATATTGGCTGTTGGCAAATACCTTAATATTACTATATTATTTGAAACACACTCTCTAGTAAAGTGGTATTTTACATCTATGTGTTTAGATTTCTTGTGAAACACAGGATTCGTCGACAGCCTCTGTGCACTCTGATTGTCATTAAATAAACTTAAAGTATACATTTTATTTGTGACTTCGAATTGCAAAGCTCTTAAATAAATAGCTTCTTTGCAGGCTTCTGATATAGCCATGTATTCAGCTTCACAGCTCGACAGAGCAACAGTTCTTTGTTTTTTGCATTCCCAAGATACTATGCCATTAGCAAGTATAAAACAAAATCCGGTATAAGACCGTCTATCCAAAGTATCATTAGCCCAATCGGCATCAACAAAACCTTTTATTTCTGTATTTCCATTTACACAATATTTTATACCAATATTTATAGTCCTTTTTAAATATTTCAAAACCCTCTTAGCATACCCCCAGTGTTCATCTGTGTGATAATTATTAAATTGGCTCAGGTAGCTTACAGCATATGTTATGTCTGGCCTTGTTAAAACAGATAGGTACATCAAGCTCCCTATGAGCTGCTGATAAGGTATTTGATCATTCACATTCTGATCAATTTTTACATTTAATTTGGGCTCTATTGGTGTATCAACAGTTTTACAATCAGTCATGTGAAACTTTTGTAATAAAACATTAATGTAATTCTCTTGACTCAAGGTTACAGACTTCTCCTTTTTATTAAACTTAACATTCATTCCTAAACAATGTTTAACTTCACCTAGGTCTTTGATTTTAAATTGGCCTGACAATACTTTCTTGAGATGTTCACTTTCACTCTTACAATTTGAAAAAATGAAAAAATCATCGACATATACTGCCACAATAGTCTTGTAATTGCCAATATTTTTTGTGTACATACAAGGTTCCAACTTAGATTTATTATAACCATTTTCAAGCAAACAACTATCTACCTTTTTATTCCAGGCTCTAGAGGCTTGCTTCAGGCCATAGATGGCCTTCTTAAGTTTTAAAACTTTGTTAGAGCCACCAGAAACCTCATAACAGTCTGGTTTCTGCATGTAGATGGTTTCCTCTAGGTCACCATTAAGAAATGCGGTTTTGACATCTAGATGTGTAACATCAAGTCCCAGTTGTACTGACAATGAAAATAATAGCCTTAGGGTCGTGTGTCTAACAACAGGTGAGAATGTTTCTGTGTAATCAACACCATATTTCTGAGAGAAACCTTTAGCGACTAGCCTGGCACGATACCTTACATTATTTTCACTGTCATACTTCTTTCGTAAAACCCATTTACATTGTACTATGGTTTTATCCTTGGGCACATTTACAATTTCCCATGCATTGTTATCATTAAAGCACTGTAACTCATCACGCACTGCCTCTAACCATTGTTTTTTTTCAGGACCTTTGAGAGCTTCCTCAAGAGAAAGATCACCAGTAACATCTACACTACCACTGATACAAGCATTTGAAAAACCATACCTGTCAGGTTGTTGTCTCTGCCTACTGGAACTATATTGTTTATTAACACTCACAACACTTTCCACACTGCTGGCAGAAGAGTCTTCATCTGGAACATATGTCTCATCGTCATCATGGGTATCTTCAGTCCCAGATTCATCTGACATGGACATGTCCCCCACTGAATCCTCATACACCTCGGTAGAATCTGTTGGTTTTTCCTCGATCTGAACAACTGCTTGTGGTTGTTCCATTATGATTACATCACGACTGGTTGTAACTTCCTTGGTGTTTGGATTATATACTCGATATCCTTTGACATCATTTGGATAACCAACTAGGATTCCCTTCTCAGCCTTTTTGTCCCATTTGCGCCTCTTCTCTTTAGGTATATGTATCATCACTACACTCCCAAAAACTCTCAGATGACTGACATCTGGCTTTGCACCTGTCCACATCTCGAAAGGCGTCTTTCCATTAAGAGCTGATGCTACAGTCCTATTTTGTAAGTAGACTGCAGTGTTGGTCGCTTCAGCCCAAAACTTTCCTTCAAGATCTGCATCAAAAAGCATACATCTAGCTTTTTCCACCACAGTACGGTTGAAACGTTCAGCCAAACCGTTCTGTTCTGGCGTATAAGGGTTGCTTCTCTGATGAATTATCCCTGAATTCATTAGATAATCATCAAATTCTTTGTTGCAGAACTCCTTCCCATTGTCACTTCGAAGGATCTTTATTTTCTTGTTAAGCTGGTTCTCTACAAGTGCTTTGTATTTTTTAAAATAACTAAAAGCTTCACTTTTGTTCTTCATAAAATTAATGTAGATCATGCGGCTGTAATCGTCTACGAACAATATGAAGTATCGGGAACCTCCAATCGAAGCATTGTTGAATGGACCACATACATCTGTATGTATGGTATGCAGAAGTTCTTTACTCCTATTGCCATTCTGTGGAAAGGGTAATCGGCTCTGCTTACCCTCGCAGCACACTGTACATGACAACTTCGAAATATCTGTCTTTCTATCTAGTGTGAGACCTTCCACGGCATCCTGCATTCTGTTTAGGTAATTGCTGTTGACATGACCAAGCCTGCGATGCCAAATATCACTTGAGTTCATCACTGCTGCCAATAAAACTTCAGGCTGTCTCAGTTTGTAAACACCATTCAGCAATGAAGCTGTACCAACTAATTCACCAGTTTTATTGTAAATTTCGCAGCCACTGTTGGCGAATTGTACTTTGTTGCCTTTGGCGATAAGTTGACTGACGGAAATCAGATTAGTGGTCAAACGTGGTACACATAATACTCCTTCAACAACTACATCATACTCGCAGTTATCTGTTAAAGTCGTTATCGACACATCACCACAACATTTAACCGGCACCTTTTCCTTATTTGCGACCACAATATCTTTGATTGGATGGTCGACAGAAGCATTTCTAATCCAATGTTCATTGGCGGTTAAATGGGCGCTTGCACCAGAGTCTATATACCAGTCATTCTTTGAGAAACTGCCATTTAAGAACACGGCACTGAACGCGTTGCTTTGTTTACGTTCACAAGACTTGTTATTCACTGAATCTTTGTCAACAATGGTGCACTGATTACGATAATGTCCTGTTTCTTTACATTTATAACATTTTATAATCTTCGGTTTTGACTTTGACACATTTGAGTTTGACGTAAATCGATTGTCTTTTGAATTTGACGTATATCCATTGACTCTGGTTCCGGAACTGCTGCCATTTTTACTATGCTTCCGGAAACTCGCAAATGCTCCGCTCGTGTCGCCACTGTCTTCCTCCAAATCCATCAACTTTGTTTTAATGGCGTCCGCTGTTATCGAAATGCCGGAATGTTCGATCGCCATTATCATGGGCGAATATTTTTCGGATAATCCTGCTAAAAGTAGCGATCCGACCCACTCATCATTAATATTAAATCCCGATCCATTTAACTTTTGACTTGTTTCAATGATTTGTGTGACATACGAAGTCATGGATGCACAATTTTCTAGACGTATTGATATGAGAGTTCTTAATAAACTAATTCTCCTGGTGAAGCCGGAGTCGTCGAACAAATTCTTGAGTTTCTCCCACAACTCTTTAGAGGTCTTCGAGTCTTTGATGTGTACATAAAGTGCCGGGTCAATCGTCAAGATCAACTTCGCTTTGGTTTTAGCGTCGGTTGCGGCTTCATCCGGTTTTGCAGCTTTGATGTAATCAAAAGTTCCTTCCAAAACGAGAAAATTCTCCGCGGCGAAAGCCCACTCAGAGTAGTTCTCGCGACCTTTTAACTTTGGCACACTCACTATGTAGTTCGTCGTCATTTTGCTAATCACACAGTCAATTTTTACTCCCACAGTTCACAGTTCAATAGCACAGCGTATTCTCAATCTGCGAGGACTAATCGGCACAAACTGGCAAGTCTTTTCGCGAGAAATAAAACGTTTTTCTGAGCACATAACCTCTAATAAAAATGCGTGGCTTGCGATTTGAACAGAACTGAACTTTATTATCATAGTGTTCATACATACATAGCACAGACAATACAAGTTACTCTTAAAGTATTAATAGATGGCGTTACCAGTACAGCAAAGTGAGGATTATTTGTATATAACTAACATCATCCAATGAAATATTAATTAAACATACATTTTCACTAAATTATAAAAAAAATGTCTTAAATTATATTATTGACACGCAGATTCGGAAACAACTTTGGGTTGTTTTGGATGATCCAATAAAAAAAATCCATTTCCAAGCATCAGTAGCAAAAGTGAACATCACTATAAATGGAATTTTTTCTGCAGCGTGGTCTACTTTTATTTTATCTTTTGACATCTTCTTTTCTATTTAATTTTGTGGCTTCATCACACCAGCAGCACCTTCACCTGGTTTCAGCAGTACCTGATATAAATTTATTGGCACGTATAAACCTATTAAGGGCACCAATGCCGATAGTAGGTATTTTTAGAATTGGCACTGTGCCAAAATTTGGAAATCACTGTTGAAGAACAAGATTTCAGGTCGGTGATTAAATATTTTCTTGAAATTTAAAATTTTCTTGTTAAAAATATTGTAATATCCCTAACATTAGCATTAGCACCAATGCCAATAAAGGGATCTCTGATAAATTCCAGTTCCAAATTTTGGCATCTTAATGTGTTTTGTAGTTTAATTGGATGTGAAAAGTATCAATTAATAATTATATCTAATGTACATTATTTACAAACTAATATTAGAACTAAAATAAGAAAAACTAATATGTACAATTACGAAGCGTCAAAAAATTCGTCCACTTCGCTGTCTACAGGAAAAGTGCCCAGAAGGTTGGCAGCATTGCCACGTTGGATGGCAATGCTGATTCTTTGGCCAAAAAAAACGCCAGCCCTCTGGTCACGTGAAGAGTCGACCAAACGCTTGGCGATATCCCGAAATAATAGGTGTGCACTTGGACCCCATGGCTCTAGTGTTTCAACCCCAAACGGCTCAAAAACATAATTACCAATTAAGTTGTTGTATTTGCGCCGTTTGAGGTTTTCAGCATCTGCAGCAGCCGCCGCAGCGCAACCCACCGTGCTAGGAAGATGGAATGGTGCAAGGGTGTCGACGCAAGTTGCATCCTACACCAAAGACCTACCCAACTTGCATGGCATTATGGTCATAACATCTGGTCTCTTCCCATCGACACGTGCCAGGCCATTGGGTTCTAAGACAGCTGGCACCCCGGCGGTGGCAAGAGCACGACGGATGAGATCATTAATGCTAGCGTGCCGCGCAATCCGACCTGCACTCTTACTACAGGAAAGGCCATGATGTCCAAGGCAGTCGACTGCTTCACCGCATTGGCAGCGATGTGGAGCCCCACAAGAAGCACCCAATCGCAGACATGTAGCGAGTCGGAAGGTTGTGTCACCTAGCATAGTGCCTATGTTAGGTGACGGAAGTACCTGAAGCCAGAGGCCCGACTCCCACTCACCCACAGCCAGCAGGCGGGCATGCTCAGCAGTATTGGTAGACGTATTAATAAGGTTATTCCGTACCAACCTGCAGAGCGGCTCATCCCACTGTCTCTGGGAAAATGGGTTCTCGGGCCGATCCGTATCCGGGCAAGCCACTTTCCAGGCGTCCTCTGCGTCGGTCAAACACGGCACTTCTGAGTCAACCAGGGAAAGAGCTAAAATTTTCCTGGTTAGCTTTTCAGTGCTGTGGACACAAGACAGGGACGCCGAGGCCACCAAAACGAATTGGTAGGGTGGCTTGCAGCCACGCTCGGTCGTCCAAGACCACATTAAGAATGGATGTTAATGTGTTGCGAATGATTGGGTCAATTTTGTCCAAAAGTTGTAGTTTTTTCCAAAGAGGAGAAGGACGGAGAAAATACATAAAATTTGGACCGAAACAGCAATATCTGATAAGGGTGAATGCCGAATGTAAATTAATTTTGGAGAATCTATCCGAAATATCATTAAAATGTTTGATTTTGTTATCGATAAAAGATGAAAAATTTCTTCTAAAATAGGGGAACCTAGGAGGGTCAGGGACCTGTTTTCTAAGATTTTGATTTGCGGGGCTATTGCATTAAATTTATCTAAAGTCGATTGTCTGTCGGTAACGTCAGAGAGGTAAATTTCGCACTTTGAGGCGTTAAGTTCTAGGCCAATGGATTAAAATTTCTGTTTGAGGAGTTGCAGGTCATTCAAAACGGTGTCAACATCACCTCCTAGCATCCCATCATCTAAATACCACACGTTAAATTTTGAATTTAGTTGTTGGATTATGGTATGAATAGCCAAACTGAAAATGACAGGCCCGAGAGGGTCACCTTGTTGGCAACCAACTGCAGATTCCAAAATGTTGTCCTTATACAATAATTTTGATGGATGCCTAAAATGAGATAAAATGTAATGAAAATCTTTCAACAAAATCTTTAAATTTACTGCTTACATATGTATAGAAGCGTGAAAAATTACTTTTTTTACGCGTTTGGTTACCAAAATTACCACTATATAATCATATTTACCGTACAAAAAAAATTATAAAACCCAGAAAATTAGGCGCGGAAAATGTCAACTAGTAATAGCAAGCCACCATACTATTTTCTGGTGTAGTATTGCTCGTAATAGATAGAGAAATATCTACTATTTTTATTTATTACAGAAGCAACATACCATAATCTATAGTTTTCTTATAATTAAGCATATAAACTCGGAAGTGCCAATAACTGGAGACCAGTGATAGGGTGGTTTACCCTACCTAAGATTGTCAGCTAAGCACTTGTGTATAAAAAAATCTTTAATTGTTTTTATTTTAATAAAAAAATATACTATTTAAATTTGATTTCCTACCGTTAATACGCAAATTAAAAATTATTTTAAGTAATTGCTTGTTTAATACATAGAATTAAACAACAACAACAACTTTTTTTCTTTTTAAATTGTTTAAACAATGCACCTGCCTTGATATCTCTTCACCACCCTTGGTTGACTGGTAGGGAATGCCTAAGGCATTAAGTCCGCCTTTGTACCTTTTTTTTGTGGATGAAGTCTAAATAAATAAATAAATTACTTAAAAAAGTTTTTTTTTGGTTCTAGGTATCATCATCATCATCAATCTATATTTGAATAAGAGTCATCCATATTTTCTTCTCCCACCGAGTAGCTGAGATCTTCTTCATCATCCGAGTTCTCCTTTAGCAGTGTTATTGTTGCCTGAGAAAGAGCGTGGTTTTTATGGCGATCAAGACGGGTATTCGAGCTGGCCAAACTTCAAAAATAGCACGTGTCTACATTTTTGCCCAAGAAACGAAAAAAAAAAATTGTATGACGAGCAAATAGGGGCACGGCAATACAAGTAATTCCAATAAAGCACGAGTAGGGGAAGAAGAAGAAAAATGTTTCAACTCGGATACACGTGGATATATTTTCTAATGTCTTACATATGAAAAATCAAAAACAAACATGTATTATGTAATACATGTCTAACTTTTAAACTTACCTTTTAAGATAACTAAAACACTATTAGATAATACAACTGCGTTTCTATATGTTTATCTAAATTTTCACCCATGAAACTGTTTCAATTAATCACTTTATAAGGTGAATAAACGTCGATTACAAAAAACTACTACCTAATAGCAAATTATTATCAAATCGTACAGTAGCTATCGTTTAAAGTTATGGTATCTTTTTTTATTGCATGTTCAAATCTATCTATACTAATATTATAAAGGGAAAATTTGAGAGATTTTTTTGTTTGTTTGTACCGAATAGGCTGCGAAACTACTGGACCGATTTAAAAAATTCTTTCACCAATAGAAAGCTACGTTATTCTTGAGCAACATAGGCTATTTTTTAATCCCGAAAACGGGTCCTGTGGGGTGGCCCACGGGAGCGAAGCCACGGGGAACAGCTAGTGTTTAATAAAGTGACGTGATACGGGTTATTTAACAGTGTGTCGTGTGCCAAATATTCCGTAGAACTTAGGCGTTTTGTTTATACCTCCTGGCCCTTTATACCTCAAAACATACATTAATTAAAATAGTCGTTACTATTTTTAAAACAAGAAAGTGCTTTTTATTATTTATTATTTACAAAGATACAAGTATATACACTGTATAAAATACTTAATTAACTAAGACTACAAACATAAACACTTAAACCAAAAACTACTCACTTACCTAATCTAAAATATGGCGTCAAAAAACTCCTCCACATCGTTGTCCACTGGTAATGTGCCCAAAAGACTGGCAGCATTGCCACGTTGTATGGCAATGCTTATTCTCTGACCGAGATAAAAGCCAGCCCTTGGGTCACGCGAAGTGTCAACTTTTATTATTTTAGTAAAAAATGTACCTAATAGAATATTATTATTTAAAAATATGGCACAGGTTTTACAAATTAATAACTGAAAAATATTTGTTAATGACGTGACAAAACCCCGCGCTAGCACTCGCCACAGCCGCGACTGAGCTCTGTCTGACATTGCCTGAGAATCCCTGTAGAATCGCAATGTCAATGTGTGCGTGCAAAATGGCTTTATTTGTAGTGGCCTCTCTGTCTGCGGCGCTTATATACTTTGTGGTAGAATGAGTCGTGGTCGACTCATATCCAATACGATGATGGTTTGGCAAACATTTTGCACGACGGAAATAGGTGAAAAGCGATTTGGCGCGCGAATTAATCAATTACGAGTAATTAACTATTCAACAAAGCGGCGATCACGAATTCAAAGTGTGTGCGATCGAAGAGAACAGTCTATCAAGTCGCCGCCCATCGCCACTGAAGGTTTGTGTCATGCATGGCATGAAGTGGTGCACGCGTTGCAAAATGCGTCGCCCAAAGTTAGTTGTGTAAATTGATTTTTTATTGAATTATATTAATTGGACTGTATTATTTAGTATTTTTTTTCTACACCATCTATTGGATTTACTGTAATGACAGCTATATGTATGTAATAGGTAAATAAATTTAAAAGTAAAACCCTAAAAGCGCAAAGCAGGTGAGGTCCACATTAAATGTAAAAGTATGTTATTTCTTTTGCTATATCTACCTACCATAAATTATAATTTATTTATTTATTTAATTCAGGTTAGCTTACAATTGTTTACACATTACATTCCATCTATTTACACGATATACATTTATAAGTGCAACAATTAATTACAAGCCAACACCACATGCACGTATTTGATTGATTAAAAATATAAATTATTACAATTAATTAAGGATAATTAATGATATTTTCCTTCCTTTCTACGACTAAGCTTAAATCGAGGCATTTAACAAACAAACCAAGATTAATAAAATAAATTAAAAATATTAAATTGGTTGATTATAAAATAGCAATTGAATAAATTAAATATATGATTCACATTAGATAATAATAAAAAATAATAAAAAATAACATTAAATTAGTATATAAATTGATCAACAAATTGGCAATCATATTATCTCATATTTGTGCGAATAGTACTTAAAATTAATTTACAAAATTTGCCTATGCTATCTTGGTGTACGTCAATCAGGTCACTGCAGCTATTTAATATTTTGCACATTCGCGGTATTGGTGAGTTAGCACCTAAGACAGTTCTACGCAAGGGCGGGTAAAGCGGAGTGATGGGATTTCGAGGATAGCGGGTTGGGGCACGAAACTTGAGGCGACTCAGCAACTGTGGGCAGTCTATTTGCTTTCTAATAAGTTTGTACAGAAACAGGGCATCCATTACTTCTCTTCGGGTCGATAACGAGAGCATTCTGAAAGTTTGCAGACGGGACACATAAGAAGGCAACTGCTTGCTTTTCCCTTTGGAAAAAGCAAGGTGCCATAGAAATCGTTTCTGGACCCTTTCTAAGAGAAGTTTATGAGTGGCGTAATGCGGTCTCCACACAACACTACAATACTTCAGTATGCTACTCCAGTATAATAAAAACTATTCTCCGTTAACATGATGAGGCTGCAAATCAACGACTTTTAGGTATAACATTTTATAATATAATATGTAATAGTACTTAATATATCGCCGAGTTTATCTGCCAACTATCATAAAACCAGTCTGTCTACACTGATATTGAGTAAAAATTGCTTTAAAAAAAAGTGGAATGACCTTCATTTTATGCAGCCGTTACTTAAAAACAAAGATTTTACTAAAGTGAGCTTTTAACTATGTAGAACAACACTGTTCAATATTGTAATTATTCATATTATTATATGTATCTGCATTTATGAAGGAAAGTACCGTGAGGACACCGGCATGTCCTAAAACCCAAAACCAAAAGACATGTGACTTCCACCAACCCAAACTGAACCCGCGTGGTGAATTGTGGCCCACTCCAAGCCAAGCCAAGTGCCAGCCCAGAAGTGGGAACATAATAGGCTGAATATGTTATGATAATCATGACGACTTATTGAAGCATTCCCGTGCCACCTTTAGAAAGAAAGAATAGTATTATGTTATATATTATGGACGGTAGAATCAATTATTGTTACTTTTAAATTATTATTTATTTGACGTTCAAAAGTGCCGCTTATTGGCATAATTGAATAAAGAAATTTTGATTTTGATTTTGAGTAGTTTATGAAGCTGTTGCATAATAAGGGACATTAAAACATGAGTGCGTGTTTAAAAACCGAGCCGTAGACGAGGTTTTTAATATTATTCACACGAATTTTTTAATACCTAGTTATGTGCAGTTTCATAAACTACTTTATCTACACTCATACATTGGAATTGAACCTACTAAATACCTTTTTTGCATTTTCCATACCATAAATTCGTGATAGCATTTATTATATAATTTTCTCGACTTTGCTGGTAATAGATTATGAGTATTTGCCTTCGCCGTATCTAAAATATCGGGCGAAGTCAAATTTTCTTCACATTCACTGATATCAGACATTTTTAAGCAAGAATTTAAAAACCTCATGAAATTCAATACAGCAAAACCTGCAAAATATGAATGGCGCCAAAACCCAGCACATCACCGCATTAACCGCGCATGAACTAAGTTTTAACACGCACTGCGATTTTTATTCGCGCGATTTTTGCCCGCCTATTCTTCGACCTATGGAATTGTATGAAGCTCTTCGCATTGCGGTAAAAATATCGTGCAGATATAATACCGCAAGAAATCCTTGTTTTGCCACAGAATCCACCGCACCGCGGCGTGAATTTAATTCGCGCGAATATTTAGAGCTCTATGAACAGGTAGAAAGAGACAAAATTCGAGCGAATTAAAATCGCAGTGCATGCTAAGCCTAAAGCGGGCATTGTCAAAGACAAGTAAAAATCGGAATCAAATCTTTTTAAATAGGTACTGTAAAAATGGCATTACAAAAAAATAATTGATGAAAACTCCTTAGTGATTAACTTCTTGGAATTTTCCTGTATCGTAATAGTAAAAAAAATATTATAGCATTATTTTGTTAGAGAAAATAGTAGTTTATGCAATGGTTATATAATAGGGGTTATTAAAACACGAGCATAGGTTTATCACATGTGGCGAAGCCGAATGTGATAATAATATTACGCGAGTGTTTTAATACCTAATTATAAGCCATTGCAAACACTACTTTAGTTTTTGGGGGCCGAGTCACCCACGTCCGTAGGAGTTTACCCTCTGATTCCCTACACGTGGTCCCCGGGTGGTGCAAATCAGGTGACAATAACTGGTGGTAGGTTTCGGCCGAAGGCTTGCGACCACCCACCGGGCAAAGACGTACCGCCAAGCGGCCTAGCCGTGTTCCGGTTACGATGCTCGGTGTAGCCAACTAGTGGAGTTGGGTCGAGACAGCTGTTCTACTGCTGGCAGACCAGCCTGACGCGCGCTGTTATATACGTATCGGGTGACTAGTCGCGGAGGGTAGCGGGATCCGAGGCACGGTGCGCCGCTGGCCGACCGCAGGTAGTTGGGGGCCCAAGTAGTGTGCCAGCCACACATGAAAGGCTGCCCCGCCAACTGTCGAAAAATCCCGGAATGCATCATCGTGCTGGTTGGCGACCAGATGGGGAGGGCCCGATGGACATTCCGGGGGGGCTCGGGCGTCCCCGCAGTCTCCGGACTAGTTCCCCATTGATGTCGTCTTTTCAGTGCGTGTCTGAAGGTTAGCAGCGTAGAACCTCGTCTTACTTCCTTCTCCTCTACCCCTTTCACTCTTATAAAAATAATGAAAAAGAAAAAGAATACTGGAATTAAACAGCGGCTGCACCCCCTCCCCCACAAAGTGCACCTCACCAACATTCGAGGTCTGCACTCAAATCTCCCTGCAGTCCACTTCCACCTGGAGACTGAGAAACCAGCGCTGTTTTTCCTTACGGAGACGCAGATAGCGAGTCCGTCAGACGTGTCGTACTTGTCTTACCCAGGGTTTACCCTGGAGCACAATTTTAAACCGCGCGCGGGTGTGTGTATGTACGCCCGTGACGATACTTGCTATCGGCGTCTCCGTAACCTTGAGGACTCCAGATTCTCAACGCTGTGGGCTTTAGTGGACACAGGTTTGGATAAAATTATCTACGCCTGTGTCTACCGTTCGCATAGCGGAGATCAGGAGACAACCAGGCTCACAGAGTACCTCAGTGAGGCTGCTGACGCGGCACAGCAGCGGTATCCTTCCGCCCAATTAGTGTTACTGGGGGACTTTAATGCCCACCACCAGGAGTGGCTCTTCCCATACCAGTGCACTGACCATGCTGGACGGGAGATGCGTAAGCTTTCGCTAGCGCTAAACCTCACCCAGCTGGTCCAGGGGGCAACGAGGGTACCGGACGTTGATTCGCACACGGCGAATTGCTTGGACCTTCTGCTGACAACAGATCCAGACAGATACTCTGTGTCGATAGCTTCACCTTTGGGTAGTTCTGACCACTGTCTGGTGAAGTCTGTGTCCGTCTATTCCCCGCCCGATCCCAGCCCAAGAGGCACCCGGCGGGTTTGGCGGTACAAGTCAGCAGATTGGGATGGTATGCGATCTTTCTTCGCATGCTATCCTTGGCAGCCTACTTGCTTTTCTTCGACTGATCCATCGTCGTGCGCGGACGCTGTAACGGATGTGTTGCGTCAGGGAATGGAGTACTACATTCCGTTCTCTGACGTATCAATGTCTAGCGAAGACCGGCCATGGTTTGGCGCCGAATGTAAGCGCGCCGACGCGCTTAAGCGTGGGGCGTACCTGGCTTGGGTCGACGCTCGATCGCGTAAGGCGGGTGACGTGGGTCAGAAGAAGAAGGCCTTCAACAGGGCTGCCAAGTCCTGCAAGATGGTGTTGCGAAGGGCTCGGTTCGACCACATTGGCCGTATAGGGACCAAACTTGCTTCTTACCCAGCAGGTAGTAAAGCGTTTTGGTCTCTGGCAAAGTCGGTCGAGTCAAACTTCTGCCGTCCCTCACTACCACCTCTGCTGAAACCCGACGGGTCGCTGGCCCACTCCGCTGAGGAGAAGGCAAATTTATTTGCCTCTCTTTTTGCGGAATCTTCACGTCTAAATCCTGGTGACGCGCGGCCCCCTCCTTCTTCTGGTGGATGCGAGACGAGTATGTCGGACATTCGTATCCATCAGAAGGACGTCCGTAGGGTGCTGCGCAACCTCGACGTGAACAAGGCTAGCGGCCCTGACGGAATACCAGCAATTGTTCTTAGAACCTGTGCGCCTGAACTGTCTCCGATCTTGACACGCCTGTTCCGCCTTTCGTATGAGGCTGGAAAAGTGCCGAATGCTTGGAAGCAGGCTAACGTACAGCCCGTGCCCAAGAAGGGAAGTCGAGCTGACCCGGCCAACTACAGACCCATATCTGTAACCTCCATACTCTGTAAGAGTATGGAACGTGTACTTAATATTAAGCTCCTGGCATACCTAGAAGCAAACGATATCCTAAGTGACCGCCAATACGGCTTTCGCCGAAATCGGTCTACTGGGGATCTTCTTGCGTATGCCATTCACATCTGGAGTGAGGCCATTGAGAGGCACGGGGAAGCGCTTGCCGTCTCCCTAGACATCTCAAAGGCTTTTGATAGGGTCTGGCACGAAAGCCTTATTGGTAAGCTTCCTTCATTCGGTTTGCCCGGTGGTCTGTGTGATTGGATTGCAGACTTCCTGAGGGATCGGTCCATTCGAGTGGTTATCGATGGCTGCTCGTCGGACCGCTTGGATATTAATGCCGGGGTCCCTCAGGGGTCGGTGCTCTCAGCAACTTTGTTCTTGCTGCACATTAACGATCTGCTAAAACCCGGCACCTTTGGGTATGCAGACGACAGCACAGTTGCTGAGAGATACGTGTCCAACGCTCGTGCTACCGGGCCTCAGATCCAGTCTCTCCGGGAGGCCATGGTAGAGCGCTTGAACCTGTCCTTGCAGGCAGTCTCCGAATGGGGCGATGCCAATCTGGTCAGGTTTAATGCTGCTAAAACTCAGGCGTGTCTTTTTTCCGCTAAAAAGAGCCAATTTCACCCGGCTCCAACTTTCCGAGATGTAACCGTGCCAATAACTGACCATCTTGAGCTTCTTGGCGTTACGTTGACATCGACGCTCAATTTTGGCCCATACATTGAGGCAAAGGCTCAACTGGCTGCCAAGAAGCTGGGGATCCTTGCAAAGGTGAGAAGGTACTTCACGCCAGAACAGCTGCTCAGTTTGTATCAAGCGCAAGTTCGATCATGCATGGAGTACTGTTCTCATCTCTGGGACGGATCTGCCAAATATCAGCTTGATGCACTAGAGTCGATTGAAAAGCGGGCCAAGAAGCTCATCAGCGATGAGGCACTGGTTAAGTCAAAACTCCAGAGCCTTGAACATCGTCGCCGAGTTGCCAGCTTGTCGGTTTTTTATCGGTTACATTTCGGGGAGTGTGCGATGGAATTGCATGATCTAATTCCGCCCAGCCCGTTTCATCATCGGACTACCAGACGTACGGCGATGCGCCATCGGTACATGGTGGACATCCCACCCATACGCACTAAACGTTTTGAGAATACTTTTATTATGCGTACAGCTAAGGAGTGGAATTCCCTGCCGGAGTCTGTGTTTCCCGATAGCTACAATCTAGGGGTCTTTAAGTCAAGAGTGAATAGGTTACTACTAGGCAAGCGTGCTCCATCGTAGACCACATCTTCGCTTACCATCAGGTGAGATAGTGGTCAAGCGCGAGCCTATAATAGAATAAAAAAAAAAAAAAAAAAAAAAAAAACTTTATCTTCACTCATACAGTTGCAATAAAACAAAAGTGGAAACGGAGAAAATATTTGGTATGGCGGGCAATTTATGTTCTCATTGCACATGACTGCGCAGCGCGCGCCTCCTTAGACAATGACAGTACTTCAATGAGCCCATAAACGTCAATAAATTAAAAAATAAAAGTGCGCTATAAAAATTAAAATAGTTATTTATGCTACAAGTGCGGAAGGTAGGTGATTCCGACACGAGTCGGAAATCATCTTACGTACGTGTATCATACAACATTTTACAGTACATTGTGCGAGGGAATAAAAAAATATATCTGAACCAAGCAAAAATTAATAAAATGGCGGGCTTATTCAAGCGCGCTCTGCATATCCACAGATTAACTGTACGGCTCAGAGATAGCCGGTTACTTACAGTTGAGTTGTTTGATGTGAGTTGACGAAAACCACAGATTACACCACAGTAAAGTTTATTCGTAAAAGTTACACGAAAGTTAGGTTGGATGCTAATCCGCGATTATAGCGCTACGGCAGCTATTGGTCAACTAACTAAATATAATAATAAAGTAAATAAAAACGAGTAGCTAAAAGTAGGTCGCGGCGTAAGCAATTTGCCTGTACGTGAACCGTACATGCTCCCGAGGGAAAAGTGGGATGAGCATCCATTACAAAGCAAATAATAATATAATTAAAGTGAAAAGTAGTTATTTAAAGTTAAATAGTAAACAATAGTTAATGTGTCCTGGTAAAAGATGTAAAAATATAGGTATAGGTTATAACACTCAATTTAGTCATTCAATTCATCGGCTGTCTTGCTTCGCTGTAAACGGGCTCCGCTGCTGTCGAATGCATTTCTTGTAGCTCGATGTCCCTTCCAAAGTTATCCCTTCCTCTAGGTGTCACTCCTCTTTCGGCAGAGAGTGTTTTGACGTCTTCCTTTGTTTTCGTTTTCAAACATCGTTTAATAATAATATAGAGGGCAAGCGCAGCGATTCCTCCCAACATCAAAGAAGTAACCGAGTAGAGATAAATGTCGTGACTTGACATGTGAGACGCCTTCGGTAATATTTCTCTGCTTTTCTGGAATTCCAACTGCTGGTCTACTTTTCTTATTTCTACTGCAGTTGGTGTTTCTTGTTTAGTTATATTTAATTTTGCATTCTGCCAGCCGAGGTCAAAGATGTGGTTAATAGTCGAATTTATAGTTGGTATTTCTATCTCTGGTTCCATGTTAAAAGTACTTCCCAGCTGATTGTGTGTAAATATTGTGGCGTCCTTTTTCTGTAGTAAGCACTTTGATTTCAAGGAAATCACTCCAGTCCCGTCAATGACCGCTGGCGTAACTTGATCGTTACATATGACGCGCATCAGCTGTTTCCCGCACAATGTAAATAGCCACATATTCGATTTGTGAAGCTTTGTCCAGGTTTCTTTGCATGTTACATCATTGAGGACGCATGATAAAGACTCTTGTTGGTTGAAGACTTGGGCCTCACATGGGGCGTCTTTATCGTGCATGTTGTAGACTGGATTACGTGAGACACAAGTGAATTCGTCTTCTCCGTATGAAGTACATTGGCGCATGTCTTGCTGTCGTGAAGAAGGTTTTTGGTGAGTTTTGTGACTTGTTAAAGTACGATGACCCCTGCGTTTTATTCTTGTAGTTGTAATTTCGGTTTTCTGATCCCTTATGAGGCTGCTTTTCCGATTTCCATGGTTTGTTTGATGACGAGAATTTTTGGCTACTTCCTTGCAGAGCTTCCAGTGACATGAACTTTGATTCTAAAAACTCGGCGAACTCTTCCAGTTCGGGAAATTCCCTGGGATGTTTGATCTCCTTTATATATTCGTTATACGTAACGCTATCTAGTTTTTGAATCAATAGGTGGACCACGATCGGATCCCAGTTGGTGATGTCTAGCCCGATGTTTTTGAGCCCGTTCAAGCACTCCATCATGACGTCATGAAGCTTCCGTATGCTTGCTGCGGTTGGTTGCTGAATACTAGGTTGATTCAGGAGTGTATTCATGTATGATGTAAATAACAGCCGTTTGTTATCGTAGCGGTGGGTCAGCATGTCCCAGCAAGATGCATAGTTTTCAGCACTGATGCCAAGATGCTGAACCAGTTTCTCTGCTTCACCCTTCAGTTTTGTTTTCAAGTGTTGCATTTTTTTGAGCCTTCGAAAGTGTCGGATTGTTGTGTACACTTTCGAGGTAGAGGTCTCTAAAAGTCAACCACTGGTTATAGTTGCCATGGAAATCGGGTATTTGAATTTTTGGCGTAGATTTCTCATAATGTGCATTGTTCCAGATGTTGTGTTGTAGTTTCCTTTTGCGGGGCGGGAACAGAGAAAAGGAGAATTATCCTTGCCTCTGCCTACCTCCCATATGAACAAAAGGAACCAGTAACACCTCAAATCAGAAGACTGGTTGATTACGGCAACCAAGAAAATCTCGACATGATACTTGGCTGTGATGCGAATGCTCACCACGTCGTTTGGGGCAGCTCAGATGTCAACAAACGAGGCGAGGATTTGTTGGACTTTGTGGTAAGCTCTTCTTTACAAATCCTTAACGCAGGCAATAAACCTACTTTCAGGACCTCTGCGAGAACTGAAGTTATTGACCTGACACTGGCTTCAAACAGGGCCAGTGCTCATATTGAGAATTGGCATGTATCGGACGAAATCTCTCTGTCTGACCATAATTATATATGCTTTAGGTTTAGGACGGCGGGAGAAGCCGAAACTAGACGAAGGAGAAACCCAAGGCACACAAATTGGGACTCATACAGGAGGGACCTTAAAGTAAATCTAGGGAGCCCTAAAGGTAAGCTTAATTCCATACTGGATATAGAATTCGAAGCGGACAGAATTAAGGCGGGCACCATCGGCGCATGGGAAGATAACTGCCCAGAGAAAAAGGCCTTTAGCAAAAAGGTACCATGGTGGACTCCTGAACTAGTCAAAATACGTCAGGAAACACGACAGGCCTTTAATGATGCAAAAGCCAGGAAGGATTTTTCTGGCTATCATAGCATGTTAACGAGGTATAACACGGCGGTACGCAAGGCCAAAAGAACTAACTGGCGACAGCATTGCACCTCCATCGAAACTCTGCCAAGTGGAATGAGGTTGTGCAAAGCAATGTCCATGACTAAGACAAACCCACTATCATCTGTAAAGGATGAGAACGGGTGTCTCACGGAAACTGGACAGGACACTCTGGGTGTGATGTTTAGGACCCACTTCCCGGAATGTATACTGCGCAATAGCGATGAAGAGGAACCAGTCACAAGGGATGAGCTCACAAGGCACACGTCCAAAAGTAACTGGCTCACGGCAAAGAAAGTGGTAGATGAAAACAAACTGAAGCTGGCCATAGCGGGCTTCCAGCCTCTCAAATCCCCTGGTCCGGATGGCATCTACCCAATACTATTGCAAGAAGGGGCATCTGTTTTGGTACCCCATTTGAGTAAGCTCTACAGAGCTTGCATAGCCTTTGGGTACGTACCCAAGGCATGGAGGGAGGTCAAAGTCACTTTTATACCGAAGGTGGGTAGACCGACTTATGAAGAAGCTAAAGCTTACAGGCCCATCAGTCTATCATCCTTTCTCTTAAAAGCTCTGGAGAAACTGGTAGACAGGTATCTAAGAGAGGGACCACTGAAAGTATTCCCTCTACATAAACTACAGTGCGCCTACAGCCCGGGCAAATCTACGGAAACGGCATTGCACTTTGTTGCGAGTCGAGCCGAGGCTGCGCTAGAGGGACAAGAGATTTGTGTCGGGGCTTTCCTCGACATAGAGGGAGCCTTCGACAAAACAACATTTGAGTCCATACGCATTGCTGCAAAGGAACATGGCATCAACGATACCACGTGCAACTGGATTGACTATATGCTGAGAAGCAGAATAGTCAGATCGGAACTGATGGGAGACAGACTTAGTGCAAAAACAACAAGAGGTTGCCCGCAAGGCGGGGTGCTGTCACCATTATTGTGGTGCTTGGTAGTAGACTCGCTACTTACCAAACTCAATACCGGACCATTCTACACAGTAGGCTATGCAGATGACATAGCAATAATGGTCAATGGTAAATTCCCGAACATAGTCTCTGGATTATTACAACAGGCATTGAGGATGACAGAGGAATGGTGTACAAAGAACCACCTCTCTATCAACCCAAGCAAAGCAGTCATTGTTCCATTTACGAGGAAGAGACAACTAGAACACCTAGGAGAGCTCTCCCTCAATGGAATAAAGCTGCCCTGGTCCACCGAAGTTAAATATCTGGGCGTAACGCTTGATAAAGAACTCAGGTGGAAAACTCATGTGGAAAATATAACGACAAAGGCCTTACGAGTGTTCGGCATGTGTCGTTCCACCTACGGTAAAACTTGGGGGTTAAAGCCCAAAGTGATACGATGGCTGTACCGGACAATGATAATACCTATTATCACATACGGCAGCCTAGTGTGGTGGCCAAGAACAAAGCTTGCTTCGTGCAAAGCGCCACTCACCAGGTTACAAAGAACAGTGTGTCTCGGCATCACAGGTGCTTTCAGGACAACACCAACGGCAGCGATTGAGAGATACCTCAATATCCCTCCTCTGCATATGATGGTTGAATTCGAGGCAAGGAAGACATTACATCGTCTTGCTGTTGCTGGACTATGGGATGCCTCTAAGCCAAAGACTAACCATACAAAGTTCGATGAGAATGAAGGCCTGGATCGGGTAACAAGCATGTTATCCGATAAAATGCAAACTAAATTTGTGTTTGAAAGGTCTTTTAAGGTCCAAATCCCTACAATAGAGGACTGGAAGAAGGGACTCGATCCACCAGAACAAGACAGTCTGGTGTGGTACACTGATGGATCCAAAATGGAATCAGGTACAGGAGCGGGCATATACGCAAAAGGTTACAAATGTAGCAAAAGCTTAGGGAAGATGGCAACTGTATTCCAAGCGGAAACATTTGCCATAATAACCTGTGCTCAAGAGAATATAGATAGAGGAACCCGAGGTAAATCCATATATATTCTTAGTGACAGTCAGGCTGCAATCAAAGCCATGGCATCCTACAAAGTGGACTCCGGACTCATTCTGGATGCTATCCAGGCCCTAAACAGGCTTGGGAAGCACAACAGGGTGAGACTGATGTGGGTCCCTGGGCACAAAGGAATCCATGGTAACGAAGTGGCTGATGAACTGGCAAGAGAGGGCTCAGCAAATGAATTTGTGGGTCCAGAACCATGTGTAGGCATTTCGACGTGTCTCGTAAAAGCCGCATTTAGGGAGTTTGCAGATCACAGACAACAAACTTATTGGCTGTCTAACACCGGTCTGCAACACTCCAAGAAATTCCTAGGCTCTACGTTCAAAGCCCGGGAATGCATTTGGAACATGAGCAGGGGGCAAATCCGCTACCTGCTTGGGGCCTTTACTGGGCACTTTGGAACCAACGACATGCTCATGAAGATGGGTTTAACTACGACTCCCGTGTGCAGGTTGTGTGGGGAACATACGGAACGCATGGAGCACCTTCTGTGCACATGCGATGCACTGGCTGGTAAGCGAATGGGTCTCCTAGGGGTTGGATACCCAAAACCAGAAGACTATAGGCTCATATCTCCTAGTCTCGTTGTAAAACTCATGAAAACGGTTTTCAACGAGATTGGGGGGGAGTAAGTTATCTAGGGGACCACAATAGATCCCAATGGGTCGAAGTGTCCGAGATCTTCTCGGCCCCTCCATAAGATAAGATAAGATAAGATTCCTTTTCAGGTCATCATAGAAGTTTTCTGCTGTATTGTATTTCTGTTGATAACTTGAGTCCTCATCTTGTAGTAGGTACTCTAGTTCCCAATTTGCCTTTTCGATTTGCTCCCATTTAGTTTTCAGGGTGCTTAAGTTGTCTTCTAATTCCCATTTTTCCATCGGTACTGCCAATGCTATGTTTACCTTTTCCACAGTGCGTTCAAACGCTCTAAAGTTGCAGTATTGTTGACGCAAAAGAACTTGTTGCTTTTCCGCCGACTCGCTTGCTTCCCGAGGAGGTACGTGGAATTGGATATCGTCGAAAGTAAATTTCGATTGTCCCTTACCTTGCTTAGGCGTAGCAGGTGGTTGTTCCGTCTTACCAGCAGGTGCAGACGGCAATTCCGATTTACGTTTCAACATGTCTTGCAGCACTTCTTCATACATCTTCTTCGTACAGTTGAAAATGTCGTCGTTGAAGTATTGAAGGTCTGTTGCTCCAGACTCTTCCAGTAGATGATGGTTGTGAACAAACTTCTCCCAGTTATTGTTCAGCCGAGAAAGACGCTCCTCCAGGTACGCCAAGTTCTTCCTGGTGGGACTGTCCTTCTTGTAGTTGGTGCAAATAAGCTTCAAGTCTCTGAAGGTTGTTTCTTGATGGCTTATCAGTTCCGTTACGCTCTGAACCATGGTTATTAGTTATTGGCTTGACCGTTGGTGGAGTAGAGTTGTATCACCGCAGGTACTAGTTCACCAAAGTTGCGAAGTTTCCGCAAGTTTTGGATATCAAGTGCGTTAGCGCCCCACTAACGCGATCCGCTCTTCTGGGACTCCAGCTAGACAGATTCGCTAACGTTAACAGAGAGAATACGCACCTGTTATATCCGGCTCGAAGGACCAGTTTTATGTACGGCTCAGAGATAGCCGGTTACTTACAGTTGAGTTGTTTGATGTGAGTTGACGAAAACCACAGATTACACCACAGTAAAGTTTATTCGTAAAAGTTACACGAAAGTTAGGTTGGATGCTAATCCGCGATTATAGCGCTACGGCAGCTATTGGTCAACTAACTAAATATAATAATAAAGTAAATAAAAACGAGTAGCTAAAAGTAGGTCGCGGCGTAAGCAATTTGCCTGTACGTGAACCGTACATTAACTAAAAGTTCCTCGGGCATATCTACTGTGCATGTGCAAATAGCTGTCATGTCGTAACGCAAAAAGGCACGAGTAAAATATACGTTCTGCCAAACATATTTAATGAATATTTAAAATTAATAATTTATTGATCAAAATCTAAATCTAGAGTAAAAAAGCCTTTAATGAAGTATTAGTTTTATTTTACCTTTTATTTGAATGATAATCTGTACTAAACTATTTTTTTTAACTTTTCTCATATAATAAAAACTCTATGCGTCAGGCTGACGTTGGAGTTAAAATTAAAAAAATACAGAAAAGTAAAAAGCACTAGTTAAAAAAAGTGATACTTTCCGCACAGTTTGACTGCTTGGAAAACGCTGTTATCGAGGACATGCATTGTAAAGTTATTTTATGATGCAGTTGTTTAAAAATCGAAGGAAAATGTTGCACTGTAATGGTTTTTTTTTTAATTTTACCTATCCACGAATATGAAGTACGTGTTTATACAATATTTTTTGAATTCATATTAGGAACATTACGTTGTGAGTGTAGATAAAGTATATCATAATAAGATTCTATTTTTAAATTTCGGTATTGTGTTTATAAAGTATGTCAATATAAACTCGTTTTAAAGTTTATAATTTGAATATTACGATATGAGAGTAGATATAGTACAATAATGCAGCGGCCAGCAAAAGAGGCATTGATGGACGAACGAGTAAATGTGGGCCGAGGCGAAGCCGAGGCACACATACGTAAGTCCATCTATGCCTAGTTGTGGCCAAGGCTTGTATAATGCTTTTCTCAAATAATGCGCGGAAATTAAACCTAAGTAGTACCTAGAACTCATTTTGTCAAAATCAACGACGAACAACAACAATTTTTTCCCGCGTTAAAGTGTTCTTTAGTTTTTCTTTTTCAATAAACAGCGTTCTATTTGCAAGACAGTTCGAAATTTAAATAAAACCTTTAATAAGTTACCTCCTTGGTTGTCATGTTTTGGAGTAAAAGATCGTTCCATTTTTAAATAACACGACAGATATGAGTTTACTATGTAATTTATTTGGCCGCTAGACACGACAGATATAGATTTTCATACAACTTTTGCTGGCCGCTGCTTGCATGTATTTGGCCAGTACAGCAATTTCGATTTATCTCGAAGAAGGTTATCAAAATAATGCTCAAATTTCCAAACATGTTTGAGAAAAATAGTTTATTTGCGCTAGGCATGACACCTTTCGCCCTTCGTCCTTTATTCGTAGTTCATTCGATGAATAAGAAGAGGCCTTTGACCTGTTTTGAACGTACATTATATTGGTTTCATCATTATGTAGAATTATCATACGAGTATCAGCAGAATCATCGCAATTTTAGTCGTTGAATAAATTAAAATAAGTACCTATTACTTACTTATGTAAGTTATCGATAGCCTTCAATTTCGTTAATAAGTTTACTCTCTACTCCATAACATAGCAAAGAAGGAAGCGTCATACAAATTGTCAAAACATATTTTTAAATGTTTTTATGGGGTGTGCTCCCATACAGCTAACGGATGGGCGCGAAAAAAGTTTTTTGCCTACCCCATTGAGGGGGTTGTTTAGAGATCGTTGAGTAGATAAATACAGTACCTTTTATTTTAAAAAATATTGGAAAACACAGGAATGAGAAGCCACCAAAGTCAGCATTTTTTACAAAATTTTGTTCCAAAGATTTTTATAATTTCCCATTGACCTATGAACTTCAAATTTGATTATAATGTTTACTATATATCTATATTTATATATATAAAAGAAGAAGGTGAATGACTGACTGATTCACTGACTGGTCGATCAACTCACAGCCAGAACTGATAAGCCTAGAAGCATTAAATTTTGCAGATAGGTTCCTCAAGTGACGTAAGTGAGCACAAAGAAAGGATTTTTGGGAATTCCAGCCCTAAGAGGGTAAAAAGGGGGTTGAAATTGTGTATGAAAAATCTAATTACTTCGGCCATAATTCTTGAAACTTAGCACAAACAGTGATCTAAATAAATGATAAAGATTGACATTATTAGTTTTTCGAAACTACCCCCAAAATATGATTTAAGGGGTGTTGGAATTTGTATAAAAGAATCTGATTTCTTGGGTCAATAAACTTGAAACTTGGCAAAAAATAAAAAAGAGAAGAAAAGAGTGAATAGCATGTTTAAGTTGTTCAAAACTCGACCCTCAACGGGGCAAAAAGGGGTTGATAAGTTTTTAGGGGAGGATTTTACTTTATGGCGGTAACTTAAAATTGATTATTCTTTAAGTCAAATAATTAATCGTCCCAATCCAATAAACCCTGTGTATCTATGATACCCATTTTTTTCTTGTTTTAATACTAGCTTAGCTAGCATAATAAGATAATCATTAATAGGATAAACGAAATCACGCGAACAAAGTCGTGGGCGGAGTGCTAGTTACGTATATATTACAAAAAAATACCAATATATTTATAAATCATATTTTTCTTTGAATTTTTCTCAGTATTCCTATTACAACCAACTAGTTTTTGCGGATTGGTCCGACACGCACTTGGCCGGTTTTTAAACTTGAATAGCCCACGTAAAAGTAATTACCATACGTAGGTAAATCTACATAAACACAGAATAATAAGTCAATTTTGTCTCGATATCGGGCAAAATATTTAAGTATTTATCCTCAGCACGTTTATGATTGCATTACTTCCTCGTATGGATTTCCTCAAATCCAAAAAAGTTTAGATACAAGGATATTGACTTTTAAAACTTTTGCGCAGAAAATAAGTTTTTTCCTGTATCTGTTGAGATACCGTTATTTACTAAATGTAGGCTAAACGCGAGGATCTCGTGGTTAATCAAAAAACAGCCGCTCGGCAGGCTTATTACGTATCTTGCAAGAGCAAAACGAAAGCGATTTTTGCGCAATAATTGCTCTTCAATACAATAGTTTTAGAGCTTTTAGCGGTTCTTTTTAGAAATAGGTAAGTGCATTTGACAAACAGCGAGCGATTAGCAAACGACTGTATAGGACCTACCATACCTACACTGTAGGTAAAGTCGACTTTTATGACATAAAGTTTTGATCGCGCGATTATTGCTGATTGCTGTTTCTTACGTAATAAGCCTGCCGTTCGATCTTCTAGGCTAAGCCACGCCTGCCAAGATAGGTTCGTGGATGAGCCGTCCGTGCTTAATTAGTAATTAAGCACGGAATTAGTAAGTAATAACTTCTCTTTATTTGATAGTCGCTTTGGATAGTCGAACACGCACAACATATCAGATGAGAGTATTAGTGCGCCAAAATGAGTCCCACTATCCTATCCTCTGCATAGTCGGAAGTCAGATAATCTGAAATCAGTCTTGCCAAGAGGTATCGTATTACCCAGTTCCTAACTTGCAAAGTTCAGATAGGCAGTCACCATCATCGACGTCCACTGCTGGACATAGGCCTCCCCCAAGCGTCGCCACATGGATTGGTCCCGTGCGTCCCGCATCCAGCGTATCCCCGCAACCTTTACCAGGCCCGAATAATTGCCAAATTTAAGTGGCATTGGTCAAAGTCAAAGTCAAATATATTTATTTCAATTAGGCCAATAAGCGGCACTTTTGAACGTCAAAAATTAAATCTAAATTAAAAATGTACAAGTAATAAAAATTTACTCTACCGTGCATTCGGAAAGTAGCTTGTTATGGAGAAGAACGCACAAGAAACTCCATACTTACTCTTTTAAAAAAAAATATGTTTTACAATGTTTACTTATGTACATACATTAATAAATTCATATATGTGAGGACGATGCACCCAAAAATAGCACTACACACTATACAACGTACAGGAATAAAGTAATAAAAGCACTAACAGGTAAATTCATTAATTTGATAAATAGGAACATGGTTCTCACATACTTAAAAATATTGCAAACATAGGTAAAATACCTAATTCAACAACGGAACCGTGTGTGAGTCAAATTCTGGAAAAATATAAAAAATAACCTAAGAATAAAATAACTATGAATAGGAATACAAATTAGCAAATTTGATTTTGTCCACACCAAAGATTGCCCTACGGAGCGGGACCAACATGTTGCCAAGCATTCTTATCTTGAATATAATCATCATTGGGCAGGGCACATTGCTCGCAGAACGGATGGCCGATGGGGCAGAATGTTCTGGAGTGGCGACCGCGAACCGGAAGACGTTGCATTGGAAGGCTTCCTAATTGGTGGACCGTTGACCTGGTAAAGGTTGCGGGGATCCGCTGGATAGACAGTCGCTTCATGTAAAATACTGGTTCTCACCCGCTGATCCGGATTAGACTGGAAGACGTCCCAAAATAGTCAGGAAAATGTTCAGCAGATTTATTTATTTAAGTTAGTTCTAGGTATAGTCGCTAGGGGTATTTATCTAGAATGTTGTAATCCTTGTGATAGGAAAACCCGCATATGGATTGCCAAGTTAATCTTAGCACCTGGGCGAAGGAGCTTTGCTCGGGTGAAAATAGAGAAAACGACGTTTTCTAAAAATGAAACCTAGCTAGATTGATTTATCACCCCCGAAACCCTCTCCCTGCATACAGAATTTCATGAAAATCGTTGGAGCCGTTTCCGAGATTCAGATTTATTTATACATACAAGAATTACTCGTTTAAAGATATTAGATAGATTTATTAGATACATACGACCACAACTCAGTAATCTATACTTCTATACTAATAATATTTTAAAGAGGAAAGATTTGTTTGTTTGTACCGAATAGACTCCGAAACTACTGGACCGATTTTAAAAATTCTTCGCTACAATAGAAAGCTACATTATTCCTGAGTGACATAGGCTATTTTTTTATCCCGAAAACGGGTCCTGTAGGGTGGTCCACGGGAGCGAAGCTGCGGGGAACAGCTAGTTATATCTAAAACAATAAGCGCCTTTTTTGTTTCAAATAATTCAATTTACCTGTACAATTAATGCAAGAATGATTTGTGCGCATTAAAAAACAAATATAAAAAATAAAAATAGAATTAAAAATAGCATTGCAAGCGTTGAGCTGTAATATAATATATCTTAGTTAACTGACTTGTATAGTTCTATAACGGAACTTAACGCAATTAATAAATAGCTGTTTTGCTGCCATTGTTTCTGTTCCGATCTGAAAAACTTATATTTCCATTTCCCTAATATAAATTACATGAATATTAATATGGAAGAAGGCGAACACACATGCATCAATGAGATTGTGAACAATTAAATAAAAAACCGGCCAAGTGCGAGTCGGACTCGCGCACGAAGGGTTCCGTACCATTATCGCAAAAACGGCAAAAAAATCACGTTTGTTGTATGGGAGCCCTACTTAAATATTTATTTATTTTGTTTTTAGTATTTGTTGTTATAGCGGCAACAGAAATACATCATCTGTAAAAAAATTCAAATGTTTAGCTATCACCGTTCATGAGATACAGCCTGGTGACAGACAGACAGACAGACTGCGAAGTTTCAGTAATAGAGTCCCGTTTTTACCCTTTGGGTACGGAACCCTAAAAAACATCAATGATTAGGTCGATTTCGTAAAAACTCACTATCGAGCTCACTTGCAGAATTGAGTTCGACACAATCGACACTGACAGTGTACAGAAACACCGTCAGTGTCTGTCACAAAACATGACAGTGTACAGATAATCTGTCAGGGTCTGCGAAAAAACTCGTCATGACTTCGATATTGCGGATGCAAAATAAGCAAATGTCGTTTCAGAGTAGGTAGCAGACCGATGCGATTACAGAAACATTCATCGAAACGATACAAATCAGTAGGTAAAGGAAAATCATCTTCTAAAAACAAATAATAATTTATTATCACATTATTTTATGTTACTAACAAATGAAACTAAGATACAACAATACAATATTTACATGTCATTTTGCATATTTTGTGGTTTTGCAACAGCTGCCCACAGATATGAAATCATGACCATAATATAATAATTGTTTACAATATTCTAAGGAATAGACCAATAGTATTGACTAGTTTTATCTTTTGTGCCCTATGTCCCGGACGTGTGATATAAATTGTTTTTTTTTTTATATAAGATAGTGCATAATGTTTATATATGAAGAAGATTCTAGGTATCTTATTGGTATCTATATAATAAAGTCATATTATGCAGGCAACTTTAAAAACAATATTATAGGATCTGAATCTGGATAATTATCTCACTTATAAATAACCGGTGAAATGAGAGATCTGCGTACCCCTTAAGAGCGTAGTGGCGTGATGTTATGTTATGAAATGGTATAAACAATTAACAGACATGCGATTGCAGCAATCCCGAGAGCTTTGCCATTATTTATTGAAGAGTTCTGTTGTATATCTTCAAAATACTTCATCAGATCTTCACCAAAATAAAATATGACCAATTTGGGAATATGTTCTTTCAGACAAAAAAAGAATTTTCAAAATCGGTCCCCAAATGATGGCGATATCGGTGAAAATACAAAAACAAAAAAAAAAAAACATGAACTTTTTGGTAAGTCGGTTAAAAATAGTTTGCGTTAAACATCATTAAACTTTATATCTTCATAAGCACGCGGACGAAGTCGCGGGCAACAGCTAGTATACTTATATATTTATTTTCCTTGAACCTTAAAACTTATTACGCACATATTACCCCGAGGGTTAGGCAGAGGTGTACCTATTTTACACCATCTTTATTAAAACATTACTCAATTCGAGTAACTTGTTAAACTTTTGCAATTTAAACATACCAGAACCAGACCAATATGAAACTTTAATAAATCTTTTACATTCCGTTAAAGATTTTAAAACTGAATCAGTTATTTTATATTTGTTTACTTTTAAGTTAATTATAAGATACTCACATACGCGTAACCTATTAGGCAATTTTTTTTTATCCTTCTTGACGTAACGACTGCTTAGCACCTTCTTTATGAATATTTTCTTTAAAGAATTTGAAAAAAGGATCTGTAAATGAATTGCCCAACAGTCTCGAGATTTTTCTAAAAGGTTTCTAAAGGCTTATTGAACGTTTGCGGGTCATTGTTTTTACCAAAGTACTTTAGTTAGGTACCTAAATAAATGCCAGTTTACGCTATATACTTACGCTATAACTAACTATAACTTATATATAACTATAACTTGGTGTTGCACATCTGTGCTATATTTCTTCCACATAGCTACGATGCGTGTTCAAAAAAGTATGAGAATGAGACCTCATCGTCTCTCCCATACCTACTTCTTACTGATAGCGTAGGTATCTATGTGTTGTGACACAAAGTACTACTTAATTTTTACACACCTAAACTTTTAATCTGATTTTATATATTTTATGCCAATAAAAAATAAATATCTATTTAACAAAAATATAAATCCCGACTTCTAAAACAAAACACTACAAAGTGAAAAATAATTTTCTTTTCCGAAGTCGGTGTCGAAAAACGGAAAACAATAGTTACCAAAGACACCGACATCAAGTTTTTTATTTATCTCTTTTTAGTTTTGATCTAACCTCCAATTAAAATGAAAATCATTTATAGCCAAATTACATCTCATGATGATCTAATAAGCCCAAACACGACTAAGATACATTGTTTCATTTCGGCGTTCCAGTGCCTACCTGCCGGTTTCATTATCAGATCATTTCGATGGTACCATTTTCATCAGTACCATTTATTTATAAGTATTTGCTTCATCATAGTCGGTTAACTATTCGAGATATCTTATACCCGTGACATACTTAGCATTTAGGAGTTCCAGTGGCCATCTGTGGTCTTCTTCATCAGTTCCACATCACCAAATTATACTTTCTGAGTGCAAATGATTGCATTGTTGATGAAATTACCAAAATCGCTATATGTATGCCTATATATTTGAGGAATGCCCTCGATTTCTCCAAGATCTCATTATCAGATCCTGACCTGATGACAATGGGACCACTTGGGAATTATACAGTTGCAAGGCTTGAACCGAACATACACACATTGCAAGTTAATAAAAAGCTCGTAAAAGAGGCAAAATTACTTGTTTATAATATGCTTGTAGGAGATAATGTCTGAAAATACAGTAACATTTTTGAAAATTATTTCCCTTGCAGATAACTATACTATCGCTGAGGATCATATACCTACGTTTATCCCGTTCCTATGAGTAAAGACGAGGGAAGAAAGTAATCTTCTTTAGATATAATTAATTATCTGACGGAGTTTGTTTTGTTAGATTATCTGTTCACAGAGACTTAAAATAAGTTTTGTTTGTATTCGACTTGTATTTGAAGATTCAATACGGAAATATCTCAGCGTAAAAACTAATCGGTTAAACATTTTTATTCATTACGCCGATCGGCTTATTTATTTACTTTGCGTGTTCATAATATAATTATAACATAATAATATAGCCTTTATTCAGATCCATATTACAAATATATGATTAAAATACATAGAAAACTTTAATTTAATGTAAACCTTAATCTAGTGTCTTATTTGAATTTTACTTACTTTCTGTAGATCTGTTTGCCAGTCGACAAAGGCCTCCTCCAACCTTTTCCACTCATTTCTTTCTTGAGCCACTCTGTTCCATGTGACGCCCGCCACTTGTCTTAAGTCGTCATCCCATCTTTTTTGCGGTCTACCTCTTTTCCTTTTACCTTCTCTAGGATACCATCGTGTCACAATTTTGCTCTATTTGTCTTTTCCGCTTACCATATGTCCTGCCCATCGCCATTTAAGTCTTCTAATTTTGCACGTTATGTCTATAACCTTTGTTTTGCTTCTTATTACACGGTTTCTCAGTCGGTCTAACTTTTTGACATTCATCATGCTCCTTTCCATTGCGTGTTGGCACGATGTAAGTTTGTTAGTCGTTTTTGTGATAAGGCCCATGTTTGGCGGCCGTACCTACATGAGAACTGGTAGTATGCATATAGCAAGTGTTAAATAGTTTGCTTTTGATATTCATATGAAGGTTTTTATCTTTCATAATCTCTTTCAAACCCCAATACCTTCTCCAGCCATTGGTTATTCTTCTTTCAACTTCTTTGCGCATCGGATTATCATCTGTTATTAGCTGTCCTAGATAAATATATGCATCTGTATAATCAATTTGGTTGTTTCCTAAGTTTATGGTAACTCACCCCGTTTGTCATTACTCTTGTTTTTTCTGGGTTCAGTTTTAACCCTACCTTCTCGCTTTCCGTTGCCAATTCGTTTATCATTTTCCTTATGTCTTCTGGGGATTATGCAATGCAATGCAGTTTTCGTGTTCATATTGCTAACATAATAAAGCGCTTATTAATAATATCTTTGACATAATTAACTCATAAACTTGGTATAACAATTATAATACTATATTAACCAATCTGTGAATTTTTAAGATGAGTTTCCCGGTCAGTAACAGCTATTTTCATAGTAATATAGATCGTTCGGTCCATTTTAATACTAGAGATGATTTTTGTGTATTTTTCCAAAATAAAACAATAGTTAGTTACAATGTCTTCGTAATTTTAACCACGGAAGTAGTTATTGTTATGCAAGATATTTTTTGATTCTAGCGTTGCACTATAGCTTTATCTATTAAAACTAATTATTAGTTATAGATATTAAAAAGAATTTCGAGGAATTGAGAACCGCCTCTCTCTCGAACTCGCAGTTTCGTTTTCTACGGTGTGCAGTTAGATTTAAAGAAAATCATAAAATCAAGTAATTGCGTATTAAAGACCAAATAAAAAAAGGATAAATTGCAATCTCCAAATCGCTTCCTCTTGACACTTGACAGACTTGTATGCAATCTCTGAACTCTGCAAGAGAAATCACCGACAAACAAAATACAATCAATGAAAGTGAGTAGTATCGGCTTGAATATACGTATTCATTGTATAGCCGCGCATAATAACATCACTAACATCAGTCGAATTCAGTCGTGGTCTGGAACGTATGCGACGCGGTCGTGTCGCAGTGCTTACGTAAATTGTATCGCGACGTCAATAATATCGCGGAGTTCGCTTACAAAAACTGTTTTATCACTGGATTACTTAAAACTAGTGTGTGTGGAGTTTCAATGTAAGAATTACAATTTTATTTAAAATTTTACGTTAATATAACTGTATTTTTTTCATCTGATTAAAAATTTGTTTGTATTTTCGGTGAATCATAGTGTAAGATAACGTAGAAAGGCGTGTATGTTTAGTGCTAATCTTAACACTTAGACAGCAATGCAGTACCTACTTTCATTTTATGTGTAGGTTTAACCTACATTCGAAGCGAAACACTATAGAATTCCATCGTCAAACAACGCTAAAGATAAAGGTGCAATAAAAGTGTCATTTACCCACAATCTACGTTTTATAAAAAACATTAAATCGTAGAACATTTATGTAGCGTGGTCATTGCAAGTGATTGTTACTTTCAACTTTCTCTAGTATTCGTTTTTTTAATTTACAAAAAAAATCTAACGTTTTCGGTGTTGGTACCGTTTTCGGTAAAATAATTGACTTTCACGTAAACTGGCCACTTGGACGGTAGTTTAAAAACACGTCGGATTGTTTTCTACTTTTAGCGGTAATGGTTTGTAAATTGTAATCAGAGTAGGTAGCAGAAGTGGAATTGTAATTGAATGGTTTACGAATTCTGCCGACCATTTTAATTCAAAGTCAAATTCAAATCATTTAGGTGACCTAAACGATATTAAATGTCAAAAATGTAAAGTTAAAAAAGCATAATAATCGATTCTAAGGTCCATTAATTAATTAATTATATGCTCACTTAATTTAAATTTCATTTATGAAATCAAACAGAATACACTAAATTAAATTAAATGTCGTTCATCAATGACGATATGTAAAATCTTTTGCTTGTCATATTTTAACACATTCCATCAAGTAGGCTAAAATCATGCAAACTCGGCAATGACTGGGCAATGTCAACATTGCGTAGTTAGGTACTCCTAACTAGGGTAAATGTTGACAATATTTGAATTACCTAAGTAAAGCAATAAGAACTTAAGGATGTCGAAATTCGTCATTATCAAAATTTTACAATTTGAGACGGTAAAATAGTAAATTATTACCTGATCTTATTAAATGACGTGCTTCGAAAAGCCCAGGTGCGTCAGACTAGTGTACCAGTTACTATTCCAGTTTACTAGTCATAAGTATTCCTGCTTATGACTAGTATGAACGGAATGAAGCAAAAAGAGTTAGCATGAGGATGTAAAGATCGTAGCAGGTGGCGTTTCAAATTTTTGCCTACTAGGAAAGATGTCTGGGTTTATATATATTATGTAGCAGTTAAGCGAACTAACTGTATTGATGATGTCAACTAAAAGTAATAATATGTGATAATGTCAGCAAAAATATTGACAATAATCAGAAAACTTTCTACAAAAACATCAACTTTCGAGCACTATAGTACTCACTTAATAATCACATAATAATTGAATCACACGATATTTTTTTTGTATCAACAATAGCTTTTTAATATTAAACAGACGTTATTGAAAACAAACTATCTACCTATACGATTACGTTTCAAAGTAGTTCATAGTCCGACGAAACTAAAATACCACGAAACGAAACAGTGTTGCTTATCATTTGTTTTTAACGAATTAAACTGAAATTATATCAACTATAGCTGTAATAGGATAACAAACAAAACTTCAATAAATATTAAACTCGTGTGTATATTCCCTTAAATTACATTTTATACAGTAGTGAATAGTTTTATAAGTTTATTTTACTATTTTTCTCTGTAATCCTGTATAATACTTTTGCTTGAAATAAGTAAATCTTATTTCAATTCTCCTATCGCAGGTATGCTTGAAGTGATCGCAATTGAAATAATTCTATATTATGTGTCTATATTGATTGAAGACTTAAGTAACATAAACAAAAGTGACAATAATGAAGAACTAACAAATACAGTGAGACAATATTCATTCATCATAGCATAGGACGACGTAACATATACCACAGTACCTAAAGTATTAATAACTGTGTGACAACACTAGACAAATGGGTGACTTGTTAGTGAGCCAAATATTGACGTTACAGATGACGGAGTTACAATTTCACTATTTTAATGCAAACTACAACAGTTCGGAGAATGGAAGCCGGATAAATAGTACATTTCTTTGCATCGTGTATTCTATACATTTAACTAATTGGTAGTTCAGTAATAAAGAACAAGCGAATGTAAGTAAAAGACGAGACGACACATTCATATAAAACATCTATCACAAATCTATTGTCGTAAGTGAAATGAGATGTAAGAGAAAGTTTCAAAGTGGTGCCCAGTGACAGAAATGTTAAAAGGGAATCGTCTGTATCGATGAGACGTATGTGACTAAAAATAGTTATTAATTTTGGATTGAAGGCGAGGGAGGTCAACCTGTAGAAAATTGGCATTCTATCAGCGACAACGATTTTCGAAAATTCAAAAATGTTAAAATTCAAAACGTTTATTGCGAACTAATTAACATTATACATGTTGGTGTTACGTATGGGATTGTCTATGTATACCACAGTACAAAACAGTTGGCAGGGGAAAACGGAAGGAGAAAACGCCTTGTGCCAATCCCATGTAACACGGAATAAGGGCAGGAAGATTACGATGAGGTATAAATAACAGTGTGACGACCATACAAATAGGCCTCTTGTAATTAAGCCTAATAATATTGACTTCAAAGGCGACGTAATTATACTATTCATAGTAGTTTCACTATTCGAACGCGAACTCAACGTTAATTCGGAGAATAACCGTGTCAATAATCTTTATGTAAGTACAATCGCAGAACGTAATAGTAATTGGTAAGCAATTACCAATTACAATGCTTTCACGTGCTCTCACGCATGGTAGGCATTATGTCACGTTTTTAATTATTTTTAAATTCGTACGTACGTAGTCCATAAACTAAAGCAAGAAACACATGAAAAAATACCTTATTCCGAGGCGTCATTATCTAAACCTTTAACTTAAACTTTTCTGGAAAATAGCTACGCAAGAGGTTAAGCTCAAAAAATATTCTAAAATTTTGTGTAACACAATTTCGTTAGATACTTAATTCAATGCCATCGAATTAATAACTTGGAAAGGAGTGTCAGAACGTCGAACTAGTATTTCGGTAATATATATAAAAATAATTTTACAATTTAATGGTATCCTATAACAGCTGACCTGCTTTGTAAAAACATCACTGTAAAAACATAGGTGAAGTCAGCTAAATAGCACGATAGTCTCTATTTATTCAAAGCAACAGAAGTATTGGTCACCTACGAAGACGAAGACGTATTACAATTTCTTTAGAAATATAAACATTTTGTGCGATTGTTCGCAGGTAGGTAAAGCAATTACAATTGCATAATTTTTATTTGTTGTACCATTTTACGATGTAACTGAACAGTCGTTTTTATGGCAAATTGAATAGGTACAAATTACAATACACAGCAAAATCGATGAGGTATTTGTTTTCGTTCTCTGTATATTTCTATAGGTACGGTAATATTATGTCTATTATAATTTCCTCCTTTTATTGTTTGTTAATTTATTACGAACTAGCTTCTGCCCGCGGCTTCGCCCGCGTGAAAAGTGTTTTATAGAATAGAACAAGCGAACACAGTACCAGGATAATAACTATCCTAAGTCCTTACCAGGATCTCAAACTATCTATAAATTTTTTATCAAAATCGGTCCAGCGGTTTAAGCGTGGCAAGTTGACACAGACAGAGTTACTTTCGCATTTATAATATTAGTATGAATTTATGACATGAATTAATATATATTTCGTTTCAAAATTCAAGGGCGTGAAAATCGACGGTTGGCTTTTTACACGGCTTTTTATTCATATATTTTCAAATACCGCTGCATTTTTTGCGACGGCAAAAGATCGAATGTAAAATGAACGCGTATTATTGAAATAACAGTGATCATCAAGGTAAAATACTAAGGAAAACCAATTGATCTAGCTGTTGTTCGTAGGTCATTGTGTAGTGATCTACCGTTACCTAGGCAGGTAAAGTAGGAACACCATTAGGCTTGTTATATTCTAAACTAGCTTCAGCTCACCGCTTCAACCGTGTATAAGTGTTTTACAATCCCAAAGAAACCTCAGGGTTAAAATGTTCTATATCCTAGTCCAGGTTATAGTCAAACCATGCACCTAATTTCATCAAAATCTGATCAACAGTTAAGACGTGTCAGTCAGACACACTTTTGCATTTTATATTTTTCATTATTATTATGGATAAATATCCAGTATTAAATTAAGGAAATTGATCCTTTTAACACAAATATATAATTTTAAACTTTGTTTTTTATTTGAGGTGGGTTTGCTCTTGACTCTAGTCTAGGTCAGAGGTGACAGAGATAAGAGTAATTATATTCTATCTTCACAACTCTTTATCTGAAGTTCTTAGACAGGGTCACCCTAATTTGCCAACAGTCCGAATTCCAAGGAGTTAAGTTCGATATTTCACTAAACACGTGCCTAAGATTCAAGATATCACATATCCCATGACTAGGTCATTAGTGTATTGATCTGTATACCCTGGCGCATGTAGTGAAGGACTTTCATTGAGTCCGCATGGCCGCATTTTAATCAATAGAATGGGTTGCGGTAATGCGACTGATTTGACCACTATAGTAGGAAAGTTTGCACGAATTTTTAAGGTGGCATTTTAGGGTTTACACCACGGGCGTATAAAAAAAAACCGGCCAAGTGCGAGTCGGACTCGCACACGAAGGGTTCCGTACCATTATCGCAAAACACTGCAAAAAAATCACGTTTGTTGTATGGGAGCCCCCCTTAATTTATTTTATTTTAATTTAATAATTATTATTTTTTGAAGAGAATATACAACTAAATATTCTGTGAATATTTCAAGCGTCTACCTGTTGCCGTTATTAATATCGAGCAAAAAACGGCAAAAATATCATGTTTGTAGTATGGGAGCCCCCCTTAAATATTCATTTTATACTGTTTTTAGTATTTGTTGTTATAGCGGCAACAGGAATACATCATCTGTGAAAATTTCAACTGTCTAACTATCACGGTTCATGAGATACAGCCTGGTGACAGACAGACAGACAGACAGACAGACAGACAGACAGACGGACAGCGAAGTCTCAGTAATAGGGTCCCGTTTTTACCCTTTGGGTACGAAACCCTAAAAATTGAGAGGATGCGAAAATGTGGCCGATATGACCACATAGTAGGGATTTTGGAGGCGGGAGCTTAGATGGTATTTAAGTGTATTTAATCGATTGGTTGCAAGCATTGCATTTCGGACATCGGACACCTTATTAAATAAGGGGTCCGATTTGGCCATATAGTAGGGATGTTTGAACGCGTAAACTAAAGTGGTATTTTGGGTTTACATTTTTCTACCGCTCATCTTTTCTCAGGGTCTGAGAAAAGATTAGCGGAGGTATATTTGGATAAAAATCGGATATATGGTGCGGACGAATGAGGAAAAAGTCGTCACGAAAATTTGCGTACAAATGCAAATAGCTATATGTGAATAATGATGTGACTAAGAAGACAGTGGCATTAGATTTGAATAAATTTAGATATTTTTTTATTTGAATCAATATTTTAACCACGCAATGACGTTAGAATTGTTTTCAAATTCCAATTTATTTATTATTTATTTTTAAATGCGAAAGTTTGGATGGATGGTTAGATGTATGTTTGTTACTCAGTCACGCCAGAACGGCTGAACGGATCTGGATGAAATTTGGCACAGAGGTAGATTATAGTCAGGCATAACACATAGGCTACTTTGGGGTAGGTGAACACATATCACGCGGGCGAAGCCGCTGGCAGAAGCTAGTTATTAGATAATTACTCTGATAAGTATTTGAGTTTACTTCTGCAATAAAACCTACCTCAACTCAGGTCTAATAATCTAATTACCAAGCAATTAAGATATTGTTTGGCATTATCTTAAATATAATTTTTGTCAAAATAATTTTGTTTTTCTGTACTAACTATACCTAATTAAAACATAAGTACATTAATACAACTAATTATACCTAATCAAAACTATATATATCGCTAATCAAGTCACGTATTAGAATTAGACTGATTTCATTGGCTACCAAGTAACTAATTCCTTGAAAACAATCGCATGTTTTTTATCAGATACATAGTCACGTTTATGTTATTTAAATTACTTATCTAAGTATCTACATCAAAAACAACAACAATATCTGATTTTCCTACTTTTTACCCGACTACGGCGAAGCAAAAGGGTTATTATTGTGACCGGTATGTGTGTATGTATGTGTGTTCATCTGTTCCCTCATAACTTCTAAACTCCTTAGTATAATTTGACAAATGAGGTGTCGATGGAAGCGTCTTGTTTGTCCGCTGTTTAAAGGTTATGTGACGTCACATTAAATTGAATACGGCACCCTCTATGAGGCACGAAGTCAAGAACAAAAAAACATTCGTTTTCATCATGTTTTAAATTGAAGGTAGGGTTTGGTACATCATATTTTTGTCAAGCTTACCGTTTGCGAGGTATATCCAGTCAAAGACATCAAATCTAATTTTACCCATCTACGGCGGCACTAAGTCCACAATTGTAACTTATGTACATGTACAACAACAAACCCTAAACAGAAAAAAATGTGTTGTGGCAAAAACCCCAAAATACTTTAAATAAAAAATAATACCAAACAAACTCTAAAAAGTATCCGATACATATCGATGAATTTGCACAACAATTTCAGATGAGAATATTTTCATGTTTCATACTTTTTAACCCTCGACGGAAAAAGAGGGGTGCTATAAAATTGACGTGCGTTGCTATGTATCTGTGCGTCTGTGTACCTATGTGTTTGTCTGTGGCATCATAGCTCCTAAACGAATGAACCGATTTTGATTTAGTTTATTTTTGTTTGAAAGATGACTTTGTAGAGAGTGTTCTTACCTATGTTTGATTGAAATCGGTTCAACCGTTCAAAAGTAATTCGCATTTTACTCTTAGAATCTGGGTTTTTGCGCAAGATATCATGTCATAATTATTTATTTATTATATACTTTATTGTACACCACTTAAATAGTAACAGGACAATATTTTTAAAGATAAGTGTACAATGGGCGGTCTTATCGCACAGGGCAATCTCTTACAGACAACCTTTGGATAGACTGAACGAGAGGAGATAGACATAGGGCTGTCAGTGTACAAAAACTATCTTAATAATATTACTTAGATATTACTTATAATACATACATACCAATAAAATAATATACTAATAAATATAAAATATAGAACAGAACAACAATTATGTGTTTCGATAGATTGTCGATCGAAGCGTGTGCAAAGCAATTTACTCGGTATTTAAGTATAGTTTAAAAAGCATGAAATAAAAAAAACCCGACATAAAAACTATCTATAATTATGTCGGGGGTTTTTAAAATTTAAATTTTTAGTGCATGATTTTTTAGTACTCGAGTTTTAGCTTTTGAACTTATCTTACCATGATTTTGAATTTTCACATTTATTATTCATTTATTTAATTTTCATGCAACATTTAGAGTACAACAAAGGAACTTAAATAACAAAGTGAAGAAAATATTCCAAATTTTATATATTACTATTTTTTAAAGAGAATTTGGGTTCCTACACAAAATTAATAGATACACCACGCTTACTCAAACAAATACTTAGTAGTAAACAATATCTTATTTAAAAGACAATTTATTATTCAATTGATTATAAATGGTGCCCAAACATGGAGCATAAATACAAAACAAAAGGGTTTATGAGTTAAACACTTAATTAATATTGTTGACATTTAAGTGCCGTCATTGTATCCCGAGAATGATAAATTATTATTTACTATTGTGCCCGTGACTTAGGTCACGTTAACTGGATTGTCATCTGGCTGTTGAGATTCCCATAAAAAATTACCAATATTGAATTTTTAGATTTTTCTATTATTTTGGATTTGCCCTATTTTTTTGTAATCTGTATTAGAGCGGATGAAACTAAAAATATGCATTATTTTTTAAAGATACTAGCTTCCTGCTACAATTTTTATTTCTATATCTATACCAATATTATAAAGAGGAAATATTTTTTTGTTTGTTTGTTTGTTTGTTTGTTTGTACCGAATAGGCTCCGAAATTACTGGACCGATTTAAAAAATTCTTTCACCATTAGAAAGCTACATTATTCCTGAGTGACATAGGCTATTTTTTTTATCCCGATACGGGTTCTGTGGGGTGGTCCACGGGAGCGAAGCCGCGGGGAAAAGCTAGTTCGTATATATGGATATTGTCATCCGATGTGGAGTGATGACAATTCGATTTAATGCCGCGATTTATTGAATATACTACAATATACCGATTTGTATGCCTAGTTTATTTATGAGTTGTTAATCCTATTATGACATTGTTCCTAAATAATTGCCTTAAAAAATTATGCAAAATGTTACTTAAATGTTATATTGTTAGGCATCTTAACACAAGTTTTATTTGTACAATATTCGGTAAAAAATTGTTCCATAGTACCTAATTTACAAGATTTGCAGATAGCTAAACTGCGTGGTAATAAAACAATTAATATTAAAATTACTTTAGCTTCGTCAAACACAGAGCAGACTGATATTCACAAAGTAGTGAACAATTGTGATAAAATCCATGTGTGCACACATGGGTTTTTAAGTGCCGCATGCAGTTTCAAATATCGTCGTAAAACGACGTATATTGCCACCGATATCCAATCAAAAATCTGTATTATTTCTTAGTCCATAAGGTCGGAAGTGATATAGAATGTTTATAATCAAGCCGTGGAATAGTGTTTATTGAAAGTGCGGTTCATTGATTATGAGCATTTCTATTGCCAATAAACATTTATCGTTTTGTGGAAACGATTCAGTTTTGGTCCAACTGTACCTACTGTCTGCGTAAACAGGTACCTTACATTTTAATTCTATTTAAATCTACCATTAGGTGGGTAATATTCATATAACATTTAGTCTAACTGTCCTAAAAAATTTTAATTATAATTTTTTTATATTCCAGGAATGCGTGTAAGTTTATGATTTAACAAATTTATAATTTTTATATTAGTAATCTTATAATTAAGTGCCGAGCTTAACAGTAAAATATCAATTAAAGATTATCTCAACAGTTAATTTGGTTAAAGTTAATTTACCTACGGATGTGCGAACAATCAGCTTAGGAATCGGGTCCCATATTAATTAGCTTCCTACTGCTTCATGAAAACAAATGCATGCAATAAGGATCTTGATTCGTTTCAGTACAAAGAGCAAAGCTGTCGCATCTTCTCAATGGAGTCACTTGTTTCTTGATGAATCGTTTATAGCAATTAATTTCTATTAAAACGTTGATTGATGCTATCAAGCTAAACAGCTTCTATATTGATATCATCCAACCCGTGTCCAAGACAGACAGCCAGAGTTCTCTTGTTAAATAAATAAGAGTATATATTGGAAATAGACTTGAGCATGCTCGTGGATTCACTCGTTTTCTACAAAAAACTCCTTGATCAGATAAAAATTATCTTTTATCTTTATCCTGGACTTCGTTTGTCTGAGTGCAAAATGTATTTCCCATTCCGTTCAGCCTTTTTAGGGTTCCGTACCCAAAGGGTAAAAACGGGACCCTATTACTGAGACTTCGCTGTCCGTCTGTCTGTCTGTCTGTCACCAGGCTGTATCTCATGAAACGTGATAGTTAGACAGTTGAAATTTTCACAGATGATGTATTCCTGTTGCCGCTATAACAACAAACGTGATATTTTTGCCGTTTTTTGCTCGATATTAATAACGGCAACAGGTAGACGCTTGAAATATTCACAGAATATTTAGTTGTATATTCTCTTCAAAAAATAGTAATTATTAAATTAAAATAAAATAAATTAAGGGGGGCTCCCATACAACAAACGTGATTTTTTTGCAGTGTTTTGCGATAATGGTACGGAACCCTTCGTGTGCGAGTCCGACTTGCACTTGGCCGGTTTTTTAAGTTATTGACAAACTACACTATTGATAGTTTGACATACATGTCAAACTATCAATAGTGCTGGAATAATTTATATATTTTGTTTATATAGTTTTAATTGTGTACTGCGTGCTAAAATGAGATCATTTGTGAATTCTGCAGATGTTTCAATCTCGGCTTACACATGTTATGTTTGTGATAAATATTGTTGATGCCTACTTTTTTATCTGTGGAAGTAGTTTCTGGACTCATGTAATTGTATTCTTTGCTTACTTTCGCAATTTAGGTAGATATTCTCGTGCTCTCTAATTAGTTTTAATATATATAATATATAAATATAATTTTCATTAGTTCCTTCACCTTCGTTCTAGTCTTTGTTTTTATTTTGAAATTATTCATTGTTTTATTCCGATTCAGCACGATGGACACTCAAAGGGTTGTGATATGATTTCTATTAATTTACAGTGCATTCAATACATATTGACAAATTAAATTGAACGTAAACTTTGAATGAATTGAGATATCATGATTTGAACATTTATTTTTTAACAGCATGTTTATCAGTCATTTTTATCATTGACTCCTCTTGTACCTACGGTATTTAACCATACAAATCTCGTCAATATTAGTTTTGCATCAAGAAGAATGTGTAGAAACGTTATATTTCTTGTATTAATAGCTACAATAAAAATGTTTACTTTACTTCCTATTGATTCAAGTGTCAATTAACAGACAATAGAAATTACCATTGTTTTATTCCGATTCAGCACGATGGACACTAAAAGGGTTGTGATATGATTTATATTAATTTACAGTGCATTCAATACATATTGACAAATTAAATTGAACGTAAACTTTGAATGAATTGAGATATCTATTTAACTCAGTTTACACAACAAACGATTAGCCATTTTTACTAATAAAACCGTTATCAATTCCCAGTATTTGAAACATTCGCGGATGTGACCTTGTCATTAAAATGTACTTAAATTGATATGATTGGTTGTCAAATTGAATAACCTAGAACACTTCGTAACAAGGCTAAAGGATATAGAAGAATAACAAAACAATTGATAAGCTATTGATAAAAATTATTCCATTGTTGAATAAAGGCTGAAGGTCGTTAAACGTATGAGCCAATATTTGAAGTCGATATGCCAATATTTCAAGGGGTTAAAGTATGAATGAATAAAAAGATCTTCTACTATGGGACAAATACCAAATCGCCATAAAAAAAACAAATTTTCTTAACATTTTTTGTCGATTTAATTATGTTTGCAAAAATAAATGAATACAATCATCAGTACATTTGTACTAAGCAGTTAATTTATTTTTCATGTAATACATTATTACAGAACTGATCGCAGTAAAAGTTGTTATGATTTATTGCCTGATATATTGCCAATATAATTTTAAATTTCCCTGTAGAATACAATTAAGAAGACGACTAACGCCAACGACCTTGAGGGAACAAAACACGCACTCGTTTCACACCCGCGCGACCCAAAATTTAGTAGTTTTTTGTACTTTCCTTATTATTCTATGACTTTAAAAAAAAGCTTTAGATCAAAATGTAGATAATTAAAATTTTCTTCGAGATGGTGTCGATTTCATTAAAATATGACCAGCGGTTTTGGTGCGATTGTCGTGTTTTTGTCCGTTTTAGACATAATTTTACAAATTATTTACACTCTGTTATACGAATAAAACTCAAATTTTTCTTAGATCAAATTATTAAGAAGATGGTCTAATGTAACATATATTTTTCCAAAAAATTATGACAATCCGTTTAGACGTGATTCTCATTTTAAAATCAGCTACTCAAGGGTATCTGCGTCTTAAGAAGTAACGATTAGTCTTGCTTTTATTAATGAGATGAATACCGAAGTTCTCAGTAGTACCTAAGTTACTAATTGGTATCTATTAATTGTTAACTTGATTTACATCAGATTTTTTACTACTTATATTTATTTTTCTTGCCTCATTACCGTTGTATCGTTTAACCTAGTAAGTTTCAGAGGTAATTGACATGCACTAAGGCAATGCAAAAAAAAAATAGGCGTCAACCAAATTTTTTTACTAAGTTAATGTTAACGTCATTTCGGAAAACAATGAGAAATATTTCATGAAAACTTTGGTTATTTTGTTTGAAAACAATAACTATTCTTCTGTCAAAAAATTTTATGGTTCAGCGAACTGCAAAAATTAAGCACTGTTAAGATAACGTCATTTCAGCAAACAATGAGAAATATTCAAGAAGAACTTGGGTTATTTTGTTTGTAAACAAAAACTCTATTCTTCTGTCAAAACCTTGAATGGTCCAGTGAACTGCAAAAATTAACAATACATAAATGCAAATAGTTCGCAAAACTTGTAACCTTCGGTTTACAGCTATATGTGTAGTTGAATGGTTTGACACCTGTCATGTTTCTGTGATAGGTGTCAATCACTAACAAAAAGACATACCTACTAACATTCTTGAATTATTTAGTGTGCATGCAGTCCATTGTATGTAACTGTACTCTAATGTTATTGTCTCTCTCCCACAGATACGCACCAATGGATCATTCCCGCTCCGACCTCGAACTTGGAACGACATCATAGGAATTCCTCTACATCCCGTCCCATACCGTTGTGCGAGCGAGACGAACATATTTAGAAAGTGTGGACATATCCGTGTATCGGTGAAAGTGATTCTGGTACAAGTGAATTGAAGATGACGCCTGGTGCAGAAGACTTGACCATGTTAGGGGGCAACAATAATGTTGTTCCCTTACTACCCCGACCTACTGTGGAGTTAGAGTTCCGGAACATAACATGTGACATCAACATGTTTATAGCTAACAAGCTAAAATTTGGTAAGTCTTTTTTTTATTATACATAGGCTCGCGCTTGACCACAATGACCACTATCTCACCTGATGGTAAGCGAGGATGTGGTCAACGGTGTAGCACGCTTGTCTAGAAGCTTAAAAATCTCCAGGTTGTAGCTATTGCACAGATTAGAGAAGTTACTACGCAAGCATTCTTTATTCCGCTACCTGAATAAAGGGACAATTTGTTTTTGCTCACATCTTTTTGGAGTGACGTCACGTTTGTTATCATTCTTTAGTTTGAAACATAGCCGGAGTTCACTGTCACTGGGAGTCACCTTGACACTACCAACGAAATCAGATTACAAACAAGTTAATTTACTCTGTGCCTTAATACAATTGAATTTCTTAAAGCAACATTTAAGTGCGATGTCCGTTCCCTTTCTGTTTAATTGATTCCATTGATTTAATAATTAATATATAATTTAAATTCCATTGAATTAATGAAGATTTGTATGGTGTTACTACTCACGGCTATTTTTACTGAATAGGCCAGCTTTGTTTTTAATGCAGTGTTTATCTTATGCTTATCGTAAACACCTTATCAGACACACCTTCATCACATTGCATGCAATATCAAACTAAGCCAGAAGATTTAATCTTATCTTCAAATACATATAAAAAAACTGTCCCGTGTCCGTGAACTTTATAAATAGACCACGTATAATATTTTGAATGTATTTATGTATATCCATAGAATAAACTACGACGTGTAGTGAACTGGTAAATAAATTCCAAGTGCAACAGAAGCAGTTAGAGCAGTTCCGCACTCACTGATATTCCTTTTATATTATTTGTATTCTGTGTATAATTTGTATTCGTTTGTATAATATTCCTAAAAAATACGAATCGGATACGATTATGACGATACCTTAATGAAGTTATACCATTTTTTTGTTTTTGTTTATTACTCATTCATATTTTTTATGTACCGATCGCAATTTTGTATGTAATGTTATGGTAATGAATATATCTATCTGCCTTTGCCTGAACTTTACGTCAACTCAAACCGGTATTCCATCTGATCTAGCCCACGTATAACATATATACAACTACTTGCGGATCATTATTGCCAATAGGTGCAAGTAGATAATAGGTATATATCAAAAACAATAGTGTCAAGGAACATCGTAAGTAGGTATAGGTACACACTTGTTGAATGAGATAGGTGTGAATTCGTCATTTCTGTGAATTTACCATTGCTGTTAATTTGTCATTTCTGTTAATTTGTCATTTCTGTTTACTTGGTGAATCGATTGTTAAGCTCGCTTTTTGTACTATGTTTACATTTTTTTAATCGTGCAGGTACACACCCAATACTGGATGTGAGTTTTTTTGCTTCCTATTTCGCGGCTCTTAAGGGCACTGTTGTTGTATAATTTAAAATACATAAGAGTATTCGCCATGTTATCACGTGCCTTATAAAACCAACTTTTGAGTAGCAATTCAGATGCCAATATATGAAGTAGTTTTTATTGTAGTTTTGATTTGAGCAACACTATTGCGTATTTATTCACTTATTATACTAGTTAGTATTTGAATGTACCTTCTGTGTAAATGCTTACATTAAAATTAATATAAAAAAAAAATATGATTTAAGAACCTACACAAAACAAAATAATCGGAAATGTGACCTATATAATTATTTATTATAATAATATGACTGCTTGCACATCATATCATCATCATATTAGCCGAAACACGTCCACTGCTGGACATAGGCCTCCCCCAAGCGTCGCCACTTTGACCGGCCCCGTACGTCTCGCAACCAGCGGATACCCGCAACTTTCACCAGGTCATCAGTCCACCAGGTGGGAGGCCTTCCAACGCAACGTCTTCCGGTTTACGGTCGCCACTCCAGAACCTTTCTGTCCCATCGGCTGTCCGTTTTGCGAGCAATGTGCCCTGGCCACGGCCATGTTTGACAATTCTTCGGGCTATGTCGGTAACCCTGGTTCTCTTGCGGATCTCTAAATTTCTGATTCGGGCACGCAAGGAAACTCCGAGCATAGCCCTCGCCATTGCCCTTTGAGTGACTGTAAGCTTTCTGATGAGGCCCATTGTAAACGACCACGTCTCAGAGCCATATGTCATCACTGGCAACACACTGCTTGCACGTGGCTGCACAATTTTATTTGTTAACTTGGGATAAAAGTGGTTAAACAATCATAGATGATACTATTTTATTTATATTATAGGCTTGCGCTTGACCACTATCTCACCTGATGGTAATCGATGAAGTGGTCGACGGTAAAACACGCTTTCCTAGAAATAACCTATTCACTGTTGACTTAAAGACCCCCTAGATTGTATCGGGAACACCGACTCCGGCATAGAATTCCACTCCTTAGCTGTACGCAAAATAAAAGTTTTCCCAAAACGTATTGTGCGATTATATACAGTAAAAGTTAAATACAAACGGATGTGCATTGAATTGAACCTAAATTGGAAATCGTGAGATTTACACCAAAATCTGCTTACATGTTGATCGATAGATAAGTTAGATTTTGACTAGGGACCCAACTCGAAAAACTAGTAGCCGTTAATATAACTTAATTCAAAATACCTGGTGACGTAAATATACCTAGTTACTTATTCGGATTTGCCTAAAACCCATTTGATTAAACACCTAGAATGGTCCCACTCTAAACCACTTTAATTTAATCAGATCCAAAATCAAGTAAAAATTACGTTAAATTAAAGGCAGCACTTTTTCAATTACAAAAAGTTATAAGACTGCACTGAAACCACATAGCCTGATCGCTTATTACTGGTGGGACATATTGGTAGAGTAGTAAAAAATTAAAAGTGCGGAACCTGTAAAGAATAAGTCCCACTGCTGGGCAAAAGCGTCCCCCAAGTCCTTCCAGACATTATTTTCCCGCGGCTTCTTGAACCAGCTCTCATGGTACGCGCCCAAATCATCTCGCCACTTCTGCCTGGGCATGCCGACGGCGATGGCCTTTCTTCTTCAGGAACCCCGCTGTGTGGAGCCTTTTTTCTAAAAAAAAAAAACAAAAAATAAACCCCAAATATATACTGCATAATATAACATATAAAATAGTAAAATATCAGATACATACTAGTGTTATTTAAGTTTCGTTACACAAGCACTGTTCCACTTTTTTTCCTTACGTAAGACAATCTAACGCGATTGGCACTATAACCCAGATATGAACATTATATTTTCATACATATGTATTTTACGATCTTTTAATAATACATCTATGACCGTTTATTAAACATTTTTCATTTAAACAAAGATTTTAAACCGACTCCGAGTCGGTGTCTTTGGTACTTATGTTTTTCGTTTTTCGACACCGACTTCGGAAAAGAAAGCTATTTATAGTCTTGTAGTATTATTTTAGAGCAGTGGTGGCCCAGTGGTAACGGCCCTGACTTACGTGTCGTAGGTCGTGAGTTCGAACCCAGGCAGGCGCTTTACTTTGTGTAAATAATTTCATCACCACTGCTCTTAAAACGGTGAAGGAAACCATCGTGAGGAAACCGGCATGTCTTAGAACCAAAAATTCGAAGATATGTGACACCACCAAACCGCATTTGTTCCGCGTTAAGGCCCATTACGTCTCTCACAGTGAGCCTGCAGGAACATTATAAGGCTGGTGATGACTGTTTTTTTGGAAGTTGGATTAATTTTGTTGTTAAAAAGGTTTTTTTCTCTTCTTTTTGTTTTGGTACCTCAAATTACCATAAAAATCATTTACAGCCAAAGTACATCACATGACAATTCCAATAACCCCAAACATGACTAGAATATATTGTTTTATTTCAGAGTTTTAGAGCCTACCTTCCGGCATCATCATCAGTTCTGTTCTATGGTAACATTTTCATCAATACTCTTTTTATTTATAAGTATACGCTTCATCATAGTTGGTTAACTATTCGAGATATCTTATACTGGAGACATACTTATCATTTAGCAGTTCCAGTGCTCATTTGTGATCTTCTTCATCAGTTCCACTTCACAAAATGATACATTCTGAGTGCAATAGATTGCATTGTTGAAGAAAATACCAAAATCGCTGTATGTATAATATTTGATTTCCAAGAGATCCTCATTATCATCAGATTCTGAGTTTACGACACTGGGACCACCTCCGAGATATTGGCTCTCATTTATTGATACTTTTATTATGCGTACAGCTAAGGAGTGGAATTCTCTGCCGGAGTCTGTGTTGCCCTATAGTGACAATCAAGGGGTCTTTAAGTCAAGAGTGAATAGGTTACTTCTAGGCAAGCGTGCTCCATCGTCGATCACATCATCGCTTACCATCAGGTGTGATGGTGGTCAAGCGCGAGCCTATATCTAAATAAAAAAAATAAAAGAATTCTGTTCCATATCTCCGACCTCCTAGTTCTGGACCAATTCGGGAACATACCCATTCAAACACAAAAAAAATCAAAGTCGGTCCATATAGGCGGAGTAATCGTAACAAATGTCCTAACAAAACATACAATCGAATTGAGAACCTCTTCCTTTTTCGAAGTAGGTTGAAAATAGTTGACGATTAAATGTTTTTGATGTATTATTAAACAACTCTAATAGCTCGACAAATACAAAGCAGGTTCGACATATATATTAGTATTAATACAAATAATTTGTCAAGGATATAGATTAGAGTCAACATAGACTAATTATTGTTTGACTTATACAAGAAATAGGAGACGGTACGAAATTTTGTAATACTTATTACGATTTCTACGAATGTACGACTGGTACGTGTGGTGGCGAACCAACAACTACTTATACTACTGCACTGTCAGTATCAAAAAAGGATTATTATTTTAGCCCGTCAAAATATAGCTACGGCAAAATCTACAGATCGGTTTGACAGTAACATTCAGAATAAATTAAAATTTTGCTCAAGAGTGAAGCTCTCATGAATCATGTTGACAGTAAAATTTTATTGTGCCATAGTAATAGATCTCTTGATGGAATTGGAAGCATTTACGATTTAAGTCCACAATTTCACGAGCAGAACTGTTCCAATCCAATTGAGAAATAATTTTTAATCCATATAAATGTGCAATCTTAATCACTTCTAAGTTTTACAACACGACACTTAAATCAATTTTACTCGTAACTTAAATAAATAACATACGAGAATGTAATGAATTAATGACCTACGGCGTAACAATACGAACAGTTTGATGACTTTGGCCGTGGTTAAGCCTTTTTCGGTTCATCTAAATTTATTGATTTATATACCTACACCTACTTTATTTATGCTAGTACGCGTGTACGCAAAGCACGGCAAGCCGTTGGTCCCGGCTGTCATTTGAAGATCTTTGACAGTCGTTTACGGCAGTCAGTAGCGATTATATCTGACACCAATCTTGCCAAGAGGTATCGTGTTATAAAGCTCAGATAGGCAGTCGCTTTATATGCAATGTATATTTATTTTATTTATTTATTTAAGGCACATCAACAACACAAACACAAACATGGACATATAACATTTTCGGGGTCTTATCCTAGTGTCTATATCAATTACAGACGTCTATATCATCATCTATAAAATATAAAACAAAAGGAGACAGTTAAAATTGACAGACACAAAAATTATTTCGTTTTCTTTTCCAAGATCTTCCGTCTGAGTGGAGTGACCCCACTCCTCGGTCATGAAAAATGTCAAGGTCAAGTAGCTAACACCAAGCATTGTACGTTGAAGGCAGCCTTGCCATAAGGGAATTCGTCCCAAGATTCGATTTATTTCGGGGGACACTAAACAAATGCCTGCATTTTCTCCGGACATTTAATTTAGGAACGCTTAACCCGATACATGTCATGGACCAGTGACTAATATGTGCACTATGAATAATGCTCGGGCTTTATGATCTAGTCAAGTCAAACCGGGCAATATAATGAATACTGATTTAAACTTCTACATTTATCACATTGTCCGATCAATATGAATTAGTAGCAATCTACGTAACGGTTGGACAATTTGAAAATTATGGTCAATGAATTAGTCCAAGAGCGAGCGAAGTGAGGGCGGATAAGTTAGGTTCGAAGGAGATGACGGGAGCTGAAGTGAGCGAGCAAAGAGAACAAACTTAGCTCCCGTCATCTCCTTCATGTTATATATAGAAATAGGCCGTACGGCCTTAGCTGATCCCACAGTCAATCGTTTATCCGGCCCTTATTTTTTTCTTTTTTTATTAACGTGGTTTTTTAGTAACGTTACACTATAACAACAAATACAGAACAGCGGGGCTCCGTCGACTTTGTTGCTTAAATAGTAATCGTACTTACCTATTCTTATTAAAACCAATGATACCATTAAAATAATAAAAAAATCATCTTATTATTTATTACCCGGCCCAATAAGTGGTGGGCATTATTTAGAAAGCCTGGTCAAGTTAATTATTTCAATAGTAATAGTAATTTTATCATATTGCCTATTCATATTGGGCATTTTTAAACTGCCCGGGCATTATGAATAATGCCGTATTAATTACTTGGTCAATAACATTATACCACCACCACACACACACACATACACACCACCACATCCACCACACACACACACATCCACTACATTTACCTACTGGTAAGTACAAGTAGTACCAGCAGAGTAGCTGCATCCAGTTAGACTGAACGCCGCCTCAAGAAAAGGCTAGGTAAATTGATTTTATAATGAGGTGAGACTACGGTAAAGCATCTAAATTATTGATGAATAAACAAACATTTAAAGCGATGTCGTAAGAGCTCTTTTGTAACCTGAAGTAGAAAATCAACAGATTTGAAGTAGAATAAATAGAACCACAGATAATATATAATACTAGCATACAGATCCCTCATCACATGCAAAGAAACAACGTTACTAACATTTTTCGTCCGATTATTTTTATAAGTACATCGATCGCGTTCAATTCCGGTCCAAGGCTATAGATGGTGTTAGCAGCGACTTGCAAGTAAAAGGGTTTTCTCCGTTCGTTACATTTTTTTCTTTAAATACAGTGACGATTTGTTTTATAGTATTTTTGCAAGTTTTGACAGTTTCATTGTACCAAAATGTGTTACAATACAAATTTAAAACCGCGCCATCTATTGGAAACTATTTTAAATTATCCGTTCAAATAATCTTTGTGCTTAGAAGAGTTGATTAATCAAGAACATATAATTTGTATGATCAATTCTTGAAAATATTGAACACTCAATTCATTAACATATCGATGCATATCACGCCATCTAGTGATATTTATTTGAAACAAATTTTCTTTGTTAGCGCTAGGACCCCGTGGCCCGTGGTAGCATAGTACAACCAAAGAGTTTGAGGATACTTTATTGTATACCAAAAAATACATTAGATAGGAACATATAGTACATTTTAAAGTATAAACAACTGGCCTTATCGCATTCCGCGAATTCTGCCAGGCAACCTGGAATAGGCATTGGACAGTGACTGCCTTCTTTATAAAAACTGTACAAACCTGCATATTGTGGTTATGCCTATGCTTACTAAGTGGGCATTAGGCCATGCTTTTGGTTACAAGTGCCTAAATATAGAAAATGTGTGTTTTCCTGTTATACGACTGTCATTCCTGTGGTTACAGACAGATGGTCACGCAAAGTAATTTTAAATATTTATTGGCCTATCTAAAACCTAATAATACAAGCCATACATACGCATATATATGTAGGTATAAAGTATTAAATTTTTCCGTTTGAACAACCATTTTTGTTACTTTTATGTTTATGTAGTAATCAATACTCAAATAAATTGAAAAAAATATGCCAAAGTTTTAGTTGCTGGGTAAGAAATTATTAGGACTGGCAAACTATGTCTTATTAGTAACCAAAAAAGAGTTTTGCTAATTAGTTTTGTATTATGTAAGTTTATTTTCTAATAACTTAAAGTTACAAAATCAATAAATCAAAATCAAATAGTTTATTTCAAATAAACCTATGGGGTACTTTTGAAGCTTTAACAAAAAAAATGGAATGGAGAAGAATTTGCAAGAAACTCCACGGACAATCTTTTCCATCAGTTTTAATTACAAGTTTTTGTATACATCATTCTTGTTGAAAAAATACATATTTATTTATTTATTAAAACTTTATGCACAAGTACAAAGGCGGACTTAATGCCTTAGGCATTAAGTCCTCGCTTTTGCAGACATTAAGTGAATAAAAATTTACTCAATGTCTGCAGCTCTTCCCCATAATAAGATACCGTAAGACATTAAACTATATAAAACTTTACAGTTTTATATAGTAGGGGTAGGAAACCAATTCAACAGTATTTTTTTGTAAGTTTGTTACGCGATTACACCACCAAATAAGAAATATTTTCAGTGTATTTTTTAGAAGTTTCCAGCCATATTATCGCTACGTCTAGAATCCCAGAATTCCATGATCATATCTTTATTTGTACTTACCTAAAATAATATTTATCATCATTTACTTTGAGTTCAAGTTACATCATACTAATTGCAGACAGATGCTTTTACTCATAATGAAAAAATGCTATTAGACGCACTTTTCAACAAGTTATTCTAATTTATGATAAATAATGCATTTCACGTGTACAAGTGTCGTGATAAAAAATACTAAAAATAGATATTATTATTCAGAAATGATTACATAAAATGCGTTATTTGGAAAAACCTGATTAATCGTGTTACGTAACGATAAGATACAGAATGCAATGATACGCTTTTCATGATTGATTCGTAAAATGGCTTTCTATCAATAAGCCAATAACGTCTAATGCCATCATGATTTCAATGCGAGAGAGTCGGAATCGGAACTACATAATATTAAGGTTGCCCTAGTTGATCATTCTCACACACGTAGTCTGGCGATTACTCCACTGTTTGACGCTGTTCGTTCAAAATAAAAATGACATCAATTTGTCTCATCATTATCTAGCCCTACATGGAAACAAAAAGAAGTAAAAAAATATGTATTTGAAAGTTATGAGCGTCGAAAGTTCCATATTTCAACACCAATTTTAACGCATTCTGGGCGCAAATAAATACCATAAGAAGAGGGAAAATTGCAAAAAAGTCACCATACAGGTATAGATTAATAGTTCAACAATGCAAATAATTTTATTTTGAACAGATACATTTAGTCATGATGTATTTTATATGTTTTTTCAGGATATCCCCAAAGTCTGTTTATACAATTTCAGGCGCCCGTTTTCGTCCTAAATCATCATCCATTTCGCTACAAATTTGCAAAAGTGTGTATTCATATGCGAACTAGCTTATTACTGCTCATCACAGCATCTATCTCTTTCGCACGTGTTGTCGGATGAAATAGCATGCATTTGAACCCCGTGCACTAAATAGTTCGTGCCGTCGACTAGTGCAACCTTAAAACCGATAGCACCTTCCCTTTAGTTTGAATGGTGCTTTACAGACTATGCCCCATTTGCTGGAATGTCCCGACTATCCATTCACTTGCACCCTGGATTACCTGTACATTACCTCGACAGTACAGGGCCTCTGACACTGTAATAAACGTGGCCAGCTACTGGGCCCTAATAATTCGATCATCAAAACGAAAAAGAAAGAAAACTGCATTCATGGATGAAAAAGATTTACTTTATAACGGTTCCAGTACCTAAGTAGGTACTCGTAATGCCGACTCACAATGTAGATCATGAGCTCACTCATTGATTAGCTCGCCCTATCCTAAACCTCTCCCGTCACAACACTCGTTTCACCGCCTTCCGAAACCAATTAGAATGAGTCAATTCATCTAGGCTGAGGGGACAGTCAAACTCCCAAGCTGAGCTTGTTCCTCGGTGCAAAAGTACGTTAACCTTGATAAAAATGAGCAAGCCTTTATCAACACCCGATTGATAACAGCGTGTTGCATGATTGCACTAACAATGCTTCGTATCAAGTATAATTCTCACGTGCGAGATGTATTGGTAGAGTTGGCTTCCGCCGCTTTACGCATTGTTAAAGGAAGTAATTTGTGTCTGTTTATAACCACGATAGCGTAAAAATATTGTCTGATTCAACATGGTACGTTTTGATTCTCACAAAGAAAAATCTCAATATTAGTATATTGTGATTTTTCTCGTCTGCATTATCCGAAGACGATTTAGGCAGAGGTACTACAGTAGTGATCAGTTATGGCCTAGAGGTTATGGCCCCTACTTACTAATTGAAGGGTGTGGGTTCACTAACCAAGCAGACTTTTTATTTTGCCTAATTTATTTAATCACGACTGCTGTCAAAACGGCGAAGGAAAACGTCATGAGGTCTTCTACCAATCCGCACTGGACCCCGTGTTAGATAAATAGCCTCTGACAAGAATCTGACAAAGATCACAATAACCTACACAATGCATACACTCTCATTTCGTAAATTTTGTTTAAGTTCCATATAATTTGAGCAAGCCAAAAAAGTTGTATCTTTTTTCGTAACAATACGGAAGTGAATAACAGTTACACTACAGAAAATATACTAAACAAAGTACAAAAGACAAAAATAAAAGCAATAATCTTATTATTATCTTAACTTTGATTGATTTAAAATTGAGCTACCGAATCGTATCATTGCATTGGTACTTTAATATTTATTTAAAACTGTAAGTACAATAACAGTCCATACAAACTATCCGGGGTAGTCTCTTGAACACAATTTCAAGAAGCAAGCTGGAGTTTGTGTGTCGACTGACGTAGCCCAGCAACGGTGCCCAACAGCGAAGCTTATTTATCAGGGGGACTTCAACGCCTATCATAAGGAGTCTTGGTTCCCGTACCAGAAAACTGACCCTCCCGGAAGCGCGCAAGTTTGCTTTAACACTATATCTAACCCAGCTGATGAATGAGGCAATGCGGGTACCGGATGTTGATACCTAATTGCTTGGAACTTCTGCTGACAACTGATCCTGACAGTCATTCAGTATCGATCTCTCTCAGCCCCGCTGGGAACGTCTGACCACAGTCTGGTGAATAGGCACGAGGCGAGTATGGCGATATGAGTCAGCAGATCAGATGCGGCACTTTATTTCGTCTTATCCATGTGTGCTTCACGTGACCCCTCGTCATTGCGGACGTGATTCAGCAGGGAATGGAGTATTTTATTCCATTTTCCGACATCCCGCTCGGTCACTAATCCCGGCCTTGGTAAAATGCGGCATGCGCCCACGCTGAGGCCCGAAAAGAGTCTGCCTACAACATTAAACTGGTGGATGCCAAGCTGTGAAGCTAATCGTCGCAAGGTTGCCTGCTTGTCGGTCTTCTACAGACTGTACTTCGGTGAGTGTGCTCAAGAATTCCACGACCTCATCCCACCAGCCCCCTTCTACCATCGGACATAACAGACGCACTGCAAGTTACCATCCTTACCATTCCACCAATTCGCACCAAGCGCTTCCAAACATCCTTCATAATGTGCACAGCAAAAGAGTGGAACTCACTGCCTGCGTCTGTGTTTCCGAACACATTCAACCCAAATTTTTTCAAATTTAAAGAGGACTAGCTTCCTCTGGGAAAGCTTACTCCATCGTCGACTTTATCTCTGTCACCTCTGACCTAGACTAGAGTCAAGAGCAAACCGACATAAAAAAAAGAATGCAAACTTATTGACTTTGTTCATTCAATCCGTCTGTGATTAGGCAACTCTCACGCAACGCAACGCAGGTGATTGTCAAAGAAACTCATCTCTTCATCAGTAGTTAGGCAATAACAACTAACGACCGAAACTAATGGAATGACAACATGAATCAACAAAACTCTTGCCTAATATCTTCTACTATGAAGAAAGAGATTCCGAATGGTTTAGAAAATTACACTTCTACAATATAATATTGGTTTGAGAAAGGCATTCCGTGCACCAAAGACTTAGGAACTGATAGGATCTGGTAACAGAACTTGGACTCTGTTTAGATTCTAGGATTTGTGTATTTTAGGTGCTAATGTTGCAACCATTTCTCTAGAAACTGGTTTAACTTATATAAAACAGTCGTTTTAGTAGTCTTTGCTAGTCTATAATAATTATTATATCAAATACGTTGACTTCAGATATCTGAATCTCGTAAACAGCAAAGAAAATGAGAATGTATTACAACTCTAGCCTTTGCCCGCAACTTTCAAACTACAATCCACCTACAGAACCCCATCTACCCCATATATGTGAAACACTAGGTGGAGTTTAAAAAAAAACATAGCAATTTTCACCTTAAATCCTTCTACGGAACATACTTCCCAAGTTCCTAACTTCTTCAATGTTGCATTCATTCACCCACTCGCGAAACTGTGCTAAAGATCAATAACTCGTTTTTCTAACATCCATTTGTAGGTCATTCGAATATTCTCGTACTATATACATAACATAGTATAGTACGCAATATTTATATAATTTTTTTGCAAGACACGTATCTCACATCTCTTTCCGGTTTCATCTAAAGCTTTGAGTACACGGGCCACTCTAAATCACCACTTGCGATACAGCAAGCAAGGAATTCTATTAAGTACCTATTTTCCTGTTTCCTGTTTGATGTGTTCTTGTACGCCGTTAACGGTAAAGCATATAGCGATCCCTGTATTTACCATTTTTACACTTATGTTTTACTAATAAATATTTGAGTTTGAGCAACAGATGCCGTTCATTCACTGAAGCAAAAGTTGTAAACCAGTAAAAAGTTGCCTGTACGAGTGGCCCGTCTACAGCTACACCAAGCATACATGATGTGCTTACTCAACACTGGAATTATCGCGAGAACTTTCTTTACAACTTGTTTTGTCATTAGTCAAAGCTTACATAAGTAAAGCCATTAATTCTAACGCTAGAACGTTGATCTACACAACATACAGTTATGACGCCGGCGCATTGCATAACTATATCGGTAGCAAAACCGATTAATCGAATGTTTTATCGATTATCGAAGAATTCGTATCGATATTGAGTTTAACAGCAAGGTCGACCATAGAAATTTGATAACAATGCTAAGCTGTTTGTAACCTTGATTTATTTTATTTATCTAGGCACAGACGTATAATTTTTCAGTAGCTGTTCTAATCGCAAATGTGTATAATCAGCCTATATGATCATTAAAAGGATTAAATATAGAATTCCTAGACCAAATATATGTCCCCCCGGTGGGTTCCCGCGGGGGGGTCCATGCGGGGGGGGCTCAGTAACCGTGGCTTGGTCACCCACGGTGAAGCGAAAAGGAACCCGAGGAGGGGCCGCTCGTCAGGGCTTTTGCCGATTAAGCCGACGACGTAGTGGCCAACAAGTAGGTTGCGGTGCCGCCTGGACGACATCGCTACTGAGGTGGGCCGCGATGTCGTATGGAGATTCCCAGATCCCATACGATGTCGCGGCTGAGGGTTGGAGGCCACGGCGGGAGAGGAGTGCCGGTATTGCGGTGCGCCGCTCTCCCTACCTTCCGCGGCCCGGACGGGGTCGCCACCGTCTGATGGCGGACGCGGTGGGGCCACAGCGGAGGAGGAGGAGTGTCGGTATTGCGTTAACCGCTCTCCCTATCCCCTGCGGCCAAAAAATGGCAGGTAGCGGGGCCATTGACCTTGACCCGTCACAGGGAGACCAAGGGTGCCATACACGGAGTCGTCTGGCATCCATGTGCTGGTTTGGTCCCTGGGGTGGTCACGGCGCACGGTGTATTCTGGTGCGCCGGTGATGGAGGTACTCCCCAGAGGAGGGTCCGGTGACGGACAGCCGCGACGGGTTCGCGGTGAGTGCTAACGCGTGCCCGTGTTCCCGCTATAAGCGGCACAGGAGGATACCGTGGTTTTAGTAGGTTAGAGTCCCACATAACTGCACTATCTCCCCGTGGTAGTGCAGTATGCATGAGCATTTATCCATGCAAAAAGAAAAATCAAGGCAGAGTAGGATCTTTAATACCCCACGTTTCGCCTGTTATGTTTAAAAGCCAGATGATGAATATTAATAATAATTAATAAAATAAGTCAGTTGGACCACGGGTCTTCGGTAGGGGCAGTTGTCCAATTATTATTTTAGTTGGACAACTGCCCCTACCGAAGACCCGTAGTCCAACTAGTTGGACATTGTAGTTGGACCACGACCCCTAAACGATATATTATATATCCTTAGTAGAGCCGACCCTACTACATAGTAGCAAAAAGGTTAGCCTGATAAATTTAAATGAGAGTCAGACGACATTCAAAAGACAATTAGGTACCTGTATTGTTTAGAAAATGTTTAACAACACTTTAATTATAACCTTCTAGATAACAATAGCCTTGTGGGAATTATGATTTATCTATAGTAATCAACCTATTAGCTGTTTGTTGCTTTACTTTGTGTGAATTAATTCATCACCACTGCTTTAAAAACAGTGAAGGAAATTATCGAGAGAAAACCAGCATGACCTAGAACCAAAAAATCGAAGACATGTGACATCTACCAATCCGCACTGGGTCCGCGTGGTGGATTAAGGCACATTCCCTCTATCACAGAGAGGAGCCCTATCTCCCAGCAGTGGGAACATTAAAAGGCTGATTATGATAAATCAAACGGTTTAGTTTGATTACTGTAGATAAGCAGTGATAATCCTCTATTAATAATTTTTACCGTTCTTTCCGGTGCCGCAGTCATGATTTCAGCATCAACTGATGTATTTCAAGATAAAATTATTACCTGCAATTACCTAGTAGGTAACGAAATTTATTAGATTTACACCTGTTTTTCATTAATATTATAAAGGCGAAAGTTTGTGAGTGTGTGTTTGTATGTTTGTAATTTCTTCACGCTCAAACGGCTGGATGAAATTTGGCACAGAGATAGATTATAGTCTGGAATAGCACATATACTTTTTATCCCGGGAATATGTTCCCTTGGGATAATTTATGACCTTCTCGCGAGCGATGCCGCTGGCAGAAGTAAGTGGATAATAATTAGGTTTTCCAGTGGAACAATTTCTAAAAACGTTGTACCTGTCTATGGGAGCCTTCGCTGTTTCTAGCGTAGAGTTTACTTACTCACTATTTCCCAGTCAAAGTTTCTGATGCCTCGAAAACTATTTCTCGATTCTATTCGAATGTTCTTAAGTTTATTTTCCAGTTTCAAATTATCTTTATTGTTTTGTTATGTAAATATTTCGGCCTTATCTGACCTAAGAAGTATGACCTGCAACGATTCAAATTATTTGTTTGTTTATTATTACTTTATAATTTGGTGAGGTAGGTATCAAAACAACTAATGAAGGTTTAGTTGCAACATGCATACCTACTTATAGACTTGTCACTAATTACCGAGGTTTGAGTAAGTACGTGTCACAAACGTTCACCTTGATGTAGGTCACGTCTTCGCGTCAGTCATTCTGAAGATTTCAAAAGAAACGCTTAGATGTCATCCGTGAGTAGTTTAGTTTCTTAAAAAACTGGCTTATTACAAAGGCATTTTTAGTGAACACTACTAGTAATGGTAGGTACTTCAAAAGTTATTCTGTCCCTGGCTTCTCTAGTAATTTTATACTGACATAGGTACATCAATGGCAAAGACCACGGAATGCATTTGCGGCAAGGTACAAGTTTGGTGTAAAGATGGTCCTGTGAAAATGACTAACTCGAAAATAGTTCATCAGCCACTGAATAAACAATAAAATACTAGACACATTCACATTTTGAAGCCTTATACAAAATGTAGGCCAAATAAATTAATAGTAAGCTGTTACGCAAGAAGCTCCAAACTTGATTTTGTTAACTAGTTTTAAAAGAACTAGTTGCATATCCTTATTTTTATGGGTCAGTGCCCACTCAACCCGATTAGACTCAACCCGAAGAATAATACCAGAAGTTTTACTACCATTTGTACAGTCAGGCAAAGTGTTATTTAGTCCTAAATAACTTATTAATTTATTATGCATAGAATATTTTGTTTTGATACTTAATTTATCCTGGTAGTAAGAGATTTCGTTTAAAAAGTGTAGCTTTATAAAGATAACCTCTACCTCGCTTAAACCGGTTTTCTGGAAACAATAGACGAAGCGGCTCATATCTATTGTTCGAACTTTTTTTTGCAAAAATGCAATTATGTAGGGTATGATAAGAAAGTAAAGTATGTGTGGTTAGTTTGTCATTCACAATGTCAGGTGAAGGGCCTTCTCAGGGCAGACTGCGTAAAAATTATGAATTAATTTCCAATCAACGTGGCCAAACTTTATTACACGTCGGTCATGTATACCGACAAACACCTAAAAACTTTAATATTTTAATTGTGTTGTTCCTACCTAGTCCTGTATTCTTTAAGATACCTAATGTTTATTTTTTAAAGATAATTCAGTAAATCATATTTTTTTTATATTTTAGAACCTACTTGATAACCTAATAATTATAATCACTTATCTAATAATACCACCGTGCCATTAAGTATAAGATTGTAATGATAATTAACAATAATCTACTAAGTACAAAGCGTATACTATATTAAAAAGCATAAGTATTTACTTGTTTAATTATTCATCTATTTATCCAAACATTATTTAAATTTTATATTCTCTGTGTTGTGCAAGCGTTAAATCAATACTTTTCTGCCTGACTGTACATCGACGTTTTTACGCATAAAAAACATAACTTTGCAGTTATTATTCGTCGGGTTGAGTCTAATCGGGTTGAGTGGGCACTGACCCATTTTTATTGGCGACCGGTTCAATAACCTTTCTGACCAAGATTATGAATCATATTTTGTTTACAAACATTTTTTACGTCGGGGCACGCCCGTCAATGGGTAATTATAACACTGTTTTTCGTTTAAAGAAAAACTTTGAGCAAGGTTGAAATTAATGACAACGGTCCTAAAAATTGCTTCAGATAAAAAATTTGGTTGATAAAACAAGATCTCAGATTTTATTATTATTTAGGTACTCATGAATATTACTGTCAATAATACATATTCTGCAATAGTCCTGCACCAGCTGGGGTTCGCCTTGGGTGCCCTTGCTTTGTGCATACAGGGGTAATAGCCGGTTGGTGTCTCATTTTATGCTACATGTCTTTAGGGCCGATTTCACCAATGAAACTATTGGTGAAATTATTAGTGAACATTGGTGAAATCGGTCCTTTTGGCTCCTGGTACGCCTTTCAAAAGTCCGGGTCCCTAGGGTCCCGCGAATCTCAAAGATTCAACTTCTTACAAGTTTCACAAACTGCCTTGTTGGTCTAATGGTTGCAAGCGTTACTGCTGAAGTCCTAGATTCAATGCCCGGCTCAGGCAAAATGTTATTGGGTGTTTCCATCTGGCATTTCTCAGTAGCACCCAGGAGTCTCAGGCTCACATCCTATTACATGTGGGATGATGGGACTTAAATATTACTGGCTAAATGTGGATATACTATTACATGGTACTTAAACATTACTGGCTTAATGTGGATGTACTATTACATGGAACATAAACATTACTGGCTAAATGTGAGTGTACTATTACATGGGGCTTAAATATTACAGGCTAAATGTGGATGTACTATTACATGGAACTTAAACATTACTGGATTAATGTGGATGTACTATTACTTGGGCTTTAAACATTACTGGCTAAATGTGGGTGCGCTATAGGTTAACCTCTGTCCATCCCTTCAGGGAATACAGACATGACGTTATGTTATTTTTTACAAACTCGGTACTTTTTAACCGACTTCCCAAAAAGGAGGTAGCTATCAATTCGATATTTTTTTATTTGTTTTTTTATTTGAAAGCTGGTTCATGTGGTCCCATTTAATTTCATTTACATCACATTCAATTTCATAAAGATCTGATGAAGAACTTCGGAGATTTACAACAGAACTCTTCAATAATTGACGGCAAATCTCTTGGGATTGCTGCAATCGCATGTCTGTTTATTGTTTACACCATTTCATAACATACCATCACGCCAGTATGCTCTAAACGGGTACGCATATGTGTACAGTTCAACCTGGTACACTCTCATTCCACCGGTTATGTTCAAGTTATATGTTATTCGAATTATCTATTTTGGCATCACCGTTGGCATTATAGGTACCTTACTATAGAACTTGTCCATTATGTACCACTAAAAAGAGAAAAATAAATAATATTATTTGTTGTTAGTACTGTATTTTCACATGAATTCAATAAAACGTTGTTATTTTGGTATTACAGATACTTCAATTTTATATATTTGTGATATAGATTCTAAAACCAATCTTCATAATTTACTATGCATTTACTAAACTGGTTCATAAAAACAGCATGTAAGCTATTTTCTATGTCACAGATTTCGACATTGGCCGACTTTCGAATAGAAAATGGGAGTTGCAATCTTAACAAAATTCACAAAGTCAACAAATTAACTTGTCTATCTACAATTCTACATTGTCCAAAACTACATAGTCATGCTTCCTTACATTGTTTGCAGTATTTCAAAACATAATGTAACGTAATTTGGAAAAAAGGCGATAGCCAAAGACACAAAAATAATTATGTGGACACTAGCTTCTGCCAGCGGCTTCGTGCGCACGTAAAGTGTTTTTTTATCCCAAGGGAACAGGATGAAAAGTAGCCAATGTGCTAGCCCAGACCTAATCTATCTATGCCAATTTCATCCAGATCAGTTCTGCCGTTCTGGCGTGATTGAGTAACAAACATACATCCACACTTCAACACACATATCTATCCAAACTATATTTATAATATTAGTAAGAAGTAAGATAATTTTTATGGTAGCGTTTAGGACCCTAATAGGTCATTACAATCGTCAGTGTGTCAGCGTGTTTATACCAGATTACCCATTTTACGGTTTATTAATGGCGTTTGATAAATAAGAACTGAAACGTGCAGGTCTGCAGGCAATGATGGAGATATGTCTCTTTTATTTACTCTAAACGATTGTTTTGTATAAGTACATAAATAATTATGTTTGTAAACATTCGTTAACAATACCATACATAAATAATTAACCAATGACACACAATAATTATTGGTTTTTGTATTACAAGGAGTTTTCCCAATTATAGTGATAATTAGGTTCCGGTTTATTTGATAAACCGCCTAATTGCCTGCACGTCTACAATATGTAAATATATATTAACTTATTACAATTGGGTATTCAAATCTTAGAAAGATAAGCTTCTTCTTCTTCTTTTGTGTCGATTAGCTCAAACTATAGTCTCAACTATTCAGATTTTGTCTGACCAGTATGTAGCCCTAGTTACTCGGACAGCTCTGTCATTCGCTACGTTAAAATCCCGTAAGGTGCAGGTCACAAAGGGCAGACAAGGAGGTAGGCCATATCTTGCGAAGGGACCCGACAGTGGCAAATGGTCTATAATACTCTATTTGGCCAGGTTGTTTCTACAGCGGGCAACCGGTGTCCGCAATCGGTTTAGAGATTTCCAGATTGGGCTCTGCAGTTCCTTTCCAGGGGGCAGATGCTCTGCCAGACTGATGAAGTGTGTAGGAGTAGGATGTTTATATAATTCACAAGAGATAAGCTGATTTCCACGAACCGGAAGACGTTGCGTTGGAAGGCCCCCCCACCCCCTTGCGGGGATCCGCTGGATGCGAGACACACGGGACCGATCAATGTGGCGACGCTTGGGGGAGGTCTAAGTCCAGCAGTGGACATCTCTCAGCTGATATGATGATGATGATGAAGCTGATTTCTAGATTTTGATATAAACATTTTGATACTACGGCCATATTTGGGTTAAGCAAAACTTGAGCAGAAAAATACGCCAGAATTTCTCGGACATTAAGATCGAGCAACGGGTGATAATCGCGCGTATTTTTCCATTTACAACCAATTTCACTAGCCACGCTGCAGTATTTACAAAAAATCTTATCATATCTTACCAATATTATAAATGCGAAAGTTTGTATGGATGGATGTATGGACGTATGTTTGTTACTTAATCATGCCAGAATGGCTGAACGGATATAGATGAAATTTATCACAGAGATTGATTATAGTCTGGAATAAGGGAAAATTATACCGGGATAAAAAGTATGTGCACTTTTTATCCCGGTATAATTTTCCCTTGGGATGATAAAACAGTTACCACGCGGGCGACGCCGCTGGCAGAAGCTAGTAATTATTAAACCAATGGAAACAGCCATGACAGATGGCCAATGGAAACAGCCATTACACGACTTATGAATGAACTCGTATGTCCAAGTCTCAGTTATCAACTTATCATTTAAAGTACCTGGATGTACACATTTGTAAAGCGATAGCTATGTATACAAATCACTTCCTTATTCATTTTGACTGTGACGAGATCCCCATATGCGCACACGCACGTATACGCCGCCTGCCAATCTTAGATTTTTGCACAATATAAATAATTTATCATGACATCTGATATTGTTATGCCGTAAGTTATCGACAAACGAGATTTTTTATAGTTTCATGCAAATGTAACTGTAGGAATACTAATTATCTAGTTTCGTGATTTTACATAATAACGGTTTATAGTTATGAACTGTCACGTGCTAAATATTTTGTTTTATTGACTTATGCTGGTATTGAATATGGTATGGCAGCTGGCATTCATCATATTCTCTGCATCTAATTAAATTCAAATTCAAAAAATCGGCTAAGCAGACGATGCTGATTTGAGGATTTTATTTTTCTATTTATTGCTGACAGCGCTGTTCTATTTATTCGCACACGGTTTAGTGCATAAATACAAAAAAAAAATATCGTACCAATGATATTAAATTTATAGTCACCAATAAAAAAAGTATGCGTTAACGATAATGATTAAAAAATTGTATAAAAAAAATGTTATATATTCGCGAGCTGGCTGACCAAAACCATATGTAGATATCCTCCGATTGCACAGCATGATTTTCTTCTTGTTCACGTCTTTTTAGTTCGCTTCTTAAGCAGTCGGGTTTTAGATTTTTGAATTAACTTTTCTTATTTATAACTTTTTAGTTATTTTTTTTTTCAATTCATTTGGCCCTCACATTATGGCACCCAAAATCCGCAATTTTTCTATTTTCCAATTTAATGTAGCCATTGACACTCGCAAGGTTAAGACAAATCGATAGACGTAAGAATTATCAAAATCGACCAACGCGTTTGGTCTCTAGAATGCCACATAGGCACAAACATACATACATACATAAATAGACTGATAAATGGTCCTAGGAATTATTTTCTATGAGTAATATCAGGACATATTCCAATGGCAGAGCAGTGGTGGCCCAGTGGTAACGATCGTGACTTACAAGTTGTAGGTCGTGGGTTTGAACCCAGGCAGGCGCTTTACTTTGTGTAAATTATTTCATCACCACTGCTCTCAAAACGGCAAAGGAAACCGCGATTCCTAGAACCAAAAATTCGACATCGACCAACCCGCAGATGGCCCGCGTGGTGGATTATGGCCCATTCCCTTTCGCAAAGGAGATCTGTGTCCCAGCAGTCTTCTTCTTTCTTTTTCTGCTTTTCGTGTCAATAAACCCAAATATTGGCTCAACCCAGCAGTGGGAACATTAAAAGGCTGATGGTGATTCCAGTGGTTCCTAATAGGTATGTCATATAGGTAAGAGTTATAATTTCCAGAGACTCAAATTTTAACGGTCACGTTTTCTTCACCCAAATTTTTATTTCAATTCACCTTCAAACACAGTTATTACTTTACCCAAGTTTCTAGAACAACAAGTAATTAAAAACATTGTTAACCTTAATCATTCATAGTTTTGAAATACAGCTAGCATAATGCTGTTCATCAGAACATGAAGTTCGCATTCGTTCATACCTAATTGGATTCTATATAGCCGATAATACTTACTTCACCTATTGACCTGAGTATGCAAATACTTATCGCATTTCCATTTATATCCCCGTTTCTGACGTCAGACTTTTCATTTAGTTCGGAAAATGGAATGACAATAAAATGGTACTTCGTGACTCTTATGAGAAGAATGATGCAAATCGTAATAAAAAGTAGAATCACAATACTCAATACAGGTGTATATTGTTTATAATAACAATAAGAAAATGATAATGGACAAAACAATGAACATAGTTTTCAAACCATAGTGTACTTATTTCCAATTTGAAATTCACGGATAATATAATACTAGCACTTTTCTACGAATTGAATTCACAGTTTCCTTTTAAATAAATACCTACTAAAAGAGTATTCAGATGTATGTAATGTAACAAAACTAAAAGCAATTTATTCAAATACGTTTGCGTACTGGCTTATAAATAAATACTTTCAAACCTCCTCCTAAAATACTTTATAGGAAGGTTACTTCGTGTGCTTCGGGCACATACATTTTCATACATATAACTACAAGCATCTGAAAGAACAACATCTTTATTAATATACCCTAATACAGGAACTGCACATTATTCGGTTTGCTAACCTATCTGGACCGATATTCGCAAGGCTACCGGCAATTGTAACACAATACCACTACCCTGTATCCTCTAATCACGAACGGTCATAAGTAGATGAACATGATACTTAAAATAAGTTACCGACAGTTTCAGAGGAACAGGAAGGGAAACCGTATAATTTCAATAGGTTTTATTTTAATCTGTATTACAGAACATTGACGTTTGATCCAAATTGTATATATCTGTAGAAATAACGGAAATGCTGCAAATAATGTGAAACATGTCCTTATTTCGTCAATGCAGAACCGTTATAGTTAACTTTCGATTTCAATCATACATATTCAATTGCATCGCAAAACGATATATATAAATTTTTCGCATGCGATCTTGTTCTATTTTGCAATCAAGCACCTGCACCATCGAAGACTTAGTCAAAGCTATTAACGCCGCAATAATTGTAACCACCTATTGGGAGCAAACTATATAAGGGTCTCGACTTAAAAGAAGAAGGGACCATTATTTCAGCTTTTTAGCTTTTGCTTCGATCTCGAGCTCAACAAGCCGACCCTTCATCTAGTTGGTATTGTTATACCAACTAGATGAAGGGTCGGCTTGTTGAGCTTGCTCAGTTGAGCTCTTATTTTGTTCAGTTTGTCATCGTATTGTAAGTAAATATTCAAGCGGATAGAATTTAGATTTGATTTTGTACGTGACTCGTTATCTAGTTGGTTATTGTTGATCGAAGGCTAAAAGACGTTCACGGCTAAACATAGGGTCTTCCACATGCAACTCTTCACAAGCTTCTCTCATGCAACAGACTCTTGCAGCCCTGAAAAGATCATCGGTATTTTACATTAGGGTCCTATAATATCTAAGTGATAGTGAGTAAGTGTAATAATATAAGAACGAAATAGTATTTATTCGTAAATTAGAAATGCGTTCCGTTAACCTTTTCAAAGTATATTATCACACTGAATTTAGTGATAGCACGTTTCGCAGTATTTTAACATAAAATGCCTCGTGGCCTCCAAATTTAATTCCTATGGAGCATTAACATTTATAATCTTGGATAACCGGACTTATTTTAATAAAATCTAGAAATAACTGAAATACTATACGCCTATTTTAACAGCCCATGCATTATGTATTATGTTATTAAGTAGATATGTATAAAAAATCAATTATCATAATCTAGGTCTTTATATTATCATCATCAATACATATAATTAATCTGTAGAAGAGTCGTTTTTGTACATCGAAAATATTTCCAAAATAAATAAATAGGGTGTTAAAGGATAACCAAAAGAACCCATTGCCAGCACTTTTGGAATTTTTGTCTGTTTGTCTGTTTAGTTGTGCATGCATCACGTAAATGTACGAAACCAATGTAGATAGCTTTAATACATAAAATTCTGCGTAACTTGAAGTATAATAATTAATATTAATTATTATTTCATCGTTCGGTTAATCGGTTCGCATAACAAAAGTTACGCAATTCAGATACTCTGACAGTGGAACTCCATATTCGAAAGATAGCGTTGTGTATTCGACGTCATTTTCAGAATGGTGGTGTTAAGATTCTCCGCGGAAGAATGACACCAGAAATTAAATTGGTAGGTAGGTATAATAACTAGACGAACATGACGGGACTCTCGTCAACTCTACCCTACTCACCTTCCTGTCACGGCAGCGAAGCCGCGGGCACAGCTATCTCTGTCTAAGACGGCTTTTCGATATTTATTTAAAGAATCACTTAGCGTAATATAAGACGTCATCCATATAGAAAACGATCATAACGCGAATAAGCGATCGTCGGTTGCCAAGTGCTTATTTTGGTTAGCAAACAAAAATGCATTGACTGCCGATTAATGCTGCCTTATAATACTTTAAACAAACTTTATTTTTTACATTGTTTTATGTACAATAAAGAATAAAAACAATTTTGGCAATCGTACCTATAGCTAATATAATGTCACATTTTTAGAATCCTTTAGGTTACCTTCCTTAAATATTTTACTTTCTTTATATTCGGTACGGATATAAAGACAGGTGGGGGGACCTAGTGGGAGTGATAATGCAGCAGATTTCGAATAAATTGAAAACCGAGAATCCAAGACCGCCTCGATCAGTGGTCATGCTGACGACTAAAATAATGGGGCAATTCTTTCTATGAAACTATGAATCATTTCCTGGCTATCCTTCAATTATCGCATTAACGCTTCTAACTTGGTAATTAGTCAAATTATAGATCATAGAATTCAATGTTACAAAAGGCATGCTCGCTCTGTAATTTACAAGTTAAATGTTCTACCTTCAATGAACAGTTTAAAATAAAATTAGCGTCAGATCGCAACGACAATCTTTTTTAGGGTTCCGTACCCAAAGGGTAAAAACGGGACCGAAACCAAAACAGTACTAAAAACAGAATAAAATAAATATTTAAGTGGGGCTCCCATACAGCAATCGTGATTTTGTTGCCGTGTTTTGCGCTAATGGTACGGAACCCTTCGTGTGCGAGTCCGACCCGCACTTGGCCGGTTTTTATGCAATTGTTCTGTTTCATTGGAATATAACGATCGTTTAATTAAATTAATGAACGAAAAGAACAAAGGCAAAGGTTCGAGGCTATGAATTTATTATTAAACAATGAAATGCACATTTTTTTTTTCTTTTTATTTAATTTTTTTTTTCGAATTTCATTCATATCCCGCACATATGAAATTCGAAGTAGATGTAAAAAATCAAAGTAGATAATGTAGCCATATATAATCTTCTTATACGACCTATACCAACATAATCGTTTTTAAAACGTATTAAAAGTGAAAAATCTTTCTTGTGGATTACGATTACGAACTAACCAGATAATTTTATTGAGCTACGTTTTAAATAGGAAACGATATAAATTGTAGAAGACAATAAAAACCCAAGTTAACTTTTCCACTGTGTTACGTCAGTTTACATAAAACAATAATAATTAAAATGACTGATAAATCGGCATTTAATATGATTGACGATTAAACTGACCACAGCTGCCGACGTCGCTTTTGATTCCAATAATTTATAATTGGACAATCAATTAGCGCATGTTTTGCCAATACACAGTTTATTATTATTTTAATAATTAAAACAACATTAAATGCCATCTAGAAAATAAACAAGAGATACAACACACGTGACAAGTGACGTTGGACTTTAATTTTGAATAAGTCAAGTCCAAGTAGGTGGTACGTATTTTATTAAATATAATTACAAACTATTACTAAGTTACTATACGAATTTTGAATATTGGTTTTGTGAACGAGTTTGGTGCATACTAGAAAGGTTTTGAGATTTATAACTGGATTTGAATTTATTATGATCGTACGTTCCGATCTCGATCGGATATTTTTTGGTTTTCGTTAGAAATCATATTTCTCACAACAGTCTGCAGTTATTCATTTACAATGAGAAACATTATATAGAGCCTGTCTGTCTATATTGTATATTATCCTTTCCAAAAAGTTGCAATTTTTGTCAGAGATTAAAAGAGATAGTTCTTTTAATCTCTGACACAAATTGCAACTTTTTGGTTATAGACATTTATTCTGACAACACAATATAATAATATATTATAAACTTACAATGAGAAACAGAGGACATTGAAGACCCTGTCTGTCAATCTTTTATATTTATTGTTCTGTGCATATGTATCACTTTTAATCTTTGACACAAATTGCTAATATATGCTTCCTTACTTAACTGATTATAAACAATATTCCATTTAACCTGAGGAAATCCGGGAAAGGGTCATTTATGTCAAGTGTCAATATGACAGAACGGCTAAAATATACTCGTAATTATGTTTACTTTGCGGTGACTTCATACCATCACCTTTATGGCATTTAATTAATTTCTAATAACTTCCATTTATTAAGATAAATATGGGTAAACAAACCGCAATTTAACTAGAATTATCTTAATATCAGACGTATATTACATTTACTTAATTGTTCATTAAATTACCAAATTACTAATAATATAGTCAATGTTATTAATAATCATCATTCCTTACTGATTCTGCAAATACACTCCTACATTTTTATTACCGATGACAAATAAAGTAAACAAAGGCATTACCCCCTACTTAATATCATAATTTTGAACAACAAATTTCCAAACTTGCTGTTGAATAGCAGAACCAGCATACTTATATTTCATCACACGACCAGCAACAGAATAGTTAGACCACGCGATATAAAACGACGACGGGGCGCCTCATCTTCCGACGATAAACAAATTGTATCTTGAGAACACGGAGGCGTATCGTATAATGCGACGGCATCCCCTCAACGGTTGTCTATCGTGCTCTTATTTATCGCAATTGCTTGGATTTTTAAAGTTCAATAAGACACACTGTAATTTTCATCATTTTATTTTGGAATTATCTAAGGATGTTAACCCCAAGTCTAGTAATAAATAAATAAATTCCCTATTTCTTTCTGAACAGTTATTTGACGAGAGCAGAAAATCAGATAGATTAAAGTGGCCCCCTTTTATTTGTGTACTGATTTTGAAAAGATATCTTCTTATTTTAAAACACATCATTTTAATAATTATTATTTGTAGTTCCTGAGTTCAGGATGTAAATTTTATCACTATGAATCATCCAAAATCATTATTTCAATATTAACATCTGCACGAAAACGATGACGAATGTCCAGTTACACAAAATTTTGATAAATCTGTTCGGTTTGAGTTTTTTGTTCAATAAATTATATTTAATTATGCAAATTAGGTTTGTATTTGCATTTAATTTGATGTGATTTGTAGTGCTAGATACTATTATGTAGGAATTAATATTAATTGAAGCATCCATTTAATACCTACAATACTGATTTCTTATTTCGGTAGTTATTATTTACCTATAGCAAATAATACTTTGATGTTTATAAAAATATATACATAGAAGTCTCTAAGTATATATTTTTTTAAACATCAAAGTATTATTTGCTTAATTATGATTCATATCGAGTGATTTGATTGTGATGATGAACTATGTAATTAAATTGTATTAAAAAAAACGCAAAGCATTAAATTACTTTGTATTTTAATTTCCTGTTAGTTTATAACATAGATGCACTTCGAATGAAGTAGGTAGGTCAATAAAGTAAACAATATAAAAAAACAACCGTAACGGACCACAAGGCACTTAACCGTAACGAGACATTCATACTAAACAGCAACTATTGTGGTTGTTGTTTATTTTTCTTTTCATTGCTCTACTGCCCGAGATAATGAGGTCCAATGCACTTAATATCACCACGAGACGCAAAAAACCATTAGCAGAACTCGAGAAGTAGTTCTTCTAGATGATTGTAACTACATATTATAGTTTTTAACTGTGGCCATTTCTGCATACCTTACACCCGTTTTCTGGAAATAAATAATAGTGACCATTCATCTTTTCTCATGGACACGTCGAACTTCAATGACTTGGCGCATTTCACGTCACCATTGTTGTTTCTGGCATTCAGGAGTAGCAGTGATTGCAAAAAAAGTGTGTCGGCTGGGCCCAAAAAAAATTAAATACAAGACAAGTGATACAATTGGTTATTGAAAACTCATTCAAACAATCACAGCAGATAACTTGCTTTTAAAAATTTGACAATGATCAATTTTGTTCGAAAAACTGGACCTTTTTAAAGATAAGTTCCATGTTTCTCACCTTTTTTCTCCTTCTTTGCAGAAAATAAGCAGATTTTAAAGAGTGTATCAGGATGCTTCAAGCCAGGACAGCTGACAGCCATCATGGGACCGTCAGGAGCTGGCAAGACCACTCTGCTCAACATTCTAGCTGGCTACTCGTAAGTATTACCATTTTATCTTCAGCATTTCCATATTAGTACCTAAATGTTTGTCAATATTTCGAATCAGCACAACATAAGATTAAAACAACTTTCGTAATTTCAACTCGAATCGGCCTTGAATCAGAGGGCCAATTCTCGTCCAAAAATCTTTAAGACAAACAGTTTTGAAATCCCGTTTTTCGATTAAAAAATATCGAAACTGTACATTTTGAAACAAGTGGCCGAGGTTTGTCATTGCAAAGGCGGGATTGACGCCCGAGTCAAAGGCGAGGGTGGATTGGTGACCGAATCAAAAGTAAATGCGGGATTACCGCCCAATGTAGGGCCCTATGTAGCCTTTGGAACCCCTGATTAGACCACATTGGACCTATTGGTCCAATCTTGCCTAATCAGGTATATAGTTATCTATGATCACAGCGTGCAAATATTAAAATGTCAAAGAGACGTATGTGAAATAGAGTACATTGTGAACCTAAAAACAGTGCAATAAGAGCCAGTTTGCCAATGAGTTTGTTGAAAGAAAACTAAACTGGTTTTTCAATATTTATATTTACATACGACACTAGCATGATCTTACCTAATAGTCATAATGAATCGTAAATTATCACATAGGTATCAATAAATAATTTCAGGAATAGGAATCATTTGACTCACAGTATTGTCATGATGACCATGACACAATTGATTACTCGTCACTAGGTAAGCCATGTCAAGGTTCTAGTGATAAATACATAAAACTCATAATTTACTGACAAATAAAAAGTAGTTACTACATTGCTAACTTTCCACATAATATATGGCAATCTTGAATAAATAATTCTATATTGCGCTCAGCTCTCACTAAGACCCTACGCGACGCTGCACACATCATCTTCCTACCCTTGTCCCATGTTACTTGGGGTCGACGAAACACGTTTTCTTTTTCCATACCGTCCTGTCCCACGCCACGCTATAACTGACTCCCTTTTCTATCATATCGCTTCTCACACGGTCCATCCATCTTTTCTTTGGCCGTCCCCTCCCTCTCCATCCATCCACGTTTATATTCATAACTCTTTTATTAACATGGGTTTCATCCCTCCTCATCACATGACCATACCAGGACAAACGGTTTCCTTTCAACTTTTCTGTCAATGGCGCCATTTTTAAACTTCCTCTAATGTACTCATTTCTCACCAAGCCAACACTCTCCAGTCTGCGCCATGGCACCTCCAATCTGCTCTGGAACTCTAGACCACTCTCGGCAACCAGCACAATGTCATTGGCAAACAGCATACACCAGGGTGCCTCTGCCTGTATGTCCGACATCAGAGCATCCCATTAAAATACTCCATAGAACTTTAAAATTGGAATTTCTGCATATTGCATACACCCGTATTGGATCTTTCTCACTGAAATATTAATAAAACTCACTAAAATAGTACCCCCCAAATCTAAAGTGCATAAAATTTAAGGCGACAATATGCAAGACTGTAACTTGCATAAAAGTGTGCAAGTAGCTTGCATATTTATCATTGTGATATTTACGTATCTGAAGTTATCTATAGTGTAGAATCTAAAGTATAGTATAAACTAGTCGTGGACCCCTTAACTTTCTTCTACAAATAAATTTTGGACAATTTAGTTTTGGTTGAGTTCAACTGTACTTTTGACCCTTGACTAGTATCTTTTTTGCAGTAAATAAACTTCTATATTCTATCACTATTTAAAAAAGTGCGCGCAGCGTCGCATCTCGTTGTGAGCCCACCCGAAACAGCCTTTCAAAAACAAAATAAACATTGAACAAGTCGATCAAAATGCGACCAAAGTACCCACGACCTATTGTTTGTGGTCGGCCGTTTTTGACAAATTAACACGTCCGTGTTTTTATAAGCATGGGAAGCTCTTGTCATGGGAATACCTATGATAGCGATCGGTATTTACACGTAGGTTCGGGCTTCCACTATCGTGACTGGATTAATATAGCAGATTTATTTTCTGACACATCTGTTACAATTATAACTGACACATGACATATTTGGGATAATGCTTGTCTATAGGCAATATGAGCTGAATCTGTAGTCAGCTCCATACAATAAGTATAAACGGGCATAAGGCCCGTCAGTCTTCTTGTTTTAGATGAAACCACATTTCGTTAACGTTTTTAAAATAATGGGTGCGAATGAAAGCAAATAAAATGACTTGTCCGCCTCAGCAGCATCTGCAGGTAAGGGAACAGATAGGCTTTACGATCTTTGCAAGACCTTTGCAACTATTTGTAACCCTATTTTTGTTAGGCTGTGCTGTCCCATCATCCCGCCATCTCCGTCGACCTTAACGATTACTTTTAAAAATATAGGAACTATGCATGAGTAATCTAGAGTACCTAGCTGGAAAACTCGTGAGTCATTTTGTAATAAGCATGTTTATGTGTTTATATGACTACACCATGCGGCACGATTTTCATTTACGTATATAATTATATTGTTATATTTTTAGCTTTGGTGACCCATTGTTGGATATTGGACTCTCACGGTTCTGTGATTTTTATTGTTAGATTTATAAAACAATAAACAAAACCATTTTTAAACCTGATTTGCAAACCAACTTTATGATGCTTGAGTTATTGAATCCGGCATTATTGTAATGCTGAATGCAGCATTACAATAATTTTGATTAAACTTAGAATATTCGGATTTTTCATGTCATCAATTACATGATATGAGCCTTAGTAGAGTGCCGACAAAAAAATTGATGACATTACTTTCCAGAATTTCATCCTTATTAGCAACACTATCGAATAGTATAATAATACACAATGCGTTTTTTTTTCAAAATCAGCGGGGCGATTCCTGGCTCGGAATATTGTTTTTTTTTAAGTCTAATGATGCAGTTTTAGTTTTCATCAAAATCGGCCCCGTGACTCCTTTGAGTATTTTACGCTATTCCTCATAGTTTCGCATTTGGCCATCCACGCCCATTTAAAAAACTCATCCTGTATATGTGATATATTTGGTTACAAACAATCATGAAGTAATTTTCCATTAGTAGTCAAGTCCGCTTATCAGGAAATCAGTATTCGTCATTGTGTGATTCTGTTTACTGTAATTCACATAGTTTTAATATTCGTTTACTCAAATAAATTTAAATGTACTCATAAAACACGTGATACTTGAATAATTAGGTACAACAACCAAATAATATCGTTTGGCCAAAGATCAGTTAACATCTTAAATCTTATATAGTCTATTAATTAAAGCAAACCAAGGTTAAAGGTCAATAAATTGTATTTTCTTTTTTATTGTTGTTTTACTAACCGTACACAAAAGTTAAATTAAATCAAATAGATGGAAATAAAGTTAATTATGTAATTTATATTATTTAGACCTGCTGAAGACTGTATGAATATATTTGTGTTGTATAAACTCAATTTCTTTTATTATTATATAACTGCACAGCAAATATGTGAGTACTATGTACCAACTGTAAATCTATCATTTACTGTACCTATATGTCGATCGTTGACTTGTGTGTGCCCTGGCAGTTGATGATTCAATCACGCATAGAAACAGCGAGCATAGCCCTCTCCATTGCCCTTTGGGTGACTTTAAGCCTTCTGAGGCCTTAGTGCAAGTTTTTACTCACGTTCAATCGCGTTAACGTAAACATCAATTTGTATTGAAATTGGATAAGCGCCGTCTGGGGACGGTAAGGAGAAACCTCTTTTTTTGTATATATTTTGACAAAAGAAAGAGATCGTTTACGTTATCACGAGTGAGTACGTTAAAAAACTCGCAATAAGCACACTGATGAGGCCCATTGTGAGCGACCACGTCTCTGTCCCGTAAGTAATCACTGGCAACACACACTGGTCATAGACTTTCGTCTTGAGACACTGAAAAATGCAAAAATGTTGAACGACATAATTAAACCTACGAGTATATAAGAACCCGGACTTATACAACTTCCTTTAAACCTTTGCAAAAAAACCGTAGAAAATTTACATGTAGAAAAAATGAATATGTAGAAAAATGTAAAACAAAATAGAACGACATATTATTCTCTTATTTTAAACGCATATGAAATAAAGAATGAACAAAGCTCTGCGGTTAATCGTTATTACCAGTGATTAATGTCTTTTGTTTAATAATATTATGAAAATAAGATTTACTTACCTACCCATTTGTCTTGGTTTACCACAGTATATGCTTACTGCTTGTTTTATACAACACGTTTAGGTTACTTTACCTGTATACAAATTTGTTATTATTCGCCTTTTGACAAAAAGTTAACGCTAACTACCTACTTAAGCACAGTTTCTTTTATTTGGTGTCGTTTCGTTCAATAGGTACTTAGTCGGTAATCAAATAAAACCAAGGCCAAAACTGTTATTTTATCATTCAGAATGCCTGCATGCATTGCCCTGAATTAATGCAGTACCTAATTGACACAAACAACCCGAACTGACAGGGTACAAAAGACCCTGTCACTTCAGGCAATAGTGTAATGCGTATAGAGTCAATTTAGCGACTTTGTAGCGGCTACAAAGCGACTTCGCAGCGATTTCGTAGCATCTTCGTAACATTTTCGTAGCGTCTAGGCGGCGACGTCAAAACAGAGTCTATGCTGCACCTATGTCTGCCTCATAGTACGCTAGATATACCTACCAGCCTCAAATGTTGTTTGCCAATGTTCTTTTAGAATCCTACTTGCTCTCTACATAAATCATATAGAATAAATGAAGGCGGGCAAAGTTCATTAACCTTCACTCAGCATTTATTAATAAAATTTAGTATGTGCACTTTATATTCATCGTTTTTTCACTATTATTATTTGTTCTCAGAACTCGCGGTACAAAAGGCGAGGTAGCCATCAATGGCATATGCGGGTGCGCATCGAAATCATCAGGTCGCGGTGGTGCTCGCTACATCCGCCAACACGATGACCTGCGCGCTCATCTCACTGTGTACGAGGCCATGTCTCTTGCCGCAGCCCTTAAACTGGCTGATTTTACGGCTCAAGAGAGGAAAGAGAAGGTACGGTACATTTCCATTATAATCAAGCTATATTAAGTAATCACTAACGAGAATTTTTCATGGCAAATTCTGTACCAAGCCAGCCCTTGGAAAACGCATTCGTTTTAATTTTACTTGTAACTTCAATACTTTTTATCCAGCTACAAAAAGAATTTGGGCAAGAAGATCTTGAAGAAACGCAGTAGGCTAAATGGATAAAAAAAAACATAGAAGGAACTTACCTAATCAAACGAAAGTCACTATCCATACTGTTTTGCGTAACAGTTTGGCAAACAGCCTACAAAATCGAAAGTGGCTGTTACTATGTGTCAATACGCACAATGTTTAATGGTATTTTTGCTAGAACTTTTAAGTTAAACCTTTACCAAAAATAGATCAAAAGTCATTAAAAACAGATGCTCTAAAAAGGTGCCTTCTTTTCAGGTGTACGAGATCCTCGCCCTACTGGGTTTGAGCAACACATCGTTGACCCTCTGTCGAGACCTCTCGGGTGGTCAGAGAAGACGTCTTGCCGTAGCCTTAGAACTTCTTTCTGACCCTTCCCTTATGTTCCTCGATGAGCCTACTACGTAAGTACATATATTCATACTCTGTTATAGATTATTACTGGCTAATGCGAAGTTTCGTCCTTGGCATGGTTTAGGGTTTCCATCGAATAATATATTTGATTCAGTATTAATAGCGGATGTACAATTTGAATACTTACAGCTATCCGAAGCGAAATAAATCAATTATCACGATTCTTGTTCCATAACAAGCTACATACAGTTTTAATCGAAGCTGACACAGTTGACTGCATACCAATGTAACCTTCAATGTCCAATTTCATGGTTATGGTCAATGTAATTCATTAACCCAAAACTAATATGGCCTTACTTACAATGGATACCTAATAAATTATAAATACTTTTTATTAGTAGACCTAAAAATTCCAACGATGCGTACAAATTTAAAGCGCGTCAGTACCCACATCCTATGCTGAGTCTACGTGAGGTGTGCCTACCACACCATGCCAACTGACGTCATAGTGATGAGATTCCTCGATTAGATATGCGGTCTGTTTTGCCAAACAATGGTGTACCTTTTGTCACAAAAATTGGCCACTAGCTAAACAAAAAATTCCATGGTGTTTACTGGCCATAAGGAAAACCTTAATGACATGTATGATAATTATGCTTGACATTGGAGTTTATGTCTCATCCTTAATGGAAAAAAATAAAACTAGATGTTTACTCTTCAGTGATCATTACTAACGAAATTGCTTAATTCGTAGTCATTGTAATTCTAAAGAGTTGAATGACATTATTCTAATTGTCGACTTGTATTGTTGTATTGTTTAACCTTAGCAACAGACGCATACAACATTTTTTACATTTCATTGAAGTATTTGCGGCTCGCGTTTATTTCTACATTCGTTTATTTTCAAAAAGACATTCAGCCTTATTTATAGAAACTCACTAACCGTGTTTAATGTAATCATGTATATTAAACACTGACTAGCAGATTCTAAATTCAAAATGTACCTAGAAAATGAATGCTGTGTCTATTGCATCATATTGTATACTATGCTTGTATCATATTGCTTTTATTATTAGAATAAACAGTGTAACAATTGTAGATACGCCAATAAATAAATAAATAAAATTTGAATTAAGAATCTGCTAATTAATCATGTTCAGACTAACCATAATATTGTATTTTTTATAAACTATAGTCCAGGATAATAACTGCAATTAAAGGCCAACTGCGAAAAAAATACCATTTGAAATAAATGGTATTTTTGCTTGAAATGTCCATAAAAATCACAAAGAAGTAAAAACAAATTGGGTACCTAAAACAGATTTTTAGGACGTTTGGCAGTAAATATTTTTTTTACTCTCATTCGATTTTAATCGATTTTTCAGACAACATTACTAATACCATAATAAACATATTTCCCGTGAATGTACTCACCTACGATTTTTTCGCAGCTTTCGCAGCAAATGACTTTATTGCCTGCGCTATAACCCATTATCAAAAGTTTTATCCTTCAGAATATTTTCATGACAACATGTCATAATATTTCTAAGTTACGAATATTTTTTTAATATCTGATTAATACTCACTTTATATTCTCTATTCTTCTACAGCGGTTTAGATTCATCAGCGTCAACATCCCTAATAGCCCTGCTGAGCAATCTAGCCAGGGGAGGCAGGACCCTCGTTGCCACCATCCACCAGCCCTCGGCCCTGATCTTTGAGAAGATCGATACGGTCTACTGCCTGCAACAAGGGAGGACCTTGTACGATGGACCCAGGATTAGTCTGGTGCCAGCTTTAGCAAGTGCAGGATTGAGGTGTCCGCCTTATCATAACCCGGCTGATTTCTGTAAGTATATTCGACAATAGATATATTTATATTCCCGGTTTGTGGTCTGTTGATAGCTATAAGGCTCACCCCTAATTACATTGGACTTAAACATTCGAAAATGTACGTTTATACAGCTCAATTTGTTTTGTTTTTGTAGTGTTCTAGATTTAGGTAATATATTGTATTCATTGTGTCAATGTCATGCATACCTGTTATTTGCATGGTTACTGCAATGCTGATTTTAGATGTTATTTTGATTTTTGATGTTTAGCGACAGTGATGTTGGTGTGCTTATTATTAATAAATAAATAACTGGCTAAATGTGTACCAATCAAATCAAATATTTTTTTGGAACAAGAAACAGTTTACATAAGTTTGAGTTCGTTAACAGCCGCATTAGTATGGGGTACTGTTTCGCGGCCATTAGCGCCCATCTCCAAGAAGAGAGACGACAGCGTTCCAAGTATACATATTAACAAAAAAATATAATCAAAATAATAACAAAATATATATGTATGTAAGATTTTGTGGAATAACAATATAAAAAAAAATGCAAACTACTTTGGATATACAAACAAAATATACAAAAAATTTAAATAAAATAATCTTATATTTATATTACTTTTGCATGTGAGTGTGTGTATATGAGCGTGAGTGTAAGTGTAGTGTGTATGTGTATGAGCGTGAGTGAATGAGTGAGTATGTGAATACACCTACTACGGGTGCACCTCTGCCTCTGCCTAATCTCTCCGGGAATACGGGCGTGATGTTATGTTGTCTTTGTATATGATTTACTTGACTCAAGAAGCTATTTACCGTAGCCGGAGCAGAGGGCGTCCATAGTAGTCCTCCATCGCGACCGGTCTTAAGCTTCACGCTTCCCCTCGCTCCACGTCATTCCGATGCTTACGGTGCGTCGCCCTCGCCATGTTTGACAGGGACAGCCACGCTTCCTTTTTCCTTGAGTATTCCAAACCATGTTTTTGTATATAATTCTGTAAATATTTCCTAATTCTTTTTTTTTTTCTGTTTTGTAATTGAATGGTCATGCGAAATTTTAGTTAAATAAAAATTTCGTGATTGCCACAAACGCAGTAATTCGACAACTGGATTTTAAAAAGGTCGTTTTTTTTGTTTTGTTTTGACCAGTTTTAGCAAGGTCGAAGATATTTAATTATATTTGAGTATTGAATATTGATTAAAATGGCTCATGTAAACTTGCTCAGGTCGACACTAATTAAAAAACTGGATCTGAAATCCACAAAACTCATATTTTTGAATAATACATGGTATGCTTTGTATAGGCAACCTGCAATTTAATGCTGATTTAGGTATAAAATGATGTGACCTTTATTTTTTTATGCCTAAGAAAATTAGCGTCAAATTATATTTAAATAAATAAATACGCCAAAAAATGTCGTAGCTTTATTTACGCAGATGCAAACTTAAATGCCACTTTAAAATAATTACTCTTATGTTTGGTAAACAAAATAATGTACAACTTATACTAAATACAAATCGGAGGACGGCACTTCATGGTTTCAGAGACAAAATTTATAAAAAAGTGGTAAGAAGAGTTCTTCTTGCCTGTTTAAGTATTTTATTGGAAAGTTTTGTATCGGTGTTCAATGGTTACTGATTGTCTATACAAGATATTATACTTCCAGCTTATAAATATTCCAAGTCCTCAAACTGCGCTAAATACGTCGATACTAGTGACACATTATGTGCCCAGTATAGCTATCTGAACATCTCGTACACGAATCGAATATTTAAATACCCATAAGGTCTCTACCCATTATAGGTATCCACGTAGATATCTACCACTCGTTACGTACGACTAATCGACCATCTAACCGTAATGTCGAACTGTTTGAAACTATTCAAACTGCGATTGAAATTAATTTACGAGCAATTAATGTGAATTATTGGATTGCTTGAGTAAAATTTTAATTATATTTTCATCTATTTTGCTACTGGAGTGAAGCATTATGGACGTCTTAATGTAGAACTTGGTTGTTTTTCATTTAAATTGTCTCATTTTTGTGGCAATTGATAAAATGCTTCATATTTTTCATTATGTTATTTGTATTGTGTTATCGCGGATGTCCATATTATTTTCTATGCACTCCGACAGTGACCGCCACTTTAGGTCATGTCACGGCCTTAATAAGCAAGATTGTTTTTTGAAGCACTTAACGTCCGTTAAGACACTGAAAAATACAGATATTTTAATTAATACTGTTTTAATTGCACGCTTCGACATGCGTCCTATTTATCATAATTTACGAGTTTATATTTAACTGACAGTTAACCTTACAGAGGTTATATACTTTATCATCGTCATCATCATCATTTCAGCCGAAAGACGTCCACTGCTGGACATAGGACTCCCCCAAGTGTGGCCACACTGATCGGTCCTCTGCGTTTTGCGTCCACCGGATTCTGGAGCCTTGATACTACACCTTACACTTACTTACTTAATACTTTATCAACTAAATCTTTATGTAATAACTGTTAGAAAGTAGTGAGTACTTTTCCTGTTTCAAACAAGGTCCGTCCTTTGCTTCCTTATTTTCTCCGTGACCTAACTTAGGACTAAATATTCTAATGTTCCTGGTTTGCCTACCATTCGCTATACATAAGGAAGGCATCAGTTTACAGTTCCTTTTTCATTATTTGTCATGTTAAATTCCTGATGTCTTTGATGTATTTATTTTAGACATCATGCTGTGCAAATTACATTGTTGAACTTTGCCTTTGTTTGCCGTTATGTATCACCACTTTATATGATAATCGGTTTAGGTATTATAACAATGCGTGTTGTTATCTTCCAATCACAGTTTATAAAGCAAATTATTTAATATAAATAACATTTGTATCTAACTGTATAATAAAACTGTGACTGTGGGATGTAATGCTAATCTTCGAAATGCATGACTTTTTTACGAGCACTACAAGATTATTCTTATAGTGCTGGTGTTTTATAGCAAGAAATAAACAAGTCATCTAATTCATGTGACCTCACGTTCTTTCTCCGAAATGATATAATATTTTCCAATTTAAAAAAATCTTTTTATACAAGCTTTTTAGCTTACCGTGCATTGTTATCTAAACCAAATATGTAGGAATAAAATCATCTTAATCGGTTGAAGATAAAGCCTGTACTACACGGTTTAAAACTAAGTTAAAAACCAAAGTCACCTTGGTTAGAAGCGGGTGGAGCGATGCCGGCTACACGGTTTAAAACCAACTCTAACCATGACAACGCATGTCTTTCTGCCAAGGGCGTTTGAAGATCATACTAAATTTGGTTTAAAACCACTATCTACACGGTTTAAAACCTCTGTTTGAAACCGCCGTTTTAAACCGTGTAGCACGGGCTTAACTGCTTTAAAATTCAATAGCAAGATTTACCTATATATATATTTGTATATATATTTGTATTTTTTTTGTCATGTACCTATGTACACCCACAGTTCATCAGTTATGTTAAGTCCTGGGGAGCGAGACTATTGCCATCGACCATAACTGCTATTGCTAATGACATGAACTGTTGCTAATCGTTTCTGCATTACACAAACTTGGCGACAACTCCTCCATTTACAAGCCAACAGACGACAACATTGATCTTTCACATGATTGATATATTAAGTAATTAGTAATTAGGAATATTGTATTTTGAATCGTTGTGTGAAAATTATAATGGTTATAATGGTAATGTTAATAATGTAACTTGACATTTTATATAATTTCGTTTTTAAAGTAAATTTTATGGAATATCAATTTAATCAACGACATATTTAAATCTTATTTTGTTTTGACATTATTTTATTTTGGTTTAATTTTAATTTCAATTTATGTAATTAATTCTATTTGATTCTAATTTTATTTTATGTCCTTAGATTTTACTTTATGTTTGTTTAAATTCTTATTTTATTTTATGTGACTTACCTACTATAACAATGATGTGCATTCCTGTAAGTGACTTGCTTACACAGGCTCTATTCTGAATGTTGGTTTTCTAATATTTATTTGTAAATGAGTCGTTGGTGTGCCTTGATACTGAGAATATCTTATTATGCAGATGAGCTGCATGCATCATACTGGCATATCTATCTATCATTACTAATGTAGGCATAAGTGCATGCAGCATGGTAACGCATTCATGAAAGTCAAATTTCGATTAGACCGTCTAGTACCGACGGAATTTTACTCTTCTTAATTTTCTATCAAAAACCAGTTATTTTGTCAAAAAAATAGTTCCCACTTCGTGATTTCTCTTTGCAAGTCTTTTATCCTTAGGTTATACGGAAATTTATAGTCCAAGTAATGTTTAAAATAATTCGATATCCATCATAATCATTGCCATTGCAGCTGGAAAACGTTCACTGTTTGCCAAAGCCTACCCCAGTTTTAATATACATGCCGTTAGCCCAGCGAAATTCAATTAAAGCCCTAAAATATATCTAGAAGATAGTGAACGTACTAACTTTAAACTTATCCTTTCTTTTCCAGTAATGGAGGTTGCGTCAGGAGAATACGGCGTGGACTTGGTGAAAAGCGCGCAGGCTATGACCCAGTTCAAGCCAGAACCCGTTGGCAACGGCAGTTGGGAAAGCCACATTCCTACTATACCTGCACTACCGAGCCCTTTAGGTGTGTATTCATTATGTTACGCCAAATTGAACCTTATTTGCTCAGAAATTGGCAACTTTAGTCGTTCTTCAGAAAGAGCGTAAGAGTATGAACTCTTACGCCCTTCGTTTCATGAGAAAGTAGACACGTTGAAAGTGGATGTCATAAATATAGTTAGTATAGTAGTTCTGACTAATGTGGTGCAATGCAATGAACCGTTTTGTACTTTACTACAAGCTTTTAGTTACATATCAAAAAACTTTTATGTTGAAAATGAATACAAGATTTTGGCATCTAATAAAAACAACACAATACACACATTATTATGTACCTAATGACGATGATATTTATGAATGTCTCCTTTAATTTAATAAATTGTCCGGCCAAAACAAACAAAAACTTCATTTAGAAACAAACCTACATTCATTGATATATCTTCAATAGGTACCTAACTTGTCAAAATTGAGGTACCTATTATTATACAAAATATAATAATGTGTTTTATTTTTTGTGATACCTATTCAATTTATACAATGTTTTGGGACAATGAACACTGTTTTAAAATAAGATTATTTGAAAGATATTCCTATTCATTTCATTACCACCAAATAACTTATTCTCAATTAATATATTTTATGATAAACTAGTTAAACGAATTAATTTTCGAATTTAGGTCAAGTATTATCTAAAATTTGGTCAAAAATAAACCGTGTACCAAAACTGGAGATAATAATTATCAGCGAGAATCGCTCCTCGTTGCAGTAATCACTAATTAAGACAACCTTATTGCACTATATACCCTACATTTAGTAGACTGGCGTTCATTTTAGACTAACGTGTTATATATTAACCCAAATAAATTTTATTTATTACAGACATAAGTTCAGATTTGAAATTCAAACCACTGCTGAGTCCTACATACAATCATTCGAAGCTATCAAAAAACATCTACAGACAGTCTGGACTACTGCGACAAACTTGGATACTTCTCTATAGGAATTATTTAATGACGACCAGGAATTATGTGAGTAATAAGATCAATACTACTAATCATAATAAATCTGTAAAAAAGGGTTTTTGTTCATCGATAATATTTCCAAAAAAAATAGCCAGGGTGTTAAAAGATAACCAACAGTTTTGAAATTTTCGTCTGTTCGTCTGTTTATCGGTTTGTCTGTTTAGTTGTGCATGCATCACGTAAAATGTACGAAACTGATATAGATAACTTTTAAACATAAAAATTGTGTGTAACTTGAAGTATTACTTAGTTTTTAACCGACTTACCAAAAAGGAGGAGGTTCTATGTTCGACATTATGTTTGTTTGTTTTTTTTTTTATGTTCACGCATATCTCCGGCAATTATGGACCGATTTTGAAAATTCTTTTTTTGTTTGGAAAAGTATGTTTCTAAATTGGTCCCATTTTAATTTGGTGAAGATCTGATGAAGAACTTCGAAGATATACAACAGAACTCTTCAATAAATTACGGCAAATCTCTCGGGATTGCTGCAATCGCATATCTGTTCATTGTTTATACCATTTCATAACATAACATCACGCCAGTATCCTCTTAAGGGATACGCAGATCTCTCATTTCACCGGTTATGTTAAAATTTCATGATATTCGGCCATTCGGGTAATCTATTCTGGCGTTATAGATACCTTACTAAACAACTTGCCTGTTAGGTAGGTACAACCAAAAAGTGAAAAAAAAATTTGTTTTGGAAAAAAAATACTACCGACTTCCAAATAAGAAAACTACAAAGTGAAAAATTACTTTATTTTTGGAAGTCGGTGTCTTTAACGCAAAAAAATGGTACCTACCAAAGACACCGACTTCCAAAAATAAAGTTATTTTTCACTTTGTAGTTTTCTTATTTGGAAGTCGGTAGTATTTTTTTTCAAAAAAAATTTTTTTGTTTCATCGCAATCGGTTCACTCTATCAAAAGTAACAACACGCGCAATTCAGATATTCGTAAATCATTAGGAGATAAACTCCATATTCGATAGATGGCGTTGTACATTTGGCGTCATTTTCTGAATGGTGGTGTTTTAGTTTTTCCGCGGCAGAGTGACCCTATAAAAAAAATGGTAGGTAGGATAGGTAGGGTAGGATAAGCAGTTTATTTTCAAATAAATAATGAATTCGAGTTACAATAAGCTTGTCATATGAAACCGCTTTGCTTTGCTCCTATTTCGCAATTCTAATTTTGAAACAAGCGGTGATTTTTTAAACAAACTAATGTATGATTGTCTCTTCTTTTCAGTCATTATTTATGTATCGAGTCGCAGCACATGTGGTTATCGCACTAATCTTTGGTTACTTGTATCTTGGGGTGGGCAGTGAAGCAGGCTCTGTCCTCGGAAACTACGTCTACTTATATGGGTCTATGCTGCTTGTTGTCTACACTGGAAAGATGTCCGTCACGCTATCCTGTAAGTAGACCATTTTATACTATGTATTATCATATTATGTATTTTTATACAAATTATAAATATGCTGTTGCTCGTTGGAAGGCATATATCAATTAAGAATCGTGGATCAATTTGGTTAACTTTATAAATATTCGTAATAGTCTGAAGTAAAGTTCTTATGTAGGAAAAAAAGTAACTTGGATTTTTTTAAATTCGGAATACATTAAAGAGCTTTTTTCTATAGAAACTTTAAGGAATTTGATTTTTTGGATAGGACAGACTTTGTTGGGTCTGCTAGTCTAAAAAAAATATATAGTATGACGTTTTCGTATTGAGGAAAATGCCATCCATACCTTTACCGAGCAGTTATTGTGGAAAATTTTCAATAAAGCGCTTTTATCTAGATTGGCAGTAGCTTACCTTCACACCTAATCCTGAAACTGTATGTCATGATGATACCTAGAAAAACATTGTGTAAGCCGCTGCCCTATTTATAATTTACACATATATAGGTAATTAATTATGACGTCAGTAAGCATTTGATTAGAATCACGTTTTAGCTAATCCGTTTCCTACTAACCGTAAATAATTACGGCAAAATTCACGTGAGGCAATCTGAATTTGAATATTTACTAAATATTTTCATTATTCTCATAGTATTCTGAACACTTGACACTGAAAATTTTAGCAATGAAAACAATATTATATTATTTATTTATGCACCTTTGTAATAACATAAACATAAAACCTGCTTTAGGTAAGTACTTTATATAAATGGTCGCATAATGTTTTTATTCTATTATTTACATCAAGTAGTTAGAATTTATAATATTTACATGAGAATAAAATAAAATAAATTGAAATAAACTATTGTTCTTATTAAAATTATATATTTCTAACTAGCACCTTTATTACGTAACAGATTTGTAATCATTTGTTAAGACAATTATTTTATTAGAACTTATTTTGCGACTGTGATTCTGCACCTCAATCATTGCAAAATAATGATGAATTGTCGAATTGTCAAAATGCCATTGTATTTATGTTAAGTTATTATCCGGCTACAATGTGTTAAGCAATTGCTTTTTTTTTTTCAATTTTTTTTTATCATTATTTCCAGTTCCCTTAGAAATGGATATACTACGAGGCGAATACTTCAATCGATGGTATAATTTAGGACCTTACATAGTATCAATATTAGCCGTGGAGTTACCATTTCAGGTGAGTTCTAAAACTTATTTCGTTGCCAAAAAATGATATTTTTGTAGCTTTTTGTCCTTAATGGAACAAAAAATCTAAAGAGCCAACTTTTTTAGTTTACCTTATCAAGTTCAAAAAATCTTTTACCTAATATCCTAACGTAGATGGAAAAAAAATACAAAACTGTTTGTACGTGTATTATGTACGACCGCAAAATATGTAGTGACAATGAACCTTGGTTCAATTACTTTTTTTTGACAAATTATATTCAAATTAAATGTCATTTAGCAGTGACATTTTAGTTGTATGTTGATTCGTATCAAAGATGGATGGGAAAAATGGATTCAAAATAAAAGAGTTCACTTAATTTAAATACAGTTTAATAAATATGTATACAAATACAAAGATTGAGAACTTGTCTGTTGATACCTATTTCTTTATCTCATGGTTCTGTGTTACTGTGATGTTAGGTACTCTGACTAATGGAGTACCTACGCGCAGACCCAATAAAGTGACCAATTCCACCTCGATTCCAAAGTCTAAAAAACATAATTATGTAGAATATCCAGCATATAGAAGTCTTTGACAACCCAATAAATACTGTACACGACATAATTTATTATAATATGTCACAAGCCTAGCCTTACCAATGATCTAAGTATTTTCCTTAGTCTATTGTATTGAAAACGAAATGCAAATTGAACATTGCAACATGTCATAGATTCGTAACTTTAGTTCAAAAGTGACAAAAAAATAATTCATGGCTTTGATCATGCGAGATGGAAAAAGAAATGCCATCAAGAGAAGACTCCTTGGCTCCTTGACTTTTCTTTGGCCTCTAACTAACCTGAGCGAAAGCAAGATCGAGGTGATTTTCCCACAAAAAGTGCTCAAACAACAAACTTTAATTCCAATTCCGTCAATTTCAGATGATATCATGCGTATCCTACGTGGTGTTATCGTACTGGCTGACTGATAACCCTCTGGAGCCGAACAGAGCGACCCTATTTCTTGCCACCATTGTAGCCACGTCACTGTGTGCGCAGGCGTGGGGTTACTTCATCGGGTCTACTATGCCTACTAGGGTAAGATATTAAAATAATTTTTGATGATCGATTGAGTTGGAGAAGAATAAAATTTTAAAGTAATGAAGGCAGCATAGGATGACGAACCGTTGTATGGACCCAAAATAAATTGGGCAAAAAAATGATTGTATCTAAATGTCTTCTCAAAGTCCAGAAAATTATTATTTGCCACAAGTTCAACCGTGATCTTAAAAACACCATTGGCAAAACGTGAGTGGTTAAGGAAAAAAGCTCTTTTCCTACACAGTTACCGTACTACACAAGCATGTCTTATAGACGAATGTAGATAATATTAGAAAGTACAGACAGCTCTCTCTGTAAAACACCATCGAAAATATGTTACCTTAGGTTGTTCTATAATGGACTACTTGGTACAGTCAAAATATAAAAATTACCAACCTCTTTCCTCTCTTCCAGATTGCAGTGTTCGTTGGACCTGTCCTTGCGTGTCTGTTCTCGGTCTTCGGCTTCTGCTTGGCTCTGGTGGACACTCCCTACCAGTTCCGCTGGCTTCATCACATCTCCTACTTCAGGGCTGGCTTCCACGTCGCCGTGCATTCGGTCTACGGCTTTAATAGGACTAGAATGCATTGTTCTAAAGGTAACACACACTTTTATTCTTTCTTTCAATCAGGTCATCAATAACTAAAAATAATAGTCCGTCTTTTCTTTGGATTCCTGCTTCCTCCTGCATTCTTTTTTCACACTGACTTACCAAAATCTCTTTTTTCCAGAATACTGCCATTACATCACACCAGAGACTTTCCTCAAAGAGATGGACATGGAGAACGTGGATGTTGGAGAAAACATGGCGCTGGTCCTTTCCACCGCAGTCCTTATGCATGTGCTCACTGCTGCGGCGTTGTGGTACAGGCTCAATAAGAGATGAATAGTCTAGCATTAGTTTAATACCAGCATTTTATATTGGATTGGGATCTTTCGTGCTGTACTTAGTATTAGTTTAGAGGTCGCATAGGCAGTGAATGGTTGGATTCTGCGTTTGAGAGTTCAAAATGTATAAAAGAGAATCTTTTAGAGCTCTCTGTCTGCGTGGTCTCTTAGTTTCCTATTTATTTAGTGATAGCAATGTACTTAGTCCAATTAAAACTGCGAGAGAAATTACAGGCGCTAGAAAAATATGTGATATTTTATGTATTTACGTCTTGTCTAAGACTATTGTATCAGGCGTTTGGAGTGCTTTTTTTCCATCGCCTTTTCAATCCATTAAGCAGGTGTTTTTATTCCTGGGTAATTATTTTGTTACTTACTTCTCTTTTTTTTGAACCTTCAATTATTTCATCAAGTTTAGTGGACCTTGTAAAATATCACCTTAAGATAGTTTCAACTTTGTTGAAATTTCGAAAGTGGTAAAGCAAATTTGTTTGCGATTATACATTAGATTTTAGATCTTTATTCGTTATTAATATTCCATTATGTTACCAATTTAGCTGAAAACAAAGATACAACTACCTAAGTGTAACTGACTGTACTTATAACGTAAAACTGAATATTTATTGAGCAGATCTGATTCCATGACTGATATATTATGAATATATTTACTGTGGGACCACTAAAATATTTTGGATACAGTTTTCTCTCTAACTACTGTATAATTTTCTGAGCTGTTTTGTATTTATAATTCGAGATAATTTGAAACCATCGCCAACAACTTAAGTATAAACTCAAAGTACGTAAGCGGCGGCGCGCCGATAGTGATTTTTAGTGACCATCTGTATTATGAAGACTCTAATAAAGGTATGAATACAATGGAATTTGAACTTTGTTTTGACTGCCGTAAAGTTTTTTGTTTCAAACTTGACAATTATTTCGAATTCTGAATTCAAAACTGTAACTTTAATGAGGTTTTATCGTCATTAAATTTCTCGTCCGATTAAAACCATCTGTTCCTATTTTTGTATGACAACCTTTTATCAATTCATTGACAATTTCTTTTTAATTATTATCACCTGAATTATTATATAGCCACAAATGTCTTGCCTAAAATAAAAATAATAATATGTAATATAATAAACAAGTATTATTAAAACAATTTCTGTCATTATTATCTGCAAAGATAGTGCGAATTAAGTAATAGTTAAATTATTTTTCTTTATGTGATAATAATATGTTTTAAATTGAATTGTTTAGTTAGCTTAATTTATAATTAAATATAGTATTAATTGAATAGGTTTATTTTAAGACATACGGTACCTTTCTAAAGGAATATTTTATAGTTGAAAAAACTTAAAAGAAGCTTGCGATTAACTCAAATTAAAGTTCATGTTTTCTAGAAACACGCTGGTCATTTCTTTTTCTTACTCCTCTGCTGTTATTTTCTGATAAATCTCTTTTCGTGATCCAAGACAGTTGAATCGCTACGCCAGAACTTGTCGAGGTTCATTGCCCCGGGAGCTTTACTTGTGATTGCCAGTATTGATTCTAGCTTTCAAAAGTCACAGTGTTTGAAAATATGGCTTCCCCAAAAACATTCTAATCGCAAGTTTATTTTCCAACCTAACATTTCATACTACTACTACATGACCCAAACCTGACCACTTATTGAGATAGTCGTTAGATAAAAATATGACAAAAAATACTACATTTTTTTCTAGAGTTTTCTCAATAAGCTCAGACACCTGTGCCTATCACACATAATCACAAAGATATCATATACGTACAATATGAATCTCAGAATAATCAGAGATTTGATGACTGATACGAAAGATTTAACTCCGACATGTATTTACCGAATAATAAAATAGATCCAGTGATTACCCGTTCTTTTATTAATTCCCTGCATTCTTATATTGATTTACACTTCACATCACATCACATCACCAGCCTATTAATGTTCCCACTGCTGGGACACAGGCCTCCTCTCTGTGAGAGGGAATGTGCCGTAATCCACCACGCGGGCCCAGTGCGGGTTGGTAGATGTCACATGCCTTCGAATTTTTGGTTCTAGGACATGCCGGTTTCCTCACGATGTTTTCCTTCACCGTCTAGAGAGCAGTGGTGATGAAATAATTTACACAAAGTAAAGCGCCTGCCTGGGCTCGAACCCACGACCCACAACTTATAAGTCGCGGCCGATACCACTGGGCCACCACTGCTCTCATTCTCTCTCTGATTTACACTTATATATAGGTATTTATAAAAAAAATATTTAGTTTTCCTGCCTACCCCCATGGAAAAAAGGTGTGAGTTTAAGTAGGTAGTAGTATATGTATGTATGAAATGAATTAATGTTAAAGGCATCGTGGGGTAGCGAAAATTTAAGAAAAGAAGGGCAATGCTAAAGCGCAAGTCAGGAATGAATTCCTGTCCACTTATATCTAAAAGAGAAAAGGAAATTTAATTCAATTCATTTATTTGTTCTCTCTTTACAATAATAGGTTACCTTAAAGTTAACAATGTTTTAGGCTAATGCTATATTCCACCATAGCTCAAGTGAGGACTCTGCCTATAAATAAGACTAGCATCAGATAACTAATTAGTTTTGGAAGGTAATTGAAATAGGAACGCTTGTAAAATAATAAAAGATGTTTTTCTTTAGTTTTTTATTGTCAATTCGATAGAAGCCGCCTGAAGACAGGCACATTGTTGCTAAAAATATCTATACTAATATTATAAAGCTAAAGAGTTTGTTTGTTTGTTTGTTTGAACGCGCTAATCTCAGGAACTTCTGATTAGCATTGAAAAATTATATTTATGTTGGATAGTCCATTTATCGGGGAAGGTTATAGGCTATACAACATCACGCTACGACCAATAGGAACGGAGCATAGATGAAAAATGTTGCAAAAACGGGCAAAAATATTCCTTTTTGAGAGCTTCCGTTGCGTGCGCTACGTAAGCGGTTAAAGTTATGCAACATTCATGTATGTAGGGTAGGTAGGTAGCCTGTTGACGGGAGCGAAGCCGCGTGGGACAGCTAGTATGATATAAAAGTAATTTCTGCTCTGTAATGCATTGTAGGAGACTGGTGCCTGAAGTAGGTTTTACTGGTGGTAGGCTTCGGCCGAAGGCTTGTGACCACCCACCGGGCAAAGACGTACCGCCAAGCGGCCTAGCCGTGTTCCGGTACGATGCTCGGGGTAGCCACTAGAAGAGTTGGGTCGAGATAGTTGTTCCACTGCATGCTGACCAGCCTGACTCGCGCTGTTTTGGGCGTATCGGGAGACTAGTTGCGGAGGGTAGCGGGATCCGAGGCACGGTGCGCCGCTGGCCGACCGCAGGTAGTTGGGGGCCCAAGTAGTGTGCCAGCCACACACGAAAGGCTGCCCCACCAACTGTCGAAAAATCCCGGAATGCACCATCGTGCTGGTTGGCGACCAGATGGGAGGGCCCGATGGACATCTCCGGGGGGGCTCGGGCGTCCCCGCAGTCTCCGGACTAGTGCCCCAAAGATGGCGTCCTTTCAGTGCGTGTCTGTAGGTTAGTAGCGTGGAACCTCATCTCACTTCCTTCTCCTCTCCTTTCACTCTTACAAATAATGGCACGAAATAAAAAGAAAACTGGAGTTAAACAGCGGCTGCACCCCCTCCCACACAAAGTGCACCTCACTAATATTAGAGGTCTGCACTCCAATCTCACCTCAGTCCACCATCATCTGGAGACTGAAAAGCCAGCACTGTTTTTCCTTACGGAGACGCAGATAGGAAGTCCGTCAGACGTGTCGTACTTATCCTACCCAGGGTTTACCCTGGAGCACAATTTCAAACCACGCGCGGGTGTATGCATGTATGCCCGAGACGACACTTGCTATCGGCGTCTCCGTAACCTTGAAGACTCCAGGTTCTCAGTGCTGTGGGCTCTGGTGGACACAGGGCTGGATAAGATTATCTACGCCTGTGTCTACCGGTCGCACAGCGGAGATCAGGAGACAACCAGGCTCACAGAGTACCTCAGTGAGGCGGCTGATGCGGCACAGCAGCGGTACCCTTCCGCCCAATTAGTGCTACTGGGGGCCTTTAATGCCCACCACCAGTAGTGGCTCTTCCCATACCAGAGCACTGATCATGCTGGACGAGAGACGCGCAAGCTTGCGCTAGCGCTAAATCTCACCCAGAAGGTCCAGGGGGCAACGAGGGTGCCAGATGTTGATTCGCACACAGCCAATTGCTTGGACCTTCTGCTGACAACAGATCCAGACCGATACTCAGTGTCGATATCTTCACCTTTGGGTAGTTCCGACCACTGTCTGGTGAAGTCTGTATCCGTCTACTCCCCGCCCGATCCCAGCCCAAGAGGCTACCGGCGGGTATGGCGGTACATGTCAGCAGATTGGGATGGGATGCGATCTTTTTTCGCATGCTATCCTTGGCAGCCCACTTGCTTCTCTTCGGACGATCCATCGTCGTGCGCTGACGCCGTGACTGATGTGTTGCGTCGGGGGATGGAGTACTATATTCCATTTTCTGACGTAGCAATGTCTAACGTCGACAGACCATGGTTTGGAGCCGAGTGTAACCACGCCAACGCGGTCAAACACAAGGCCTACCAGGAATGGGTTGACGCTCGAACGCGCAAGGCAAATGACGTGAGTCAGAAGAAGAGAGCCTTCAACAGGGCTGCCAAGTCCTGCAAAAAGGTGATGCGAAGAGCACGGTTTGACCACATTAGCAGAATCGGGAACAAACTTGCTTCATACCCAGCGGGTTGCAAAGCGTTTTGGTCCCTGGCTATGTCGGTCGAATCAAATTTCTGTCGCCCCTCACTACCACCACTGCTGAAACCTGACGGGTCATTAGCCCACTCCGCTGAGGAGAAGGCAAACTTGTTTGCCTCCCTCTTTGCGGAATCTTCGCATCTGAATTCTGATGGCGCGCAGCCTCCTCCTTCTTCTGATGGATGTGTGACGAGTATGTCGAACATTCGCATCCATCAAAAGGACGTCCGTAGGGTGCTGCGTAGCCTTGATGTGAACAAAGCGAGTGGCCCCGATGGTATACCAGCAATTGTACTTAAAACCTGTGCCCCTGAATTGTCTCCGATCTTGACACGCCTGTATCGCCTATCGATAGAGACTGGAAAAGTGCCGAAGGCTTGGAAGCAAGCCAACGTACAGCCCGTGCCCAAGAAGGGCAGTCGAGCTGACCCTGCCAACTACAGACCCATATCTGTAACGTCCATCCTCTGTAAGAGTATGGAACGTGTGCTCAACGGGAAGCTCCTGGCATACCTAGAAGCAAACGACATCCTCAGTGACCGCCAATACGGCTTCCGCCGAAATCGGTCCACTGGGGATCTTCTAGCGTATGCCATTCACATCTGGAGTGAGGCCATCGAGAGACACGGGGAAGCGCTAGCCGTCTCCCTCGACATCTCGAAGGCTTTCGACAGGGTCTGGCACGAAAGCCTTATTGGTAAGCTTCCTTCCTTCGGTCTGCCTAGTGGTCTGTGTGATTGGATTGCGGACTTCCTGAGGAATCGATCCATCCGAGTGGTTATCGACGGCTGCTCGTCCGGTCAGTTAGATATCAACGCCGGAGTCCCTCAGGGGTCAGTGCTCTCGGCAACATTATTCTTGCTGCACATTAATGATCTGCTAAAACCCGGAACCTTTGGGTACGCAGACGACAGCACTGTTGCTGAGAGATACGTGTCCGACGCGCGGGCTACTGGGCCTCAGATTCGGTCTCTCCGGGAGGCCATGGTTGAACGCTTGAACTTGTCCTTGGAGGCAGTCTCCGAATGGGGCGATGCCAATCTGGTCAAGTTCAATGCCGCAAAAACACAGGCGTGTCTCTTCTCCGCGAAAAAGAGCCAATTTCACCCGGCTCCTTCTTTCCGAGGTGTAACCATACCGTTAACGGACCATCTTGAGCTTCTTGGCGTAACGTTGACATCGACACTTAATTTTGGCCCATACATTGAGGCAAAGGCTCAACTGGCTGCCAAAAAGTTGGGGATCCTTGCGAAGGTGAGACGATACTTCACGCCGGAACAGCTGCTTAAGTTGTATCAAGCGCAAGTTCGATCTTGCATGGAGTACTGCTCTCACCTCTGGGATGGATCTGCCAAATACCAGCTTGATGCACTTGAGTCGATTGACAGACGGGCCAAAAGGCTTATTGGCAACGATGCACTGGTCGCCTCAAAACTCCAGAGCCTCGAACATCGTCGCCGAGTTGCCAGCCTGTCGGTTTTTTATCGGTTACACTTCGGGGAGTGTGCGACGGAACTGCACAATTTGATTCCGCCTAGCCCTTTCCATCATCGGACTACAAGAAGTACGGCCATGCGCCATCGGTACATGGTGGACATCCCTCCCATACGCACAAAGCGTTTTGCTAACACTTTCATTGTGCGCACAGCTAAGTGGAACTCCCTTCCGGGGTCTTTGTTCCCTGATAGCTACAACCTTGGGGTCTTTAAGTCAAGAGTGAATAGGTTTCTTCTAGGCAAGCGTGCTTCACCGTAGACCACATCATCGCTTAACATCAGGCGAGATAGTGGTCAAACGCGAGCCTATAAATTATAATAAAAAAAAAAAAAGTAGGGTTTCCTTTCCCCTAGGAAAAACCAATATAGTAAAAAGTTTAAAAACGATGTGAACATCAATAATAGTGCCTACCAAGAAGACTTAACAATAGTCTGTTGAAAGTTAAAAATAATATCAAAAGATATAAAAATCAAAATTAAAAACTTGAATTTGAATATTAAAAAAATAAATTGACAACTGTTCATACGAAACTGGTTATTAGTAGGAATTAGAATATAATTAGTTAGGAGTAAAAATGTATGTTGGATTGTATGAATGTATGTTAGAGTGTTCGAGAGCAAGTATGAGGTGTAAATCAGCCACGGGAGAAAGGAAAGAAAGAAATCTATTTGAGAACCGTCAAAAGATTCTCAGTTATTTGGTAGTCAAGAGTTTTAAGAAATGTTTTAACTGATTTATGACAATTAGAGATGGTTTGGGGATATAGATTAAGTGTAATATTTAATTTGTTGTACAAAAATTCACCAAGGAAGCAAAAGAATTTCTGAGGGAGTGAAGTTTTGAACTGCAATGAGAGGCAGACTCTTCCCTTCCGTCGTTGATTATTTATTAATTTGGGGTCAAACTGTAGCTGGGAGTGCTTTTTAGCTACCGTAAGTAGAATAAACGTTTGTTTGACCGTAAGGATGACCCATTCCTTGTTTAAATTATTCCTTTATCGATCAAAACAAAATACACGATCCCTGAGTAGTCTAGAGGTAAGTACTATAGATCATCTTATATCGCTAAGAAATGAATAAACCTTGACTTTGATATTACATATATACAGGGTTTACATTCTTACCTCACAAACCTTTCTCTATTAAGGGCCTACAACCGCTTTAGTGCCGTAAAACGGTAACTTTCTAAAGCATACTCCGTAGTAACGGCTAGGTTAAAAGGTTTGAAAAAAAAAAAAATATTATTGTTTAATGTATTTACATTATTTTTTAAACAAGGTTTTTTCGTGTAACTAATAGTTTTGCTATAAAAAAATAATTAACAACACTATATCTTTTCGCAACTTTTGGATACTCCTCCAAAACGACTTGGATATTTAAAAATATTTTACAAAGAAAAATTTATGGCTGGAATTTCTTCATAACTGAAATAGCATAGGTAAATCAAATAATATTTTGCAAACAAAACTGTTCAAAAGGAGGTTAAATATTGATATTTTGGCTCCGAGCGGTGCACGGCCAGTACTGCGTTAACATTGGGGCGTATATATCGCCTTAAAGACTGTTTTATATTGACCTGCTATCTGATGGAAAAGGAAGGCCATGGTTGCTAAGGTCTGTGAAGCGGATGCCTTCTAGTGTAATGATCCCGGATCAGAAGTTATGTAGCTAGGTAGACCAACGACATTATAAACGTGGCTGAGACATGATGGATGCGGCAGGCTGAGACCCTGGTGTTGTGGCTAGGAATAGACCTTAGTCAAGCAGTGGACAATCTCACAGTTGAACGCCTTTGAATGAGTTGTGTCACGAGGAAGCTCTTCATCCCTCCCTTGGTCAGCGGACTCACCAGCACCGTACAAGTCTAATTAATAGGTAGCGTAAGATTAATGTTTCGTTTAGTTGTAATTTTTAAGTCATGAATCTAAAACCCTTTTTTTTCCTGTATTAGTCCTTACTTAAGTGGTCAGTTCTGCCCTCCCTCTTCCTGGCTATGGAGTTTGTTGACATTTCTTAATTGTAAACCAATATAAGAATGATCTATATTTTTTTTGTGTAACTTTCAAAAGTGCCTTTCAATTAATTTTCTTTTCTCTTTTGTTATCAATATTCTTTAAAGATTTACTTCGTTTGTGGTTTGAAGGCAGTTGAGTCATTTTCCGGGAACTCCCAAAACTTCGTATCAGATTTTTTATGGTTAATCATCGCTGTTGATACCTAACCTCAACAACTTACTATAATATTATCTATTGTAGTAATATGCTATCTTTACTACGGTAGCACGTGGTATACGTAGTATTACTAAGAGGTAGGTACAATGTTTGGGACAAGGATGACGAATTTTCCAATAAAATAAAGATTAACAAGATAAAGGTAGATTTAATCAATCTCTTTCTTATCGCTCTCCAAATTAAACCTAAATGACAAATAAGTTAGGTCTTATCGATCCCTAGATCTTGGTACTAGTGAGTCATTGGGGAATTCGTCATAACATTCGCAAGGGTCAGTAAGCCTCTAAGGAGAAGAACGTGCAAGAAACTCCACTTTTCCATCAATAAAATTTAAGTGTTTGGTTAAATCATTTTTGTTGAATAATTACATTCATTTGTACACATATAAACATATGTAAGAACGATGTAAAAAGATGTGAACGTAAAAGCGTCTAGAGTAGAACAAACAACCCCAAATTACAATAATTAAAACAGGCCGAGGCAGCCAAGTTATGACCAATTCCAACTGATGGCGCCCCGTTCACGAACAGGACGCATGAATTGGCACCATACAGCTCAACCATCATGAAGGGAAACGAGTGATCCAACATATGTGCCACCATCAGAGTGACATTTGAGAGAGCATGAGCTCTTAGCTGCCACATTCAAGTCAACGAACAACATAATACGTACAGTAAATGGTAGATTACTGTTGGTACCTACATAGTACAAAAAAAAATTGAGTTTATACAATACAAAATATATATTAATACAGTCTTCAGCAGTTCCAACAATAATGTTTTCCTTATTACTTGTGTTTGCACCCTAGTGGTTGTGGAGCAGGACTAGCATTGAGTCAAGCATTTTTATCAGCGATGTAATCCCCGCCGCTGCTTTTATTAAAAAAGATGTAACTTCTTTCTCACGTTTGTCTTCATAAATATATTGACAAAGTACATGATGTTAATCAGTTCTCTTAGATAATCGTGCTGTTATTATTATGTCTATATGAACTTAAAAAATAAAATAAATAAAAAAGCTGAGGGGTTCCGAACCCAAAGGGTAAAAACGGGACCCTATTACTAAGACTCCGCGGTCCGTCTGTCCGTTTGTCACCAGGCTGTATCTCATGAACCGTGGTAGCTATACAGTTGAAATTTTCACAGATAATGTATTTCTGTTGCCGCTATAACAACAAATACTAAAAACAGAATAAAATAAATATTGAAGTGGGGCTCCCATACAAGAAACCTGATTTTTTTACGGTCGCACTTGGACGGTTTTTTTTAATTAATAATGGCTTACGCTTGACAACTATCTCACTTGATGGTAAGCGATGATGTGGTGAACGATGAAGCACGCTTGCCTAGAGGAAACCTATTCACTCTTGACTTAAAGACTCCCAGGATGTAGCTATCAGGAAATACAGACTCCGGCAGGGAATTTCACTCGTTTGCTGTGCGCATAATAAAAGTATTCCCTAAACGTTTAGTGCGTATGGGTGGGATGTCCATACTGTACAGATAACATATCGCCGTTCGTCTTGTAGGAATCAGCTCATGCAATTCCAACGCACACTCCCCGAAATGTAACCGATAAAAAACCGACCGGCTGGCAACACGGTGCCGATGTTCAAAGCTCTGAAGCCTAGACTCCACCAGTATCTCATTGCCGATAAGCCTCTTGACCCGTTTTTTGATCGACGCAAGTGCATCCAGATGGTATTTCGCAGATCCGTACCAGAGATGAGAGCAGAATTCCATGCATGATCTAACTTGCGCTTGATACGTCTAAACGATCTAAGTTGAGCAACTGCTCTGGCGTGAAGTACCGTCGCTCTTTCGCAATTGGGAGTTGGGGATCCTTTGCCCAACTTTTTGGCAGCCAGCTGAGCTTTTGCCTCAATGAATGGACCAAAATTGACAGTCGATGTCAACTTAACGCCAAGAAGCTCAAGTCGGTCCGTTATCGGCACGGTCACACCTCGGAAAGAAGGAGCCGGGTGGAACTGGCTCCTTTTAGCGGAAAAAAGACACGCATGGTGCTTAGCAGCATTGAACATGACCAGATTGGCATCGCCTCATTCGAAGACTGCCTTCAGGGACAGATTCAAGCGCCCAACCATCTCGGAGAAACCGGATCTGAGGCCCAGTAGCGCGCGCGTTGGAGACGTATCTCACAGTGCTGTCGTCCGCAAGCCCAAAGGTGACAGGTTTTAGCAAATCCTTTATGTGAAGCAAGAACAATGTTGCTGAGAGTACCGACTCCTGAGGAACCCCGGCATAGTATCCAGTTGGTCAGACGAGTGGCCATCAATAACCGCTTGGATGGTCCCTCAGGAAGTCTGCAACCCAATCGCACAGACCACTGGGCAGACTGAAAGAAGGAAACTTACCAACAAGGCTTTCATGCCAGACCCTGTCAAAAGCCTTCGAGATGTCCAGGGAGACGGCAAGCGCTTCCCCGTGCCTCTCGATGGCCTCAATCCAGATGTGAATGGCATACACTAGAAGATCCCCAGTTGATCGATTTTGGCGGAAGCCATATTGGGGGTCACTGAGGATTTCATTAGGTATGCCAGGTATGGTTTCTAGGTATGCCAGGAGCTTAGATACCCGTTCCATACTCCTGCAGAGTATGGACGTTATCGAAATGGGTCTGTAGTTGGCCGGGTCAGCCTGACTGCCTTTCTTGGGCACAGGCTGAACGTTAGCTTCCTTCCAAGCATTCAGCACTTTTCCAGTCTCATCGAAAGGCGAAACAGGCTTGTCAGGATCGGAGACAGTTCAGGCGCACAGATTTTCAGAGCAATTGCTGGAATCCCGTCGGGGTCAATAGCCTTTGCTCACGTCGTGGTTGCGCAGCACCCTACGAACGTCCATTTGATAGATGCCAATGTCCGACATACTCGTTACGCATCCATCCGGAGAAGAAGGGTCAAAGACGTCTGGATTCTGGTCACGGCCCCGTGCGTCAACAGAATCCAGAAGTGAAGATTCCGCAAAAAGAAAGGCAAGCAAGTTTGCTTTCTCCTCAGCGGAGTGGGCCAGTGACCCGTCGGGTTTCAGCAGTGATGGTAGTGAGAGACGGCAGAAATTTGCTTCAACCGACTTAGCCAGGTACCAAAACGCTTTACTAACAGCTGGATATGAGGCAAGTTTGGTCCCAATACGGCTTATGTGGTCAAAACAAGCCCTTCGCATCACCTTCTTGCAGGACTTGACAGCCCTATTGAAGGCTCTCCTCCGCTTAATCACGTCGCTTGCTTTGCGCGTCCTAGCGTCGACCCATGCCAGATACGCTCTATACTATACTCATGTTTCACCGAGTCAGTGCGTTTGCACTCGGCGCCAAACTATGGCCTGTCAACGCTAGCGTTAGGCGACAGGCCATAGTTTGGCGCCGAGTGCAATGAATGAAAATGTCAATGTCAATATCTAGACATTGCTACGTCAAAGAACGGAATGTAGTACTTCATTCCCTGACGCAACACACCCGTCACGGCGTCCGCGCACGATGAAGCATCAGCCGAAGAGAAGGAAGTAGGCTGCCAAGGATAAGATGAGAAAGAACGCATCCCATCCCAATCTGCTGACTTGTACCGCCAAACCCGCCGAGCGCCTCTTGGGCTGGAATCGGGTGGGGAGTGGACGGAGACATACTTCAGCAGACAATGGTCTGAACTACCCAAAGGTGAAGGTACCGACACCGAGTAGCGGTCTGGATCTGTTGTCGGCAGAAGGTCCAAGCAATTGGCTGTGTGCGAATCAACATCCAGCACCCTCGTTGCCCCCTGGACCAGCAGGGTGAGATTTAAATCAAGCGCAAGCTTTCTCATCTCCCGCCCAGCATGATCAGTGCACTGCTACGGGAAGAGTCACTCCTGGTAGTGGGCATTGAAGTCCCCCAGTAACACTAATTGGGCGGAAGGGTACCTGCTCCGTATCAGCCGCCTCACTAAGGTACTCTGTGAGCCTGGTTGTCTCCTGATCTCCGCTGTGCGAACGGGGACACAGGCGTAGATAATTTAATCCTGGCTTATGTCCATCATAACCCACAGCACAGGAAACCTAGATTCCTCAAGATTTTGGCGACGCCGATAACAGATGTCGTCTCGGGCGTACATGCATACACCAGCGCGTGGTTGTGGTGTTTAAAATTGTGCTCCAGGGTAAACCCTGGGTATGTAATCAAATCAGATCATTTTTATTTGCTCTAACATGAGTATAGTTCTCGCCAAACTTCTTGGCCGCCCTGAAGTTGGCTACAATAGCTGCGCAATAGTTATTCTCATACAAAAACAGCACCGTTTCGTGCCTCGCGCATCCGGTAAATCAACTTCAGGGCGGCCAAGAAGTTTGGCGAGGGCTATAACACATACATACATAACAAATTGTCAGCATGGAAAATGGCATGAAAATAATACAAATCAAAATAAGTCAAAGTCAAATATATTTATTTCAATTAGGCCAATAAGCGGCACTTTTGAACGTCAAAAATTAAATGTAAATAAAAAATGTACAAGTAATAAAAATTGACTCTACCGTGCATTCGGAAAGTAGCTTGTTATGGAGAAGAACGCACAAGAAACTCCATACTTAATAGAATGTCATATTTAGTAATAATAAAAAACTAAAATAAATGTCGTGTAAATTTCAATAAAATTATTCAAGTCAAAATTATGCTTCTAGAATGTTAGAGTAAAATAATAAAAAATAAAGATATTAGAATAATAAATCAAATTAAAATATACATTCTAAATCTAGAATGTTTATTTTATATTGATTTGACATTCGTCAACGCAAAATTAAAAAATGTCAAGATATTAAAATATTTAACGTGAAAAGTCGTGCTTTCAATAAACAATTAAGGTACGATATGTCTGACAGACATCTGATCTGCGTCTCCGAGAGGAAAAAGAGAGCCGGCTTATCAGTCTCAAGATGATTATGGACTGCTACGAGATTGGAGTGCAGACCACTGATATTTGTGAGGTGCACTTTGAGTGGGAGGGGGTGCAGCCCTTGTTGAACTCTAGTATGCTTTTTCCTTGACATTGTTGTATAAGAATGAAGGGTGAGGTGAGGAGAAGGAAGTGAGACGGGGACACGCACTGAAAGGACGCCATCATTGGGGCACTAGTCTAGAAACTGCGGGGTCGCCCGAGCCCCCCGAAATGTCCATCTGGCCCTCCCATCTGGTCGCCAACCAGCACGATGGTGCATTCCGGGATTTTTCTACAGTTGGCGGGGCAGCCTTTCGTACGTGGCTGGCAAACTACTTGGGCTCCCAACTACTTGCGGTCGGCCAGCGGCGCACCGTGCCTCAAATCCCGCTACCCGCCGTGTGCTAGAAAAATCAGTTACTAGTTTCCGAACACACTTACGAAAGCAAGAAAAAATTAAGCTCGTAATAAATGTAGATGGATGGTCTTTGACATCCCTTTCTCTCTCTCTGAGAGGGATGTCAAAGACAAGACGGATGGATAGATTGAGTGAGTAATGATATGAAAGACAAGGAAGTCAGTGATAACGTGACGGTTGACAGGAAGGAATGGACGAAGAAAATGTAGTGCGTCTAGAGCAAGTAACATGGCGTAAAGGCAGAAACAAGATAAGTTCTCGCTTAAATTGTTCTTTAATTTTATTTTTTTCATAATCGCTTTTCAAATTATTTAACTCTATTTTTTCGTCAATATTCTTGTCTGATTCACTTCGTTAGGAGTTTGAAAGCAGGTGAGTCATTAGCACCAATCCAATTTTATATCAGCGATTTTTACTGTTAATCATCGCTGTTGACCACTACTACTAACTATCTCATTATCTAGATTGTATTACCTACTATCATTACTTTGATAGTATGTAGTAAATGCAGTAATACTACGAGTTAGGTACAGTATTCGGGACAAGGGTGATGCGTTTTTCAATAAATGTATAACAAGATAAAAGTTGATTTAATCAATGTCTGCGTTATCGGGTTCCAAAATAAACCATAATGACGAATTATTTAGGCTTTATCGATCTCTAGATTTTAGGACCAGTGAGTCATTGGAGAATTCATCATATTTTGTTTTTATATCTATTTGAACTTACCAAGGTTCAACAAATTTTATAATCTTACACACTCATAATATTATGATACAATGACTAAGACTTCATATTTGTATATCGATGTTGTTTTGCTAAACGACGTTTTATTTATGCATGTCCAACCCCAAACTGTATTGGTAAACTATGACCACGCCATGCAACCCATTATACCAAGCAATGATGGCTAAAACAATTAGAAGTATGATCTGACATAGCTTCCTATTACTGGCCCACTGGCCCCAGCCACAGACACACAAATGCAAACCTTTCCACTAGGATATAACCCCATGTAACTAAGATTTAAGGGTCTTGTCCGTTCTTCTCCACGTAGGTAACTTCCGAACGTATGGTAGATTGCTTTTTCATTGCAACTGGCATTCTATATAACTGTATTATTAAACTTTAGACACTATAGACAATTATTTCTAACTATAAATTGTGTAGGTACCCAATTTATTTACTGTACAGAAGTTAAAGTAAATTCTCTACAGTTGAGTAATTTAAGCTGCATAAGTTCTCGTTCTCTAAGATATAGTAACTCTCATTTGTCATCCTGTCTCTGAAATATAAAGGAGGAGATCTATGAATATACCTAAATGTGGATAGATGGAGAGAGAGAGGGATGTCAAAGAAAAGATGAATAGTCTGTGTGAGGAATGATAATTATGAAAGAAAAGGAAGTCAGTTACAGCGCGACGGTTGACAGATCGGAATGGATGTGGAATTTGTAGTGCGCCACGCCCATCCTGGGATAAAGTTCCTTTAGATTACTTTTTGTGTGCAACTGGCATCTAACTGTTAATGGTGTAGGTTTACCTTTTATTTACAGTTCAGAAGTTAAAGTAAGTTGTCGTTTAGTAAATAAAGCTGAGTAAGTTATCTATTAGTTACGTTTCATCATCGGACTACCAGACGTACGGCGATGCGCCATCGGTACATGGTGGACATCCCACCCATACGCAATAAACGTTTTGAGAATACTTTTATTATGCGTACAGCTAAAGAGTGGAATTCCCTGCCGGAGTCTGTGTTTCCCGATAGCTACAATCTAGGGGTCAAGAGTGAATAGGTTACATTAGGCAAGCGTGCTCCATCACATCATCGCTTACCATCAGGTGAGATAGTGGTCAAGGGTGAGCCTACAATAGATTAAAAAAAAGAAAATAAGTTACCTTTAAAACTTTTCAAAATTATCCCACGTAACTCTCTTCTGTCATCCTGACTCTGAAATAAAGAGTAGGGTAGCAACGAATGTGACTAAAAGAGCTATAAATATAAAATTGGAGGATGGAGAGAGAGAGACAGATGTCTGTCAAAGAAGAGAGTGAAGGGTTGGAGGAATTACATTGCAGAATGGGGAATTAGTGATAGCGTGGCAGTTGACGGGGTGGAATGGAATAAGGAAACGTCGTGCGCCTAACCCAAGTAACATGGGACAAGGACAGAAAGATGATGGATTCTCGCTTAATTTTGACAATTTAAAATAAGTTGAATAAACCATTGACATGTCAATGTTTCTTTAAAGAGGAAATGTTTCACTTGAGGAGTTATTTAACTTTCATTTTTCTCTCCAATATTCTTGTCTGATTCACTTCGTTGGGGGTTACAAGGCAGGTGAGTCATATGCGCCAAACTTGCTTGTATTAGTGATTTTTATGGTTAATTATCGTTTTAGATAACTAACAACTACTACTTATTATAATCTTTTACTATCTTTATTACGATAGCACGTGTTATACGAGTACTACAAGGTAGGTAGTGTTTGGGACCAGGGTGATGAATTTACCAATAAAACAAAGCTTAACAAGATAATGGTAGATTTAATCAAACTCTGTGTTATCGGATTCCAAAATAAATCTTAATGACGAATTAGTAAGGTCTTATAGATTTTGGGACTAGTGAGAGCAGTGGTAGCCCACTGGTATCCGCTGCGACTTACAAGTTGTAGGTCGTGGGTTCGAGCCCAGGCAGGCACTTTACTTTGTGTAAATTAGTTCATCACCACTGCTCTCAAAACGCTGAAGCAAAACATCGTGAGGAAACCAGCATGTCCTAGAACCAAAAATTCGAAGACATGTGACATCCACCAACCTGCACTGGGCCAGCGTGGTGGATTACGGCCCATTCCCTCTCACAGAGAGGAGGCCTGTGTCCCAACAGTGGGAACATTAATAGGCTGATGATGTGATGTGATGTGAGTCATTGGGGAATTCGTCATATTCCTATGTTATGATTAGTTATCTATATGAATTCTTTATTCGTCATATTATATTGTTATGTTTATTTATATGAACTTATCATGTGCCAAAACCAAAAAAAGTTATAATTTCGCGCACTCATAATGTTATGATACAATGAGTGAGTCAAGTTTAATGACTTAATTTTAAAAATCGTTGGACTGATAACCAACGATTTTATTAATAAGTTTTTACTGCTGGATTTTTAAAATCGACATAATTTTCCAATTTATTTTCTTCTTAAGAAAAATCTGTTGTAATATACAGAAGCACCTGTAGCCAAGTTAACAATCTACAATCGATAACGCTGGTAGAAAACGAATCAATGTATGGGAATGACACATCTGAACGATAATTCACGTGGTCAGACCATACAAATAGAAGGCGTTTACAATTGTAGAATTTGATACGAAATATTTGTAACTTGGCTAGGGGGCAGGAGCCTTTTTGGTCTCGCACGGGGTTATTTATTTTTTATTATTGTTTGTGTTTTGCTTATCTCATGTATCCTGTCGTATCACAAATAAATATATTTTCTTCTTTCTTTATTTTTAATTGGTATTCTTTAAATGTAGTTTCAGAAACTACATAAATACAATATTCATTTTTAATAACTATTTTGTAATATGATCACAATTTATTTACAGAAAGTAAGCTCCTTAAACTTTTTTACACTATTCTATAGTAATTCTCTTCTTTCGTTCTAACTCTACAAGATCAACTGATCCATTTCTATCGTTTCGATTTCTAATCAAACAGTTGCTTACGGAAACACACCAGGCGCAGTCCATTTTAGAAATAAATATAAAACTATATCATTACATTCACTCCACTGTGCTTTTCTCAACGAAATTGAGAGTAATGAGACAGAAAAATAAACAGACTTATTTAGTAGTAATTTACCATAATTTGGTAGTAAGATAGTCACAGAAAGTGGTTAATATTTATCGGTATTATAGTGTTATTTGTACTTAATTTATTAACATGTAGTGGCTTTGGACAGAGCAATCTGTTCTGCCAACAATCCTTTACAGGATGCTGTTAAGTGATATAATAAGGAAGCCAACTGTACCAGCTTCAGCATGCCATACAACGCCGCAGTAGCCGCTATTAATGTAACAGCCGACATTGTGAGCTGCTCAGCCGCTCGATAAGCTGATTTACGTATAACTAAATAATGGAGGTGAACTTAACCTTACACCACATTCCATTATGTTCTATGTGTCTCACCTGGTTTATCTGGTGAGCAAATTTGTCCCATAGAACATCATAGCAGACGAGATCGACAGCTTCAAGTCGATGATTCACGAGTTCACCGGCCTTTTTCTCGCAGTGTAGTAATTAACGGTGTGTTTCAGGCTAAGTATAGCAATTTGACATGATCGTCCTCGACCCGAGGGTCTTAGAGGAGGTAAGGAAATAAGTTTCAAAAATGAATTGCGAATCAGGCTCGGAAAAGTTCGGAAAATCGGTCAGCGAGTAAGTTAATCATCATACCGTAACTTTCACATACAGTGAAAGAAAATACATCTATTTATGGGAATCGATTCACGAAAAAGTATAAAAGAGTCATCAGTCAGATGACTAAAACCAATTTAGTCCACAATGAAAATTCTGAGCTCTCTATCGAGTTTAAACTTTTTTCTTGGCTTACTTTTAAGCCTTTATTATAAGCGTCTACTTAATTATTAAGTAATCATCAAGACAATACAAATACATAATTCTAAAGTAATACCAAATCGTGACATAATACTTGTGACCGTTCATTTATATTAAGTATAAAGTTAACTTTATTGGAGACTTTATTTCATATGATAATCTATCGGTAACACGCATTGCACGCCTACTTAAGGGACGTTTCCATTTATTCGTCAATGATAAGTCAAAACGATAGAAATAATAAATATTTCGCAACCAAAAATTAATTGTGACCAAATCGTTCTGCGCTTACCAGAACAAAAGATAAGTTGAGGCCACTCGCCGTTGATCTTAGTCCAATATAGAAAGTGACCAGTTGCCAGTACAGACAACTTGGTGTAAAGAAGTCAGTCCCCGACTCCTAATAATTGGACCAGAGGAGAAAGAAAAAAACAAAAAGAAACAACATAGTTCCTCTACACACGTATTGAACTGTTGATGCGCGTTCATCCTTGGCGGTTGCTCAAAAATAGGTGTTTGGGTTCGACGTTAAATGAAATTTAGTATACTAGAGATATACTGTTGGTCAAATACAATAAATAAATACAAATTCAATAAAGTATGAGTAATATATGTTTAGCATATTATATATTAGTATGTACCTACAACTACATAATAATAATATGATTTCTATACTTAGCAGCAACAAGTGTTCTCTGAGTTTGTTTCGGCCTTTCTTCTCAGAGTAGTCAGACAGGAAACGCCGACCTCATATAGTTTTAAAAATATGATCGACATGTAAAAGTGTTTGTACAAACCAACTTACAGAAATAAAATCATTTATCATTTATAACAAGTATAACGTTGTTTATAAATATAATACGGTTAAACAATTGAAAATAAAATGAGTTAAAATTTTCTAATCAATGACTCATACAATTATTGATTTGATTCAAAAATGATGCTGCGTTGTCCGATAGGGCTCAAACCTTTCATATGAGTCATACTACAAAAAAACTGGAGTACTCGATATATGAATCATCAACGTAAAAGTGATATTAGTTTCGTATCAAGGTATCGATACGCTAAAATACATTTAGATCATGTTATCACAGAATTGGTATCTTAGTAATACCAGGTTCACACCTGTATACAGATGTATGAATCATCTTTGTGTACATGAAATATTTGAATTTTGCTCAAGAATGTTTATTACTGGAATGCTTTTTAACTACGTGAAAAGCTATTGTAGTTGCAGTATTTGCAAATACATTATGAAATCTATCTAAACCTACATAGGGAGGTCCAAAAGATCGCGACATATTTTCCTTTAAATACATCTCCTTTTCATGGAAAATTTGCCGCCAACTTTTGGACTTCCACTCGTATACGTAACTTACTCTACTCCTTATTAATATTGTACAGTGACAGTAAAACCAGGTTCATCTCGTAAATAATAACCTGTGTCCAAACAAAAGCACACCCTGTTTGTTAATAAAACAGAGTTTTGGTTTATATGTACCAACATTATTTCGATATTTCATGTTCGTTCAGTTAGTTTAATTTAAAAAAACCGGCCAAGTGCGAGTCGGACTCGCACACGAAGGGTTCCGTACCATTATCGCAAAACACTGCAAAAAAAACACGTTTGTTGTATGGGAGCCCCCTTAATTTATTTTATTTTAATTTAATAATTATTATTTTATGAAGAGAATATACAACTAAATATTCTATGAATATTTCAAGCGTCTACCTGTTGCCGTTATTAATATCGAGCAAAAAACGGCAAAAATATCACGTTTGTTGTAGGGGAGCTCCCCTTAAATATTAATTTTAATCTGTTTTTAGTATTTGTTGTTATAGCGGCAACAGGAATACATCATCTGTGAAAATTTCAACTGTCTAACTATCACGGTTCATGAGATACAGCCTGGTGACAGACAGACAGACAGACAGACGGACAGCGAAGTCTCAGTAATAGGGTCCCGTTTTTACCCTTTGGGTACGGAACCCTAAAAAGAGAGAGATGAAGATGTAGAATCAGTGAAAGGTTTTTATTATTTTGACATGTTTTCAAGTTAGCTCACTGCTTCATAGAAAAATATATTTAACTAGCTTCTGCCTGCGACTTTGCCCGCGTAATAAGGGTTTTACCATCCCAAGGGACTACAAACTATCTCCATGCCAAATTTCATCTAAATCGATTCAGTACATCCAGAGATAACCTTCTACAAACTTACAAACTCACAAAATTGACGTCTTTATAATATTAGAATACATTACTATGTAATAATCTGCTTAGCACCGCAATTTCAAAATCTAATAATATGTCCTCCTGACTTGATAAAAAAAAAGAATTTCAAAATTGGCGGAGGTATACACGAATGGACTGACGACCTGCTTTTTTTTATAAATATACGTATTATTTATTTGCAAATAAAAAATAGTATCCACTGCTGCCGCATTTAATATATTTTACTATAACGAAATCTTACTTAAAAAACTCGTGATACAGTTATAAAAAAGCCGTGTCTGTATTTTTTGCGATAAAAAGTACTTTAATATATTGTATTAGGTACTTACGTCAAAATGTTTAGGTACCGCGATTTGATAAAAGGCGCTGTCATCCGTTTTCAATAGATAGTTAGCATTAGTTCACCGACATTGTAGGGTGGTACCGGTACTTCCTGAACTTTAAGTGGGAAATTTTAGAAAAAAATAATTTGTTAATTGTTTAGTTTTGTTTCGGATGTAGTTAGTGTTCAAAACGTAAGTACTGAAACAACTGATTTATAATAAAAAATATAAATTATTAATACTGTAAGTATTATATAATACTGTATTATTTATTATTATTGTATTATATAATATAAATGATTAATATTAATAATGTTTTTATTAGCAGAAAATACAAGTTTGACAGATATTAAAGTACACATAGTACACAAGTCAACTAGCGGACTGAGAAATTAACAACAAAAATATTGTGCGAAAAATAATAAAACATAATAATAATAAAATTATAGCTCCGGTAGCTTGGACCCTGTTCCCGATACCGGTGGGCCCCTATTTCTTTTATAGTGTCTTTTAAGAAATATTTTAAAATGTAATATAATAAGAACAAAGATAAATAAACGACTTAATAATAAAATTATATAAAATATTATATTACTATAAATATTATTTTTTATATTTTTGAAGTATTTTATAACACTGCGGTCACTTAAAATGTAATATAACATCACGCCTGTGTTCCCCAAAGGGTTAGGCAGAGATGAACCTTTAGGACACCTACATTTCGCTAGTTACCTCATCACCACCATCAGCACTGTTCTATTCCACTATTTCATCACTTAAAATTTATCTTCTTATTTATTTTACTTCTTTTTATAGGGTTCCGTACCCAAAGGGTAAAAACGGGACCCTATTACTACGACTTCGCGATCCGTCTGTCTGTCTGTCTGTCAGTCTGTCCGTCTGTCTGTCTGTCTGTCTGTCTGTCTGTCTGTCTGTCTGTCTGTCTGTCTGTCTGTCTGTCCGTCTGTCTGTCCGTCTGTCCGTCTGTCACCAGGCTGTATCTCATGAACCGTGATAGCTAGACAGTTGAAATTTTCACAGATGATGTATTTCTGTTGCCGCAACAAATACTAAAAACAGTATAAAATAAATATTTAAGGGGGGCACCCATACAACAAACGTTATATTTTTGCCGTTTTTTGCTCGATATTAATAACGGCAACAGGTAGACGCTTGAAATATTCACAGAATGTTTAGTTGTATATTCACTTCAAAAAATTATAATAATTAAATAAAAATAAAATAAATTAAGGGGGGCTCCCAAACAACAAACATGATTTTTTTGCAGTGTTTTGCGATAATGGTACGGAACCCTTCGTGTGCATTTGGCCGGTTTTGTTTTATCCAGTAACATTAATTACGGCTTTATCTCTTTTTAACCCCCGACTGAAAAAGAGGGATTTATATATATTTGTGTAATGCATCATGGGATGCCGTTGGTATTGAATATGGCATTACTCTCAATAACAATCTCATTCATTTTAAAGATATAAGTAAAAATTTCAAAGGGCAATGGAGAGGGTTACCTATCATAAGATCGAAAAACATTTGACCGAATTTCATTTCACCTAAAACTTTTCAACTATTATCGTTTCGTTTTTTTTTACTTCATCGAAGTCACGTCTGCCACTGTCTTAGTTGACCTATTATCAATTCAATTTTTTTCGTTACTCCGACGTTTCACTTAGTCGAAAAACTTTTTACCGAAGTTACAATTAGCCGAAATAACATTTGTTCGAAATATTTATTTTTAAACGCATGTCAAAATACTAAGTTAGAGAGAAACAGTGGGCTAATACAAATGTTTAAAACAGCGACTTGAAGAAAAAAACTGTCGACGGAGCCCCGCGCCGCGAGGCTCCTATTTCTGTATACAGGGTCTAAAGTAACCTAACACGAAGGAGCTGAGTTCGCTCGCTTTGCTCGCTCACTTCAGCTCCCATCATACCCTTCGAACCTAACCTATCCGTGTCGGGGTGCCTAAATTCCCGAGCTCGCTTCGCTCGCTCTTGGACAAATTCTTTGGTTTAATTAACTAATATAAATGGCTTATGCATGACAGCTACTAATAAATCAATTGCATGAAAATTCGTAATACATACGTAAACACAGACAAGACTGCATGAAGTCGATTTTGCAGCTATTCGTTTCTATCACAAAATTTTGTAGCACAACATATTGACTTTTTATGACACTATTTCAATTTTAAATTGAAAATGCTACCAAGTTACCGGCTATATACTTGTGATTAAATAATATTCCCTAAAATGTTGTTTCGGTTTGGTGAAAATATGGCAAATGAAAAAAGTTCAAAAGAGACTTCGGCCAAAAGCAAAAAGTTATTTTGTAAATCGGTGAAATGTAGTTCGGTAAAATAATACCTATGGCAATTGATGATCTGAAATTATGTCAAATAATGCATATAGCAAAAAAGACGTCAGTTAATAGTTTTCGGTAAAATGAAATTCGAACATAAAAGATTCGGAAAACTGATCGGTTCCCATCTCCACAGCTCCTAAGCGGATGAACCGATTTTATTTCGTTTATTATTTAATAGGTAACTTTATTAGGAATGTTCTTAGCTATGTTTGATGAATATCGGTCCAGCCTTTCTAAATTTATGGGCGTTTTACTGTTTGAATATAAAAAACACCACGTGTTTTCGTAAGATATCGTGTCATAATTAAGTGTCGGGGGATTTTCAAATTTTACTTGTTAATTATTGATTATATTTTTCGCGTTGGTAATAAATTTCTAATAATAAAAATTATTTATTTAGCCAAGTTCAAAATAACATAGGTAACATGATTGTTTAGAATGGTGGGGAATGTCGTTTCTATTTATTTTAAACATAAATTCCTTGTCCTTCCCGTGCGGCATTCACGCAGTTGCTTCGAAAAATATACCGCATATGAACATGTCATCCTGCCCGATTCAGACAGTACAAACTACAAAGATACACAACGTTCATTTGTTTGTTGTGTAATATAAAACTTAGTTGTCAATTAAATAGAGCATATTATATAGCCGCGCAGTGATCGCGTTGTGTTCTTGGTGCGAAAAACATTCGTCCTACATAAATGTTACGTCTTCGGGAAAATTGTGTTCATTCGAATTGATATTATTTACACGAAAGATATTACAAATATTGTATGAAATTAAATTATAACTTGCCAATCAATATAGTCGTAATTGGTTGGGGGTCTAAGGTTTTGCGTCATTTCAATTACAACTAGTCTAATGGGCATTGTGAAACAATTATATATGACAAGCTGACCCGGCAAACTTTGTTTTGCCATAAAAACACCAAACATTGATCTACTCTACCTACCCTACCTACCCTACCCTACCTACCCTACCAACCCTACCCCACCTACCCTACCCTACCTACCCTACCCTACCTACCCTACCCTACCTACCCTACCAACCCTACCCCACCTACCCTACCCTACCTACCCTACCCTACCTACCCTACCCTACCCTACCCTACCTACCCTACCCTACCCTACCCTACCTATCCTACCCTACCTACCCTACCCTATCTACCCTACCCTACCTACCCTACCTACCCTACCCTACCCTACCTACCCTACCCTACCTACCTTACCCTACCTACCTTACCCTACCTACCTTACCCTACCCTACCTACCCTACCTACACTACCCTACCATCCCGACCCTACCTACCCTACCCTAACCACCCTACCTAAGTACCAATTTTTTTTTCTAATTTTTTTTTTCATAAGAACCTTCTATCAATAACAAACACAACAAAAAAAGAATTAACGAAATCGGTCCAGCCGTTCACGCGTGATGCCGTGACCAAGGGAAATAGGGATTGATTTTTATATATATAGATAAACCAAATGGCAATGACACATGAAAACATTGTTATATGTTAGTCACAAATATTGTGCATAATGTAAGATAAGCCGCTATAAACTGCGCACATTATTCTCCCATCCAAAGAAAAATGGGTACATCTGCCTTTTTATACAAAATTTAATCACACTATATAACACTAATTATAAAGGCAAAAGTTTGAGTTTGTGTGTGTGTTTGTATATTTGTTTCTATTTCACGCTCAAACGGCTGGGCGGATCTGGATGAAATTTGGCACATAGATAGATTATAGTCTGGAATAGCACATAGGATACTTTTTATCCCGGGAATATGTTCCCTTGGGATAATTTTCGACATTCACGCGGGCGTAGCCGCCGGCAGAAGCTAGTTATTTATAAATTTGGAATCAGAAAATAAGCCACCTGTTTTTAGAGTTTTATTTTTTGTATTTATATATATTAAAATTTACATATTTTAATTTTAATTATAAAATAAAGTTTTTGGGTTTCTGTCACATACGCCATTTTAAATTATGGTAGCATTTATCTGCGCAGTTGAATTGTAAGAAAGTATTTTACGTTGATGCATAACATTGCTCTAAACAATTTGGCACGACGCCATTTCCTTACGTATTTATTGATCTGTGACATCATTTAAAATATATCTGTGTAAGAGTATTAAATCATCTGTGGTTATGACGTTAGAAGAGTTAAGTAAACAGTAATATCGTAGAGAGTATAAATTATTCATTTATATGTACTTAACCATTATTTTAATCCTATACTGTTATTTAAATTACGGCTTATTTACCTACATGGCACCTAAACACCTCTACATGATCCCTCGGAAAATATAGATTGTGTAATACATATTTATTTTTATTAGCTTGGCCTATTAATTAATGAGTGTACCTTTCTGTTATAATAGATTACTCGCATTTCTGAGTCGGTTGTTGCGATAATTTTTTTAACGATTTTCATGAAATTTGGTATGCAGGGGGTTTCGGGGGCGATAAATCGATATGGCGAGGTTTCATTTTTTGAAAACGTCGTTTTCTCTATTTTCACCCGAGCAGAGGTCGGTCGGTCTCGGTCGCCCAGGTACTATTTATTTATATATTCTCCAGTATCGACCATTTTTGTGAGTATTTAAATTTTAAACCAACCTTCCTCTAGTATTATCCAACAAACTTTACTTATGAGTTGGTTAGTAACGATCTAAATAATTAAATTAACGTTAAGAGTAACTTATCTGTGTATAAGAAACAGTAAGAAAGTAAAAATGACTAAAGTGAAATCTGAATATTTCTTGGTGCTCTTGTGGTCGCAATCGCTACAAAAACACAACAGGACAAAAAGTTATTGGGTTCTTCCATCTGGAATGTCTTAGAAAAAGACATACAGACAGATATAAGATAGACAAAACATAGCTGGTGAATTTTGTTCGTATCTCTGCATAATCTTTTGGAGAATACAGGCGTGGTCTTATGTAATGTCAATATTCGAAGACCAGATCAATTGCTACGCTTCACTTCATTATATCAACTTGCTTACTACAATATTTAATATGATAACATTTCTTCCTTCCGTTCTCAGCTTAAGTGGCTGTCTATCCGTCAGAGGAGATCCCTCAGATCCCTCTGCATGCTCTTCTCCATTATGAACGATCCTTGTACTCCCGATTATATAAAATAATATTTGAAAGTGTTGGGCAGTTCTCACGATGTTAACCTTTAAGCTTCCAAAAACTTATTTCTCCATATTTCTTCTCAACGCAATGGTTTTCTATGTAATTCTTACGCTGTCTCAACTATAAAAATCTGGAACGTGCTTCCCCTTGACTTCAAAAAATCTGAGAGTATATTTTCATTCATGCGCAGAATCCGAAACTATTATTTGTCCTCTCATACATAACTCGGCCCTCTTTATACTTAGTTATTATATTTTAAACTTTCTTATTTGGAATTTTGTGTTTATTATAATATTTATTAGTCATTTTAGTAATTATTTATGTATTTTATTAGTTAGTTTATGAATATCCGATTTTGATTATTGTTTATATTTTTTTTTATTTTGTACATTTTAATGTAAAGGTGGACTGATAGAGAATGCCTTGTTGCATTAAGTCCGTCTATATATCACCATTGTACGTGAAGTGGAAATAAATAAAAACATATATTCCTGTTTGCATGAAAGCGTTGTGGATTTATCAATGCAGTGTTAAGGCGTATATTCCCCAATGTTAACGCGGTACTGGCCATGCGCCCGCTCGGTGCCAGAATATCAATATTGAAACTCCTTTTACACAGTTTTGTCTGCAAAATATTTTTCTTATCCTATATAGGTTAAGAAGAAATTCTAACTATCAATTTTATTCCATCTAACATCCAAGTCGTTTTGGAGGAGTAAACGAAAGAATCAAAAAAATATCGTGTTTTTTTAAAGCTAAAGTATTAGTTCTCAGGCATTAAGTCCGCCTATGTGTATGATTTGAATTTGTAAAACATGAATCAATAATATTTTTATTTTTTTTCAAACCGTTTAACCTAGCCGTAAGGAGTATGCTTTAGAAAGTAACCGTTTTACAGCACTAAAGCGGAAAAAGGGCCTTAATAGATATCATCAATACAGTACGATATTATGTCGAAACTATAATGGGTTATTGATTTGTAGCTTGTTTTTACCCCTAGCATAGTATTCCAGGTTATCTTTAACGTGATTAGAATAGATAAATGATTGCGGTATAGATGAAAATGGAAAGTTGTACTACGTTTTTCCATGTACCTTATAGATTTCACCGATGGTGCAATACATCAAATTTTGTGTAAAATTTATTTTCAACAAAAGTGGTATATACATAGAAGAAGAAAATGTGTAATTTGTGAGCGTATAAATTAGTACTGATACTAGCAATTACTATATACCCACCGAATTTTGTATTAGCTCATGTTTTATTAATTGCCTTCAATTAAACAGCTTGCCTTCAAATGCAAAGACAATAGATTCGTAGACAATAATAACTAGTGATAGTTTATCGACGTCGTCAATTGCTACAACAACAATTGTTTAGGGGATAATGGCTGCGGTGTTGCTGCGGCATTGCCGTTAGTGTTGAGCCTATAGTTTTAAAATATCATATCTGTCTTGCAGCGATAACGACTACCGAGCGAGTTGCCGACTACTGATTCGACAGCTGACGGCCATGTGGAGAGTGGGGGAGAACGACCGATAATCGTCGGCGGAGCAGGCCAGCCGCCTGCGCACAGCGTTGCCAATCTGTGGGGAATTCCCCAAAATGCGGGGATTTTCAGTCCGGTTGGGTAATTTGTGGGGAGAGCCATTATGTGGGGAAAATGCGGGGAATTTAGACATTTGCACTAGAACTGAACTTAGATATAATAAAAGTAGCACTAGAAGTATTTATACGTATATTTAATTTAAGCTAAACGCAACTTATCCGGCAGGAAGGTTTAGAGTTTATTTTATGGCAAAATTCATGACCACCAAAAGCTAAAAAAACGCCTATTGCTCGTTCTACGTTCCTCAAACGCATCTGTCGAAATATAATTTAGCGTATTAAAGAATTGGAAAACAGAGCATCGTAATCGCCTACACACTGACACTGTAGTAGCGCTTATGGCCACTAGATAAGGTATTAAGAAGAAAGGAGGGAGCTTGAAATTTGATCCTTCAAATAATTTGATAAACACACAAAATAAGTTTTTTTTTTAATTTTTTTTGGATACGTTCTTTCTTGACCAATACTGATTTGAAGATTTTTGTAAAAAATATGTTTGATTATATCAAGGTACTTTTATTAAAAAAAAAATATATATGTGGGGAATATGTGGGGAATATTGATTTTACATTCCCCAAATTTGGGGATTTTCAGTCAGGTTTTTGGGGAATCCAGACCATGGACGTTGGCAACACTGCCTGCGCAGCGCAGTTCGCCTCCCCGAGTCCGCGAGTCAGGACGTTTGTCGCGCCACAGTTGCGCCACCCTCTTTGTTTACATCGGACGCGTTTCTTTGTTCAAATTAGCGCGCGATGGATAAAGTGCGTTCTGTTGTGTGATATTTATTTTTTGTGTGTGAGTGAAAGTTTTTAACATGGCCAGCGAACACTCAGAGTCCCAGGAGACCAACTCCACGTCTCTCGTGGAAGATTCGCTCAACATTTCGTTTGAAGACATCAGCTACACTGTGCGACATGGACTCTTGGCGGGAGGTAAGCGAACCTTCACACTGTTACGAAGTTTGTTTACATGAGTTTCTAATAGTAGCACCTATTAAGCAAGATTATGATACCCACTCAGTTGAACAGATGTTTTTGAATAATACAATTTATATTTGATCCATTAACGATAGTTTAAAGATATGCGTGCGACGTCTCTACTATTACGATGTTTTATTATAATAGTTCGCCTACCGTTTTAACTCTACAAATACAATAAAGTATTCAGATAACAGCTGCTGAGATTTGTAAATATACACATCCCGCTTCATAATTACTCAAGATCTTTATATCAAAGTCAAATAAGCGTGTGCCAAAAACAAAGAAAAAAAAATAAGGAAAATTATTTAACACTACAATGACCTCAAAAGTATATTTTTAAGCTCAGATCTCCATTGCGGGCTGTAACGGCACTTGAAAATATAAACAAGGAAATTAAACATACTAAAAAATGCACAATCTGGTAATTTCAAATATGTGTCCTTCGCAGACAGTTTGTAAACAAGGGCTGAAAACAATCAAAGAAACGCTACTGCGTGCTACAAACACAGTTTAAATAACGCTTTGTTAAGTTAAATATACTTCAAGTAGATAAGTATCTTATTAAGTCCCTAAACTATGACAGGCTGAGACAAATACGTACCACCCAAATATTGTCATTATTATGACCATTGTCAATATTTCCCCCTTGGCTTCCAAATATAGAGGCAGACACCCTTATCCTTAGTGTTTACTTAGCCCTTGCTGGTATATTCCTATAATCTAGGTGAAACTATTGACAGACCAACAGACATTCAATATTTGTTTATGGGTGTGGGCAGACCCGCTATAAGCCACAACTAGCAACTACTATGCGGTGATATAAAAATAAAATAAGCTGGCCTTGGCTCAGGTCGCTGACTTCGCATTGTGTTTCAGTCTTGCAACTGAGAATAGTTTTACAGCTGAAATTTCATTAATTACGACTAATGCACACCTAGCATATTGCTAGAGAAGCATATCCCAAGAAAATTGTTTAAGATTGGATGCGAAGGGCCGTAAGATAGAGCAAGACCAGAGAAAAGATGGATGGTGAGGCAGACACGCTTCAACAAAGGCACCTTACAGACTATAAAGCTTACATTATTGTATATCCTTTGTGGAATACTAAAACTAGGAAAACCTGTCACAACAATGCCTAAGACAGAAAAAAAACGTTGGTATAGGGGCAAGAAAATGTATTTCAACAGGCATTTCTAATTTTGATCAAGAGTCAACTTTATATTCGACAGAACGTCTTGCCAAGTTTCAATATTGATAAAACTGCAGCAACCTATACATCCCTTTCATTGGCTGACAGTTCTCACTATCATTGAACAACTCTAATGATATGACAACAGACCAAAGCTTGTGACATTATCGCAACGCATGGTGCGTTATCGTGTTTCTCAGGAATCCCCTAAAGTTTGCTACTAATCTGTGGCAAACAAGATGGCTTTATAGAAATAGAGAGGATTAACAAAATTAATATTTTTGTACTATTGATGATTTTGAAATATTAATTGTTGTGATTTTCCTGTGGTAAACAATTTTCTTGGGTTTATTATTGGATAAAAATTATGCATTTTTTTTTTGCTTTAGTTTTAACTTTTATTACAGCAACACATTTTCATATGTATAAATTTGGCCCCATGTTTGTCATCCAATCCTTCAATATCATCAAATATACGAGAGTGTCTGCTGTTAGTCTTTATTAATAACTATACTTAATTTTAAGAATTCATAAGTAATGGATCGTTATCATAATTTATCAAATTATCAATTAACCATGAACTATCATCCCCGGAAGGTCCTTCAACTAACAAAACACAATATCTACTGATTATATTTATCACATTTTTGCAGAAATATTTCGTAGAAATGTTATCTAATGTGTGTTAAAAGTTTCTTAATTGATTTTTGAGCGTCAATTTTCAGTCGCTTATGAGTATCCTATCCTTTACTGTTAAACGTGCAATATTTGTATATATAAAAATATTGCTATACAAATATTATATATGTATATTATGTATATTGTTTATATTATCGCTCGTTTTAAATTATTTGTAATCACGTTCTCGAAAACGACTCTAACGATTTCGAAAAAAATTGCAATATGGGGGTTTTTGGGGGCGAAAAAACGATCTAGCTAGGTCTCATATCTGGATATCTGAAGAATCCGTTTTCTCGAAAAATATTGTTTCCTATCAGAGATCGGTCGCCCAAGTACTTTTGGATTATGAATAATAAAACTATAAATAACTAAAAACACAAAAATAGAACCATGGTGTAACAAGTAACGATAATCATATCGATAAAAATATCTGCAAGATTTGTGATAAGGCCGATGTACCAATACCACACAGTTCGGTTAAAATAACCGAATGATTCAGTAATAATCAATTTTGACAAATAACATTTAGAACAAGTTTTGACCATAAAATAATTCAAGAGTTGGTGATAAGCTGACTCAAGTTGGCACTAGTTTATTAATATTTTGAACCATGAATATTTATTACGATATGAGTTGTAAATGGAAAACAGATTTTAGTTTTCTTATTCTTGCGATTTACACGAGGTGTTTTATTCAAACAACATGACTGCATTTGTACCACTTCAGGAGCTTGTATTCGGTCATTCAGTTAGGTTTTAGTTTTAATTTTAGTATTGTTTTTTTTTTCCTACCAGTACCTAATTGGTTAACTCTCTTTCATTGTATAAAAACAGAGCAAGCAGACCCGTTTTATTGCAAACTAAAGCGTTGTTTTAGATTCAATGTATGTACGTATTAATTATCCCAACATACAGAAGCGATGTAGGGGTCTCCCAAAAAACTTTATTTTCAAATTAAAGAAAACAATACCTATATATTTTTTATCATACACACCACACAAGCCACAACCTATAAATTTTGCATCAAACTTTGATCTTTGGAATACAAGAATACTCTAGACAAGTGGCATTCGATGTCAGCGAAGACGAAAGTCGAAATGTCAAAATGTAAGGGATTGATCACGTGATTTTTCGAAATCGCTTGTCAATCCCATACAATGTTGCCTTGTTGACAATCGCTATCGCCACGCTTTCGATGATAGAATGTCTATTGTTTAGGCCCTAGGGCCTCAAAAGATTGAAACGAACAATGGTCACAACTCTTTCTGTTAGCTTATTAGAAATCAATTTATTATCTTTATGGATCCAATAAACTATCTCTGACTAATACCTAACTATACCAAAGGCATTGCTATAATACTAACTCAATAACAAATGAACTCAGTGCACTATTTACGCTTGAATACTCTATTGTTATGACATAAGTATATGATGGTTTACAGCACAATAACGATAAGTGTATAGGAACTGCATAGTTTATAACTACATATATTTCTATCCATATTCTTTTTATCAGCATCGTAGTCTGCGTGACACACGAGCAACATAAAAGAAGTTTGATTGTCTTTACCTTCGTCTATAGTGGCCTTATGCATAAAATTGAAAGCATTTAATTTATTGATTAGTAGATTTTACCCATAAAGAATCGTTTTGCTTACCATTAGTAGCGTGACCTAATCTCATCGGGACAAGAGAGTTTGCTAAACGCTACGCTGCGTTACGAAAACTACGCTTATTATTAGTAACATCTGTTAAAGTATTCTGCCACATCTGTTTCTAATAAATTAGCTTATTTTGAGTAATGTATTTGGCTATCTCGTGCATTCAGAAGTATCTGTTAGCAATAGTGGAATCAATACTTAATTACATCACCGGAAAAATATAGACACCAATATTAAGAATATTTTAAATTTTAGCTAAATTCATGTAGGTACGTATTAGAAGTATCTACAGTCATCATCATCATCATATCAGCCGAAAGACGTCCACTGCTGGACATAGGCCTCCCCCAAGCGTCGCCACATTGACCGGTCCCGTGCGTCTCGCAACCAGCGGATCCCCGCAATCTTCACCAGGTCATCGGTCGACCTAGTGGGAGGCCTTCCAACGCAACGTCTTCCGGTTCGCGGTCCTTGGAGTGGCTCCAGAACCTTTCTGCCCCATCGGCCATCCGTTCTGCGAGCAATGTGCCCTGCCCACTGACACTTCTATCTACAGTGCGGATTAATAATCCCAAGGTCCTCTAGATTATCTAGTTGCCTTTATTCAGCTAGGGACCATATTAGAATGATTACGTTTACGACTATTAGTGTTATTTAAATAAATCGTATACTTATGTGCCAATCCTTGTACCTATGTCCTTTATAAATGTTTAATTAATTTCTAGCATTTATTGATATCGATTTCTAATACTACACAAGTATATATTATGGTTATGGTGGCCCAGTGGCTAAGATCTCGCCTGTCGTGCTTGAGGTCGACAAGTACCAATGTGACTTTTTCAATTCTTATGTACTTTCTAAGTTTGTCTTGGACATCGCTGACAACGATGAAGGAAAACATCGTGAGGAAACCTGGACTTATAGTGAGTTTATTATAAGATTGTGCTCCATATGTGTAATTGCTGCAAGGCGTTCCAGTGCGAGGATAAACTAATAAATAAATAAAAATAAATAAATTATCCTCGTAGGTAGCTCCCTCGTGACTGTAGTCTAGCCACGAAGGACAGTCGACGTACCGAATTGCATTAGGATTGGTAATCTCACCAAGTTGTGAATAAGCACCATCGAAGGTACTTAAAAAGAAACTACTTGTCTTAAACCGGACCCTTGCGGCACCCTCATTTAATTTTATGGTTTCAATCATTTCAATGTAAATCGTTTAGTAATTCACCTTTTACTTGATACTATTAAGACTAGCATGTTCCGTCTCTAGGGCCAACTTCTGAGAATAATTAAATGTCATTTTGATTTTTACTACTTTTATGTTTGTAACCATTTATAAAATAAATATAAGTATCTAGATAAGTTAGGTACGAAGAAGCAGAAATAATGACTACTACTCAAATTAATCAATCAATTTAATCAACTTTTATATCAATAAAAACATAGGAAACACAACTGAAATGTTATTATGCAAAAATATTAAGCGCTATTCCTCTCTCCTAGACATTGACTGTATCTAGAATGTTGCTGTGCCCGACAGGGTCCATAATTGTTTCTATATTTAACACCTGTATGTACATTATGGATCCAATAAATTGAATTTGAAATTTGAATAATGCTGACTCTACCAAAGACATGGAGCTTAATTATAATGTAAATAAAGTTGGATCGAATTAAACTAACAAACTGGGCTTTTCCGCTGCTTTGCTCCCATGGCTTATGGGCTACAAGAGTAATCCATTTTTCCTGGATATTTATCCTACCACGCTCTGCGAAAGAAGCTTTCCTTCAGGAAGTGATATTTTTGCAATCAGATCACAACTTCTAGAAGTTACACATAAAAATAATCGATTGTACCTGTTTGTATTGTTTAGATAAACAATTTAGTATCATGCCACATTTACCCTATACAGGTAGATAGAATACCTTCAGCAGCAAGCACGTATGTTTCCGTGTCCGTGTTGCTAATTCTACATAAATAAGTCCATACAAGTTAGCTTCCTTTAAGAATTACTAGACTCCATTTTGAATGTCATTATTACTTGCTATCAAACATTGTACTCAGAGACCCAGTGGCCCAGTGGTATCGGCTGCGACTTACAATTTATAGGTCGTGGCTTCGAACCCAGGCAGGCGCTTTACTTTGTGTTTATTATTACATCACCACTGCTCTCAAAAACGGTGAAGGAAAACATCGTGAGGAAACCGGCATGTCTTAAAACCAAAAATTCGAAGACGTGACATCCACCAACCCGCACTGGGCCCGCGTGGTGGATTACGGCCCATTCCCTCTCACAGAGAGGAGGCCTGTGTCTCAGCAGTGGGAACATTAATAGGCTGATGATGTGTGTGGTGTGACTTAAACTGTTAGAACTGAAAAGCTTTTAAGAAATTAGGCAGGTTTTAATCAGCAACACGTTAAATGCAGTTTCGAAAGGTTGACTGTTAGAGATTTTGTTTTAATACCAAAAGTGTCCAAGAAAAAATGAGTAGAATTGTTTGCCGCGAATAGTTGTTATAGCGAATAGTCGAATACCGAATAATCGCCATCCCCTCTGGCGAATAGTCGAATATTCGCCATTATTACTCGACATAAGAAAAGGAATACAAAAAATTGTTTATAAATTCTCAAATAATAATATTACACTTGTAGTGGTCTCTTGAACTTACCAATCATTAATGTAATGTAAAAAAAACTAAGATTACGCGAAAAGAAAACGATAATGCAAGCTCTGTTTATTCAAAAAGACACGATTTATGAAAAAAAGTGCAACCGACTTTATCCCAATATATACTAGTTTTTCTCCACCACAATTTGCCCCCTTTTGGACTTTAAATATTAAATTATTAATGAGAAAGCCTAACTAATAAACTTCAACATTACTGGTTTTTGGCAAACTTTTTATATTAATGAAAATAATACTAACAGTGTCTTGTTTTTAAAGATTAATAACAGTTGAATTATTTTAAATCTACTTTTTCTGTTTATTAAAAGCAAATATGTTTTAGACAACTATTCGCCGAATATCGAATAATATACAACAGAAAAGCAAAAAAAAAACCCAGTATAATAGCCAATAATCGCGGCATCTCTAGTATTATCGTTTGTAAAAATATTCATACAATCGCTTCAACATCAGGATCTTAATCCTCAAGTTAGGCAGTCAGTGTAGATGCCTAAATGTTAAGTATCACAATTTTGCAAATTAACTTCATTTAACATCATCCTCCAAAAAAATAAATTAGTAATAACGCAACCACATAAGTCGGTACGTGGTTAATAGCTCGTTCAATTCACATTGCGTTGTCCCTTATCCTTTGTCAGAAAACACCTTTTTCCAATCATTTAATTTCCACCAAAACCAAAACTCTCGCAAGAAGGTTAATTTAAATGTCCTAAAGTCCTTTATTATTTGTTAAACTAACTTAATAACTTCTGCTAATTAATTATGCAATCTATTCAAGTTAAACACAACTTTAACTTATGTTGCTATCGCCTTTGACAATGTTTGTTTACATTCGATTTTATTTTAGCAATTCACCTTTGATCATGTGTTATCATTTAACTATTATTCTTTAATTATCACACAAGTGCCAGATATGCGTCAAGAATGCCGACATTCATCATTCATTATAACCACTTGGGCTGAAAGTAGCACTTAAAATAAATCTTTACTTATTTATATTACTAAAATAATTGTATGCAGTTTTAAGTTACCTAACACATATATTTAGTATTATGCAAAAAGAAAGAATTGACATCTTCACCTAAAAATGTTGTCTAATTCCGTGCTTCTTCTTCTGTACCATACCATATTCGTGCTCTTGTTAAGGGTTGTCATGGTTTGTTGCTATCATTAGACACCCCCAGATGCACATGGCCTACGCGAATTATCCTCCTCCTCGCACCGCCCCTGTCTTAATTTATTTATTTGTAACAATCTACGGACATACATATTATAAATAGACGAAACGAGAAGAACTCACATTTTCATAGTTTATTTATTTAGAAAGAAACATTTATTGCCAATACAGTACAATCATATGAAAACAAAGATTCCCTTTATAGACGTTTCTATGAATATTTCAGTAGGTACAAATATACTAGTGTAGTAGTGTCTAGACTTCCAATCAAACCCAAAACGTTTCTTCTTTAGCAAAAATTCAGAATAATCTAGTAAAAACCATTCACGAAATACGTAGGCATACAATAATGCAATTGTCGACGTTCTTATTGTTACAAATATTTCCTTTATCTTCTGATAGAATAACTAAGTCACCGTTCCATGCGAGACAGTGTGTTATCGTAAGAGAATATAGATAACAATTGAAATTATTTTCTTGATAAGTATTTAAAATATGTCCGTGTTTTTACGCATTGGCTTTTATTGTGGTTACTTTACACGTAACTTATCTAGGGGTGTAATAGACAATACCTCACCCAGACTCCGGTGGATTAAGATTTATTTTGTTTATCTTCTGTTTGTTTGCACAAACGTTATATACTTAATTCTGAGCGAGTAAGAAATGTCAGGCTATGACCAACAATCATCGGCAATACTAATATATTTACTTAAGTTTTATTTGATATGGTTTTCCTCATACGTGACAATTTGCAGTTATTCCTACTGAGCACTATCTTAATTTGTATTTGAACTAGAATGTTCAAAAATATTTAAATATGATTTGGTTAGGGTCAGAGGTCAATCTATTATTATTATCAATTTATCATACAACGTTTCTGCAGCTAGTCTAGTTGCTCAATTAGAGTTTGTTTTGGTGTACTAGAGATTAAAATGACAAGAAACTCTTTTAATTGGTTGTAAGTAAATCATTGGCATTTAAATTATAAAACTTTATAAACAGTCTCGTCTACCACATTGGCACGATTTTCAACATTACCTTATCCTGAAACATTTCATGGCTTTTTCATTAGACAGGCTACTATTAGAAACGTTCTACATAATTTTTGTTTTTGCGTCTTTGACATATCTTTGGACCGGGACTTTGGAAAGCGTAAGAGGTTTCAAAGTCACAGACTATTTTAATTTAAAGCATGTATTGTTATTTTTGTTATCTCGTGAATATGTCACTTTAAATTTCAGTGCCTTACATACATTTGCGTCTTTCCGGAGATGCGGATGTCGTAGGAGTGTACTACGGAACTCTTTGCTATGTCCGTAGGCGATCGAAAGTTGACCTAACGCAAAGCCAGGCTAAGAGTTGAACTCGACTAATGTCGATAAATAACAATCCATAGCTGTCAATTTGATGAATCGAGGTAGAGTCAGTAGAGAGGAAAGTTTATATGCTGGCTGAGTCAATAACTGAATGGGATTTTTACATATGGTATTGCCCAAATTACAACAGAAATTACTGCTCGTAATATTAGATTATTGTTGTTGCGATAATATACACCTGTCTGACACAGTTACACTGATAATGCATCAAAAAAAAATAAAAAAAAATAACTATAAACCAACTGATGTTATAGAAGTATATACACCGTTTACCGAGCGCGTATCTCCTTTATAAATCAATACAATACAGCAGTATTTACCTACCGGAAGGAAAACCCATCTAAAAACATCAGGCCCTTTTAAAATTCGTCCTCAGTACGATGATACGTTTTCCTTTATGTCCCAGGACGCAAGACGATCCTCAAAGCGCTGTGCGGCACGTTCAACGCTGGCGAGCTGACGGTCATCATGGGACAGTCCGGGGCCGGCAAGAGCACGCTCATGGACATCCTAGCAGGCTATACGTGAGTTTACTTTTTAATTTTATAATCTGCATGAACGCCATTGTTGTTTTTGGCATTCGAATTTCAAATGTAGGCAAGTTATAGACAAGCCAGTTTGGCAAGTTTTAAAAAGATCTTTGAACCCGAATGAATTGTTTTCCAAGGCCAGGTTTTCTTGGAGTTAAAACATATTGTCATGTTCTAAGTTTATCTTTCTTTAAATTATTTAAAAGTCATCTATACTAATATTATAAAGCTGAAGAGTTTGTTTGTTTGTTTGAACGAGCTAATGTCAGGAACTACTGATTGGAACTGAAAAATTGTTTTTGTGTTGGATAGACCATTTATCGAGGCAGATTATAGGCTATATAACATAACGCTACGACCAATAGGAGCGGAGCATAGATGAAAAATAATGCAAAAACGGGCAATAACATTGTTTTGAGAGCTTCCGTTGCGTTCGCTGCGTAAGCGGTTAAAGTTACGAAATATTTATGTATGTAGGGTAGGACGGTAGCCAGTTGACGGGAGCAAAGCCGCGTGGGACAGCTTATACAGTGATAAAATCTCTACACGTCTATTTACGAGTGTGCAATATAAAAACGGAATCTAAATAAAATAAACTACTAGATATAAAGCTATGTGACATATCTCAGGCTTTATGTTCTTGCATACATATTTGGTGGTAATACCATACAAGACAAACAAGGTCAGTAGGTATGAGTTTTTTAACACTATACAATCTTATAACAATCAGATGATCACAAATCCAATATAACAAGTAGATGTAGGCAAGGACAAAGATAAGAGGTTTATAATAAAAATGCAGATTGATATAGCATATTTGCACTTTCGATTTTTAAGATATTTAGACCTACCTAAAGTAGCTCTCTTATATTAATTTTAGATTTCAAATAAAGTGGGTATAATTAAGCAATAATTTACTGTACTGCAGTATTTTTACTAAAGTCAAGTAGCAACTACAATAATGCAATATTAGTTTCTTCAATGCTAACTGTTAGGCGAATAGAATATTAAGTATTAATAAGGCACATTACCATTTAAATTACCTAAATCTACCGTTATAAAAACAGTACCTAAGGCACGGGTTAAAAAAATTATGTTCTACTTACCTAAACATATTTTCAGCTTAGTGACTGACAGTTGATATTTAAATAAGTCATTTATAAAATTAAATTAAATTAATATCATCGAAAACAAAGGAAATTATACAGAAGCTTAGCTAGAAACGAACTGAATACGTAATAAATAAAATACCTTATCGGTTTAAAAAGAGCTAGAAATATTTATAAACTTCTTCTACTTATTCTTTTAGAGTCGATGGAAAACTCTTTAGATATTTTAGGGCCAGTAGGCAGCCACACCAATAGCAGTGTCAGTGGCGTAAAATTGTGTGGGCACTTGGGACACTCCAGCATATGTGTCATATTCTGCACAGGGGCACCGGGCACCGTACTCGCATTGACCCCGCATAATTTTAAATGGCGCGTGATTCACTTTAATTCGAAACTATTAATTAGATCATCATATAATTCAACTGAATGACACAAAAATAATTTCTTATATTTTAATCGTTTAATAAAACTAAAAAACACGCTTTAGAAAACAAAACTAAAAAGTACAAAATAATTTTTAATAAAATTAAATAAAGAATATTGTGAAATGTATTATATTATAAAAAAACGTCGGGTGCTCTTTTCTAATTTTACCAATATTTATGTCAATAAAATATTATAACAATTAACATCAAGCACCCCACGCTTTTTACAATAAAATACATTTTATTTTATTTTTATTTTTTAATTTGTTTTTCTAAAAAAGCGTATTTTTTAGTTTTTTTTAACTATTACTTATTTTTTAATTTTTTAGTTCAATTAACCATTGAAGCGTGTTTTTTTAAAAGACAATTTATTAATGAAAATAGCTCTCCCTGTGAAGGGAGTGGATATTTAGCGTGCTTGCTGCCTTCCCTAGATGTGATAGCCGTTTCTCAGACTCCCCTCTATGTTCTATGTTAGGGGGTTTTGTTTCCGCACTTAGTCCCTTAAATGGACCTTTGTACGTAGTTAGGCTCCCCTCTCTACGGAACATTTATATATATACGTGTACGCGTAAAGCACTACCGTGTCTTCGAATATAACAAAAAATTATGCCATGCGCATGTCTTAGCACGCGCCTTGGTACTTGGCACAAAGTCACTACCGGGTATCGGATATAAAAAATCGCTAATCCTGAAGATCCTGGTAAGGATAATGGGACAAACTATTTAAATTATTGCATTGTCATCGGTCCTTGATAAGTGTGCAAAGTTTCAAATTAATCCGACGTTTTGAAGGGGGTTAAAATCACATTCAAAGATTCCGTTCCGATTCAGCTGAGTACCAGTGTTTTACATGGAGCGACTGCCTATCTGACCTCCACAACCCAGTAACTGGGTAACACGATACCCCTTGGCAAGACTGGTGTCAGATCTCAGGCTTCTGACTACCCGTAACGACTGTCAAAGATCTTCAAATGACAGCCGGGACCAGCGGCTTAACGTGCTTTCCGAGGCACGGAGGAAACTCGGTATGTTGAAATGGTCATCCATCCACGGACCGATCTCGTCAAGCGTTGCTTAACCTTGAAGATCGACCAGTGCGGCTGTTACTAATTAGGCACGAGCTCCTCCATAGATTATTACATAGATACATACATGTACCAAGCTAATAAAAGCGTGTTAAAAATCGCAGCTATCAACACAATAAAAAAAAAAATATGGAATCTTTTACAATTTGGACTGCTATCGTTTACAAAGTTGCAGCAAGTCTAAGTCTCATTGTCTGAAAACGTGACCACGATCAATCACCTATCAGATAACTGGTGGTATTGACCCACAATATCTACTATTGCGCTAATCACCACCCTGATAATCACATACGTCACTGTAAATTTTATTTAGTCTTCAGGTGTTTGAGATAGTGCTTGAAAACTAAAACACACGTGAAAATTATCGCGTGAACTAGATATTTTCGATATTTTTTATATAAAATAAAATAGGTAGCTAGTATTTACATTATTACCTATTTGGAATTTTTCATTATAAATGCATGCCATAAATATTTTATAATCTGTGCATGGCGAAACTTCCAATGCTTGATGCTACGTCGTAGCTGCTTGCTACGGCGTAGCTCATCTTCATCTTTGTTTTCAACATCAGGTAAAGGATCAGAAAGTGTAACTTGATATAAGTATTGACTAAATCATATTTAGTGGAGCGCCGTAAGATTTATTCCTCGGAATCCAGGGCCAGTCAATGAATCTTTATATAAACTTTGGAAATGTGTTTTTAATAGTACATAGAAAAATGTAAAAAAAAAAATTGTGCGATCTTAATTTTTTTATTATTATTATAAATAATTATAATTTTTTTGAAGTTTTCCTTTATTTATATTAGTTTAAGATTATATTTTAAAAAGGAGAACTATTACAAACTTGATCTTGGGTCTCAAGGGACTGCAGGTATAAAGAAGAGGGAGGGGAGTGGACTAGAGGGTACAACAGCAGCTGATATAATATATATACTTCTATACTAATAATATTACAAAGAGTTTGTGAATTGTGAGTTTGTGACGTTGTACTCTGGATCTACTAAACCGATTTTGAAAATTCTTTTATCAGTAGAAAGCTACATTATTCCTGAGTGTTATAGGCTATAAAACATTTTCAAAAAAATTAGAGATCCTTATGAAAATTGCAATAATATAACCCAAAGTAGCAAAATGTTGCTTATAAAATTCATTCTTTGGCGTGCGCTGAGAAAACTATTGATGATACATAAAAAAAACTGGCCAAGTGCGATATATAAATATTACTATAGATACAGATAATATATTTACCAATACAGGCCCTTGTTAAACTATTAGGACCTATCAGTAACCAAGGTTAGAAACAAAAAGGTTTAATTTTAATTAAATTGCTTAAGCTTTATCTCGCATATAGTTTAACTCTCCTTAGATAAATATATTTTTTTTATTCGTTTATATTTTAAAACAGATAAAATGTGTTGTAATAATTTTAGCCCATATTGCATCACTTCAGGATGACCACTATATGTAGGTATGTATATGTCATGGACCGAGTGATTGAGGGGCGCACGGTTGGCGCAGTGGTTGAGCGATTGATTGCTGCGCTGCGTGTCGCGTTGATTCCCGCACAATATTTGTATGACCAACAGATAGTTGTTTCGGCTCTGGGTGTTTGTGTATGTGAGTTTATGTGTTTGTAAACGCACCCACGATACAGGAAGAAATTCCTAGTGTGGGGCAACGTGATTAATAAATTAGAAAAAGTGATTAATCCTCGGGAAATATAAGTCAATTCAAGTCGGGCAATGTAATGAATACTGATTTAAACTTCAATTTTAACACATTGTCTGGTCATTATGAGTATTGCTACGTTACTGTTGGACAATTCCATAATTTTGGTACACAAACCATACTATTGTATGGTTTTTATTTTAAATATTCGGTCAGCAAGAAATAAATACGAAAAATATATTTTCACAGCAGGATTAAAGAATCGGTTAATATTAAATAATATTTATAAGCGGTGCCGCTGTTTTCAACGAATTAGTCCAAGAGCAAGCGAAGCGAGCTCGGGCGCTTAGAGGGTCCTCGACACGGATAGGTTAGATTCGAAGGGGATGACGTTCTCTCCTTCATGATAGGTTACTTTAGACCCTGCAGAAAACAGGAGAGGGAGAGGGACACTATACATAATGCCCGGGCATTATGAATCAAGTCAAGTCAAATGTTATGAATACTGTTTTAAACTTCTATATATATATCACATTGTTTGGTCATTATAAATATTGCTACGTAACGGTTGAGAAATTCGATAATTATTATGGTCAATTAATTTAGTCCAAGAGCGAGCGAAGCGAGCTCGGGGAGTAAGTACTCCCACGCAGCGGGCTTTGTCGCTTAAATAGTAATCGTACTTACCTACCATACTGATTCTATATTAAAATCAATGTCAACTTTAAAATAATTTAATAAATCACATCTTTTTATTACCCTGCCCAATAAGTGATGGGATTTATTCAGAAAGCCGGGTCAATTTAATTATTTCAATAGTTTTTTAGCAAAGTGCCTACTCATATTAGGCATTTTACAAATTGTCTGGACATTATAAATAATAACGTATTAATCACTTGGTCCATAACATAATCGTGGATCAAACGAAACAGGTTGATATTTAGGGTTATTTGCAGTAGGTCCTACAGTACCAATTTCTTATTATTTTACTGCATGTAACCCTAAATATCGCCGTGTTTTGTTTGAGCCACGGATTTATGCCCATCCTGTATATGCTATAGGCATATAATGACAAAAATGATGAGCAAACTCAAAGCTGCATTATTTGAGGTTATAATTTGTAGTATTTCAATATATTTATTTACTGTCGTTATTTCGTTAATGTATTTTTATTAAAAAAAAAGTTTATTAAAATAACGTCCTCTAATAACAATAGTTAATTATATCGCTTGTTTCAAAACACAAGCATTGCGGTCGAGCTTCTCATAGGTCCACGGCTTATCATTCACTACATACATGATGCAGATACACATATATACATATTTAGAACGTACCTACATTACATACTGTTTTATATTATTCGTGTTCTACTGTATATGTGTGTCATACAGGTTCAACGTAACTCGTGACTGATAGTTAGAAATAATATATTTTTGATAGGTATTAAAAACGCAATACGTAGTTTTTGTATTGAGAGCAAACAACATTTGATGCCTAAATCGTTATCAGCGTCTTCCTGCTCGTGTTCCATTTTACTTGGGATCGACGCAAACGCAACACGATTTCTTCTTCAATTCTGTTTCATGTCTAAATAAGTGCATTTTTTTTTAATTTCTTCATGCAGCTGTGGTTTGCTGTTAGAGAACACAATAATGTGACCTATTATATTTGTAATAATATGCAAAATTAAATCTTTATTTTCATACAAGACAGTCCAGTAAAACCTATCGTCAATCGTATATAAGCCAATATAAATACAATAAGATTTTTTTTAAGAACGTTGGTCGTAATCGTAATGGTTCTTGCCCAAATCAATATCTAATTTGATATTCAAAGGGCCTCATAACTTCCGGGTAATATTTTTTTTTTTGGCAGACCATAACCCAAATAAAACTACCTAAATATAGAATCGTAATAATTAGGAGTTTAATGAAAACATAATTATCGTAAACTATTGAGGTATACCTATAAACGGAAGTCATTAGTTTGTTCGAAGATAATGTGTTGAGGATATTTTGAAAATTATTATGCAGTAACTAACAAAAGTTCGAATTAATGAAGATTGTTCATTAATTTTGTTTAACCAGACTCGCCAAGAAGTACGAGTATCTGTTACCCAGTTAAATTGTTGCAAACAAAATAAGAAGGAATCATCTTTATGAAGAAGATGAAGAAGGGTGACACAACCCACGGCCGTCGCTCCATGTAAAATATTGCTACCTACTCAGCGACATCCGGTTAAGGTACTCCCTCACTTGGAGCATTCGCCTGTAATGTAACGTTACAGAGTCGAGCATTACATCAGTGAGGGAGGAGAAACGAGCATTACAGTGTGCAACCTGTAATGTTTCTTATTCGAGCATTACATTGGTGAGCATTACAATGCGCAACTTGATGATACAATGTGTAATATTTTGATACAACTTGTAAAATCAATGCGCTCAGCACAACGACCGTTTCGTCTGACATTGTGGAATCAAGTAAACGCTCAAAATCGAATCTAATGTTACAATACAGGCGAATGCTTGTCAGTCAGGGAGGCAGTACTGTAATGTAATGCTCAAAATTGAATCTGAAATGTTACATTACAGGCGAATGCTCGTCGAGTCAGGGAGGCAGTACTGCGACTTAATGCTCAAAATTGAATCTTAAATGTAACATTACAGACGAACGTTCCAGGCGAGGGAGCACCTTTACACTGACAAAATAATTAGCCAGATGAAATAGTGGCGACTAACGAAAGGTATTTACATGGCAGACGTGAATGGAAACGCCGGCGTGTGTGTATGACTAGATGTTTGAATGTGAGTGAAGCAAAAGAAGTATGTAAGGATCGTAGCAGGTGGCGTTCTGTAGTTTCTGCCTACCCCCATGGGAAAAAGGCGTGAGTTTATGTATGTTTATGTATGTATGAAATAGTATTTTTTACCGTCTATTCACACCATTCTGATACTATTTAACTTTTACTACATACGTATTCTAAGATGAACCAACTCTTCACAATCTCTACCAATAGAGTACTTAGATAACGTAAACAAAGGTTCAGGCAACTATCACAGAGTACACAATAACATTACGGTATAAACGTTTACGTAATACCAGACAATGCATTATCTCAATGCTGTTGTCATACTGACATAATTCAATACAAAAATACGATGCTTCGTTACTCTGTGGCGCTTCGGAGAACTGCCACAAAGAGACACGTGTGTCTACTCCAAAGGTCACTTGTTTCTCTTAAATGTATGTTATTATGTACAACGGTACTGGTATTTAGTACGGTAATTTATTAGCTAGTTATTACGGGTATTATATACTTGGAAACACGTTAAATCTTTCACTTTACTTGTTAATCGATGGATAGAAAACAAAATGGCATTCGTTCGTAAGCGTATTACTTGAACACGGCAGAACCGATTTTGAATGGTCGTACCAGTCTGAATAAGGTTCTTTTGGTGAAGAAAAATTGGAAAAGTTATCCAGAAAATTTTAGATACAAAAGAACAGTTAGCTTTATTCCTTGGAATATTTTTATGAAGTCGGTAAGGTTAGGACCATGTCATTTGGGTCAGCTAGTTCTTAATACGAAAGAAACTAGTGACAGACTAATTCGCTTTTACCTATTGTATCTACACATTAGCAAGTTTTTATGCGCAAATTGCCGTCCCAATTATGGTAGATAATTTGACAGGTTAAATGGCTGTATAAATCTTGTATTAAGTTGACTTGCTATGAGTGCTTGCAATGAGCAAGGCGTTGCGGAAGAAGACTTCCGCAATAAAACTGCTAGTAGAAGTAGGAAGTCAGATCATTTGGCTGAATGACTTCGCAATTTACTTACTGAATTATGATGATAACAATTCTAGATTTAATTTAAATATCTCTATATTTGCAAAACGTTCGTTTATCGAGTAATACGTTCGTCATAGCAGGAAGCGACATTTGCTGTGTAAAATTGCACTATCTTGTTTTTATTTTACTTTTGTGCTAGTTTTAAAATATACAGTCTGAACAGAAAGGTTTATCTTATCACAATAATAGCCTATTATTGTCCCACTGTAGAACAAAGGCCTCTTCTCATACACAGAAGGCACGACCGCACGAGCATTACCTAATATCAACGCTCGCTCAAGGCGATTTAATATTAATTTCTTATTTTTATATCAAAATTAGTAGGCCGTCATTTTATATCTGTTCTAAATTACTTTAAATACTTAAATTAATTCATTATATTCGACCGCCATATATGAATAAGGTAAAGTAATAACTGTACACAATAGGTAAAAAAAAATATTTGATGCCATAAAATATTTATTTTTTATATATTTTTCGGTGTGCATAATGGCTTCCATTGAATTTTTTCGACTTAGTGTGCCTGTATTATTTCAAGATAACCTATATTACAAGCTTTATATTAACTTGCAATGTATGTACCTATGTATGTTTTTATGTATGTATGTAAGTGTGTTCGGGTCAAATCTTGTATCCTCAACCGATTAAGATGAAATTTTGCTTCCCCTTTTGGTTTAGATGACAATGCATGGTAAGCTAAAACGCTTGTTTAAATAAAGTTTTTTTAATTGGAAAAACTTATTTTGAATACAAAACTTGACGGTCAATATTTAAACGGAACAATTAATACTGGCAGTAGGTAATTAAAAAATATTATAATATGCTATCATAGTAGTGTTTTGTTTTCCTCGTTTGTGAATGTGGGTTTTTTTTTATTTATTTAGCCAAAGGCAATAAAGTTGTTTTTTATCTAAAGCAAATAAAACAAATTGTGTCTGTGTTACTGATAATATGTTGTACGAATTTATGTACGATTTACCACCATTATACTTTTGTGCATGAAGTTTAAATAAAAAAAAATCTTAATTGTGCTGACTTGTGTTGTAGGCTTGTGGCTATGCGTAGCGGGTTACGTCTAACAGAGGCTTAGGGCGAGTTGTTACTCACGCGCAATAGCGTTAACGTAAACGTCAATTTGTATTGAAATTGGATAAGCGCCGTCTGGTGACGGTAAGAAGAAACCTCTGTTTTTAGGATTCCGTACCCAAAGGGTAAAAACGGAACACTATTACTAAGACTTCGCGATCCGTCTGTCTGTCTGTCTGTCTGTCCGTCTGTCACCAGGCTGTATCGCCTGAACCGTGATAGCTAGACAGTTGAAATTTTCACAGATGATGTATTTCTGTTGCCGCTATAACAACACATACTAAAAACAGTATAAAATAAATATTTAAGAGGGGCTTCCATACAACAAACGTGATTTTTTGGCCGATTTTTGCTCGATATTAATAACGGCAACAGGTAGACGCTTGAAATATTCACAGAATGTTTAGATATATATTCACTTCAAGAAATAATAATTATTAAATTAAAATAAAATAAATTAAAGGGGGCTCTTAAACAACAAACGTGATTTTTTTGTAGTGTTTTGCGATAATGGTACGGAACCCTTCGTGTGCGAGTCCGACTCGCACCTGGCCGGTTTTTTGTATACATTTTGACATAAGAGATTGTTTACGTTAACGCGAATAATCGTGAATAAAAACTCGCAATTAGTGCTCGGTCAGTTAATTCTGCTTAGTATAACCATTATTATTAATAGTCTTTATTTCTGCAACTAGCTTCTGCTAGCGGCTTCGCCCACGTGAAAAGTGTTTTATCATCCCAAAGGAACATTATACTGGTATAATAAAATAGCATATGTGCTATTCCAGACTAAAATCTATCTCTGTGTCAAATTCCATCTATATCCGTTCAGCCATTCTGGCGTGATTGAGTAACAAACACACATCCAAACTTTATAATATTATATATTAGAATTAGTAAGATAACTTTTATTTAAGTAGTTTTTTTTCTTTTAACTGTGTTAAGAATGGACGTACATACACGTAAATTCACGTCTTTTCAAAACTTGTAGTCCTGCTACGTCTTAGTTTTTTAATGCGCACAAATCTTTGCCTCCTGCCCACTCCCCTATTAACATGAGCAATCGTGACGCACAATAGAAATGATTTGCAGCGCGTGGCACGTTCATAACAATGTAAGAGCACGTTCCAAACATTAAACATTAGTATTATCTAACAGACGCGCATTTTCTTTCAGCTGCGTTCTAAAAGACAACAAAATTACAAAAACGATCCCATATATTTGATCTCGTTAATATAAGTGAGGTAAGATCATGATTCCTGGCATGTAGACAACTTTACCAGGCATAGATTATTAACGGCTTACACAGAGAGTATCGAAATTGCATTTCGACAGCAAATTGTATCGAGTACGTTCACATATACAAGAATCTACACAACAGTGTAGATTCGTAAATATATACTCTACTCTTTTAAAAAGTCATTAGTTGAGGTTTTGTGAGTTTTTATTTTTTAAGATATTTTTTTTTTATTTTTTAAGTTATTTTATAGTTTTATTGTTTTAGATTTTGAATTTAATTTTATATTATATCTTAAATAATTTATTTTAAAAGTGCCTTACCCTCTGTAACAAATATATTTTTATTTATTTTCTCATTTCAGTTTACCATTATGTTTTTATTTTAAAATTGTTTAACCTGATACTGTTTGTAACAAGTATACATTTAGCATTTTGTTACTCGTGTAGATTTTTGCCGTCTGGTTTGCCATAATGTTGGTAAATCCTAAGGTTAACTATATATAAGGATAGTCTTTTTTTATAAGTAGGTATGTCATGTTTTCTTTTGTTTTTCTTTTATATGTTTTAATAAGAATTTATATTTTAGCTTCTAATTAGTTCTAGAATTAGAAAATAATTTATATTTTAGTTTAATTACGCATGCTGTGGCCTCCTATAATTGAGGGAGTGCACTTGTCATTACTTAATATTAATGATACATTGTGTTTTTTTGTGTACATCTTTCGTTGGAGGTCCTGAATAAATAAATAAATAAATAAATACTCAGTCATTTCATGTGATAATTAAACCCATGGCATTCCTGGATTAGGTAGGTATCTTATTGTTTAGTAGTACCTAGGTAGTAGATAACTAATGTAATCAGTGTTAAATCAATCAACTCCAATCACTGACCTGAATCAAGACCTCTCCCAAGCTGGATCACAACACGCAATTCACACACCACATATTTTCCAAATTCAAGCTCCGCAGCCCGCTACCGGTACCACAGATAATATAATACCTACAGTACCGGTACTTATTTACTGTAGTAGATTGAAATTAACCGAGATATGAGGGCATAGATAAAGGGCCATACCATCAGCGAGTGTAAGGGATTGCGGCTTTATTTAGGCGGTTTACCACGACACCGCGCACCGCCGCGTTTGGCGGTGAAACGGATCTCATGTTGCATTGGCCTCTAAGAAATCCGTTGATGTCTAACACACGTACACCGCCCGACCGCGCGGGTCGAGCGGTGCTCTCTCCTTCGTGTCCGCGGCGGTGCGCGGTGCCGTGTGTAAGCCGCCTTCGGTGGCCAATTCCAAACATTTTAAAATTTTGACAATCATTATCACCGATAGAAATGCATGATCAGTTTTAATAAAGACCTGTGACACTAAAAACTACTCAGAAAACTGGTAATCAAAGTCTAATCAGGTCCATGCACCATCTCAACCAGTTGTCAATAACTGCTATAAGAGGAGTTCGAAAATAAAACCAGTTTAGTAGATTATCCAAATAAAGAAGCAGTCTTTAACTGCCATGTTATATTTATTCATTATCACTGGTTAGGCACCTACTCTATACTGTGAAGTCCGATAATATCCGTGCGTATGTTAAATGATCCGAATCTTCTCTCACTGAGTGTATACACAGTACCACAATTAGAGGGCAATGAAGAAGTCCCGCTAAACCCACAACTAACGTATCAGACGACCCATGACTACAACTCTTCCACCAGGATTAATCCCAACGCTTACTTGTTTGTTTTGGTACAAAACGCCGTACAAACACATAATAACCCATTAACATTATGTAGGCACAAGGTTGCAAAACGTAATAATAACAAAATAACGATCAACTGTTTGTCTGTGAGTAATTTTTGTTTGGGTTATTGCTCTAGGCGTTGAAGCCCCCCTTGTGTGACATACATTGGCACATGTTCCACAAAACAAGGTACCTATAATGTGATTTTTTATTTCGTGGACTAAACTGACATTTGGGGGGTTGTCACTTTATCGTTACATTAAAATAGTGTCGTACCCTAACTATCCTGAGTGATCGAAAGTTAATCGAAAATCGAAGAAGATCGAAAATGAACCTATTTCACGGCATAAAAAAATTATTTGTTTAGAAACTAGCGGCCCATATTTAGTTTCTACTCATTTATGTCAGACTTCATTTTATCGATTGCATTTATTTTATTGTTGATTTCATATTTAACACAATAAAAGTTCATGTACTATGTGTATGAATACTATTATATTTAAATATATTACGTTTATATTCATAAAACATTTATTTACACCAATTAGTCAAAATAAATTCAGGAGTCATGTCACATCGATTCGATGAATTACTTATGATTGAGCCTTACCTACAACACTATGCTCCGCGCTTGCAACATTTAAAAAAAATAAGGTCAATAGCAGCTGTCAGTTTAGTCCACGAAATTAAAAATCACAGTATAGTTATGTCAAAGATACCAACTACATATGCATGCCATGATTTAATGTATCGATGGGTGTCAAAGGGCCATGGAATGGAACAGGCTATTGTGGACAGGAACTCATTAATTATTATTTTATTTCATATTCATGTGGTGATCCAATTAGGTTAGTGGTACAAACTTACTCGTACTACTAGGGATGCCTCAAGGCTGCATATTGGGACCTGTATTAATTGCCCTCTATGTTAATTTAAAAGAATAAAAAACATAAACATTGTTTCTTTGTTTTATCAAACGCCCTTGAGTTTTTTACTATATCTGCTTAGTCGGTTAACGTAACATTGACCTCAACGTACACTAGGTTAAACCACAAATACCTACTGACATTAACACAGAAAAAAGATTGCCATGTCCTATATTATTAAATGGGAAATATTTGTATAATTATAATCATTTAATAATCCTAGGAATTATATGCCTAGGAAATCTACTATTATATAGACAGTATAGTATTACTGATTTCACATTACCTATAACATATATATTATATATGTAATCACGTTCTCGAAAACGTCTCTCTAAGGATTTCGATATTTTTGCAATATGAGGGTTTTTGGAGGCGAAAAATCGATCTAGCCAGGTCTCATATCTGAAAAAAATTGTTTGTTCGAAAACAATGTTTTCACCCAAGCAAAGCTCGGTTCCCCAGGTATTTATTATAATATCTAATGCCACAGTGATTGAATTGAAGTTAATTAATCTGTTTGAATATATTGTATAGGTAGGTATGACTGCTCAAGTGCCCACAGCCAAGTAGAATTCTGAAATAAGATAAATGGGTATGAGCTGACAACTGAAGTGAGACTGGCTCAAATGGTTTTTTTTAAAATTAAATTAGATAAAAGATTAATTTCACTGAACCTGTCACAATGATCATATATTTAAGTAATATTTAAAGGTAACTTTCAACTAATATATTATCCAATCATTATTATCGGCGAATAAACGTCCACGGGATTATATAATGTCAACCGGCCGTGATTTTAATCAGTTTACCTATTATAGTTTTACAATTTGCGTGGAAACAGTTATCATATCTAATACCTAATTAACATATTATTCAGTAATATTTAATATACCTGTTCTATTACTTGTTAAGTCGTCGTCTCTGCTTGTTCTTTAAAAATAAACATTTTATTTAAATAGGCATCAAATTTATTATGCCTTATGAATTCGATATGGCATTACAAACATACTGTAGTTGCATTATTTCTTTATTATTTTTAGGCTGTGTTATCCCACTGCAGGGCAAACTTCTGAACGATTTTGAAAAAGTATGGACTCTTTAGCTTGTAAAATAATAATACTGTGGGTTAAGTTTATTTTAAGATGGACTTTAAAACAAGACTTGCTGTACCAAACACACAAAGACTTGAACATGATTACTCATTGTATATTGTTTACTAATTCTACCGACCCAATTAATATTCGATGCTAACAGAAGAACGGTTACGTGTAAAACTAATGACTGTATTTAGTTCATTACCACTTCTGATAACATTTCATCAGTGGCTGTGATTTAATGTGTGCTGTTCGACCTTAACGTGTACGCTATAAGGTTGTAAATTGAGTAAAAAATAACAGTTTTATAAAAAAATTGGCCTTATTCGAATATAATGTTGTTTGTGTAATTGTATTGTTGGGTTGGTAAAAAAAAATGTATTTTTATAAGCTTGAATTCAGCAAACGAATCTGTGGATAGACAGATAGGTGGGGAACATGTAACAATTACTTCTCAGTACAGATAAATACTTAACGCGTGATTTACTATCGTTAATAATACTTGTTTGTATATATTAATTATTGTAATCCACGCGCAGATTGATTACAAGGTTGCCAGGCCTACTGGCCCAGTATTATTTGTTTACTATCATTTATTAGTCAAGTGCAACAACGCAAAACTAACTTTTAAATAAATGACACCTATAATAAAAACAACCGTCACCAAACAACTGCATTGCTAACGTCACTAGATTAGAATGTTATGATAAATTTCAAAGCCATCGAGATAGGATGAGAAAAATAAGGTATTTCGCTCTGCTTTTTTTAAACACAATCTACCTTACTCAACCAAGAACACGTAGTCAAATCATGTTACTATGTCCCTGTATAATTAATTATCATGTAAATTATATTCGTTAACATAGAAAATAAAAGAAAAATGAGGTATAGAACACCCATGTAAAGGTAGACTTAGTAGAAAATCAAAAATATAGAAGTGGAATGCAGAAAAGCAGAATAAATTATGAATAGTTTATCATTTTATTAGTAAACAATGAGGAGCAGTGAACTTTAGTCGACAATGCACACTTGTTTCGTTGTACCTATGAGTAATAATGACCATGAGTAATATACTTACCTAGTACGCCGCCGGTTCAAATTACGTATTAATTATTTTTTTCAGGCTTACATAGGTACCAAAAGTTGCATACAGATTTCTCAACTTTATCGACAGTCTAAAAATCACTCAGTTTAATAAATATCAATAATGGAATTTCAATGACAAGATGATTACCCTTATCAAATATTATACTCTGGACTCTGATTACATTCAAATATTTTAGTTAGGATTTGTAGATATCATTTAGTTTACATTCCTGACGGAAAATATAATAATAATATAGATATATGGATGGCCATTTAATTCGTTATAAACAGGCGAAATCTAAACAAATAGGACTAAATAAAGCTGAACTGAAATATATAAATGAATCACAATGTAAACTAAAGTTTACTAGACAACAATGGCTAAGTACATAAAGACTTTCTATAACGTAAAAAACTAAAGGTCAACTGGCAGAGAAAGATTTGTAAAACACCTAGTCTAATCTGTAAATAAATAGTCACGGTTTAGGCTCTTTCAATTTAGACGTTTCGTGTCAGACTGCGCAGTTGCGTTTGTCGGACTGCGCACGACCAGTTGTTTTTTTTTCATACACACATGACACGAAACTTCTAAATTGAAAGAGCCCCATAAAACGTCGAAAGAGCCCTATAAGTTTGTTATTTATAGAGAGCAAGGTTCCTTTCTAGTGTTCGAAGTTAAATCAGTTTTAAATGAACACAAAATCCACATTAGTAAAAGGTACATCTACATATATTTTTCTATGAAATACATTCAGAATATAGGCAATTTTATTTTTCCGTTCGCTTTTAGCAACCTTATATACAAATGAAACTAAGTTCTTTCTTTTATATGAAATGGGACAAGCTTCAAGCCCACCTAAACTCCATTTGCGATAACTTTAGACGTTTAAATTAGCCCATTTTACAGCCCGTTCAACCGATTTTGACTTCTATTGCGTTGGTGATACGACATATGGTAGCTGTATTAAACAGTTGGTTTTGGTAACAGGTTTATGCTTTTTATGTCCTCCTTATGTTTACGGGATAGAACTCAAAATCGGTTGAACGGACTGTAAAAAGATTTGGAAACATGTCTAATGGAGTATAAAGGTTTAAGAGATCGCCCTCCGCGATAAAAGGGCTTATCGTATACTTTTTTAGGGTAGCAGTGCAGCTGGTATTCAGTTGCATTCGGTTTGACTAAAAAGTGATCCCAAAATAGTTGGGAATTATTTTTAAATAAAATTCAAAATACTAAATGGTCGATGTTGTAATCGGCCATCCTCTTATCACTACCTGGCAACAGGCTTAATTACCAGTTGTAATCGCGTTTATCACTAATTATGTAGATGTGCGTATCTATACGTCAGAACAGACCCTCACAATGACTTGGTATTGTTTTAATCTCTTCTTTGTCCGAACATTTCCAAGAATTTCATGTTAAATGAACGGTCAGTATCTTTATACTTACATTAGTTGTAATAGCACGATTAAGACACGTCTATAAAAATGTAAATGTTCAACAAATATCTATATTAGTGTAGTCTCTATCATACAATACTATATGAATTAACTGGTTAAAAAACCTTATTTATTATTTTCATCAAGATGTTTTTCGTTATCAACTGTTTGCAGATATACCGAGAGATAGAGACCCTTCATTTTTACCCTATCAACGGTACCTTATCAGACAGTACTACTATCAATCAGACTCACAAATAAAAGTAAAAAATTCGTCAACTTCTCATAAAATGGTGATTACATTACTTTCATATTTCTGTTTCCGAACAAAGTAGTAACATGATTTCTTACACAGGCGTATAAGAAATCATCAGTACTTATCTTAATTCTTAGGATAATAAAGGATTTAAAAGATTAAAGATATTACTAGGTTGCATTGTCCTGTTTCGTATAATTTATGGTAGGCTTAAGTTTGAGATTTATTTAAATTAATCAAGATATGCGAGATTTCTTTCTGTTTGATGGAATATTTTTGTCCGTTGTGATATTTATTCTGAATATTATTGTAAAGAGTCTTTCAACAAGGACGGGTCGATGTTAAAATTGAATAAAACAAGATGTGTGTGAGATATTAACGAAATTTATTTTTTATTAAATGCCCATTTATGCCATTATGGATGGAATATGACATCGTTCAAATGTCCGCCGCGGCTTCGTATGGTGGCACGAATACGAGAGGTCCAATTTTTAATGACTCTGCTGCATAGATCGAGCGAGCGCTACAGATCAATGATAAACAATTTCTTTTGGCTTGAATTGAACAATATGGACGTGAACGACATGTGGTTCCAGCAAAATGGCGCTACTTGCCACACAGCGAACGACACAATCGACATTCTGCATGAACGGTTTGAGGGTAGAGTTAGAGTTCCGCTAGACTTTTTCTAGTGGGGTTTTCTGAAGTCGCAGGTCTATGCCAATAAACCACATTCGACCGTTGCCTTGAAAGCCAACATAACGCAGGCCAACGCTCGGATTCAGCCGGATCTATGCAGCAGAGTCATTAAAAATTGGACCTCTCGGATTCGTGCCACCATACGAAGCCGCGGCGGACATTTGAACGATGTCATAAATGGGCATTTTAAATAAAAAATAAATTTCGTTAATATCTCACACACATCTTGTTTTATTCAATTTTAACATCGACCCGTCCTTGTTGAAAGACCCTTTATTTATAAACCATTATTTTAAATACTCTTTGTTACACAGTAAAAGATGAATCAGATAAAGGCATGTTTAATAATTTGGAAGTACATATATTTGTAATTTCTTTGCTAACGTTTTGCAGTGATGCAATTAGAATGAAGAATTTAAATTATGAAAATCATATACATACTACATGTATGTATATGATTTTTAACCGACTTACCAAAAAAGGAGGAGGTTCTATGTTCGACATTATGTATGTTTTTTCTTTTTTTTTTATGTATGTTCACCGATATCTCCGTCAATTATGGACCGATTTTGAACATTCTTTTTTTGTTTTAAAGGGTATATTCCGAAATTGGTCCCATTTTAATTTGGTGAAGGTCTGATGAAAATCTTCGTAGATATACAACAGAACTCTTCAATAAAAAACAGCAAATCTCTCGGGATTGCTGCAATCGCATGTCTGTTTATTGTTTATACCATTTCATAACATAACATCACGCCAGTACGCTCGAAAGGGGTATGCAGATCTCTCATTTCACCGGTTATATTCAAGTTTCATGTTATTCGGGTAATCTATTCTGTCGTTATAGGTGCTTACTTAACTACTTCCCTATTAGATAGGTACAATTAAAAAGTGAAAAATAAAAAACTTTTTTACAAAAAAATACTACCGACTTCCAAATAAGAAAACTAGAAAGTGAAAAATAACTTTATTTTTGGAAGTCGGTGTCCATACCGACTTCCAAATAAGAAAACTAGAAAGTGAAAAATAACTTTATTTTTGGAAGTCGGTGTTATGGACACCGACTTCCGGAAGTCGGTAGTATTTTTTTGTAAAAAAGTTTTTAATCATAATTTAAATTCTTCATTCTGTGAATGAATTTCATTAAATATTCTTCGTGGAAGTAATTAAGATAAAGCTAGTCAAATGTTTAACATTATATATGTTTAGTCTAGAAGACGTATAGAGCTTGTTTTTCTTTTAAAAATAAACAACACGCCTTTGTTCAGCGGAATTCAGTAAATATTTACGTAGATTTTACAATACGTACCTTTGCTGAAGTACAAAATTCAAATGTATGATAAGGTTTATTTTGAAACACATTACGTTTAAGAAAGAACGATCTAAATTGTTTATTTGCATCACCATCCGCGCAAAACTGCCATCGCTCAGAATAATGCTGAAACTCGTTTACCTCTATTACCTAAGGACAACAAAACCAAGGCCAATAAAACTAATATCCGACCATCTATCGTAATCCAGTTCTGACTCTAATAGAAAACAAAAACTAGTTTTAATTTTAAGTTGACTACTTTAATAGGAAGGTCAGGAATATTAATGTCATTGACCGCCTAACAGAACAACTGAGATATGAAATACGGTTAAGAAGTAAAAAATATATATTTTGACACGCTTTTTGCTTAGTTTATCTTTGAATGAAACTATCCAAATAAAACAAAGCTGCAGCTTGTAGTAAATTCAATGTACGCAAATTTTGTTTTTGGGACTATAATTCTTAATCCGCTTAATAACAACGGGTAAAGCATATATCTACTACTTATACTCAAAGCAGTGCTCAAACTCAAAGCAGTGGAAATATTTCTCGAACAGAAGTACATATATTATAAGAAACAAGTTACATTCCACGTATACCTACACAAAGGAAGTAACATACAGGACAATTAATGGATACTTCCTCATGCTCCAAATTCTTTCATCGAGCGGTGAGTCAAGGCGTAGGAGATGAGAAGCCACCGGCAGTACTTACGTTGTTACCATTGGTACCAACCTCTAATGGTAATCGGCTTATTGTAGCTATCTTTTTATCATGGGATGTGGACATAGGGCGAGCATGTCTTTAGGCATAGGGTGAACTTCAACTATTGTCAACAGTGTACGATTCGGACATTGTTGATCGGCCTCACACCTGACATTTGAAATGAAATTAACGCGTTCTAATTTCGTGATATTCAGGACATTGATACTAACAATTGAACGCATCGGTTCAAGATTATCGTTGTGTAAAGTCTACAATTTAGCCGAATATTAACCATAATAAAATAATAACCTGGACTTATATATAATGTAAGTCTGAAATAGCCAAGTCAGGGGCCTGTGGGGTTCCCAGGGGCGGCTTAATTAACTCTGACACCAGAGGTGGCCACATCCTCACACGAAATGAAAATCGAATATTTCAAGTTCTTCGGCTGTATGTAGGTGACCAAACAAGACACAGTGGAGGGTCCACGGAATTAATCGTGAAAATGACTGGTTAGAAACGGACTTTGCCGATACAGTTGCGTATCTACGCACAAAAATCGCGATAAATAGAGATTTACACATAACTTCCTACAGATTTATTTTCAATCTCCAATCTAGATACTTCTACAATTAGATTCCTTTACAGATACGATCACTGTACCTAATACGATTAAACAAATTGCACCTGTTAGATACAGTAAACTAAAGCCCAAATCTATTGATACGAACATTATGAACGCTGCGTAATACAGATAAAACGTTATCTACCAAGTGTGTCGTAGGTACTATAGAGCAATAGGCTACAGTATCCGTAAACTAATTACCTATCGTCCCTAAACTTAATAAAGAAATACGTAATGGTTTGACGAGGTCGATGGGACACCTACCGATCCCTACATGTCATACGTATGTATTTTGATAAGATTAGATTATCACTTGCAACGTAAACTATGTTGAGTCCATGATTCATGGACTTGTGTTATTGATTTTTTGTTTTGTGAAGGTCTTGCGTTTTCCAAACAGTGAGGATAAAAATAGAGGCCAAGACAAGTAAAATGTTGAACCACTCCTGCTCGGAGGTAGTGAATGTATAAAACGTTTACATCAGAAATAATCAGGCCTAAAATTTGTAAACGATTAAACTATTTACTAAAAATATATCAGGGCGGCATCCTTACTTAGTTTTTAGTTCTTATTTTAAGGTGATTAGGTGAATGACTTGTAAACAGCTGCTCAAATATGACATTCAATTCAATCTTCTTCATGGTTTTAAAACATGCATAATATTTTTTTTTTTAATTTATCATATTCATAATTAGTAATTCATAGGATGTAATACAATTTACAAGTTTAGCTGCAAAATGAACTACTTGACGAAGAATAATTTTTAAATAAAAAATAAATGAATGCAATATTAATGAGATGTAAGATAGTAGTTATAGCAATACCTTTTTTAGCCCTGTAGTAGTAAATACCTACTAGGTGGGATGTTGTCTGTATTTCAAAGTAGCTCTATCTAATTTCAATATTGTTTTAATTTCAGAAAACCGACAAGTGGCAGTATTCTCATCAATGGTCGATTACGCAATGAAAAGATGTTCCGGCGAAGATCATGTTACATTCTACAAGACGACAGAGTACAAGACATGCTCACAATACAAGAATCACTTCATATAGCAGCGGATCTCAAATTAGGCAATCATATAAGCGGTCACCAGAAAAAACGACGCGTAAGTGTTACCTACCGATACAATGTAACGGATTATTTCAATATCTAAATTGATTGCATCACATGTTTCTAATCTTTTGAGGTCGAACCATAATTATATCGAAATGTTGACGACTTTTAAGTAATCATAATATTAGTTATAAATGCTGACTGCCATATAGGTAGTTACAAGGGCCTCGCTCCCGATAAGCAGTTTAAATAAAATTGTGTTAGGGTATAAAAGTAAATTTGATCCTTTAAGCTTTCTCTAAGGTCACCGTTAGCTAAAAAATAGTTCACATCTTATTATGTTCTTCTTACTAGCGCTTCCGATGTTCACAGTAGTGAGACAGGCCGCGCCTGAATACGCAAAACTTTCCCCTGCGACCATTTATCATTAAAAAGTGGATTGCTATCAAATCACTTTTTTTTTGGGACAATCCCACCGCACTATTCCCAAACCACTCCAACGCCTGAAAGCCAGAATCAACAGTGGCGACCACCAGAAAAGCGCCAACGCAATGAAGCTCGACGAAGTCCCGGAGAATGAATTTAACTGTCTTGGATCCCGCAACGAAATTAATCAGAAAAGAATAACAGAGGAGTAGGAAAAAATATAAATTTCCATTTCCCTCCATATCAAGCAGGAGACAGAACAAACAAGGCCAATGTGCCTACAAGGGGTCGTTTACAACTGGGATAAGCCCAGTTGCCTAGCACCACGGATAAAAATAAGGATTAATATTAATGGGTCCTAACATTGTGAACTGTTATATTTGATTCCAATAATAGGTATGGCAAAAACGCTTGAACGCACGGAAATTTGTTTTAGTTTCCACAAGGTCCGTATAGTCAACAACTCCTGATGCAGCCTGTACATTATTCAACATAATATTACGTACGTTCATTCTGCCAAAGAATACACTCCCATAAGATATGATGTGCAGATTGTACATATTCACAATCAGATGTAGAACACTGACATAAAGGCGAGGCAACGAGCTTGAAGGAAAACAATTTACTTTTAAAGTTACCATGCCCTGTGAGAATTTGGGCAACACAGTGATTCACCTCCAGCCACGTCCTGGCCAGCCGCACGCGAAAGGATGGAAAGAATTGGTGGAGGTGTCGGCCCTTGATGGAATTATCCCACCTACATTGCCATTCGGATAAAAGTTCCGATCACATCACATTATCGAATCGCTTATCACATTTTATTATAAAGCAATGTTGATAGTCTATTATTTGTGTAAAGCAATTAAGATACCTTGTTAGGTACTTCTAAAAATAACCACATTGTGCAATTGAAAGTGAAAAATAAGTAGTTATTTCCATTTAGCTTTAGAGGTAGCCTAATGATTCCTTTTCTTTTCAGGTAGAAGAAATAATCACCTCCCTGGGTTTAAGTAGAGCACGACATACTAGAGCTGGCAATTTGTCTGGTGGACAGAAGAAAAGGCTAGCAATAGGTCTGGAATTAATCAGTGACCCTCCGGTCATGTTCCTCGATGAACCCACCAGGTAAATGGTCATTTTACACATAAGTGATACACAATGCTGAATTGCTCAACAAAGAAAAGTAAAGTGGGTCTCTACTTTTTAGTTTGTAGCCTTGGCAACCAATAAAACCGACCCACTACTTCCTTTCGGGAGTGGCCAGAGTGACTAAGGAACTGTATTGTTAAAAATACCAAGCAATGATAAAATAATCAAATGGATCGGATGATGTTTCACTCATGGTCACTGCATGGTGTGGATTATCTTTCCGTGGCAGCAGACAATTGAAGCCACCAAAATATAATAATTTAATTATTGTTAATAACAGACAACAGAAAGACATGGACATCCTGCCTATATTTATAGTCTAACAGCTCTACTTAGTCTAGCATCTACTGATGGTTTTCAAATATCACGATACCGTCACATGAAACATCTCAAAGTATCACTTCTACAACAACGTTATCAAACACAAATCAGAAGGATTAGTCGAGGAATTAAATATTCGAGATAACGACACTTGTTGTTTAGATACTAATATTTAATTAAAATTTTAGTGTTTAAAAGATGGTTTAGTGTTTATTGTATTAGCGTCGCATGGTGAACTAACACACTACACACACGCATATTATAATAATGACTCAGTTAGTAGCTATGAAAATAAATGAACCATGCTGAACTTTATATAGTTCAATTTAGAGTTGCAGCTCAGTTATTACTGAAATTAGTAAATTGATGCTTAATGCTACGAGTAGTGACACTGACATCATTATTTTAGAGGATTGACCAAAATTACGTTTTCCGGCCGCAAAGGCACGCACATGCGTGTCTTCACGAAACGGGTAAACTCAAAAATAAATGTAAAATTATATAACATCATGGCTCCGTGCCAAAAGTATAATTTATCTGTTAACATTTTCATGATAACATTATCTTGATAATGAGGTGAGACTAAAAACATTGTAATTTAATCCAATATACGGCTTTTATAATCAATTATATCTATATATGTTTGATTGTTACAATGTAACGTCCACCAAATACGTCCACGGGTATACACGAGTCCTACGATTGATATAGGCAGAAATTATTGTAGGAGGTATTTTAAATCAACAAATTATATCGTGCAGGAGATACAGGTTTCCTGTTTATAATCAAGATGACCTGACTTTTGAGAACTATCAGATATGAAATTAAAACAATAAGGATCTCTCTACAGTCTCAAGTAGTATGTGACAGTTTGCCGGCTGCTCCCGTAATTCGCCTGACGGAATTTTGACTTCCTGGTGGAGATTTTAATTCGTTTGCGATTTTAACAGTGTAAGCTCTTCATGCATGCTTTTTAAAAGTACAGTTTGCTTAGAGTAAGACATTACTTTTTTCATGTCTCCTTAGCCGAACATTATCGATAGTTGGATACATAAACAAATTGTCCATAAACCAAAACTTCAACCTAATTATATCTTCTTTCCAGTGGGCTGGATAGTTCAATATCGAAGCAAATAGTATATTTACTTCACCTTTTAGCGCGGCAAGGGCGGACGGTGGTTGTGACCATGCACCAGCCGTCCGCTGGTCTCTTGCATATGGTGGACCGCCTGTATGCGGTGGTGGCGGGCCAATGCGCCTACGTCGGCTCCGTACCGCAGCTGCTGCCGTGTCTAGAGGAAATGAACTTGATGTGCCCGCCCTACCATAATCCTGTTGATTTCTGTAAGTATATTTTGTTTTCGATGTTTTTCATTTTCGCTTCTTCGTCTTCTGTTTGCCTGTCTCCCCACCTGAGATCAACAGTAACTTATTTTTGAATGAATGTAGAAGCCATTTTTTTCAGCACACTGTCTGCTTTTATTTATATACATGTTCCATATATCTGTCAATAACTGTGTGATTTAAAACCTATGGATATTATCGTTATATACACTTGTTTTAGACAATTTTTCACCGGTTACCGCAAAAATTGTCAATAAATAAGTCGACTATTATAAAGTCGACTGTTCGGTAGAATCATACGAATAATATATTCGTAATAGAAACCAGCCTAGTTATAAACCGGGACCGGTTTATAACTGCTCATCGAAATACGATGCGTGTGTTGTATTGGTATACTTTTGAATAATAATATCATAGTAACACTGCGATATGCATGTAGAAGATTATAATGCGTATTTTATTATTTATAACTTTTATAAAAATAGCGTCTGAAATGAATGATACCAATAACAATAATAAATAGAATATAAATTTCTTATCAGCCCATTTCCATCAGGCCTGGGCGCACAGTACCGTGTCAGCTCTCCTTAAAGTGACTGACGATATAAGACAGGGAATGGAAGACACTACAGTTACTGCTTTAGTTTTGATCGACTTTTCCAACGCTTTCAATACAGTCAGTCACGATATACTTTTGTTTATGCTTTTTTATTTTATGGTCTCTCACGAGGTACGGGAATGGTTTTCCTCTTACCTTCGGGGGCGTCAGCAGTTAGTTTGTGCTGGAGACTCTTTTTCGGGTGGTGCGATTTTGAAACTGGAGTCCCTCAAGGCAGTATTCTATCTCCTCTTCCATTCTCAATTTTTATAAATCTTGTAACCACCGAGCTTCAGTGTGCGTATCATCTTTACGCTGACGATCTACAGCACTACTGTCAGGCGGATGTTGGCAACTTATCGGATGCGATCGAGGTGCTTAACTGGGATTTAAATGTGATTAAAAGATTTTAAGCGGTTCACCTAAGGCGTCCGCATTTGTACTTTTTTTTTTTTTTTTTTTTTTTTTTTTTTTTTTTTTTTTTTTTTCTAAGTATATGGTACATTAGGTCTTAATATTAAACAGTTTCACATACACTACCGTTGCCGGTGTAGAAATATTAAAATTAACTTATAAAATCAGTGTCCAAGCTCCAAAGCGGCCACAACAATATAATTGTAGTAAGTAATTTCTCATCGAAACGCGAGAAGAGGCTATGTTCCCCCATTGCACGTCAATAAGCAGACACAATAGAAACAACATTAGATTACGCATACTTGGTGTGCGCGCGACGTTTAAGGCGTACAATATTATAAATTAGTTCAGATATTTTTTATACAATGATAAGAGAATTATGAATGAAATGTCAAAATTGAATAATTATACAATGTCAAATGCTTAAAAAATAAAACAATTCAAGTTAACAAGTGTAAATTAATAAAATGTAATGTCAAAATTTATAATTTAAAAATTCATTAACTGAATAGAAACAATTGTCTAAAAGCCAGGCAAATATTGTTTTCTTAAATTTATTCGTGGGCAACACTCTGATGCGTGAGGGTAAATTATTAAATATTTTGATTGCCATGCAATTGGAATTCCTGCTATACAATTGTAGTCTCTGGCTAGGTGCAAGTAATTTATTTGGACTTCTGCTTTTCACTCTTTTAGAAATGTTCTCATACAATGGGAACATGTGCGAATACCTTTTAACAAACATACAAATCTCAAAAATATATAGGCAAGGAAGTGGAAGAATTTTCAGTACTTTAAATAATGGCTTACAATGATCTAAATAATCTGCTCCATACACAGCTCTGACACATTTTTTTTGTGCAATGAATGCACTGTTCACATCCACTGAATTACCCCATATCACGAGGCCGTAACGCAGCACTGATGCAACATAGCCATGATATGCACTTAGGGCTGTTTCTTTACTGGCTATTCGTCTCAGTTTTCGAAGAGCAAACACAAATTTGTCGAGACGAGTGCAGACTTTTTTTACGTGATCTTTCCAATTTAATTTTTCATCTATAACTATTCCCAAGAATACGGTTGAAGGTACAGGTTCCAAAATCGAATTATTGTAGTGTATTTGAGGTGGTTTTACTAAGGAATTGTATGTTTTAAATTGTACTAACTTTGTTTTTTCAATATTTACACGCAAATTATTAGATTCCAGCCATTTTAATGCTTTTAGTATTTCATTGTTAGTGTCAGTTTCTAGGTCATTCCTGTTAGAAGATTTTATTGTGAGAGTAGTGTCATCAGCAAATAGTGTACAATTATGTTTTAGGTTCTTGCAAAGGTCATTTATGTATATTATAAATAATGGAGGCCCTAATACGCTTCCCTGAGGAACACCACAACTATTTATTTTTAATTCTGAACTATATGTTTTGTTTGTATTATTGTAAATTTTTGATACTACTGTCCTTTGCTGGCGACTCGATAAATAACTTTTAAGCCAGTCATGCGCCTTGCCTCTTATGCCGTATTTCTCCATTTTGCAAAGTAGGCGATCATGGGGGACAAAATCAAATGCTTTGCTCATATCTAAAAACACTGACAATACAGGCATTTTGTTATTGAGGGCTTCAGATATCAGTTTGACCAATGTAAAACAAGCAAGAGAAGTTGAACTATTCTTCCTAAAACCAAATTGGTTCTCAGTAAGGATGCTGTTTTTGTTTAAAAAGTTAATTATTTTCTCGTACATTGCCTTTTCAAAAATCTTTGATAGGATAGGGATCAATGTAATTGGTCTATAATTGGACATATCCGTGCGGTTACCTTTTTTGTATAGCGGTTTGACAATAGATTGTTTTAATCTAGTAGGAAATGTGCCTGTCTCAAATGACAGATTTATTAAATAACTTAAAGGTTCTACTATGCTTTCGCTACTTAGTTTTATTATTTTTGTGGTTATTTCATCATATCCAGTAGCGTTAGTATCATTTAAAGAGTTGATAATTTTTACAATGTCTTGTTCATTTACTGGAGTCAAAAAGATACTGCCAGTGTTAGTGGTAATGTCAATGTTACTTACGTTATTACTATTGCTAAGATTAATTTTATTGGTCATTTCTATAAAATAGTTATTAAATTGATTGCATATGTCATAAGGATCATTAATTATATTATCATTTATTATTAATTCTTTGATATCATTTTTATAATTATCATTATTATTTATATTATTTTTTATAATAGACCATGTTGCTTGTGCTGTGTACTTGTGCATAAAGTTACAATAAATAACATAAATCTGCCAATTCCAATGTATATCTATTTTTCTATTGTTAACACATGTAAGCAAAAACTGAAGGAAGTAGTAAAAAGATAATATTCTGAATCACAATTGCCAATGGCTAACAGTTGTCTAAACACACAAAAGTATATCTACCAACTACATTAATGAAATCGTATATTGTCATCATTCATAAGAGTAGAATACCACTAATCAACGGAATTATAATGAATGTTTTCAAATTCCAACTAGCCATATATTATTAGATGTCACGCTAACGTCATAGTTTTTTTTCTTTTCAGTAATCGAAATATGTGTAGAAAACGCGAGCAATCTCGTGGAGAGCTCGGGAAATGGAAGAAATAAAAGGTGGATGACAAACGTATCTCATGAGACTGATAGTAATTTAATAGGTATGTATTACTTTTTAATACTAGAATATGAATATGTAATGTAGAATAATATAGACAAGAACTATATTAATTAAAACAAAGCTCACGTAAATTGGATAAAGTGATACTCGAGTTATCAGAACACTAACAGACAGTCAGATATACAGATCAACAGACATAGTGTTTAAAATAATATGGCACGATAAGCCTAAATTTTAGGACGTACCTACATTTTCTGCAATAATATATTTATATGTATGATACTACGTTAAGCAAACCATGTTTAATCGTTTAATCCTTGAACCGGTGACTATACAACTGACACGTCACCATATTTATAAGCTTCGTAAGGACTTCGTTCAAACTTAATTATATAATTATCATATTAATGAAAACCTAGCAGCAAAGTGATAAAACATGATACTTATCCCGTGTTACTTGGGGTCGGCGCAATACGTTTTTTTCTTCCATACCGTCCTGTCCCCTGTCCCTGTTCTGATATTATTCCTTAAAAAAACCTAAATCTTTAATTTTAATTAATATTTTATTTCCGTTATTTCAGAAAAATCTAATTTAGGTGCGTGTGAAGAGGTTTGCTTGACAACGTTACCGGCCCCGAAGGAGGACCCCACTAGTAAAATACTATTAGCAATAAAGAGTACCTACAACACATCGTTCTGGAAACAATTCACCACCCTCACAAGGAGATCGCTATTGGTAAACTAGTGTAATTTATTTTCTTTTCTTTGTCTGAACTTATACAATATATAAAATTTTTGTAAACAAATACTTACCAAATAATACTTCCTTAAATGTTAAAGTACGGAGCTTGTGTTACCAGTACATAACTTACTGGAAAAAATGTTTTAACTAGTAGTTCACACTAAGTCGATCCTGTCTCATAAGATGCCATAATTACCCGACTATATCTATACTCTAATATTGGACCAATCTAAAAGAGATTGAAGGTGGAGAAGAGGTGGAAGGAAATATATAAATATATACTATGCAATTGTTAATTAATATTGTAGTTTTTATTCATTTTATTGTTATATTTTGCACACCTGTCATGGTAAGATATGGTCTAAAGAACTTATATAAAATGTCACCCTGAAAACTACCCATATTTTGCAAATAAATGATTTGATTTTATTTGAAATAGGCGAGAGCCAAACTTCGAAATATTATCTTTTACTATGTAAATTCAGTCGGAGCTCTCTGCCCGCATTTCCTCTTAAGACATCGTTAGATACGTCTTGACCGCCCAATTGTTCTCAGATAAGTGACGTTAAAAAAACAAACATTGCGGGTTTCGTCCAAACCCATCGAGTGGGCGTCAAAATCGATGCAGTTAGAGAATACATATGGTTATGATCATCCAGCTCGCGAATATGTATCATCCGACTGCATAAAGTTAGTTCGCTTTATAAGCAGTCGGGCGTTTGATTTTAAATTAAGTTTTTTTTTTGCAATTTTAATTGACTTTAAATTAGTTCTCTTCGAATCGAAGCCGGAATTTCACCAACATAGATACAAACATCTCATTAATTTATGTATGTAGACATATAAAAACAAGCCTACAAAATATTTACCGACTAACAACAATTTAATACCTCGGTAATCATTTTAAAATTACATGCTTTGGATACGTTTCGTTGGCCTTTCGTTTCCTGTGAAAGCTGTACTTCGAAGTAAGCGCAATGCTCTGCCGATCTGCTCGATATCTTAACTGCTTGAAAATTGCATCTGGGCATTTTTGTAACTTAGCTCTATTATGAGACGAATTTACTGACAATGACAGTAATAAATAGTAGTATTGTATTTACTGATACTAATAAATAATAAAATACTAATAATACTAATTAAATAGTATTCTTCTTCTTCGTCGTATCGATGATTCCAAAGAAGAAGAAGAAGAAATAGTATTTACTGACAGTGACTAAATAAAATTTATAAGTAAATAAGATTTTTTAATGTATACATTACTAGCTTCTGCCTGTAGCTTCGCCCGCGTTAAATGTTTTATTAGGTATCCCGAGGGAAGATTATACGTACAAATATACTTTATCCTAATTAAGATTCTGATCTATCCATATGCCATGTTTCATATAAATCCGATCAGCTGTTAAGGCGTGAAAGCATAACAAACAAACTGGGATGTGAAAGTTTGTATATTTGTGTGTCAATCAAAGAAAATTGGCTGAATGGATTTGGATGAAATTTTGCGCAAAGATAGTTTCTACCCTGGAATAACACATATAATACGTTTCATTCCGGTAAATGGCATATCAGAGACTGTGGAGGATGCAGAAGCTCGGAAACATATACACATGGATCATATCAAGAATGTGCTCCGTGCTGTTAAAACAGATACGCAATTAGGGTGCAGGTTTCCTCACGGCGTTTTCCTTCACCGTTGTCAACGATGTCTAAGATAAACTTAGAAAGTACATATGAATAGAAAGAGTCACATTGGTACTATTCAATATAACATTATAATTTCCTTTCCAGTCAATATGGCGAGACCCTTCCTTCACCGTGATGACGACGGGCATCCACTGCGCGATGGCGCTCTTCATCGGGTTTCTGTTCTACAACATGGGTCAGGATGCTAAGGACGTGCGCGACAATTACAACTTTCTGTACTTCAGCCTCATGTTCCTCATGTTCACAGCTTTCAGTGCTGTTACTATCAAGTGTAAGTATATTTGGCTCTCTTTAAATATTTATTGCGAGTACTTTCTGCACGTGTTGGGTCCAACTGTTTGTTAGTGTATGTGTGTGTTTACTCTCTGCACTGACAGTTTGACCCAACACGTGTGGAGAGTCAATAATTATACAATTACGACATCAAATATTAATCATTTACAATTCACCCAGACAAAACATAAAAAACATTACAAAATTAAAATGCACAAATCAACCGAAAGAATCACTTCTACTGGAGTAGTAGACGTTTTACTGTTTTTTAATTTATAAATAGAAACTTTAGTAGGTTCCTCATTTGCTGCTTCTTATATTGCCAATGGTTTGATAATAGTTTCTAGAAGGTCAACCAATTTCCAATTCAGGTAATTTTATAGAAACGTGGTCAAATCGATAGATTTGCGTACTAACACGATTACAAATACATATAAAGCAAACCAAGATTGGGAATCAGTGAAAGGGATTTTATAAATAGTTGGGCCTTGATATCCATAATGCCAATTGTGCTCATTCTTTTAAATATCAAGAGTGTCTTAATTAAATCCTACTAATATTATACATGCGAAAGTTTGCATGTTTGTGTATCAATCACGCAAAAACGGCTGAACGGATTTGAATGAAATTTTGCGCAAAGTTAATTTATACCCTGGATTAACAAATAGAATACTTTACATCCCGGTAAATGGCATATCAGAGACTATGGAGGAAGCAAAAGCTCGGAGACAGGCTAGAAAAACGAGCAATGAAGTATCAGGAGACCAGAGTCATAACTATTTCTAACTGGAACCAATTCACTTTTTTTTCCCGGCCATTTGACGGGTGAAGCCTCGGGCAGAAGCTAGTTAATAAATACATTGCGTGTCCTTGAAACAGAATTGCAACCAGTAAAATAGTTTGTAAAGGTTTCTTACGTGAAACCTTTACAAACCACGTACGTTTCGGCGAAACGACAAGGTATTGGCAATTACATCTCTGACTCAGAATGTTATTAGGTCAAACGGAAGCTATAATTGTATAATCAAAACTACATTTACACGTTCAAGTTGTTGTTTATCAATACTGAAATTAACAGAGAGCATTGTATTACCTACTACATTGTTATTGTTTATATTGGTTGTTATTATTAGTGCGTTATTTTTATATATGCTGATTTTTACATTCATATTTATATTAAAAGCTTCCTTAGGGTATTTTAAATCATAATTATGTCATCCTTTTGTACTTACAACCGTTTAGTTTATAATTAAAATCTTACTACTATTGTAAACGTGAAAGTTTGTGAGGATGGATGGATGGATGGATGCTACAAAACGGATTTTTATGAATACATCAGAATAATACTTAGTCTACTTTATAAAGATATTGGGTGAAGTACTAATACCACGCGGGCGGAGCTTCGGGCAGTAGCTACAAATCTAAAACACAATAAGCACATATATATCTTGATTCTATAAAAAATTACTAACTCTCTCTAACTCTTTGTTCACCTCAGGAGTTCTAAAAATGCCACTCTCCACCAACTTGACAGGAAGACAAATAACAATTCAATTTCTCACTTCCAGTTCCCGAACAAATCCCGGTGATCCGTCGCGAGCACTTCAACAGGTGGTATACGGCGGGTGCATACTATACATCGACGTTAGTATCGACGCTGCCGACTCAGACGGTGTGCACACTGTCTTACGCGTTCATCGCGTACTGGCTCACGGGACAGCCAAATGAAATACGACGGTTTTCTGGATTCTGTTGCGTACTGTTGCTGGTGTCCTACGTGGCGTTGTGTAAAGGACTGCTTATCGGATCGTTGTTTAATGTTAAGGTTAGTACTGCCATTGATTTCTTTTCTATTTCTTATGTTATTGCGATATTTGTAATTTCGGGGGGCACTCTAGTCTTGTGCCTATAACTTTCGCTGTATCGCTGCGACTTTCGGATAATGATGGCGATACTTCTGCTTTACGTCTCATTTCCCAAAAAAGTAAAGGGTGTTACTGAATTTATTGTTTGTGTTAAGAAAATATTCTCTTATTACAGAACGGGGTGATATTCGGGCCGTTTTTCATAATGCCGTTCACGATCTTCTCCGGGTTCTTCCTCCGCTACTACGACGCGCCGTCATTCGTGCGCTGGTTGTTCCAGGCTTCCTTCCTCAAGCATGGCCTCGTCGGCCTCGTGTTGTCTATCTACGGCATGGACCGACCCAACCTCGAGTGTTCAGAACTGTACTGCCACTACTCATACCCCAGTCAATTCCTAATGGACAACGACGTAGTCGGCGAGAGATTTTCCATGCTCATTGTTGCATTACTCTCTATAGGCCTAATTGTAAGTGTATTAGCTTTCCTTATACTAAAAATAAGGTTAAAGAACAAATGGTGATGTACAGACATAAAAATGTATTGAATTAATGATAGCAATTGTGAGACGAGATGTGAAAATCTCGTTTTCTTATTGAATATGACAATACAACTAGTCGGTTCGTGGTCGCGAAGCATAGAATATGTGAGGTGCATATCGTGCAGCATTATTTATTATGATATTTTAAACAGACGGAGTTTTTATAACAACGAGAATTGGGTTTATAGAAACAACTTGTTTCGATATGTTTTAAGGTATTCCAGTTTTAAAATAACACATGATGTACCTAATAGAAATACTGTAGCGTAATAAGAAACATACGATGAGAATATCTTTTTGTTGCAGAATGTAGGAGAAATCCCTTATCTGACATACAAATAGATTATACATTTCAAGATATGTTACACATTCCAATGTAAATATTGTTTATTTTAAAATCATTTTTAAAGAGATGGGATTTAAACTCCAACAGAATACGTGTTACCAAAAATATTTTCAGATTGCTTATACAAGCTCAAACAAAATACGTATGACTAATAATCTAGATTATTACATAATAAGTTTTTGTACATACTCGTAAGTATGTAAGAAACTATTAAAGAGTTATCTTCTAAACTAATAAAAAAAATTGTTTGCCTGTTCAAAAGATAAATTCACTTATTAAATTAGACAAAAGGTTTTGACAATTTTTAACTCTTCGTCTCATTCCAAATAAATAAGGCAAGAGCACAAAAGGTGTATTTGTGGATTATATTTAAGTAAATGTCACAGCCAGTTGGGGTGTATTCAAGCAAGAACTTAATATAAAACAAACACCAGGAGTACCTCAAGGTAGTATTTTGAGCCCAACATTAATCATTCTAAATGAATTATTTTAAAACAATATTTCTGAAAATGCTGAGACAGTAAAAAATACAGGTGTGCTTTACGGAGCTTAATAAAATACCAGAATAAAATGTTGTTGCTTCTGGCAGGATTATAATTAAGATCATTGAAAATGTAAATAAAAAAATGTATAGACATAATTATATATGACAACAGGACTCTATTTTATTTAATATTGTGTAAAACACCAGTTTTACCTGGAGTAAATATTTTTTTAAATATTATTGACTATACGTGTATACAAAAGTGCTAAGGTATCCTCCTCGTGAACCGAACAATTTAACATTTTTCACTTATGTATGATGTAATTGTAAATGTTTGGGCGGAGAACATATTACCTGAAATAAATAAAGCTGTGTCAAATACTAAATAATATATAATTTTAATTACGATATCATTATTCAATATTTTTAATATGGTTATAAAAGTCGCAAGTTTATTTTCTACAATTAATATGTTTTTTTACCAAAGTCTTGCCATAAAGTTTATTAGTGTCATAAAATATGATGAATGCAATGGCATTTAAATTAATATTAGGTATTCATAGAAATGTTTTAATTTTCATACAAATTAATTCGATGTAACTGGTCAGAAATGCAGCTCTGAAGAGAATACGTCCAAAAACCAAAAGTTTTGTAGCAATGGATATGAAGTAATTTTTGTTCTTACAAAAACACTCGGGAAGAACAAAAAGATTATAATTATTATTAATAAGATACAAATTGTATTAATATAATTAATCATATTGTAATAACTTGGAGTAAATAAACTGATGGTTTAGTTAGCTAAAATTATGTCAATATTAGTAACAAAAATAAAGTATAAAAGGGCTCGATAATTATTGAATTATTTTTATGATGAAGAAATGAATGATATCACGTTTTATCATAGCTGTATTTCTGATAGACTTTATTTTATTTTTAAAATTGCATAAACGATAAACATAAAAAAATTAAAAAGTGTAGATACGGTATGGCCGTACGAATAAACAATGAAACTTTGTAATACTGACATTTTATTTCAAACTAGCTTAAACGAATTTATTTTATTTCAAACTAGCTTTTTCCCGCGGCATCGCCCTCGTGAAAATAATTTTTACTATCCCGCATTCACCCTACTACCGGGTTCAAAAGTATATCCTATGTCCTAATCCAAGACATGGTCTACCCGTGTGCCAAGATTCATCCAAATATTTTTTTATTTTTTTTCTTTTCAATTCTGTTCAGCCGTTAAGACGTGAACAAACTTTGAGGATGCTGCAACAAAACTCGAAAATGCTCTGGCGGATCTCAGTGGATATTACGAAAATAATACATTAAGGCCTAACCGGTCTAAAACAAAGTCATTCTTATTCCACCTGAGAGACCGTCAGGCCTCAAGAAAGTTAAGCATCAAATGGCGAGGCGCTAATACAGAGCACAATGACCACCCTGTTTACCTAGGTGCCACCTTGGACCACTTACTGACTTACAAACACCACTGTTTGAAAACAAAACTTAATTTCAGCACCCGCCACAATCTACTCCGCCGTCTAACGTCTACTACCTGGGGTGACTCTCCACATGGCCTTTATATATCGGGTTTAGCTCTCTGCTTTTCGGCTGAGAAAATTTGCATGCCCAGTGTGGCATCGATCCGCCCATGACCGACAAGTGGATGTAGCTCACAATGAGACTTGCAGGATTATTACAGGGTGCTTAAAACCAACTCCACTTGCTGCACTATACCCGCTCGCAGGAATAGCCCCTCCGGATGTCCGAAGAGAAGTGGCATGTTATTCAGAGAAGCATAAGCAAGAGACAGACAAACGACATCCTTTATATAACGTGGAGAAGCAAAAAGGTACATTAAAGAGCCAGCTGACTATATTGAGCCTGCAGAAATCCACCAACTGCCTTGGCCCACCTAGAAATCTCTAAACCGACTACGAAGCCAGGTGGGTCGCTTCAGGCACAACATAGTTAGATGGGGTTACTCCAATGACCCACAGTGCGATTGTGGAGCCAGGTCCCAAACAATGCCTTACCTTTTGTCGTGCTCTCTGTGCAACAACACCTGCACCTTAAAAGATCTTTGTGAGGCAAATGACAACACTGTCGGCGTGGCTGAAATCTGGTCAAAATATATTTAGTTTGGAATCATCAATACGACGAAGAAGAAGAAGAGACGTGAACAGGTAAGAAACAGAGAGACAGAGTTATTTTCGCATTCATATATGAATGGATTATCTCCAGAAAACATCAATTTGACGATACTCTTTATAAGATCATGCTCCAACTACCAGGTCCAATTGTGAATATTAACCACCCCGGAGCCCTCTCAAACACCCAATAAAAAATCATCAAAACCGGTCCAGGCATTGACGACACGGTTGGCGTAGTGGTTGAGTGATTGGCTGCTGCGCTAACTGTCACGGGTTCAATTGTCGCACAGGACAAATATTTGTATGGCCTACAGAAAGTTGTTCCGGATCTGAGTGTCTTGTGTATGTGAGTTTAAATGTTTGTGTTCACCCACGATACAGGAAGAAAAGCCACGTATTCAAAGAAATAATAAAAAATATGGCATTTTTTAATAAACCATTTTCACTTGGCAAAACATTTAGCTACTTACTTATGTTTATTTATATATAATATCTAGATTACTTACACATTATAAATACATATTCAAATTCATGCCTTTTCCCCATGGGTGTGGGCAAAAACCCCATATTGCCATCTCTGGATCCTTACACACACCTTTTGCTTCGGTGACGTTCATCACTCACGTCTCTACCTAATCTAGTTAAAAAGGCTATATGATAAAAGTGAGTAAGTACGTCAATTCTTAACCAATCAAAGATCCCTAATGTAAACTGACTTAATTTCTCGTTTATATTGTTTTTAGTTAACAAAACAGTTGGACCAAACAAGTTCCCTTGAGCGACACCACAGCGAGTCGACAGTGTTCACCTTATTCAAAGGACGGTTCACTTTTTATGCTTCAATTTTGCACCACAGATACTTGAAACCGCAAGTATACAATATTTCGACTATATATTATACAATTATTTTTTTTTATCCGACCCAGTATAATAAGTTTTGAACAGTGGCGTGAAGCATATCTACATATTAAGATCAAAAAGAAAGGCGAGTGGATGAATAAACTTTTACCTCACAGCTGTGTTGAGCGTGCAGTGCCACTGCATTCCACGATGATTTCGTGTTTAGGTATATATGTTACGTGTATTTTATTATCATGAAACGTGATGTATGTGACGATTAATATTTTTAATCCTTCTGTTGGAAATATTTCGTTCTTAGCTTCGAAATCCAATTTATCACCAATAATTATCACATACACTATCCAAATTATAATAAGTTAATAAGCAAAGATAAGTAACACTGCACATTATTGTGTATCTAGTGATAAATTATTGTATGAAGATAAATATAACACCAGTCGGTGTTCCAGTGTCCAGTATAGTCTGCTAGTAGAGACTTGCGTGTTATTCCGAACAGAGTCTCGCGGAGAGGAAGTCTCGCGGTCTTGTGACCGACGAGCGCCTGCATCGCTCCAATTTTCCAATTCCGCGCATAATACGTGATAATCATCACCATCCGACCCAGTTCTTGATAATATAAAAACAACAAAATTAAAGTTTTGTGTGCCAAGATGGACGTGGAAGCTGCGCGGGATGATATAAGTATCGAAGATGGGTGTTTTATTGTTTACACTGACATGTTTTACGCCGTCAAAAGTACAAGTAAGTTGTTAGCCACCAAAAATACATTTTAGAAAATCAAATCTATGGGTCATTCGGATTTTTGGTCTTCTCTTGGGCTAGTTCCAACTAAGTAGACGCATGTATCGTGTCGCAATTTGTAGAATAGTATGATAAAGTAACTGCAATGAAAAGTGTGTGAAGGCAAGCAAGTTCTTGCTACGTTCGAATGCTTTGTCCGCAAATATTATATTGTGATTCTGTTAAAATATTTCGAGGCTGCACAACATCTACGAGTATAAGGATTATTGTTTATACACGTACTTTGTACGAAACCAACTGCTTAGTTTGAGGCTTTCCGGCAACGTTTGGAAACTGCATCAGTTACCAATATATACTCAAACATTCAGTAAAACAGCGCATCTAAAATTAAAACCATGAATTAGATTGAACCAAGAATAATTTTAAATAATCTAATTTAACCTATGCTTACTTGCAAGACAGGTATTATTAAACTGCAAGTAATTGTATCCTGTTTATTTTTAATCCACTGAGTAACATTAAAGTTTATCTAACTACAGATCTGCATTACAGCTGAGCCCTGTAACCCCACCGGTGATTATGAAGTGATCACGTTCATTTTTACACGAGTTAAAACTATTGAAGGTATATATAACAGAAGATTTTTTCTTAGTTTCTAACCACAGTTCAGGCAAATTGTTCTTGTTCTCCCATTATATTGTTTAAATTATAAATGCTAATTATGTTCACAAAAAATAGATGGTATCGTGTCGACACTTGCAAGGAGTCGCTTATCAGTCATTAATATTTAAATTATCTGCAGTACCTAACGTATAGGTACAAGGATATCATCCAATTAATATTTGCAATACTCGTATGTGTACACTATTTCAATCTTGCTTAAAACCCAAGAAGAGTATAGTCGGAAAGCCAATTAATAAATATTTCTCGTGAACAATATATGAATGCACCTCCCTTATCAAGTATTAGATAATACGACGCAACATTTTAGGTATTTATCAATAGTAAATTGCTTATGTTTATCGATTTCTGTACGTTAGTCAGATTCAAACTCTTCGCAACATTTATTTAGTTATAAGATGGAAACCAACAGCAATACATTAAATGAATAAAACAAGTGGATTACGTTACATTATATCAATTACAGGTTCTTATAGCTAACTTTCTGATTCAGTACATAGTAGTTTAGTCTTTGGTTATATCTTTTGATATAGGTAGTCAATAAACTGCTACTATGTTTTCATGATATAAGATATAGTACCGGCAGCGTCTACAACTATCGCTTGCGTTCACCCGTTCACGGATTTGCAACTTTTATTTTAAATTTACCTATAACCTAACACTCACTAGCCACTATTTAATATGGCAATTTTGCAAATTGATAGGCTCGGTTTTACCTTTATCTTACCAGACCTGACCTAAGCAATGCCGCTGTTGAAAATTGTGTACACTTGTCTAGAGTAACTAAATTAACTTGAGAAGACGGAACCCTGCTGAAGTAAATACACATTAATCTAAATTGCCTAAAGTAAATTTATATATAATAGCTTCAATTTAATCAGATTCCTATTTATTAGAGTCCTCGTTATAATCCAAAACTGAACCAAGTAGGAAAACATTTGAACAGTACTTTTTTTAGATTAACGTTTTTCACGTCGTCAAGTCGTGGTGGCACAGTGGCTAAGGCTTCGCCTATCGTGCTTGAAGTCGTGGGTTCGAATCCGAGCAAGTACCAATGTGACTTTTTCAATTCATATGTACTTTCTGAGTTTATTTTGGACATCGCTGACAACGGTGAAGGAAAACATCGTGAGGAAACCTGGACTTCTAGTGAGTTTATTATAAGATTGTGCTCCATAGCTGTAATTGTTTGCAAGGCGTTCCAGTGCGAGGATAAACTAATAAATAAATAAATCACTATATTAAATACCTGTTTGGATTTTGATTTATAATACTACCATTTGAAATCTTTAAAAACATACTCGTTCACTTATTGGCTTTACAAAAGCAAACAAGTTGACAAAAACCGCTTGACGTATAAAGACGAAATTTGGCAGAGAGGTTCCTCAATTGATGTAAGTGAGCACTAAGAAAGGATTTTTGGCAATTCGGCCCTAAGGGGGTAAAAGGGGGGTTGAAAGATTGTATGAAATTTCTACAGTTTGTAAATTGGACTCCAGAAATTTAACATTTAAGCTCTTGATTGATAAAAAAATTCATGTATTTATTGGTTTTTGGCAATTCCACCCGTAAGGGGGTAAAAAGGGGGTTGAAAGTTTGTATGAAATTTCTACAGATGAAGTAGGACACGTGAAATTTTTGATTTACGCTCTTTGTTTGAACAAAACAAAATCATGTATTTATTAACATATATACAATTGAATATTCTAAGAAAAACAAACCTATATACAAATACAAAAGGGAGACGGCAAAAAAGCTCATTGCGCATCAAAAAATTCGTCCACATCGATGTCAATGGGAAACGTGCCCAGAACGCTGGCAGCATTGCCACGTTGTATGGCAATGCTAATTCTCTGGCCGAAGAAAAGGCCAGCCGTCTGGTCACGTGAAGAGTCGACGAGCTTTGTGCTAATTTCTCGAAAAACTCGATGCGCACTCGGACCCCATGGACCTAATGTTTCAACCCCAAACGGCTCAAACATAAAACTTCCAATAAGGTTGTTATATTTGCGCCGTTTGAGGTTTTCTGCACCGGCAGCAGCCGCCCCAGCACAGCCCGCCGTGCTAAGAAGATCGGATGGCGCAAGGGTGTCGACACATGTTGCATCCCACACCAAAGGCCTACCCACCTTCCAAGGCATTATGGTCATCCCATCTGGTCTCTTTCCATCGTCGCGTGCCAAGCCATTGGGTTCTAAAACAGCTGGCACCCTGGCGGTGACAAGAGCCCGACGTATGATGTCATTAATGCTGGCGTGCCGTGCTATCCGGCCAGCGCTCCTACTGCAGGATAGGCCATGGTGACCGAGGTGGTCGACTGCTTCACCACATTGACAACGATGTGGAGCTCCACTAGGAGCACCCAAACGCAGACTAGTAGCGATCCGGAAAGTGTTGTCACTCAACATAGTACCTATGTTGAGTGACGGTAGTGCCTGTAGCCAGAGGCCCGACTCCCACTCTCCCACAGCCAGCAGGCGTGCACGCTCAGCAGTATTAGTTGACGTATTTATAAGTTTATTCCGTACCAACCTGCAGAGCGGCTCACCCCACTGTCTCTAGGAAGATGGGTTCTCGGGCAACGCCGTATTCGGGCAAGCCACTTTCCAGGCGCACACTGCGTCGGTCGAGCACGGCACTTCACAGTCAACCAGTGAAAGGGTTAAAAATTTTTTGGTTAACGTTTCAGTGCTGTGGACCGAAGATAGGAACGCCGGTAGGCTTATACTAGAAATATTGCGGATGCCGAGCCCGCCGAAGCGAATGGGTAGTGTAGCTTGCATCCAGGCTCGATCATCCAAGGCCACATTTAAGATGGATGTCAGAGTGCATTGAATAATTTCGTCAATTTTTTCTAAGAGATGTGGCTGCTTCCATGAAGGGGAAGAGCGGAGAAAATACATCAAATTTGGTCCAAAACTGCAATACCTAATAAGAGTAAAAGCCGAATAAAGGTTAATTTTGGAGAGTCTATCCGAAATTTCATTAAAATGTTTAATTTTTGCCATCAATGAATGAAGAAAAACTGTCTTCCAAAATTGGGGAACCTAGGAGGTCCAGTGAACTTTTATCTAAAATTTTGATATCTGGGGCTATTGCATAGAATTTCTGTAGGGTCGGTAGTCTGTCGGTATTGTTACTAAGAAAAATTTCACATTTGGAGTGGTTGAGGTCTAGGCCGATGGATTTAAACTGCTCTTTCAGGAATTGGAAATCTCCTAATACTTTGTCTACGTCACCTCCTAATACCCTGGCATCATCCAAATACCATAAGTTAAATTTCGAATTTAGTTTCTGGGATGAATAGCCAGACTGATGTTGGCAACCAACTGAAGATTGCAAAACATTTTCTTTGTACAACAATTTTGATGGGTGCCTATAGCATAGCCACAAAAAGCCGAAAATTGTATTTATTGGTTTTTGGAAATTCCACCCCTAAGGGGATAAAATAGGTGTTAAAACTTTATATGAAATTTCTTCGGTTTGGAAGGCACTACAACTGAAATTGTTGATTTATGCTCTTGGTTGATAAAAAAACAATGACCTTTTATTTAATTTCGGATATTGTACCCATAAGGGAGTAAAAAGGGGGTTGAAAGTTTGTATACAATTTTGCCAGTTTGTAAGTTGGACACCTGTACTTTTAGATTTATACTCTTGGTTGATAAAAACAATTCATGTATAGGGCTTCTTTTTATGATGTAGGGAGCACTAAAATTTGGGAAATTCAACCTTTAAAGGTTTATCCACACATATCAGGGCCGTGCCCGGGACGTGCACGGGACGTGGACGGACCGTGCACGTGCGATTTAAGGGTTGTTGAAGTTTGTACGGAAAAATCTTATATCTTGGGTTAATATACTTGAAACTTGGCACAAATACTAACCTTAGCAAATAATAAAGGATTTCATTATTAGTTTTCTGCAACTACCCCTAAAAGATGATTTGGGGGGTGTTGAAATTTGTATGGATTAGTCTTATTTCTTGGTTTAATAAACTTGAAATTTCGCCCAAACACTAACCTTAATAAACAATATAGGTTTTATAAGTTTTTCGAAACTACCCCCAATATACGATTTAGAGGGTGGTAAAGATTTTTGAAGAATATTACTGCACATAGCTTTTTTATAATTTAGCACTAAGGAGGGATTTTTTTGGAAATTCTACCTTTTAAAGGGTTTAAAAGAAATAAGATATTTGTATTAAAAATCTTATTTCTTTGGAAAATAATAAAGAATGGCATCATTAGTTCGGAATTACCTCTAGAAGACGATTTAGGGGTATCAAAGATTTTTTGAAGAATCAATTTGGAACTACCGAACAGGACCGTTATCAGGTAAACATAGTTGTGAGTGACGTTTGAATTTACGCTGTATTAGATTTTTGTGTTGTGTAGCGTAATTTACGAAGCATTCGTTTTCATACTAAAGTAATTTTTGGTCCACCTGAAATTATGCGACTCCAAAAACGCGACCAGTCTTCTGCTTTTCGAATCCAGTAGACTTGCGGCCCTCGCCAAGACATTAGCCCTACTTGTGCGAGGCCTTGCAATGTTGCGACTTCCAGCAACGAACTCGCCACTCCAGAATCTTTCAGTCCCATAGGCCATCTGTTTAGCGAACAATCTGACCTGCTTAATGCAAACAAAGTTTGGCCATTTTTGGGGCTATGTCGGTTACCTCAATTTTCCTGCATATTTACGTATTTCTAACTCGAAGACGTTCGGAAAATCATAGAACATTCAATCTTCTGATGGGCCCATTGTGGGTGACTACGATCCAGTGGCATCATGCACTGGTTTACCTTGAAACCCTGAGGCATGTGAGACGATAATCTATTGCTTACCTTCTCAAATGCCACCCAACCGAGTCGGATTCGACGAACACCTTCTTCCGTAAAGTCACTGATCTTCACGGGAATGGGTGTTTAATGGGTATTTAAAATGACCTTTGTTTTGTCCATATTTATTGCAAGATTCTTGCGGAAGCTGTGAATCGCTATGGATCTTATTGTAAAGCCTCATGACTAGGGCCTTGATCGAATGACCGGTCCAACTGTTATTTAGCCACGAGCCCTTTATTTAGCTAATACTCATCAGAAACCGTTTGTGAGCGCCAAATTTCGTTAATCCTAACTTAATCCTTAGATATCAACGATATCCCATTTTTATTGATTTTATAATAGCTTTTTTTTCGCTGCCTCAACTACCTGAACATAAAAGTCATCTGTAGGATAAATACGGATAACGTGAACGAATCGCGGGCGTTGTGCTAGTAAAAAATAAAACTCAAATCCGGAGCGTGATTTGTACCTTTGTGTACAAGAGCTGATTTGGTCACCATTTATATACGAGTATATGCGCAGGATTAGCTCAATTCACATGTGTATTTAAATTGTATATCTACTTGCATTATATTAATCAATTGAGTCACTTTTTTATATATTAGTGAGTCAACATGGTGTTGTTTTTACTGTTTTCCTATATAAATGTTGACTTAATTATGGCCTGGAATATTAACATTTTTGCTTTCAACCTTCGGCTCGAAAATGAAAGGCTTCGTCCTTATGGTAATTATTTACAGAAATTTGTTGGAACTCTTTGAATTTGATTTTCATTGATTGATTTGATTGACATTATTATGTATTTTATTTCAAATTGAAAATTGCACAATCGTAATTTCCGTAATCGCTGCAGTCATCTGGGTCAGGATGCTAAGAGACGCTACTTCCATGAACAACTCAATAACCGCAGTTCTTCCGATATATGGAGATTCCTTAAGTCTGTAGGCATAGGCAAATCGCCTACCAACCAGTGCAAGGATGTGAACCTCAATGAGCTCAACTATCATTTCTCTCGACTTCCTTTTTCTCTTGATAAGTGTGTCAAGGCAGCAACTTTAGAGCGTCTTTCTAGTTTGCCGTTGCCACAATGCCCGACCTTTAACCTTAGCGATGTTACCGAGGATGACATTAAGGAGTCTGTTTTGGCAATAACTTCTTCAGCAGTCGCTAATGATAAGTTATGTTCCAGAATGATTACTCTTATCCTTCCATCATTGCTTCCTGTTCTAACTCACATCTTCAATCACTCGTTTACCTCATGCTCTTTTCCGACGGTCTGGAAGCAGGCTCACATCATACTCTTACCTAAAACCAACAATGCTTCTTTATTAACTCACTTTAGAGCTATTTCTATCCTTCCATTTCTCTCTAAAGTCTTCGAACAATTAGTTCATAGACAAGTATCATATTTCTTGACGTCAAATTCGTTAATATCTCCCTTTCAATCCGGTTTTCGTTCGAGTCACAGCACTGTTTCTGCACTTTTAAAAGTAACTGTCGATATCCGCTGGGCTATGGAGAATAAGTCCCTTACTGTGTCAACTCAGTGGATTTCGACATTTTACTCGGTGTTCTGGAATCCATAAATTTTTCTTCTCCCGCTTTAGCATGGTTCAATTCTTAACTTCGGGGACGTTCTCAGTGTATTCACCCGCAGGCGTCATCTTCTTGTCCTTGCTCCATGCCACCTAATGTCGTGTTGCGCCACACGACCTCTTAGTCTACTCCGTCCTGGCAATCTCCCATCATATGATCCCTCATAAGATGGGAGATTGCCAGGACGGATTAAGAGGTCTGTGTTTTGAAAAACACAAATCTTCACACAGTATTCGCTCATCCAAACCTGACTCAGACTCTAGGTTTTTGAGCATACAATCATGATCATTTAAATTCTCTCTTGAGTATTGCAAGGAAAGAGTAAATATAATTCCAATTTAAAGAAAATATAAACTTAATCATCGATTTGGTACCTATAAGCACCTAATCTTCGTGATTACAAAGTCCAAGTACCACTGATATTCATTAATCTCACATTAAATCAAACAAAAGAAACAAAACACCAGGCTTCTTATTCACGATCTTTAGCCATCTCATAGCTCTCTTAGCTATCTCATAGCTCTCTTAGCTATCTCATAGCTCTCTTAGCTATCTCATAGCTCTCTTAGCTATCTCATAGCTCTCTTAGCTATCTCATAGCTCTCTTAGCTATCTCATAGCTCTCTTAGCTATCTCATACCTCTCTTAGCTATCTCATAGCTCTCTTAGCAATCACTATTGTTCTATTCTCATGCATTTATTTAATATCTTTTTAAGTGAATGCTCGTATCCCGACGGCTGGAAGTTGACTAGGGTTACTCCGGTACCGAAGGGTACTCCAAGCTCGGATGTCAGCGGATATAGACCTGTAGCTGTACTTTCAGTGTTTGCTAAAGTCTTCGAGTCCGCGTTGTGCTCTTGCATCCACTCGCAAGTAGCCTCACAAATCAACGACGCCCAGCATGGTTTCCGTGCGGGCCGTAGCACGAATTCTAACTTAATGTGTTTTTTAAACCAGGCCGCCACAGTGCTGGACTCGGAGACAGGTGGACAACTGGACGTCGCTTACTTCGACTTCAGGAAGGCATTCGATAGTGTAGACAATGACATCCTATTAAATAAATTCGCGAGGGTTGGTTTTACCCCAGCCCTCCTAGAGTTCTTTGCTAGCTACTTGGGTAACCGTAAGCAAATTGTGGAGTATGCAGGTTACACCTCGGACTCGTATTTCACCCTTACGGGGGTTAGCCAGGGGACAAATTTAGGACCCTTAGAATTTATTTTAATGATTAACGATCTTCCAGAAGTCATTAAAGACGCTGGTTGTTTGTTATTTGCTGACGATCTCAAGTTATTCATGCAGATCACAGACGAGTCACACTGTGGCATGCTCCAGCGAGACATCGATCGGGTGGTAGCATGGAGTGAAGAGAACAAATTAATCTTCAATGTGACGAAGTGTAACGTAATGTCCTTCACGCGGGCCGTGGTACCCCGACGTCACGATTATTGCATGGGCGGTCACGTCATACCGCGGGTGGGGTTAGTGCGAGATCTCGGTGTTACCTTTTCCGAGGATCTGTCGTTTCGTACTCATGTGGTGCAGGTGTGTAGAAAAGCCTTCAAAAATCTTGGGTTTGTCATGCGTGAAACCCGTGACTTCACCAACATGGCAGCAGTGAAATCGCTATATAATGCGTTAGTACGAAGCAACTTGGAAACTAGTGCTATCATCTGGAATCCTTATGAAACGAAGTATTCTACGATGGTGGAGAAAATGCAAAACAAATTTACCCGGTACCTATACATGAGGCAATTTGGTATTTACCCTTTCTACCCGCTTATGTATCCAACCCTCTTTGTTATAGGGATGGTTGGGTACTATAAGTTGGAAGTCAGGCGCAACCTCGCCCTTGTAAAATATGTTTTCATGGTTTTTCGTGGTATGCTAAATAATCCACAAATATTAGAATCGTTGGGATTACTCGTTCCAAACAGGAGGCTACGGTTAGGACCGAGGGAGGGGCTGTTTAAAGTCCCGTCATCCCGCACTAACGTGTTAAAGTTTGCACCAGTGACTCGAGCAGTTAGGATACTGAATAGCGTCTCTTTGCGTTTGGACATATTTTCTTGCTCTTTGGCGGAATTCCAGAGGGTGACACTTAGTGTGTTGTCCACTGTATAACTTGTACCTCTATCTAGACCCGTTTCTGGGACTGGCCAACTGGCAATATATGACTACATTTGTTAGCTTGGGTCTTACCTGTAAAAATAAATGTACGTGTTAATAATAATAAATAAATAAATATTCGCACATCCCCACAATGTCGAGTCAACTCTCTGAACTCAGAACCTGTTCACACAGACATTAAGCACAATTATTTCAATTTTGGAACATACCGACTGTTAATATGAAGGGAACATTAAGCCTGATAATATTTGCGTCTTAATAGCTCGTGTGAAGGGGCTTCACGAATTAACTCTGATCAGTATCGTTAAAATCAAATTATTAACAGTAATCATTTACTATCGCTCACTTACTCCGTTTTCATGTAAGGAAAACGATTGCGAGATCTACTGCTATCATAATATTACTTTGAAAGTGAATTCAGATCTTAAGACGGTGGTTGTAAATCGTTACGCAACATAAAATCTGTTCTGAACACACGTAAATGACCAGTAAAGTTATTAACTCGATACATTTGCGTTGGCCCAATGACATTACTAACTCGCTTTGCCACTAAAAATCACTAGTTGTGCAGTCATTTTGGATATCTCATCCTCACATTCGTACTGAACCGAATGTTGAAACTATACCGCTAATAGGAAACTCATTAACTACTTGCTTTTTACTAAGTGTGTCTTAATTACCTAGTTATGGTGCTGGATATAACCACTACCAATTCAGTGGCTAAACAAGAAAACTCGCAATAGCATCTCTTCACATTCTATCTCACTATCGAAATAACATGAAAGCGGCTCACCGAGTATTCCATTCCAACCTTGCGCGCTCTCGACCTCACAGCTGTTGTCATAACGTTCGGTTACCACCTGCGAACTGCTAGCTTGCCGTTTCTGTTAACCTCTTAGGTGTTGACAAGTCAACCTTCGCATACAGTATCTGAACCGCTATCCAGCAGCAGAGGCTCCACTGAGACACAATATGGTATCTGAAACGTGAAAAAAACTACGAGAGTACATGTTCACACATCTTAACCATACTGAGCTACATGGCAAAACAGAGTTTTGTGGACACCAAATGTGAGTGCGGTGCCCTAAGTGCCCATGTGTATGTACTTTTGAGAATCCAATGAATGCCATAGCGTCAGTGGCATTTTACGTCGCAATTAACGTGGTCTTACAGGGTTTAATACGTTACAGATAGTTTGGCCCTCCGAATTGAAAAGATGAACAATATGCTTCTTCTCAAACTTAGTGTTAACTAAGTTTGAGAAGAAGCATATTGTTCTTCTTGAGAGTTATCTCACTACATAAAACTATCACACTACAAAACTAATCAAAATAATTCATTTGGAATTATCCTAATTTCCAGATTGAAGTATAAGTTACGTCATCGTCACCATATCGTTCTAACTTTCAAACAATAATAGTCAGCTAATGCCAGTCAAGGATAAGTGCCAATGATAGTATAATAATAACTCTTTAACAATACCAAAACTTGACCAGCGATAATTAACACGAAATTATGACCTGACACGGGCCACTCCTAAGAAGATCCAATGAACGCCATACCGTACACAAAACCAGAATTTTGAATATTGTACACTTGTCCTGAGGCATAACAAAATGAAAACGACTCACCAGATTGGCATAAAGATCAGTGTGTATGGATATTTCTACACGTCCACAAGCTCCTCCTTGGCCTATCCAGCTCCTTGGTTGTAGCTAGCCTCCTTGCTGTTCCACTCCGGAATGGTTTTTCAATACTCAAGTTTCTGAGGGTAGTCGCAGAAAATTCGAAAATTCCCTAAAATCGTCCCACATTGTTCCCGGATAGGTTATCAGCGACTGCCGCATAGACGCTTCAGCGCCTTAACCACTGGATTCTGTTTTGATGGGTCCACTACAATACGATGGCGACGCCAACGGTGTAGTCTGCCACCATTCGCGCAGCGAACTCTGTTTTTTCGGGGTTAATTCCACGGCACTACTCAGCAAGAGCACTACTTATCGTATGCATTTTGATGCACTTCGTTCACAATAGAACCAACTGATTTTATTCCAACTATACCGCCATTTGTTTGCAAGAATGTGACCGCCACATTTTACTAGGATTGTTTTTACGCGTGATCTTATCGATCGATTACGTAAGATAGCAGGACTGAAACCCAATTTTGATGTTGCATCAAGAGTGGCCGATAGGTGCAAACTATCGGGAAGTCAGGGTGTATTCCCTTAGGTTAAGACATCATGTTTAGTTGGGTACAATCGTGAATGTGAAATCACACAAATTATTCAATACACTGGGTTTATTGAAATAGTCATAACTCACAGTTAGCATCTTGCTTACTTATATTACAGATCGACAGTGATTCTACGACGTGCAGTACTCAACTGCTGTCCCCACCACGCAAGTGGTTAGTTGGCGTGGTTGTGATTTGTTTTGACGTCCTTACTATTGACTTAACCCGACTTATATTACGTATTTTACATTATTTAAATAACTTTAATTTTTATTTGATCTGAAACATCTGGTAGTCTAAGAAATTGGAGAGAAAAATTGTCCCAACTTAATTTTTATAATGCGTACAAGAATATTATTATATTGTCTTTATTCCAATTTATTTGGGTTGGCGCAGCAAGTCTTATTTAATTCACTTAACATCTATAATTCTCGTCATCTCAGTAGTCATTCCTTCCTTATCCTAATAAAATATTAATCAACCTAAAACCACATCACTTTTCCCAACTTCTTCTTTCTTAACCAGCAACAAAGATGCCACCTGCATCACAGCTCAAAAAATATCCAGATATATTCTACACCAAAACAAAACTGTAATCACTTTCAAATTAAAACGCATTATGCTTAATTAACAATCAAATTCGTGTCACAGTCTAACAAGATAATTTGACGAGTTTGACGAGAGCCCTCACCGCTACGAGTGTAAACGATGCAAGCGTTACATTGATACCGCGGGACGCGGGTCAGTCTCATAGTTGCCTGCGCATACATCGCACGCGCAAACAAATCAATGTCGCGATCGAAATAAATCATTTTTTTAGGACTCACATTATAATACCCAAAATGGATGTCGAACTTGGAAACCGTGATAATATAAAACTAAAATGTGATGTGTCTGTGTTTTCGGATATACAGTACAGGATTTCCAATGGTAACGTTCTTATTATAAGTGAAAGTTTCCTTTTGGTGGCAATATACTTTCGACTTACGGTGGTTTAAATGCATCTGCGGTTGTGGGTTTAATTTCCTTATGGCAGATAGGTTTAAATATTCTTTTGTTAAAACATAGCAGGTTTCCTTTAAAAGATACAAGATATTTATATCAAGGTTCCTGTCAATATCTACATCCTCTGATGATTCATAGTAGCGGCATATACTAATTTAATTTGCCAATATTTTGCAAAACTGCGGTATTTTTTTCGCTATTAATGAGCTTATTACTTCCTTCCTTACCTCGATGGAGACCTTTACCAGGATCTCTACAGATACATGAAAGCATCATTTGCTTTACTTTATGCATCGTCGTATTGTTGACCTGCATAATATCAAAATAAAAACTTATTTTTTTAATATTCAAGAAGATCTTTATATAATATCTATTCAATGAATGTGATTGAGTTCATAAACAATATTGTATTTTGCATTACTAAAAGTTTTTACTTAGAATACAGATTTCGAATATGAAACCGAATAACGATAGAGAGAGTTTGCCATTTTCATTTGATTTTTTATTTTGATTGACATTTTACCATTTTATTTGACTTTTAACTAACCTTTTATTGACATTCTTTATTTTATAATTGTTATTCTGTAGCATCATTTAATTTAATTCAAAACTTATTTTTTCTAAGTAATATTAATTAAATTTATCTATTACTTCATGTGCCCGCGGCTTCGCTCCCGTCAGGCCTTCAGGCGTCAACTGTCTACCTACCCTACTTGCCTACCTACTAATCTCTTGTCTTCTTATCAATTTTATTTCTAGGGACATTCTTTCGCGGAGAATCTTAACACCGCCATTCAGATGATTACGTCAAATGCACAAAGTCATCTATCGAATATGGAGTTCAATTTCAATTCTGAATTGCGTGTGTTGTGATATTTTGCTTCTTGAATAAAAATTAATCTAACTTTTGATGTGAGAGTGAACAGATTGTGATGAAACAAAAACTAAGTAATACCACAAAGTACGTAAGCGTCGGTGCGCCCAGATAAACATACAAACAGACAAAAAACCGGCCAAGTGCGAGTCGGACTCGCGCACGAAGGGTTCCGTACCATTATCGCAAAAAACGGCAAAACAATATCGTTTGTTGTAGTGCAGCCCCACTTAAACATTTATTTTATTCTGTTTTAGTATTTGTTGTTATAGCGACAACAGAAATACATCATCTGTGAAAATTTCAACTGTCTAGCTATCACGGTTCATGAGATATAGCCTGGTGACAGACAGACGGACCGCGGAGTCTCAGTAATAGGGTCCCGTTTTTACCCTTTGGGTACGGAACCCTAAAAATCCATAAATGCTGGAAATCTGTTCTGTACAATAGTACAGAACAGATTTCCAGCATTTATGGATTTTACAAATTTATATATATATTGTTATTGATTTTACTTAATTGCTTTGCCCGGTTCATGTGAACTATATTACCATTTAAAGATCTTCTAAAACATATGTGATATGCAATAAAGATTTGAATTTGAGTCTAGATGGCTAGAAATTCGTTAATTATTATCATTTATTAGAATCCGTTTCAATGGCATACAAAAAGAAAATTTAAAATTGTTGCTGACCGTATTCTTGGCACTGATTTATTTACCTACTTGCTTAACTAAGACCCATCTTGTCACTTTCAGTTTCAGATTCATATCTTCATTGATTATGCACTTCGACAGTGGGGTGACTATACAACCTGACTTATCGTGGGCTCTACCTTAAGAAGAGCTATATAATCCTTCTATATTTATGAATTTATCACTAAGAAAAGATTTCTTAATGAAAAATTCATAAATAACATTGATTCTGTGAAATGGTGAAAAAAAAATGTGGGTTATCCGTTCTGTATCAATCAATCATTTATTTTCTGTAGTGCACGATAGATAGAAATCAGCTCCTTTGCTACACATCATGCACTACCTGCTACTTCCAGGTTTCAAAAGAAAGTCAATGATAGAGGAGCGAAGCGACGTGATAGCGATTGGTAAAATGTCAACATTTACGGGATTGCCAAGCGTGTATGTAACGTGATCGAACCACTAAACATTTTTGCACTTTGACAAGCGCATCGCGAAAAGAGATTGCATGTAGCAGAGATGAGAATGTTGATATGTACGGAATGACGAGAATGGAAAAAGTGAGAAAAAAATATATAAAACAAGTGACAGAAAAGTTGAAAGGAAACCGTTTGTCCTGGTATTGGTATGTGATAAGGAGGGATGAAACGCATGTTGTTAAAAGAGTTATGAATATAAATGTGGATGGATGGAGAGGGAGGGGAAGCCCAAAGAAAAGATAGATGGACTGTGTGAGGAGTGATATGAAAGAAATGGGAGTCAGTGATAGAGGAAGAAAAAGTGTTGCGCCAACCCCAAGTAACAGGGGATAAGGGCAGAACGAAGAAAGACAATCGCAACCGCTGATAGGATGAAACTTTGTCTAGAGCCACAGAGTCAATCAAAATCGACATGAAAATAATTAATTATTCACTGTTATATTATGTTTCCTTCGACGTTTTCCGGTTATGAAATACTATCAGTCAATTGTGTCATTTGGTTATCATTTTATTTGAGGCCTTTTTTTATCCCGGCCTTCCATCGCGGGTCGTGTGACTATTATCTCCAGAAACGATAATTACAATGTCATTTAGTCGACACTTATCTGTTGTCAGAGTTTTAACCCAATTTTGACGCAATATAGTAATTACCAGTATTTACCAATGATCGTATATGTTGTTTAAGTTAAAAATAAGCAAAGTACCTATTCTATTTGATGATTCCATTAAAGCGATACTTTTATTTTGAGCTTGTATGTTTACAAATTTTATTAAGTATCTACTACTTAATAAATTTTGTACGTAGACAAATAGAGTAAAAATACAAATTATATTGGTCATTCATTACATTATCTACCTTATTTTCTATACTAATAAACATATTACAAAGTGAGAGAAACCACTGCGCATATTGAAAAATGCTTTCACCATTTCAAAGATGCATTATCCCTGATAAGAATTATCATTATCTCTTTAATTACATAGGTCCTAATGTTCATGTAACCGGGGTAAAGCCAGGGCGGGTCGCTAGTACATTATGAAGTCGTTACTTATTTGAACAGTGGTCTTATATCAGAGCTTTGCAAGTTATTGTAATTTCTGGCGAAAATTAACAATAACTTGCAAATGACACTTGTAAAACGTTCTTAAAAGACACTTATTTATTTTTGTAGCTTATTTTCTATTCGTATCTTGTACTATTTAGCAGTTCAAATAAATAAAAATCTACAAACTTGCGCAATGTGTTGGACACTGCAAAGATTTACACAAACTGATGACAAACATGAAGGCTAAGGACACAGGTAGTGACATTATAACGCAAGTATTTAATTCTGATTAACTTAATCTTCCATTATCCTTTACACGATAAGCTATATCTACAAACTAATGTTGATATCAACTGCTTCTGATACAGTTGTTTCTAACAGATTGAATCACTGTTTTGATATAAAGGGAAAATGTATCCTTTAATTTTTCTATAACAAAGAAAGAATAGCTTGCAGCAACACCGGAATGCGACTAGTTCTGTTGACACTGTACCTATGTTTGAAGTCATTTGCAAGAGACTTCAAACATAGATATATAGGTATATAAGGTAATATCAGAGACTTCAAATATAAGCATACTTTACCTACTTGTTAACTTGTCGCTACTGATGCTTGCGCATTGTATGGAGAACTAAACAAAAGATTCATTGGAGTTTAAATATAATTGTGATCTTATCTAACTACCCTACATTGTGCAGGGCAAAGGTCCTCAACCTTTACCACACAATTATGTTTTCTGGTAATGTGGGCTATTCTTCAATATCATTATGTGAGTTATTAAACTATTTATCTACACCCATGTTAATCCTCTATAAAAGTTTCTGAAACAGCTTATTGCCAAAATTAAAACAACCAGCGTAAACCATAACCGTACCGTAACCATATAATCCAAATAAGTGTTATAATGTTGTACTAAATTTCATTATGCAATTCCTTTGCTTTTTCGATCCCTTCCTTACTCATCAAGCAGCCACTTTCTCACTACTCAATTCGTGGTATCTTTATGAATTTCAAAAAAGAACATTGTCATACAAGCACGTTTCACTACCACAGCACCGTTATTTAAAAAAAATACTATTATTAAACCGCATGTTTAACACAACAACACGTAACATCACGCCCGTATTCCTTAAAGGTTAAACAGAGGTGCACCTATACCACACCAATTATTTACCGCATTTTTTATTATAAAGAAAACGTAATATGAAAATATCGAAAAACAGGACCCTATAACTCATCTTTTTTACACTTAACAAGTTCGCTTCCGTAATTACTGAAACAATTAAAAAGTTGGGGATCGGACTCAGGAGCCGGGTCCTTGGCAGAGAAAACAACGCCCATTCGACGGGCTGTAGAACTTTTTTATTAGTTCCAACAAGTACCTTTTCATTAGCTTATCATACCGGTTTACGAGTTTAGGAAATTAGTTTACGAGTTCTACAAATATTTAACCAGAATGTCTATCAACACTTCAAGATATTTTTTTTTTGAGTAAAGCCGGTTCCAACCATTTTAGAACATTATTACCTTTTGAATTAGGTACATTCGAGGTAGGTATTAAACTATCAACGTAAAACATCGTAGAAAAAATTATATTCGGACTTGCTTTCTATATTATAGTACTAAAAAATAAAAATGTTGAAATTAATCATCTTGTTCTTAACGTGTTGATGGCAAATGCAGTTTTTAAATACAACACAACATAATAAATAATGTTTCACCCAGTATTCAGCTACGGCAACACCATTCGCAAGAGTTATTTTAGACACAGGACTTGAAAAGGAATATCTAGGTCATAGGTACTTAGGTAACTGTACTCTTGTGCTCTTGCCATGGATACAAAACACGGTGTCATGGGTCCAAGACTTGAAAATGAATATGTAGGTCATAGGTGAATAACAATTACAGAAATAGGTACGTAGGTGATTGTACTCTTGCGCTCTTGCCATGGATACAAAACAAACACGGTGTCATGGGTCCAGAAGTTGAAAACGAATATGTAGGTCATAGGTAAATAACAATAACAGAAATAGGTACGTAGGTAACTGTACTCTTGTGCTCTTGCCATGGATACAAAACACGGTGTCATGGGTCCAGGACTTAAAAAGGAAGATGTAGATCAACAATGACCGAAATAAAAACAAAAAACAAACTTTGCAAGTAAACTAACTTTTTCTAAACGCTAATTTAATGCACATTATTTTTATGCGTGGTCGGTATTCGTAATGAAATTAATAAATTAAATTCGTACGTAACGGGCTGTCTAATAACGCAACCATTATTAAAATTTATAGAGTAGCAGTCACTAAAGGAAACGTACCACCCCATGGTACGTTTCCTACAAGTATGAGGCGAGTGCAAAGAGCGGTCCTAAAGGTGCTTCTAAAGAAGCCTATAAGATATCCGACTATCACTCTGTACCAACAATGCTCCATACTTACAGTAAAACAGCTCTATGTGCTGCAAATCATCATGCGCAAGCATGCTACAATCCCATATAAGCCGGACAACAGGCGCAAGGGGGACATGGTGTATGATATACAGGCGCATAGAACTGCTCACGTCAGTAGAAGTTTGTATATAATAGGCTCTCGTCTTTACAACCGTATTAATCAAATAACATACATAAACAATTTAACAAAAAATAAATGTAAAAATAAAATATGTAAATTGATAAAGAAATTGAGTTACCAGGAGACTGAAGACCTTCTCAAACCAATAAGTTAAAAAACACACGACGCATTCACACACCATTCATTACACTACTCAAATACACTACATCATACGCATACCATCATTTATTATTTCGACTGTGTTAATTATTTGACTTTAATTTAGTTGAAGTTCTTCTTGCTCTATTTTAAGCGGCAAAACTAAATTATTACATAATGTTCCTTATATTCCATTGAATTTTTGCATAAATTATTATTATATTTTAGTGACAGCTAAATATTATTTATCTTATTACTATATATTGAAATTATTTAATTTTTGTTTAAATTAAATGATTGATTTCATATTTTGTAATTTCGGGCTTCAGTTACTTTGACCTTATAAAAGTAGCAAAATTAAATTATTTATTGTTATTGTACTTTATAAAGTTGCTTTAAATTAAATTCATAGTGTAGAATTGCATAATATTGATTTATTGTTTTGAATGCGTTTAGCATTTGACTTGAATTTAGTTAACTTACCTATGTTTGTCATATAAGGAGTGGCAAAACTAAATTATTACTTTCAGATATTCCATTGAAATTTGTTTAATTTTGTCATATATTGTGACTTAAATATTATTTAAATTATTATCTGTAATCTGAATAGCTCTTGCTTTAATTTACTTTAGGGATCCGTCTATCGAATATGGAGTTCAACTGTCAGAGTATCTGTGTTGTGATATTTTACTTCATTAACACTTCAAATTCATTTATCTTTTGTTTATAGAGAATGATATTAGATAGAGATATTAAGTGAACCGATTGCGATGAATCAAAAACTAAGTAATACTTCAAGATATGCACAATATTGGTTTCGTACATTTTATGTGATGCGTGCACAACTAAACAGAAAAAAATCCAAAGATGCTGGAAATGGGTTCTGTGGGTTATCCTATAACACCCTGGCTATTTTTATTGGTAATATTTTCTATGTACAAAAACGATTTGCCTATAGATTTAGTACAAAAATAACTTGTCTACAGATTTATTATTTGTATTGATTGATAACCATCATCTTTCTGCCCTTGTCCCATATATGTTACTTGGGGCGGCGCAACACGTTTTCTTCTTCCATACCGTTCTCTCCCCCGTCACCCCATCACTCACTCCCTTTTCTTTCATATCAATATCACTCTTCACACAGTCCATCCATCTTTTCTTTGACCATCTCATCCCTCTCCTCATTTATATTTATAACTCTTTTAAAATCATGCTTTTCATCCCTCCTCATCACATGACCATACTAGCCAATCATTGATTGATAACTATTCAGTTTTTTTTTGGTCGTAACACACTTTAATTAATTATGTCGTCAAAGCATGTCGATGACCTTTAGATATATTTTTTGCCAGGCATTTTTTTGCAAAACTCGATTACTTGTTGTGAAAATGTAGAAGTTCATAAACAGTTTTAAATATTTGTTTAACCTTGAGGTCGTCACTTGTTTATTTTCAAAAATGCCAATTTGGGGCTCGTGGCGAAATAATAACAGGCGCACGGTTCGATCTTCAAGGTTAAGCAACGATTGACGAGACATTTCAGTACACATCGATAAAAAATTTACCAAGTGAAAAATCACTTAATAAATAATGCACCAGTGATACTGAAAACCTGCTCGTACTGAAGGTGGATTATAATGTGGATTTTTTTTTCATAAGAACGCACATGAAACAGTTCACCTACATTCAATTTTATTTTATTTTATGTCTTTTGCCGGGCCTTTGCATGCTAAGTCGTAAGATTTTTATGGATAAAAATTTACATATATAAGAACTTCTACATAAACTTCTGCAATCAAATTTGTAGCAATAAACTGAAACAAAACAAGTGTACATCTATGATAATTCAACACAGCTGGCTAATTGGTAGTCACCATCTTAGAATCAAGTTAATTGGAATAATGACTGAAAATTAGAAGCAACCATAACTTCAAAGTTCATTTCAATATTTTTGACGGAGGTAGAGGAAGAGGCTAGTCAGTATAAGAGAGAAAGAAATAAGATAGAAAAACAAGACAAAAAGTGTCAACCCCAATTTCAAAGGAATCTAATTAATTAATAATTTTATTCTATGTTAAAAGCTATTAAATTTACAATTTAGTTTCAATAAACACTAATAATTTCATTTCATATACTTTGTTTAAAAAAAAAAAAAACAATATTTTACATAGGCCTACATGGGCACTTATAAAACGTCGACAAAAGGCGAACGGTTCGGGTTGGTCGTTTCCTATGGAGAAGAACCGGCAAGAAACTCCATGGTTACTCTTTTAAAAATATGGTTTGTTATTTGTTTTTTTTTTTACAATGTTTCCATGTTACAGCATTACTTAGATATGGGAGGACAACGTAGGCCCGACAATAAAACGTTAGAAACTAAAAATAAAAAGTGAAACGAGATAAAAAGTTATCAAATGTTATCAAGCATCTAGAAATCTAGAAGGCTACAATGTTCACACATTCACAAAACAATCGGTAAAAGCATCTATACAAAGGTAAAAAAAATAAAAAAAATGTATAACAAGACTAAATTTAACATGTGGCACAAATGTAGTTATCGGTGCTGTAACTATTCTTAGCAAAGGGTTATTAATATGATTGAAAACCATTGTAAAAAGTCCAATTAAAAGAAGAGAAAAAAAAGGAAGAAAAATGAGATTGAGAATAGTTAGAGACATCCACATATTTGTACCGTTTATGAGTTACCAGGGAAGCCGCATGCGCATGATATAGCTTCTCACTAATGATATCAAGAGATGAATAGTTTTCTGTTTGCACAATGCACGTGCACTGTGATTCATTGTAATGTCCGTCCAACACCTAATGCATCCATCAATACAACATAATTATGATTATACGCATCCCTTATGCGGCATCTTTGTTTGGACCAACCATATTAAGACAGCGTTGGATTTAATTAAAGTTCTATTAAGTACGCTTAAGATTTATATCTTAAGGCCTTAAGGTCGTTGCCCAAGACACATTATAAATATAAATGTTATAATTTTAACAACACACACACACACTTACACATCACATTATCATCATCATATCATCAGCCTATTATTACTACATTGTTCCCACTGCTGGGACACAGGCCTTCTCTCTGTGAGAGGGAATGGGCCGTAATCCACCACGCGGGCCCAGTGCGGGTTGGTGGATGTCACATGTCTTCGATTTTTTTTTGGTTCTAGGACATGCCGGTTTCCTCACGATGTTTTCCTTCACCGTTTTGAGAGCAGTGGTGATGAAATAATTTACACAAAGTAAAGTGCCTGCCCCTGGGCTCGAACCCACGACCTATAGTCCTCGCCAAACTTCTTGGCCGCCCTAAAGTTGGTTTACCGCATGCGCGAGGCACGAAACGGTGCTGTTTTTGTATGAGATTTACTACTGCGCAGCCATTGTAGCCAACTTCAGGGCGGCCAAGAAGTCTGGCGAGAACTATACAACTTGTAAGTCGCGGCCGATACCACTGGGCCACCACTGCCCACACTTACATTGTGCGAATACTATGCTTGAAGCAGCTAACTGAAATCTCTACAAAAGGTATTTAATTTAGGTGTAGATTTTTGTGCCATTTTGCTCAATTTAAGCTAACAATAGGTACGTAGAGTTTTCTCAATGCGATGAATATTGTTTCGAATCTACAGAGTCACATAAAATTAGTTAGCGAAATGCCGAAAACGTGAAGGACATCGTTATTTAAAGATAATGAAACAAAAATAAATAAGTTTACTTTGTTTTAATTCTACGCTAATGAACATGAGTGACGAGAGAAATCTTTATTTTATAGAAAAGATATTATTTGCAGTTTCATTAGCATTCATATTATTCTTATAATGATAGGTATAGGAATATGTATGACCTTTAATAAATCTTTGGTTTTGCATGAGAATTCACTTTATTTAATTCCCACATTTTTTTTAAAAAGAACAACCAAACTGGGAACAAAAAGGTAGACACAATCCAAACTAGTAGTAGTTATTACAAGAGATAAGAGTAATATGTACCTATCTTGTTTTTTTTATAATAAAAATATATAATAAAAGCTATAACATTAGGTACCCAAGAAGCTATATCTTTCTTCTCCCTCATGTAACAAATTGTGCCTAAACATGACGCGTTCTTGAAATTTTACTCTCAATTATGGACCAATATCGAATTGCCACGCGCCGCATTAAAAATACTAAAAAAATATGCTTGCTTATGTTACTATTGAATGCTAAACGTTAACCACATAGAATATAATGCATTTATTTGTCAGAATATTGTACAAAGCTGTTATGTGAATTATGTATTACGATCATTATATTCTGCCGTTTCCGGCATACAAATATGGCTTGTAAAATTATGGGTCAACATTACATTAAAATTAAATTATTAATCATTACAATTATAAATCTATACTAATATTATAAAGCTGATGTTTTTGGTTTGTTTGAACGCGCTAATCTCAGGAACTACTGGTTGGAATTGAAGCGAAGCGACGCCGCGGGGGACAGCTAGTAATTTAAATAAATTGAACAATAGTTTAATTTAAATAAAAGAGATTAATTACAATGGAGTCAAGAAGATAAATCAAGTCGGTTAAATTAATAGGCAAATACTTAGGTAAATTATTCATTCATAAAATCTTCAGTCGGGTTTGCTAAAAAAAAGTTAAATAATTTACATTTAAATTTTCTGGGGCTGAGAGTTTTGAAGCCATCAGGTAATTTATTATGAACAGTAATGGAGCATGGCGGTCTCTCCAGTTCCGTGCCCATAGCTCTCGCTGGAACGCCCGAACGCCGAATTCAGCGTAAATACGACGCATTTTACGCGACTCAAACCGCGATTTTATAGTGACACTGCTGGAGGTGAACATTGTAAAGCAGTATCTGTCGAAGTAAACAATGTGAAGATAGTATAGATCATGCAAATGCCCTAACAGTGTCGCAGTAGGTTTTGTACGTAATTTTGCCCTTGCAATTTGCTAATATTTGGAGATTTTAACGAAGACTATCTCCGTAACGGCAATACTGCAGTATTCAAATTATTACGTGACGCTGGTTATTCTCATTATAATCTTTATTGAGCAGTGGTGGCCTAGTGGTATCGGCCGCGACTTACAAGTTGTAGGTCGCGGGTTCGAGCCCAGGCAGGCGCTTTACTTTGTGTAAATTATTTCATCACCACTGCTCTCAAAACGGTGAAGGAAAACATCGTGAGGAAACCGGCATGTCTTAGAACCAAAAATTCGAAGACATGTGACATCCACCAACCCGCACTGGGCCCGCGTGGTGGATTACGGCCTATTCCCTCTCACAGAGAGGAGGCCTGTGTCCCAGTAGTGGGAACATTAATAGGCTGATGATGTGATGTGATGTGAATCTTTATTACAAACGCTTGCCTCTACACACGGTGGTACTCAAATACTTGGATAATATTTTTTCTACCTTCACTTGTGAAGTTGGAATTTATGACTCCTCCTTCAGTTACCATCGTCCTATGTGGGCTCGTTTTTAGACGTGAGCCGCTGAATCCGTTTCAATGTTCATGTAACAACAAAAAGCCCTCTTCTTAGTCCGCATTATTGTGCAACTACGGAACCCTGTTACTGCACGTGACCCGACACGCACTTGGGCAGTTTTTTATAAATAATATAGAATAGTTCCTTTTTTGTACATATTTGTTTTTGTAACATTGTTAATTTTATACATATGTTGCATATCTTTGTTGGCACGTCTTGATTTCAATTGTGAAGTTACTAATTTCTGGTAGTTTATGTTGTCGATTTCTATATTTATTTTAAAAGATCAGTATTACATATTGTTATATTGTTCATAATTCTGAGTTCCCTTTGAGTAAAACATGTTCACGTAGAATGACAACCATCATCGACTGTTATAACATTATAAGTTATTCTCCAACTCACGTAGCTGTGTAGGTAGTCGTAAGTGTTATATTTATTAGCAGATTTAAATGCAGTATGCGTGCAAGAATGCAAAAACTTTAGTTGTTTATATGTACTTTAATTAGAATTGTAGATATTCTCGGTGAGGCAATTTCACTAAAACTATGGTTTTTCAATAATATATGTACTAGCCTGTATCTGCCTGCAGTGTTGAAAAATGCCTCTTCTTTGACAGGTAAAGAATACCAAAACGTCATTAAAAAAAACTTGGGGACCTCACGATTACTTTCCTGACTTGTCTACAAGTAAATGTCGCATTAAAAGTCAAACTTGGTCAAACTTGCTCCTCCCCGTAAAGTAAACAGAATGAACGAATGTACGTTTAATAAAGCTCGGCTACTGACAAAAGTATTTACAAGGCCGACATGAGCGGAAACGCCGGTAAACGCCCTAGAAGACCCTGGACATACACTGATCGTATTGGTGTTGTTCTTCCGAAAGGCCAGGTGCGGCGCAGTTCTCGTAACCGGCGTTCGTGTATGACTAGGCATATGGCCGTAAATAAAGCAAAAGTAGTGTTTAAGGATTTTAGCAGATAGCGTTCTGTAGTTTCTGCATACCCCCATGGGAAAAAGGCGTTCGTTTTTGTATGTAATAAACCTTGGCTACCACGAGGCATTCATACGTTAAACTTGCTCAGTACTAAAGTAACTAGAATGTACTAACTAGCCGAAAAAATAAACATAATGTATTGTTATTACGTATTTTGCTAGTGAATATTTTATCTCTGAAGCGCATATAAATTTTATAAAATAATATATTAATATATTTTTGGAATTTACGTTGCTCGTGTCACGGACTCAAGTGTGCACAAATTATGTCATGCATCTAAATTGTTAATAGTCATCTCAGAAGTCATCGAGTCGAGTTGCAATAATTAAGTTATAAGTAAGAGGAAATAAAATAATAAGTTGCAGCCAGTGTGTCATGGCCAATGTTTCATTGTAAATTCTCATAGTCTTATGAAACATCCAAGAAAATTGCTTTAAGTTTTCAAGAAAATCATTTTAAATTTAGTGGATGACTCAGTTATAGGATTGGCAGATGGAGACTACCTAATAAGAAGTAGGTAAAAAAAATGGTTTTAATATAAATCCTTAATCTTGAAAGTCTTTATACTCACCTACATTCATAAATCCACACCGAGAATCGAAATTGAGCCTATCTATTACAGGTACTGGTGGTACTGGTATTGCAGGTTATTCTGCCTATTTACAGTTTATCTAAGCGTGGTTACTATTTATCTTGATTGATATAAATGGGTAAACCCCATATAAAAACGCTTTATCAAAACTTCTGAAACATTCGTTTGTTAGTAGGGACTTATAAATAAGTAGCTGACCCCCGCGGCTTCACTCCTGTCAATTGGCTATCTGCCTACCTACCACCTACCTATCTACCCTACCAACCTACCCTACCTACTTACCCACCTACCTTACCTACATACCAACCTACTCACCAGCCCTACCGATCAACCTACCTACCCTATCCTACATACCTACCTATCCTACCCTACCCTACGTACCCTACGTACCCTACTTACCCTACCTACCTACCCACCCACCTAACCTACCTACCTACCTAACCACCTACCTTACCTACCCTATCCTACCTACCAATTTGTTAAACTATTTACATTCGTAATCTAATTAAATTTTAGAACACAAAACCTGCTATTGTGACTTAACTATGAGAATGAGATATATTCTCTCGCAGCCTTTTTTATAGTTAATAATGAGTACTTTAATCATGTAGTACATATTTTTTACGTATCATCAATAGTTTTCTCAGCGCACGCCAAATAATGAATTTTATAGGCAAGATTTTATTAAAGAAACGATTAACTCATACATGTGTCAGGTACAAGCGATAATAATTAAAATTACCAAATACTGCCAACAATTCCGTAATATCTATATATTAACACATGTAATCCGAGATAATTATATTATAAGATATAAAAGGATAAACATTTGTTAAAATCATGGTCGATAATGAATCTTCAAGGCTTTAGGTTGTCTAGGTAGTAGGTTAGGTACGATCTCAAACCGCACAAGGTCTTTAAGACAATGGTTGTTAAACTGGACTCGCGCACGAAGGGTTTCATGCCATTATCGCATAAAACGGCAAAAAAATCACGTTTGTTGCATGGGAGCCCCACATAAATATTTATTTTATTCTGCTTTTAGTATTTGTTGTTATAGCAGCATTAGAAATACATCATCTGTGAAAATTTCAACAGACAGACAGACGGAAAAACGGATCGCGCAGTGTTAGTAATAGGATCCTTTTTTTTACCCTTTGGGTACGGAACCCAAAGGGTGGAAACGCCAAAATATGTTAATTACTAAGATGAAGACATAATTGTCCGTCTTTATCTAAGAAACTTAGATAGTGACGACTGGAAGTGATGATTTATTGTTTAATCTCGGAGAAAACCGACCTAATTTAGACAAAAACTAAAATTGAAGCAGCCTATGGTAATTTAAGAACATGTTAAGTACAGAGATTATTTCGGGTCGCGGTTAAATTTGGAAGAGAGTTACCGTGCGTGGTGAGTTTCTCAAGACAGGAAGCAATGGAAACTACTGGAGGAGGCCTTTGCCAAAAGGCACACTGAGTTGAGAGACATCCTATAGCCAAACGAAACAAACAGTACAGTCATAAAGATTAATCTCACCCAGTTTAACGGGCTAAATAAATAAAGAAATATACCGTGCGTGGCCCTTTGGCAGAAGCAACTGAAGGAACAGGGGTGAGTTTTAGTTAGTAAAAGTCTGACATCCCGCTCCACCCTGAGCGAAAAGTCATTGGATGATCTATGAGACTCAAAAAAACAAATATTTACGACGGATCACGGGTAAATGAGCTTTTTAATAGTTAATTAACTATTAATCTTGACATTTTAGCAATTTTACTTTGCAAAAAGCTTATTTAACTCAAAACGGCCCATTCCGCTTCGGCTGTAATACCACAATTTGCCCACTTGTATCCAAATGTTCTACCTATATCATTATATCATCATCATCATTGCAACTCACCCAAAAGACGTTTACTTCTGGACAAGTGGACATAGATTCCTAGCAAGAATCGCTATAAACGAACTGTCCAGTCCCCCTAGCCAAGTTACAATCGTTTCGTATCGAATCTCTTTCTACAATCGTTAACGCCTTCTATTTGTATGGTCTGTCCACGTGACTTAACGTTCAGATGACGTGTCATTCCCATACATTGATTCGTTTTCTACTAGCGTTGTAGATTGTAGATTGTCAACTTGGCTACAAGTGCTGAGCTAAACGCATCCGACCTATTCGCGGGACCTTCTCCATAATATATTAAATTCAAAACAATATTGCATAAGTACCTATAAATTAAAGATTTAGACGATTCATTATTATTATCTAAATTTTAAGTTTTTCCTTGTCGATCTCGTATATCGATATTTATTTTTTCAAATTACTACTTATAATTAAAGTTGTAGGTATATATCAAGATTAATAGGATTCAAACACACGTGAATGATAAAAATAAACCAATATGTCCTGATCAATAGATGAATGACTCATGAAGGACCGGTTCTTATGCTTAGACCAGACAATCAGAAAAAAGCGCAAAAAAAAACAGGTTAAAAGTTCCAAACGAGTCTCTTTTCAAGCAGTCTGATGCAGTTGGTCGCATCAAATCTATAGTTAAACTAAATTAAATACCACTCTTTTTGCAGTCGGATTTATTGATAAATTATATTCAGCCGTTTAGGCTTGCCAAGGAAACAAAAAATAAAAAATATATATGTGCCTACATATATTTTTTTTTAATTTTTAGTTATCCTATAGTGTCCCACTGCTGGGCAAAGATCTGCCCGAAGCCTTCACATATTATTGTTGTGCTTGTCATGTCTGTGGGAGGTTTGTACCTTAAAACCACCGCGCTGGTCCAGTACGTGTTGGCGGTTGATCGCTAGAGCCTTGTTGGTCGAATGCAGGGTGTACCACGAGGTTGGCCCAGTTTCCTAGAATATTATTCTTCTTCTTCTTCATTGTGTCGATGATTCCATTTTCAGTTTTTAATTTAGATGTTGTGCTCCGACCAGAACTCAACGACGTCGACAGCCCTAGTTCTGGCCTCGCACAGGTCCTTCATGGTGCAGATGTTTGTGCACAGAGAGCAGGATAACAGATGGGGCATCGTTTGCGGTGTGGTTTCACAGTCACATTGTGGCTGATCGGAGTACCCCCATCTGACCAGGTTGTACCTACAGCGGCCCACTTGGCTTCGCAGCCTATTTAGGGCTTTCCAGGTTGGCCATGGCAGTTTATGCCCAGCTGCGAGCTTTTCTGCAGGATCGATATAGTCAGTTGGACGCGGTATTTGAGGAGCCATAATATCATTGGGCACCCCACAAAACACCCCATAAAACATACTCTCGAAAAAATTACCGTCCTTCTGGGGCAGTTGGGTAAAAAAGCCTGAATATTGCATTCATATCAACTGTATTGTATAAACTAGTTGTTATTTCCGCTAGTGAATTTTGCTTATAAGTACGCGGGACGATAAGATTTGGTAAACAAAGGTATCGTAATGCCTAAACAATTGTTAGACGTCTACAAAACAAGTACATTAGCTTGATACTTTGGTCTGAATCTCAACGATGCTTAAGGACTAACCACTATTTTTCTTTTTTTGCTTGGATAAATGCTCATGCACTCTCATGCTACCACGGGGAGATAGCGCAGTTATGTAGTACTCCAACCCACTTAAACTCCACGGTGTCCTCCTGTGCCGCTTATGGCGGGAACACGGGCACGCGTTAGCACTCGTCCTCCTCTGGGAGTACCCCCCATCATCGGCGCACCAGAACATATTACACGCCGTGACCACCCCAGGGACCAAACCAGCACATGGGCGCCAGACAACCCTGTGTATGACACCCTTGGTCCCCCTGTGATGGGTCAGGTCAGTGGCCCCTCCTCGGGTTCCTCTTCGCTTCACCGTGGGTACTGAGTCCACCCGCCTCTATACTGCGGGACGGGAACCCACCGGGGGGAAAGGACAAACCCTTGGTTTCTGATTTAAGAATTAAAAGTTGATTATTTTTTAACTCTACTTTTGCCTGAAAACCTGTACAACTTTGATACAAAAGCAAGGTTTGACACGTTCTTAAACCCAAATATTCAATTCAGAAATCAATATCATAAAATTAAAAATATGGCTGTACCAGTAAAAATATGGAGGCTTGTTTGATAATGGCGAACGGAGGTTTAAGTACTTTTGCCCTATACATTATCTGAAAGACGTTTCTTAAACAAACGATAAAGAAAAAACAATAAGTCATTACATTACAAACAATCATAATCACGTCCTTAATGCGAATAAAACTTAATGTTCAATCGTTTATAGAAACGTAGTCATTGAACCTTTGTTCTTACATCCGTCGACAAAATTCAAAAGGTCTTCATCATATATTTTTCTGATCATTGAAGGGTTCAGAAAAATATATGACGAAGACCTTTTGAATTTTTTTTGGAAGTAGGGGGAAGGAAGGAGTATATAAGGATAGTAGCAGGTCGCGTTCTGTAGTTTCTGCATAGCCCCATGGGAAAAGGTGTGAGTGTATGTATTGTGTGTATCTATGTATTAAAGAGATCATATCAACTATTTATTGTCCACAGGAAGAAGTTGGGGAAAAAAACCGGACTTAACAGGGGATCCAAATGATCCAAATATGATCCTCCGTGGTGCTTCGGGAGCTCTCAGACCAGGGCGAATGACCTTCATACTGGGACCTTCTGGAGCCGGAAAAACCACACTACTCAAAATTTTAGCTGGAAGAAAGTAAGAAAAATATTTACTACCATTTTTTGGGTTTAATAACGACTAGAGCATTTACTTATCAATTATTTTGTTTTTGACAATAATTTTATACAAAAGTTTTTATTTTTGTTGTTAAATGCATGTACCTAAGAACACGTACCTTTATAATAGTTATTAAGTTCCAAGATGAGTTTAACGAACCCATTCTGCCCTTGACGTTTTTATAATGTTATTATAAATGAATAAAAATAAACCTATCGTTAATTCACTGATTAAAACCAAAACAACAATAACGTAATTAATGTTATATTTTATGTTTTTCTTACTGCGTTTTATACAAATACACTTGTAGTTTTAACTCTTCATCACCCTTGGTTGTCTAGTACTTACGTACTTAATTATAAATTCTTTTGTTATAGAAAAAACTTTTTACAAAACATTACAACCGACTTCCAAATGAAAAACACTACAAGGTGAAAAATAGTTAACTTTAATTTCGGAAGTCAATGTTCCTGTTTTTACCTGGCTGCAAGGAAAGGGTTATGTTTTTCGCGCGTATATCGTATGTTTGTTTGTATATATTCTTTATTACCTCATTTATTTCAAACCACTTGACGGATTTTTAGGGTTCCGAAGTCAACAAGGAACCCTTATAGTTTCGCTCTGTCCGTCTGTCCGTCCGCAGCTTAGCTCAGAGAATCTAAGTACTAGAAAGCTATAATTTGGCATGGATATACATATTAATAATTAGGACAAAGTGGTAAAATAAAACCATGAAAATTTTTGTTTTTTAGTTTTCTCTCCTATAGACGTAAAGTGGTGATGGTTTTTTTTCTCGTCTATCCCATGGTGTGGTATGGGGTATCGTTGGATAGGCCATTCAAAAATAATATGGTTTTGCTAAAACCATTTTTCGAGTCAGAGATGCACTTGCGTAAAATTACGATTTGAATTGCAAATTTATGTTAGAGTCAAGTGCCCCCCCTGCCAGCGAAATGGTTGCTCTTGCCTATGTGAAAAAGTTCACAGCAGTAATAAATATAATTAAATTAAAAGGAAAACTATCACAGATGAGTAGGCTTTACAAGTTTACGAGTAATAGTCGACCAACTTATAAAATGTTCTTGGAACAGTAAAAATTTTGTACAAATGCCATTGAAAAATTACTTAAATAACATTGTTAGCTGTGTAAAACAGATAATATATACATATATGCTTATGAACCATGTAAAAATATACAAAAATAAAATCATAACATCCTTAATAATAATGATTTCTAAATTAATAATATTAAATCTATACTATAATATTATAAAGAGGAAAGATTTTTTTGTTTGTTTGTTTGTTTGTTAGTTTGTACCGAATAGGCTCCGAAACTACTGGACCGATTTAAAAAATTCTTTCGCCAATAGAAAGCTACGTTATTCGTGAGTAACATAGGCTATTTTTTAATCCCGAAAACGGGTCCTGTGGGGTGGCCCACGGGAGCGAAGCCGCGGGGAACAGCTAGTCTCCAATAAACGCATTGGAGTGGCCGGAGTCGTTGGCAGTATCGGTCCGTAGTCCATACGGCGCATGCGCGCGGGGAGTCTATTTTGTGTTAGTGCAGAAGTATTTTCGACGTTTTGTAATCTAAAGTCAAATTAGATTCGATTGCCAAGCAAATTACTTATTGTCTTTTGTCGATGCCCATCTATAAAGTCAATATTCGACCCGACTACTTCACTAATTGAGTAGCGTCAAGGATCAAGGAACGAACCATACCATTCCCCGTGACTCTAACGCGCGCTCGTATCGCCTCCTTTCGCAATTCGCACCAGCGGTAGTACTCAAATAGATAATATTTTTCTAACTTCAGTTGCGAAGTTGGATTTTATAACTCCTTCTTCAGTTACCAGTTAGTCCTTCTTTTGTTTAAGTTAAGAGTGAATAGATTACTTCTAGGCAAGCGTGCTTCACCGTAGACCACATCATCGCTTACCATCAGGCGAGATAGTGATCAAACCCGAGCATATAAACTTGATCAGCACGATGAACTGGAAAAGGTCAATGCAGAAATGAAGGAGATGGTTAAATCCATGCAATTCATCAACAAGCAATTTGAAGATTTTGAGCGTAATCAGAAAGCATCTAACGAAACAATACACAGATTAGAATTGGAAAATACGGAACTGAAGACGGATATTGCCAATCTTAGTGAGCGAATGAATAACTTGGAGCAACAATCCCGATCAAAAAATCTTGAAGTGCAATGTAAGCCAGAAACAAAAAATGAGAATGTGTACACTATCGTCAAGCAGCTCGGGAAAGTAGTAAGTTGTGATATTCAAGAAAAAGACACTGAATTGTACACGAATTGCCAAAACAAATCCAACCAGCACCCGTCTTAAATCCATAATCGTTCAGTTAGATTCACCTAGGCTATGCGATCAATTCCTGGCGTCGGTTATCAAATATAATCAAAATAACCGAGATAATAAACTAAACTATGGGTATCTTGGTTATGCCGGTCAGAATTCGCCAGTCTATGTTGTTGAACATCTTTCTCCCACCAACAAATACGTCTGGGTGAGAAACGGCAAAATATTTGCAAGAAAGGCTGACGGTGGAGAATAGTTCTTACTCATCAAAAACATGAATAGTTTAAGTAAAATCATTTAACTTTTTTGGTTTACTAAAACTGCATGCCTTGGTACTTATATTTAGTCAAAATTCTGCAAGTTATTCTGTAATCTATTATCAGAATTGTATAGGTCTCAGAACTAAAACCAACGCTTTTTACTGTAACCTTTGTTGTATGCATTATGATGTAATTAGGTAGGTATGTTGTCTACAGAAGAGATAGGGAAACAACAGGCTTTCATCTTAATAAAGATGGTGGCGGAGTTCTGATTGCTGTATCAACTAAAATCAATTCAAAACGTATTGATTCATGGTAAAGTAGATGTGAAGATCTTTGTGACCACTATTGATGTTTCGACTACACGTAAATCGCGACAGCTGGCTCTCTGTGCAGTTTATCTTCGTCCACCTGTATGTCTTCCCTCAATCGAACATTTTATCGAACACTGTAACAACGTGTTTGAGACAACTGATATTCCCGTTTGTATAGTAGGTGATTTCAATTTGGCCAAAATAGCCTGGTACCCAGGTGCCGTTAATAGTTTACTGCCCAGCACTTGTTTGAAATTATTGGAATTCATGAATGTGTGTAAACTTGCTCAGCACAATTTAGTTAAAAACTGTTCGTAGCGGATATTGGATCTAATCTTATCTACAAATGCACCTCTTCTTTATCCGTTGTTGATAAACTGCATCCCCCGCTTGATATAACTTTATTATTATTGAAAGTATCTAATATCCCACACAATAAGCTTAACCAGAGAAAAAGCTTTTACAAGGCTGACTACGAACATATATTAACGAACATGACTGGCAATGAAATTTTGTGGATAGTAATGACGACGTCATGGTAAAAGAATTCTATGAAATATTGAACTCAGCAATCGACCATTTGGTCCCAAATTGTAAGTCGGCGATCTTCCGCTATCCCCCGTGGTTTAATAGAGTAATTTAAAGGATATTGAAAGAGAAAAATAAGTTAAGATTGCGCTTTAAAAAATATAGAAACCCGTTGGATAAATTGGGACTAAAGTTGGTTACAAAACGTTGTCAAAACCTAGCTAAAAGTTTGTACAGCAAATATATGGAAAGCCTAGAATCTGAAATTAAAGAAAATCCCAAACTATTCTTGAATCATGTGAAAGCTAAACGTGGTGGGTCTAGTGCCTATACACTAATAATGACTGACGGACAGACTATTTCATTAAACGGCACAACTGTCTGTAATCTGTTTGGCAACTATTTCGCATCGGTGTACACCCCTGATCATGATACAGAATTTAAGAGTGACTCAAATTTTTTGAACACACTAGAAGTTAATAGCCAGTGCCTTACAATCCCTGAACTAGACAGTGATACCCTCCTTAAAAAGCTACAATCTGTTAATTATATATAACACCATTATTTATTTCAGCCTGCGCTACTGCGTTAGTTGCCTCGCTTCTAAAAATATATAGGGTGTCTTTGGCTTCTGGAACCTTCCCTGCGGAATGGAAAAAGGCAAAAGTTGTTCCTGTCTACAAGTCGGACAAAAAAGACACAATATCCAACTGTAGGCCTATTGCTATTCTTTCCACCTTCGCCAAGATATTTGAGTCTATAGTCTGCCCTTACATTCAAAATCATTTCAGACTTTATCTGAGTGATCACCAGCACGGCTTTGTTGCGTCTAGGTCGACTGCCACAAATTTGTTGTCCTTCTCGGAGACCCTCATAGAATCTGTTGATTCAAATAAACAATTTGATGTGTTGTACACAGATTTCAGCAAGGCCTTCGATAAAATTTCTCACTCCATACTAGTACATAAACTATGCTACTATATGCTATGATATACTAGCAACGTTTGGTATTACTGGGCCCTTGCCGAAATGGCTGACGTCTTACCTATTAGATCGGGAATTCTGTTGTGGTTTTCGATCTTTTTTAAATTGGGACAATCCCACCGCACTATTCCCAAACCACTGCAACTCCTGAAAGCCAGAATCAACAGTGGCGACCACCAGAAAAGCGCCGAGGCAATGAAGCTCGACGAAGTCCCGGAGAATGAATTTAACTGTCTTGGATCCCGCAACGAAATTAATCAGAAAAGAATAACGGAGGAGTAGGCAAAAACAGAAATTTCCACTTCCCTCCATATCAAGCAGGAGACAGAACAAACAAGGCCACTAGGCACAAAGGGTCGTTTACAAGGGTGTTTTCGATCTGCTGGCAATTATCGTATGACTGCCGGGGCTCCGCAGGGTGCATGACCTATTCAGAATTGCCAATGCCATCACCAGTGAACCGTTGCAGTTAACTCATCCATTGATTACTAGCCAGCCATGTTTTAGTGCCTTCTCATTAAGGTCCACTTGCACCACAAATCACTAAACGCTTTTGAAACTAAATAAATATTAAAATATTTAAAATATTTCAAACATGATTCTGTATCTAAAATGATCGAATGAAACAAAAGGATGGTTTGATGCAAGTGCCTTTTCACTAAGCTATTCACATCTTGCTCCCATATTATTTATTATATTCATTAATGACCTTCCCAGCTGATTTTACTTCTCTGAGTGCTTTTTGTACGCCGTTGACCTAAAGTTTGCCAGAGCAATCAATTCATCTAGTGATATCGCGCTCTTACAAGATGATCTAAATAGGGTTGTCGAATGGTGTAAAAATAACAAATGGTATTAAATTTAAAAAAATGTTACCACCTGTCATTTTCAAGGAAGGCTCATCCTATACACTCAGAGTACCTGATAGACAACACAAGAATACAACAAGTCGATAACATCACAGATCTAGGAGTACTTTTTGGTAAGAAAATTACTTTTATCCCTCACATCGAGAATATTATTAAAAAGACCTCTAAAATATTAGGGTTCGTACAAAGAAACACAAAAGGTTTCAAATTGGTTAGCACTAAAATAATGTTATACAATAGTCTTGTACGAAACGTCTTGGAGTACTGAAGTATTGTATGGAGACCGCACTACGCCACGCATAAGTTACTTTTAGACATATGGCATCTTGCTTTTTCGAAAGGGAAAAGCAAACAGCTGCCCTCCTACAACACTCGTTTGAAATACTACAAGACGCACTCGTTATCAACTCGAAGAGATATCATTGATACCTTGTTTCTTTATAAACTGTTAAGAAATAAAATCGAATGCCCAAATTTACTAACTCTTATAAAGTTTCGTGCCCCATCCCGATATCCGCGGAACCCCATCACTCCGTTTCACCCACCTTCACGCAGAACGGTTCTGGGTGCAAACTCTTCGATTCCACGCCTGTGTAAAATGCTTAATAGTTGCAGTGATCTAATAGATATACACCACGACAAATTGAGCAAATTTTACAAAATAATTAGAGAGCACTATTCTGATATTTAATGATGACTGAATATAATGTATTAGATATTAAGAATGTGATATTTTGTCTTCCAATCCAATATAATTTTATTATATAACTTGCTTTTATTATTATTATTTGATTTTAATTATAATTAAAAATATTAATGATGCGCTGTGATGTACTTAATTCAATTTATTAATATTGTTTCAATTGTTTAAATTTTAATCCAATGCTAATAATTGTATATGTTGTAAGTTGTTTTATAATTTAATATCTGGTATTGTTTTTAATCTTTATTTAATGTTTTTAATTGTATAAGTTATATGCTGTTTTAAAATTTACTTATTAAGCGTATTTACTTATTAACCAAAGATTTAAATACTAAGTACCTTTTATAATCTCGCTGTATTTTATATTATTAATTGCTGTTTTCAACTTAGTTTTTAAATTGTAAGTATAAACAATGCTATAAATATAATACGTGGTAATAATGTGTATAACCACAAAGTGTGCATGTGGTGTTAGGCTATATTTAATTGTTACACTTATAAATGAAAGTAAAAATAAACTGTAAACGTACTGTGTAAACAATTGTTGGTTAACCAAATACATAAATAAATAAATATGGATATAAAAAAAATCCAACTTCGAGAAAGAGGTCAACCGTCGAATCCGACTCGGCTGGGCAGCGTTCGGGAAGTTGCGTGGTATCTTCTCGTCCAATTTACCGCAATGTCTCAAGACAAAAGTCTATGACCAGTGTGTGTTGCCAGTGATCACCTATGGGACCGAGACGTGGTCGCTCACAATGGGCCTTATCAGAAAGCTTAAAGTCACCCAAAGGGCAATGGAGAGGGCTATGCTCGGAATTTCCTTGCGTGATCACGTCAGAAATGATGATATCCGCACGAGAACCAAAGTTACCGACATAGCCCGAAGAATTGCCAAACTCAAGTGGCAGTGGGCAGGGCACATTGCTCGCGGAACGGATGGCCGTTGGGGCCGAAAAGTTCTGGAATGGCGACCGCGAACCGGAAGACGATATGTTGGAAGGCCTCCCACTAGGTGGACCGATGACCTGGTTAAGGTTGCGGGAAGGCGCTGGATGCGAGACGCACGGGATCGGTCAATGTGGCGACGCCTGGGGGAGGCCTATGTCCAGCAGTGGACGTCTTTCGGCTGAAATGATGATGATGATGATGATAAAAAAAAAACCTATTTGGGCCCGTTTTTAGACGGTGTGTGCCGCTAAAACCGTTTTAATGTTCATGTAACAACAACAAAACCCTCTTCTTAGTCCGCATTACTATGCAACTTCGGAACCCTATTACTGCACGTGGTCCGACACGCACTTTGCCGGTTTTTATAATTAAGACTTTGTCAGATAGGTCTTGACCGCCCAAGTGTTCTTAGATACCTAATTGCCGTTAAAAAAAAAGTAACATGGCGGTTTTTGGCGCCATATTGTGGGGATTGCTATTTTTTTTTCTTCCAAGCCCATCGAGTGGGGTATCAAAATGAAGGGTTTTTATAGGTAATTATGAAAATATCCAATGTCAAAAATCATTTGAAAAAAAATGATAACTAAAAAGTTGTAAATAAAAAAAGTTAATAAAATCAAAAAACCCGACTGCAAAGATGTAAACAAGAAGAAAATCTTGCTGTGCAGTCGGAGGATATTTATAGTTTTGGTCAGCCAGCTCGCGAATACGATCTTCTATTGCGTATCCTCCGACTGCACAACATGATTTTCTTCTTGTTTACATATTTGCAGTCGGATTTTTTATTTTATTAATTGTTTCGTCGTTGTTTGAAACCGGCTTGCGAAATTGCAGTTGCCTATTCTTCACATTGTAGTGTTTTTATTTGGGACTTCCAAATAAAAACACTCAGTTGTATTTTTTTGTAAAAAAGTTTTTATTTTTCATTCATTTAATGAGCAAGTTCTATATTAAGGTACCTATAATGCCTATAGTTATGCCAGAATAAATGCCCGAATAACATAAAACTTGAACATAGCCGGTAAAATGAAACTGTACCAGGCAGGGTGAACTGTAAAGAAAAAAGAAAGAAAGAAAACAAGTTTATTTGGCACACACAGATGATACAGAGTTAGATGAGATGTAGGTACAAATAAAAGGGAACTTAATTTTAAAACAACTACATAGTGTGCCCCGCGGCTGCGCCAAATAGGTACAATTCAGCAAAATGCCAGACAACTAGCAGTTGCCTGACGCTGATTTTCAACTAAAACTTACGTTAGTGTACGGATGTGAATCAGAGATATATGTAAGTGTGTTATAAACGATATACATATATGTATAACAATTTGGTGTGAACCATTATGCCATGATTTTTTTTTATTAATTAATAATTGAAAAATTGTTTTATATAATAATTGAAAAATATTTAAAAAAAAAAAAATTATAAAAAGTGGTTAAATAATATGATAAAAATAACATTGCTAACCTTTTTTTTTAGTTTGTATGGACCCGTTTCGGGTAAAAGCCTCCTCCAAGGTATTCCACTTTTCTCTGTGTTGTGCAGTCTCTAGCCATGTACGGCCCGCCACCGCCGCTAAAAAGATTAACATACATATATGATAATGATAGAACACTATAATGTGTCATTCAAAAGCAAGATACAGAGACTTAAATATTTTTTGTACCTACCTATGCACATTAGTTAGATAGGGGGTATCTACCTAATTAGATATAAATTATTATCTACTAGTGAAAGTCGTGGACTCCAAAAACAACTTATCACTTACTAGAAAATCAGGAAATATAGCGTTTTCCAATCCCCACAACCAGGATGTGCGTTAATAAAAACTGCACTAGATACTACATTTTGGGCGTAATGGAGCCGTGAGTGCAATGGCAAACGCTCACGCGTGTCAAACAATCTTGTCCTGCACATTTGCGAAAAAGAATTAATGCAATTTTTTAAAACATAATCGTTAGGTATTGCAAACATTCGAGCTAGGTTTATTACGCTTTCTGATTGAGGAAGTAGGCATATTATATTCTTACAACAGGTGATAAATCATAGTATCTGCCGCAATTCCGTCACTCGACAATAAATAGCTATAGGTAAAGCAATAAACACTGAAGGGCAAGGCCATTTTCACAACAAAGAAAAACGAACAATAATAAAGAGACTTGTTTACGCAGTTTCTAAGAATTTTAATTTACTTCAAGACGTTTTCCTTTCGAGATTGACCTATATTTGAACGCGCGTAAAACTTTGATAACCCTATCGGTCATGTTTTAAAATAACTTTCATCATATCATCATTATCCTATCAGCCGAAAGTCGTCCACTGCTGGACATAGGCCTCCCCCAAGCGTCGCCACATCGACCGGTCCCGTGCGTCTCGCAACCAGCGGATCCCCGAAACCATCACCAGGTCATCGGTCCACCTGGTGGGAGTTCTATGAATGTAAACAAACATTGCCTGCATTATTGATGACTCAATGAGTGATTTGGCATATTATTTTATCATCCGTTTTCCTCTATTAATAGGTACCTATGTCTGATAAAGCTTCAATGCACCCGTTAGTAGGTAATGAACCTGAGATCTGGCTTCAAATTCCAATCAGAAGGCCTACAAGTCATAAACATCTGTCCCTTACGCACAATCGAAATACCCTTGCTCAAAGAGCTCCTGGTAGAGCCGTAGAGCCCCTGTAGTTATTATGGCAGAATGCCATGTAAGCTACTGGGAAACTGGTGCGCCGGTAATGGGGGGTACTCCTCAGAGGAGGGTCCGGTGACATACAGCCGCGACGGGTCCGCGGTGAGTGCTAACGCGTGCCCGTGTTCCCGTCATAAGCGGCACAGGAGGACACCGTGGAGTTATAGTGGGTTAGAGTCCCACATAACTGCGCTATCTTCCCATGGTAGCGCAGTATGCATGAGAATTTCTCCACGCAAAAAAAGGCATGTGTATTTTCTCCCTACCGTGTACAAACAAAAATAGGAATCTAGCTGTCTGCTGTTCCCCAGGGTTTCACTAGCATCATAGGAAATTTAAACATACATGCAAATAATTCGTCAAGATTTTCAGCTGTCTGCAGTTTGTGCAAACCACAAATAATAAAGACTATTGGTTACAGAAAGACAGGCGTATCAGGTTGTCTATACGGAGCAGGTCGGAGCTCAGTGCTGGTGGCGCAGGATACCACACTAATCGACACCCTGACTGCTGGAGAGACCCTTAGGTTCGCTGCCAGTCTCAAGTTACCAAATAACACTCATAGAGAACGTAGCAATGTAGTAAGTACGACAACAATTGTTCTTTGTAACGCTTTGGTCTCTTGGTCGGCAAAACACACGCTGCGGTATACGGTGCCGGACATATAATCGTATGAAAAACTTCTAGAACGGTAATTTGTTCCGTCGCATAAGTTTCTGTTAGCAGTGACACAGATCATATAATACTACAGTAGCAGCGAGAAGGAATGTGTGTCCGGCGCCGCATACCGCAGCGTTGTGCAATGCTTTTTTTTTTTCATGATGGGTTTGCTCTTGACTCTAGTCTAGGTCGGTGACAGAGACAGAGTCGACGGTGGTTCTAGGACACGTCCTATTCGCTCGAGAGCCGTCGGATTAGACGCTTGCTTGGAATTTAATTAGTCATATACATTGTTTAACAATTGTAAACGCAGTTTCACTTCGCATTCACAGATCAATTATTATTAACGGCGAGTCCCAACGACCTACTTTGTTCTAGAATCAAGAATCCGGTTACTAATTATTTATTTAAAAAATATTTAAAAACAACCAATAAGATTAATAGCTATCAGAATACTTAATAAGTAAGTACCTAGGTCTAGATAAAATAATTTATCTAGTAATATTTTACTACAATATCTAAGTTAATTAGGATGTCGCAGTACATAACTTTGTGCCCATTTTGAACGCGCTACTAAGCAAGCGGAGGATCGTGTATCCCCTCCCCCCATTCTGTACCAAATCCGAACAAACTACGCTTCAACGTCTACCCTACTATTACAGATCAGTACAGTCACAAAGCAGCTCGGCATCCATGATGTCCTCAACACCAGGGCAGGTCGCCTATCAGGAGGTGAACGAAAGAGGCTCATCATCGCCTGCGAACTCCTCACAGATCCCAATATCATGTTACTAGACGAACCCACGAGGTAATCCTAAGCACAATGTACAAAATAATTATAATTCTTAGCACTTATCGCAACCTTCAATTAATGATAAACGCTAATTTGCATGTCACACGTGTATTTTATTAATAACTAGACCAGATCAGGATTGACTATTAGAATAAAAACATTGCATAATTTCTGCAATTTTTGAAACAAAAAAGTATTAAACTACGAGTACCTAGTCGACATTGTCCCTAAGAACATATCACTGGTGGTCCAGTTGCTCTTTTAATTTACCCCCCTAGTAGCACAATTCGTAGACCTGCTACGAGTTTCGTAGCAGCCAGATACTTCCCATGGTTTCTTGATTTTTCGTCGCGGTCTTTACTTGTCTTGTCTCATCATTATCTAGCCCTGTATGGAAGCAAAAAAGTAAAAAAAAAATTACTTGAAAGTTATGAGCTTCGAAAGTTCCATATTTTAACACTAATTTTAACGCATGTTTGGGCGCAAATAAGTACCATAAGAAGAAGGAAAATTTAAAAACGGCCTCCATACAGGGATAGATTAGTAGTTCAACAATGCAAATAATTTTATTTTGAACAGATACATTCAGTCGTTTTTTCATGATATCCAGACTCCCAAAGGTCTGTTTATAAAATTTCGCGCACTCGTTTTCGTTCTAAATCATCATCCATTTCGCTACAAATTTGCAAAAGTGTGTATTCGTACGCGTACTAGCTTCTTACTGCTCATAACAGCATCTATCTGTTCCGCACGTGTTGTCGGTTGATATAGCATGCATTTTAACCCCGCGCACAAAATAGTTCGTGCCGTCGACTAGTGTACCCATCTTCCTCTTCTTCGTAGCATCGATCGTAGACCAGCTACGAGATTTTTGACTTACGAGTTCAGTTATCGGCCAGACCTATGTGATATATCACTGATATTATATTAAAATCTTGATCCTTGATTAGTTTTAGTAACTTCAGTTACCTATAATTATCCTTCCAGCGGATTAGACGCAGTCTCATCGATGTCCGTGGCTCGAGCTCTTCACAACGTGGCTCGCAGTGGAAGGACTATAGCGTGTGTTCTTCATCAGCCTTCATCACAGCTGTTCAACACCGCCGATGACGTCATCGTGCTGGCTGACGGCAGGACGTTATACGCGGGTGCCATAGCAGATGTACCCGCCGCACTTTCCAGGGCCGGGTTTACATGCCCACAGTATTATAATATAGCTGATTATTGTAAGTGCTGATACTTTAATCATTATCGTTGACACATAATTACAAAAACAAATAAAAATCTCCTTATGTTTTTGTTGTCACGGTAATAAATTAAGATTGAAATTTGTTTCCAACGATAGATAGGTATGAATTCATGAAGGCAATCGCTGTTGTTGACAAAAATGCTGTTATCATTACAATACGTGATGATGAAATTAAAATCACTGTCTTACAATATATAACAAGCTAAATTATTATCTTTTGCGTTGAAGACCATATCCGGGACATAATAACCTAGTTTTTAACCGACTACCAAAAAAGGAGGAGGTTCTATGTTCGACATTATGTATGTTTTTTTTTTTTTTTTATGTATGTTCACCGATATCTCCGTCAATTGTGGACCGATTTTGAAAATTCTTTTTTTGTTTGAAAGATTATATTCCGAAATTGGTCCCATTTTAATTTGGTGAAGATCTGATAAAGAACTTCGGAGATATACAACAGAACTCTTCAATAAATAACGGCAAATCTCTCGGGATTGCTGCAATCGCATGTCTGTTTATTGTTTATACTATTTCATAACATAACATCACGCCAGTACGCTCGAAAGGGGTATGCAGATCTCTCATTTCACCGGTTATATTCATTTTTCATGTTATTCGAGTAATCTATTCGTCGTTATAGGTACTTACTTAACTACTTCCCTATTAGGTAGGTACAACTAAAAAGTGAAAAATAAAAAGCTTTTTTACAAAAAAATACTACCGACTTCCAAATAAGAAAACTAGAAAGTGAAAAATAACTTTATTTTTGGAAGTCGGTGTCCATAACTTAAAAATTTGGTACCTACCAAAGACACCGACTTCCAAAAATAAAGTTATTTTTCACTTTCTAGTTTTCTTATTTGGAAGTCGGTAGTATTTTTTTGTAAAAAAGCTTTTTATAGGACCTCCGAATATGAATGAAGTTTACTCTTGTATAGGTGTACGATTTGAGGTTCCCCCCGGTAAAAAGGGGCATAAATTACGTAATAGAACAGGAGCCGCCGGTATAGTAGTCAATACCTACCTCATAGTTATAAAAGAAAGCTTTAAGTAAAATCAAACGAGCTTGGCAACGAAAGTTTCGCAATTTCAAGGTTTCATATTGGGAGCGATAACAATGTTTGTTGGACGGAAACAGCTTATGTTTCCCTCCAACAAACATTGTTATCGCTTTTCAAGGCTAATTAAGGACTTGCCGGAAATAACCTAATTAGCTACTAAAGTGTCGACATAATTTGTCATGTTTTCATAAAAGTCTAGGTTCTAATGATTATTATGGGTGTTACGCAAGACTTCGTTTTGAGCCCCTGTTTGCCTGGCCCACATTAAAATACCTTTCATTCAGCAGTTTTCATTGTTGATTTCAGTGTTAGAGATAGCAAGCAACGAACATGCTGGTGATATGAATCTCTTAGAGAAAGAAGCCAACAGCTATGCTCACGAGATGAGCAAGATCGCCAAGAATGAAATCTGCAACGGAAAGGCAATAGGTAACTTGTAATTCTAATATATCTATCAGTACTATATATTAAATAAAAAAATAAAAAAATTACCTGTCCATCTTACTGTGACCAAGCAAAGATCGCCGATTGATAAAATTTATTGTAGTTATATTTATTTCTTTGTTGTCGTAAATTCAACTAATCGATTGCCGGAATTTTCTCCCAAAAAAATAAACTGTTCCTATATATAGACCAAGCGAGCGAATCCGCGGGCACAAGCTAGAAATTATTACAATATCAGAAGGCATTTATTTTTTTAATTTACTTCAGCTACGGTATGACAGTATAGAACAAACGAATACCATCAATTACCAATACCAAAGGGAATTAGCAATACCAAAGTGACTGTTAACGCTTAAGTTTCTTGTTACAAATAAAATGTCTCCATCCAGCTGAATAATGGCTCTTTGTTTAATTGCAGAGTTATCACCAGAATCAGTAGCTCTACTGAACCCCAGCCCCAGTCCTTACAAGGGTTATTCCGCCAGTACCTGTCAACAGTTGAATGCGCTGCTGTGGAGATGCTGCATAGGAGTAGTCAGAGATGTACACTTGACTCAGGTTAGTAGGTACTAATGTTTAGATTTTTTATTTCCGTCTTAACAAGAACAAACCATCGCCAGGTTTTTGCCCATGAATGAGCATAGGTACATACCACAGCACATATAGGTAAACAATGGATTTCGAAACCCTACCAAATGCCTAGATCACCAGTCCATAAAGTACAAGAGAGAAGGTAAAGCCCAATAAGTAGTATTCAGATCAGATATGCCTATCATGGCAGTTCCACTACCGCCTTGTTTCATAGCACTCAAGTTCAAGTCTGTCATAGCACTCTACCATTATTATACCAACCTAGGCTGTAACTGTACCACAGCAATCAGCGCGCTCAATACCAATTGGCGATTTCAGACTTAGTTATGTACAATACTAGCTGTTCCCCGCGGCTTCGCTCCCGTGGACCACCCCACAGGACCCGTTATCGGGATAAAAAAATAGCCTATGTCACTCAGGAATAATGTAGCTTTCTATTGGTGAAAGAATTTTTTAAATCGGTCCAGTAGTTTCGGAGTCTACTCGGTAAAAAAAACAAAAAAATCTTTCCTCTTTATAATATTAAGTATAGAAGTATAGATAAGTCCAGCCCCCCTAGCCAAGTTACAAATGTTTCGTATCAAATCTCTTTCTACAATCGTTAACGCCTTCTATTTGTATGGTCTGACCACGTGACTTAACGTTCAGATGTGTCATACCCATACATTGATTCGTTTACTACTAGCGTTATCGATTGTAGATTGTCAACTTGGCTACAGGTGCCGCAGCCGTACTGCGTAAGGTGCAGCAGCCTTATTGCGTTTCGGTATTCATTAGGTACGTATTAAGGCTGCAGGTTTTCTCACAATATTTCACTTCACCGATGTCTCTACTATTAGCAATAGTATAGGCTAAATATATTCACCATAAGTAGGATTTCGTTATAGGTCGCCTTTTTATAAAATCACTAGTTATTTTATCGCGGCTTCGCTCCTGGGGCCCACCCCGCAGAACCCGTATAGTTACGTTTGATAAAATGTAGCCTATGACACTCAAGAAGAATGTAACGTTCAAAATCAGCTGCTATAGGTAATTGCGTGGATAATATAGGTAACTGAAGTTACTAAAACTAATCAAGGACCAAGATTTTAAAATAATATCAGTGAGATATCACATAGACCAGCATCCTAATTGCGTAAGTGAATTCTGCAAAGGAAACAAGTCGATTCTTTCAAAGAATCAGAATCATTTCTTTCAACTTTTTCGGTATTGCGAAACTAATTTGGAAAGCTAGCGTTAGCTTTCCAAATCCTCCTTTGAGTTGAACACAGACTACTTAGAGATACTACGTATGTTTAACGCTTGTCAAATATATGACATTTGCATTACACAATACCAATAGTGAAGTTTTATCTCGATTCTGCCGCTTTCATTCATTCTTTTACAATCAATTCTACGTCAAAATATTGGTAATGAAAGGAGCATAACCTTTCCGTTTCAGAGTGTAATATGCAATAAGAAAAGTCGTTTTTGGGAAGGTTCCAACTTGTTTGCTTTGCAGAATTCACTTACGCAATTAGGCTGCTGGCCGATCAACTCGTAAGTCAAAAATCTCGTAGCTGGTCGACGATTGGTGGTACGAAGGAGAGGAAGATTCAAGGAAATAAAACGATCATGTATGCTGCTACAATAATATTGTAGTTCAAAAGTATTCGTAGAAGGTTTACGCATAGTGCTACGAGGGAGAGAAAGATTCAAGTAAAGATCGCAACGAAAAATCGGGCTGAAAGAATTTTCAAAATCGGTTTCCAGAGATTAATTCCTACAAACAAACTTACAAACTTTACCTCCTTATAATCATCATCATCGTCAACAGCCTTTTAATGTTCCCACTGCTGGGACTAAGGCCTCCGTTCCTCTATGAGAGAGCTGAGTGGGCTTTAATCCACCAGGCGGACGGAATGCTGATTGGTAGATGTCACATGTCTTCGAATTTTTGGTTCCAGGACCTGCTGGTTTCCTCACGATGTTTTCCTTCACCGTTTTGAGAGCAAATAAATTCCACAAAGTAATGCGCCTGCTCGGGTTCGAACCCACGACCTACAGCTCGTAAGTCGGGGCCGTAACCATTGCGCCACCACTGCTTCAACTGCTTCCTTTTTATAATATTAGTATAGATTAGATAAATATTTGCAGATCCGGCTGATCGCTCACTTCGTGGTAGCGTTACTACTGGGTGCGCTATACAACGGCGCAGGCGCAGAGGCGGGGCGGGTGATGTCAAATACTGGATGCCTGTTCTTCTTCATACTATTCCTCTTCTTCTCAAATGCCATGCCTACGATACATACATGTAAGTATCGAATACACTAGTAGATGCAGTAGTAGAGTGAATAGTTTTGTAATTAAAAACAAACTAATACCTACTCCATGAACTGGGCATCTAACCCACGACCAGCCCAATTAAAGGGCTGGTTTATTGTATGCTTGTGGTAAACACGTTTTTTTTTAAACGCGGCTTTATTTTGCAGTCCCTGTGGAAGCAAAAGTAGTCCTACATGAACACCTGAACAAATGGTATTCATTACCAGCCTACTGTGCCTCCAAAATCATTGTGGACTTACCCATACAGGTACGTTGAACTTTTTTTTACAATACTTAGAAACCTAAGTACTTACGTACCTATCCCCATTTTCATTAACAATAAGCAACAACTAATGAATACCTAAATAAAACCCTTCAATAGGCTAAACCAACATTGTGATTGGATAGTGATATTACCCTGGCCACACCTTTGTTACCAACGGTTGGGTTTCCCCGGAAATAAAGAGTCAATGACTTCTTAAGATTCCACTATGTACATGTCTAAAGAGCAAATAAATCAAAATGCATGTAGGGCACTTAACAAGTTAGTGCTGTTCAGTACCTTTTTTTTTGTATTTTTTTTTTTGTTGGGACATCTTCCAATGACTCCTGGTACTTCATCTAGGAGCCCAAAAACTGCCTAAAGGTAGTCAGTAGCGATAAGTAAGTTTGCTTGTTTCAGTTATTATGTGCGACAGTATTCTTGTTCCCTGCTTGGTACTTGACTTCTCAACCGTTGGACATGAATCGCATGGGATTGGCGTGGCTCACATGTGCACTAGTCACCATATTGGCTCAAACATTCGGATTTGTTGTGGGTGTATCTTGTGGAATGAAGGTAAGCAAAACAGCACATAAACACATGGCATATTATCTATTACAATACATAACCAGCAGAATGGGCGTCCTCGCTAAACATAGACAACACTCATCAAAGCACGAACGCGAACGGGAGTAGGCAGCTTTATCGGTTAGACTGAGCGAACAGCTGGCTCGCAGGTTTGCAAGATGCTCACTTACCTACTGTCAAAATAACGCTCTTTCGAGCCTACTGTACCTACGTCCTTTTACACGAGCAGCCTGTGGGCTAGACATCCGGCAGGATGCTGGTGGGGCTGCCTCGCTTCTGTAGGCAGTGCTTTGGGGATGTTCGCGGATGCGCATGTAAATTGTTTCTACACAACCATGCGCAAAACGTGCGCATCAATGGTGTGCAGGGTGTGAGGCAGCTCCATCAGTATCCTAAGTATGATTTCGAGTCGCCTAGACTGTGTTTTCGTAGGTCGTTGTTGTGCCATCTCACATGTATTGTCGCAAGTAACGGTGATCCACTGTTATTTGTTGTTTTGTTTTTGTAGTGTCAGTTTGTTAATATCTGTTTTTTTTTATTATTTTTGATAGGCTCGCGCTTGACCACTATCTCATCTGATGGTAAGCGATGATGTGGTCGACGATGTAGCACGTTTACCTAGAAGAAACCTATTCACTCTTGACTTAAAGACTCCCAGGTTGTAGCTATCAGGAAATACAGACTCTGGCAGGGAATTCCACTCCTTAGCTGTACGCATAATGAAAGTACTCCCAAAACGTTTGGTGCATATGGGTGGGATGTCCACCATGTACCGATGACGCATCGCCGTACGTCTTGTAGTCCGATGGAACGTTATCTGATATCCTGTATTTTATATTTCTATGCTGATATCTGATCCGATCTGTGTTACTAACATAGTTGTAAGTTTTACTAAACATTTTTTGAGTCATGGATACTCGAATAAAGAGAAATTGTGTTGGTTCTATTCTACAGCAGTAGAAAACATAAACTCCCTAGAGGGGCTAGAGCCAGTGGTATTAATGGCTTCAGCTGAATTTTGACGATAACTTCGTTTTATGGAATCTTACACTCGTTTTCGCTTCACGACTAATCTAGGAAATATGCGATCCACAACCATTAAACCCGTCATTTATTTCCAGCTGGGACTGTTCGTGATTCCAGCGGCGAACATTCCAATGCTGATGTTCTCCGAATTCTTCATACCTTACCGAGAAATGCCTGTGTACCTTCGACCATTCGCCACTATTTCATACTTCCGATACGCATTCGACGCTTTTCTGGAAACCGTGTATGGTCTCGGTAGAGGAAGACTACCCTGCTATGAAGCATTCTGCATGTTTAAGGATCCTAGCAAACATTTAGAATTTTTGGGCGTCTCTAGAAACCTGAGTGGTGACTTTTATGCCCTGGTCATATGGATAGTCTTATTACAAATTACTCTGGTGATTGTTTTACTACTAAGAGTCTATAAGGCTTGTAGATAAGTCGTTGAACTGTGTGTGCACATGCTAAACTCTTGATGGGCCATTTTGTAAATCTCAAATTAAGAATACTGTTTCTTAGTTCTGCAATATTTATTAGGACGTAACCAGTATGGACGCAGATTTATAGGCAATTCGTCTACTTTGACTCTCTAATAATAAATGAGTCGCAAAAATATGTACCTACGTACTTACGAAGAATTCCGTATATTGATACTGCTATGAGTGGTATAGGGGTGAACGAATTAAATTACTATTTTTATTTACATTTAGGTATTATATATGAATAAGTTTGTAGGTATGTCAGTTCAATTCCGACATGATTTAGTGTACATCCACTATACAATTGTGAGTTTATAAGTATAGGTACGATTTGGGTGTGGTACTAAAAAAAACAATTTTGGTTGGTGGTAGATACCTAATTTATGAGTATAAGAGTAATAAGAGATTATTCCGGGTTCCTCCCACCCGGAATAGGCACTTTTTGAGTACCAAGATACGTCACAATGTTTTGTATGTAGGTAATAATTTAAAATACTCTTTTACGATATGAAATTGTTTTATTCAATCAAATTCTTTTAATTGATATTTGTAAATAATGTACAACATTTAATTGTGATGAATAATTTGAAACCAGACAATAATTTTAAATAAGCCTCGCCACTTAGATTAGAGAGTGTCCCAACATATTTTAGCAATTCCAACAACACTTCTTGACGAAGCACAACTTGGTCAAAATAAAGAACATTGGGTAATTTTATTTCTTGCCAAAATATTCTGTACGACACTATCTAAATTCAAATGCAAATTTTGACTTAATGTAAATTTTATATAACCAACTAAAGTAAACAAGGAAATGAATTGCTCGAAGTTAATTTGTGCGAATAATCTTTAACCTCATTCTCGTAACATTATCATAAACAATGTTGTATGTTAGCACTGGGCCCAATGATTGGCCCGTTCCAAGCAAAATGACACTAGACAATGAATTTACAAAAAAATTAAGATAAATTATTGAAGCTACCATTGTCTTTTTTTATCAAAATGTTGACACTATGAAAAGCTCTCTTCTTTATCTTAGCAAAGTATGAAGCATATTTATATTATGATTATAATAATTATTGTTACAGCGAACATTCAGTACAATTTAAGGATAATATAATATTGACAATACAACTATCTACATTACGATACAAAAATACTGTCCGGACTAGACATGTAAGACTATCACGAGATACAAACATAGTTACTTGGTACTACTAAACGACCATTTTATGAAAATCTTTAAAAAAAAAAACGTTTTTGCGCTAGAAAAATAACGTCTCTACAAATTTAATGTTTTCAGGAAGTTTTATACGTTGTTTGTAATTAAATATAGCACCACGGAAATTTTCATACAATGGTCGTAGTTAGATTAAAGTACACGTCAGAATATAAGAGCGGGACATTAATACAGTAATCATAGAATTTCTTGCCCATTCTACTTCGTATGCAAGTATAGACAGTTCAACTCATCTGTGCGCGCGGCGCCATGTGTGCGTACGCTTGTAATTAAACATTTTGTATTTGTGCGGCAGTGACGCGGCACTCGTCGTTCGAGCAAACAACCACCACATACCTACACATGCTTACCCACACATAGCGCCGCGCGCAAAGATGAGTCTATACACTTTGGTACGAGCAAGTATCTTTAACTTTCTCACTGACCGACATTTTGACATTGCAAAGAGTCTGTCAAATGAAAAAGGTAAACTGCACCTCTTACCCCGAGTTTCTCAGCTTAAAATTATCGCAGAATTAATGTGACAAATTATAAAGCACGCGTGTTATCTGCTGTGATTGGCTGTTGAAAATTCATTCAACCAATCACAGCAGATAACGCGATTTGTCACATTAATTCTGCAATAATTTTGAGCTGGAAAACTCGGGGTTAGGCCGAAAACGCACTGGCAGGTGGCTTGCTTAGCGCCTAATCAGTCGCATTGCGCGCTTGGCGCCTTCGTATCTTCGCGAGTCGAATAGTGCTCAATGCGGCTGGTATGAACATTTTAGTAAGTTGATTCTACTTCGCTACTCGTCAGGCGACTCGCTTGGGTCTAGGCGCTAAGCAAGCCGCCTGTCAATGCGTTTTCGACCTTAATGATTTCATCACATGCCTGCATGTGTAAATAAAACCAAAACCATACCATGTGTATTTTGTGGCGTTTAAACCATTTTAAATATTTTGATTTATTAAAAAATATTGGTAAATAACGATACTGTGATAAATCGCTCCCGCTCCGCTTATCGTGTAACGTGCGCTTTACAACTACCTATGTCAAATAGCTGTTATGTACTCTAATAGCATCGACCACATAGTTTTATAGTAATCATGAAATTAGGACACAAATCTAAACGACACAAAAGCTGAGTAACACTTGGTTTCAGCGTGCGCATATTATTACTATTAACACATACAATATCCTCCTTGATAAGAACTGCAGTTGCTTCCGATATAATAGGTATGGAAACAAATACATATTAAAATAAGCAAATTAGATTAAAAACAAAGAGAGATTTAAAATTATATAACCAAGATGTATTTACGAAAACAACTAGGAACCAAGTGTCAATGTCTTAAACAACTATTTCATACAAAAGCTGTATTATCGAAAATTATAAATGTGCGTCAGTTTCATACAACTCAAGCTTCGACTCAATCACAGCCTTTTTGGATCTAAGCGATAAAACTTATTATACATAGCATCTTAGGTGAATATGATGATTATTTTCAATATACTTTTTTATTTTTATACATCATGTTTTATTTATTTTTCCTGTAGGTACCTACAATAACAATGTGCAGCACCATTGTGTTTATATTATTGGGTTTTGATCAAAGATTGTTATCTATTTTGCACATAAAATTAATATATGGAAAAAATCAAAGATGGGAACGGTTAAATAATCTTTAAATTTGGAACACACAATAGTTTATTAAAATAAATTTATTTCTTTACGACCTATTTTATTCATTGCTATAAAATGAAGCAATTTCGTCAATTTAAATAGTAAATTAAATCAGATAGGTAAATGCCATCTTAATACTTCGTTTTTGTGTTACACGTACAGACTAGGGGTCAAATAAATATTTAATTCCTAAATCAATATACTCATGAAAATCACAAAAATAATACATTTTAAAGGAAAAATAACGATACTTTATCTTTTTTTTTTGTACACAATATACATTTAATATACAAAACTTAGAAATGTTAAGTATAGGTAGAAGTACATACCTATAATAGGTAATCAATTAACTATCAATGCTGGAATGATTAAAACGTTATCTATATCCATTGAGTATATCATCCTCAAAAAAGTTTGCAATATTAAACTTTATAAATCTTTGGTGCAATTAATTTATTCAATTGTCTGGTAACTTTTAATCAACGTAAGAACATAATATTTCTATTGAAAAACCGGCTCTTGATCACATAAACTATGAAATAAGTCCATGTCTTTATATATGAATATTAGTACCCACGTTTACGTCGTTCACAAAAGCCAAGACTACTTTGGCGCATTTGGAAAGCTACTACTTTCAACACTTAACACGTCCTGGTGCTAGATAATTTGTTCAAGCTGTCTCCCGTGACAATACTATGAAGGTATCTCGGTTAGCTTTGTCAAATTACTAAAACAAAAAAGGCATAATATTAAAATTTTTTGATATGCGTTGCCATTCAGCCAAAAAATATATTCTTATTTTACTGTACATATAAGCAGTACTTAAATAGAACTCACCTGCAATATTCTTGAGGCAAATTGGATGTTCTATACCACAACAATATGCTTAATGCAATACTCCATGTCCGTAGAGGTCCAAATATAAGACACATGGTTCCATATTCCAGCCAAAAGAAGTATGCCAATAGCAGCTGTATTGACAGTAAGAAGACAAATGGCAAATTTTTGATCAACCTCCTTATTCCCCTTAGGTTGTGCCCATACAGACGATAATCTAAGCAGTGGGCCAATACAAGTATTAAGGGTATTTGTACAAACATTAGTTGTACACTTCCATACATGTATGTAAATGCTTCTGGCAGAAATGAACCCTTTATCAATATGCCCCAAGCAAAAATGGCTCCCACATATCCATCTATGAGCTCTCCAACAGCCCATGGCCCAATTGGTAGGTAAGCCGCGTATAATACAAGGGGATAAAATATTCGATCAATTTTACTTAATAGCCAAAGTCTTCTTAACATGTGTCTTCCATATCTTCTACGGTACCTTGGTGGCCTTTTGTATAATCTTAAAATGACTAGTGGTAAAACACTAACCATCAAAAGGGTTCCAAATATTGCCTGAAACTGTTAAAATAACATGTCATTTTATTCCTGTAAACATCAATAAAATAAAGATCATGGGGAACAAAATAATTCATACAATGCTTACCACCGCACCGGCATCCAACATCAGCAAAATTCTTGGTGATATTTCAAAGTGCATCTGGCTTCTATCTAATGTGAATGGATGTTCTACAAGAGCCTCTCTTCCTATCTCATCTTTGGCTTTTACATATAAATTGTGAACACCTTTCTTAAACAAATAAGGTAGCCATTTACAAACATAAAGAGGTCCTTTAGTGTGCTTGCATTCCATCCAACTTATTTTATCAAAGGATATTTCCACTATGGTGATTTTTACATCACTAAATACAAGCATTCTTATGTGACTTGATTCAGGTATCAATGGTAAAGGTTCTCTTCCAGGCATGATATACCTGGCATGCTTGGGATTGGTGACAAGCACTAGTGGCCAAGCATTATGTTTTTGATCAACAAATGTGAAATGCCCATGGTCTATAGCTGCCAATCTGTACATTCTGTTGTCTTTCCAGTCTCCTAACTCAAGCTCTAAGTAGCCTTTTTTCTGTTTGGTGTACATTTTTGGCACCATACCACCCATGGAATGTAAGTGCCCACAAAAATAAACCTGTGATGCATGACTGCTTCCAATAAGTTGGCGCAAGTCTAGTCTTTCGCCCTCACGCTTTAGGGACAATATGCATGAGGTAGGATAGTGTCCGAACCAAATAATATGATCAGCCTTACTCTCTGCCTCCGCTTTGAGCTTCTGTATAACAAGTTGTTCTACTGGATCTAGGATACCAATAAAATTGAAAGGCCTTCTTAGTCCAGGATCTGGGCATGCATCAATACCCAAAAATGCAACTTTAAGACCATTTGATTCCAAGAAATGCAAATAGGATTTAGCATGTTTCTTTCCTTGTACTGAATAATTTCTGTAGTAATTCTCTTGAGAATTTATTGTTCCAATATTAAAATTATCTGTGGAAAATTAATTTTGTTTACTTAAGATTGCGTTGAGCTATGCTGAAAGTATATACCTATTTAAAGTTTTATAAAAATCCGAAAATTGTAAACACCCACAGATTGTTATCACCCTGATATTACAACTAATCCATACTGAGATTGTATAGGACAGTTTAAATATTTTCCTTTGTCTTCTTTGTCATAAATTTTGATTAAATAAACAATGCAAATAATTTAGAGTTCAATATTGTGATGTTTCAGTATATTTCCATTGATAAAATGGCATCATAATTAGATAAAAATGAAATATGTATTTAGCTAAGTTGATGAGGTTATCAGGAACACAAAACTAATTGTTTATCAACATTTGGTACCTACACTTTTTTCTATGTGCCAATTTTTTATTCTAAACCAGGTTTTTGTGCACTTTTTCCTAGTAACAAAAATTGTAAAAAAGAAAATATTCATTCAAATGAATTATAATATTTTTACATAGGATATCTATTGTATAGACCTATTGCACCAGTGACTAGATAAAAAGTAGTCACAAGTTTGAAAAGGATAGTGAGCAAGAATGGAACACTTTACCCAACCTTGCTTAGTACATATGCAGTACTAAAATGATCCATAACTCTTGCTAGTGAAGTGGACAATAGAGTACAGAACTATTACATTCACTTACCATGATTTCCTCTTATGTCTAACCAGATAGTAGTGTCAGTAACTCCTGATTCTTGTATAATATTGTGATAGTACACCCACTCTGTCTTTACTTGAGAACTACCTAAGTTATCTTTGGCTTTAGCATCAGTCAGGTCACCCGTAGCCAAAACTACGGCAGGTTTTATATTCTTTACTGTGTTGTCACAAAATTGTTGAAACTGTGATATTCTTCCAGGATCTCGAAAAATACTGATATGTATATCTGAAATCTAGGAAAGACAGATTAAGCAACAAAAACAACACAAGATAGTGAAAACAATGCAAAAATAAATGATCGTAATAAAGCGACGCATATTAGTGCGAGTGTTATTTATCATAACAATAGTGTCTTTAGTCTTTATTACCAGCTGTCTTTGTCTTTAAACTACGTCACAATTAGTGTACAAGCAAACAAGTAGGCAATATGAAAAAACTACATAACATACCTGTAAAAACCAAATTAACTTCTCAGGAGTATTGGTAATTTTACCATATTTTTCACCTAAATACTTTGTATAGTTAGTTCCTTCGTATTCATTTTCAATATAAAAATTATGATCCGTAGCAATACTATTTAAAAAATTGGCCATAAAGATTGACACCAACAATAGCACACACAAACACCATACAGTACTTTTTGAAGGAATCATATCTAAACTTAGAATACTATAATTTTGAGTCAGGAAACTTGAAAGAATTTAACACACGAAATGTATAATCAGGAAAAGTATCTTCAACATTATGTTCAACAGTCAACAAGAAAAGTTCGTTTTGACATATAATTTCTTTTTTCCCGTTCTGACAGTTTGTCTATCAGCAGTGGTACGTTCAGTTATAACATATGCTCACTGTCGACGACGCATAAAACGTACTTTGGTGGATGACCAATCAATCAGCCCCGGCCCCCGATGCGTTGTCCAAACTGAGCGAGCGTTTTATCTGAAGTATCTGAACGCACCTACGTTATGACAACCATGACAGTTATTCATGTCAAAACCGTACGGTACGGGTACGTACGAAACACAGAATATTACGAAAGCATCATAGACATTTGTATCTATGACATTTCAGTTCAATATAGTGACGTGACGTACTGTACCAAACTTTTAGATATCGACATCATCTGTGAATTTCTCCCACTAGAGCCTTTAAGTAAACAAGTCAGTTCATGGTTTATGAGATTACTAGCTTTTACCCGCGGCTTCGCTCGCGTAAAACGTAGAAAAGGAAACAGAGTAGTAGTACAAAAATAGTGTATTTTGCGTTTAATAAAATGCAGTAGGTACTAATTTGATTTTTGATTCTTATAAATATTGTTTAGGTCGTCAAAAGTGTGGAAATGGGTTCTGAGCACAGAATTGTAATTTTTAATAACTTACTTTAACACAGTCGTGTGAACAATATTTTTAGTTTTACCATCTTTTGCTAAAACATATTGATTATGTGGGCTTGATACTCGTGAACACGCTACATACAGTTGCCCATGGAAAAAACAGTTTTTTTCTAAATGCACTCCTGCAACTTTCAGTGTTTGCCCTTGAGCTTTATTTATGGTAATCACGAATGCGTCCAGATTTCTCATTAACAGGACTGGGACACCAACTTTCAGCCTCAACGTATGGGACGGTACCCCTGATAATTCTAAAGAGTTAAGAAACTCTATATGGTAGAGTTTCTCACCCTGAAGAGTTTCAGGGTGAGTCACTCTGCTGCCACTTGTTTCAAGCTTGCTTGGAAGCATGTATTATATTTTCTTATTCTGCTTAAAAAACGGCGAGATTCATCACTGTTATACAAAAGCAAAGACTTGAGTGGTTCTTCAGGCTCACCAAGCGTTGGAATTGAAACTTTTCCACCAGAGCAACACATACCCGGTGTCTCATCATTCCACTTGATTGCTTCACAATATCTAATTTTTTTATCCATGTTCCCTATGAGAACTAATCGATGGTTAGAGTAATCAATCAATGGGCCATAATCAGACGCAGCGTTGTGGAACGACTTCCATGTATTTCTTGCAAACGTACGTCTCCTTTCAGACTGCCGTTGAGCTCGTAAAATACGCCGTATTTGGGATTGTTCAGGCGTCTCAGCAGCTATCGATGACGCGTGACATTCGGCATCTAAAATCCAACGCGCCTGTGTTTGCTCGTAGGTCTCACCAGCCCTTTGAGTTGCGTGACGCTCAGCATCTGTGAGTTGGCGAGCCTGAGTCTGGTCGAAAGTCGCAGCAGCTCTTTCAGTTGCGTGACGCTCAGCATCTGCGAGTTGGTGAGCCTGAGTCTGGTCGAAAGTCTCAGCAGATCTTTGAGTTTCGTGACGCTCAGCATCTGCGAGTTGGCGAGCCCGAGTCTGGTCGAAAGTCTCAGCAGCTCTTTGAGTGGAGTGACGCTTAGTATCTGCGTGTTGGCGAATCTGAATCTGGTCTAAAGTCTCAGCAGATCTTTGAGTTTCGTGACGCTCAGCATCTGCGAGTTGGCGAGCCCGAGTCTGGTCGAAAGTCTCTGCAGCTCTTTCAGTTGCGTGACGCTCAGCATCTGCGATTTGGCGAGCCTGAATATGATCGAAAGTCTCAGCAGCTCTTTGGGTTGCGTGACGCTCAGCATCTAAAATTAGATGGGATTGAGTGTGCTCCTCTGTTTCTTGGCTTATAGCTACTCTTGCTGTTCCCCTTAATAAAAATAAGCAGTAGAATATTTTAAAGTTTTGCTTAAATTACCACTTTCACGGACACTGACATTAAGATGACTTTTTCAAATTGACACTAAAAACTTTCATAAACAATAATTATATCACGCCTACAGCCGACTAAGAAGGACGCCATAAAAAGAAGTCTCATATCATTTTAATATTGTATAATTACTCCACCCCATTTCTCCCGCACCTTGTTTTATACAAAAAAGTAGCCTATGTCCATCTCAGGGTCTCATACTATCTGCATACCAAATTTCATCTAAATCGGTTCAGTGGTTTAAGCCATAATAAAAAGTTTCATACAAATCTAACCCACCCCCCTATTTCTTCCCCTTTGTGTTTTATGCAATAAAGAAGTAGCCTAAGTCCTGCCCAGGGTCTCAAACTATCTTCACACCAAATTTCATCTTAATCGGTTGAGCGGCTTAAGCCATAATAAGAAGTTTCATTCAAAATTAACCCCCCTCCCATTTCTCCCCCTTCGCATTTTTTGCAAAAAAAAGTAGCCTATGTCCGTTCCAAGGTCTCAAACTATCTTCTTACCAAATTTCATCTAAATCAGTTGAACGGTTTAAGCGTGAAAAGGTAACAGACAGACAGACAGACAGACAGACAGACAGAGTTACTTTCGCATTTATAATATTAGTATGGATGCCCTGTTTCTACAATCTGTGTAAATAATTTTACTGTTAGCCGTTGGTTGTGAGAAATCGGCAGAAAATGATAATAATGAATTAAATTAAAAATCGATTAATTGTTTTGTTTTATCTGTAACTGCAACAAAAGCTAGCGATAATATATTTAAAGACATAATAACCGTTTTTTGTTTGTTTTTATGATGAAATATATCAACCTACACACTTAATTTAAAGCATCCTTGTAATTCGCTGAAAGTTTTCCAAATAAATAAATATAATCTTTACTTTGGCATCGGCACCATCAATTTATGATTTCGCTTAACAGCATGGTATTTAAATAATATATCAAAGGTTATTTCCAAATTATATTCGTCAAGATGTAAGGTACAGTTACGTAATCGCGTTGCGATGGGCATTTTTATTTCCAAAATGTCAACTTCATTGTACATCCACAAATGGAGTGGCCATTTCAACATACCTACACGTGGACCAAGACGCGGCAGAAGTTAGTAGAATTGTGTTTCAGCGAATCTACCCCGTCTTCATCTAGGGGTTCATTGGGTACAAACAAAACTTCAAATAGAAGTTTATACAGCAAAGAGTTACCTCGCCTAATTTACAAAAAAGGTTTTTTTTTATTAACTATAACTGTTCCACTGCAGTAAATAAATATTTCCAACGATAAATTATTTGCAAAAGCTATGACTTGACAGCAAAAGTAAAATGTTAAGTATCGATAGTATCGTCCCATCAATTCGTCTGGACATCACTAAACGCATAGTTGCCATAGACTAGGAAGGATAAACAATGTGCAAAACAGGGCCAAATGATTGTATATATCATGTATAGCCTTCGCCAAACTTCTTGGCCGCCCTGAAGTTGGTTTACCGGATGCGCAAGGCACGAAACGGTGCTGTTTTTGTATGAGATTTTCTACTGCGCAGCCATTGTAGCCAACTTCAGGGCGGCCAAGAAGTTTGGCGAGAACTATATCATACATTACATCCTCATGTTTCTCAAACTTACGTTGTCGACCTAAGCAATACTGCCGAAAAATAAATCGACCAAGGAACCTTTCTCAGTCGACGTACTAAAATATTCAAGCCATCTAGTCCTCGTCATCATTCTGAAGAGCTCGCATTTAAAATTCTCTCAATCTTTTCAGCGGACCGGCACCGACCGGCGGGCGGTTTTCATTTGATTTTGCCACCCTGGGCCCCGGACGATTTTAGTCACTGCGTACATTCATACTTACCCCCTTGAATTGCCGAAACGTGGATCCACGTGAGACACAAAGTCTTTTAAATTGCTCCGGTAATTACGGCATTTAACTGTTTAATAACAAGCTTATGACCTTTTTTCATATTGTATATTGTGATTATTTAAATATGGCTACTCAGGATTGAACCGGCGGGAAATATAAATTTTTAAAGACGGATTTCTTTCTTAGAATAAAGTTGTCGATGGTTTGATTATAAAAAGAGAATGTACATGATAATCAAACTTACGTACATTGTAATCAACAACATTATTGAGTACCTATTATAACTATTAACGTTTGTGTCAGATTAATTTATTAAGAAAAGTGAATAGACACATAGAGGTACCCAATTGAATTTTCATCCCGTAAATCGTCTACCTAGTTGTTAGTATTTTAAGTTATCTAATCTTTACTTGCTTATTACCTTATTACCAGCTTGTTATTGTCCCACTGCAGGGTAAAGGCTTCTCATACTAAGAAGGCACGAGCATAGGTCACCACGCTTTCTCAATACGGCTTGGTCATTTCAGACTTAAAATATTAACTTTAGGTCGGTTTCCTCACAATATTTTCCTTCAGCGATGTCAACGATAAACTTCGAAAGTACACAACACATTAATATGAAAAAGTCGTAACTCGTAGTTTTACTTGCCCAGATTCGAACCCACTCAACGCTCGAGAGGCGAGGTCTTAGCCAGACCACTCGTTAGTCAGACTGGGCTCAATACCTGGGATAACGAGATAGATATAGAACGTCCCTCATTTAATATTTCAAATTGCTTCAAGTATACAGTCTGTATAGCTGTGTTGTTTACTTACCTAAGGTAGAGTACCGATTTTAGTTAAGTAGGTACCTTACCTAGTTTATCAATGTTAAAAGGCGACTAGGTACTTAATTAAAACTTAATTTATGAATATGTTTGTCTCCGTGGATTAAGGCCTGCAAACTAGACCTAGGTACCTATTTACTTGCTTTTAAACTATCAAGAACCTATAAGTATGTATCTAACTTAGCAGATATAGAAGTAAGATTCTAAAAAAATTAGCAGTGTGGGCGCACTAGAGCCCTAGTTGTCGACTTAACTGTAAGCTAAACAAAAGATTAGAGGTGCTCATAGGCAGGTCGCCGGGGCCGCGGCCTCAAAGTGTTTGGAAATTCTATTTATTTTAATGGGCAGAGGTTGACCGCGCGCATTCCGGCCGCACGGTGACGCCGCTGAGTCGCGTCGCACACCGTACCCACACGGAGGCTCCAGCCTACAGCGGGCCTCGGCCGGTACCCGCGCGCCACTATCTTGCCGCATTCCACCGATCCGAAGTCGCGGCGCGCCCCGCGCGTGCCTTCGCCGCCGACCCACGCGCCCGCTTTGCTTCACTCAGTCGTACTAGCGCGCCCATGGACTTAGTGCGCCTCGACGTCAGCCGTCACGCCATTCAGCTTACAAGATCGCGCAACTTATAGTGAAGTGAAGTGCCAATGGATGCGGTTTACCAAGGATTATAGTGTCTTTACGTGCAGCTGCATTGGATTTGTCTATTCATGGTGAGTGAGGTGGACCCAGACGGCGCCACGGACAGCCGCAATGGATGCGCGCGCTTTCACGATGCGGCCACTTTCATTTCATACGCATAGCTCGAATTCCGCGCGCCCGCGCCGACCGCGCCGCGGCCGCTGACCCTGCGCCCGCGCGCCCTTCCTCGACACCACCACCAAAGCAATACCAGCCATGCTCAATGCGGCGAATGGTCACTGCAGACTGATAAACATTCATGTTCAAGTTTAACTGCGATCATAAGAGGCTGTTCAAAAACCGTGCAGGAAGTGGGCTATCAAACTAATTTAGGTACTAATGAGTTACAAAGTATTGGCGTGTTTAGTGGTGTAGAAACATTTTAGTATTTGAATCTACATTACATACCTACGTATTATGAAATTTCTTAAAGCGAATTACATTATCTAGCTATATAATATTCATCTCGTCATAACATCACATCTACATATTAAGTAGGTAGGAGCAAAGTCATCACTTCAATTGGCTTTCAACAAAAATCTAAGACAAGCCAGTCAGATCCACAAGGCATCGTAAATCCAGCTTCAGTTGCCTATCTAAGTTTGAAACACTACATCTAGTTTTTAAATAAAACTCTAAAAGAAGCACAATATAAGTAGGTAACATGTTTTTTAGGTAGAATGAACCTGTAAAACTAGTCAGAAAACCAAACGGGATTTGTATAGCTCATCACGTCACGCTCTACTTACTACAAACAAACATCCTGCCTGACTCACATATCAAGGACCAATTTATTATTTCTCTAAAGACAACTATTTAATAATAATTTATTCATAGAGGTCAGGTAGCTCAGAATCGTAGTAAAGATCACTATCGAATATGTATGAAATGTAGGTAGGTCTAGGTAATCATTAATTTGATAACATTTCTAAGATATCCGAAAATTCCGAAACGGTTTTATAGCTTGTTTCTAATGAAGCAGAAATTCAAGAAGTCGCGATTGTGTTGTATTATGTACCTACACTGATACAAAACAAACGCACGTGTTTTATGGATTTCAAACAATGCGAATCTTAGAGAAGCACCTAACGTTCCTAAATGATGTGTTAATTCTATTGGTCTAGTCGACGGTCTTGTAAATTGAAATACACTCGACTATTCCGAGACTAAAAATATGGTTATACCTAAACAAAGATTTAGTCTTTTTTTCGAGTCGATAGAAACTCTTCAAATAGTTTGGGCCCAGTACGTGTTAGTAAGTTCCATTTAAAGTACATAGTTTTATCAGGTTTATAGCGGTTTAACTAGAAACTTAAGGACCCTAGACTAGTTACTCCTTACGTAGGTACTTACGTCAGCCTTAGCCGACTACTGAAAACAAAATATCGTGTGTTAGCGTAGTGCCTAAGTTATAAGATTTAGAGGAAAACCAAAGATGGCTTCAACACTGAGTAAAGCTCGCATTTCTACATGTACTTTATTAAGTATTACATTGTATTGCATATTGTTTTTGGTGTACAATAAAGAATAAAGAAGGATGGATATAAAAGATGACATTACTCAAAAGGAGCTTAAGATAATGGCTCTTACCAATTCTGACCAAACCTGTATTAGTAATGGATTCAGAATATCACCCAGATGATAATATTCTGAGATCTATCCATAAGGTACATTACAACGATTGTCTTAATGTCCCTCGGCAATCATCGCATTTCTGAATACAAACGAATGGTAATTTCCATGTCCATCAATTATTATATTTATCGTGTATAATAATTTGAATTCAGAATTCTTTAAGAAGTACTTTATTTTTCTTTTGTTTTGAATTCCGTGTGAAATATATAGAGCTGTAAAAATAGCAGCTTTCCTCCCATTTTTTAAATAAATTAAATTATGTTAAAAGAGTATTAACAACTCTATATATATACTTCCAAGTTGATATGTATATATATATATATATTTCTTGTACTTATGTATGTATGTATATTTAGGCTTTATTTTATTTTATTCTAGAATTGTACACTGGACTACTTCTCTTCTTCCTTTTGTAAACTCTCTCCATCACTCTAAGGTTTGCTGGTAGAAAACTCTTCTTTGAGTTAAGCTCGCCTTTGTACGTCAACTTTAAAATCACTCGTGTTGTATATGTAATTATTTTTTGTGTACAATAAAGAATTAAGAATTGATTGAGCGTCCGGTCTGCACCACACCATATGTTAGTGCAAAGGGCAACTGATAGAAATTTAGAAAAGGGCTTGTTACACTACACGGTATTCAGGGCCCTAAACCCTATTTTAGGGTAGTGTAATAGCTGTTAGGGAGTTAGGGTTCTCGTAATATCGACCTTATTGCTTCGTAATGATTTAGTGACCCGGTATTCAGGGCCCTGAATACCGTGTAGTGTAAAAATCCCTAAATCCGACGACGACGAAACACGAAGTTTGCCGAGTGACATTAAGGTTGCCCTAGTCGATGGCACGAACTATTTTGTGCGCGGGGTTAAAATGCGTGCTATCTCATCCGACAACACGTGCGAAAGAGATAGATGCTGTGATGAGCAGTAAGAAGCTAGTTCGCGTACGAATACACACTTTTGCAAATTTTTGATCTAAAAAAGTCTCAAAAAGTATAACTTTTTGGCTCCATCTTAAACCGAACCCTGTACCTTCAAGCTAAGGGACTTCAGGGCCATTGGCATCGATGCGTTCTGAATTTTGACGACGTACTTAGTGTCAGAGAGTTTGTATAGTAACTAGAGATAACGTATTTACGACGAAAAAGAAACTGTCAATTCTCTCGTTCATAGAAAAACTCTATGAAAAAAAAAGAGACAAACATAGACAAACGCAACCATCCTGAACGTCAAAGAGATAACTTTTTAGTCACTGTTGTAACCCATCGGTTAGCAGCTCTAATTAAAGTGTTTCGCTGTTTTCACACCTTTGTTTCGTTTTTATCAGGAAGAATTTTGTTGTTTAATTATCTGCATGAACCATGTCGTGTGTGGCTATCAGTTGCAAGAGTAAAATGAGTGTATTAACAGAAAATAATCAAAGGATATCTTTCCACAGGTGAGTTATCGACTAGCATACTGAAATTATTGTGCAGGGTATACATTTCATAGGCTGTCCGGAATAAAGGAATCTTAGTTCTAAATACGTCGAGCACTTATAGTATCATTTAAACCATTCTATGTAGTGAAATAATTAACTTTTATGCGTTCGCTAATAGAGCTATGACAGTTTACGTACTTACGTTGATACGTTCTGATGTTAGAGATGTGACAAAAGTCACAAGAAAGATTTATCGATACTGTATTTTTATTTTACTTACTTTAATGTATTTCTTGAAGTTTATTTGCTATTTGTTATTATTAATCTAATATTGATTGTGCACAGGTTTCCTAAGAGTACTTATTTAAGAAATAAGTGGATCAAGAATATAAAACATGCTAACTGGACACCTTCACCATATTCTCGCTTGTGTTCACTGCATTTTATTGAATCGCTATCGCTATCCCTCGACCCATCTATGGATAAAGGTTGATGAATCATGTTTACTATCGCATTTTAGTTTTCAAATTTAATAATTATATGTGAACCATTTTATTATTATTTATTTTGTTACTTTTATACTTACTTATACATACTCGTCTGTAAACTTTATTTTCAGTCTTGCACAAGAACTAGCTTATTATATATCAGTATATTGATCAGTACCTGTTTGTACATATAGTCGTACGAGTGTATCAAAAACTGTCACTTTGATCTCATGATGTACCTCGTTTTTGCACAAGGTATGAATATACATTATTATTTAAAAGTGAATGTGTACTCGTACAAAACCCCCCACCCTCCCTCACCCGAAACCTCGTTCACTCTTTGTACGAGTACACATTCACTTTTTAAATAATTATAAAGATTCCCTAAAAAAACGTAGATAAAATTAGCCGCAGTCAGGGACGATTCTTACAGATATTTGACCAAATTTGTAGAAAATCCTCCTAAACTAAACTCGATAATACCGATATGACAGTGGCACAGATCTAGTTCTGATATATGTCTATAGATAAGTATCTATAGCATCCTCGGTCACACTGGCAGAAAAGATGGCATAGACAAAAGTATATCTATCTCTTTTTGCTTATGACGTTATCTGTTAGTGCGAAAGTGAATACCGATGTTGAAATTGCGTCTTAAATATGTTACCTCTAGGTTACTATACAAACTCTCTGCTTAGTGTAGTACCTACAAAATAAGAAAATCGCATTATTTTGCTATAACATCGATATAAGCATGCTATAAGAGTGTATGGCTAGGCAACCCCGTTGCTTCGTTACTCTAACCGTCACGATCTAAGGAGCAAAGAGAAGACAAAAATCATATCGATATAACAGTTTACTGCAAGTTACAGCGTATATTTGCTTCAAGTTATCTCTCTACGGTACATAGGTACTTTGTTTCTTCCGTGCCTAATCTACCTAATTTCAAAAGCATCTCATACATTAGGTACCTACCAATGTTGAACATACATAGGTAGTTGTAATACTCAGTGGTCAGACTCATCGCTGCAGTGATTGATAAAACCGATGAATCATTACCTCGTAATAAACGACTAACATAGCGACCGCATTCCGTTGATATCAGAACGAGTAGGTAAATAAAAGTACATTTAACCAATGACAAAGCGTACTTAAAATTTTATGGCTTGTTTGGTCGGCTTTAGAACACATAGTGTACCTACCTACATGAAATCACACACAGCTCCATACAATGGGGAGATTCAAATCACGATTTGGAGATGCTACAATGTTGAGAAAACTAAAAGGTAGCTAGATTTGACTAACGTAAACTAACATGACCTATTTGTAGAAACTTGAGCCAGCTACTTGAGGATGAAACGCGATAGCGTCATACATAACAAGCTATTATGTCACTGTAAACCAACCAAACACTGTCCACTCATCATAAATTACGTAAAGACGATATTCCCATTCTTACAATCATTGATAGGTCTAATCGAACGTTCTGTAGACTCTGTAGTTATAGCTGTAGAACCCTTGTGCTGAATAAAGGCACACACCTCTAAACGAATGTGCCTACCTGCATTTATTTGTAAACATCGCCATTGTATCCATTGTAAGTACCTACAACACAACCTGATGCAAAGGTGCATTTAGGATTGTAAATAAAGCATTCAGTTTCAATATAGGCAGATGTGGTGACACTAGGCACTTCTGCCCGCAATACAAATTCTTAGGTATGTTATATTTAAGATGATTAAACAATGTTAGATAGAAACAACAGTTAGCAGAATACCAATACGGAATACCTGAAACAATACCTGACTATTCTATACTCATCGCACCTCCTAGTGAGATTGTAGCAGTAGCTAGATACTACAGCTTCACGGGTTTAGGTAAATTGAACCTTACAATTAATGATTCCTTCGTGAATCTGATGTTTCGTGCAAAACGTGTATGTTGGTGGTTGCCGAAATAAAACTACTTTGCAAGATATTAAGTAGACAATTACAATCAAGTTTCATTTTCTGGCTTCGAAAATGGTCATGTATTTTACAAAAACTGAACCTAACGAGTGAGTTCTGAAAAGCCACACAGGACGATCTTCACACAAGCAAAATTAGCTACAAAGTTAAAACTGAACACCTAACTCTGTTTGAATATTAACCACTTAATCACCAGGTCATTCGAGTTACGGATGTGCTCATTGAACCATGAACTTTAATATGTCAATCCGTCGCTCCTGTTAAATTGTCAACTGGCCTACTAAAGTACTAATTCGTTCGTAGGTATTAGGGTTTGCCTTCATATAAGCAGATCAAACACTTTATTTAGTGCGGAAACGTGTAGTCAACTAGTCTTAGAGCCTCTGAATCCAAAAGTGAAATGTGACTGAAGATGATGATGAAGGAAATGAAGGAATTTGCGTTTGTGGACTACGAGAAAGCCTTCGATTCGACCGAGACTTGGGCTTTACTGCAGTCTCTCCAACGGTGCCAAATCGACTACCGGTACATCGAAGTGTTGAAATGTTTGTACAAAAACGCAACCATGTCAGTTCGACTTCAGGATCAGACCTCGGGACCTATCCTTCTGCAGCGAAGTGTGACACAGGGAGACGTCATATCTTCGAAACTGTTTACCGCTGCACTGGTGGATGTCTTCATGGTTCTGGACTGGAAAGGGCTAGGCATCAACGTCCATGACGAGTACATCACTCACCTTCGGTTTGCCGACGATATAATGGTTATGGCTGAGACCATGGAGGACCTCAATACAATGCTCAATGAACTCGGTAGAGCTTCCGAAAGAGTGAGTCTTAGGATGCAAAACCAAGGTGATGTTGAATGCCCATGTTACATCCACTCATATCAAGGTCGGAGACTGTACACTCGAAGTTGTGGGCGACTATGTCTACCTGGGACAAACGATTCAATTGGGTAGGGCCAACTTCGAGAAAGAGGTCCACCGTCGAATCCGACTCGGCTGGGCAGCGTTCGGGAAGTTGCGCGGGATCTTCTCGTTCAACTTACCAAAGTATCTCAAGACGAAAGTCCATGACATGTCTTGCCAGTGATGACCTATTGCTCTGATACGTGGTCGCTTACAATGGGCTTCATCAGAAAGCTTACAGTCACCCAAAGGGCAATGGAGAGGGATATGCTCGGAGTTTCCTTGCGTGATCTAATCGGAAATATAGATATCAGCAAGAGAACCATGGTTACCGACATAGCCCGAAGAATCGCCAAACTTCTGGCAGTGGGCAGGGCACATTGCTCGCAGAACGGATGGCCGATGGGGCAGAAAAGATCTGGAGTGGCGACCGCGAACCGGAAGACGTTGCGTTGGAAGACCTCCCACTAGATGAACCGATGCCCTGGTGAAGGTTGCGAGGACCCACTGGATACGAGACGCACGGGACCGGTCAATGTGGCGACGCTTGGGGGAGGCCTATGCCCAGCAGAGGACGTCTTTCGGCTGATATGATGATGATGAATGAAGGAATGAGCATTTTCGCTAAACATGATGAAAATGTCTTAAACGTACATTTCGATCAACTGTCTCAAGATATCTAGGTACACTTGCGCAGCCTATAGTTATTTTTTTTTTTTTTTTTACTATGTATAGGCCTGTGTTTTGACCACAATCTCACCGTGGTCAGTGATGATGTGGCCGATGGTGGTAAGCACACAAAGCCTAGAAGGGAACTGGCTCTCAAGTGCTGCTGTCGGAACACACCGGAAGGTGCTTGGCGACAGATTTTCAACTTGAGGGTGGTTGCCAGCCAGGCGGGTACTACAAAGTACCCTACCACCGGTCTATGGTTTCCTCACGATGTTTTCCTTCACCAAAAGCTCAAGCTCATTGTAGGATTCGAACCCGCGACCTTCGTCTCGGTATCCGACGTCACTACCACTGAGCTATCATTGCCTTAGTTCTTAGGTTCAAACTTTTCTAGGTGACGTTAGGAGTTATTAGATTTATAGGAGTGCAGTGCACTCACTAGCTATGAGAATGATAATCTAGCCCTTGGTTGCAAGTTTACCCTTATGTGGAGTGTGATTATAGTGTATTACTTAAGTTATATAATTATCTAAGCACTATAGTGCGCGGCACGTAAGTTGAACAAAAATTTACTAACGTTTTAATGAAATTAAAAGATTTAAACCGAAATGAATCCCTTATTAATGACCTAACCGTTGACGATATATAAATAGTCAACGATTTAAACCGACTTCTTTTCTTTGAAAGTCGGTTTAAATCGTTCAATTTTAATAAACTTTAATACATTATTGTTCAACTTACGTGCCGCGCCGCATTATGCATATAAGTGTACAGTGAGGGCATTTTAATACCCAGCCTAAACCACTTTTGAAAGAATATTGATTTTATACTGTAGGTGTCATTAAAGAAAAGATTTTTATAAATTCATCTCCTAAAGGGCTCAAATAGGGGATGAAAAATTGTATGGTCATTTTTATTTTCTCTACTAAGACCGTCTGGGGTCTTAGTAAGGTTTTCCACAACTGACCAGGAGACCAGAATCTTGAAGTAAAAAAACCAGGGCTGGAATGACTCTCAAACTATCAGGAGAATGGAAACATAAAGAAAAGAAGTACGAGTATCCGGGGATGGAATCATGTTTGGTAAAAGACTCGAACTACCAGGCAATCAGAACCATGAGGGAACTATGAGGGATAGCGAAAAACGCTCAAAGAAATCACGAGGCCTATTTTGAAGTGGACAATTTAAACAGTGATCATCAATATGATTGACTTCAGTAATTTTCTCATCGTTGAGGCAAAAAATCTGTTAAGTTAAAAAGAGACCACGAAGCGAGCTTAGAGCTTTTATACAAGATAAAACAATATAAGGTGCTTATAAAATTAGGTCGCTAAAATCTAGTAGGTAAGGAAAAGCTTCAGACAAATAAAATTTCACGTGGATAGAGTCAAGCGTGCTGTAGAAACAGAAACCAATTAGGTAGGTACTCCCTCGTCACATATTTTTGATATTTTCTATAGGTATGTACTTACTAACTTAGCTAGACCACAGATAATATAATACTAGCATAGCTAGACTGATTTAGTTTGTTGTATTAGCAACTTTTAATCTATATACTGCCACTTTAATTCGATTATTATCTTCAAGGTAAATAAAATGAATCGCTTACCATAAATTTAAATTTAAAAAACTGCTGGTGCTATTTTACATAAGTACCTACTTTTGGATTAGTACCGCAGTAGGAACTACATAGAGATGATAGACGGACCTGTTCGATTCCATCCATTACGTCCTTAAAAATTTTTGAGTGTCAAAATTGGTGGCGAGATGTCGAAAAGTGGAGGCAACGACGGCTTTAGGTATGCGAGGACGCAAGATGCGGCTGGCGTAGGGGGAGGGGCGCTCGGCATCTGAAGGTCGTCCGCATTCCTCGCGTCGCCGTCCGCTGCTACCGCGCTTACGTAGCGCCCCCCCTCCCCCCCGAGCCCGCGCGCCGCCCTCCGCCTGTAGCCGCCTGCGCCGACCGGTCTGCCCCCGCCCCGCTGCGCCTGACCGCCATCACAAACTATCGCGCATTTACTAAAACAAAAAACATGTTCTTATGGCTATCAAGAGCTGAAGAGCCGCAGAGGTACCGGATGGGATGAAATTTATTCGCGTCTAGTTTTTTTACGCGATCTCGTGGTTCTACATTCCTATGTTTTATAATATGTAGGTACCTAGCCTACGTAGGCTCCTATCATAGTGAACGTACCACTGACATGGCGTGGATTTGGTTCGGTCATATTCGTCGAGACCGTCTAGTCTAGGACTTACTATCCTTCTAATACTACCTACGCTACAAAGTGTCTTCTATTTTGTGTCAGCACTGAGGACATATAAAGACCCTGAAGATTCATTGAGTAGAGGGATCTAATACTACAATATTGTTGAGGATTGAAGAGGAGAAACTCATAGTCGATCAGAAGTTAATCCAACTTTTTAGGAGAACGGAAAACTTAGATGTCGCCTGTCGACCCAAAATAAGGCATCCCCCGCTGAGCAACGTAGGGATCACTTAGGATTTGATTTTAGGACACTGCTAGCGACTAAAAAACTAACGACCGCAATAATTGATATGTCCAATTGTTATCATCAATGATGATTGAAAAACAAAAATCATCGCGTTAATTCCCGTGGTTTATTGTTTTTCAATTATGAAACGCGAAAGATTAAAAGTTAATGTCAATGATTATTTTCCTGCCCTTGTCCAATGTTACTTGGGATCGGCGCAACATTTTAGTAACTACGTTTTTTTCTTCCATCAAATTGTTTCAAATGTATTTCTTTTTCATAAGCACTCTCATCCATACAAGCTTCAAACGCATGCAAGCATTCAATCAAATCCATTATTTGGTTGTCTTTTTGATAAAGAATCAGATTCATCAAAGATTTACAAATTTATAATTGTTTTATTCGACGTCATTTCTCCAATTTCTAATTTATACCTAAGCTATGTGACAAAAATAGTTGTAATTCATGATAATAAAAACCGGCCAAGTCCGAGTCGGACTCGCACACGAAGGGTTCCGTACCATTATCGCAAAACACTGCAAAAAAATCACGTTTGTTGTATGGGAGCCCCCCTTAAATATTAATTTTATACTGTTTTTAGTATTTGTTGTTATAGCGGCAACAGGAATACATCATCTGTGAAAATTTCAACTGTCTAACTATCACGGTTCATGAGATACAGCCTGGTGACAGACAGACAGACAGACAGACGGACAGCGAAGTCTCAGTAATAGGGTCCCGTTTTTACCCTTTGGGTACGGAACCCTAAAAAAAAGTTAATTAAAAAAATCAAAAAACCCGACTGCTTGAAAAGCGAACTAAAAAGAAGTAAACAAGGAGAAAATCATGCTGTGCTGTCGGAGGATACATCTTCGCGAGCTGGCTGACCAAAATCAGACGTATCCTCCGACTGCACAGCATGATTTTCTCCTTGTTTACTTCTTTTTAGTTCGCTTTTCATGCAGTCGGGTTTTTTGATTTTTTTAATTAACTTTTTTTATTTATAACTTTTTAGTTAATTTTTTTTTCGAAATATGTACATTTAAACATATAAGTGTTCTATATTTTTGAAATCACCTCTTAAAATCCTTTATTTTACACACGATAGGATAGGAAGAAAAAAAAAATTTGGGCCGCCACAATATGGCGCCCAAAAACCGCCATTTTCCTATTTTCCAATTTTTATGTAGCCAGTGACACTTGCGGGGTTAAAACGAATCGATTGACGTAAGAACCATCAAAATCGGCCCACGCGTTTGGTCTCTAGAACGCCATATAGGAACAAACATACATACATACATACATAGACTGATAAACACATTACCCTCCTTCGGCAGTCGGGTAAAAAACAACAAGATCTAAAGAACACGTGCGTTTGTGTTAAATTTTCCAAAAATATAACTCACTAGTAAACGCAACAATGTGCGCCACAAAAACAGCAGGTAGCAAAAAGGAGATCGTGTACGAAAAAAAGTAATGGAATGCACAGCTGGCGTTGATCCGACATTCCTACCACGTTCAAGCTCCGGTGAATAGGAAAGTACACCCAAAAGGACTAGCGTAGCTCGTAGGTAGGACATTTGTGTATCAATAACAGTGTACAAACGTATGTTTACATCATATTTTTTTAAGTAGGTACCTATCTAGCTACAACATTCTCTGCATCTGTTAAACAAAACAAATATCAAGTGAGCAACAAATTGACTCAAAAAATATTTGCTTTATGATTCTAAATTAGGTATGATATTTATCGTCTTACGTCGTATATTTGTAGTTTTTGGTGAATGTTAAATCTACTATGACGCACAAAGAATTCTTGAGGATGTAAACACATTGGAATCCGGCCTAACGAAGACGCACGCCAGAACAAATCTACCTAATACTTATATTGAATAAGAACTAATTAAACATGAAGTTAGTGTTATTATGATTTTATAAGAGTGGCCACTAAAGCAATATAGATAATAGTAATCGAAATTATAGGATCGCATACCTATTACACCGGAGTGCGGAATTTAATTGTTATGATCACAAGCTATCTACTGGCTGATCTATGGAAGGAAGTATCATTGCGCGTCTCCCAAAAATAAATAGCCTTAGGTAGGAACATCACCTATAGTTGCCGGATTTGGTGTCGATGAATGATTAAAGTATACGAATATATCGAGCTCTTACCCTTTGCCTATTTCTATCCCAATAAAATTGTATGGTGGATTTGAGTAGGTACTCAGACCTCTAACACAACTGTTGATATATTGTGCTTATAGATAGATTTTAAACTGCGGGGTGCTTCAAACAGAAATCTTTGAATTCTTGTATCGCAGCTATCGACCAACACATTATCACGGTATCTAAAGCAGAAAGGATCTCGGACAATAAAACGCCTGGGAACAGATTTTTACAGTAGACCCAAAAAACAATATACCATTCTAGCTCCTTCAGATTTTTACAGTAGACCCCAAAAAACCATATAGGTACCATTCTAGCTCCTTCAGATTTTTACAGAAGACCCAAAAAACAATATACCATTCTAGCTCCTTCAGATTTTTACAGTAGACACCAAAAACAATATACCATTCTAGCTCCTTGACGCTCCAATAGAGTGAGTGAGAGTTATCGTTGTTGTAATAGCTAATGTGGATGTTCGTTGTTCCAGTGCGAGTAACAGTGATCTCGAGATGCGACATGCGTGCTCTGTGTTCGGTTCGCGGGCCGTTGGGCGGCGACACGCGCGCTCTCGGCGCGGGCGCGCGGTTCCTCTCACTGCGCATGCCCGGACAGCCGCAACCACTGCACTTCGTCGTCGAAGCCAAAGCAAGGGTCAAAGAATTGAAGTCTTTGGCCAATGCTCACGCGCAACTACAAGGCATGACCGACACAGAACTCTTCGGTTTAGCAATTTTGCAAAGTAAGTGTCCCTACCTAATCATTTTCACCATAAGTCTTACACACTCGTAAGTCGTACCTGACTTAAGTTCTAAACATTTGCATAGTGATTTCACAAAACAAAGTTATTATGTATTCATGGCGTCACACATTCCACCTCGTAAGCATTCAGTCTAACTATACAAACAAACGCTGTTGTGTAATCAATGTTCTATATTGGTACAGGCATCACAATGTCACATTATAGAGACAATATGCACCCAGTCTCCAACGAGAAACAGAGTATTCACCAAACAATAATTATCTTTATGCAGAGTATCACGAGTTTTAGCAAACGAAAATACTACTAAGCCCAATTAACAATTCTATATTGTCTTTTCAGATGGAGAATACTTGTTTGTTGACTTAGAAAGCAAACTATCTAAATATGCGCCAAAGAGTTGGAGATCATCCCACACCCATGTAAGTCCAAAACCATTATTATTAAAATCAAATCTCTATTCTATCTTAACATTCTATCTAGGATCTAGCTAATTCAGAGATTGATATCACTTATTTGTTTCAGGGCTTGGACGCTAACGGGAAGCCGCTCCTTGAATTGCACCTGGTCGTTCAGTTCCACGTGGAGAGTCCACTGCTCCTGCACGACGAAATCGGCCGCCATCTTTACTTCCTACAGCTGCGCCAGAACGTGCGCACGCGAGACGCTCTGCCCGCCGAAGTGATACTACTGCTCACCGGATTAGCATTACAAGCTGAATACGGAGATGCAGACTCCTTCGAAGACAGAGACTACTTCAAAGTAGATGACTACGCACCCGCGTCCCTCACCGGAGATTGGGTAGCAGCAGCCATGCGCGCTTGCCATCGAGAACACCGTGGTCTCACAAAAGCTGACGCTGAATCCAGGTTTATTCGAGAAGTTTGTCTCCTCCCTGATACGATAAACTCACATAGATACCGCCTAAAACAATCTAAATCAGAACCCGAACCTGGAACTGTGTGGCTTCTTGTAACAGCTAAGGGTATAAAGATTCTGCCTGATAATGGATCACTTTCAAACTTCATATGGAGCGCTATCGGCAAACTAAGCTTCGATAGAAAGAAATTTGAGATTAGAACCGAGGAGGGCAAATTGACATTGTTTTCATCAAGTGAAGAAAAATGTAAATATCTCTTCGCACTTTGTAGAGAAACACATCAGTTCTCAATGAAAATCGCGCCTAAATTCAATGAAATCTTGAGAATGGAAGAAGAGGAGCGCAAAATTTGCTTCGGTTACTCAAAATCATTAAACATTCAATACAATCAAAACAAAAGTGAACAAAGAATATCAGTGATTTCTTCTACGAGTTCGAATACCACATCAGGCATTGTGAGTGACAGAGTCCAATCTGAAGATGAATTAGAAATTATGATAGATTCTCCCCCCGCACCGTCTACGGAAAGTTTGGCTTTCGCTCATTTGCTAGACAGCACAAATTCTTACTTCATACGCCAAATGCCACAAGATAATCAGCCACTAACTAAAACATCGTCATTACAACTACAAAAATCTAAAATCCGAGTGAAGAAGACCAAGGAAGACTGTGAGAATGTTAATAGAAACGAAATTACACAACCAGAACAACACTCGTTAAACCAATTGGATGAAACGACCTCTTTACCTGATCAAAGTATTAGCGAAACCTTGACAGACAGTCCAAGATCTAATAAATTAAAGTGCACTGGATCTCAGTGTTCCTCATCATGCAGTACAGTGATAATGGCCAGAGCGGGTCTTAGTACTCTTAGCAGGACATCTAACGCGAGCAGTTTAGAATTAGGATACAGTCACACTGCTCAGAACTCAATGATGAGCGACAACAGTACAGTTGGTATAGACGTAGAATATTCTCAAGATACAGCTTCAGCTTTGTACGATGGTTTAGGCCAACCAGTTACTGTAGCGGCATCAAGTGAAACTAGCGGTGTCTACACCATGAGCAGTTCTGAACTTACTGCACGGTCGAAAATGGACACCTTATCCGAAGCCAGTAGAACAGATTACGATGGCTCGCATTACGACAGCTACAAACCAACGAAAGAAAATGATCTTGCTGATTTCGATAGCGTTTCTTCAATACTGAAAAACAAGTCAGAAAGAACTAGTCATGCAACAGGGACATTAAGATTACAGTCTTCTCAACCTAGCTCGGATTGTGTCGATGGAGCTGCAAAGTTTCAGAGCCAAGAACAACATAATAAAGAAAACTTATTTAGAGAAAGAACAAATTCCAACGTTAGTGCAATCTCGTTTCACGGTGACGGCAGCGATCCAACGGATAACAAACATAATTTACTGACTGCAAGTGAATTAAGTGACCTCATAGTGGGAAGAGGCGTGTATCCTAAGAGCCAGTCTGTAAGTGACACTTTGGATTCAGTGTCGGATTACGTGAGGCTGCCCCTTCCGTTTTCTGGTGATAGTTACCTTCAGGGTCACGAAGACACTGCTCCTTCAGATGATCACTATCCGAATAACTCTTTCTTCGACCGGCCGCCAACTCCTCCAACTAGAATTGATAGTCGTAAATTGCTCAATTTGTCTCTACCAAATATTTTTGATATAAGCGGCGATACTCCTATCAGGCCTTCATTTCCTGATAAGCCGCCACCTCCCTACGAATACAATCATCAAACTGTTTCATCTTATGCATCACCTCCTGCTAAGGCGCCACCAGCTTATCCTGGCCCAGCGACGACAGCCAGGACATTGAAACAGTTGAACGATAACAAAGAAGAAGTGGCAGCCAGAGTGGTCACATCAAAGCCCATGATAACCATTCTGAAAGCAGAAGCAGGCGAAGTGAACGCATCTAGTGAAAGAACATTTGCTAGTCCCATGGTGTTGGAGCACAAATTCCAAAAGTTTAAACGACAACAAGCTTCCAGTCGCAGAGCAGAAAGGTCGAAATTAGCGCAGGGGATAAACCACAACCTGTCGCCGTCCAGAGACATGGGGCACGGTGTGGACTCGAATGTGCTAGTAGCCATGATGAAGCTGGCGCCGGGACCGCCCCCCGCACCGCCCGCGCCCCGCCGGCCGCGCCAGCCACCGCCACCACCCGCCACGCGCCTGCCGCCTCCTCCACCGCCGCACAATCCTATGTTTCACCAGCAGTTGTACAGCGATGTCGACTACGTCTACTACCCTTTACAAGACCCGGCCGTCTCGCAGCAAAATTATCTCGACCACAAACTGACCGAGTCTCGCGTGTCGAACATGCACAAAAGTGGTCTGCAGTACAGAAGTACACCTTATCTATCGACTTCCATGTCTGCTTCGTCCATGTATGGCTCGATCCAAAATCTCTCAGATTCTTATGTTCAGTTACCGGGTACGCGGACAAGCTGGTACTCGCTAACGAGCAGGACGTCGCTCAGCAACCATTCCATAAATCTTGAACGGCCGCAACTGGCCGCGCGAGTTCCAGACGTTTCGCATTTTATGCGGACGAAATCGGATGAGAATGTGTTGAATGCGAAGGATCCACCGCCAGTTAAAATGAGACGAATGCCTCCGCCTCCACCGCCGCCTTACGAATACAAAAAGAAACTTCTCAATTACTCGAGAGAAGTCAAAATTCCTCACGCCTTAACAAGTGTGAACAGTGAACTTAGTGTGAACAAAGTGAAAGACTCCAATTGTGATTTAGACATAAAAACTCTTCGAGAGAAAAGTAAAAACCTTGACTTGCCACTTATCGCGGCATTGTGTAACGATCGTTCGTTATTGAAACAAACTAAAGCTTTTGGTGCTCCAAAGTTAAATAAACCAACAGGTAGTGACTGTGAAAGTGAACGGAAGTGTGTGAAGTCTGTTCCAAACACCACCGATAGCATAGATCTTAAGAATAAACAAGAATATAATGCTAAGAGAGTAATGGCAGGGTCCCAGAAAAAAATATTGATACGAAACCCTACTGATAAACTCCCAGCATTGCCGGTTACTGAAAGTCATCCAAGAGCAATGTCCAATACATATGTAATGCATCCAACTGTAGCTAAAATTAAAAAGTCTCAACCCAGCTCATGACATTATGATAATTTCTTACCTACTGCTTGTGAATCCTTCCAGTGCTATGACCTTTCATCCACCGATACAAAGACTGAGCTTAACGCCACCAGAACTTAAGATAGGAGCCACACTTGTATCCATGCTTAGCTCATTATTTTGACCTTAAAAGCAATTGAGATAAGATTTATTTTTGACAATTCAAATTTTGTTACGAATTGAACTGAGATACAAATGTGGCTCCGAATTTAGATTATATTACACATGTTTAAACATAATTAATAATATTTAAATCCACCTACTGCAGAAAATGGTTCATATATATTACCGAGAATGTAAACAATGGCAAAAAGTAAATTATTTAAATTATATTGAAGGATACTATTGCCCACAAACTGACTATTATGTGGTTTACCTATCATATTTTTGTATAGTATATTGTTATATTTAACTGTGACAATTAACATAACTTTTATTACAATGACTTAAGGTTGAAATTCAACTGACTAAAAACCTGCATGTTTTGTTTACATTATTGGAAAAAATAAACATGAATGTTTGTGGTACTGTTTACCTTACAAGAATAGTAGGTACCTATTTTTAATGTCAGAGTTAAAACATTGTGACTACTTACTCAATTTTGTATTGCTCAATAATGTAATAGAAATTATACCTTATCTATTTGTAGACATTATTTATACCAAAGTAATTTGGCGGATTATAGGTACATATATAGAAAATAACATCACCCAAATGATTTTTTTGGTAAGCAACTCAAAATTACCCGCTTAGCTATTTAATATCGTATTTTAATATGACATGTAGGTTTTTCTGAAATTTTAAGAAGTCTCCAAACTAAGCAAAATGCATTCCAGCATCCTATATTGTCTATGTTAGACATCTCAAGAGAACATAATATAATCTTAACAAATATGTGATACAAAATGTGCCTTTCCAATAATTATATTACTCTCAGAATGAAACAAGAATTCCATAGAATTAGCATTACACACTAAAACGCGATATCGATATGCAAAGGTACATCTGCAAATATATTTTTGTATAAAGTATACTTATCTCACAATTCTAATTCACTATGAAATAGTGAATTATAGTAAGAAAACTATGTAATGAAATACTCGCTGTTCGATATATTACCTGTTATAATTAAGTGTATCAAAAATCATTGCTTGTAATCATAGTAAATGAAAGTGTTATAATTTCAACAACTATTTATTTACTTTAATAACATAATGTGTACATAATAATACATATACTAAGTACATAATATTTGTTTTCAATATGTACAAATGTATATTAAACTTTTTGTAACTCTGAGTTCTTTTTCTTATTTTATGTAAGTACATTCCTTAAGTTTATAATACAAATTATATATGGTGTAAGTATATCATGCACAAACAATATCTTTGGTAAAAGAGGAACTAGTATTGTGAGTAGTCAGCTCAGGACTACCCACATTTAACAAAAATTAAACAGTAAATATCAACAAAAACATTAATATGGTCAATGGTGAAAAATTCTAAATCACTCTAATAAATAATAATATCATTTTTTTTGAGAAAATCGTTATTTTAATAAGAGTTAAATAAATTAATATTAATACTGCTACAAAATAGACTGCCTAAAGAGATTAACATTCAGATCATTTCGGAAGCTCGAGATTCTGTAACTATGACACAGATATTTATCTTAAATATACATTTTTCTTATTTTAGTTGCCATATTTACGTACGTAATTATTATAGTCTATGATATAATACCAATTTAAAATACTATAAAATACGAAAATACATTCATAAAACCGTTCCGATGTTCGAAATAGGTAAACATACAAATTAATTGTTCGTAATAATCTTTTTCCTGTTTTTTTACAACACAAGTAATGTTTACTTTTCTAATTTTAGAATGATAGCAGAATTTGGAGGAAATGTTATTTTATCAAAGTACAATACTTGTCCGACTAGGGACATGTTTGTCCCAGCAAGCACAGTGCCACCATAAAACATGGTAGATAAGTCAGTGGTAATAGATTTACTGCCCAAATTTCCTACAAACACACAAGTGTTCCTCCTAGGATACCAACGTTCTATCACTACGAGATTCTCCTCAGTTTCACGGATTTCCATATTTTTCAGATTATTGCCTTCCTTGTAAATAGATCTTAAATATATTGTTGGCGTATCTATTCTCACTTTCGTAAATAGTTTAATAACATCTAAGAAATGATAGCTTGGTTTCCTTTCAGACTTTGAAATCCAAGGCAAAATCATTGCAGAATCTTTTTCATTAGAAAATGACATTGACACTATATTGCCGACATCTTTATGTTCGTGGAAGTCTCTTTCAACATCACCAATCCCACCGAGTCCGATTTCATCGCCATAAAATATACTAACAGTTCCTGGCAAAGCTAACTCAAGAGCAGTCAATACCAAAGTGTTATTGACATGGTTTGTTGATATTCTTTCATTATGGACACTACCAATATTCCAATGAACCCATGGATAATGAGGCCTATCCCACAATGTGCCCTTAATAACTTTATCAATACGACTTTTCAGACCAGTAACACCTTCATTTAAATCTAGATGGACATCAATAAGATCAACTCTCGACAACAACACGTTTAAAGCATCACCTTTAGCTTTTTCGTAAGCATTTTCACTGGCAATAAATATTTTATTGCTACCTAAAATTTGTTTCCATAGCTGCAAACTTCTAATAAAACTACCATCATCTACAAAATTTTCTAAATCTTTTAAGTAAAAGCCATCAACCTTCTCGCTAGCCCAAAATATGATTGCTGCAGATGTGGAATCAACGAAGTTGGTTATGGTTTCGTTAGCAATTAACACAGCTTGAGTAAAATTTGAGTCTGAATCAGCTTTAGCCAGAGATACAACAGGCAGATCGAGGATTAAAGACATATTCCTATTATGGACTTCATTAACCAAGTCTCTAAAATCCTTGAGGACCCCAACACTTCTGTCTATCTGTACCAAGGAAGTGATATTAAAGTATTGATCTGGATATTTTTGTGCTTGAAATATATAATTGAGTCTTATAGCAGATGCTCCTAATTCTTGGATATAGTCTAATTTGTTCATAAGTCCTTTAAGATCACCTGTGCCATCTTTATTAGAATCCTTAAAACTTGCTGGGAATACTTCATAGAAAACTTTTCCTTGGTACCATGGTAAATCAGGATTGCAATTTTTTGGTATTGTTACAACCATAGCTATGATAGCTCCGAGGCAAGCAACGAGACCAGAGAGAACAATCCAAAGAAGTACTTTCCTGATGACACTCCAGTTCCAGTTGATGAAGTTTGGTAGCTTCCTGCCACTGACATTGTGGTTTCCATTCAACTTGCAGTCTTCAGTCTGAAATGAAAGAAAACAAAAAATATATTTGAATTCAGAATTCAAGATAATTATCAAATGAAACCACAACTCAATATCATGCATCACAAAGTTTAAATTTTATTGCAACCCGTACTTTTTTAGGATCCATTTTATAAAAATGGTCACACAACACACACACTTTAATTGAGTTGGTGATGATGGACTAAAATTATCTCAAATTATGGATTCAAGTACTGAGCTAATTGTTTTTATTTTATGAATGCTGAGTTGCCATTAAATGTCCGACTCTGAAGCCCAAACTTAATCTTGTTTCACTGCTTCTCTTGATTGAAAAAAAGATTTCTTATTTGACCAGTTAATCGATAAAAAGACTAAAATTGAACACTAATAGTGAAAACAGACAATTTATCGAAAAACTAAATAAATAAAGAAATATATCTGTCCCTCTTTACAAAAACGCCGTTTTCTATGGCAGTTGTATGGGCGTCGTGCTATCTGACGTCAGATGGCACGTCGGACTTCTCTTTCTAATTCTCAAATTTGACGCTTTATAACTTCGTCGTATACAAGATATTTTAAAAATCTTTCATATTATTTGTTTACTATAGTTAATAAGTATTTCATTTAGCATATAAACAAATTAAATGCATATATTCCCTATTACAAAATGGTTACGAAAACATGATATTTTATTAAAGTGTATGATACAATAAATAGCAAATATTACTATCATTAAAATAGTACAAGAGAAGGCTTGTGTTTTTTCCAGCTATTTATACTAAATTAATAATATAATGGTGGTTTCATAAAATAGTGAACAGACACATACTTGTCCCATGATGAGATCACCATTCTTGCTTAGAGTCTGATAGTCTAGCATGCTGATATTATTAATAAGTTGGGCGCTGACTGGATCCTGAATAACTGAACTGTTGTCTCCTGATGAACTAGAATCCCCTGCTGAGGCATCTGAAATTATAACAACATCTAAATTAATTCCTTTTTGAATTTTAATTGTTTTAAAATCAAATGGCAATTTTGTGATACCTAATATGATAGTAACAGATTTATATAAATTTGCTATTTTGAAGTTGAAAAGCTGGATTTTACATATTGAAGGGGCTATTTGAATTAACCACCATAATTCAGTAAACCTTACAGAACTAAAAGATACAAAAAGTAAAATATCATGGCTCGTATCTAAAACTTTGTGTAATGCACTTCTACTATGGAGTTAATTTTCTTTTAAGACAAAGTGATTGAAATACAATAAAAGTTGATAACATTATTTATATCACACTTTTCATGGTGAAATAACTTAGATTTTTTTTTTTCATTTTTATAAACTCTTATTGAATGTATTAACAAACCATCGTGGGTTTAACAGCCGTATGTCAGATGCGGCAACTCGGTGCCACAACATACTTTTAAATGAACAGTAGATACATAATTATAGCTAATCATTTGAAAAGATACTTTCTAGGTCGCATTGCAATCTAGAAAGTATCTCCTCAGCACTCTTGAGCAGTTATTTAAATTTATTGTATAGTATTTTTTATATAGTTCAGGGATGACGCAAGGACATGGGGCTAAATATGCTATAATAACAAAGGTGACAGACAATATGATTTTTGCCAACCTTTCTTGAGCAAACGTGGCGATCAATGCTCGTGCCAGGCTGCAGTAACAGGCTGGTATTTTTTTCTATACACTTAAATCACATTTTTAAATATTTGGGTAAGTAAATAAAAAAAATATATAAAAGAAAGCCCACCAGCATCAGGTACAGAGGCCAAGTTACATTATTTAGGATTTACTCTTATTTATTTATTTTAAAATCTAAACACAATTTTAAATACAATGCTATTAAAAAAATTGAATCCCGTCTGTATCAAACAGGAACAGGGCATCCTCTGCTATATATTTCTTTTTAATTTTTATAAAAAAAAAATATATTAATTAAATATGTGACAATGCAGGTACAGCATGCATTCCTCAGATACATCAAATAAACTTAAACATAGGCACTACAACATACAAGTAATTGATGATGCAACTTACTATAGAATTTAATGCTTACTCTGGGAATAATAGAAGTTTTTCTATGGAATATTTCATAAACATAGCACAAATATAAAAGCACATAAATACACTGATGTAATATGTAATTTATTCTCACCTGTCTGTATATTGACCATGTTGGGATCATCATTTAAAGTTAAAAACGGACGGTCACTCATTTCTTCAGAGAGAGGATGTTTGAAATCTAGTGGTGTAGGACTAGGTGTCGTCGGCAGTAACAGACACGTTGATGACTTTACACCGCGTAAATAATCCAAGGTTTCTAAATCATTGCCGCCAGAGTTGTTACTAATCTCCGGCGATTCATTCATGTTGGTGGATGTAATTGAATGGAATTTTTATTAGCACAATTGGTACGTCAATTGGTACTTGATAACGTAGAGAAGAGTGGACTTACTGCATGTTAAATCATGTAAATTAATAGTCCCATGTTAGATCGCACGCGAAAATCTATTTCAGGATTACATCGCAGTGTTATTTTTCAATTTTGACATTTAATTTGATCGAGGATTTTGACATTAGATTATTATCGACATCGACTACAATGGGCTGCACAGGTTCAGCACTAACCATCTGGTTTAAAAAAAAAACAAAGTCGGACTTTGACTTTTGAGTTTGACTGACATTTGTTTGAGTTCGTTGACATTTTAGTGTAGTTGTAATCACTTTTGTAATAATTCTATTTACATTTTATTTATTTTCGTTGATTAAGATTAATATTGTAGAGTAGTCACAGTACTTTAAGTTAAGTGCAAGCTTTATTTGTATAATAGTTTAAGATGATCGGAGCTAACAAACTTATTTGCAAAAATAATATTGTGTGCCAAAAGTTTATTCAGCAAAGAAACTTTACAAATAAAAATATTAAAGATGTTAACTACCAGTATTTACAAAGAAGCAAGTTACCAACGATGCATTTCCAGAAGTCGCTGCCCCGTTTACCGATCCCTGAACTTTCGAAGACTGGGGAACGTTACTTGAAAGCCCTTAGACCTTTATTGAATGATACTCAGTTTGAAGAAGCTAACAAGCGTACTTACAATTTTATTGATAAAGAGGGAAAAGTACTCCAGGAGAAACTCATTGCGAAAGATAAAAGGAACAAGCATACAAGCTATATTTCGGACTATTGGTTTGATATATATTTACGTGATAGAGTGGCTCTTCCCATCAATTATAACCCAATGATTGTGTTCCAAAACGATGTGAGACCGGAATACAATGATCAACTCATAAGGTCCACTAACATTTTGATAACTGCTGTCCGGTTTATGTTGTCTCTAAGAGAACAAATATTGGAACCGGAAGTGTACCATTTAAATCCTAAGAAGAGTGACACACCAACATTCAGGACCTTTACAAGACTACTGCCTGAAGCAATTTCATGGTATGTTAAGTCCATATATTACATTTCGATACCTCTGGGCTCAAAGGGCGTAAAGCACAAAACAAACATGGGTTATTTTGTGCTATGCTTAAAGGGCGTAAAGCACAAAACAACATGGGTTATTTTGTGCTATACACCCTTTGAGCCCAGAGGTATTGATTTCACAAAAAAACATGGTATTCTGCCTCTCTCAATGACTTCTTCCAAATCATCCAACCAGTAAATAATACCTGTATAGCTTGTTCATCATCCACATTGAAGTCCTGAATGGTGCGAGTTGTTGGGCTTGACAGAGAAGAGAATATCAACTGCAGCTGAATTGCACAAGTGAATTCGGCAAGGCGCAAGGTTTGACTGGTATCAAATCGACCAATCACATGCGAGATGAATGACACAATGTGGATTTCCTTATGTGTGATTGGTTGATTGATAGCAGTCAAACCCTTTGCGTTGCCATGTTCACTTACGCAATACGGCTGCAGTAATTAAAAAAATGTTTTCCAATGTAAAATTAAATAGAAAAACTATTTCACAGGTATGGTGCCTACCTAATGAAAGTTTTCCCTCTAGACATGAGCCAGTTTGTTGGCTTGTTTGGAGCCACTCGTCTACCTAAACTGAATAAAGATGAGATCTTCAGAGACCCAAAGAGCAAACATGTACTTGTACAGAAGCAAGGCAACTTTTATGCTTTTGATGTTTTGGATGCTAATGGTAACTTTTCACACTAACTATAATAGCCAGAACTAAGCCTAATGATAAGGAATGATAATATTTTTTAAATTAGTTCCTACACTGTACTGTAATCTTCAGATTACTATATCAATTTAGTTTATTCACCTCATTTACATCTAAAATGGTTTTCAGGTAATCTCTTGTCACCTTTGGAAATGCTTGGAAACCTCAGTAAAATCATGAACGACAACACTCCAGCTTCAGAACATCCTTTAGGCATATTAACAACCCAGAACAGGGATGAATGGGCAAAACAACGGGAACATTTGGAGTCAACTGGTAATAGTGAAGTTTTAAGGAAGATAGACTCGGCAATATTTAATTTGATATTAGATGATGATAAAATTAATGATGATAAGCGTGTACTCCTGAAGAAATATTTACATAGTGATGGTACAAACAGGTAAATATGTTGAAGTGTTAGAAACTATACTCCATTTGGAATAACATTAGACGTCTTTACAACTCTTTTTACAGTCTGTTCAACCGATTTTGATTTCTATCTCATAAACATAAGGATGACATAAAAAGCATAAAACTAAAATCAACTGTTTACTACATCTTCCATTTGTCGTTTCACCAACGCAATAGAAGTCAAAATCGGTTGAAAGGGCTGTAAAATGGCCTGGCCTAATGTTATAGCAAATGGAGTTTAAGTAGCATTTTATGACATAGCAACTTATCAAATTACTGATCACTGTCAGCTTATATCATCCCACTACTGGCCAAAATCCTCTTCCATGACTTTCAGGCATTTCAGTCCAGAGCTAGTATGACCCATTGGTTATTTATAAGAATGCATGAGTATTTATACCTTTTTGAAATTATGTATGAAAGAAAGGAATGAGAGAGGGAAAGAAAGGTATGAGAAATGAGAGAGGTAAAGAAAGGAATGTGAGAGGGAAAGAAAGGTATGAGAAATGAGAGAGGTAAAGAAAGGAATGAGAGAGGGAAAGAAAGGTATGAGAAATGAGAGAGGTAAAGAAAGGAATGAGAGAGGGAAAGAAAGGTATGAGAAATGAGAGAGGTAAAGAAAGGAATGTGAGAGGGAAAGAAAGGTATGAGAAATGAGAGAGGTAAAGAAAGGAATGAGAGAGGGAAAGAAAGGTATGAGAAATGAGAGAGGTAAAGAAAGGAATGAGAGATGAGAGAGGGAAAGAAAAAATTGAAAAATGAGAGAGGGAAAGAAAGGAATGAGAGATGAGAGAGGGAAAGAAAAAAATGAAAAATGAGAGAGGGAAAGAAAGGAATGAGAGATGAAAGAGGGAAAGAAAAAAATGAAAAATGAGAGAGGGAAAGAAAGGAATGAGAGATGAGAGTGGGAAAGAAAAAAATGAAAAATGAGAGAGGGAAAGAAAGGAATGAGAGGAAAGAGTTGTGAGTAGCTTTTTTTTTTTTTTTTTTTTTTATTTGATATAGGTTCGCGCTTGACCACCATCTCACCTGATGGTAAGCGATGATGTGGTCGACGATGGATCGCGCTTGCCTAGAAGTAACCTATTCACTCTTGACTTAAAGACCCCTAGATTGTAGCTATCGGGAAACACAGACTCCGGCAGGGAGTTCCACTCCTTAGCTGTACGCATAATAAAAGTATTCTCAAAACGTTTAGTGCGTATGGGTGGGATGTCCACCATATACCGATGGCGCATCGCCGTACGTCTGGTAGTCCGATGATGAAACGGGCTGGGCGGAATTAGATCATGCAATTCCATCGCACACTCCCCGAAATGTAATCGATAAAAAACCGATAAGCTGGCAACTCGGCGACGATGTTCAAGGCTCTGGAGCTTTGACTTAACCAGTGCCTCATCACCGATGAGCCTCTTGGCCCGCTTTTCGATCGACTCTAGTGCATCAAGCTGGTATTTGGCAGATCCGTCCCAGAGATGAGAACAGTACTCCATGCATGATCGAACTTGCGCTTTATACAAGCTGAGCAGCTGTTCTGGCGAGAAGTACCTTCTCACCTTTGCAAGGATCCCCAGCTTTTTGGCAGCCAGCTGAGCCTTTGCCTCAATGTATGGGCCAAAATTGAGAGTCGATGTCAACGTAACGCCAAGAAGCTCAAGATGGTCAGTTATTGGCACGGTTACATCTCGGAAAGTTGGAGCCGGGTGAAATTGGCTCTTTTTAGCGGAAAAGAGACACGCCTGGGTTTTAGCAGCATTAAACCTGACCAGATTGGCATCGCCCCATTCGGAGACTGCCTGCAAGGACAGGTTCAAGCGCTCCACCATGGCCTCCCGGAGAGACTGGATCTGAGGCCCGGTAGCACGAGCGTTGGACAAGTATCTCTCTGCAACAGTGCTGTCGTCTGCATACCCAAAGGTGCCGGGTTTTAGCAGATCGTTAATGTGCAGCAGGAATAAAGTTGCTGAAAGTACCGACCCCTGAGGGACCCCGGCATTAATATCCAAGTGGTCCGACGAGCAGCCATCGATAACCACTCGAATGGACCGGTCTCTCAGGAAGTCAGCAATCCAATCACACAGACCACCGGGCAAACCGAATGAAGGAAGCTTACCAATAAGGCTTTCGTGCCAGACCCTATCAAAAGCCTTCGAGATGTCGAGGGAGACGGCAAGCGCTTCCCCGTGCCTCTCGATGGCCTCACTCCAGATGTGAATGGCATACGCTAGAAGATCCCCAGTAGACCGATTTCGGCGGAAGCCGTATTGGCGGTCACTTAGGATATCGTTTGCTTCTAGGTATGCCAGGAGCTTAGAATTGAGTACACGTTCCATACTCTTACAGAGTATGGAGGTTACAGATATGGGTCTGTAGTTGGCCGGGTCAGCACGACTGCCCTTCTTGGGCACGGGCTGTACGTTAGCCTGCTTCCAAGCATTCGGCACTTTTCCAGCCTCATACGAAAGGCGAAATAGGCGTGTCAAGATCGGAGACAGTTCAGGCGCACAGGTTCTAAGAACAATTGCTGGTATTCCGTCAGGGCCGCTAGCCTTGTTCACGTCGAGGTTGCGCAGCACCCTACGGACGTCCTTTTGATGGATACGAATGTCCGACATACTCGTCTCGCATCCATCAGGAGAAGGAGGGGGGCGCGCATCACCAGGATTCAGACGTGACGACTCCGCAAAAAGAGAGGCAAATAAATTTGCCTTTTCCTCAGCGGAGTGGGCCAATGTTCCATCGGGTTTCAGCAGTGGTGGTAGTGAGGGACGGCAGAAATTCGATTCAACCGACTTAGCCAGGGACCAGAACGCTTTACTACCGGCTGGGTAGGAAGCAAGTTTGGTCCCAATACGGCTTATGTGGTCAAACCGAGCCCTTCGCAATACCCTCTTGCAGGACTTGGCAGCCCTATTAAAGGCTCTCTTCCGCTGGCCCACGTCGCTAGCCTTGCGCGTCCGTGCGTCGACCCATGCCAGGTACGCCTCATGTTTAAGCGTGTTGGTGCGATTGCACTCGGCGCCAAACCATGGCAGGTCAACGCTAGACATTGCTACGTCAGAGAATGGAATGTAGTACTCCATTCCCCGACGCAACACATCGGTGACGGCGTCCGCACACGACGAGGGATCAGCTGAAGAAAAGCAAGTGGGCCGCCAAGGATAAGAAGCGAAAAACGAACGCATCCCATCCCAATCTGCTGACCTGTACCGCCAAACCCGCCGAGTGCCTCTTGAGCTGGTAGTGTACCGGCTGCTGGCAGAATCGCTGTACAGCGAGCGCATAATATTGGTTACACTACTTTTGTTTGATCCTATGAGGCTGGCATAGTCACCCAGAGTGCACGGAAGCCTCAAAAAAATAGATAAAAAAACCTGCCTTGTTAGACTCACCATCTTCTAGGTGCACAAAGGCACAGACAATGTACAGGCAATAAAAACTTGAACTATTTGATGACCTTTTTTTTTTTGGGTTGGGAAATCATCCAATGGGAGAATTCATTGGATGATTTCCCTTGGATTTGGATTTGGCTCTGGGTGAAACGGAATGGCGTGTCAGACTTTTACTGACTAAAACCCACCTGTGTTCCTTCAGTTGCTTGTGCCAGGGCCGCGGTAACTCTTTTTCAAATTTATCCGTGACCAAACTATTTGATGACCTAGGTCTTAGATATTAGTTTTCCAACTTTTAAATACTTGTCTCAATTAATTATTAAGAAAAGGGAATCAGTGATAGCGTAACGGGGGACAGGACAGTATGGAAGAGGAAAAGGGGTTGCGCCGACCCCAAGTTAAATGGGACAAGGGCAGGAAGATGATGATGATGAATAAATTATTAAATAAATAATAATGTATTTGTTTCAAGAATTGAATGAAACAATAGCAGCAATATTTACATAATTCAGATTTAATATTTTTCAAGTAGTTTCTATTTCTAAATAGTTTTTTTTTCTATAATATTTCAGGTGGTTTGACAAATCATTCAGCCTGATTGTGACCAGTGATGGAGTGGCTGGGGTTAACTTTGAACATTCCTGGGGTGATGGAGTGGCAGTACTACGATTCTTCCAAGATATCTATGCTGAGACCACAAAGAAACCTTTCATCCATCCTGATTCGAAACCTGTTGATAGTAATATTAGTGTTCAGAAATTAGGTAATTTTTTATTTTCTTTAATATTTTAGTACATCCTTATTTCTGACTTAAGAATTTGAAGTTGAGTAATTGTTTATTCTAAGTTATTTTGGTTAAAATCCTGTCAAACTTTGGCATTAAATAAAATACACATTCTTAACTCCAAATTCTGAATTCACCATGAAACTATGAAAAGAAAAAAACTTGTGAGCTTCTTTTTAAATAGATAAGCTTGTACTTAATTATCATCCGCTTATTGTTCTGAACTACCTGTAGAGCACGACCGATGAGTTGTGTCCCGTCTGAACATAGGCTGGCTTGGATAGGTTGGCTCTCAACCCCAAAACATATTTTCCCTTTAAAAATATTGCAATTTAAAAAAATTAACGTCTTATATTTTCAGAATTCAAATTAGACGACAAGTCGAAGCATTTTGTTGACAATGCCAAGAAGGAATACAAGGCGTGGTGTGACTCGCTCAGTATAGATTACATTTTATATGAAGGACTCAATAAAGCTGCGTGTAAGAAGTTCAAAGTTAGCCCTGACTGCATTATGCAACTGTCTTTTCAGGTAATGATAAGTAAAATTGAAAAACCCCGACACAAATACCTCTTTTTAAACTACATAATGTACTACTAGTAATAGTAGATAGTAAACACGCTTCAATCGACAATAACACGATATCTTGCAAAAATTACCCCCATTCAAAGAGTATACCCATGCGCATAACTTTTGAATGTCTGAAACAATTTTCAAACATAGCTAAGAACGCTCGATAAAGTCACCTTTAAAACAAAATTAAATCAAAATCGGTTCATCCGTTTAAGAGCTATGATGCCACATACAGATACACACGGCAAGCATAAAACACCCTTCTTTTTCCGTCGGGGCTTAAAACATTCGATCCGTTCAGACATGATTACAGTTAGTAAGACTATTGAGGGCATGTGACAAGTTCAATGCAGTGTGGTTTTCATAGAAATATCAAATATTGATATAAGGTTAAATTCTTAGGGATTAATATAGATTCGCATTTAAATTGGAAACCGGAGCTTGCTGTTATTGAATCAACCATATCATCAGCATGTTACGCACTCAGGAGCCTTAGGGATGAATTGAACATAGAACAGTTAAAGGCTGTATATTATGCGCTGGTCGAGTCTACGTTAAGGTATAGCATCGTGCTCTAGGGAAATAGCTACAGTTATAACTGGCAGAGAGCGTTCATTCTGCAGAAACGAGCCATAAGGACAATAGTCAGAATTGCACAATGGGTCTCATGCAGAGATTACTTTAAAGTTGGGAATATTAACAGTACCAAGCCTATATATATTGGTCCTCTTGACTCATTTTGCTAAATATCTACATGAGTTTGAATCACAAGAAGAACGTGAGAATAGAGAGAGCACGCGAAGAAAATTTTTTAAGCAACTAAAGCTTTTTTATTAGAAAAATGTCTGTATCGGAACTAAGATCAAACAATAATAAATGATTTTTTTTTTCTCTTCGACATTATGTAATTTAGAATCTTTTGACATTATTTTTGAAACTGTTTGACATTATTGAAATCTGTTTGACATTATTTTAAAATGGTTTGACATTATTTTTAAAGCAGTTTGACATTATATTGAAATCTGTTTGACATTATATTTTAATCCTGTTTTGACATTATTATAATTTATAACTGTATGACATTATTTTTAAAACTTATGGATATTATGTTTAAGGGTACACTAGTCGAAAATTCTTCCATACAAACGTAGTCTGGCTTTTACTCCACTGTTTGACGATGTACGTTCAAAATAAAAAATTATATCAATTTGTCTCATCATTATCTAGCCCTGTATGGAAGCAAAAAAGTAAAAAGAAAATTTACTTGAAAGTTATAAGCTTCGAAAGTTCCTTATTTTAACACAATTTTTTACGCATCTTTGGACGCAAATAAGTACCACAAGAAGAAGACAAAATATAACAAGTGCGAGTCGGACTCGCACACGAAGGGTTCCGTACCATTATCGCAAAACACTGCATAAAAACCACGTTTGTTGTATGGGAGCCCCCCTTAATTTATATATTTTAATTTATTCATTATAATTTTTTGAAGTAAATATACAACTAAACATTCTGTGAATATTTCAAGCCTATTAATATCGAGCAAAAAACGGCAAAAATATCACGTTTGTTGTATGGGAGCCCCCCTTTTAATATTTATTTTATACTGTTTTTAGTATTTGTTGTTATAGCGGCAACAGAAATACATCATCTGTGAAAATTTCAACTGTCTAGCTATCACGGTTCATTAGATACAGCCTGGAGACAGACGGACAGACAGACAGACAGACAGACGGATCGCGAGGTCTTAGTAATAGGGTCCCGTTTTTACCCTTTGGGTACGGAACCCTAAAAACGGCCTCCATACAGGGATAGATTAGGAGTTCAACAATGCAAATAATTTTATTCTCAACAGATACATTCAATCGTTTTTAGGGTTCCGTACCCAAAGGGTAAAAACGGGACCCTATTACTAAGACTTCGCGATCCGTCTGTCTGTCTGTCTGTCTGTCTGTCTGTCTGTCTGTCTGTCTGTCTGTCCGTCTGTCTCCAGGCTGTATCTCATGAACCGTGATAGCTAGACAGTTGAAATTTTCACAGATGATGTATTTCTGTTGCCGCTATAACAACAAATACTAAAAACAGTATAAAGTAAATATGAAAGGGGGGCTCCCATACAACAAACGTGATATTTTTGCCGTTTTTTGCTCGATATTAATAACGGCAACAGGTAGACGCTTGAAATATTCACAGAATGTATAGTTGTATATTTACTTCAAAAAATAATAATTAATAAATTAAAATAAATTAAGGGGGGCTCCCATACAACAAACGTGATTTTTATGCAGTGTTTTGCGATAATGGTACGGAACCCTTCGTGTGCGAGTCCGACTCGCACTTGGCCGGTTTTTCATGATATCCAGACTCCCAAAGGTCTGTTTATAAAATTGCGCGCGCTCGTTTTCGTTCTAAATGATCATCCATTTCTCTACAAATACGCAAAAGTGTGTATTTGCACACGTACTAGCTTCTTACTGCTCATAACAGCATCTATCTGTTCCACACGTGTTGTCGGTTGATATAGCACGCATTTTAACCCCGCGCACAAAATAGTTCGTGCCGTCGACTAGTGTACCCTTAAAAACTGTTTTAGCACTTTACTTGAATTTCACTTGAAATATTAATTAAGAATTCATATTATTTGTATGTAATCTGCATGTATTTATATATTCAACAAAATGTAAATTGTTTTATGAATAAATGAAATGAATTAAATACCGTCACAGATAATATAACATAACAAACCAAAACCAAACCAACCATCCATTGCCAACCATTTGTGCACGTCTAAATAAATTAATATAATACTAGCATACAGATGTCTCATCCCATAAACAGAAACCGTGCTGACGTAACATTTTTCGTCGAACTAATCCGACCATTTTATTAATAGTACAACGGCGCGATGCGCATCGATTTGAACTCGTAAGATCTTGTGTTTATTTGAAACACATTATCTTTCTTAGCGTCGGGATCGGGACCCCGTGGCGTGGTGGAAATTAAGTTGAGAATAAATAATCTTCCACTAGTCTTCGAGAGCAATAGGTATGTTTCTTGGGTAGAAAACTGGCCAAGTGCGAGTCGGACTCGCGCACGAAGGGTTCCGTACCATTATCGCAAAAAAACGGCAAAGAAATCACGTTTTTTGTATGGGAGCCCCACTTAAATATTTATTTTATTCTGTGTTTAGTATTTGTTGTTACAGCGGCAACAGAAATACATCATCTGTTAAAATTTCAACTGTCTAGCTAACACAGTTCATGAGATACAGCCTGGTGACAGACAGACAGACGGATCGTGGAGTCTTAGTAATAGGGTCCTGTTTTTACCCTTTGGGTACGGAACCCTAAAAATTATAATTTTATTTAGTCCGTTAGTGAGATTATCAAATAATGTTGGACACGTATTTATTTTTCTTCCAAATCAATAAAAAAAATACAAAGATCAAATGCATCAAAGTTGGGCTTGTGACGTCACTATATCAGTATAAAGTATACTAACAGCGTGACGTCAGACGATATTTCAATGCATATCGTCGTCACTTTATGGTTACGTGTCAAAAGAAAATAAAAACCGGCCAAGTGCGAGTCGGACTCGCACACGAAGGGTTCCGTACCATTATCGCAAAACACTGCAAAAAAATCACGATTGTTGTATGGGAGCCCCCCTTAATTTATTTTATTTTAATTTAATAATTATTATTTTTTAAAGAAAATATACCACTAAATATTCTGTGAATGACGGGACGTGAACAGACCTTTTATATGAACTCATTCACACAAGTCCGTGCACGGAACGTGCCCGGGCCCGTGCACGGACGTGTGTGAACGATGTCATATAAAATGTTCCCACCGATATTTTTTTGAGCCCCTGACGGGACCCGGCCCTGTCACGTCCCGGGCACGCCCCTGATATGTGTGGATAGACCTTTAATCTTATAAAAGACCACAGTTAATTTGACGTATTTTCGACCTTATTTTAACTAGTACAAAGTTGTAATTTGTTTGATTTGGGATTCCAAGTTCCTACAGGTTTGTTAAATTCAGAGCAGCCAAGATATCCCAATTTGCGCTTTATGGGAACACCGTTGCTGTAAACTGTTCTCTGTAACGTAATGATATATATATATATATATATAGATACATAAATTCCCAAATAAAAACGACTGGATTTATCCTTATTTCAGGCAGCGCATCATCTCCTAAAAGGAAACTTCGTCGGCACATACGAGTCTTGCAGTACGTCGGCCTTCAAGCATGGTCGCACAGAAACCATGCGACCTTGCACAGATAAAACAAAGGTGGGAAAATTAAACTTGTTTACTTTTTTATCTTATATACTTTGTTTGCGATACGATATAATGGTTGGTATGTCATTATAAGCCGATAACACTATCTCATAGTCCTTCAGTGAAATCAGAGCGATTTATAATTGACCTATAAACTGATTTAGTTAGACATAATAACAACATTAATCTACGTGGAGTCTATCAATAGGTATAATCATATCAGCTGTTAATACAAGCATGTATCTATTATGTCAATTTCAACCTTTGACCTTTAACTTACGCCTTTTTACTACCTTTTTTTTTGGCGTTCTAAGGCTTAGCACGCACTGTCGTTTTTAATCTGGCGATTTTTTTCCGCCCGTTATGCGACCTATGGAATTGTATGAAGATGCTCGCATTGATAAAAAAATCTCGCGGCAATAATACCGCAAGAAATCCGTGTTTTGCCACCGCGGCGCGGATTAAATTAGCTCTGTGAACAGGTAGAAAAAGACAAAAACCGCGCGGAATTTTATCTGCAGTGCGTGTTGGTTAAATTCAGTACGCGGACAAAACTAAAATCCGCGCGGCAAAAAATCGCAATACGTGTTGAGAAAGAAAGATAGTGTCAAGGGGTATTGTGTTACCCAGCTAATGGGTTGTATATCTCAGATAGGCTGTCGCTCTATGTAAAATACTGGATCTCAATGTATCTACTTAGGCGGGTTACAGTGCTCGACCGCCCGTCGGTGCGTACGTCAGTCGCGCTTTACATTTATATGAAAATTTATAAATCGTTACAGTGCTGGACTGACCGTACGCACGCGTACATTGTTACGCACTGCGTACGAGGACCGTCGGTCGAGCGCGTCAGAATGCGTGCGTCGGTTGACCGACGCGCTATGCGTGTTCAGTGCTGCATCGACCGGTGTACCGAGCTCACGGATGCGTACAGTGTGTACTAGTCCGGTCAGTTTGTTGGTCAGGAGAGCACTGCATGGTACAAACTGACGGTTGGTTAAGTCCCTTTTCACACGCCCAGGTTTCCGAGTAACCGGTGCCGGGTAACCGGCGGCGAAGTGTATCGGCATGTATGTTAGCTTTCACACGTACCGCTTCCATGGCTATACATTCGCCGCCGGGTACCCGGCAACCGGAGCGTGTGAAAAGGCACTAATACGTACGGTCGGGCGGAACGTACGCAATGATGGTCGGTCGTGCACTGTAACCGGGCTTAGATCGACCGCCGGCCCTACATAATTGGCTAAAGACTAGGCAAGTTCTACACTAGAAGGATTAGCGCTGCTTTTATTTTTATCGTAAACCCTCTGTCGCCGGTTTCGACACCGTTAAGCTTAGGAGGGGTTGGCTACGTAACAGCTTTATGGGTAATCTGTAATCCAGTTTAATCTGTATGGATCAGAAAGAAAAGAAAGAAAGAAAGAAAAATTGTTTATTTGCGCCAAGATTAATGTGCCTGTAACCTTTGGTCGTTAGATTTATTAGTTTTCTTTTTGATGTTTATTCCAGTTCTATGGCTGTTTGTGATGAAAACAGCTGTTCTATTCGCAAAACGACATATGAGCAGAGCGTCTTAATCTCATAATTACCTATACTGTGATTTTTAATTTCGTGGACTAAACTGACAGCTGCTATTGACGTTATTTTTTAGGGTTCCGAAGTCAACAAGGAACCCTTATAGTTTCGCTCTGTCCGTCTGTCCGTCCGCAGCTTAGCTCAGAGAATTTAAGTACTAGAAAGCTATAATTTGGCATGTATATACATATTAATAATTCCGACAAAGTGGTAACATAAAATAATGAAAAATATTTTTTTTTCGGGTACCTCCCATAGACGTAAAGTGGGGATATATATTTTTTTTCTCATCTATCCCATGGTGTGGGGTATCGTTGGATAGGCCATTCAAAAATATTATGGTTTGTTAAAATCATTTTTTGATTCAGAGATTCGTTTGCGTAAAATTAAGCTTTAAGTTGCAAATTTATGTTAGAGTCAAGTGTCCCCCCCCCCCTGCCAGCGAAATGGTTGCTCTTGGCTATGTAGAAAAATTCACGGCAGTAGTAAATATAATGTCTAACCACTCCAAACAGATGTCACGTGAAGTCGCAATACTGTTGAGGGTGCGTTAGTACATGTAGGGATATGATACGTCACGCGCCTACTGAACCTATAAGCCTAACAGTCCCTACGACTATAATCCCTATAAGCCCTACAGCCCTAACCTACCATATACCTAGTAGTGATATATAAATATATAAATAAGTTCAGGATGTCTGCACCATGCGACCTAAGGTTACAGACGGATAGTAGACAGGATGTCCAGGTTCGGGAAGGATAAACTCACTGCCAGCCCGCAGACTCACGGGACTGATCAGAGATGGCTAAAGGTGTCTTGGCCACAGTGAGGGGTAATGAGACAAGAATATAAAATTCAAATCTGCTTTATTTTACAAGATGTACAGCTTATATACTAATTTAACTTAATACACACTATTATACAAAGTTGTATGTGTTTCATGCGTGTAAGATGCAACTCAGTCATTATTTTAACTAGGCCGCTCGTGTAGTCGTCGCCGGGCCAAGTGCTGATTCGATGTTCAAAGGTTAACATTGAACATTCTGGCGACTCCTCAGGGACAGGACCGTAGTTGGTACAGCTCAATGGTTTCGTATGGTCTGGCCTGGCCTTCTCCAGTTTGCTGTGCTCGAGTGGGCACCCTGCGTGGTATGCCGTACGGCTGCTCTGTTAGTTGCGTGTGTGGTATGTTGCTGACGATCGAGGGCAATTGAGTAGGTGGCGCAGTGTTTCTTCTCGCAGTAATGACGGCTCTAAGTCGATTCAACACCTGTGGACCAAAATAAATTAAAACAAATGCTAAAGTTATGATTATGAGTGAAGTACTGATGCTAGCTATGTATGTATGAGACTGTAACTGTTTCCAAATTGTGTTATCTAGTTGAGTCTGTAAGCTAGTTTCAGATGTGACTAAATGGTCAAAAATTCCTTTTGTCCTGTCTAACACTACTTCTTCTTTCGATATATCTTTAATGTTTGTTTGTGAAATCTGCGTATTAATGGAGAAATTCGTTGTTTTAGAATAAGAAGCTAGCACTGTCACAGTCGTTGTTCTTTTTGCAGCAAGTATGTTTTTAAGTGTTTTAATAACGCAATTCTCGGCGATATGTAGAACTCCAACATCGTGAATCGTTATTTCTTGTCTTTGTCCGTCACACACAATCGATATGACTACTGGTTTTGTCGTTACGAAGAGCCAAGTGTTTTGCATGAATAATTGCTTCCATACAATATCTGTCGACATTTTGTAGATTTCTGACGTGCATTGAGTTTGTGTGTAGTTCTCAGTTCTAAAGAGTTGATCAACTATGCAATTTTTATTTAATTGCATGTTCTTGACAACTACAGGATAGCAGACAAATTCTGTATTGCTATGAAGACAATCTTTAAATTCTTCTTGACTCAGTTCAAAGTAACGCTCGTTGTTGTAGTCGAACCCCATGAAAGTCTGCTGAATAGAGAAGCACTCGAACGATCCATCAGTTTTCCTCTCTGGAATAGGCGTGACATGTATGAGTGTATACTTTGTTACGTCGTGTATTGGAAAGTGAGCATATACTCTTATGTGAGTAGTATTTACATTCATCTCAGTCTGTATTATTTGATCCTGAATGATTTTTAAGTTTGATGGTAACTTTTGATTAGCCGTTTTTATTATGTTGCTGACATGTGTTGGTGTTAATATGCTATATACATTTGCTTTTTGTAAATAAATTTCAAGTAAACCTGTATAGTAATCCATTATTTCATTGATGAAATTGTTTGCTAACTCATAGGCTTGCATTACTTGTATTTTAACGTGGTTGTTGTCAATCTTTTTATACCAAACATTGTTCTGATTCATAAATGATATTGCTTCATTTAGTTTTGCTTGGAATTTATCTAGCTTTTTTTTGATTTGCTCTTCAGTTTGGTTTACAGTTGTGATTGTAGATATCATTATTTTTGTTTGATGGTTGGCAGCATCAATAAGTTTCTGCTGGTTGTTATTTAATGTATCTATGTCTCTGTATACTTCGTCATTAACTCCAAACACCGATGTTAAGAGTTGACCTAATACACCTCTTTTCTTCCTATTATTTCTTATTTCTGTTAGGTATCCTTTTGTTGTCTTAAACTTTGTTTTTTCTTCGTTTAAATGGTGATAAAATTCGTTGCAATGCGTTTCGTACATGATTTTTTGCGTATTTATGCAAAATTGTTGGAATTGTGACGTTATTTTTTCAATCTTTCCTTGGTCTAGTTCTAAACTTTCTCTCTCGTAGTCTGTTTCAATTCTAAACATTCCTCGATTGATAGTTGCAGTTCCTATTTTTTCCACATACAATCCTGGATCTATATTTTTTAATGTGTATGTAGGCGTACTTGATATGGTGCCAATTAATAAAACAAGTATTGTTTGTAATAGTAAATCCTTTATCCAATTTTTCGGTGATCGTATACCTCTTCTGTTTGTGGTAGCTGTTGATATGTTACATTGTGTAGCCGTTTGTATGTCTTTACTCGTTGTACCAATTTCTTTGTTTTCGTTTACAGGGAGCGGGATCAATGTATGAATTGATCTCTTCTGTTCAGCTCCTGTTGATTTTTTAATTGTTACCACTCTAACTACCCCATCATTTCCCGGGTGGACTTCTGTGATTTTTGCCAACGGCCATTTACTTGGTTTTACATTGTCATCTTTTACTAGTATTACAGTTCCAATTTTAGCATTTTCATGTGCTTGTTTCCACTTGTATCTTTGCTGAAGTTGATGTAGATAGTCTTTTGTCCAACTGTTCCAAAAATCTTTTTTCATCTTTTGTATCTGTTTCCATCTATTCATTAAGTCAGTATTAATGTTTTCCATCGGATCTGGTGTTCCTACTGCTTCTCGGCCAATAAGAAAATGACTTGGAGTTAGTATAGTGTTGTCATTAACATCTTCGGTTTGCGCACACAATGGTCTTGAATTCAAACACCCTTCAATTTGGTGTAGTAAGGTGGTCATTTCCTCGTATGTTAGAGTCGTATCTCCGATTACTCGTCGTAAATGATGTTTCACTGACTTTACGCCAGCTTCCCAAATGCCACCGAAATGTGGAGATGACGGAGGAATAAAATGCCACTTAGTTCCTATGTTTGTTATTGCGCTTTGGAATTGCGGCGATTGCGAGATTTGTAATATTTCTTGATGTAAGAAGTTGGCTGCACCTACGAAATTTGTTGCATTGTCACTATACATGTGTGACACATGACCTCTACGTGCCATGAATCTGCGTAGTGCAGCGATAAATGTTTCTGTTGTCAAATCTCCCACCAATTCTAGGTGTATTGCTTTTGTTGCTAGGCATACAAAGACAGCAATGTATGACTTGTAAGACTTGTGACCTCTTCCTTTCATAGTTCTGGTTTGTATTGGACCTGCATAATCCACTCCAGTATGACTGAATGGATATGATTCCGTCACTCGTACTTTTGGTAGAATTCCCATTTTTTGCGAGTTTGTGTCTGCTTTGTATCGTATGCACTTCACACATTTGTTAATAACGCTCTTCACTTTTCTTTTTCCATTAATGATCCAGTATGTTTGTCGTAAATATGCTAATGTTAATTTGTTGCCTCCATGCAACGTTTTTAAATGTGCGTCTTGTATAATTAGTGACGTTACATGATGGTTGTATGGTAACAGTATTGGATATTTCTGGTTGTAAGGCAATCCAGAGTTTTGTAACCTGCCTCCAACTCTTAGTAATCCATCCTCGTCTATAAATGGATCTAAAGTGGATAGCTTTTTATTTTTCTTCATAGGCTGTCCTCTTTGTATAGTTTTCAATTCTTCTTCGAATTCCTGTTGTTGTATTTTCAGAATTATTCGTTTTGTTACCTTTTTTAATTCAACGCAAGAAATTGGTTTATTTATTGTTTGCTTGTTTGCAAATCTATAGCAGTAAGATAACACCCTTAACATTTTATTTAAACTGGAAAATCTATTCCAGAGATCGTTCCTTTCTATCTCAGTTGTAACACTTGTAACTGTGTGAGACTTTTTGATTTCCTCAGTCGGCTGTGGCATACGTCTCGTGGTGGGTATCTGATCGGTTTTTAACCATAGTGGACCATTCCACCATAAGGAATAATTAACAAGTTTTTCCGGCTCAAGGCCTCTTGAAATGATATCAGCTGGGTTATCAGCAGATATTACATGGTTCCACTCTGCGTTCGGTACAAGTTGTCTAATTTGTGATACCCGATTAGCTACGAAAGTTTGCCAGCGTCCAGGCTCTCCTCTTATCCAGCCTAAGGTGATCATGGAATCCGTCCAACAAGATATCGTGATATTCTTACAATTGAGCGCTTCTTTAACTTTTTCGATCAAACTGGCTAGTAGGAGTGCTGCACATAACTCGAGACGAGGTAGAGTAGTCTTTTGTTTCTTCGGTGCCACTTTTGATTTTGCTTGTAATAATGTAATGTAGTAGTTGTTATTGATTTTTACACGGCTATATACGACCGCTCCGTAAGCTTTCTCGGACGCGTCGCTGAAACCATATAGTTCCTTCTCTGTGCTATCAGTTATGTGACACCACCGCGGAATTTTTATTTTTTCTATACTTTTAAGGTGTTTTTGTACTTCAATCCATTTTTTCTGGAGTATGTTATCAACAGGTTGATCCCATCCTATCTCGTTAGTCCACAGTTCTTGTATAAGCAGCTTCAATTTAATTATAATTGGTGCTAACCAACCCAGGGGATCGAATATTTTCGCTACTTCTGACATAATCCATCTTTTTGTTGGTTTTTCTTTTTCCATTATAGTTATTTGAAAATAAAAACTGTCTTCCCGTGGTGACCATGAAATGCCTAATGACTTCCTGGACTCGTCTAATGGTAGCTTGAGTAGTTGATCGTCTTTGTCTTCCGCAGGTATATTTTCGAGGAGCTCTGAACTGTTTGACGACCATTTTCTAAGTTTAAAGCCACCCTTGTTTAACATGGATATTAGCTGACTTTGAAGTTCTTTAGCTGTGCTTTCCTGGGAATCTCCAGACAAAATATCATCCACGTAGAAATCTTGTAATGTAGCTTGACTCGCCATTGGGTAATTATCTTTTTCGTCTATGGCAAGTTGTTGTAGTGTTCGTACCGCAAGATAAGGTGCGCTAGTTGTACCGTATGTAACTGTTGTAAGTTCATATTCACTAATTGCTTGTTTGGGAGAAAGTCTCCATAATATTCTTTGATGTGCGAAGTCTAAATCATTAATTTTTATGAACCTGTACATTTTCATAATATCCGCCATGAAGGCAAACTTATGTTTTCGCCATCGTAGCAGTATAGTGGATAAATCTTGTTGTAGTCGTGGACCTTTATACATATTGTCGTTAAGGCTTATTTTTGTGCTGCTTTTGCTGCTTGCATCAAAAACCACGCGTAACTTTGTAGTAAGTGAGTCTTCCTTAATTACTGCCTGATGTGGTATGTAGTATTTTCCTAAGTTGTAGTTTTTTGTATCTACTTTTCTCATATGACCCATACGTAAATATTCGTTCATAAATTCAATGTATTGGTGTCGTAAATTTTCATTTTTTGCGAACTGTCGTTCTAGTTGTAAGAGGCGAGCAGCGGCCTTTTTGCGCGATTCGCCGTTTATGTTTAAGTTTAAGTTTGTATCCTTAAACGGAAGTCGTACCGTGTATGTTCCATCTAGGTTTCTTATCGTTGTTTCTTTATAGTAGGTTTCACAGGCCTGGTCGTCCTGTGTGAGTTTGTAGTTTTGTGGAATTTCTTCTAATTCCCAAAATTTCGTAAGTTGTCGTACCTCTTCAGTGCAAGCCACCATACTCAGTATTTTGGCTCCACTATTCGTGTCATCGGGATAAAATCCGGATAAAATCCACCCTAACTGTGTGTTTTGAGCGATAATTCCGTCCCGTAGTCTTTCGAAACCCTGTAGTAGTATTTTGCTATGGTCTTGGGCACCTAATATTATATCAATTGGTCCCTTTTTATAATAAGTTGGGTCAGCTATCAGCGCATTATCCAAGATTTTTTCTTGTAATTGTTTTAAGTCATGCCTTGGTAATGAACTTGTTAGTTTTGGTAGTATTATTAGCGTTACTGGCAGTTTATAATCGCTAGAGTACCTTGGTTGTAAAGTAATGTTGATTGTATGGTTTGATGTTTTTGGTTTTTCGTCTCCGATTCCTTTTATTTCGGCTCGGATTTTTTGACGTGGGTAAGCCAGCAGTTGTGCTACTTCTTCAGTGCAAAATGAAGCTTCTGATCCTTGATCACATAACACTCTCAACAACTGCGGCATCCCGTCATAAGAGGTAGTTTTTACTATAGCGGTAGCGAGTAAAGTTGTATTTTTAGTGTTGGTATTTGTTGCCGATAAATTCGACGTTGTTATATTTTGAGGCTTCTCCATTCCTACATTTTTTGTTGTGTATTTTTTGGCGTTATTACTATTCTGAAACGGTTTAGATTGGTGTAATAATGTGTTGTGCCCCTTATGTTGACAAATATCGCATTGTTTGTAAACTGCACTCACACACTGTTTCCGATCATCGTGATTTAAGCAACGCTTGCACATTCTTTTTTCCGTGACGGCTTTGTATCGGTCGCTGACGCATAACTCTTTGAAACTAGGGCAAGAATGAATACTATGATCCATACTTTGACAATGCCAACAGCGTTTATATTTTTCCGATGTTTGTCTATTACGTGATTGTTGACCATTAGTATGTGATAACGACCCGTCAAATGACTTAAGACAACTGAAACGGTTTTCCATGAATTTCATCATCTCGTCGAAGGATTGTAATTTATTCCTGTTTTGTAATTGGTCTTCATACTTGGTATTTGTTTCCTCGTCCCATTTTCTACTGACTATTCTTATCAATAGAGGGCCCCAAGATGGTGTATTTATACCTTGATTTTTCAGTGCCTCAAGACATTCATTTATAGTGTCGTGCATGTCTCGTAATTGTACCGCGTTTGCTCGTTGCATTTTAGGTAAATCTAATAATTTGTCAATAAACTTAGTAGCAATCATGCGCTCGTCTTCATATCTCTGCGTAAGCAATTTCCAAGCTGTTTCGTAATTTATTTCGCTAATTGTTAAGTGACGTATTAATCTTGCTGCGTCGCCTTTTACGTGTGTTTTAAGATACTGCATTTTCTCTGTAGAAGAAATTGAGTTATCTTCGTGAATTATTTTTCTAAATAAATCTTGGAATGTGTACCAAGAGTCATAGTTCCCCGCAAATATGGGAATATTTATTCGTGGAAGTTTTACTGACGATTTTGTCGACATAGCTTTATCACCCGAGTTTTGGATTATTCTTGCTTCTAACAAATTTATGATAATGTCATAATCTGTCTGTGTATTCTCGAAACAATTATCCTTGAAATAGCTATTGTCCAGTGTGCTTTCAGCCATCAGTAATTCGATGTGCGTCTCTTCAATTTCTAGCCATTGTTTTTGTAAGGTTTGTAATAGTGTCTGTAAATGCCATATTGGCTTATCCTGAGTAATGGATTCCTTAGCCTGAGATATTTTCTTGGATATCTGTGACATTCGGAACAGTTGTATAAACAGTTTTGGGCTACTGACGGGGGTTGTCTTCATCTTCGTCTAGAAGTCGTGGTTCATAAATACTTTGTACGTGTTGTAGTCTTTCCTCACATTTTCTGAGGTAGTTGATTCCTTCATCGTAACATTTCTTAATGTTACCAAAGTAGTTTGTAGTAATGTACTTATGAGTTGACAAGATCTCTTGATCTTGTAGTTTCAAGTGGTTTTCTTGAACTCGCTGGAAAACCTGGTCTAATATTTTCTCCCGTTCGTTGAGGTATTTTTCCGTTTTCCTTGTGGGCGAGTCCTTTTTCAGGTTTGAGACTATCCTTTTGATCTCACTGTAATCCGCTTCCTGGCTCCTGATTAGTTCGTTAACTTCCTGTATCTCCATAGTGCTCTTCTTTCCCACTTCTCTAACGGCCCTATTTACCTAACTCAATAGTCAAGTCTGTCAGAGTCAATTCCTACAGTAATAAGGGGACCGCGTGATTGAAAGAAATTTCAAAGGCTCGAAGGACCAAAATGTCTAACCACTCCAAACAGATGTCACGTGAAGTCGCAATACTGTTGAGGGTGCGTTAGTACATGTAGGGATATGATACGTCACGCGCCTACTGAACCTATAAGCCTAACAGTCCCTACGACTATAATCCCTATAAGCCCTACAGCCCTAACCTACCATATACCTAGTAGTGATATATAAATATATAAATAAGTTCAGGATGTCTGCACCATGCGACCTAAGGTTACAGACGGATAGTAGACAGGATGTCCAGGTTCGGGAAGGATAAACTCACTGCCAGCCCGCAGACTCACGGGACTGATCAGAGATGGCTAAAGGTGTCTTGGCCACAGTGAGGGGTAATGAGACAAGAATATAAAATTCAAATCTGCTTTATTTTACAAGATGTACAGCTTATATACTAATTTAACTTAATACACACTATTATACAAAGTTGTATGTGTTTCATGCGTGTAAGATGCAACTCAGTCATTATTTTAACTAGGCCGCTCGTGTAGTCGTCGCCGGGCCAAGTGCTGATTCGATGTTCAAAGGTTAACATTGAACATATAACGAAATTAAAAGGAAAATTATCACGGATAACAAGGCTTTACAAATTTACGAGTAATAGTCGACCAACTTATAAAATGTACTTGGAACAGTAAAATTTTTGTACAAATGCCATTGAAAAATTACTTAAATAAAGTTGATAGGTGTACAAAACAGAGTAAATATAAAACTTACGTACCATGTAAAAATATACAAAAATGAAATCATAACAGGCTTTACAAATTTACGAGTAATAGTCGACCAACTTATAAAATGTACTTGGCACAGTAAAATTTTTGTACAAATGCCATTGAAAAATTACTTAAATAACGTTGTTAGCTGTGTATAACAGATAGTAAATATATGCTTATGAACCATGTAAAAATATACAAAAATAAAATCATAACATCCTTAATAATAATGATTTCTAAATTAATAATGTTTAAGCGAATAACGCATTGGAGTGGCCGGAGTCGTTGGCAGTACCAGTCCGTAGTAGTCCATACGGCTCATGCGCGCGGATTCTATTTTGTGTTAGTGCTGAAGTATTTTCGACGTTTTGTAATCAAAACGTAAAAGTAAAGTCAAATTAGAATCGATTTCCAAGCAAATTAATTATTTTCTTTTGTCGATATCCTTCTATAAAGTCTATATTTGACCCGACTTCATCACTAATTGAGTAGCGTAAAACTTTCCAGAGTGAAATAGTGAATACCGCAGATTAGAGGATGCACCTCTAATCTGCGGTATTAGAGGAGATTAGAGGTGAATACATACGACTTTTTCTAATTCCGAAAGAGAAATAAACAAGGAGCGTGCACGCAAGGACCCAGGAACGAACTATACGATTCCCCGTGGCTCTAACGTGCGCTCGTATTGGCTCCTTTCGCAATTAGCACCCGCGGTGGTACTCAAATAGATAATATTTTTCTAACTTCAGTTGCGAAGTTTGATTTTATAACTCTTTCTTCACTTACCAGTTAGTCCTTATTTAGTTTAAGTCAAGAGTGAATAGATTACATCCAGGCAAGCGTGCTTCACCGTAGACCACATCATCGCTTACCATCAGGCGAGATAGTGGTCAAACGCGAGAATATAGATTAAAAAAAAAGCATCATGCTATGTGGGCCCGTTTTTAGACTTTGTAAGCCGCTGAAACCGTTCTAATGTTCATGTAACAACAACAAAACCCTCCTTTTTGTCCGCATTATTATGCAACTTCGGAACCCTATTACTGCGCGTGGCCCGACACGCACTTGGCCGGTTTTTTAATTTATTTTTAATGTTGCAAGCGCGGAGCATAGTGTTGTAGTTAAAGCTCAATCATAAGTGATTCATCGAATCGATGTGACATGACTCCTGAATTTATTTTTACTAATTGGTGTAAATAAATGTTTTATGAATATAAACGTAATATATCTTAATATATATATTTCTTGTGTGCGTGTGTATGTGACTGAACTCCTCCTAAACGACTGGACCGATTTTGATGAAATTTTTTGTGTGTGTTCGTGGAGATTCGAGAATGGTTTAGATTTACAATTGAAAAAACAAAAAAAAAATGGAAAATGTATAAAAGAAAGTCGTGTTAGTTACACTATTTATAACTCACGAACGGCTGAACCGATTTGGCTGAAAATTGGTAGGGAGGTAGCTAAGAACCAGGAGAAGGACATAGGATACTTTTAATCCCGTTTAGGGTAGGGTAGGGTAAGTAGGGTAGGTAGGGTAGGGTAGGTAGGATAGGAAAGGTAGGGTAGGGTAGGGTAGGTAGGGTAGGGTAGGTAGGGTAGGGTAGGTAGGGTAGGGTAGGTAGGGTAGGGTAGGTAGGGTAGGGTAGGTAGGGTAGGGTAGGTAGGGTAGGGTAGGTAGGGTAGGGTAGGTAGGGTAGGGTAGGTAGGGTAGATGAATTTTTGGTGTTTTATGGCAAAACAAAGTTTGCCGGGTCAGCTAGTTTAAATATAAAAGTATTCATACACATAGTACATGAACTTTTATTGTATTAAATATGAAATCAACAATAAAATAAATGCATTCTATAAAATTAAGTCTGACATAAATGAGTAGAAACTTAATATGGGCCGCTAGTTTCTAAACAAATATTTTTTTTATGCCGTGAAATAGTTTCATTTTCGATGTACTTCGCTTTTCGATTAACTTTCGATCACTCAGGATAGTTAGGGTACGACACTATATTAATGTAACGATAAAGTGACATCCCCCCAAATGTCAGTTTTGTCCACGAATTAAAAAATCACATTTTAGTAGCAAAACGTCCTATAAACAAAAGAATGGGAATGGTACATGTTGCGGACGTAGCGTGATCGCCTTCCCCGAGAAGGGAGGTCGTAAATCTCCCGGATGGCGCGCTGGACGCCCGAAGAACATTGACTCTCAGATTGGATCTGGTAATCTCGGTGGAATGTTGCCTCAGGACCTCTAAATGTTCTGGCGCTTCTTCGAGCCGGATGCAGGGATGATAATGGTTTAATTAAATAAAACACTTCAATTAATGTTTCTTGTGAAATTAATTCACACTTGGTACGAATTTAGGGCTCTCAACAAGTAACTACTAATTAAGTTCAAGTGACTTGTTTCTAGTGGCTATGGCCGATGACTACGATTCTATCTTTGGACCGAGGGTGCTTTATACCCTCGGTCGTTATTACTGTTGAGAGCCCCGCGATTTTGTGCCGAAAATAATTTTTATTTGCCAAAAAAATCCCTTACCCGACAGTGGGTTTTAGGTCTGTACTATCCCTTCCATGGTGCTATCATCGCCTGGATTTCTGTGTACTGTAGCACAGTAGCACCCCCTATCTTAGTATTTAATCCATATACATTTATATCCAGGCATTGATAGCGTCCCTAGGCTATATCTATAGAAAAAAGGGACAAGTTCCCTTATTTCATGTCGGAAAGTCGTATAACAACATCCCTAGCCCAGAAATGTACTATAGGTTGGGGTGACCTGCTGACAAATTCAGCAAGTCGTCTATGGGCGGCTTAAAAAAGCTTATTTTCGGACGTTTATTGTGGGATATCATCCCTTAAATACACGCTCCTTAACGTTTTCAACAATTTTGTTTGTTTACATTTTTCCGCGCTGAATATGTCGGAAACTATCCGGGCGATCTTTCTCGTCTAAAGACCGTCTGGAAGCCCCTTCGACGAGCTTTCCAATGGTAGTACTTTTAACAGTACACCTACATATTTTCTAGGTACTTAGGGCACCTAAAAGAATAGTCCCGTCGAAACTCCCATAAACAGCGCGTTTTACACTATATACCGACATGATATCTCAGGTAAATAGGCTTTATATAAGGCAGTACACTAATTCTGAACTGTATATAGGTTTCCCGTCTTGATCTAGGTCCCCTATATACCCTAAAATGACCTAAATGTCCTAAATTCACTTCCTGAGACATCACGTCAATATTCACATATTAATGGTGGAAACTATACATTTTCCACATTATATCATTCCTATGTACTAAAATTATGTCTAATACATAATATAACCCCTTAAAACATGATTCCAAGCTACAAGAATTTTGTACGCAAAATTATAACATATAAAACTACTTGCTGCCATCTGCAGGATCAGTTGGAAACAAGCGCGCGCAGCGAACGCACGCATTCACATAAAATTGATTTTACGTTTCAAGTATGAAAACTATAATATTTATATATTTCAATGCTTCTATTTTATTAATCTGGTATTACCAAAACCTAATACGCATAAATAAACGTTAAGGACGTTATATTACTACCTTAAAAATGCGATTCAAAATACCCTTACAAACCGAGCTTATAAATAGGACCGACGTGTTTACAACGTCTCCATTCCTACATGGCGCTCGGGCGTGAGCAGACGTATGACTCTAATACATACTTTATTTACAAAAACCATTCAATTGGTTGGTGACTCTCGTCGCGAACAGTACAGTCATACCACACATAGATAGTAAGATTTTTTCATTTCTGAATCTGTGACCCAGATTGAAGAAATGAGACCTATCGTAGTTTTTATTTTATTTTAATTTTGGTGGTGAAGATTTTGGGGTTCCATTATAGAGTATAGAAACGACAATTAAAATCTTTAGGTTTTTGTTGCAACAGTTATTAGATACAATGGTACAATATATCTATTGATATTGAGATACCTCGTAGCGTTGATGACAAAATTGTTTGCCAATTTTTTTTATCTTATATGCCATTATAATAGTAAATAAAATATAGTAAAAACTGTTTAGTACAATTATGTGATTTAATTCTTCTTTTTTTTTCGTTTCAATATTACTTTTAAAACACCCACGTTTCGCCGCATTTCTGCCTAACCCTTCGCAAAATACAAGCGTGATGTTATGTGTTTGTTACTTTTAAAATAAATTATACAATGAGCCTGGAAACGAAAAACCGAAAGTAATTTTTGTAAGCATGACTGTATTTCGAAAAAGGAGCTTTTGCTACTAAACTCCATTTGAAATAACATTTGACGTCTTTACAACTCTTTTTACATTCCGTTAAACCGATTTTGAGTTCTATCTCTATTCTCTGTATTCTAAACATAATGATGACATAAAAAGCATAAACCTATTACCAAAACCAACTGTTTACTACAGCTTCCATTTGTCGTATAACCAACGCAATAGAAGTCAAAATCGGTTGAACGGGCTGTAAAACGGACTTATTTAAATGTCTAATGTTATAGCAATTGGAGTTTAGGTCATTCTGCTCATTTGTCGTTTTGCGAATCGGACGTTTTGATACAAAGTCTATACTATACCCATACGTCTTATTAATAAACATAGACTAAAACAAGATTATCTTTACTGTGTGAGGTTTTAGGGCCATTTATTCTTCGAAAACATCATTTTGTAATGCTCACCCTAATCCAAACTTAAAACCTTGCGCAAGATCAACATCTGCCACTAGGGTTTTGACATTGTGTACTTTATTCCTACTTTTGTAATGTTCTTCAGACAAAATATACATCTAAGACTCGGTTCTATAGTCATAATATGTTAAGACTATAAACATTCTTTTCAAATTTCCAGGCATTTTGTGAAACCCTACACTCCAACAATACTTCAGTCGAGGAACTGCGCTCTAAATTGACTGAATGTTCCAAACTGCACTTGGAGCTTGTCAAAGATGCAGCAATGGGTCAGGGCTTCGATCGTCACATGTTTGCGCTGATGAAGATGGCCGAGGACAACAATATGCCAAGACCTGAGATTTTCGACTCATATGAGTACAAGTTCCTGAACAAGTCCATTTTGAGTACAAGTACTTTGTCCTCTCCTAGCGTGATGGCGGGAGGATTTGGACCGGTTGTGAATGAAGGATTTGGAATTGCGTACGTAAACCAAACTATATATATTTTTTTTTTTGACAGACTCTTTTGAGTCCTGTCTCACCTGGTGGTGGTAAGGTGAGACAGGAGGATGGTTGCCTAAAAGCACAGATAATATAATACTAGCATACAGATGCCTCATCCCATACATAGAAACCGTGCCGACGTAACTAGCGTTTTTCGTCTGATTAAGCTGATTATTTTTCAAAGAACATCGATCGCGTTCGGTTCCATGCCACGGCTATAGATGGTGTTAGCAGCGACTTGCAAGTAAAAGGGTTTATTCGATTCGTGAAAACTTGTTTTTTAAATATAGCGATGATTTGTTTTATAGTATTTTTTTGCATGTTTATACAGTTTCATTGTATAAAAAAATCGAGTGGTTGCCTTAGAAATTTAAAACCGCGGCATTTATTGGAATCAATTTTAAATGATCCATTCAAATAATCTTCCAATGTGAAGTAAGAGCCCAATATTCCTTAATTTTGTGCTTAGGAGAGTTAATTAAACAAGATCATACATTTTTATGATCATCTCTAGAAAATCTTAATATTTCACTAAACTCAATATCAAATCGATGCTTATCACGCCATCTAGTACAATTTATTTGAACCATTTTTATTTCTTCGCGTTGGGTGCTCGTGCTAGAAGTAACCTATTCACTTTTGACTTAAACACCCCCAGTCTATAGAAGGAAACACAGACTCCAGCTCACTTACAATACCAGCACGGGCACCCAACGCGAAGAAAGAAAATTTTGAAAGTCTACCTTAAATAATTTGGCTTGGTTGTCCACACTACAAATTCACTGACTGATGAATTCGTGTCGTACACTAGCAATTCATCGTGTACAAGACAAGAATTTAATGTCATCATCATCACCCTTTTTTTTTAATTATCCCACTGCTGGGACACAGGCCTCCTCTCATAGAGAGGGAGTGGGCTATAATCCATCACGCGGGCCCCGTGCGGATTGGTAGATGTCACATGTCTTCGAATTTTTGGTTTAGGACATGCCGGTTTCCTCACGATGTTTTCCTTCACCGTTTTGAGAGCAGTGGTGATGAAATAAATTACACAAAGTAAAGCGCCTGCTCGGGTTCGAACCCACGCCCTGCAACTCGTAAGTCGGGGCCGAAACCTCTGCCCCACCACTGCTCTCAATCTCTCTTAATGTCATGATTGTGCATAAAATTTAAAAAATAACTTTTTTTTTTTCAGATATTCGGCGTTCCCAGACAAGTTAGGGGCTGCAGTAGCCAGTTATAAGCCTCACAACGATAGCTCTCAGTATATTGAAGCGTTGCACAAATCATTTTTAGACATTACCAAAATATTATCGGGATAAATTATTTTATATTTTTTTTTAATATCCCAATATTTTCAAGTCAAGTTTTCACTATATAATTTTTTTTATTGTTAAGTTATATACATTTCTGTTGCATTTTTGTATTTTTTTTTTTTGTATTCTATTGCCATTGGGATCAATGTTAGATGTTATGTGTTTTAATAGCAGAGCTGCTTTCGTATTACTTTTTAATTGCATTTTTTGCAGACAATACCAGGCCTCCGTCACTCCATGTACTTGCGCGCTATAAGTGCCTACCGCCCAGCCGAGCGGTCTCGGTCCGCCGGCGGATCAAATTCAGTGCGGTTTTCGCAAGCGAAGCGCGCGCACGCCGTTCAATTTTAATAGTGCTGTTCGTTCGTACGCGTATTACGATGCCGTGTGGTGCCTTCTGTGCTGTAGATGGGTGTAAATCAAGCAAAAGATATTTCAATTATATATTTTAAAACGTTCTCCTAAATGTAACAAATCCTTTTCTGAAAACCGCATCGATATCGGTTTAGCCAAACGCGAGATTATCGCGCACAAACATACATACCTGCAAACCATACAAGTCAAACTTCTCAGTTTGGCCTGTATGTCTGATCACCTCCTTTTTTTTAAGTTGGTTAAATATTTTAAAAAAGATAAAATTTTTAACTGCCACATAAAAGTCAGAACATATTCACAGTTCTCAATAACATAGATAAAAAGTTATGTTAATTTAATTTTATCGAAGAGGCAGCCCTGCGATTACTGTGGAATCGCGCAGTGCGAAGCAATCACTGCTGTACGCTTGAGCATTTAGGCGCATTTTAGCATACAGTGGTTGTTGACGCGAGGGAGTAGGCAATTATCGTAATAGGTATTGGAAATTTTCTACTGAGTGAAGTATCTGTTACGTAGTAACTATTCAGTAATCTGTGACAATACTAACATTATAATCTAGATAATAAATAAAGTAGGTACTGGTTTTATATAAGATTAAAGAAATAAGCTATTTTATTACTGTTTTGTATTAAATGTTTAAATACCGTATAAAGATAAGAGGAACACTATTTACTGGGCATATTGTTCACCATTATTTATGCTATGAAATAATGTTAAAATAAGCACTTTAGGTGGGTGTATAAAATACCTTGTTGATATTTCTATATTGTGATTTACCACTGGCACAGATTATATTATTATATATACTAGCCTAGCGGCCTAAATATGTAAATCGTCACTTATAATATTTGTACATTGTATGCATGTATTGAAATTTTAGGATCTATTTTGGCCCCTCCTTATAAACAATTAATTGAAAGCATATTACACGTATCGGCGCTGTTTAAGAGCGCTGACCTTGAATGGGCTCGATTTTTGGGTCTGTTTGGCGGGGGGAGTGAGGTTGGTTTTTATTTCTTTTTACCTCGAATACAGGCAAAAAGTACAAGTGTCCTGATTTTACTAGAAATACGAACAAAATCATTGAATATTTATACTTTCTATGTGTCACTAAGAGATGAGAAATTTTAGTATAAAATTATATAAATTTTAAAGGAGATAGCACTGAAGAATGGTATGTTTGATAGAAGTTTTAGACAGCCTAAAATCACTAGCACATGCAGACGTCACTTTAACCGCTTTTTCTTTAAGTCTATAAACTTGACGTAAATTTGGGGATAGCCAGTATAATCGATTTTTTTTATAAACTAAATGTACGATAATCGACTGAAGACAAATTAGAGACCAAAATTATAAACACCCAGATTTGTTTCCATTCACCCCATGTACTTCTTTCTAATTCTAAAGTATGACATTCAGTTCTTCCCGCCATCTCCTTCACTGTATGTCACGGTCCCGTATCGCTGTTTCAGGATAACAAATCTGTGTTTTTTCAGATCCACTGCTCGCACATGTAAACATGATCTGCCCAGTCCCATTTATGTCTGGAAGCTTTTGAGCCATGAAGATATAAACAAAAATAAAATAAGTTCGTCAATGCCTGCAATTTTTACAAGTGCCTTAGCTTAAGCGAATTTACGTATATATTTTTATGAAAGACTGTTATTTTTGTTGTATATTGGATAAAACAAACAACTTTTACAAAGCAGAATAATTATAGACCGTAAACCGACGATATATAAACCGTAAATTATCAGGCTGAGTTTATGCACCAGCGGCGTGTGATTTATGAAATCTGTTTAGTCATTTATTTTTAATAATAAAAGGGAGATAAGGATATTATACAATGTCCCGCCCACGCTACACACGCCGCTGTAAACGCATCCTAAGTATTATGTATAAGTTAACCTTTGGGTTAAACAAAACACGTATTAACCCTTACAGGCTTCCGACAAGGATTTTGCTTGTAAAAATCCATGAATGATGCAATGCAACATAGATATGCAAAACTATGGCTTCTGATAATAATCTCATTACAGCATGCAAGTTAACCTTAGCATTTATTATTATTTTGCTATTGCCCATATTTTATGAAATGGTTGTAATAGATTTTGTGGTAATGTACAATAAACTTTGATTTTTATTGAATCTAGACTTTTGATTTAGTATTGGACCTTGATAGGGAATATATAAACCATTTGAATTTACCGCGTTTAGAGTTACGCTTTGTTATGCCACAGCCTACGCTACAAGCATCTCTCAAGAAGCTAGGCGTGATAGTATTCCAATAGAATAGGTACAAACCCTTAAAAGTAGTAAATTGCTCATTGATTCAATACTAAATGCCGCGTTTTATAGTAAATAAATGGATAGGTACTGTTTTCCGTGAAAAATCAGCATATAATCAAACATGGTAATATCTCTGCAACATTTCATGCCTACTACTAAATAACATTTAATTACAAAAATCAAAAATGTTTAGAACCATCAACCTATGGGTATTGATTGACCTTGGTTATTGATTTTTTGTAGGTACATGATTCAGTGGAAAACTACTCGACGCACCTAACTACATACGTTTAAGTCATAAACACTACTAGAAATACTAGGAGAGCTTTTTAGATGTTAATCAGAATGGGCGAGTAGGTACCTACACACTAACTGCCTTCATCCGCTGAAAAATGCAATTACTAATAAAATATGTAGCTAACTCTTAGTTGAAATGTTGTATTGTGTAAGTGAGTAGATTAATACAACGTCGGCGCTTTAATTCTGCGACGACTGCTATCGATTTTCTCATGTCCATCTAGTAAAGAGGAGAATATTCATAGTCGAGCCATGCATTTTCCAAATTAAATAAATATTCGTTGAGCTGTGGTTATTGGTAACGATCAGCAGAAGGGGTCGTGGCTTAGTTTTTTCACCCGGAAGTGTTGATGGAAGTTTATGTTACGTTTTCCGAGGTCAATCGGTGGGTAAGGTAGTGACCGAAACCCCCCCCCCCCCGTGCCTCACAAAGCATGTTTAGCAGATGGTCTCAGTCAGCTGTCATTCGTAGGTCTTCGACAACCGTTACGGTGAGGTAGACCAAATCCCGAAAGTCTGACGAACAAGTAACAGGATTATCATTTGCCTAACATTTTCACTACTTCATCAAGGGGTGTCGCCGAGAAAGGTCGTGAGTGCGCCCATCCCGCTCGGAGAAGATGGCGTTGGGGAGGTAATCAGTTCAACACCGAAACCGCGATCGCTCTAATTGGGGACTGTCAGCCCACCAAGTGATTCCAGGAAAGACGGTGGCACAGTGATTACGTACTGCCGTGCACAGTTAGGTTCAGGCAGAGACACTGTTTCAGTCTCCCCAAGGATGTGATCTAACAGGCATTGCACAGAGAGAATTCCGGGGTGGTCTTCTAAGAGGTCATGGGGTGATCACCGTGTTCATTTTAGTGAGGTTAAAAGCCCACACTCCCTGATCTTTTCACTAAAAGTCCAGGCGCCTTTTGAATGTTTCCCCCTGATAACAAAATAAATGTACCTGATAGCCATCCATCCATTGTGGTATTAATTTTACATCTTGATGTATGTAAAATTAATACCACAATTTGAAAACGCAAGAAAGAGAACTTTAACAGCAGGATATAATCGCCAATTCCCAACTCAACAAAATTACTGTAGAAAAAATTGTACAAAATTAGAAAGGCTATGAATACGACTTTATCGTACCTACGCAGAATCAACAGCGTTCCAATCTACGATCGCGCATATAGGAACATAAACTCTAGCACTGTATACAAAGTATATTTATTTACTTTACTCGTGGAATAATGGATTTGATGTAGCATTTTGTTTGTGAAAATACTCTCGCGACGGTTACGCGAATGTGAAATCGTGCTGCCATATTATGTGTACGCGACTGTTGTCTTCTGTGGATATAAATTGCATCCCTTGTTTCTATTGTGAGATGCTGGATGGTCGTGTGTACAACATGAAAAGGAATGGCACTTAAAACATATTGACATTACGTTCGCGAAAATGTCAAAGTTCATCCGTTGATCCGTGCTTGGGATGTGTTTTGTGAAAAACAGAAATTATTGAATTAAAAATGCCGTGTAAAGTGTGATGTGACACTCCGCATATTTCGATCTGTTGAGGTAAATATTTGTGATATTAGCTTTTTGAATTTTGCCTTAAGAACAGCATTCATGTTTGTATGAAGAACGATAGAGAGTAAAAAAATAAACGTACACATTTTATCTTGTACTATCTACGTTCAATTAAACGGAGGATTAATACTTTTATGCGTTAAAATCCCTACCTTATCACGTTTAAGTGATCAGTTTAAACAAAAGATAACAAAAGCATTGATTTTCCAATGATTACATTCTCATTGCTTTTTATTCTTCCAGTTAGTATTGGTTAGATAGATTACAAGCTCGTTATCATTAATAACTAACGTGGTTATTCTTTTGAATTAGAACAAATGCCTAAATTATTTTTCAATTATGTGAACCAAATAAGCTCACACCATATTATTGATGGTTTTTTTTCAATTGCCTTAAATAATTTAACAGTTATGATCAGATTTAATTAATAAGGAAGAAAACAATTATTAGTTTTGTGCCCTTGATTTGATATTCTTCGTGGCATTGTTCCAAATATTTTCCTACTACAATAACAGCATAATCTCTTTGTTTCAGAATATGTTTCATTATATTGAAGGCTCAAAGTAAATCACCAAAATGCTGATTAAGGAGTACCGGATACCTTTGCCTCTCACTGTAGAGGAGTACAGGATCGCCCAGCTGTATATGATAGCCAAAAAGAGTAGAGAAGAAAGTTCTGGTGAAGGTAGTGGTGTGGAGATCCTAGTTAATGAACCTTATGACGATGGCCCCGGAGGGAAAGGTCAGTACACTCAGAAAATCTATCATGTTGGTAGCCATTTACCCGGATGGTTTAAAAGCTTGCTTCCAAAATCTGCCTTAACAGTGTCTGAAGAAGCTTGGAATGCTTATCCTTACACGAAAACAAGATACACATGTCCATTTGTTGAAAAGTTTTCATTAGAAATAGAAACTTATTATTATTCTGATAATGGCCACCAAGAAAATGTCTTCAAACTAACTGGAAGTGACCTAAAAAGTAGAATAGTAGATGTTATTGATGTTTGCAAAGATCAGCTTTATGGCGCTGATTATGTCAAAGAGGAGGATCCTACATTATTTGAGTCACAAAAATGCAATAGGGGTCCCCTTACTGACAACTGGCTTGAAGAGTATTGGAGTGAAGTACAAGGTAAGACACAACCACTGCCAAATGGGAAATCTCTCATGTGCGCTTATAAACTGTGTAAAGTAGAATTCAGATATTGGGGAATGCAGACAAAACTAGAAAAATTTATTCATGATGTTGCACTGAGAAAAACCATGTTAAGAGCTCATCGTCAAGCTTGGGCATGGCAGGATGAATGGCATGGTCTTACAATGGATGACATCCGAGAAATAGAACGTCAGACACAATTAGCTTTGCAGAAAAAGATGGCAGGTGATACAAGTGATGAACAAGATGTGTCTGAAGAGAATTCAAAGTCTCTGGCAGCTACAATGAGCAGTTTAGAAAAGAATGAAGATGTGCCAACACCATTAGTGACAAAGAAAAATGTTGAAAAGAGAATGCAAAAACATCTTACACCTGAGGGTACACCACCATCAGAACACAAAGCCTCTTCCAAATCTAATATCAGATCCTCATCTTCGGGATCTATTAAAAGTTTGCAAGCACAAGCTGCTAACTGGAGAATGGAAACTCTTGTTAGGGAATCAGAAACAGAAACCGGCTCGGAAGATGAATTTTATGACTGTGAGTCCTCATTTAATAAATGGTCTTCCATGTGCTCTCTTGATGAAGCTGATATTGATATATCGCCAACACAAGGCGATAATAGTCAAGAAGATAGCATATTCAATCCCTCTTTCTTAAAAAGAGTGACATCTGAGAGAGGCTCACGCAGAATGCCTAATTTACAAAGTCATCCTAGTGTTGATGGTTGTCCGGAGACACCAGTTCACAGCTCATGCCCAACAACTGTCTTGATACTAGTATTTCATGCTGGGAGTGTTTTGGATGCGAATGTTGATATGACTGCCAAGAAATCGGATGTCACTACCTTTAAAGGAGCTTTCGAATCAGTGATGCGCCAGCATTATCCGACGCTTATAGGACACATAGCAATAAAACTTGTATCATGTCCTTCTATATGCACTGAAGCTTTGGGGGTGCTTTCAACACTAAGTCCTTACAGTTTTGATTGTTCACCGTCAACCATTGAATCTCCTTCTCTCACAAACGATCTTATACCTATTGGAGCAATACCATTAATTGCAACATCTTCACCAGATTATGCAGAATCTGTAACAAAAACGATAAACTCGGCGAATGCCACTTACAATGAATTTCTCAAATCTGAAGATGGAAAAGGTTTCAATGGCCAAGTCTGTATTGTTGGTGACAGTATGGGCTCAGTGTTAGCGTATGATGCTCTAATCAGAACTATGCAATACCAATCCAGACACGACAGTGAGAATAGCATACTGGATACTGAAATAACTATTCCAAATGATCCATTAGAACCACATTACCTCAACAAGTCTCACTTACAAGCTCCGACACCAAGGAGGCGTTCGTCCTCCACAAGTGACAACCATATAAAATTTGAATTCGAAGTGAGTGACTTTTTCACCTTTGGGAGTCCATTGTCACTTATATTAGCGTCAAGAAAAATCTCTGATGACAAAACTCGAGATATAACGAAACCACCCGTACAACAAGTATTCAACTTGTTTCACCCTACAGATCCTGTTGGCTCTAGATTAGAACCGCTGCTGTCAGCTAGATTCACCAATTTGCCACCAATAAATGTTGCAAGATATACTAAATATCCTTTAGGTAATGGTCAACCTTACCATTTAATGGAATTGATACAGAGTCATCCTCAATTATTTGGAGATCACTTGCAAATGCCGCCGACTCCTGTGTTAAGAAGGCTTTCTGAAGTATCTGTACAAAGTACTATAAGTGGGTTAGTGGATAACATTCCTTTAATTACTATGAACGCGTTACAGCAAAAATGGTGGGGAAGTAAAAGACTAGACTACGCTTTATACTGTCCCGAAGGATTGACGAATTTTCCCACAAACGCTTTACCACACTTATTCCATGCTAGCTACTGGGAAAGTTCTGATGTAATCGCTTTCATATTGCGCCAAATTGGTCATTTTGATTTAGCTCTTTATGGACACGGGGACGATAAAGAGTGCCCAATGTTTAAACCTGGACAAGAGAGGGAAAAGTGGATGAGAAAACGAACGTCGGTTAAATTGAAAAATGTAGCTGCAAATCACAGGGCCAATGACGTTATCGTCAAGGAAGGGTGCCCCCAAACATTTTCTGCCCGTTTCATGTACGGCCCATTAGATATGATAACTTTAACTGGCGAGAAAGTTGATATTTATATGATGAAAGATCCTCCTGCAGGGGAATGGGGAATATTATCTACTGTAGTGACTGATAAGACTGGAAGAATCACATACACCTTACCGGAACGACAAAGTGTCGCTTGCGGCATATATCCGCTAAGAGTTGTTGTTCGAGGAGATCACACCATGTGTAATTTTCATTTAGCTGTTGTGCCTCCTCAAACTGAATGCGTTGTGTTTAGTATTGATGGTTCTTTTACTGCCAGCGTATCAGTTACTGGTAGAGACCCAAAAGTAAGAGCAGGTGCCGTCGATGTGGTGCGATTTTGGCAAGATCTTGGGTATCTTATTTTATACATAACCGGGAGGCCTGACATGCAACAAAGGAAAGTAATATCATGGTTAGCTGAACATAACTTCCCTCATGGCTTGGTATTTTTCTCTGATGGGTTTTCAACAGATCCATTAGGACATAAGGCAGCGCATTTAAACAATCTTATAACTGAACATGGAGTAATTATGCATGCGGCATACGGTTCGGGGAAAGACATAACGGTTTATCATAACTGTGGTCTCGCGCCAAAGCAAATATATGCTATTGGACGCATCAGTAAAAAGTACAGCAATATGGCGACTACTCTCAATGACGGCTATGCTTCGCATTTAGCTGATTTAAAGCTGCCTGGTGCTTCGAGGCCTGCCAGGGGCAATGCTCGCCTTCTAGTTCCTAGACGGCTGCTTGCTCCTGTAAGTAGCGGGGCTACATCGCGAATGCGTCGTTAATTAAGTGAAATCTTCTACTAAATAGTATTCCTTAAAACGCTTAATCTTCCTCGGGTTAGACGGTGTTTGTGATAGGATAGTGCTTAATGTACAATCGTCGTAATATTTATTATCTCATTTTTAGAATATGACTATTCTGTCTCACGTAAATCACTATTGTTTGGGCAGACTATATTTATATGCACATACTTTTCCAATTAAGGTATCATTATTTATTCAGATTTGCGTATATGGATTAGAATGGATAAACAATTTTTAAAATAAGGAAATGGTGTTGGGGAAAGCGCCCGTCTATTTATCCTCATTGTAAAATTAGCTAAATGCAAACATATTGTAACGACTGTTTTAATATTCTAACTGTAAAAACTTGTTACGTACTTCTATTGTAACTGATAATGTGGAGAAAATATTAGGTGAATATTGTGGAGAAGATCATTATAATTTAAAGTTACGAGTGTATGCAAGAGTGGAGGATCGAAATCTCTGCACAGAAATTCATGACTTAGGGAATGTGCTGTCTTTTTTTCTAGTCTACTCGCCATTCTTAGATACTATGCTTGCATTTGTACTTTATAATGATGGCAAGAATAGTTATAAATTTATATCGTAATTCGCAGTCTTACAAGAATGTTTACCAATCTTGTCTGGTAATGTAACGTCTCGAAATACATCTGCAGTCATAGTTAGATTTACCCGTGCGTGATGGCTTGTTTAAATAATTTATACAGTTTGTTTGTATATTTTTATCACTTCGAAATTACAATGTAAGTATGTGTAATAAGATAGGAACATATTTTTCTTATTTATTAACGAGTTTTCCATTGTTTCTGACATTGTAATGGTACAATACATGTAAGTAGGTAATATTAAGACGTTGTAACTATATTACGTGATATTATATCTTGTTATTTATTTATAGTTCTGAATAGTTTTTGAACAAATAATATATCTTCATAATATGATTGATATTTTATGCATTTTCAAAGTTTCTACCCGACTACGGTTTACCGGAAAATAGTAGGTAGCTTACGATATATTCCGGAGTTTATAATAATTTAGCAACTTTCAAAATTATTAACTTAATCTGTTTTAGAATATTGATGTTTAGCTGAAACTAAATTGATCACGTAGACTTCGTACAGTAAAAAAAGTGCATATTCTAAATATTTGTGCAATGCTATTCATTTTTGCTTACCGTAGTTTGTAAGGACCTACCATGCATCTGTGTATTTTTATATATATATATATACTTGTTAATTTCATATAAGTAAGTAGAAATTTGTATCATTTTTGCATTGTAAAAATTGAGCTGAACAAGTATCTGGAAAATTAAAATGTCACAAAGAGTGCTACGACTTAGAATTATCTAAGGTATCGTAATTCAATTTATAATTAAAAATATATAATTATATTGTTGATATTATAAATTATAAACCAGATAATAACATTATTTTTCTAGTTCACAATAAGTTATTTGAGTTCATAAGGAACATGAATAAGTAAATTATATTAATTATTACTATCTATTATAAAGATAATTGTATAATCTTTATTATGTACATTCCTGTTTTAGAGATATTTCTATTGTTATGAAATTTTTCGAAATTAATTATTATAATAATATACCTAAATGTAAAATATTTATAATATTGTCTAATGTTCTCATAATAGGTAATATTAGATTTATTTAAAGGTTCACATAATTATTTTCATAAACTCTGATCTAAGTATTTAAGATGAAGTAAAATCTGACTGATTGTATAAGACAACAATCAAAATCACATTTAAATACCAACTGTTTTTGATCAATTTATGTAATTGATGATATTAACTACATTATTATCATCATTTAGAAACAGAAATATTAAGAGCCCCATAACGAGAATGAAATATAATGTGTCGTAGTCAAAATAATAGATCAATATTATAACGCATTTTAATCGCTTATTTGTATTATCCGTATATAACTAATTTCCTCTAACAAAGCAGTAAATTATGTATGCTATATTACAATAAGTCAGTAGATATTTGAATTTATATAAATTTTTCCGAAGCTATATCAAGGTCCCACGTGCCAAGTCACAATTTTCTTACAATAGTAGTCTACGGTATAAACCTGTTCGTAGTACTATAGTCGGTTAGTGTTGGATATAAGTGCAACCTGGTAGATAAGCACATAGCCACTTGCATGGCTTCACGCGAGGTCGGCCAGTCTCTACCAATCTAAAATTATCCGTTCGGTATAAACCTGAAGCCCGATGCTAGCACGGGAGAATATGATCTATTTGATGTTTATATCCGAAAGCCGTAACGTTGCGAAAATAGACAGCTAAAGCAAAGCGCCCTTGTGTGTTAAACTGTTGATACGATGAGCAGACACTAGTATCAATCATTATACCTACCTACCACGCTACTAGATAGAATTTATACTAATATCTGTTGCTGCTCTATATTAATCTCATCTATAAAATTATTTTTAGCGGTTTCATTTAAATGCTTGAAATATCGTGGATCTCTTTGAAGGTTAATTACTGCGTCTAGACTTCAGCTAGGTGATTGAAAAATCTGCTATTCGTCTAATAAAAACTGTATTTAAACTTTATTTTATAAAGGCCCGGTCATCTTCCTGTCCTTGTCCCATGTTACTTGGGGTCGGCGCAACACGTTTTCTTCTTCCATACCGTCCTGTCCCGCGTCACGCTATCACTGACTCCCTTTTCGATCATATCACTCATCACAGTCTATCCATGTTTTCTTTGGCCGTCCCCTCCCTCTCCATCACATTTATATTCATAACTCTTTTAGTAACATGCGTTTCATCCCTCCTCATCAGATGACCAAACCAGGACAAACAGTTTCCTTTGCAACTTTTCTAGCCCCAGTAATGCCAATGTATTATGTAGTTGCTCAATCAAGTGTACCCATATTACATATGTTCACGGTTAAAGTTCAAAGGTTCTAACAATTTATTTTTATCCGTATGTGGTCAGTTAGGTGCTAAGTATGTCTTTCTATATAAACCGCTTGTATACTTTTTACGTTTCAATGGTTAACCATTTCACCCGCGATAGTTCGCTTCCTACTATTGTTTATTGATTGGGTGTTGGGTACATAGTGTTTATAGAATAGAAACAGATGCTCATTCTCATAATACATGTCCTATAAATGGATACTTACAACATCTATATTGTATCGCTGTATTGCGATTTGCGACTCGACATAATTACTTACAAAAAATTTAAACATGTAAGACGGCAGGTAGATACGATAGGTGTTTAAAGCGAGGTTATTGAACTGAGTAAAAATTGAGTGTAGGTATATGCGGTTAACATTGGAGCCCGTCTGAAACCGGTCATTATTAGTCAAGCTCAAGATAAGTTACAAAATAACTCAACGAGTCGACGCCATTTATGAGTGAGTCTAATGACCATAATATTTTCTTTAGAATACATAAACGGTGCAGACTTGCAGTATGATGCTTAACGACTTTTAAATTTCTTTGTTTTTTTTTCCTTTTAGTCCGTGTTTGTTCCGATTATTGTTTTTTACCATTATTTTATTTTGGCATTATTACCTATGTGGTATGTGTCGTTGATAGCGTTTTTTGTAACTTTGGGATGTAGGCAGAGGTTGGTCGCATTTCTGAAATCACAGCTTGTTCCAGTACCACTGACGGCTAAGGGGAAATATTAGCTACAAGGCAATATCAGAGGCCCTACCATGAGATCTTAGAGCAAAGTTATTTCAATTGTGCGTAAAGGACAGGTGTATACAAATCATATAGATCTGGCACACAACACAATGCAAATAACCTTACTTTAAAAGCTCATGGTAGGGCCCCTGGGCTATCTACAGTACTTATCGAGAAGGTATCTGGTTACTGAAGTGCTAATCTTTAGACGAATTATTCCCACAAATGTTAGGTTGGTAGGTAGGTACGGACTAGGATCAGCCAGGAAGTGGTTGACCAATTTGTGGCTGACAGCAATTAGGTATACCTTATTGGTGTGGCAATTAGGGAGCATAGAGTTTATATGCAACATCAGCTGCTCTGGCTTTAGGGACATACTGGAAACATAAACCAAGCTAAAAAGGTCAAAATAATGTTGAAATAGCTATTCTTTCTTATTGTTTTTTTTCGCAGTCATTCCTAATTAGTAACTTTACACCTATTACACAAAGTGAGGATACAACACTTGATAGCATGGGCGTAGCCACGATGGGGAGGCGGGAGTCACGGTGGACAACCTTGGCCCTACCCTAGTCTAGAAAACTGTAAATGTGACAAAGCGATGGATTAGTTCACCTCGTGTGCTATTTGTACAATTACTATGATTGAATTGTAGCTGTGTAGAGTACATAGCGGTTAAAGGTTTATACGGCTAAAAATCAACATTTTTCCGAGTCATTTGATACATCCTGAGTGAAATCCCGGCTGAAAATGGGCATATCTAGAACAACTATGATTTAAAATGAAATAATTGGTAGTCTTTAACAGTGTGATTTCTGAACAAATCTGTCTCGTATTTGCAAAATAATATTTATGCAATTTTATGACTAGTTTCCTAATTTAATCAAGAAATAATATATAATCAGTATTTTGATGAGTTTCTTCATTTTAATATTTATTTCATTTCAAAGGTATTTCTGATTAGTATTAATTATATGACTAAATGTGACATGTACCTGGTCTCTCTACCTATACAATTAGGAGTTATAAAATTTAAATGTATTTATTTGTACCTGTTATATAATTAATTTATCCTTTATATTATGCTAGCTTCAAATTCTTTTATGATGTATGTACTAGTGTGTGGGAAAATAAATTATTGTTGTTGGCAATTGTTGTTTGATTTTACTGTAACCCTCTTACAAATAAACGCGGAATAAAGTTATACCAAGTATAAACCTATGAAAATGTATGGTTATTCCTTTGTTATACCTGGTATAACTTTATTCCGCGTTTATTTGTAAGAGGGTAAGACTTTAAAACCGGCCATGTGCGTGTCGGACTTCGCACATTAAGGGTTCGTAATCGTACGAATTTATCAATATATTAGTATTTGTTAGTAAAATATACGTAATAATAATAATAAACATAATCACCACGTTTCAAGTTCATGGATCAATGAAAAAAAAAAAATCTATGGATCAAAATGTATGACGGACGATAGACAGACAGACGGACACGTAAGTGACAGCAATAGGGCTCCGTTTGGACCCTTATGGTAGAGAAACCTAAAAAGTAAGTGGGCAATAGTGGATTTCATCAGCCTATTACAATAAAGTCACATAGGACAGTATCTACTCGAATCTCATAGAAGTCACACAATTCTTGGGCAGTTGTTTTAACAAAAAGATTATGTTGCGTGGAACCCCCACGCAACATAATCTTTTTGTTAAAACACTTATATTAAATAAAAAGGGTATTAAATCAAAACCTCGTAAAGATATAGACCTATCAGTTGAACAAAGTGTTGAACTGTCCTGTGTTGAGCTGGATAAGCATGTCATAATGTGCTATTATATATATTAATATTTTAGAAGATAATTCAGATAGCAGTAGGTTATTAAATCTCTTTAAATCATTTAATTTGTTACATGTGTTTATGAAACCAACCCGAACTACACTGACTTCTGCTACATGTATTGATAATATTTTTTGTTGCTGCAACTACTTGGACAAGGCCATTATAAATTATCTGCCTTCGGATCATAGTGGGCTACTGGTGACATTTGAGTACATTATGCGAATAAAACAAGTGCAGATTCAATCCAGACTAGGGCATGCATTTCGAAATTTCATAGTTTCGTAATTTCGGACCATATTTGCATGTTTATTAATTTCGAAATTGACAGCCTTAATTTCGAAATTTCGAAACTGGATTTAATTCAAATATTATGTTATTTTTTATACAATAATTAAAATTATTATTGAAACCAAAAGAGGATCATCTGAAAATGAGTCTGAATACTAATCTAAAGCCAATTAGACCGTTGCGTAGGGCCATTTTGTGCATGTGTGCTAACATTACAATAAACCAAAGGCTAACCATGGTGTTAAATAAATAAAGAAGAGTGAAAAAAGGTCGGCCATTTAAAAAAAAAGCCGAGCTTTGTATTAATGGTGGCCAGTAAGGGGAATACTTTGACAAGGTGTAAAATCGTTTGCTGGGAATGCCAATATTTTATTTACTATTGGAGGGAAACCTTCGCCTGAAATTTTGGGAAAAAAAAACCAGGTAGTGTGGTATTTTTACCTCATTAAAACCAAACCGGTGATCCCATCAGCACTTATTAAAATACCACATCCTTGGGGAGCCTATAAAGGAGTCTCCCTTGAACCTCGCTGTGGATGGCAGCACGTGATCACTGTGTCACTGTCTTTCCTGAGGTCACTCGGTGGACGGACAGAGATCCTACTCTGAGCGCCCGAAACCCCGGAGTTCCACCTGCCTTAAATGTTAAAGGCGGAGTTTCGGCGTGTCTACATCGAGGTGGTTGCCTCCACCATACCTTCTTCTATGAATGGGGTTGGCCTTCTCACGATTCCACTCGGTGGCTATTTCACTCTAGTTTTCTGTCTCCGCCAGCATATACCCACCGCACAAACGTCTAAGAAGGCACTCCTCGAGAGTGTGCCGTGCAGAATCCAAGTTGCCTCTACAATGATGGCAATTTACCGTGACCTGTCACCCAATCCTATTCAGGTACTCACCGAAGCAACCGTGCCCGATCAGTACCTGAATATGCCTGTAGGAGATGCACTCCGCTCTTTTCAGCCATACGTGCTATTCAAATAACCATTTTCCGCTACAGGCTGTTGATTTTAGTCCTGCAACGTCGGACATCTGACAGTCTATTTTGCCTCCAGGATTGGGCAGCAGTCTATGCAAAGCATCCACTGGCCTCCCAATGCGGGACAAAGGGGGCTCGAAATGTTTTTCGAAGCCCCGACGTACATGGTTAAACCAAGATAGTGGACTTGCGCATCTCCTATTGTCACTAACGAGCTGGATGGCTCTCTACTCTTCGGCAGCGCCTCAATTTTATGAGGCGCTATCTGTAACTATCTTTAACCCCAGCTCGCGAATCAACGCTGACCGAACGCCTCTTGGCACTCCGAGCTCAGAAAGCTGGTTGCTATCGTCGAAGTATTTGTAGTAGAATAAAATCACTTTGTTTGAATATAAATTGCACTTAGGCACCTCCAGACTACAAATTCTGCGTTTTGAGTTTATTTCAAGTATTTTTTGTTTTTCCATTATAGTTGGCTCCACAGTTTCGAAATTTCGAAACTGAGAATTCCAATTTCGTAAGCTAATTTCGAAATTGAAAATGTACGAAACTGCACGCCCTAGTATGTACCTATGTTCCTAAATATTGTAAAAAAAAAACTTTTTTTTTTAAAGAGTAAGTATGGAGTTTCTTGTGCATTCTTCTCCATAACAAGCTACTTTCCGAATGCACGGTAGAATCATTTTTATGTACGTTCAAAAGTGCCGCTTGGTGGCCTAGTTGAAATAAAATATCTTTGTCTTTGTCTCTAATTTTACCTACCTACCTATTTCATGACGAGCCAGCTTTTGACTTCGTTTTTTTCATGGATCAGCGGCTGAACGAGTAAGACCAGAAGATTTCTGTTTACGCTTGCCTGATGCCTGACTTGCCTTTTATAGACGTGGTGACTGGTGAATGCTCATGCATAATGCGCTGCCACGGAGAGACAGCGCACTCCAACCCACTAAAATTCCACGGTGTCCTGTGCCGCTTATGGCAGATAGTCCACACTGGCTGAGAGCATGATTAACCGGCAGCCGAATTGCGCAAGTGAATTCGGCAAGGCGAAGGGTTCGAAGGCTATCAAATCGACCAATCATATGCGAGATGAATGACCCTTTGCGTTGCCGTATTCACTTACGCAATAAGACTGCTGCCGTAATTACCGAAACAATTAAAAAGCCATTTTGTCTCGTGGATCCACGTTTTAGGCATTCAAGGGATTAAATTTCTCAGGATGAAGAAGTTCGGATAGAATAAAGAAAACCGTCGTCGGTCTTACAAATAGCAGTTGGCGGATAAAGCTAAATACAATCTTTATCAGATTATGATCGAGGTTAAGTGTCAGTAGGTAAGTGAATCGCCACAATTGAGTCATATTTCTTGAGATAAAAGAAATACTAAAATCGTTTGAATCTTAGTCATTTCCGTCAAAGCGGTGCCGCCCTGCATACGATCCGAATTCCGAATCCGGGAAATGACTTACAATCTTTTTTTTTTTAATATTAGCTGCTACGTACAGGAGGGGTTGCGCACTAGATCCTCCCGGACCTCCGATTTCCAATTCGGATAGAACTCTGAACTCAAATTCGGATCGGATACAGTGCGTACCTAAACGCTCTTTTATTCATTGCATCTATTTATATCTTTATGTACTTAGTAACGGAAATACCACGAACATAATATCTGTTGCATTATGAAATACACCGATAAAATTCGCAGTATGGTTCGTCTCATTTAGTTGAGCACTTGACAACCGTGGTATTAAATTCGCATTAATTATCTAAATTGACTAAAGTGGTCGCACTCGAACTTCAAATATCATTCGTACTTATCGAATGGCTAAATGTGATGTAGGTAATTGGCGACTCACGGTGATGTGATGTTTGCTCATAAAGTAGATAGAACACAACATAAAAAGGTGTGAAAATTCAGTAGGTAGGTAGGTATCTATTTTACGAGCATAATTTTTTCTTGTGTATCTCTAGGTACGGTTTACTTTGGTTCAGTTTTCATCATCTGTCCTGTCGAAATAGAGATGATATGGGACCTTCAGAGAAATAAGAACCGCCAAAAAAAAAAATATGACTGGTTGGAATACTGCTTACCTACTTACTGCTATGCCGCCCGATCAATGACTCAAGTCCTGAGTTCGTTTTAGGTAGGGTTACCATTAGTCCGGATTTGTCCGAATATTTAGCCGCCTGTCCGGAATTGGCCGGATTATTCGTTTAGATGACAAAATCTTGGATGACAACTGCACGGAATGCAAAAATTAACACTTGTACTCTGACACACGAAAAGGCTAGGCAGAAGCCCCCGGGTACAAGTCTCTTCTTTCGTGTGCCGGAGCCCATGGTAAAAACTATAAAGAACCAGCAGCGCCGAGTATACTACCTCAGGGGTAGTATATACTTTCGGTTCCTGGAGGAGGGTGGTGCCAACAACCTCAACGGCCTCGGCAGCCTGTTGTGTCGTTGCTTGAGCGTTCCTCGTTCTGGCGATGAGGAATGCTGGGGAGGCGGAGGAGCTGGCGACTTCCACGGCAGCGCTGGATGTCGAATCAACAGAGGGATCAAAACGGGATCCACCCTCGTCCGGACTGACTTCGGAAGAGGACTGCTTTCCGCCAGGGGAAAGAGGTGAGGCAATCCTTGCTCTTCTCTCTTGCAGGACGACTAGGATCCAGCAGACCAACCTCCAGCACAGTCAAACTGCGTCGTCCAACTTGTGCAGAGTGCTGGAGAACCAACAAGAGAAGACCATCGCCCTTATCCAAAGCCGTGGATCAGGGGTGGAAAATATGCGGTATTGGTAATATCGGGAGTAAGTTACTGCTAAGACACCTTCGTAAGTAATCCGCGTAACTGTATATATTCCAAAACATGTACCTTCTTAATTAACGAATTCTGTTCAAGGGACCTGACAGCAAACAGGATTTTCAGAACTGAACAGGAAATCCCAGACATTGTACTAGCCTCGGCATATCTGCCAGGCGACGAGGACGTGGCCCTGCCAGAGCTCGCCTCACTGGCTGATTACTGCGAAAAGGAGAAACTGGAACTAATCATCGCGACAGACTCTAACGCGCATCATACGCTCTGGGGTAGGTAGTGTCAAAACAAACAACCGAGGTGAGGCAATGCTTGATTTAATTCTTAGCAATAACCTTGTATTACTCAATAAGGGTTCTGAACCCGCCTTCATAAACGCGAGTTCGCAAACAATAATAGACTAAGGTCTATCCACAAATATCAGGGACGTGACAGGGCCGGGCCCAGGCATCGAAGCCCCATCACTGGCCCGTGCACGGACGTGTGTGAACGATTTCATATAAAATATACACACCGATATTTTTTTGAGCCCCTGACGGGGTACGGTACGTCCACGTCCCGGGCATGCCCCTGTTATGTGTGGATAGACCTTGAAACTGTAGCAAACGTAGGTATTTCCAATTCCATTCGGGACTGTCATGTGTCCTCCAATGAGATATCATCCTCAGACCATTAACCTAACTAAACCACAGCCAAGAAAGGTTACTCGCAACACAGACCAAGTCAAGTTTATTAAACTCGTCGAGGCTCAATTAGGTAGATTACCCGCCCTTTCGACTGAAATACCAGTAGCCAATTTAGATGAACATGTAAACAACATCACAATTCACATCCATCCTTCTAAATAGCTATGAATAGTAGTGCCCCCTCACGGTAAGGCAGTGAGTTCGGCAGTCTTAGTGGAGTCCTGAACAGGAAAGACATCGACACAAGTTGAGAGGCCTGTTTAATAGAGCTGGGAACACACGGTCGCCAGTAGACTAGGACCGCGGATTCGTAAACCTTTACTTTAAACTGATAAGGCTCAGAGGAAAGAGAAGATGATTGGAGGCGTTTTTGTACTAACGTTGAAAATAAAAACCAGGCAATGAGGGTCAAAACCTGTCTTGCTCAAGAGAGACCATTCAAGGATGCTTGAAAAAAAACAGGTAAAACCTACACAACAAACGACGCTGAAACAAGTGAACTACTTCTAACCACCCACTTCTCAGTATGCCAGATTGCCACACAGGGAGAAGGCCACGAGCAGCTTAGATTGGGAAATGGCGTTGGAGGTAATCGATAAAGACAAAATAACGTGGGCAATTAATACCTTCTTACCTTCCAAGGCAGCAGGGCTGGACGGTATTTTCCCAGCTCTGCTCAGGTGGAGCGGAGATCTACTGGCTGATTACCTCGTAAAGGTGTTTCGAGCCTGCCTGGCCCACCGCTACACCCCCTTGAACTGGCGCGGGTTAAAAATAATCTTTATACCGAAACCAGGTAGGGGCGACTACACCCAGCCCAAATTTTTCAGATCCATAAGACCTCGTTCTTCTTGAAGATACTGGAGAGGGGGGGACAGGAAAATTAGTTACCTACATCCTAAAATCACGCCTACTCTGCAGGCAAATCAACTGAGTCAGCACTAGGGCATGCATTTCGAAATTTCATGGTTTCAAAATTTCGGACCATATTTGCATGTTTATTAATTTCGAAATTGACACCCATAAATTCGAAATTTCGAAAATGGGTTTAATTTAAATATTATGAATTTTTTCTATACAATTATGAAATTTATTATTGAAACCAAAAGAGGATCATCTGAAAATGAGTCTGAATACGAATCTAAAGCCAATTAAACCGTTGCGTAGGACCACTTTGTGACCATGTGTGCTAACATTACAATAAAACAAAGGCTGACCATGGTGTTAAATAAATAAAGAAGAGTGAAAGAAGCTCGTCCATTTCCAAAAAAAAAACGAGCTTTATAATGATGGTGGCCAGTGAGGGGAATACTTTGACAAGGTCTAATCTTTGCTGGGAATGCCCATATTTTTTTGCTATCGGAGGAAAACCCTGAACTCGCGTCTGAAGTTTTGGGAAAAAACCAGGCAGTGTTGTATTTCTACCTCGTTAAAACCAAACCGGTGATCACTATCAGCACTTCTTAAATTACCACATCTTTGGGGAAACTATAAAGGAGTCTCTCTTGAGCCTCACTGTGTACGGCAGCACATAATCGATTTGCTACTGTCTTGCCTGAGGTCACTCGGTGGACGGACAGAGTCCCCACTCCGAGCGCCCGAAACCACGAAGTTCCACCTGCCTTAAATGAGGCTGGGTTTCGGCGTGTATACATCGAGGTGGTTGCCTCAACGATGCCTTCTTCTCCGAGTGGGATTGGCCTTCTCACGATTCCACTCGATGGCTATTTCACTCTAGTTTTCTGTCTCCGCCTCCATATGCCTCACTAATACTGGCAGAGACAGGTCTCGTCCGATTCTGGCGGCTAAGACCCACCGCTCAAAGGCCCAAAAAACACTCCTCGAGCGTGTGCTGTGCAGAATCCAAGTTACTTCTACAATGATGGCAATTTACCGTGGCCTGTCCCCCAATCCTAATCAGGTACTCACACAAGGAACCGTGCCCGATCTGTACCTGAATGTGCTTGTAGGAGACGCGCTCCGCTCTTTCCAGCCAGCCACGAGCTATTCAAATAACCATTTTCAGCTGCAGGCTGTTATTTTAATTCCTGCAGCGTCGCACATCTGATAGTCAATTTCTGCCTCCAACATTGGGCAGCGGTCTATGCGAAGCACTCACTGGCCTTCCAATGCGGGGGAAAAGGCACTAGAAATGCTCTTCGAAGCCCCACCGTACATGGTTAAACCAAGATGGTAGACTTGCGCATCTCCTATTGTCACTACTGATGTGGGTGGCTCTCTGCTCTTCGGCAGCGCCTCAATTTTACGAAGCGCTATCTTTAACCGAACGTCTCATGCCACTCAGAGCTCGGAATGCTGGATGGTGTCGTCGAAGGTGTCCCTGCAGTGGAGTAGTTGAGGTAGAAGTCTTGAGAAAAAGAAAAATCACTTAGTTTGAATATAAATTGTATTTAGGCACCTCTCCAGACTAAAAATTTTGTATTTTGAGTTTAGTTTAATTATTTTAGATTTTTTATTATTTTTGGCCAATTTCGCAAGCTAATTTCGAAATTGAAAATGTATGAAACTGCATGCCCTAGTCAGCACTCCACAGCGTGGTCTCACACATAGGAAATGCTCTGCAAGCTAAAACCCAATCCTAGGCGCCTTCATTGATATAGAAGGTGTTTTCGACAAAACTAACTTCTTCAGCATCGAACAGGCACTTGCCACGCACGGTGTTGTGCGAACACTCATAGAATGGATAAATAACATGTTAAAACACAGTGCTATTCATTTTACCGTGGACACCACCACACGAGGTATCGTGAGTAAAGGCTGCCCACAGGGTGGGTGCTGTCACCACTTCTGTGGAATTTAGTCATAAATGAGCTCAACGCTAGCAGTCTGTACTCAGTAGGATACGCGGACGATGTAGCAATTCTGATCTCGAAAAAATTTGAGGGCATCATATGCGAAGACAGAACTAATATTGTTCACTAACGAAAGAACCCTTAGACCCCATAACTAGGCTTCCAAAAGTTTTCATCACAGAACTAACACTTAAAGATGAAGTCAAGTACTTGGGGGTGATCCTTTATAGCAAACTGCTCTGGAACAAGGATCTTGACTACCAACTTAATAAAAACATGGGGCCTTTCTCCTAAGATTACCTACTCTGTGGCTATACAATGCGGTGCGGTGATCAGGCAAATGTTTGGCGCTCTGGTTTGGTGAACAAGGACAGAACTCACGACCACCAGTACCAGACTACAACGATTCCAGCGTCTGGCCTGTTTAGCTACCACTGGCTGCATGAGAGCCACCCCAACAGCAGCCATGGAGATAACCCTACAAATAACTCCCCTTAACCTATACATACAGCAGAAGGCGGCGCTAGCCGCCATCAATACATACATACAGCTTGGCAAAAAAGAGTCTGACGCGGTGACAGTTGGAACTAAAAATAAAACGAACTAGTTAACTAAAATAACCTACCTATTACTTGCCTATTATTACCTATTAGTACTAAGAGTAGTTAGAGTAACTAAAAATTAATAACAAGTATCAAAAACTGTTGAGACATAGTATTTTGGGGTATACAGGTGCGATAGTGGCGACCTCATTTATTCCACACTCTTTTTTGCCAAGCTGTACAATAATACATCATACATATGAGGCCAAAATTTCAGTTCAGGTGCTGGCGTACACTCCCTTGATCTCAACGTTAACTTTCACATACCGCTAGACACACAAAGTTCGATCTTTTAATGTGGCTTACGCAGACGACACCGCAATTCTTGTGGACGGGATCACCTGGGACATTGTGAAAACAAATGCGGAGATGGCCATGGCTGACGGAGATGGACATGGCATATTGTTTTTCAAGTCTCCGTCGACAATATTTTTTTTCAAGTCGGTGTTTTAGTGGTTCACTAGTCGAAAATTCTTCCATACAAACGTAGTCTGGCTTTTACTCCACTGTTTGAAGATGTACGTTCAAAATAAAAAATAATATCAATTTGTCTCATCATTATCTAGCCCTGTATGGAAGCAAAAAAGTAAATTAAAAACTTACTAGAAAGTTATGAGCTTCGAAAGTTTCTTATTTCAACACTAATTTTAACGCATCTTTGGGCGCAAATAAGTACCATAAGAAGAAGGAAAATTGAAAAACGGCCTCCATACAGGGATAGATTAGTAGTTCAACAATGTAAATAATTTTATTTAGAACAGATACATTCAGTCGTTTTTTCATGATATCCAGACTCCCAAAGGCCTGTTTATAAGATTTCGCGCGCTCGTTTTCGTTCTAAATCATCATCCATTTCGCTACAAATTTGCAAAAGTGTGTATTCGTACGCGTACTAGCTTCTTACTGCTCATAACAGCATCTATCTGTTCCGCACGTGTTGTCGGTTGATATAGCATGCATTTTAACCCCGCGCACAAAATAGTTCGTGCCGTCGACTAGTGTACCCTTAAACATTTGTATTCGCCCACTGTTTTTCTCTCACTTAGTATTTTGATATGCGCTTAAAAAAGTATTTCGAACAAATGTTATTTCGGCTAATTGTAACTTCGATAAAAAGTTTTTCGACCAAGTAAAACGTCGGAGTAACGAAAAAAATCGTATTGATAATAGATCAACTGAGACAGTTGCAGACGTGACTTCGATGAAGTAAAAAAACCGGCCAAGTGCGAGTCGGACTCGCACACGAAGGGTTCCGTACCATTATCGCAAAACACTGCATAAAAATCACGTTTGTTGTATGGGAGCCCCCCTTAATTTATTTTATTTATTATTTTTTGAAGTAAATATACAACTAAACATTCTGTGAATATTTCAAGCGTCTACCTGTTGCCGTTATTAATATCAAGCAAAAAACGGCAAAAATATCATGTTTGTTGTATGGGAGCCCCCCTTTAATATTTATTTTATACGGTTTTTAGTATTTGTTGTTATAGCGGCAACAGAAATACATCATCTGTGAAAATTTCAACTGTCTAGCTATCACGGTTCATGAGATACAGCCTGGAGACAGACGGACAGACGGATCGCGAAGTCTTAGTAATAGGGTCCCGTTTTTACCCTTTGGGTACGGAACCCTAAAAAACGAAACGATAATAGTTGAAACGTTTTAGGTGAAATGAAATTCGGTCAAATGTTTTTCGAACATATGATAGGTAACCGTCAGTAAGTACTCGATATTTCAAAATCTAGTAAGTTCGTCTGTTTTGAAAAGTATATATTACAATACATTAACGGGGCCAACGGGAAGTAATTTTAATGATTTTATTAAATTCCCTTTGTCCCCATTAACTGGGACATGGCCTACGGGGACAACGGGAATATGTACACCAAATGGTCAAAGTGATTTACAAGCTTTTGGATTGGTTTTGAGTAGCGTGATCACTAACTTAGGTATTAGGTTTAATATTATAGAAATCTCAGTTATTTACTTCGATTTTACGTCTTTACAATTTTACTGCATTTACTATGCAAGTATCAAGTAGATAACCATTAAGTGAAAAATTTCCCTTCTTGGGTTTTGCTATGGGGAATTCGATCTATAAAATTAAACAACCATCTGTGTAGATAATAAGAAAGTTTATTTACATCAAATTTACACCTACAAAGGCTTAGAAATAACTATATAACACTACGTATAAAAGTGGATTTTACACAAAATATAAAACTTTAAAGGTAGGTTGAAATAATATTAACTAATAAAACAATACTTTTATATTTTAGGAATAGGCGTACCTATTGAGAGCAGGTTCTAAAACGTAAAAATATATCTAAATATAGAGGATTTATATATGAACTCGAGGTTTGACAGATGGGAGCGAAAAGAAATGTGGTAAATGGCTTGGTTTATTTGGAGCCTTTTAGGAGCCAAGGTCCGAACAATAAACAATTAACTCATTGCTCGATATTTTATATTATCTATACTATGTGTTCAAAAATGATTGACTTAATAATTTTGACTAAACATTTTTGTTATGTTTTTTTTTTCATTGTTATTGAAATTAGTTGCAATGAAAATTGAACATTTCCATGTATTACATTGAGTTTTTTTTTATATAATATTAACTATGTCGAATTCTGAATTCAATTCCGGTTTTTACTTTCTACGCTTCTGGAGTACCTTCAACTAAGTTCAGTTTTGCTCAATATACCCACTACTGCTTCTCACCATCAGTATTCTATTTTACAAATTACAATGGCCTCGAGTAAAATACAAAATCCTGTAAACGGGGTGTAAGGCTATTGACTGCACAAACTTTTACAGAACAGTGTTCAAGAATATGAACATTTTAACGTAGGAAAAACACTGAATAAAAAGCTGTTTCAAACAAAACAGTGTAATGCCAAACGGCTTGCTTAGAGCCTTGAGCCTATGTGTCGCCTGACGAGTAGCGAAGTAGAAAGGACGTACTAAAATGTTCGTAACTTCGTTCCATCATCGGACTACAAGACGTACGGCGACGCGTCATAGGTACATGGTGGACATCCCACCCATACGCACCAAATGTTTTAGGAATACTTTTATAATGCGTACAGCAATGGATTGGAATTCCCTGCCGGAGTCTGTATTTCCTGTTAGCTACAACCTGGGAGTCTTTAAGTCAAGAGTAAATAGGTTTCTTCCAGGCAAGCCTGCTTCATCTTCGACCACATCATCGCTTACCACCAGGTGGTCAAGCGCAAGCCTATCAACAATAAAAAATAAAAACTGGCCGCACTGACCGCTAGCTTGACTGGGAAGGTTGCCAAGCGCGCAATGCGGCTGATTAGGCACTAAGCAAGCCGCCTGTCAATGAGTTTTTGGGCTACCACAATCAAATGTTTGTAACACCATTTTTATTAGCAGGGTGAAAGTTGTTCATATTCATAAATACTGTTTTCTGTAAAAGTTCACCCTACTAACATACAGAGCGACGGAACTGCATAGTATGATTCTATACACCCGTTGTTTTATTACAATCAAACAAGTCAGTTTATTATCTATTCGTGATTTAAGATGAAATATAAGTTACATTTTTATATTTTGCTTGTCTATCCAACCTATACCACAAATAAATACTGATATTACCAATCTGTCACATTTCCTATCAGTGTAGGTATATTTTGTAAAGGGAAAAAAATATAATTCATGACTAACAAAATCATACCTACGTGTAAACAGGTTATATGTAATATAACTTAGTCCATAAATCTCATTAAAATTCGATAAAAAAATAAATAAGCTCCATTTTTGTCCTCAATGGACACAACACTCCGGACTCATAGCAAACTTTTATCAAAATGTAGGTATAAGCGACCGCGCACAAAGGCTGATCGGTCTTATCGCCCTGTATTCCCTGTTGAAATTGTTTGAGTAACATGAAAAAAAGTTCACTGACCGCATGAAATCAGCAAGTTTGCGCGACCTCAAAGGCTTGGCAAAAAGCATTTGTTGAAGATATCCTGATTTATTTAAATTTTTTAGGGTTTCGTACCTAAAGGGTCCAAACGAAGGCCTATTTGATGTCACTCGTGTCCGTCTGTCACACCGGTCTTACAGGGTTCCAAACGGTTGGAGCACCAGTCTTCTCAAAGCATCTTGTTGACCCAAAGCCATACAAATTGACAAAATATATTGTTTGGATTCGTCATGTCTGCCTGTCTGTTCGTCCGTATGTCACAGCCACTTTTTTCCGAAACTATAAGAACTATGCTGTTGAAACTTGGTAAATAGATGTATTCTGTGAACCGCATTAAGATTTTCACACAAAAATAGAAAAAAAAACAATAAATTTTGGGGGTTCCCCATACTTAGAACTGAAACTCATAATTATTTTTCATCAAACCCATACGTGTGGGGTATCTATGGATAGGTCTTCAAAAATGATATTGAGGTTACTAATTAATTTTTTTTCTAAACTGAATAGTTTGCGCGAGATACACTTCCAAAGTGGTAAAATGTGTCCCACCTGCAACTTCTAAAATAAGAGAATGATAAAACTAAAAAAAAATATATGATGTACATTACCATGTAAACTTCCACCGAAAATTGGTTTGATCGAGATCTAGTAAGTAGTTTTTTTTTAATACGTCATAAATCGTAAACCGCAATTTACCAGTACGGAACCCTACGTGCGCGAGTCCGACTCGCACTTGGCCGGTTTTTTCCTATTGCAACAAACTTGAGCAGCATTTGGTACGGAACCCTAAATGTCCGAAGTACGACACGTGACACGTACTTGGCCGGTTTTTTATATATAGCTTTTAGTTACACACATAAAATCGACTTCAAATTTCAACAAATACTTCTTCCCATATAGCCGAGCTACGTTGTTGCAAATGTTAATGTTAATTACATCAGTACTTTTGTATTTCCTTTTAATTTACCGTTACATATTTTGGTTGACCTTACAATTCACTATAATAATTTGAACATACAACAATACCTGACGTGAATTTTGATTTTATTTGAAACCAACTAAAGCCCCGTATTGGTAAATTAAAGTATCCAATATTTATATTGTAGGGCCTAATGCACAATACACACGGTTATGTGATACTTCCTTGCATTTTGAACTATAATGTCCGATTATTCAGAGTAAATCTACAATCATGTTGTGTTCTTACACAGCTCGTTTTATTTTAATAATCGGTTGTATTTTATGCATTAGGCTAGCATTAATTTATTATAATAATAATTCAGCTTTCGGCTATTTTAAAACGTTATAAAATAAAATTCTTTTAATAAAATAAAATTTTGTAACCAAAAATGTACAACACTAGCTTTTCTATTCTTACACTACATTGACACGACATTATTTTTGAAACAATAACGCTTTACTTCAATAGATAAAAGAGCATGCTTTACACAAATTATATCTGTGAATAAAAAAGCGAATATGCTTTTAATTTACAAATAATTATGACCATCGACTCGTAACTATTCTAAAAATTTTAAAGAGCATGCTCTGCTATAATTAATTAATTTTATGTCCTAAAGATCGCTAAAAGAATGCATTAGAAGCTATTTTGCCTAATAATTTTAATAGTGTTTGACAATTTAGTTAATTTGGCGACTATACAAATAATTTACACGTATTAATTACACAGATAACACGAAAAGCAAATTAATTTAGACATTGACAAAAATATTATTCAGCTGCCGTTTTTTTTTTTTGTAAAAATCGCAATGATAAAACATCAATTTGAGATCTAATTGTACTTTACCACTTCTAAAAGTCACTGTACATCACGAATCTATTTGTTATATTCAAGTATCTATTTGTATACAAAATGTATCAGCGTTTTTTTCATAAGAATTTGATTTTACTAGCGAACCTTTAACACCAACCCGTTTGATTATTCGATCTCATTCCGATATAATACATAAAACTTAATCAAACTGAACACAATTTCGTATGTTCTGATATTGTGAATAATTGATATTGTGATATTGTGATAAATTACAAAGTCATAAGAATCAAAATTCATACGGTTCGGCTTTCATATAGAGCGCGGATTAATCATGGCTAATACAGTACATATCTGTGCTATGTAAACATCATAATATTTTATAATACTCAGGTACATCCAGGACCACTGTGCTTAATGTTTTAGTTACACATACCACAAACAATTTTAAGTAAACAGTAAATAAGTACCAGAAGTACAATATTCAAGAGTGCATCAGAACAATACAAATTCATACAATTAGAAAAAATCCTTTCAACTTTAACAGCACTTTTAACACCCATTTTCTTAAATATATTTTGGTAAATTCAGACATTTTTCACAAAGACACAATGATTACGAATACTCTTACAATATAAGTATCTGCAATATTTTCTTCGTATTAATTTAAATAATAGTTGTTTCAATCGTTGGCACATTATTTTGTGATATTTTTGGTTCCACTCTTATCATCTTGGAAAACTGAATAAAATAAACTTGTTAATTGACTGATACGATCGCTTTGGGATCGGAACTATATCGCTTACATATAATTATGTTTTCTTAGTTAAATTCAATAAATTTTGTGCTTTCAACGATTTCTTCGATAAGGAATCAATGTACTTGAATATCACACAGCAGAATACATTAATTTAAAATTTACTATTGGCTAAACTTAGCCATTATATTCGAATTTTCTATCACTCATTCATAAACTCCTTCGCTGAACATCATTCGTCTTGTCATAATAAATATTACAAATAACAATATTTAAATCGACACAATCAACATGACTTTTACTACATACATATTGGAGACAAATCGTTATTCAATGAGACCAATATTAGTAAATAATTTCGATCGCGGTAAATTCATAATTTCATTCGTTCGGGGTTCGGGCCCTGAACGTTATTTGACGGTATCCTCTCTTAATTGTTCGCATTGCTATGAGAAGACGGTGCCGTTTTTGTGCGTCGCTCTGGTGAATATGATCTCTTCGTCGTCTGCGTTGATGCTTTCGGCCGTTGTGAGTGCGACAGTGTCGCTGTGAACTACGTGTGGGGACTCGTTGAATTCGTCTAGCTCTTCTATGCCCGCTGGAAGTTTAAAAAAGAATCATTATAACAAATCAGAGGCCTTAGTGCGAGTTTTTACTCACACTCAATCGCGTCTCGAAGGTAAACGTCCATTTGTATTGTAACTGGATAAGCGCCGTCTGGTGACGGTAAGGAGAAACCTCTTTTTTTACAAAGAGTACGTTAAAAAACTCGGCATAAGCACATAGTTCACCAATAATAGCGGTTTAAAACCCAGCTGTGAACATATTGGCTGATAATTGTAACAAAGTAATATTACAATAACGCGATCGGCGATAGCCATTGTAATCTAAACCTTATGTTAGGTTTAAAGATATTTATCCCATAAGAACTTATAAATAACAGTTCACTTATAATGAGATACTTAATCTAAATAAAATAATATAATATTTGCCTCTGGGGCGTTGGCGACGTTATAGGGTAGGTGTGTACATGTTTTTTTAGTTTGCTCTTAAATATTTTGATATTATCAGACCTCTTTATATCCTCCGGTAAATCATTGAACAGCTGTGCTCCCTCCATAATACTGTTTTTTTTGCCATAATTAGTTTGTGCACATGCAGTTGTTAGTTGGAATTTGTTTTTAATTCTTGTGTTGTATGTTATTGTTATGTTATGTTCATGTTTATAAAGCCACATAACGCACAAATCATGAGTATCTACAACTATTCCAGCAAATAAGTTATTCAGTTGGGGAGAAAGATTCATTCTAGGTCAGGTTCAACCACTGACATATGCGTTTGTGTAAACAATATCTGATATGCTAATATGGTTTTTTAAGAGGAGTTTATTAATTGAGGAGCTCGTGGTTTAATAATAACAGCCGCACGGGTCGATCTTCAAGGTTAAGCAACGCTTGACGAGGTCAGTCCTTGGATGGGTGACCATTTCAACATACCGAGTTTCCTCCGTGCCTCGGAAAGCACGTTAAGCCGTTGGACCCGGCTGTCATTTGAAGATCTTTGACAGTCGTTACGGGTAGTCAGAAGCCTGAGATCTGACACCAGTCTTGCCAACGGGTATCATGTTACCCAGTTACTGGGTTGTGGAGGTCAGATAGGCAGTCGCTCCATGTAAAACACTGGTACTCAGCTGAATCCGGTAAGACTGGAAGCCGACCCCAATATAGTTGGGAAAAGGCTAGGCAGATGATGATGAAGAGGAGTTTATTGATAAGATTGTATAGATGTAGCAAGCTGAATAAATGTAGCAAAAATATATCAGGGCCATTTTAATGTACGCTGTATGTATTTAATCAGGCATGCGGCTGTTTCCATTACTACATGATGTTTTGCGATAGATGAAGTGCCTCGATAAACGTGGGTACAGATAAAATCATGTGTGTTAAGACCGATGAAGTGATAGCATTCCGTAGTATGTCGGCGATGCGAGTAATCCAGCCTATTATAGATATGTGAGATTACTTTTATTATGGTTCGATTATTATTTTCTTTGTCAATAAATCAATACGATTTAGGCTATGGAGTAGTTTAATTTTTCCTCACTTTAATACCTACCTAAAATAAATAGATCGGCCTTACCCCCGGTTTCTCAAAACTCGATTATCGGGCTGTTAACGTAATCGATGAATAAACGCCGGATATCTGCCGTGATTGGCTGTTGAATGTTGAAAATTCATTCAACCAATCACAGCAGATGACACGTGCTTGACAATTTGTCACATTATTTATGAGATAATTTAGCGTTGAGAAACCCGGCCTTAGTGTTTACGCGCTGCATCCGATCCGTATCCGAATTCAAGTTCAGAGTTCTATCTGAATTGGAAATGTTCTGAATTAGGACGCCAGAGTTCAGATCTATTGCGTAACCCGTCCTAAAAGTTGTAACACGACTAATTTGGACCGATATTTCTCGGATTCGGATCGGAAGCAGTGCGGAACTTTAGGCCTCCTTTCAGTGAAGAAATGCAAGCATATAAACCAGAATTCAACTACCTTAAAAGTCATGAATTTTTCCTCAGTTCTTTTCTGTTCCGCTCTATTGGGCGAACCACTTTATACATACGTGTCATATATTATACTCGTACAATATCAATGACTTTACGCCCACAAGCTACCAATTAGTATATGGACTGATATACTGATAAGAGCACAATACAATAAAATATGCTACATTACAGTGTAATTATAATGCCTTACATTGTTCAGGGTTCAATTAAATCAATTGGAGTGACTCCGCAGACGTGATGGATTTCGATGTAATGATTTGAAACAAACTAAAGAATTTGTTGTGGTTTTAATTCTAGGTACTCATTAATAGGGGCGGGTTCATTAGTATTTTACAAGCTTTTATTTAACTTGCAGTATATGTATGTAAGTGTGTTCGGGTCAAATCTTGCAACTAAATTTTAAAGCAGTTATCTTACCGAGCAAGATGAAATTTTGCATACACGTTTAGTTTGGATGACAATACATGGTTAGCTATGTGACTTCATTCTAAATACAATATGGCGGACGGCCTAAGATGGCGGAATAGTTATTTTATGTGCACTGCCATGATATGGGTATCAAATCAAAGGGTTTGCTGAGAAGAATACGAAAAAAGCTTGTTTTAAAAAAGTTTTTTAATGAATAATATTATTTCATCTTACTTTTTATTATTGATAAACTCTCGTTTGGCCACCACCTCACCTAATGGTAAGCGATGAATTGGTTGAAAATGGTCAGAAGTAATTGCTTGAAAATTAGTGTTCAATTTGCTTTTTTTATCGTCATCAGGTATCAGATTAAGACGGTATAAGGATCAATCCAAGTTTGTCTAACTTTGCGCATGAAAGTGACAATCCCAAAATTGGGTCCCGCACATAGACGGAAATCCAAATCGCGTCTTTCACCTCGCATGTGATTGGTCGAATTCACTTACGCAATTAGGTTGCATGAAAGGAAGATGAAGGTAAGAAATCGAAACCCATCATGGCTGCGGAGTTTTTGTCAGCTAATGTAATTTGACCCAGCGAAATTGCCTAGCCTTTTCTCAACTATGTACGTTGTTCGGCATACAGTCAAACCGGATTCAGCAGAGTCGCAGTATTTTACATGGAGCGTCTAACTTCCACAACCCAGTAAATGGGTAGTTAAAGTCTCCGCCAGATAAAAAAATAATAATATTCATTGATCCGACGTGTACCATAAAGAAGAAAGGAATGTTTTATTTTGCATCCTCCCAGTTGTCTGTATGCTGCAGTATCTGTGACATCCTAGTGTGTGGTAGTGGAAGTGAATTGGTTGTTCATGTTGTTGTTCTCGCCAAACTTCTGGGCCGCCCTGAAGTTGTTTTACGATGCGCAAGGCACGAAACGGTGCTGTTTTTATTTGAGATTTGCTACTGTGCAGCCATTGTAGCCAACTTCAGGACGGCCAAGAAGTTTATAATAATTACGTATGAAACAGAAAACATGTATGATTGATTGTTGTATGTATAATCATCAATCATGTGTAGTAGTCACAGTGGATCTTTGTGTCTCTGAAGTTGGCTGCAAGACCCTTCGCAGTAGCTATTTTTGTGTCAATGTTGAAGGTGAAGATAGTATTGTATAACTGTCTCTTTCACTCGCTTACGTTTGTCGCATCGTCCTATCTCGCTTACTCTATGCAGTATACTCTGTGACTACTATACATGATTGATGATTATACATACGACAATCATGATTATAAATGGTTTTTTTTTGTTTCTGGAGATATTTTTGTAAAGATATAGGCGTAGAACCATGTTATCCGTTTAAATCATGTAAATCGGTCCACGCTTTTCAGAGATATTATCTCGTTACTGAATGCTAAGTGAAACGGTCAAGGACGCCATTTACCGCGACACGTTTGTTTAGATCGTGTTAGCGACACTGCCTTTACATTTTTTACCCGACTGCCGAAGGAGGGTAATGTGTTTAACAGTCTATGTATGTATGTATGTAAATATGTATGTATGTATGTTTGTTCCTATGTGGCGTTCTGTCTTTTGTCTATTCTTTTGGTTCTCACCGTTTCTCTAATTCTACTTTCAGTAACTATCCCGAAACCATGCCTATGATGACACGTAAAGCTACTGCTCAGGACTTGGAATTTAAACTAAGAACTGCACTCCAAGAGCTCAAAGAATCGCAACATCAATGTCAGGCAATGTTGCAGGAGAGAGATGAATGTGAAGTAGAAGTGCAAAATGTCATCTCTAAAAACACAAGCCTTAAGCGGGAGCTAGTGGTGCTGAGTCAACAATATCAGAATGTTGTTGATGAACGTGACCAACTGCGGGTAGTCACGGATGGTTTCCATAATTGCAGTGATTTGTATGAGGAGGCTTTAGGTAAAGTTAGGGACCTAGAAGATGAATTGGCTCATGCTAATTCTCTAATCCAAAATCTGCAAAAAGAACAATCATGTACTCAGGTACAGGAAACATGCCATTTATATAGTGAATTAATAAAATCAAATTGTAAACCTCATTCCATAACCACTATTGACCTGACTGAAGATTCCTTATTAAATGAGACAAATAGGTATAAAGTTAGTCATAAAAAATTGAAAAAGTATGCAAAATTTAATAAAATAATTAAAAATTATACCCAGTACAGGAAACAACACAAAGTTTTCTTAAAAAATATTCCACTCAGAAAAGAACGTGTTGACCTGCTTAAAAAATTAAATAATTACCAGATCAAATTAGAAGACAGCATAAAAATCTATGAAATTGACACACAGCGCTTACAAAATGATATTCAGGTACTTGAGGATAAACTGGGCTCCCTTTACAGTAAATATGTTAGCTCCCAGTTACAAATTAAGGAACACATTCTGGCCGCAAACGAATTGCTGATGTGTCAATGTAATTGTCAGATAGACTCAAACCTGAAGGCTGTTCAGCCAAAGACAATGGAGGTCCAGCCTCGTGCTGAGAGGGTGTCTCAGGACAGTGTCTTTGACCTAGACATTCCTGATATTTCACAGGAAGTGTCTCAAGTTGACCGGCCTGAGACTGCATCCTTTCCAACAAATAATTGTCATCATGGTTTTAATTCGGTTATGTTTGCAGATGGTATTGGAAGAGGTTTAGGTAAATTATTAAATAGCAATCAGAGTTATTCAACTTTGAATTGTTGTATGCCTGGGTCATCTTACAAGCATATCATGGAATCTGTAACAAATAATGTATACAAACCAGATACCAATGTAACTGTCTTTATAGGTAACAGTTTGGATGTAAAAAAAGATGACATCACTGAGTGTGTAACGGAGTTATTAAAGTTAAATTGTAATAAAATCGTATTGTGTGCTTTTCCATATTTGGAAAAATTGTCTAGTAGACAAAATAATTATATACACATGCTGAATAAGCATGTTCATTTCCTTGTCAGCCATTACAGCGACAAATTAGTTTTTTTGGACATCAACATTTTTGTTGATAAATTAAAAACGACAGGCAATACAGTGTATCTGCCTATTAGGGTAAGACGTCAAATAGCGAGGCTATTATCTTTTACTATAAACTCAGACATAAATAGTATGTCGAAGGCATGTACTGTAGTTGATATTAGTAGTAATACTAATATACAGGTAGTCAATAAGTTTAATAACGTTAGCACTTCTGCTATTAATATTTATAGTTTAAACTAGTTTGTAGGACAAGGGAGGGTACCAACAACGAAATAGTTACTAGTACATCCACCATCAAGAAGGTACCTTCTTGCTCTCACTTAGTTAATTTAAAAAAAGGGGCTAAGCAGAATTCCTTGAAATTATTCCATCAAAATATTCAAGGTTTTTCTGCGAAGCAATTGGAAATAGAACTGTTTTTGGAAAAAACAATGTTTGAAATTGTTTGTTTTACTGAGCATTGGCTGAAAGATCATACAATGCTAATTAATTATGAAAATTATACCGTAGGTAGTTGTTTTAATAGAAATATTATGTTACGTGGAGGTTCACTTATATTAATTAAAAATGGTATTAAATCAAAACCTCGTAAAGATATTGTAGATCTATCAGTTGAACATAGTGTTGAACTGTCATGCGTTGAGCTGGATAAGCATGTCATAGTGTGCGTTTACAGACCCCCCAATTATGGTAACTACTCTATATTTGAGTCAGTGATGGAAGATGTTTTGGCAAAACTTGCAATTGGAAATAAACTAATCATAATCTGTGGTGATTTTAATATAAATATTTTAGAGAGTAATTCAGATAGCAGTAGATTATTAAATCTCTTCAAATCATTTAATTTGTCACATGTGTTTATGGAACCAACACGAAAAACTGTAACTTCTGCTACATGTATTGATAATGTATTTTGTTGCTGCGACTACTTAGACAAAGCCATTATAAATTGTCTGCCTTCGGATCATAGTGGGCTATTGGTAAACTTTGAGTCCAACATACCAATTCAACAAGTGCAGATTCAATCCAGACCAATAACATCCGGTAAATTAAATCAGTTTAACAGCAGTTTAATTAGTAAGCTAAGTGATCAAGACCTTACAGTGAATGATGGTAATATTCTATATAAAAAAGTTTTCTCAGTAATCCAAAAGGAGTTCAATAATTCTTTTAGGAAAAAAACTAAAACTGTATGCCCTAAGTTTTTATTCAGTGACTGGGCGACTGAAGGACTCAGGAAAAGTAGGGAAAGACTTTACGAGCTCTATGGCCTTAAGCCTTATATTAACACTGAAACTTTTAACAAGTATGTTGCTACTTATTCAAAAATTTTTAGAAATACGTGTAAAGTAGCTAAGGCTTTATACATTGGTAATAAAGTTAAAACCGCAGAAAATAAAATCAAGACTGTTTGGAAAATTATAAACAATGAAACGAACAGAAACAAAAGAAATAATACTGATTACACGCTTGAAACTACACATGGACTTATTAGAGATAACAAAAAAGTTGCTCAAGAATTTGTGGATTTCTTTACCAGCATCCCAATTAAAACTACTGAAACCATAAATTCTTCGCCCTCACTTGCTTCTGGTTTATTAAACGCAAACGTTTCAGCCTGCCCGACAGAATTTAACTTTTCACATGTAAACCCAATAACAGTAATAAAAGCTTTTAAGCAAATCAAGATCAAATTGACCGAAGATCTATGGGGAATGTCCATCAAAGTTTGTACCTCCATTATTCAGACTATAGCGCCGTACTTAGCTTTAATTTTTAATTTGTGTGTAGATCAAGGAGTCTTTCCGGATCTAATGAAACATAGTAAGGTTATACCACTTTTTAAATCCGGGAACAGTAAAGACACAAATAATTATAGACCAGTATCGGTGCTGCCGGTTTTCAGCAAGATATTTGAAAAGATAATGCTAAATCAGATGCTCATTCATTTTAATACGAATAACATCCTACACGATAAACAGTATGGTTTTACCAAAGGACGTTGTACGACTGACGCTTGTGTCACCTTATTAAAACATATCTTTGAAGCGTGGGAAGAGGCACAAGATGCCATAGGGGTTTTCTGCGACCTGTCGAAAGCATTTGATTGCGTTGATCATGAAACATTACTTTTGAAACTTGAGCATTACGGGCTAGGCCAATCAGCGTTGAGTTTAGTTAAATCTTATTTAAATGATAGACAGCAATTAGTTCAAATAAACGGTGTCAATTCGTCCGGGTTAACCGTGAAAATGGGGGTACCCCAGGGTTCAATTTTGGGTCCTTTCTTGTTTCTAGTCTACATTAACGATTTACCTCATCTATTGAAAAACAATCTAAACATGGTGTTATTTGCTGATGACACTTCGTTGATTTTTAAGATAAATAGACGTACGAGTAACGTTGACGATGTGAATACCGTCTTGCGACAGGTTCAAAATTGGTTCACAGCTAATAATCTAGTTTTAAATGCTAAAAAGACTAAGTGCATAAAATTTGTCTTGCCGAATGTCAAAAGTAATGATTGTGACATTTTATTAAACAAGGAGAAGCTAGAATTCGTCGATAAAACGGTTTTTCTGGGGATCACGCTAGACTCGAGGTTGCAATGGGGGCCTCATTTAATATCACTTGCGGGGCGGCTAAGCTCGGCAGCTTATGCTGTTAGAAAAATACGTCAGTTTACTGATGTCGATACCGCAAGATTAGTCTATTTTAGTTATTTTCATAGTATAATGTCTTACGGTATCTTACTATGGGGAAGGGCTGCAGACATTGAGTCAATTTTTATTCTGCAAAAACGAGCCATCAGAGCGATATACAATCTTCGCCGGCGCGATTCTCTAAGGGAACTGTTTAAGAACATTAACATCATGACGGTACCTTGTCAATATATTTATGAAAACATCATGTATGTTAGAAAGAATTTACATCTTTTTAGTAAAAACGGTGACAGACATAATTATGTTACTAGAAATAGGGATCAACTAATTCAACCAGGTTTCAGGCTGGCTAAAGTAGCATCATCTTTTATGGGGTACTGTATAAAATGTTACAATAAAATTCCTCCCCACATTCTACAACTAAATGAGACGAAATTTAAGACTTGTATAAAACGCACACTATGTAGGCAAGCATATTATAAGTTGGGGGATTACATCGCTGATAAAAATGCTTGGCTCAATGCTGGTCCTGCTCCGCAGCCACTAGGGCGCAAGAACAATTAGTGATGGGCAGAAAAGTATCGAAGTATTGTTGGACATGCTGAAGACTGTATGCAAATTTTTGTATTGTATAAACTCAATTTCTTTTAGTATTATATAATTGCACAGCACATGTGTGAGTACTATGTTCCGACTGTAGATAAATCTACCATTCACTGTACCTATATGTCGTTCGTTGACTTCTGTGTGCCCTGGCAGTTGAGTGTGTCATGCTCTCTCTAATTTCTCTCTGATGGTGGCACATGTGTTGGATCATTCGGTTCCCTTCATGATGGTTGAGCTGAGTGGTGCCGATCCATGCGTCATGTTCGTGAACGGGCGCCATCAGTTGGGATTGGTCATAACTTAGCTGTCTCGGCCTGTTAAAGTGCTTTTTTTTAATTATTTGTTACTCTAGACGCTTTTACGTACACGTCTTTTTACATCGTTCTCACATATATGTATTTTTTCAACAAGAATGATGTAACCAAAAACTTGTAATTAAAACTGATGGAAAAGAGTGTCCGGGGAGTTTCTTGCAAATTCTTCTCCATTGAGACCTACAGACGCTTGCGAATTTGCAACTAGAGTCATCTTTTTATTAATTTTTTGTTTGACAATTCAAAAGTACTTCTAAAGTTTAATTGAAATAAATACCTTGATTTTGATTTTGATTTTGATTTTGAGTACATCCACCATCAAGAAGGTACCTTCTTGCTCTCACTTAGTTAATTTAAAAAAAGGGGCTAAGCAGAATTCCTTGAAATTATTCCATCAAAATATTCAAGGTTTTTCTGCGAAGCAATTGGAAATAGAACTGTTTTTGGAAAAAACAATGTTTGAAATTGTTTGTTTTACTGAGCATTGGCTGAAAGATCATACAATGCTAATTAATTATGAAAATTATACCGTAGGTAGTTGTTTTAATAGAAATATTATGTTACGTGGAGGTTCACTTATATTAATTAAAAATGGTATTAAATCAAAACCTCGTAAAGATATTGTAGATCTATCAGTTGAACATAGTGTTGAACTGTCATGCGTTGAGCTGGATAAGCATGTCATAGTGTGCGTTTACAGACCCCCCAATTATGGTAACTACTCTATATTTGAGTCAGTGATGGAAGATGTTTTGGCAAAACTTGCAATTGGAAATAAACTAATCATAATCTGTGGTGATTTTAATATAAATATTTTAGAGAGTAATTCAGATAGCAGTAGATTATTAAATCTCTTCAAATCATTTAATTTGTCACATGTGTTTATGGAACCAACACGAAAAACTGTAACTTCTGCTACATGTATTGATAATGTATTTTGTTGCTGCGACTACTTAGACAAAGCCATTATAAATTGTCTGCCTTCGGATCATAGTGGGCTATTGGTAAACTTTGAGTCCAACATACCAATTCAACAAGTGCAGATTCAATCCAGACCAATAACATCCGGTAAATTAAATCAGTTTAACAGCAGTTTAATTAGTAAGCTAAGTGATCAAGACCTTACAGTGAATGATGGTAATATTCTATATAAAAAAGTTTTCTCAGTAATCCAAAAGGAGTTCAATAATTCTTTTAGGAAAAAAACTAAAACTGTATGCCCTAAGTTTTTATTCAGTGACTGGGCGACTGAAGGACTCAGGAAAAGTAGGGAAAGACTTTACGAGCTCTATGGCCTTAAGCCTTATATTAACACTGAAACTTTTAACAAGTATGTTGCTACTTATTCAAAAATTTTTAGAAATACGTGTAAAGTAGCTAAGGCTTTATACATTGGTAATAAAGTTAAAACCGCAGAAAATAAAATCAAGACTGTTTGGAAAATTATAAACAATGAAACGAACAGAAACAAAAGAAATAATACTGATTACACGCTTGAAACTACACATGGACTTATTAGAGATAACAAAAAAGTTGCTCAAGAATTTGTGGATTTCTTTACCAGCATCCCAATTAAAACTACTGAAACCATAAATTCTTCGCCCTCACTTGCTTCTGGTTTATTAAACGCAAACGTTTCAGCCTGCCCGACAGAATTTAACTTTTCACATGTAAACCCAATAACAGTAATAAAAGCTTTTAAGCAAATCAAGATCAAATTGACCGAAGATCTATGGGGAATGTCCATCAAAGTTTGTACCTCCATTATTCAGACTATAGCGCCGTACTTAGCTTTAATTTTTAATTTGTGTGTAGATCAAGGAGTCTTTCCGGATCTAATGAAACATAGTAAGGTTATACCACTTTTTAAATCCGGGAACAGTAAAGACACAAATAATTATAGACCAGTATCGGTGCTGCCGGTTTTCAGCAAGATATTTGAAAAGATAATGCTAAATCAGATGCTCATTCATTTTAATACGAATAACATCCTACACGATAAACAGTATGGTTTTACCAAAGGACGTTGTACGACTGACGCTTGTGTCACCTTATTAAAACATATCTTTGAAGCGTGGGAAGAGGCACAAGATGCCATAGGGGTTTTCTGCGACCTGTCGAAAGCATTTGATTGCGTTGATCATGAAACATTACTTTTGAAACTTGAGCATTACGGGCTAGGCCAATCAGCGTTGAGTTTAGTTAAATCTTATTTAAATGATAGACAGCAATTAGTTCAAATAAACGGTGTCAATTCGTCCGGGTTAACCGTGAAAATGGGGGTACCCCAGGGTTCAATTTTGGGTCCTTTCTTGTTTCTAGTCTACATTAACGATTTACCTCATCTATTGAAAAACAATCTAAACATGGTGTTATTTGCTGATGACACTTCGTTGATTTTTAAGATAAATAGACGTACGAGTAACGTTGACGATGTGAATACCGTCTTGCGACAGGTTCAAAATTGGTTCACAGCTAATAATCTAGTTTTAAATGCTAAAAAGACTAAGTGCATAAAATTTGTCTTGCCGAATGTCAAAAGTAATGATTGTGACATTTTATTAAACAAGGAGAAGCTAGAATTCGTCGATAAAACGGTTTTTCTGGGGATCACGCTAGACTCGAGGTTGCAATGGGGGCCTCATTTAATATCACTTGCGGGGCGGCTAAGCTCGGCAGCTTATGCTGTTAGAAAAATACGTCAGTTTACTGATGTCGATACCGCAAGATTAGTCTATTTTAGTTATTTTCATAGTATAATGTCTTACGGTATCTTACTATGGGGAAGGGCTGCAGACATTGAGTCAATTTTTATTCTGCAAAAACGAGCCATCAGAGCGATATACAATCTTCGCCGGCGCGATTCTCTAAGGGAACTGTTTAAGAACATTAACATCATGACGGTACCTTGTCAATATATTTATGAAAACATCATGTATGTTAGAAAGAATTTACATCTTTTTAGTAAAAACGGTGACAGACATAATTATGTTACTAGAAATAGGGATCAACTAATTCAACCAGGTTTCAGGCTGGCTAAAGTAGCATCATCTTTTATGGGGTACTGTATAAAATGTTACAATAAAATTCCTCCCCACATTCTACAACTAAATGAGACGAAATTTAAGACTTGTATAAAACGCACACTATGTAGGCAAGCATATTATAAGTTGGGGGATTACATCGCTGATAAAAATGCTTGGCTCAATGCTGGTCCTGCTCCGCAGCCACTAGGGCGCAAGAACAATTAGTGATGGGCAGAAAAGTATCGAAGTATTGTTGGACATGCTGAAGACTGTATGCAAATTTTTGTATTGTATAAACTCAATTTCTTTTAGTATTATATAATTGCACAGCACATGTGTGAGTACTATGTTCCGACTGTAGATAAATCTACCATTCACTGTACCTATATGTCGTTCGTTGACTTCTGTGTGCCCTGGCAGTTGAGTGTGTCATGCTCTCTCTAATTTCTCTCTGATGGTGGCACATGTGTTGGATCATTCGGTTCCCTTCATGATGGTTGAGCTGAGTGGTGCCGATCCATGCGTCATGTTCGTGAACGGGCGCCATCAGTTGGGATTGGTCATAACTTAGCTGTCTCGGCCTGTTAAAGTGCTTTTTTTTAATTATTTGTTACTCTAGACGCTTTTACGTACACGTCTTTTTACATCGTTCTCACATATATGTATTTTTTCAACAAGAATGATGTAACCAAAAACTTGTAATTAAAACTGATGGAAAAGAGTGTCCGGGGAGTTTCTTGCAAATTCTTCTCCATTGAGACCTACAGACGCTTGCGAATTTGCAACTAGAGTCATCTTTTTATTAATTTTTTGTTTGACAATTCAAAAGTACTTCTAAAGTTTAATTGAAATAAATACCTTGATTTTGATTTTGAGACACCAAAAGAGTGGGTCGATTTTGATGGTTCTTACGTCAATGGATTTGTCTTAACCCCGCGAGTGTCACTGGCTACATTCAAATTGAAAAATAGGAAAACGGTGGTTCTTGGGCGCCATATTGTGGGGGCCCAAAAATTTTTTTCTTCCAAACCTATCGTGTGGCATATCAAAATGTAGGGTTTTAAGAGGTGATTTCAAAAATATATTATATGACACTAATATGTTTAAATGTATTCTAATTCGAAAAAAAATAACTAAAAAGTTATAAATAAAAAAAGTTAATTAGAAAAATCAAAAAACCCGACTGCTTGAAATGCGAACTAAAAAGAAGTAAACAAGGAGAAAATCATGCTGTGCTGTCGGAGGATACGTCTGGTTTTGGTTAGACAGCACGCGAATATGTATCCTCCGACTGCACAGCATGATTTTCTCCTTGTTTACGTTTAACTTTTTTTTTCGTATCGTTTTGAAATATTGGAATACATTGGTAGGCAGGTGAATGACTTTTATTTTTTGTTATCTGACTGTGACTTTAACACGATATCCTTTGGCAAAATTGTTGTCAGATTTTTAACCAACGACGGAAAAAAAGGGGTGTTATAAGTTTGACGTGTGTTGCTGTGTGTCTGTCTATGGCATCATAGCGTCCAAACGGGTGAACTGATTTTGATTTAGTTTTTTTTGTTTGAAAGGTGATTTGGTCTTCTTAGTTATGTTTGAATAAAATGGGTTCTGCCGTTTCACTGTTTGAATCGGGGTGTTTACGAAAGATATCGTGTCATAATTACGTGTTCAATAAATTGCCGTTGGAAGCGTATCTACTAGATAAATTACGTAGCATGAAATAAAAATGTCGGGGTTTTTTTTTTAACTTTTCCCCCACTAGGAATTTTACTTGTATTGCTTGTGACTACCGTAGCGACTGTCAAAGATTTACAAATGGCCGCCCGCAGCCGGGACTTGCCGGGCCACAGAGGAGTATGCCCACCCTAAAATACGGACCAATGTCGGCAAGGGTTGCTTAACCTTGAAGATCGATCCTACACAAGCACCCAGTATTGTATTTAAAACGCGTTACGATGAGTTCCTTTAAATACGCATAAAACTACGTAAAGTGATTTGTTTCTATTTCACGGATGAACATTATTGATTCGCTTTTAATAGCGCGTTATCGAAACGTGGTTATACAAGTAGGTAAACCAGAAATGATGATAATACCGAAGTTCATTAAGAGGCGATTACATTTTGTTGCATACTTTTGCTTCTTTTGTAAGTAACACTTCTTATTTGGAATTTCAACAATAGTAGGTACACGTATACGTTATACCGGTTTATTTGTTGTCGTTTATCTTTATGTTCATGCTAATTTTGTCTTTTTTCTACCAACTCCTACTCAACATAAAATCACGCCTGTGTTTCAGGGGTATTTGGAGACAGGCAGAGGTCTGCTGTATGAAATACTACACATCGCTAAAAGTCTCTTAATATCACTGGCCTACCTTTACTAGCCGTTTGCCATCAACTAAGCTCTGATCCAATTATAATCTGTTATTGAAACATTCATAGTAAAAAAAAAAAACTTATTTACAGCCTAATCTGGTGATTCAACCTAGGAACAAGTTGTAAAAAGCTGAGTTAAACCCCAACCATCGGGATTGAACCCAGTTGATTGGGCATACAACCGAATTCAAACTCGATTGTTGGGGTTTAAACGGCATGTCTAGTTGCGCCCGACAATTTTCTTTATTCATCATCATCCTTTTAATGTTCCCACTGCTGGGACACAGGCCTCCACTCAGTGAGAGGGAATAGGTCGTAATCCACCGTGCGGGCCCAGTGCGATCATAAGTCTTCGAATTTTTGGTTCTAGGACATGCTGGTTTCCTCACGATGTTTTCCTTCACCGTTTTGAGAGCAGTGGTTTTCTTTATTGATAAAGTAATAAATTAATAATACATTAATTCATACCTGTATAGTCAGAGGGCGCTAGTAATAAGTATTGTTCTGAGCGCGTCGGCCAAAGCAAATGAGCCATCACACAAAATGCGAGGCAGTCCGCTGAATATGTGATACCTGAAAACGAACATTAGTATTTTTTGTAGCTAACGATAGACATGACATTATAAAACTGAATATCCGAAGAATTTTTATAAGATCAAGCCTATTTAAAAAATAAGATAGTAGACAAAAAATAACGGTGTACACCTGTACATCATAAAGGAAGCAAAAGGAGTAAGCATGTAAACAGTGGCGTAGCGTGAATTTCAGCCTCCCGGGGCGGAGGAAAAAAATTAAGGAGTTCGTGAAAAAATAAGTTGTTCGTATACATGGGAAAAAGCAGTTTTTAAAATATGATCGCAACTTTCCGTTATACCCTCTATACCTCATAGGTTATAGTACAATTATTAAATATTTCCTAAATAAGAATACATAACATACAAAAAAACATAAGATATCATTACTAATTGTGCAATTTTGCCGCCCCCTAAAAATGCCGCCACTACCGGGCGGTAGTGGTGGCACTACGCTACGCCACTACGCTACGTTACTGCATGTAAAGACTCGCGTTTCTGTAGTTTCAGCATAACCTATCTATACATAAACTCGCGCCTTTTTCCTATGGCGAGTGAAACTCTTGGCGGGGTTTTTTGGTCATTATAACTCTATGATTTATCATAAACTTTCGAGAACCATTCCTTATTTACGTATTTAGGGCATAATTCCCGCCCGTCGAACGAGCCTTTCCCGCGTCACGGCCGGACGATATGACGTAGAAACAGATTGGACGAGGCGGCGGACTTTACAAGGTGCACTCAAGCGTACATTAATTACGTTAATACCTAAAGCGGTAATCCCATTGAAACGGCTGATTTGCGTCGTTTTAATGAAGCGAAAATAACCTCATTACGCTTATTCGTAAAACATTCCGACTCGTATAAAGATGTTAAGTCTGTAACTTTAGATGTAGGAGCTAATCTCCGAAAATACTCATCTAATTTTCAAGTTCTTTCACTAATAGAAAACTAACCTCGAAAAATTGCACGGTTTCGCCACGAGAGCGAAGCCGCGGGAAAGTCTAGTAACTAATAAACGTGGATCGAATTAAGATTTACTACATCAATTAATTCGATAACTTAATGATTTTACACCAAAAAGTTTCACTAAATCGACTGTTCAAAATAATTGCCCTTACATGCGAAGACATTATTCAGATAACTGAAATGGCCGTGACAATTTTAACGAGCCCATTATTACTAGAAGAAAATATATTTACATGTTATTCAGCAAGGGTATTACGCTACTCCGCTTGTAAATGAAAGTGATAAAATTAAACATTTATGTAAATATATGGTAATCGCTTTGGCAGCGAAAGTGTAAGTACACTGCCTTCATAAATAAAAGATGGACATAAAAATATTATCTCCTTTGACACTAAATATTTACCTAAAAAAATGTGTTTTTTTTCTAACAGCTACAATTTTGAACCGCAACTGAGGTGAATGTAACTGGTAGATAATAAATAAAAGAGTTGCACAACTTCGCTGGGCTTACGAAATGAGAAAAAAACTGTAGCACTCACCTAATAAAAACTTGAACCTCCACAGAGGGCTGATCTGCAATGCAATCAGCGCAATAATCGGCAAGTATACGAACCACACGAGGCTGGATGCGCCGAAGTGTAGTAAAAAGTTAAGCTTTGGCATATTGTGTTCGTACATCATTGTATATCTGAGTTCTAGCACGAACCACGTCATTATAGCTACACGTAGCGCAAGGATCAACCAGCCAGGCCATGTTTGGTATTCGTCTATCTCTTCTATGATGTCCACTTCAGTCTATAAATAAATAATTTTGAGTGTTTTAAAAGAGATTGGTTTCAAATAAATAAACAAGGTCACGATCCGGTTACAGTATTCTTGTATTGGTTATTAAACACATTTTATACACAATAGAAGTAACAGGCGTATTGTAAGTAAATATTTCTTCACCTTCAATGCCCAACCGTTTAGTCCAAATTTTGTTTTGTAAATCGAATATGATTGAAAAAGGTCATACTCACTGTATTCCAGACATAAAGTAGAATATGAACGATTCCATAAGCAAGCCAAACTCCAAAGACCAGTGGTTTGTATGTGAGCTCCAATCTGGTCACTGCCCAGCCTTTTGCTAACAAAAGTAGGAGCAACATGAACAGTGTCTGAAAAATAACAAATAGCCATATTAAGTGTTATTTTATGGCAGATAATTAACAAAAGGTATTTGTAGCATGCAATAAAATACAAGTCAATAACTAAAATTACATAAACAATTAAAAATAACAAGATATTATTCATTCATTTGCTATGGTATGTATTAGAAATAGTGGCATTGTTAGTAGTATCCACATACATAATATTTAAGTAAAATAGACAAGAATAAAAACTAAAAAACTAAAAACAAAAAATCTATAAGGGTTCCTTGTTGACTAAGGAATATTATACGCCCATACATGCTTAATAATCTATGGAATTTTCCATACAGGATAAAGCTAAGCCTTATGTAAGGTAATGAGGAAAGTCCCAACACAATATTTATTTTAATAAGTTAATTTGCTGCTTATTAAGGAAATAGGTAATCAAAATATAAATAACTGTCAAAACATCAGTATATGTGTTGAATACTGTGAGCTTAATACTAGCAGTTCTGTGTAAAGCTGTCTGAATGGCAAAGTAACGGTTATTTTTACCCAACTGCCGAAGGAGGGTAATGTGTTTATCAGTCTATGTATGTATGTATGTTTGTTCCTATGTGGCGTTCCAGAGACCAAACGCGTTGACCGATTTTGATGATTCTTACGTCAATCGATTCGTCTTAATCTTGCGAGTGTCACTGGCTACATTAAAATTGGAAAAAACAAAAATGGATGATTTTGGGCGCCATTTTGTGGGGAAAATAATATTTTTTTTTCGTCCAAACCCATCGTGTGGGGTATCAAAATAAAGGGTTTTAAAAGGCGTTTTCAAAAATATATAACACTTATATGTTTAAATGTACCTGATTCTAAAAAAAAATAACTAAAAAGTTGTAAATAAAAAAATCACACAGTCGGGTTTTTTGATTTTTTTAATTAACTTTTTTTTTTGAGGTATTATTCATAAATAATATGTACTGTATCAATCTGATATACAAGAAGTTTAGGACTTAATAATATGTATGGTATGTCACAACTTTTACTAGCTATCTGAAGGTAAGCAGTAACTTCAATGCATGTAATTTTAATCAGATTTAGAAATAATAAACAATTAATTTATCTATCGAAAAGCATTAAGTACACATAAATATTAAAACACAGAAAACATACACCCCTATCTCCCTTATTAATAAATGCGGAGTAGATTTGAAACTACTATTAGCTTCAGATCTACCAGAAATATCATATTCAAGGGACATTTAACATAACTTAGCTCCACATTGAATAATAAGGGGTTAAATATTTAATTAAATTATAATTAAATATTATTTATTATTAAGTCTAATAACTCCAACAACAGCAAGTGAAACAAATACATCAAAGCCAATTTACATTTTTTTTTTTAACTTTGTCTTTGGTATACTGGGAAATATGTGACCTATCACAGATAGAGAATACCTGGTGCATTTTTATGATTATAATGTGATACTGGATAAAAATAAACTATGATGGGTCACAACCAGCCAGATTGATTAGGTAAAGAAAACAGGATGCATAACATTGTAACTCACTCTGCTCATTATATCTAAAACATCCCCAGCGGCAGCCAGCCCAGCAAACCCTACACCATCCACAGCAAACTTCACAGTATGTAGCACATTGAAGCATAGAGCAATAAACTCCAGGACAAGGCTGAATGTGAACAACTTTGTCACTGGATGCTTTTGTGTTCTGAAAGTAAATGGTTCATTTACTATGAATTTTAGTGACAAAATTCAAAGCAATAATGCACTAGAAAATAGTATAGTGTTAGCAATAGAATGAATAAGAATAAACATGGTTAAATGAAGAGTATATAAGATGAAATATCTGTTGAGAAAGCTCTATAGATATTGCTTTGAGTTACACAAAAATCACAGTAATACAATAAAATACTGCTTACTCTATTGATTTAAAAGTTTTGGAGTGAATATCTCTGAAATGTATTAATTAATTTTACTTAATGGTGTGTAAACAATTAACATGTAATTATTAAAAATATGTTAAAAGCCTTACCTGACAGCATAAATTTGTACTGGCAATAGGATAATATAACACAGCCAGAAAACAAGATACAATTCCAGGGTGTTCTGTCTATCAAACGAAAACTGGTACAGTAATGTGTTGTAAAATGATAAGTTGGGACTCCCATTGACCAGCCAGAAGTCATAATTTATAGTCTGAGGTATATTTGTCAGGGTTTTGTTATCCTTTGAGGGTGCGCCAGTGTAATGGTGCCATGTACAGGATACCTCATCTAGGTAACATGACACCATTGATACGTACCAAAACCTGTTAGAAAAAGAAACTTGTTAAAAATACCCAAGGATTATCAGTTTTTCTCAACCTTATCTTACTAATTGGTTACGTCCGCCACCCCCGTTTGCTTTCGTATGTCTACAAGTCGACCAGAGTCCAATAGTCCAGAGTCCAGGTCCCAATAGAGTTACTAGAGACTGAAGTGGAGATGGACGGGCCACACAATGCGAAATAGGATAGAAAAGTGGACGAGAAGAGTAATTGAGTGGTACCCACGCGACGGAAAAAGGCACAGAGGCAGGCAACACAAGAGGTGGGAGGATGATCTCCCACAGGGGTGGAGGAGATCGGCAAGGCACCGTAAAAAGTCGCGACCTGGAGGAGGCCTATGTCAAAGGACAACCTGACTGAATTAAGTCTAACAGTCTAAATTAACTGTAAAAGTCAGTGAATAAAGGCTATTTTTATTTTATTATCTTACTTAATATTATAAATGTGAAAGTTTGTATGGATGGATGTAAGCTTGTTACTCAATCACACCAAAACGGCTGAATGGATCTGGATGAAATTTGGTATAGAGAAAGATTATAGTCTGGAATAGCACATAGGCTTATCCCTTTTAATACCGGTATAATGTTCCCTTGGGATGATAAAATACATTTCATAAGGACGAAGCCGCTGAAAGCTAGTGTTGTAATATAAAAGAAAATTCTCATGGAAAATTAGTCAGTATGTTATCATTTACCTTGGTTGTCCAGAGTTTTTAATAACATAAGTAAACTGATTCTTCTTTATCACATTCCAAGGTGTGTCTTCGTCAATACACAGACCACCTCTCGGACAAGGAATTCTTCTAAACAGATCTTGACCATAGGCATTACATTTAGGATGATAGGCTGTTCCATTCAAATTTTGAAACATGGCCTGGCATGCTAGCTCTTTATCAGCAATATCACGGCTTTTATAGTAGTGCAAAAAGTGGCCTCTGTCTAATACAGCTAACGTTATGGGGTATTTGAATTGAACATTCGCTGTTAAGTTCCCGAAAATATATCCATATGTTTCCTTTTGATAATGGATGTCTGTCTTCTGGAACCCGAATTTCACTAAGAACTTGAAAAATTCATTTGTAGAGAATTCTCCCTTTATATGCGTGGACGAAACGAAGAAGAAAAGCGAGCAAAAAATTATTGTACCAGCTTTGATACACATTTTGAGAATCGGTGGATATGACCGCATAAAAATAACATTTCTGTAAAACACCGTAGCTTTTTTGAGGATTTCCTCGTGTTATTTCATAACAATATCACAAAAATATCAATACGACAGTACATATTTAATTTTTTATTTTATTAATTTTCACAATTCCCAAGCAAAAATGAAAATAAAAAACATTTTTGATTAGACAGATGTACGAAATTTACAAAGACACTTCGCACGCCAGTTGCCACCCGTATTACTGCAAGTGTTGCCAGATTTTATGCTTTAATCAAGTTAAAAATGGATCAAATAAGGTATTTTTATGTTTTCGGAATTTGCCAGGTATTGGACGCCTTCCTTCACAAGCGAGGGCGCCATCCATCCAGGTTCATGAAATTTATTACAGTGTTTTATCACCAAAGTAGTTTCCAAAAATTCTACTGGAAAACTAAACCAAGGAGGTTATTAATACGATCCGAATTGCAAGAACAGCATTTTTTTCAATAACACCCCGCCTCGAGAGCCATTTTCTGGGGTTCCTGAGCTAAATTCTGGATTCGGGCCTGCCCATGTCCGACTGTAATTTTGCTATATCATAAGATTTTGATTCATCAAGTTTAATCACGCGAATAAAATTCGCGCAAATTTTTGTCTGCGTTCTTAATTTAACTAACACGCACTGCGGATTCGCGCGATTTTTGTCTCCTACCTGTTCACAGAGTTCAAAATATTCGCGAGCGATTTAGGGAGGTAGGGTTCCCAAAATATCGACCTTATTGACTCGGAATGGTCTGTGGAATGGTGGAGTGACCCTGAATACCGTGTAGTGTAATAAGCCCTTAAGAAAGTTTCCGTTCGTTGTGTTGTCGCACCTGATTTTGTAACACACAATTCAATTTCAATTCAATTTATTCATGAACAATTTACATTGTTTTTGAACTCTTAGTCTAAATAAATAAAAAAACCACATTCATTAAAATTATAAAACTAAATAACACATTCCTAATACAATAATTTTCCTAATACAATTTAAACATTCAATACAGTTAAAAATTCGATAACATTACAAGCTATTACATAATTATTATTACCCAGTCTCACAATATCTAATTTATAACGTGGATATGTCATCGTCTATCGAATACAGACATTTCTAATTTCTACAATAGGAACGCCTTGAGTGTTGACTTGAATGAGCTCTTGTAAATTATGGTTTTTATGTCCAATGGCAACCTGTTAAAAATCCGAACTACTTGATATTGAGGACTATATTGAACAATATTAAGCTGGGGGTACTAAAATCTTTCCTGCGCGTACTTTCCCTCAATTGTCTCTCCTCATCCGTTACATAGGTAGCAGGCATTTCTTAAAATTCACCAACAGTACCAAAACGTAGAGGCTGGGCACTGAGTAAGAATATTTAAATTTTTAAAGTGTGGCCGATAGCTCTCTATTTGTGATATCCGGACCATGGTTCGTATGCATCGACCATAGAGGCTGTATGGTCGATGTTCGTATGGCTCTCTTTTGGAGTACAAAGGCTCTATTCCCCCAGAACTGAACACTATATCTCAACCTCGCACACTAATTCTCGCCATCAAACGTAAAAGTTTGGTGAGTTTAGAATTAAGTAACACCTCTGTAATAAAATATCATTATATAAAAAAAAAATGTGTGTGTGTACCAGAGTACACAGGTAAGAAGTGAAACTTCTTTACGACATATAATTTTTCTACTATTTGCAACTTCACGAAAATGGGGTAGATAAGGCCTTAAGAAAAACATTTTTTTCCGTATTAAATTAAAGCAATTTTATTATTATAGACATGCATACAATTAATGAGTAATTTATTTTATCATTGTTCTTAGAGTCTGGCCAACGAAAGTGTGATCTGAAAAACGCGGCAAATTCAAAAAATCCTACTGTGGTTTCACCAACTATACCTCTAATTAAAAGTTTTGATACTTGTATTATTTGTATTTATTATAATTTATTTTTTGATTTATTGGCTCCGTTTGGTGAAGTGTGACGGAGCCGTGACTGTCATGGATGTGAGTTAAAAAAGGGGTGTGTAGATTTATTTATTAGTATGTACATAATATTAACCCACTTAACATTTAATTTATTAATTACTTAATCATCATTCTCAAAATCATAGTCCAAAAATTCAAACTCGAAGTATTCATCTGTATCTGAATCATCATCAATACTTATATCAATTTTTCCAATACTTCTTCTGTTATGTGATCTCTTTGTTTATATTTATTTGCAACATTTATTACATGGTCCGTCAATTTTTCCAGTCTTCTGCAGTTATTCGGCCAAATGAGGAACATTGAATCATAAACATACGAAAAAGTATCATCATATCGTAAATATATAACAATCAGCCAACATGGATCAAGATTACCAAATCATACTAACAATCTCAATCACAGACAATACACAGATTAATAATGTTGCCATACCCCAACTTTGAAAATACCCCAGATCACGCTTTCGTTGGCCAGACTCTATTATAATATATATTTATAAATTAATTAATTTATAAATATTAAAATCATGCTCATACGTGTTGAATTTATAAAACGAAATATATAATCACTCACTTTTCTTGTAAATTCATTTAAATTTGAATAAGTCTTTTTACTAAACTTTGATAAAAAAAGCAACATGGCGCGTAACCGAAAAACGTGACGATAGAGTCCGTCCAACGAAAGAAGTCCCGTAGACGCGGCGCTAGTTTCTATCTATGCGACTGTACGCTGTCCTCTAACAAATCTTGTTAGTTCCATGTATTGCCGCGGGACTTTTTTCGTTGGACGGACTCTACGTACAAAATTTCTCCCATACGTCGATAAAGAAGTTTAACTTCAAAAATAAAAACAATACTTGATTCTGTTAGAGCATAGCATACCATTTTAAGATGTTTTATGTCTATTTCATCCCTAAGACTGCGTAAAACATAACACGCTGAAACCACAGAAAAAACATCAACATTTTTAAATTTATTAAAAGTCCTGGCTGGTCCGGGTTGGGGTATTCATCCTAAACATTTGAGAACATTATTTATATCATTGATAAGGAGCCGAATAGATTTTGGTAGTTTTTTGTATGATAGTGCAGCTAAAACTCATTTATCCAAACTTGATAAATTGCAAAGTCGAGCATTGCGAATTATAGGTGGCTTTATAAAAAGCACACCAATATATGTAATGGAGAATGAATTGTGTATCACCCCACTTAATTTAAGAAGACTGTACCTAGCCCATAAGTATTGTATCAAATCTATGTCCTGGTCAGAAAACATAACTCTTAAATTATTAGATAAATTAAGTGCCCTCAACCACACAGGTTATTGGAGAGCTAAAAAAAAGTCACAGAGTACTATTATATGAAAAAAGTCGTCGCTGCTTCTAACTTACAGTAAATGTATTTCGTATGATATCCATTCATCCAATCCACTTGAAATGTTCACACTTAACACTTGGGTTGCGTACATACAAATGGATAAGGTTATTGTGGATAATTTAGAGTGCATTAAGGGTCCAAAAAAGAACGAAGATCTGGTATCATGTAATTGAAGAGCTGCATAGGAATTATAATGATTGGCGACGACTTTATACTGATGGTTCTAAGACCAAGGATGGTCGCGGAGTCGCTATATTTGATCCAGTTACTCAGTCATCCCATTGTTTTAAAACTAATTCTCATGTGTCCATTATGTCACTGGAACTCATAGCCATTTCAGAAGCCCTAAGTCTATGCGGTGATACTGAGCAAAATATCGTGATCCTATCCGATAGTTAAAGTGCTCTTCAACATATTTGGCTCGATGTGCTTCTGGGTTCAGAGGTACATCGATAGCCTACAAAATTTTAAAAACCATTTATGAGTTTAACTTACGGTTAGTAAATGTGAGGTTGCAATGGGTTCCATCGCACATAGGATTGGCAGGTAACGAGGAGGCTGACAGGTTAGCAAAATTGGCAATAACAGCAGGCACAGAAATAACCATAACACCTGATTATACAGAAATTCTGCCAAAACTTAAAAGAGCTTGTTTTGAAAGATGGGATCTTTACTTCCAAGAATTAAGTAAAGTCAAAGGGATCTGGTACAAGGTCATACAACACCAGCCTTCTCGCATTCCTTGGTTTATGGACACCAAACTGAGCAGAACGTACATAGTAGCGGCTCTAAGACTTCGTTCTGGACACTATCCCACCAAAAGATTTGGTCATCTAATGAGAAAACTAAATTCCCCAAATTGTGAGGTGTGTGGAGTTATTGATGATGTACAGCATCTTTTGGTGGAATGTGTCAAGAACCAGACAGGTAGGGAGCGATTGTCAAGATTACGTAGAATCAATAAATTCGACATGGGTACGTTTTTCGGAATCCTGGCTGATCCAGGAAGTGATACTGCTAGAATTGTTTATGACATGGTAATGTGTCGGTAGTAAAACTTTTTGTTAATATTAAGTTAAGATAAGATATATTATAAGTTGAAATGTAAAATTAGGTTAGGTTACGATGGGGCTGACATGCCTTAAAAGGATAAAAGTCCCTAAAAAATAAAGACAATAAAAAAAAATTAAAAAAATCCTTTTTCCAATTTAAATATATAAATACGTTTGAGATGTCTTTCTTTCCCATAAGAAATTATTACACTTACATGAGAAATGATTATCTAATTTAAATATACATTATTTATAATAAATAAATTACGATATACAAAAATATTCCAAAAGCTTAGATAAAGTACCTATTTATCTAAGTCTAAAAGTAAAGGGTAAACGAAAAAAAATAACACAGCTGAACGTAAACATACACACAGCGCGCGCAACTAGAAGTTGTATGTAATACGTACTTAGGTGCGCTCGCGTTTTTAAGGATATGTAATTTTAAGTGTTTCTTAAATATTGGCTTGGATTTAGCATTTTTAATGATGTTTGGTAGTTTATTATACAATGCAGCACTTTCGTACATCACATTTTTTTTGCCATAGTTTGTAATGTCGTTTGCAATTCTGAGCCTAATTTTGTGTATTTGATGTTTCTTTGTGTGTGAATGTTTTTAATAGGTATTTTTCTTATTAAGATGCAATTATTATGTATGTCTGTGATATATTCATATCCTTAGTTTCATTGTATATTTTTTGTGTTTGTGTACTGTAATTGATAAGAATAGCATAATCGTCGATAAGTATATAAATTAAAGTTTATTTAAAGACATTGACAAATCAACAGCATTGACAGAGACGACACTGTGACCGGTATCTATGATATGAAAATATTATAAAATGAGTTTGTAACATTCGTCCGCCCTACAGGGGTTGCACCTCCATCTCATCAATTAGGCGTCGGGGTGGTCTAGTGGTACGCTTGCTTCGGCGTGGTGCCATAGGCGTAAACGGCATGTTGACCACATTCTGTGGCAAGGGAGATGTGGATGCTTCAGGGCAGCTAGTTCTACTTGGGTTTCTGCTACTTGAGATGATATCGGTGATCCTCTAGCTTCCAGTACTGGAGTCGAGGACGCGATTGGATGCATAAGATTACGAGAAGCGCTTCCAGTGCTTTCTGCGCTTCCAGGCAATGGGCACTCAACTGATTCGGAGATACGAGGTCGGATATGGTCTGCGTGGTACCTTCTTTCCACACCGATTGGAGTGTTAATGACGTACGAGTATCGATGCGTGCGCCGCGAAACCGTAGCTGGTTCCCATCGCGACTGATCTCTGGCTCGTACGTACACAGTATCACCTGGTCTGTAATTGGGCGTCTGGCTGTCAGAGTTAACATTCGCTTGTATTTGCTTGTATTGTAACATCCGTTTGGCACTTGGTCGAGCGTTGTCAAGCTCACAAATTAATTGCCGTCCAAACATCATCTGGGCCGGGGCTTTGCCAGTGGTGCTATGGGGTGTGATGCGATAGGCAAACAGGAAATGTTCCAGCCATTTTATGAGGCATTCTGTACTTGAAGACATTCTGCTTTTGAAAGTTCTAACCGTCCGCTCTGCTAATCCGTTTGTTCGCGGATGATACGGCGATGATTTGATGTCTTTAATTCCCTTAGTTTTGCAGTAATTTTGGAACTCCTGAGAAGTAAATTGTGGGCCATTGTCTGAGACTAAAAACCGAGGAAGGCCGAAGGTGGTAAAAATTATGTCCAGTTCATCACAGAGTTTGGCAGTCGTAATTTTTGCCATTGGCTTGATCTCGATCCATTTGGAAAATGCATCAGACAGAACCAACCAATACAAGCATTCGAACGGTCCCGCGAAATCAACGTGAATTCTTTCCCAGGCTTGGTCTGGCATGGACCATGAGAAAAGTGGCAAATCCGAGGTGTTAGGCCGGTTCTCCTGGCATTTGCGGCAAGTTTTTACGTGTGAATCTATGTCTTCTTCAATGGTTGGCCACCATACATAGAATCTTGCCAGTGCTCTCATAGCTGATATCCCTGGGTGTCCACGATGTAGGTATTTTAGGGTCGCTTTTCTTAGAGTATCAGGAACAACCATGCGACCCTGCCACATGATGATCTTATTTTCTAGTGATAACTCACAGCGTTTGCGAGCGTATGGTTTTACATCGTTTGTATATTGATGTTCACGCCAACCCGTCTTAATAAACTGTGATATTTGTTTCAGTGTGGCATCTTTTATTGTTTCATCTCGTATGACATTTTCTGATAGGATGAGGTCACCAACCCTATCTGCCTGTAGGCGCGCTACAAGTCTGTGAACAGCTAATTCAGATTTGGAAGGTTGCTCTTCAGGGTTAGGCATCCTTGATAAGTAGTCCGCGATCATGTTGTTACAGCCTTTTGTGTACACGATGTCATAAGCGTAGCTTACAATTATTAGAGCCCATCTTACTAAACGATTATTAGCGAGTTTTGGTAAATTGCGTTCAGGTCCCAAAATGTGAATGAGAGGTTTGTGATCAGTTACTAGAGTGAATTTGATGCCGCGAAGATACTGATCGAATTTTTTTACACCAAAAAATATTGCAAGAGCTTCGCGGTCTATGACAGAGTATTTTGATTCTGCTGGTCGAAGTTTTCTTGATGGAAACGCAATTGGCTGTTCCATATTGCTGGTTTTGTGGAAAAGCACCGCTCCCACGCCTTTTTTTGATGCATCACAGGCTAAGTACAGTGGCTGTTTGTCATTAAAGGCTACTAGTGGTTTTGAACGTACAATTAAGGTCTTTGCTTGTTCAAATGCCTTGGCTTCATTGTCGGTCCATCGCCATTTTAGCCTGTTTCCTGTTAGTGCGTGAAGGTCGGCACAGACACTGTGTAGGTGTGGTATAAAACGCTCGTAGAAGTTGACTAAACCAAGAAATGATCTTAGTTCCTTGGTGTTGGTTGGAGGTGAAGCTTTGGAGATCGCTTCTATCTTCGATTTTGTTGGACGTACACCATTACGATCAATTGTGTGTCCGAGATATTCGACTTCCGGGGTAAGGAAACTGCATTTCTTCAAGTTAACTTTTAATACGGCTTGTTCAAGTCTTTGGAAAACGGTACGTAGTGTTTCGAGATGATCCTTGTCATTTTTACCTGTAACCGCAATGTCATCAAAGTAAACTGCCACATTCGGTATTCCTTCGAGGAGTTTGTCAAGGTAATGCTGAAAAACTGATGGTGCTGTGGAAATACCAAATGGCATGCGGTTATATTGATAGTATCCTTTGTGAGTAGATATTGTTAAAAACTGTTTAGAGTCCGGGCCTATTTCAAATTGCAGGTAAGCATCTTTCAGGTCAATTTTTGAAAATTTCGCACCGTCTGCAAGATTCTGGCGTAATTGATCGAACAGAGGAACTGAGTGTGCGTGTGTTATCAATACAGGGTTGAGCGTGCTACGGAAATCGCCGCAAATTCTGATCTGGCCATTTGTTTTGACTACGTTGACTGTCGGTGTCGCCCACTGGATCGGTGTAATGTTTGGGTCTACTTTAGTTATGATGCCCTCTTCAACTAGACGATCTAGCTCAACTTCAATGTTTCTTTTGATTGTAAATTTAATTGATCTTGCTGGAATGTGTTTCGGTTGAGCATTGGGCTTGATATGAATTTTTACTTGGTAATCTTTGACTTTTCCAAGTTTGCCGTCGAAAAGGGCAGTGTACTTGTCCAGGACTTGTTGCAGACTAAATACTTCGTGTCGTGTGTTCTTAATCGAGTAGACTGCCTTTGGAAACTTCATGTTAAACATTTTACTCCACTGTAGGCCGAACAACATTGGGTCAGCTAACTGCATGACAACAACAGGTAGTTTCTTTTCCTCCTCTTGAACTCGTACCGTTACATCCGTTAGGCCCTTTGGTCTAAGTTTTACGTTCCCATAGGCGCGTAGACCTGGAGCCTTCGTGGGACGTGGAGCGCCGATACGCTTCCAGAACTTGGTGCTGATAATTGAATAGACTGAGCCGGGATCCCAGTCTAACGTACAATGAATGTTATTAATTAGGACGTCTATTTTCTTACTGCCTTTGCCTTTCGACCTGTTTATTAGACAAACTGTATCTGGTTCGTCGTCGCTGTCTTCTGAGTAGGACCCTTGTGAAGAGTTGTTGCTGTTTCCGTCATGTTTTAGCTTGTATAGCTTGTTTCTTTTCGTAGATGTTCTTTGTTTATTATCGTTCCGATTGGGCAGACATGCTTTGCCTGACTTGATGCAGCAATCTTCGAAATGGCCTGGCGTGTTGCACTCTTTACATATGTGAGTTTTGGCGGTACATCGGCATAACGGGTGTCTTTCAGGTTCACCGCATCTGAGGCATTGATGAGTCCGGAATCTGCGCGGATACGTGTTCGAGTAAGATTTAGTGTTTCTTTTAATAAATCGCGGGCTTTGAGCGCGGCGACCGAATCAAGAAAGTCCGTAACGAAAAACTGCCATTAAGAAAATAATCCTGACACCCTGAGCTGCTCCGAAATCGGAAGATGGATTCCGAATGTGTGAGCGGGTAAGGCACGAAATATTTTTAGACTGAAACAAAAAAATTTTTGCGGGGTGGTTACAGAGTTAACGGGAGAGAGGGGGGAGGTTTTATGCTATCTTGTTCTCCGGCCTGAAGCGACGGCGGGTAGCGGGTCAAAATTTTTCTTAGAATTGTGCTAGCTCCAGCCGTTTCCAAGATATAGGACTTTTTAGTTTTTATGATTTGGTCGCCGGTTCGTTCTTGGTGGTGGCTCGAGGTCGGTTCTAGAAAAGTGTCGGCTCGGGTCGTCCTGTGATGGAGGATTTTGTACGTCTGGCGTTTAATAATATTGGTATTCAAAGAAAACGACCTTATGAATACGGGTCACTTTTGCGTGGCAATTAAAAGTGGCCTTATGACAGTGGTATTATGGGTCACTCAGAAATTAGTGCCGCGTTTTCCAGTTCGGAGGTTCGGTTCCGCTTGACAAAGAAGTTTTTATTCTTGCTGACTGTATGATAATGTATAATTACGCTCGAATTAAAATTAAATGGGGGGGATCTGGAGGAGGTATCCTGGGGCCTCGGCACATACACTAGTAAACTAGTGAATGTAGGTTGGCCTCAAAATCGGGCTATCTCGCTCCGTTTCCGAGTTATTTGTGTTTTTGTAATTTGGAGGTTGAATTTCGCTTGGCAAAAGAAGATTTTACAACTGATGGATGAGCATTTTTTAATTGAGATTTAGCTTAGATAAATAATTATAATAATTGCATAAGTTGATAAAAATGCTATGCAATAGCTTTACCGCGGCAGACCCCGAGTGCCACACGTCTTTTTTTGGTATTCAAATTGTCTCAAGTGCACCTTTTGCAGCGAGGTGTGAGACAGGGAGACGTCATATCTCCGAAGCTGTTTACCGCTGCACTGGAGGATGTCTTCAAGGTTCTGGACTGGAGAGGTCTAGGCATCAACGTCAATGGCGAGTACATCACTAACCTTCGGTTTGCTGACGATATAGTGGTTATGGCTGAGACCATGGAGGACCTCAGTGCAATGCTCGATGACCTCAGTAGAGCTTCCGGAAGAGTGGGTCTTAGAATGAACATGGACAAAACCAAGGTGATGTTGAATGCCCATGTTACACCCACTCCTATCAAGGTAGGAGACTCTACACTCGAAGTTGTGGGCGACTATGTCTACCTGGGACAAACGATCCAGTTGGGTAGGGCCAACTTCGAGAAAGAGGTCAACCGTCGAATCCGACTCGGCTGGGCAGCGTTCGGGAAGTTGCGCGGTGTCTTCTCGTCCAACTTACCACAGTGTCTCAAGACGAAAGTCTATGACCAGTGTGTGTTGCCAGTGATGACATATGGCTCTGAGACGTGGTCGCTTACAATGGGCCTCATCAGAAAACTTACAGTCACTCAAAGGGCAATGGAGAGGGCTATGCTCGGAATTTCCTTGCGTGATCGAATCAGAAATGTAGAGATCCGCAAGAGAACCAAGGTTACCGACATAGCCCGAAGAATTGCCAAACTTAAGTGGCAGTGGGCAGGGCACATTGCTCGCAGAACGGATGGCCGATGGGGCAGAAAGGTTCTGGAGTGGCGACCGCGAACCGGAAGACGTTGCGTTGGAAGGCCTCCCACCAGGTGGACCGATGACCTGGTGAAGGTTGCGGGAATCCGCTGGTTGCGAGACGCACGGGACCGGTCAATGTGGCGACGCTTGGGGGAGGCCTATGTCCAGCAGTGGACGTCTTTCGGCTGATATGATGAAGTGCAAAACCTTGTTTAAATTTAGATGAACAAAAAGTCTACTCTTAATAATCTTTTCAAAAATTTTGGATAGAACAGGAAGCACAGAGATAGGTCTAAAGTTTTTTGGATCTGTTTTAGAGCCCTTTTTGTGGATTGGGATAATTTTGCTATATTTAACTGATCCGGAAAGATACCTTCTGCAATGCATTTATTGTAAAAGTCAGTCAAAGATTCAGCTAATATATCTAAATTTTCTTTAATATCTGCTATTGGAATGTCGTCATAGCCACATGATTTCCTATTCTCCATACCATCAACTATTTTCACTATCTCCTTTGGAGTAACAGGCGCAATAACCATGTAATTTTGAACTCTTTTAGTGCTTTTTTCCAGAAATATTAAGGGATCTAGATTCAGGGACACAAATTGACGTATTGCCTATTCACTCACTCACTTATCACCTGTATTTCTAAGGCTTAACACGCATTGCGATTTTTTGCTGCGTGGATTTTATTTGTGCAAATTTTTGTCGGCGTACTGAATCTAACTAATACGCACTGCGGATAAAATTCTGCGCGATTTTGTCTCTTTTACCTGTTCATAGAGGTCAAAATCGCGAAGATTTAATTAATCCTGTGATGATGGATGGATTCTGTGGCAAAACAAAGATTTCTTGCGGTATTAATTACACGCAACTTTTTTACTACAATACGTGCGCGGAAAAAAATCACGCGATTAAAATCCGCAGTGCGTGTTAGTTAGATTCAGTGAGCGATTGAGCGAGTGTCGTTTTCTGCATAAAATAAAGTAAAGTAACTTTTCTCATGTAAATTTAACTTTTGAGATGTCTCATTTAATATTTGACTATCTGCTACTGGCAACACTGCTATGGCTACTAGTTTAGTTTAATGGTTTTATGGCGAACGGGTTTGGTGCTATGTGTTTGACTTAAAAAAAGGAAGTGAATGAATTTTCATTGAGTTATTGAATAAAACATGGATTTCCCATGTCCTTTTTTCAGGATAAAGTATTAATGTCCATAAACGAGAACACCCAAATACAGATCTAAGAAAGTATTCAGTGCCATAGCAACAATCATCATACTCTTGCCCATTTCCTTTGTGATCTAGATACCTCTTTTTCGGAGTGTAGTTCAAGATTTGCCGTGTTTTCAGTGATTGTGTTTATATAAACTGTGTAATATAGTGTTAAATATTGTATAAAATGTTTTGAAAGTGAATTATTTGGTTATTTTCTTCGTAACCTCGAACGCGGAAGTTTTGTGATCTAGCCGCTCTGACAGTAGAATATCCTCGGCAGATGTGCTAGAGGATGTTCAGTTTACCTTAGTTTTTGATGAATAACGTGAAAATCTCATTATGTATGAACTTTGAGTGCCAATTATGAAATAATGGTTGAAATAGGCGCCCCTCAACAGTCAGCCGAAGAGAGTTTGGAGAATGCCGAATGGTATTGGGGTGATATCACTAGGTAAGGCTATTTCTATCATGTTTGTGCTTGTTTATCGCCTCTCACACGTAACAGTAGTTTTATTATTATAGAAATCAAGAAAGCAATAGCAAGTGAAAATAAATAATTTTAACACTGATTATTAAAACTGTCATCTCAAATAGGTACGTAATTACAGGCTGCATAGATTTTTGGCCTTTAATTGACTCATAGAATCTGCATCTAACCTAACCCTAAAATTCCCCTTTGGATCCACACTTCTTCCAAATTCCTTTTATAATTATTTCAGTAAATGACAAGTAGGTTTGAGGGACAGTATCAAGCATGTTTCTTCAACCCAAATGTTCAGTGCTACAACACCTGGCTGTACTCTGGTTGCTTACTAAAATACTACCTAGATGCTAATACATAACCCAAATGTTGTGAAATATTACAACTTCAGGAGCAATTCAAATTAGAAATTCATTAACTTGTTAGAACATTGTAAAAGTATCTGCCAAGCCACTTAGTATTTTTTTAGTTCCAATTAGTGATCTTCTGAACTGAAAAAAAAAAAAAATTCTTGGTCCATCTCTCATTGATGCTAATTGTATATTTCAGAGATGAGGCTACAGAGAAACTGCGGGACACATGTGATGGCACCTTCTTGGTGCGCAACGCATCTAACAAAGATAATGGTTATACTCTGACAGTGAGAAAAGGGGGCATGAACAAACTTATCAAAATCTATAACCATGAGGGGCGTTATGGATTTTGTGAACCATTTGACTTCAAGTCAGTGGTGGAGCTTGTTCGGTTTTATACAGAGTTCTCCCTGGCACACTGTAACAGCAGCCTGGACATCAAGCTTATGTACCCTCTGTCTAGACAACTCGAAAACGAAGGTGGAGAAAACATGAGCGATGATACCCTAGAAACTAAATTTAAGGAAATTCACAAAAAATATGTATTAAAAACAAGAGACTTTGAGGTTCGCTCTTATAAATATACCAGGCTACGGGAAGAAGTAAATATGAAAAAGCAAGCACTAGATGCCTTTAGAGAAACAGTTAGGATCTGTGAAGATCATTTAAAATTACAAGAGAAAATGCAGGCTGAAGCACAGCCACACGAAAAGAATCCTGTTTTAGAAAATAATAGAAATTTAAAATCAAGAGTTCAAAGCCTAAAGAAAGCTAAAGCTGAATTAAATAATATTTTGAGAGATACAGTCTCAGCACAATTGCTGCTTGAGAGAGAAATTGCCAAACTAAAGTCAGATGTTACAGATCTCTATAAAATAAAAGACCGTTATAAAGTGTAAGTAGTAAACATTATTTTCAATATAATTCTCAGGATCATAACAATTTTCAAACAGCTCAATTATTTCTAATTTTATTCTAGTTTTTCTATGATGAATTTTAGCAAGAGGGTTTCAAAAACTCCCTGAGCAACAAGCTATGCATATTGTGCAATGATTTGACAGATTTAAATATATAACATTTGTACTGAAATGCCTTCAAAGGTTCTTCATGTACCTAATTATTCATAGATGTATTTCAAACCGTTTGTATATGTATTGGAAAATTTTTGTTTGACATGAGTTATTGTATGTGTCATTAGATAATAGTGGCCAACATATTTTCCAATATTGAATATAATATTCCTCATGCACACAATGCTGGTCCAAAATGTTTATAACATGCCCTCGTATATTCATTAAATAAAACCAGGAAAATAGGTTTAACCCTTAAATTACCTTTAAAGCTACATTTATAGTATTGTTTTTACAGGTAATTTGCAATAGGGATGATGACTAAAAAATATTTTTAGTCCGTCAGTTAGATTTCCAAAAAATATAGGATACGTATTTTTTCTTTTGTCATATTAACAAAAACTTATGACGATACAGTGTGTTAAAATATCGCATGATGTCACGCCTTGGTACAATTTTTACATAGAAGTGACGTCACAAGTCCCCACTCCCGAACTTTGATGCGCTTTGTCTTGGTGATTTTTTATTAATTTGAATAAACAAAGAATACTTGTCCAATATTTTTTGATAATTTAGTCAGCGGACTAAATAGAATTTGCTATTTCGTACCCCGTCATCATCCCTATTTGTGTTGTGATCATGTCATTGAGTTGACATCTACATAGTCTTGTTAAATTTTTGGGGACTTTCTGAATATAGTAATTTATTAAATTATTGTGAAAAGTTCTAAACTCAGAAGATTTCAAAATTAAAATATATTTCTTTACCATGTTCATTACAGGTGGCTACAAGGACGAGGAAAAACAGATGAGTACTTGCGTTTATTAGAAGATGACAATATACATAAACTTGAAGAATTGTATGCACACAGAGAGGAGATTAGTTGGAGAGTTGATTGTACAAGAGATATGGCAGAAAAACACCTCATGGCGAAACCTCAAGGCACATTCTTAATTCGGCCTAACTCTACTGGTCAACAAGCTTTATCTATTTGTTGTAACAACATGGTCTATCACTGTATTATCAATAAGACTGAACGAGGTTATGGATTTGCGGAACCCTATAATGTTTATGAGTAAGTTTCTTTATGCATTTATTTGATCACATTGCAAAATTATAGTTTGATAAAATAATAATCAGTGATAAAGGGCAGCTTGTAATATATTTGGCATTACTAATCTGATTAATAATTAATAATAATTCTACATGATTAGGATTAAGTTTTTCTTTAGTTAATTGTTCTAATAAGACCTTTGAAAATCTAAAATGAATAAAACATAACCTTTTTATTATTTTGTTATTATGTCATCATTGCTTATATCTTATAAAAAACGGCCAAGTGCGAGTCGGACTCGCGTACGAACGGTTCCGTACCATTATCGCAAAAAACGGCAAAATAATCACGTTTGTTGTATGGGAGCTCCACTTAAATATTTATTTTATTCTACATTTAGTATTTGTTGTTGTTATAGCGGCAACAGAAATACATCATCTGTAAAAATTTCAACTGTCTAGCTATCACGGTTCATGAGATAGAGCCTGGTGACAGACAGACAGACGGCGTCTTAGTAATAGGGTCCCGTTTTTACCCCTTGGGTAAGGAACCGTAAAACTGCAAAACTTACTATTATACAAGCTGCCATTTAATAACAGCCCATTTACCTGTTCTTTTTTTCAAATTTTTCAGAACTTTGAATGAGCTTGTTCTCCATTATGCTGTGAATTCTTTAGAAGAACATAATGAACAATTGAAAACGGAACTGAAGTACCCAGTGTATGCACATCTTGTGAAGAAACCTGAAAAAAAGCAATAAAAGGAAAAAAAAAAATGTGGTTGCCAGTTTTGTCTTCAATTTGTAGACAAGGGTCATAATGACGACATTGTGACCTATTACTAATGGAAACTGAGGTTTAGATTACCTTCTTGTGACCTTCAAGTAATCAACGATAAATTAAAAGGATGAAACTTCTCAGTTAGTGATGATTTAGAAGTTGTTATTCCAAAAATTTTGCAGATTGATGCATAAATCTCCCAAAGAAAAAGGGGTACCTTTAAATTACTCTTGATTGATTTTATAAATGTACTGTGAGGGAACATAATAATACGACAAGAAAGTATTCATGTACAGGAAAGTAATGTAAGTTGATATTTCCGTGTTTTATAGCTTTATAGTGTCGTTATAATCTGATCAAATAATTATTGTACAAAAAAAATGCTTTGGTACCCATGTACTATGGTACTTACCATATTATTTTAGATTTGTGCACAACTTTCATAAACTTCGATTTGAAAACTGCTTTTATTGATTTGGTTTTATTTTATTGTGATAATATTGTGATCAGTTTGGAAACCCGTTTTATTGTTTGGATGAACATTAAAAATGATTCTCAGGAGCTTTTAATAGTATGATACTCTGTACACATATTTTTATATTTGTTGTATTTACAAAGATTGGAAAAGTGTTCTTCCTTATTAATAATTGATGTTATTAAATTGATCGGGGCCTTTACGGATCGGCAGCAATGGAGGAAGGAATGAATAACAGCTGATTCGAATTTGGAGACTGTTGAGAACATTACTTTGAAATGTAAGCTCTCAGTTCAATTTGATATTGAGTCTGCATCCATATGGACACTTAACACTCTTGTACTAGGGGTGCAATTTGAATGACAAGCGATCAATGCTTGTGTTATTATAACTTGGTGAATATCTTCAATGGCCTAAAGCAATGTCTTTATTTCATATATCCATACATTCATGAAACATTGCAGTAATGTTGTGTGTTGTTTAGTCTGTCTCATGTGTTAATAAATGCAGATGCAGACTTAATACATATGAAGTTCTCATAGAGATATGTATGTGATAGTAATGATTAGCATTTTAGAGTACTGGTATTTGTGTACATTATGTGATTGATTTTTGTTACATTTGTTTTAATGTGATGCGAGGTTCAAAATTATTCCATATCATTGATATATATCCAATATTAATTGAAATATTTTCCTGATAAAGTCATTTTAGTATGGGTAGGGTTCATGACGATTTTATAAATCTGCTATATATTTTTGTTAAACTACAGAATTTCGAAAAACACTACATACTTGGATATATATCTTAAATGGCGGTTATTATCAAATACATATGTTATAAGGACCTGCTTTGATACTGCGCAATATTGTTTTTATTTAGCTTAAATTATTAACTTGGGAGTATATAACATTATTGTACTAATTTAACTCATTTTACCTCATATTATCACCGTCATCAGATCAGCTCATTATACAGTAAGTAATAAATAAATATGATCTGATCATTTCCTCATAACTCGAAAACATAATTTAAACAAATTACCGAAAGCCTATTTAAAAAAGGTTGTATTTATGTAATGATATATTTTCAATGTTTGTATTTTAAATGAGAAAATATAAAAGTTTGCACGTTATTGAAGCAGGTACTTGTACGTAATAATAAGTAGAGATGAAACGGATTGCTGCTTAGACCGGGAACCGGATATCCGGCCAACCTTGTAGCCGGATATCCGGCGGAACATTGCCGTTTGGTGCATTTCAAGAAGCGAGTTTGCGTAGGTGAGGCAACTTAGCAATTGTTTCATTGACTTGTGGAATTAATTGCAAACACGATCGTTTGAGGTTATTAAATTACGTGGTTTTGTTATTTGAATTAGGTATTTTATAATTCTATAAAGATTTAACGAAGAAAAACTAACATCGGTAAAGAAAAGATCGCCTTTATGGGAATATTTTGATATAAACAGTGATGATCATAAGTTTGCTAAAAATAAAGTACCTAAAATTGGTATATCGTCATTGATGTATTAAAAGGAGGTAGATACGGGACTGGTCACAGCGCTTGGTTCTACTAAACTAAGTGATTGCCTGTAGTTGGCACTCAGTCGCGCACGGCACATTGTTGATCACAGCTCAATAATTTCATTGCTTTTATGTATTTTTTGCAATAAGTACGCATCAATATGACTTATTGTGTAGCTGAACAGTGTTTAAATAATATTAGGAAGAAAAATAAGACACACGGGATCACTTACCACTCATAAGTACAGTAAAAAATGTTAATTTGTTGAAAATTACAATAATATTATTTTAATGTTTGCTTCGCCATATTTGTGAGAGCGAGATAGATATTACAACCATGCGTGAGAGACACGATACGCACATAATGCGCGAGTTGCGAGACTCAAGCCTGTGCTACACGGTCGCCGACCGCGACAAAAACCAAGGTCACCTTGGTCGGAAGCGCGTCGGGCGATGCCGGCTACACGGTCTGCGACAAGCGCCCAACCTCAGTATGTTTAGAACGCCGCGCAGAGAGGACGCATTTACGCTAAACTTTTAAAACTAAACTCTAATCTTACTAATATTATAAATGCGAAAGTTTGGATGGATGTATGTATGTTTGTTGCTCAATCAAGCTAAAATTGTTGAGCGGATCAGGATGAATTTTGCCACAGAGATAGATTATAATCTGGAATAGCACGTATGCATCTCTTCATCCCGGTATAATGTTCCCTTGGGATAAGAAAACGCTTTTCACGCGGGCGGAGCCGCTGGCAGAAGCTAGTATATTTAATATAGGTACATTTAAAGTAAAAGAATATACTTTAAAAAAAATATCCCATGCATTTTTTTTTTTCAGTTGCGTCTATACATGACTGATGTCAAATCCCAAAGACAGAACAAGTCTCTGTATATATCGATAAGTTCCGTTAATACATTGCGTTCGCTCTGTTGAGCCATTTCTTGCGCGTGCGTCTGCGCTCGCCGCCTGTAGAAGCGCGACTGTCATACGCGTGGTTGTCAACAAGCGTCTACACGGCATCAAACAAGTCGCCGACCAACTCGTTGGTAACGCACGCACGCCGACCAAGGGCGTTGGAAGGTCATGCTAAATTTGGTTGGCAACCACTGTCTACACGGTCGGGAACGGCCGCTTCCGACCAAGGTGACCTTGGTTTTTGCCTTGGTTGGCGACCGTGTAGCACAGGCTTCATACGCGACGAGTACAGGTGTACCAGACCGAGGTTGCATGTAGTGCGCCGAGCCCAGGTTTACTGATTGCGATGTTAGCGCGTAAGAAATCTTCCTCCTTTTAATACATCGGTATATTTGTATATTTTGGTATATCGTATTTTTTTGTAAAGCTGGTGTTCGGTCGGATACCGGATATCCGTTTCATCTCTAATAAATTAATAATAAGACGTATTGAATGCATGGGTGATAACTGATAAGTTAAATGTTTACTTGTCGCAAATCTATTACATCGAATGTTTTACTTAAAGTAGTATCAGACATTTATCTCTACTGCTTTATCGGCAGTATGTATTGATTTCAGTATAAACATTGATAATAATAATTTGCTACAGTGGATGTCTTTTATAATTTCAGTGCGTTTAAGTACTGATATTTTACATGGAAGTGTGTAAAGTATGCGAGTCTCGTCAATTAAAGTATTTTTTCCTGTTTAATTTCTGTGTAACAATATGTAAGAAAAGATGATATGTATTGCTAGTAGATAGATTGTAAGTAGGACTAACCAATTCGTAAAATGTTATATTTATTTTTAGTTCATTCAAAACTTAATATTATTATTTGTAAATTAAACAATTTCTTCTCAACTTACAATCATCTCATAATTCTTATATCTATGTAATGACTACATGAAGAAAATAAAAAATCTCTTTTTACACAGAAAGTCTCATTCAATTCCTGGTTGAAAATAATATGGTGCGGAAGCACCATATTATTTTCAACCAGGAATTGAATGAGTCATTTGAAACATGTTCTGCTGATATGTATCCTGTGGTTACATGATTATCCGTCAATCATTCCTGAAAATGTACATACGACCCTAAAAACCCAGTGTCAATAAACACCGATAAATGTTTATGTATTACAGTTTGTAATGAGTAATGATTAGGAAGCCCTCGTTAACTTAAGTACCATGACAAAATTCTAAGTACTAACTGATAGCCTTGTGATAACGATCACGATGAACGATGTTAAATCCCTCATTTAAGCTTAAACCTGATATTATTTTTGGCCTATTTGTGTATCATTATTTGGTGATTACTTTTTTCGATACTGGTCGTGAAATATAATATTAATTGGTATATTCTGTCACAAGTATATTAATATAAATAATGTAAATGCCTATGGCATGATGTTGATCCGTCGATATTGTTACTCCTAATTTTGTAGCTGTTTGTTCACCTAATCTTATATTGAAATCAGAGCTCATCTAAAAGTAATTCTGAAGAATTTGTATATTGCCAGTTTCGCCATATTTTTTGTAAAGTATTGTCTCAATAATATGTAATAGTCCGTTAAAATACATAATAATTAGGTGAACAAATTAAACTTGAAAACCATATTCATACTTTAAAAATTGTGCAAACAGTTTTTTACAAAATGTATAATATAATTTAGATTATACAAACATAATATATACCTATTTACTTATAAGTTTAAAGATTATATATGTGAGATTATTGATCGCGTTATTTTTGTATTCAAGTCAATAATTCAATATCATTATAATGCAAATATTCTGAGTTGCAATTTTATGTAAAGCTAAATATCATTAAATGATCTCAAGAGTGAATTATAACTTAAGGTAATTCAGATGTTTGTTTGATAGTTTTTTAGACACCATAATAATATTAACTAAAGTCAATAGCAGCCAAATTGGAAAACTTACATAAATTAGTTAACACTCAGTCGCCATTTTATAAGTGTAATAGTAGAACGTTTTAATAAGTGTTAATAAACAAACTATCAAAGACAACGGTGTTTTCTTCACATAACATATCCTTACGTACCTATTAGCATCCGATCAAAGGCTGTTTAGCCATCAGAGTGGCGACCACGTACCTGTAGACGCAGCGTTGAAAAAAGCACAGAATCGGTCGATTTGGTACTCAACCGTTTTAGGGAGGCTTATGTGCAGCAGTGGAAATCTTCCAGCAGAAATTGGAGACAGCCTCGACACAACCCTTTGGACTTAGTCGCAGCGGGTGTGGAAGGCCAAAAACTTTTGGCTCCATTGAGTGAACGTAACCCCGACAGGAATGTGGCTCCTAGAGTGATATGAGTGGAACGTATAATTAGTGCGTAATCTGCTGTGAATGTGCGCGACATAAAAAATTTGTGCGTGTCGTCATTTTTGAAAAAAAAAAACGATTCCTGCTGGGAGTAACGCTGTTCCAGCCGAAAATATATTTGGTGCGTCATCAGGTTTTCGAGATATTGCATTTCCTGCTGGAGTAACGTTTTGCAGAATCGTGTATCTCTAAAACCATTGTATGTGCACCTGTAGAATAAATATACACGACTAGCTCTTGATTTGTACCGGAATTAGATTTAACAAAAAATATAAAGCTTTCAAGTAATCGCACTTTTTTGAAAATACGAAAAAAATTCGCATCGCCTATATGAGAAAACTTATAAACTCGCTGAAAACTGTATTCAGTCCATCTTGACGCTAGTATTAACCATAAAAAGTTTCAAAAGTATACATGCTTGCGTTATCGAATAATATTGCTAAAAGTTAAAACGATGGTGTCCTAACCTTGACGGCAAAATACAAGAAACCGGCTCAACCCAAGATAGGTAGGAGTAAAGCACAAATAAGAGCGTTTAGTCTAAAATATATAGTGAAAATATTCAGCTTGGAATGTTTCGCATTTAAGTAGATGTAAACAAAAAAATTAAACATGACAAAGGTTATCCGACCAAATTCTAATGACTACGAAAAAGCGACGGATTCATATATATCGATGACATTCTTAATTGGACGTATTAAACCTAAGCTGTTGTACGTACAGTCGCGTTCAAACGTTTGTTGGTTTGACCATAACAAATGAAAGAGCTTGTTGATGTAGAAATTATTATTTTTCTTCTCTAAATTTTGTTTCATAAAGTAATTAGGGCATCAAATAACAGATCAAATTACAAACCTATTAATCTTAAATTAATTATCTTGAACTATTTTTTTTATTAAAAACAACCACCATCAAAATTTTGGTCTTTAAAGTACTTTTTTCTACTAATAATTTATAGGCAAAATATGTCTGAATGTTTCCACAAAATTCTGAATGTATTTTAATGAAAGTTGGTATAAAGAAGATAGCTTATACCTTGGCACTACTTTTTCTAATGTTCTTACCTAATCAAGTGCAAAGCCACGGAAACAGCTAGTAGAACGTAATCCCATAACAAGTTAATTACTTTACTACTTTTCTATCTCAGTGCATAGACTAAAGGGCTTATTACACTACACGGTATTCAGGGCCCTGAATACCGGGTCACTAAATCATTCCGAAGCAATAAAGGGCTTATTACACTACACGGTATTCAGGGCCCTGAATACCGGGTCCCTAAATCATTCCAAAGGAATAATATTATGAGAACCCTAACTCCCTAACAGTTATTACACTACCCTGAATTAGGCTTTAGGGCCCTGAACACCGTGTAGTGTAATAAGCCCTTAATATATATAGAGTGTACTCGGCCCGCTGTAAGCGGGCGTGCACCGCACGCGGGCGGCACGTCCAGGGGGACGGCAAATCTAGGGATCCATCACGTAATATTCAAAGTTATTGTCATAATACCCACCTCACCTACAAATGCCTAAAATTATTATTTTCTTCTGTCTTAGGGCCAGTTTCTGAAGTCGACGTCACATCTCAAATCAGCTGACAATTTGTCACAAATTAACCAGCCGTCAGTTGTCAGTGAGTTTCTCAACACTTCATCATCGAGAAATTACGTAATCGCTTGTTACATTAAATAATCGACATTAATTTATTTCGGTTGGCTACCCTAGCTGGTATTCATTCACTACTATAACGTAATCAGTAACTTTAAATAGTATTTTATCTTGAGAGGCTGGGTTGGTGTAGCCGCCAAGTTAAGCAAACCTTACCAAGGTCGATTTTTGGATGGGTTACCGCTTTTTTTTTTGGTTTGCTTGTTTTTGGATGGGTGACCCCACACAGGTTATGCAACACTTACCAAGGTTATTCTTTGGATGGGTGACCGCTTTTTTTTGGTTCGTTTGTTTTGGATGGCTGACCCCGCCAGGGTAAGCAACACTTACCAAGGTCAGTCTTGGGATGGGTGACCACTTTTTTTTGCTTCCCTTGTTTTTGGATGGGTGACCCTGCCAGGGTAAGCAACACTAACAAAGGTCACTATTTGGATGGGTGACCACTATTTTCGGTTCGCTTGTTTTTGGATGGGTGACCTTGTTAGATGTTGTTTAACCTAGTGGGGTGATAAAGTCAAAGGATGGGTGATCCAAAAACAAGCAAACCAAAAAAAAGTGGTCACCCATCCCAAGACTGACCTTGGTAAGTGTTGCTTACCCTGGCGCGGTCACCACCCCAGCCGCTTCAAGTTAAACACAAACCTATCCAGAAGCTGACCATAGTAAGTACTAAGTACAGGGTACAGTCAACACTGACCTGGGGATCGAACCTTTCGATTCCCAGGTCAGTAACAGTTTGTTTTCTTTTAATTTATTTACATCAATACAAAATAACAATTTTTGATAATTGTGTCAAGTTTTATAATGTAATTAATTTAAAAGTTTGTAATATCCAAATTTTTTTTAAATCTTGGTAATTAATTTATTGATATAAATTAACATTTGTTTTATAATTCAACCCATGTCCAATACCATAGTTTTCGCCGACCCCTAATATCTTTTTATCGTAATATTTTGAAAGCGTTTTGCTAATACTTTCATTGTACGTACAGCTAAGGAGTGGAACTCCCTTCCGGAGTCTTTGTTCCCTGATAGCTACAACCTTGGGGTCTTTAAGTCAAGAGTGAATAGGTTTCTTCTAGGTAAGCGTGCTTCACCGTAGACCGCATCATCGCTTAAGATCAGGCGAGATAGTGGTCAAACGCGAGCCTATAGATTATAAAAAAAAAAAAAAAAATATATATATAAATTTAAAACAAATGTGCCTTTAAAAGCATAATATTAATTTTAATCCGCGAATAATCGACCAATTTCCAACAATTATAAATTAGGCTCGTTGACAAGAGATTAACTTTGAAAAAGGTGCTCAGAAACCCAAAACTGCTGTAACATGCGGTTAATTCGAGATTTTACTCAAATGTGACAAATTGTCAACCACTTGTCACACTTGGATGTTGAGAAACTGAAAGCAGAATTAACAGGCGATTAATCCTCGATTACGTTAACAGCCCGATAATTGAGAGCTGGGAAACTGGCAGTTAATATGGTAGTCAATGATGCAGCAAATATAACGCACGAAACTGTGAATTTCTTTAATATAATTCAAGTAATTTTCGTTTTCTTTACATCATCTTCAAAAAGGTGGTCGATAATTTGCAAACATTTACTGTATTTAAAATTAAAAGCTTTCAAGTGCCACGCGATGGTCTAGCAGACTCGATGCAGTTAAACCATTACGGTATCATCTCGAAAAAATATTTGATGCTTTGCAAATATTTGAATTTTTTGATATTTCCAATATCAAAAAATTCGTCGGAATGGGATTATACTAAATCTCATAAAGCTCATTCGCTTGCTTTGAATGTTCAAAATTACAGATTTAATTGCTCGGTCGTAATTTGTTTTCATATTTTAAACGAAATTAATGCTCTAGGCAAAATTATGCAGAGCCCCCCAATGAATCATCAAATCTGCATAGATTTGTTAAATAAGTTGATTGATAAGATCACAAAATATCGCATGGATTAACACTTTGAAATGGTGTTAGGAGGAGTTAACAATGTGGCTCATGAACTCAACGTAGAAGCACATTTCCTACCATAAATACAATTCGTCCAAGAAGAAAACCAACACAATTTCAATATGAACATAGTGATGAAGTTTTACTAGACCCCAAAATCAAATACAAAGTAATGTTTTTTTTTTAATTCTAGATCAGACATTAACTTCTTTAAAGCATAGATTCGAGGAGTTAAAAACATTTACCGACGTATTTGGCTTATTCAGCAATAACCTATTTAATTACTCCAATGATGAATTATTGAAACATTGTAAAGATTTACATCTGAAGCTTAAACATGATTCAATTAGTGAAACAGCAGTGACGGTATTGATTTGTTCAATGAACTCATTGTTTTATAGTTGCATTTTCCAGAAAACCAGTTTATTGATCCACAAGCCCTATTGCAATATGTTTTTACTAATGGCTTGATTTCAACGTTTCCGAACAAAGCAATAGCGCTTAGAATAGTACATATATTGCCAGTTTCAGTTGCATCTGGTGAAATGACCTTTTCAAAGTTAAAAATTATCACAAAACTCATTGATGTATTAACTATTTAAGATCAACAATGCTCCAACAAAGGTTAAGTAATTTAGCTATAGTTTCAATTGAACATGAAGTTTTAGACAGCTTGGATACAAGAAAATTTATACGTAAACTGGGGTTACTTTGAATCACGGGATGACTTTGATCGAAACTTCCATTTCATTTATAATCGCGAATTGCGTTAGCAGATTTCGCAAATATAAATGCGAGAAGAGTTCGATTCCTGTGGGTAACAATATAAACGGTTTTAGACTGTAAATAAAAATAATTATTGTTCTTCATTATTCTATTCTTTTATCACACCCTTAAGAGACAACAATAAACAGCCTTTCTGAGTAGCTCAACATGGGTAGATGTACTATAATGTGATTTTTAATTTCCTGGACTAAACTGACATTTGGGGGGTTGTCACTTTATCGTTACATTATAATAGTGTCGTACCCTAACTATCCTGAGTGATCGAAAGTTAATCGAAAATCGAAGTAGATCGAAAATTAAACTATTTCAAGGCATAAAAAAATAATTTGTTTAGAAACTAGCGGCCCATATTTAGTTTCTACTCATTTATGTCAGACTTAATTTTATCGATTGCATTTATTTTATTGTTGATTTCATATTTAACACAATAAAAGTTCATGTACTATGTGTATGAATACTGTTATATTTAAATATATTACGTTTATATTCATAAAACATTTATTTACACCAATTAGTAAAAATTAATTCAGGAGTCATGTCACTTCGATTCGATGAATCACTTATGATTGAGCCTTACCTACAACACTATGCTCCGCGCTTGCAGCATTTAAAAAAAATAAGGTCAATAGCAGCTGTCAGTTTAGTCCACGAAATTAAAAAATCACAGTTTAGACGTAGATAAACAGGGGCGGTTTAATCGGTATTGAACACGGGCGTTCCAATAGCTAGCGGCGGGCCTGAAGGGCTTATTACACTACACGGTATTCAGGGCCCTAAACTCTAATTTAGGGTAGTGTAATAAATGTTAGGGAGTTAGGGTTATTATAATATCGACCTTATTGCTTCGGAATGATTTAGTGGCCCGGTATTCAGGGCCCTGAATACCGTGTAGTGTAATAAGCCCTTGAGTGTACTCAGGCAAAACACGTTTCAACCGGTTCGTGAGTAAAGTTAAGAAGGTCATCGTTATGTATGAATCCGTCGCTTTTTGTAGTCATTCGAATTTGGTCGGATAACCAGCCGTTGTTTACATGTTTAGTTTTTTGTTTAAATCTACTTAATGCGAAACATTCCAAGCTGAATATTTTTGACTAAACGCTCTTATTTGTGCTTTACACCTACCTATCTTGGGTTGAGCCGGTTTCTTGTATTTTTCCGTCAAAGTGTGGTTGTATATTATATACTGGAAAGTAGATCAAATTTAACTTGCAAGATTTGTTTACAGACTACACTGGGACAGGTAAAACTAAATAAAAGATTGTAATAATATAAGTTCTTATTCCACAGTGCCCAGTCTGCCACGGGGAGTTCAACGACAACATCTTGCTAATGTCCCACCTGTACGGCCACTCGCTGCCGGCTGACGCGGAGCCGGGGCCTGCGCCGGCGCAGTGCACGTACTGCCTGACGCGCTTCCCGGCGCCCGCCGAGCTGGACGTGCACCTCAAGCACAACCACCCCGCCGATACCAAGTCGCCCGAGCTCTTCACTTATGCGTGTTTGATTTGTGAAGTGAGTACGATTTTTATGTAGTAAATAAGTGCAGGACTTTAAGTTAACATTGATTTGAGTGCCCGGAACGACGCTCTAAAAAGCCATTATTAAAATATACTGAATGGGCGACTATTATACTAAGTAAGTGACTATTTATCCAATTTGAGTAATACCCTTTATCCACTACCATGTAACACATTGCCTCAGAAACTCGTTTCGAAATATAAAAATTTACCGTCGTTTTGACTTTTAGCAATATTATTCGATAACGCAAGCATACTATACTTTTGAAACTTTTTATGGTTAATACCAACAAGCGTCAAGATGGACTAAATACAGTTTTCAGCGAGCTTATAAGTTTTCTCATTTAGGCGCTGCGAATTTTTTTCGGGTTTTTAATACGTGCGATTACTTGAAAACTATAAATATTTTGTTAAATCTAATTCCGGCAGAGATACGCACAAATCAAGATCTAATCGTGTATGTTTATTCTACAGGCGCACATACAATGGTTTTAGAGATACACGATTCTGAAAAACGTTACTCCAGTAGGAAATGCAATATCTCGAAAACCTGATGACGCACCAATTATATTTTCGGCGCACATTCTTGCACAACTATAAGCTCTCTGCCCATGCACAATATTTCCCACTCCGATCATTCGTTTATAATTTCCCTGCTGGAACAGCGTAACTCCAGCAGAAATCGTTTTTTCCGTTTTTATTAAAACGACGATATGCACTAATTTTTTATGTCGCGCACATTCACAGCAGATTACGCACTAATTATACGTTCCACTCATATCACTCAAGGAGCCACTTTCCTGTTGGGGTAACGTTCACCTCCATTGGCCGTCAGTTCTGCGAGCAATGTGATCTCCCCAGTCCCCACTGCCACAAGTTTGGATATTCGTCGGGCTATGTCGATAATCTTGGTTTTCTAACGGAACTCTTCATTTCCGATTCAATCATTCAATTGGTAGATTGTTCATACTCTTTGCCCTTTGCTTTGCGAATTCACTTAGACGCGGCGCCGCACATAGGATTATTGCCAGGTGAAAACCGGTCAAAATGAGAGAATAGCTTATTTAATAATAAAACATGGTATTATGATTTAATATAATCGTTAATGACTGCAAGTAAAATAATATGTCAATAATAATTAAAAAAAATTGAGAATGATTTTCTACTTTTTAGTTTCGTGTTCTTTAAAGCGTGTTTTTTTTTAAAGTATTATTATTTTTTTACATTTTAGTCCATTCTCTAATCCTATATGGATAGATAATGGGACAAACTATTTATATTATTTCCTTGCATCGGTCCTTGATAAGTGTGCAAAGTTTCAAATTAATTTGATGTTTTAAAGGGGGTGAAAATCACGTTCAAAGATTCCATTACATTGATACATATATACCAAGCTAATAAAAGTGTGTTAAAAACGTCGATATTCTGATGTCCGTGGCTACCACCGGACCCCGACGCCAATCGCTTCCATATTTGGTAAATAATTACTACTCAATTGACAAAAACAACAGAAATGGTACCTTAGTAGTTTTCGAGTAAATCTACTTTGAAGGTGGTCCTGCGGTAGTCACGTTCCATTCAGCAGGACCAACATGAGCGCCGAAAAAGGGGGCATGCTACAGCTATTCTAAATATACAAATAATAACTACCCATAAATGTGATACATTTCGTGAAAAAAACAGAGCTAATTTAGAAAAAACTAAGTTAGTCACATTCCCTCGAAAGAGTAAAAACAATTTCAACATTCAACATGATGGTACAGTAATTGAACAAGTCAGCTGCGTAAAATTTTTAGGGCTATGGATCGATAATGATATGACGTGGCAAACACATATTGACACAGTATGCAGTAAACTGAACCAGTACTCATATGCTCTTTACAAATTGTCTAAAGTTGTCGATCAATCAGCTCTATTAACTGCCTATCATGCCTACGTATCATCAACCTTGAAATATGCGATAATATTCTGGGGCAACGCCACAAATAAGGAATCAGTGTTTAAAGCGCAAAAAAGATGCGTTCGCGCAATTGCTGGTATCTTTGTTCCTGAATCATGCGAACCATATTTTAAAAAGTTTAAAATTCTGACCTTTCCATATACGTAGTATCTCTAAGTAGTCTGTGCTTTCCATCAGCTTACATCTACGAAGTTGCGGTATTTGTTAAAATAAATAAAAATCTATTCGGTGAACTAAAATCAAAAAGATATATACTTAAAATATCTAGTATACCACATAAAACTGCTCTTCTGAGCAAAAGTCTTTTCGGAATGGCATCTAAAATTTATAATAGGATACCTGTGGACATTTTAAACACTAAGGAACTGCCACTATTCAAACACAAATTGCGTAATTTTTTTATTGACAAAGCTTACTACACTATCCAAGATTTTCTTAATAATTAGTACCTACTACAATCTATCACCATGCACCTAATTCTTATTTTGTAAGATTTGCTTTATATGTGATACCTATAATTATTTTGCATGTTGACTTAATTATTGTATGCCTACTAGGCAGGACATAATGGAACTGTAATTTACCTAACATCTGTCTGTATAACCTATAAAAAGATTTGATTTGAAAAATTTGTATTTACCGAGAAATCAACGATGATAACTTTCGCTCTCTCGTTCAGCAGGACCACGACTTTGAATGTTGATTCCAAGTTTGTGGAGCCTGTCGCTTTCATCAAACCTACATAGAAAATTACTACCCTGCAAGATAAAAGTATGCGTTTCGATTAGTAACTACCCAAAATTCACAACTTGTAGGTACTCAAGGTGTTAAATTTTTATTTCAAGATTTCCCTATTAAAAACAAAATTACTACTCTTATAGAAGTTATTATTACCAAAAATTCAGATACAATTTTTGTATCTAAGTGTTGTATTTTAAGAGAAATTAGCTTTCATTACTTTTCCATACTAAATCTTCGCGTATAACCCGGCCAAATTATGTTGCAAATGGTATTGAGCTGTTTAGATGTACACTGATACACTCCTGCACAGAAGTATTGGACGTCGGAATAGTAATAAAAACCGGCCAAGTGCGAGTCGGACTCGCACACGAAGGGTTCCGTACCATTATCGCAAAACACTGCATAAAAATCACGTTTGTTGTATGGGAGCCCCCCTTAATTTATTTTATTTTAATTAATTAATTATTATTTTTTGAAGTAACATATACAACTAAACATTCTGTGAATATTTCAAGCGTCTACCTGTTGCCGTTATTAATATCGAGCAAAAAACGGCAAAAATATCACGTTTGTTGTATGGCAGCCCCCCTTAAATATTTATTTTATACTGTTTTTAGTATTTGTTGTTATAGCGGCAACAGAAATACATCATCTGTGAAAATTTCAACTGTCTAGCTATCACGGTTCATGAGATACAGCCTGGAGACAGACGGACAGACGGATCGCGAAGTCTTAGTAATAGGGTCCCGTTTTTACCCTTTGGGTACGGAACCCTAAAAAAGAACCTCTCGTTACCTTTTTTAATGACGTGGGTACTCTAATCATTATTTTTCTCTATTTTAAGTACCTACCTTCTGTGTTATTATATGAAAATCAATAAAGAGTGATAGGTACCTATATATTACCCGACTGCCGAAGGAGGGTAATGTGTTTATCAGTCTATGTATGTTTGTTCCTATGTGGCGTTCCAGAGACCAAACGCGTGGGCCGATTTTAATGATTCATACGTCAATCGATTCGTGATTCGTCTTAACCCTGCGAGTGTATGATATAGTGAATTTTAATGTTGCCAGGAATTTTGGGCGCCATATTGTGGGGGACAATTTTTTTTACTTCCAAACCCATCGTGTGGGGTATCAAAATAAAGGGTTTTAAGAGGTGATTTCAAAAATATATAACACTTATATGTTTAAATGTACCTAAATCTTAAAAAAAAATAACTAAAATGTTAAAACAGAATAATCAGTATAGAATGTGAGCACGGTTTCTTTGTATGGGATGAGACACCACCGGTACTAGGTACCTATTATGTTAGACAAGCACATTACATTTAAAATAATATTTAAATTTGCTAAATATTAACCCTAAAAAGAACTCATTGTTTATTAGGGTTCCGTACCCGAAGGTTAAAAACGGGACCCTATTACTAAGACTCCGCGATCCGGCTGTCTGTCTGTCACAAGTCTGTATTTCATGAACCATGATAGCTAGGCAGTTGAAATTTTCACGGATGATGTATTTCTGTTGCCGCTATAACAACAAATACTAAAAACAGAATAAAATAAATATTCAAGTGGGGCTCCCATACAACAAACGTGGTTTTTTTTGCAATAATGGTACGGAATCCTTCGTGCGCGAGTCCTACTCGCACTTGGCCGGTTTTTTTTATAAATTAAATACCTACTTCCTCAGGCAATAATAGGGTAGTTTACTAAAAAATTGTTTTTTGTCCGTCAGATAGATTAATAAAAAATATTGGACAGGTATTTTTCTTTTTTACCAGACTGCCGAAGGAGGGTAATGTGTTTATCAGTCTATGTATGTATGTTTGTTCCTGTGGCGTTCTGGAGACCAAACGCGTGATCCGATTTTGATGGTTCTTACGCCAATTGATTCGTCTTAACCCTACGAGTGTCCACATTAAAATTGGAAAATGGCGCTTTTTGAGCGCCATATTGTAGTGGCCCAATTTTTTTTTTTCTTTTAAACCTTTCGTGTGGGGTACCAAATTATAGGTTTTTAAGAGGTGATTTCAAAAATATAAAACACTTATATGTTTAAATGTACCAAATTCGAAAAAAATATACTAAAAAGTTATAAATAAAAAAATCAAAAAACCGCGGAAGATACGTCTGGTTTTGGTCAGCCAGCTCGCGAATATGTATCCTCCGACTGCACAGAATGATTTTCACCTTGTTTACGTCTTTTTAGTTCGCTTTTCAAGCAATCGGGTTTTTTGATTTTTTAACCGACTTCAAAAAAAGGAGGAGGTTCTCAATTCGTCGGAATCAATTTTTTTTTTAAATTACCTTTTTGCTTTCGACACGTAAACATACGACGATATAATGCGTTGAAATATCGTGAAACGTCACGCCACTAGTACACTTTATACTCACAAGCCCCCACTCCTGAACTGTAATTTTTTATTGATTTGGTAAAGCAAAAAATACGTGTCCAATATTATTTGATAATCTCACTGACGGACTAAATATAATTATCATTTTTCTACCCAGGAAACGACATCCTATTACTGGAGTACCTATCTACCCACGTCATTAACAAATGTATATAGTGAAAGGTGAACTGTTTCAGCTCTGTTTTTTTCATGAAATGAATCACATTTATGTGTAGTAATTATTTGTATATTTAGAATAGCTGTAGCATGCTCTCTTTTTTGGCGCTCATGGTGGTCCTGCTGAATGGAGCGTGACTACCGCAGGACCACCTTCAAAGTCGATTTTCTCAGAAAACTACTAAGGTACCAATTTTGTTGTTTGAGTACGGGATATTATAAATTGCATATCAAATAAATAATCGCCTATCAATACATACTCATCATTTATATTCTTTTTTACATCAAATAACTTACTTCACTACAAATAAACTAAATGTTTAACAAAACTCAAACTGCAGATAATTCGAAATTATACATCAATATGACATTACTATTTTCCTCATAATGCAATACAGTTAAATTTAGTTTTGTACAAAAATACTACATACATAGCATAAATACTGACTGCACAGCAAATTTTCCATATTTCATAGCAAAATAACTATCCCAGTCGCATATTAACCAGTAAGTACAACAAAACCTGTTCATCATATTTGTCTTAATTTTCAAGAAGCCATGCTCGGCAAATTTGATGATTATTATAACAAAAAAATCCTGTCACATTGCATTATTTCTAAAAGCAGAACAAATTAACTGAAAAAGGTTCGCGGCTTCGCGCGCTTTTTCGTCACTGGAGTGCAGAGTGGCGCGAGCGAGTAAGATAGAGATCGCTAGGTCGTGTCGTCGGGTGTTAGCAGTATATCTCGCGCGTAAAGACTGGATATTTGTCAAAAGGTTCGTAAATTTTGACTTTGTTCGGGAATTTAGGGCACCCCGACACAGATAGGTTAGGTTCGAAGGGGATGACGGGAGGTGAAGTGAGCGAGCAAAGCGAGCGAACTTAGCTCCCGTCATCTCCTTCGTGTTAGGTTACTTTAGACCCTGCAGACAGAAATAGGTGCCCCGCGGAGCGGGGCTCCGTCGACATTTTTTTTTCAGGTCCTTGTTTTAAACATTTGTATCGCCCACTGTTTCTCTCCGACTCAAGTACGTGGCGCCACCTGCAGAAGCTAAAAATGTGCCTATTGGGCAATAAAAAGCTTTTTTACAAAAAAATACTACCGACTTCCAAATAAGAAAACTAGAAAGTGAAAAATAACTTAATTTTTGGAAGTCGGTGTCTTTGATAGGTACCAAATTTTTAAGTTATGGACACCGACTTCCAAAAATTAAGTTATTTTTCACTTTCTAGTTTTCTTATTTGGAAGTCGGTAGTATTTTTTTGTAAAAAAGCTTTTTATTTTTCACTTTTTAGTTGTACCTATCTAATAGGGAAGTACTTAAATAAGTACCTATAACTACAGAATAGATTACCCGAATAACATGAAAAATGAATATAACCAGTGAAATGAGAGATCTGCATACCCCTTTCGAGCGTACTGGCGTGATGTTATGTTATGAAATAGTATAAACAATAAACAGACATGCGATTGCAGCAATCCCGAGAGATTTGCCGTTATTTATTGAAGAGTTCTGTTGTATATCTTCGAAGTTCTTTATCAGATCTTCACCAAATTAAAATGGGACCAATTTCGGAATATAATCTTTCAAACAAAAAACGAATTTTCAAAATCGGTCCACAATTGACGGAGATATCGGTGAACATACATAAAAAAAAAAAAAAAAAAAAAAACATACATAATGTCGAACATAGAACCTCCTCCTTTTTTGGTAAGTCGGTTAAAAAAGGAAGCGTGGACGCCCCGCGAAAGCAAGACCCGCTTTAATAATTCAATAAATTACAATTTTGTATCTCATTTTATATTTTTTTTTGCTGATCTCATTATGTGGTAATTAATAAATAATAAGAA